>OY728132.1:690940130-692254059 GCA_963277665.1 Viscum album | reverse complement strand
TGTTGTTCTATTGTAGTTGTACTTTTGTTGTATTTAATTGTATTGTAATGTATCCTGTTATGGCTGTTTCAATATAATTAGTGACATGATACATTTATATATATATGACTATTGGTTCTGTTTTACTTTAGTTGTCCATTTCAGTTGAATATTGTTTACTGCTTCCGTTGTTGTATGTTTATATATAAGATTCTGTTGCGCTACACTTTGACAAATGAGGGCATAGTTTCCCCAATAACAGTCTTTGTCCCTCACTACTAGTCGGCAGCCTCTGGCATTTGGAGAAATGCACTTGAGGTCATGTGACCAACCGGGTTTAGGGCACCCGTTGAGTGGAAACCAGATCCGGGACTTTGCAGTTTTAGACTAAACATTGGTATTCCAATGACCTATAGAAATTGGTTTTCCAAAAACGTTTATATGGGGTCTTAATATAAATTTTTACCAATGTTTTAGGCTGAACCATTGGTATATGTTCTTAATATAGAATTTGTGCCAATGGTTCGGGCTAAACCTTTGGTATAGTAATAACCTAAACCTATGGTTTTCTATAAACTATTGGTATATGGTCTTATTACAATACCTATAGAAATGGTTTTTTCCATACCATTGGTATATGTATATTGGAATATGTTGAATTCTAGTAGTGACTATTTATACTTATAGAAAACTTTTTAATGAAATTATATTCTTCATTATATTGGTATTTATTTATTTATTTATTTATTTATTTCTATATCTCGTGCCAAAATAGGGAAAAAAAATTTATATACTAAAAACATTTATAGCTAGTTTTATTTTAGGGTAAATGTGTTATTAACCATTTTTGATACACTATTTTTTATATCACTAAAAGGTGTGGAAAATTTATGTAAACACAAAAAATTTATGGACTATAGTATTTTAAATAAGGAGGGAAAAAGAAATTTTATTAGAGAAATTTAAATAATTATTCATTAATTCATTTATAATTCATAGTTTATAAAATATTAAATACGAACTAAAATATTTTCCTTCAAAAATAACTATTTTGTAATGAGTATACATTTCTGATTTTTTCTATATGTATATGATATATGGGTTTTCTAATCATTAAAAAGGGATATATTTTGTTTTGATTATACATTTACTATGTTTTCTATATGTTTTAATGTAATATGGAAACACTATCGATAACAAACATTTATAAGTGTAAAATATGGTTCTTAAACCCATTTATTAGAATGAATTTATGGATTAGATACCCAACACTTTTATAAAAGTATATATCATGAACTGTATTATTAGGAAGAATCCTGATGTTTAAGAAACTAAAATATGATTCAATCATCCAATGTTTTGAAGTAAACTGTATGTTTCCACAATACTTATGGATTTACCCTATGTTTCACATGGTCAATAATGAAGTTTAAATATAATATATTTTCATTGTTTTCTAAAAAAGGTCTCCATGAATAAATAAAACATAAAGCTTTCTTAATGACTGATTGAAATTCTCTTATCGAACTGATTTAACTATTCCTATTTATATGGGAGTTTACGACATTATTTGAATATTTGAAATTAAAATAATTGGGGTTTATAGAGTGATATTCGGGGATTTTTTCACCCTAAAAGAAAATAAAATTTATTTTATTAAATTTTCAGAGTTATATCATTTTTATATATAGTAACATTATTAATTAAATCACTCTATTATTCTAAAGAACTACGTTTTAGATATGTACATGTTTCAATCTCGTGTTATGTAACTCTTCATCTGTTTTTGCTATCACTATTTTTATTTTGTTATTTAACTTGATTTTTTTCCAAACATGATCACTTAAGTGTTTTTATTTCTTAAGGACACATATCTACAAATAATAAGATCATTTTTCAATTATTTTATGTTTCTCCTTTGGGCTAAATCTATTTTTCAGTCAAATAAATTTCTTTTGATTTTATAGACAATAAGAAGATCTTACTCAATCATTGTATGAGTTTTTGCATCTCAAACTAACATTCGAATATTTTTTATTCTCTATAAAAAATAGAAGTCCATATAAAGGCCTTATTTTTATGGTTTAAACTTCTTATACATAGTTGTTTTGATCATATAAGAATGGACATATCTAATGAAAATCACCACTCTTACTAACAGTGAGTTGGTGGAGTAGAATATTGGATATTTTTGCTTCAAAAAACTATAAAAACTATCATTTTTTTATTCTCTATTTTCGAATGCATAACATTGATTAAAAAAGAGGATCATTAACATGAAAACATTACATAAGGAGGGATAAATTTTGAATCTACCAGTCATTGTAATGGAAAATAATTAACCCCATCTTGTGCATCTTCATATTATTTAGACCTAAAAATACCATTACAATAAATTAAGCTCAATATAGTGAAGTTACTGATTCCAAAATTTTATATTTTTCATGTAACTTTTGAAGGAGCTATAATATTAATGAAACATGAAAATGTCATGATATACATATATCTATTCTTCCAGAATCCATCTTTTAAAAGCACATTAAGGATTCTTGGATTAGTATTTTGGGGAATACAAGATCCTCAAACCCATGTATAAGGATTTTGAGAAAGTATTTATGAAGATATTTGTCATGATAGTGGCCTTTACTAGTGTGAAAAATATGTGATAAGAGGTTTCATTTTATATGTGAAGGGTGAGGATCTTTTGTAAATACAGAAAACATTAAAATATAATATTAATATTCATGTGAAAGTGTCACAAAAAGAATCCAAATGTGAAAATAATATAATATTGGGTCCAAATCCAATTAAATAATAGTATTTTGATAATAATTTTAGGTTATTTTTACCCATATATCATTATTTTAACTCCTTATTAACTCTTTAATCATTTACCGTAGTAATGAATTTTTGCATCGATTAGTATTCATAATAAACACATATGAAATTGAAAACATTAATAAATTTTGACTTGTTGATTCCAAATATGGAGACCATTTTTCAAATAAAATTTTTATTAGTTATAGAAAATCATTTTTAAATATGATTTTGAAGTACAAAGAAACACGTTTTTATACAATTGCATTTGTAAGCATAAAAATGATTTTATTCTTATTCCCTTCATAGAAAAAATGTTGAATTACTAATGAAATAATTTATTTATTAATTTACCTACCAGTTCATTAAAATTATTTATCAATTGTGATTAATTTAATTTATTACGGTGATTGCACATTGTGCACATAAAAATTTCATAAAAACAACTACATTTTACTTTTAGATGATTTTATTTTCAATTCTAATTTCATGATAACCAATGAATTAATTTTATATATGTGTAGAAAAAATTATTCATAATTTATTTAGTATCATTCATACCCTCCAATCCAATGACTTGAAAATAACAGTTTCAGTTGATGATAATATTTTAATAACATATCACGGTTGTTTTAAACATAATGTTCCATGTAAAGTAAACTATCTATGATATAAATCTATTTAAACAGAAATATATAATTAAAAATCATATTGTTGAATTTTAGCCCCATATAATAATTTCTCAATTAAAAAATTTTCACTTCAATAAAAATTACCCTGGAAACATCAACCTCATCATATCCCCTAGTTCCCACATAGCTTACTAAAATTTAGGGGTTTTCAGAAAACTATGACCAGGTGAATGATATTATTACACAAAACATTATCAATGTAATATATAATATCCCATGGTTATTCCTTATATTAGATATAATTCTCTAGTGGTATAACCTCTATGTTCAATACATATCAATGACTAAATCAATGCTTAAGAGAGATACATGGAATATATCCAAAACATGAGGGGGATTAGGTGGATGTTCCAAGAGATAAGAAACCATCCTAATAATATCAATAATTTCAAAGGGATGGATATATATAAGGAAATATTTATTTTATTTATAAAGAAAATATCTTTATTACATGGAGATATTCATAAGAATACACTTTCAATGACCTCACTCTAGATCATATCTATAGATGATAGCATAAATTTTTTGCCGACTCTGAGCTGCCCTAATGTGCGGTCGAATGGAACTAACTTTATATTCTATTTCCATGGATAGTTAAAGTAAAAGTATATTTTTTTCTTAAATTTATCTCAAATAATTCGGTTTCTCCACAGCCAGCCATATAGTTATTTATAAGGAGCCATATGAATGCTTGAGTAAAGGATATTGTTATAAAAAATCATACTATAGAAAGGTGTTAATCCCAACAACCGTTGATATATAGAGAAAACCCTTAAAATTATATTATAGGGTTTCAATGGTCCTCTTGGACTGCCCATCTATCATTGGATGATATCAAATGCTGATGTTTTACTATATATTTGAATCCTGATAAATAATACCCAAGAACATTGATATAAACCTTGGGCCCGAATCAAATACAAAATAATATTGAACTCCTTGAAACCATACCACTTGTTTAATGTATACCCTAGAAATATTGTCTGAAAAATATTTTCTGGTTCTAGTAAAAAATTTTGAAATCATAATTTGATAGACTATAAAATAAATAACATTTTCTTCTTTTTGGTTTTTTTGGGAGTTCAATAAAGAAATCCATTATTATGTTTAACAATTTTATTATGGTATTGGTAAGGTTTTTAAAATCACCTTTGAATTATTTATATTATCCCTACATTAAAAACATACAAGGAATCGAGTTACATGCTAAACAATATCCCAATTTATGTTTTCTCACTAGAGAAACACTTTTAGATTTCTCTACAACTTTGTACATCAAGGGTGAATAGAGAATGTTGAACTATGAGCTCTATCCAACAACACCTTCTTCAAATCTAGAATCTAATATAAACTTAATTATTTCATGAAACTCGTCATTTCGTCACACTCATTGTTAAACATATGACCATTTCTCACCTTTTTTTCTCCACATATTCCTTTTAAGTCACTTTAATCCCCACATATTTGGTGGTTGAATATCCATTTGAGAAATATTTGATTTATTCTTTTTTATCATGATTTCAAGATCCATATTTGTGAAATTCATCAATAATTTATCACTTTAAATCATCATCATTGAAATACTATCAGGGTTCTTCTAACTCATAGTATCCACCACCTCTTTCAGATTCTTAAGGTGGTACTTTATTGGGAATTTATAGTGATTAATCAACTCCAGCCACATCCATTGGTACATATTCAACACTTCCATTGTAAATATATACATAAATATTTTATGATATATATATATATATCTCAAACTTTCACTATGAAAATAATTTCATAATATATACAATCCAAAAACTAAAACTACCACCTCTAAATCATAAGTCAAGTTAATTCTTCCGTGAACCCTCATTCGTGAGAGAAATAAGCTTCCACCATTTCATTTTGCATGAGAATATATCTGATTCCATTATTTCATGCATGACTATAGATAAAAACCCCTTCTCCACTGTATGGTAGTGTGAGCACCGGCTCACAAAACATCCATCACATCAGTTTCTTGAAATTCTTTTTATATTCATCGGTCTAAAGGGACTTTTCTCCCATCCAGATAAACATAGTTAGTCGATTTTATAGACATGATAAATTTATCATAGATTTTTTTGGTATCTAATAAAAATATGGATTTTCATAACTATTTTTTATTTAGGCCATTTTTAAAAAAACATCAAAGGATCCACTGATATCACCTCACTTGTAATTAAATTACCTAATAAGAATGCATTATGTAGTGAAAATTCATATTTAATAAATGTTCAATACATATTATCCTTCCTCAGGGTCATCAACACAATTCCAAATTTATCTAAATAGTCTACATTACACATGGAATATATTAAAATATCATTTATAATATCTACCACAAACTAATAAAAGAAATTTATAAAGACTCAATATATAATCCCACCTTTTTATCACATAAACTTTCATTACATTATACAAAACATATGATATTTAAGGTTTAGTGTCTTGGAAACCAGGAATTTAATACATGAAAACATAAAAAAAAATTCTTCTTAAACACATGAAAGGATTATTCATTTGTTCATACTATGTTCATTACTGTATCTCATAACCTGGGAATATACATCAATGGAAAGGGTGAGAAGAAGGCCTAGTAAGGGAAAAAAGAGAAACATTTTACATGTAAACTTGAGATACATCAATAAAGTCATGATAAATAACATTAAGGCATGAGAAAGAGATCCTGAGGCATAACATAATAAAAATAACTTGTTTCATAACATGATGATGTGGCTACAACATTTAACTTAGACAATCATTTCCGTAGCACCAAGTTCCATCCCCAAGGTGTCATAAAATATTACCAAGGTTATTCACCAAGGTATCGTTAAAATGGTCATCTCAAGATATTAAGTCTTTACCCAATGCATTGAAGCGAAATCGGGGAACACCCTTAATTTGTATTTATTATCATGTTAGACACATATATAATCATCAATCATTTCATAAACAACCCGTATAGCATAAAATAAATGGGTTTTATTTCATATTCATGACATTTTAAAAACTGCATTAAAGACATGATCTTTATGTCACTTTAAATCCATGGAAAAGGAAAGAGGGTCTCATATATGTAAATCCAAGAATTTAAAATAGAAAAATTTGACATATTTGTGAATAACCTAGTATAATAAAGATTATTTATTATTTACTTATTAAAATAAAATAATTTGAGAAAAAGAGAGATACATTTTGAGACGAAAATTCGACAGCATAACGGTTATATTACATGGTTTTAGAAAACATTTAAAAGAGAGGGGACATAGGTCCCCCACTCATAAATGATCCATAAAATAGTATAGGTACAAAATATAAACGATATAAGAACATGGTAATGAAATTTGAAGGACATACCATATGAAATTAAAAACATGAAAGGAAGATAAAAATAAGATTTCTCTTATGAAGAATTCGGCAGCCTAACGACGTTACTTAAAACTTCAAAAAATGAATTGATGAGGTTAAATAGTGTCTCTAATCATGTGAACATAATAGGATAGTATTATGAATACAGAGATCATACCCCAACATGGAAAAAAAGGAACTCGAAAGACTTGACATGATAGTAGAACTTTGAAAATGGGAAGAGTGAAAGAATCCCTTACAAAAATTCGGCAGCCTAACGACGCCACTTAAACATTCTTAAAACGAAATAATGAGAGTAAGTAAGATCTCTCATCATATGATCATGAAAAGTTCCGTAATAAGAATATAAAATAACATCCCTTATCATAAGAACATGGGGCTTAAATGAAATGACATACAAAAGAGTACTTGAAAAGAAAGAGAGAGGTAGGATCTCTTACCTTGAAGAGTAACTTCGAAAGCATGAAGGTAGGGACCTTAGGAGGATTGAGGGAACCTTGGAAGGTCTCCTTGGGAGGTAAAGAGACCATAGCTTCGTTGGAGGAGAGTTGGGAGTGAAACAAATGGAGGAAAGGGTTGGTATTTATAGGGAAAGGGACGTGACAAAGCATTAATTGCCAAGGGACACCTCATCGGTGGTATTGGAAAAACCTTGGGCTTTACCAGGGTATTTTCCCATGGTATTTTCCACTTGAAACACCTAATACCTCATCATACTATTCATAAGACAACCACAATTATTTCATAATTATTACATACTTAATGATGTCATTAAACACCCGAAACTGAAAAACTGTATTTTCACTATTCACCAAAAATTCAACTTTCTCAGAAAAATTCCAAAATTTCACCTTAACCAAATATCGATGCTCTGATTTTAAAAATGAACCCCATTTTATGAAAATACTTTTCTAAATATTCTTAATTTAATTTTTAAATAAAAAAACTATTCGCTGAAAATTCAAGTGTTTCAGAAAAATCCCAAAAATTTTCCTTAACCCAATATCGATGTTCTGATTTCAAAAATGAAATCCATTTTATGAAAATAATTTTCTAAATATTTTTAATTTAATTATTAATTAAAGTCATAATTTATTCAATAATTATAATTCAAATTCTATAACTCATATTTTAACACCTTGAAATTTAGTCAACATTCCAATACCTTATAACCATATGAAATTAAAATAATAATATGTTTTACTAATTATAATGGTCACGTTAATATTCATATTACAAATAAAATTACTATTCATAGGTGTAAAAATTATTATTCACCAAAAATTATTTTGATTTCAATGAACCACATTTTTTCACCTTAATTACAACCTGGTCTGTCAGATTTTTGAAAATCAATTCACAAAAAAGTTATTTAACAATTAAAATCTTTTTTTCTATTCATAATAACACTATTCATCAAGAAATATTCATCAAAAATGTATCTTTATAGAAAACTTCCAAAAAATCAGCCTAGATTAATTATGACATTTCTAATTCAAAAATGATGCTTATTTTCCATAAAAACGCTCTATGTAAGGGAAATCTTTGAAATACAATTTTAACTTCTAAAATCAATTTTCCAAACTGTCTTAATAAAGTTATATTTTATTTAATAAAAGCTAGTTATAACACAGAAATGATGAAACAATAATTTTCTTAAAACTATAGTATTACAAAAGGCGGTTACGGTCTCGTTACATAGACCCTTATAACAACAGCATAGAACCTAAGAGTAAGGTGTGATAGTGTGATATAATCTTTGGGCGTCTTGACCAACATTTCTCGAGTAGTGATTTCTATTAGCTTGAACTTTTCATGAAGGCGATTTCGTTCCAGCTTCACACGATGAAATTCGGATTGGGTTTGGTCCCGACCAGAACCCAAAGGTCCTACCTCCTTCCCGAGTTCAGTTAAATGGGCTTTGATCGGCCCGAGACTACTAGATGGGGCCATCGAATCTTCTTTCTATATTAAGTAATCAAGATCACCTGTATTTATAAACAATAATCACAACATTTAGTTTTCAACATTTATATTGACCAATGGTGATATAACAGTCGAAACCCAATGATCTTATTTTAATTATACTCATTTTATTAAATGAAATAGTTTTGTTGAGTCTAAAATAAAATATCACACAAAGATAGGAATCAAAATTTATTCAAAAATTTGGGTCCTCGCAATCTTCCCCCCTTATGAAATTTCATCCTCACAATTTTAAAATTGTGCTCGAAAAATTCGTTGAAAGTGCCACATCGGAAAAAGAGCCAGTAAAACTGTTACTTTCAAAGAAAGAAAGGGATGTACAAAGGTCACCCATGTTAACCCATACTAGGATTCCATATAGGAAAAAATGGATATGGAAGAGAAAACAAAGGGTTAAGTTTTCATGGAGAGTGATATAAAAAAATGATTATGAGAAAATTGACCACAAGAAGATCACAAACTTAAGATGTGTTAAGCGGTCTTTGATTACCCAATAGGAAACTTAAACCAACGACGTTTTTTATATATTCCTTTTCATAATTTTGAGGAAATCATTTACTACATAGAATAAAAACATAAGGAAATATAATTACGTTCAAGTAGTGTTTCATCCCATAATAATTTTCTACCAAAACTAATGTTTTCTCCAAACAATGAGAATTCAAAAAGACTTTGTCTCATCAAAAGCACAAGAATGAACTTCTATAGAATTAGATAATCCAGAAAGGAATAACTATATTTTTCCCTTATATTTAGTCATCAAATAAAAAAAAATGTTCGTACGACATCATATAATGCCCAAAAAGGATAATCCTTTATAAAAAGAAAAAATGACTATTAATCTCCAAAATTCAACAAAAGTACCCAAAGGTAAAGAAAGACCATTCAATACCCAATCATCCTTAAAATTCCTCAGAACAATCCAAACTAAGACTGGAACCCAAAACTCAGAAGGATTTAATCAAATAGTCTTCCCTAATAACTCTTCACATTTATCTCCAAATAAAATCGACTACTATTAATGTCTTATACTAAAGTGTAATTAACCTATTCACATATTCTCTATACTGGGTTCATCATTTTCTAGAAATAACCTAAATCACCATATGTCCACAAAAAAAACATAAATTCTTATAAACAAATTAACCCTTCCGCCACAATTTAAATCTTGTAGTATTTTATTTCTCTTTGGCATATAGAACTCCAAAACAGAGAACATCGTCCAAGATAACCTTTTTCATTTAATCACCAAATCATTTTCCTATACAAAAGATATCCATTTGATAAAACATAAGTTTCCAAAATCAACTTATTCTTGATCCATAAAAATAGAAGGTGCATTATTCAGTCTGATGGGCTTAAAAACAAACTCATAATGCCTATATCTTCATTGGAATGAATTTTTTGGAATACCATCATTCTTTACCATCAATTCATTATAACCATAATGAAAATAAATATTAGAGAATAATTGATCCCCACAAAGTTGGTCAAACAAGTCATCAATTCTTGTAAGAGAGTATTTGTTCTTCATTGTGATCCCATTCAGTTCTCTATAATCAATGCAGAACTGCATCGATCCAACCTTCTTCTTCATAAGGGGAACTCGTTCTCCCTAAGGAGACACACTTTTTCGGATAAACCCATTCTCCTAGATATATCAGAGTTGTTTTTAATTCCTCTAGATCCACATTTTCCATCTTATAGGGGTTCTTTGACATCGGATGAGATCCAGATATGAGTTCAATGGATAACTCTACCTCTCTTTCTGGGGAAGTTCCAGATAACTCCTCAAGAAATAAGTCAATGTATTCCTAGATGATGGGGAAATTTTCTAAATGAATAAATCCTTCATGAGAAACATATTTCATTTACAAATCTTTTAACTAAAAAGGATTTTATGTCTTTAAACTTCATGCATAGACAATTACATTTTTTTTATAATTCCTTCATAATGATTCATAAAAAGCATGCAATTAACCAAACATATCCCCCAGTAGTTTCGTAACCAAGAGTGCAGCAAGGCCCATTGTCATTTACCTGTTCCCATTAGAGACTAGATCAAAGCAGTGTTTTTGGGTTTTACCCCTATTTACATCTGTGTCAGAGCCACCTCCACCAGCTCATATCCAGAAAGGGATGAATTTTTTTGATAAACCACTAACTCAATACTCACCAAAATACCATGAAGATATCTTATATTTAAACTTATATACAGGGTTCTTCCTAATGTTCTCATATGTCCTTAAATAACTAAACTATCCTTTGATACCAACTATAGAATCCCGCATTTTTGTCACATAAACTTTCATTACATTATACAAAACTTAGGATTTTTAAGGTTTAGTGTCTTGGAAACATGGAACTTAATACATGACAACATAAAAAAATTCTTCTTAAACACTTGAAAATCATCTTCATGTGTTCATACTAAGATAATTACTAAATCTCATAACTTTGGAGCATACATCAATGGAAAGGGTGAGCAGAAGTCCCAACAAGGGAAACAATAGAAACATTTTACATGTGAACTTGAGATACATCAACAAAGTCATGATAAATAACTATAAGGCATGAAAAATAGATTATGAGGCACATAATAATAAAAATAATGTGTTTCATAACATGAAGATGTGGCAACCACATTTAACTTAGACAATCATTTTCGTATCACCAAGGTCCATCACCAAGGTGTTATAAAAAAATTTCCAATGTTATTCACCAAGGTATCGTTAAAATGGTCATCTCTAGAGATTAAGTCTTTACCCAATGCATTGGAGCGCTATCAGGGCACACCCTTAATTTGTATTTATGATCATGTGATATACATATATCAACATAAATATTTTCACAAACAACCCATATAGCATAAAATAAATTGGTTTCATTTCATAGTCATAACATTTAAAAAAACTTCTTTAATGACGTAATCTTCATGTCACATTAAACTCATGGAAAAGGAAAGCGGGTCGCATGGATGTAAATCCAAGAATTTAAAATAGAATATATTGATATATATGTGAATAAACCAGTATAATAAAGAGTTTTGAGTGTTCACTTAATAAAATAAAATAATTTGAGAAAAAGATAGAGACATTTTGAGACGAAAATTCAGCAACATAACGGCTATTTTGCAGGGTTTTATAAAATATTGAAAATAGAGGGGACATGGGTCACCCAATCATAAATGATCCATAACATAGTGTAGGGACAGAATATAAAGGATATAAGAACATGTTAATAAAATTTTAAGGGCATACCATATGAAATGAAAAACTTGAAAAGAAGATAAAAATAAGATTTCTCCTATGAAAAATTCGGCAGCCTAACGGCGTCACATAAAACATCAAAAAAATGAATTGATAGATTATATAGGGTCTCTCATCACGTGAAATAATAGGAAATTATGATGAATATAAAGATCACATCCCAACAAGGGAAAAAAGGTACCTGAAAGACTTGACATGAAAGTAGAACATTGAAAATGGGAAAAGTGAAAGAATCACTTAGAAAAGTTTGGCAGCCTAATGACGCCACATAAACATTCATAAAACGAAATGATAAGAGAAATAGGGGATATATCATCACATGATCATGAAAAGGGAATTAATAAAAATATAAAAAAATGTCCCCCAACATAAGAACATGGGGCTTAAATTAAATGACATACAAAAGAGTACTTGAAAAGAAAGAGAGAGGTAGGATCCCATATCTTGAAGAGTAACATCGAATGCTTGACGGTTGAGAAATTGGGAGGCTTGAGGTCACCATGGGAGGACTCCTTGGGAGGTAAAGAGACCAGATCATTGTTGTGGGAGAGTTGTGAGTGAAAACAAATGGAGGAAAGGGTGGATATTTATTGGGAAATGGAGGTGACAAAGCATTAATTGCCAAGGGACACCTCATCGGTGGTATTGGAAAAACCATGGGTCATCCCATGGTATTTTCCACTTGGGACACCTCATACCTTATCTTAATATTCATAAATAGACCAAAATTAATTTATAATTGTTACATACTTAATGATTTCATTAAACACCCGAAACTCAAAAACTGTATTTTCACTATTCACCAAAAATTCAACTTTCTCAAAAAATTCCCAAAATATTACCTCAACCAAATATCGATGATATGATTTCAAAAATAAAATCCATTTTAATAAAATAAAATTATAAATATTTTTAATTTAATTTTTAAATAAAAATACTATTCACTAAAAATCCAACTGTTTCAGAAAAATCCCAAAAATTCACCTTAACTAAATATTGATGCTCTGATTTAAAAAATGAACATCATTTTATGAAAATAATTTTATATATATTTTTAATTTAACTATTAATTAAAATCATAATTTATTGAATAATTATAATTCAAAATCTATAACTCATTTTTTAACACCTTGAAATTTAGTCAACATTCCAATACCTTATATCCTTATGAAAATAAAATAATAATATGTTTTACTAATTATAATGGTCACATTAATATTCATATTACTATTCGTATAACTATTCATAGGTGTAAAAATTACTTTTCACCAAAAATTATTTTGATTTCAATGAACCACATTTTTCACCTTAATTACAACCATGTGTGTCAAATTTGTGAAAATCAATCCACAAAAAAATTTATTTAAAAATTAAACATCTTTTTACTATTCATAAAAACACTAATCATCAAGAACTATTCATCAAAAATGAATCTTTTTAGAAAACTTCCAAAAATTTATCCTAGATTAATTTTTACATTCCCAATTCAAAAATGATGTTTATTTTTTCATAAAAACTCTCTATGTAAGGAAAATCATTGAAGTACCATTTTAACTTCTTAAATAAATTTATCAAGATTTTCTTAATAAACATATATTTTATTTAAGCGAATCTAGTTATAACACAGAAATGATGAAAAAATAATTTTATTTAAACTATAGGATTACACAAGGCAGTTACAGTCTCATTACATATCCCCTTATAACACCAGGATAGGACCTAAGAGTAAGGTGTGCTAGGGTGATAGAATCTTGAGGCGGCTCGGCCAACATTTCCTGAGTAGTGATTTCTTTCAGATGAACTTCTCGAGAAGGCGATTTCGTTCCAGCTTGACACGATGAAGTTCGGCTTGGGTTTGGTCCAGAGCAAAGCCCAAAGGTGCTACCTCCTTCTCGAGTTCCGTCAGATGGGATTCGATCGGCCCGAGACTACTTGATGGGGCCATTGAATCTTCTGTATATATTAATTAATCAAGGTCACATGTATTTAGAGACAATAATCCCAAAATTTAGTTTCCAATGGTCATATTGACCAACAGTTATATAACAGTTGAAACCCAACGATTTTAATCTAATTATACTCATTTTACTAAATGAAATAGTTTTTTTGAGTATAAAATAAAATAATACACGAAGTTAGGAATCAAAATTTATTCAAAATTTTGGGTCATTACACTCAAATCATTATATATATAAACATATATAGGGATTTGATAAGCCCAAATGGAATAACGATAAATTCATAGTATACGTACCTTGTATGAAAGGATTTCATGGATATTTCCTCCTTCTTGACCCATAATTGATCATATCTATATTATAGGAAGATATTTGAAAAGTACTGATCTCATCACAAATTATCAACGAAATCATTATTACGAGGTATATGATACATTTTCAAAATACATTTTCAAGTTATTTTCCATCTAAGATTGAATCCATTGATGTTACTCAATCCCTTCTGAGAAATTATTCAAAGGGTTCATTCAAATTCCTTCTTGAATGGTTTATGTTTTGATTTAATGATGACTATGACACCAATTTCTTTTCCATTGGTCATATTCTTTTGAAACCTGCTTCTTTTCACAGGTTATGCTATTATTAAATGATTATAAAACATATTTTTCTTCCATTGGTTTTGATTTGGTATAATTTAAATGATAAACATTTCATATCATGGGTTATGATTTGATGTTTATAAAACCAATCTCCATTCAGGGTTTATGATCTATTGAATGTTCAGTGGATGCAGCATGTATGATTTCATTATGTGATGGGTGGGACCTATATCTCCCTCTAATTAATTGGGAAATTATGGATGAGTCATGAGTATAAATGTTATATGTGATCATGATTACATGTTCAAAATGTTATGTATAATGACCCATACTTTACATACATTGTTAATACTTCAAAATTGAAGCACACTTATTACAACATATAACAAAACCAGGAAAGGAACGTATAGGTATAGTGTCTTTAGAAACATGGAAACATAAACAACTGGTTCATAAAGCATCTACATTTTCTCCCATTTATTTCATCATATCTACAGTCCCTTTTGGAATATCCTACTTAATAACCTTCTTCCTGACCTGGGGAAAGAAAAAATACAAAAGGGTAATCTCAAATGCTCAGTAAGGGTATACAAGAGAAATATCAATCCCATCATATTCATAAGAAAATAACATTTTGGAAATCTTAACTTGCAAAAGAGATCTTAATTTCATAACATGGGATAAATCATAGTAGTGAAATGTAATCCCAATAATCATAACATAAAACATGAAACTTTTTGGCATACACACATAATCATAGAGAATCTTTTCTTAGTAGTCAATACTCATATTCAAGACTATCTTAGCGGAAAAAGTCCATTTCTGAACCGAGTTCCCTCCTTGTTTCAGTCCTATTTCACTGAACCGGTTTAACCTGTCATTATATCCATGTCTATCTCATGAGATATAAACATTTACCCAATTATTTGGAGGGAGATATAGGTCCCACCCATCTCATAATTAAGCCGTTCTTATGTGTGCCACAAAAATAATAAATCATACATAATTGCATAACCCATGTAATAAAAATGGGATTCTTAAACATCATGACATCATAAAGCAATTCATATAAGATAAAGGAATTCATAAAAATAATTCCATAACAACATAATCAAATCAATTTATTAATAGGGATAGAAACATAACCCTATATTATCTTATAGGGAAAATAATTTTGATAAAACACTTGAATTATATTCTTGAAGAAAATATCCTTTCTACTTCAAAAACATTTTTCCTTTCATAACATGTCATACAATTTTAAAATAAAATAAGTTGATTAAAAATAAACTTGAAAACTTGTAAAGGAAGCTTCTTGTAAATAATGTTTTAAAATTCCATTCATGTCGTATAAGTTAAAAAGACATTCTTCTCGTACTTTTGTCGGAAAAGTAAAAAAGTGCCTCGTATGAAAAATGACAAAAGATTCCTTTCATATCTTTTACTAAAAACTCACCAAAGGGTGAAATTGGACATAAAAAATTGAATAGGGATAAAAATATTACATATTTAGGAAACATGGATGTGAATGATAAATATTCCCCAGTAAATTCTGAAGTATAAACAATCTCGGATAAAAATTGAGATTGCGAGATTTTCCCTTACCATATGTCCACTTTGCTTCACAAGTGTCCGAAACTCTTGTATAATGACATAAATAATGTCATTGACTTATTCCAGAATCATAATAATTGTTATGATATCATATATGGTCATATTCATAGCTTCTTATTATTAATATTTCATTGCTACTTGTTATTCGGGTGTTTATTACTTTTTGTTCTTTTGCGTGTTTTGTCGAATAAATTCTTGTTCTTCTTTTTAGGATTTAGATACATCATTTCCATAATGGTATTACTGTAATATATATCATATTTATTCACTCAATTTATTTATGTAATCATTATTCAATGAAAAACGAGTCACATCACATCGTGGTGACGGTATTCCGTACGTACGCACGAGCGATGATATCATTCCCATGATCGTGGAATTGTATTGGAGTGTATGTATACTATTTCAGAATAAATATCACTTTACAATAATCATATATAGTTATTATTTACACCATTATACCCATCCATGTAAGGTGGTTGTGGAAAATAGATTACACCACGGCGTGGAGACGATATTCCATACGTACACACGCGCGGTGATTTCATTTTCCATAGGATGGATAGATGGTGAAATAGGGTTGTTTCATAATTATAATAACATATCAGTATAGGAGTGATACTGATTTTATTACTTTATAATTAAACAACTAAATAAGAATAAGTGGAAGAAGAAATACTGTAGAAAGATTCGGTAATGGACATTACCTCTTCTTTGAAGGGCCTCTTTGAGACCTCCTCTTAGGGCACTAAAAATGGTCGTTGAAGAATACCAGGACCTCTTGGATGTTTCTAGGGAAGTGTAGAAGAGAATTTGGCAGGGTTTGGCTGAGTTTGAAGGCTCAACGTGGTGTGAGGAAGAGAGGGAGGAGGTGCCCTTTTATAAGGGAGGAGAGGGGCACCTTGGGAAAAACTAAAAATATTATTATAAACACATATTCGGTTTTTAATAGCTCCAAATTGATTTATTTAGAAGATAAGGTGGTTATGGGTCGAAATACTCTCATCCAATAGAATTTAGACAAGTTTAGGTTTCTATTTTAACCTTATCAATTATATTTAACTTTAAGTTAAATAATTTTACTTTTACCGTGCCTTCTTGTTTTCTTACACTATAATGTTAATAAACTTACTATAGCAAGCCAAACGAACCCCAAGTTGTTTATTATTAATATATATAACCTTATCAAAGTCATTTGGCCGATACTTAGATATTTAGGAATAAAATAACAATTAATAATATTTTTTTTTTAAAAACTATTTTATGTCAGTTTTGACACTATTTGGTAATTGATTTTTGTGATACTCATAACTGAAATATTAGTTCGAAAAAAGTTAATTAGATCAATAATAACATCTCATATTAACATTGAAAATTATTGGAATTCATAGAAAGTCTCAAATTACATATATTTGGGTATTTATAACATCAATTATGTCAATATTTCATTAAAAAGATACTTACTGCGTCATCATTGTGTCATAAATAAATTAAATTATTTATTGTCTAAAAATTACAAATAAAATACCATTATTTAGGAAATATTTTTATATTTCTATTGAATATTTATAGTCGAATTTATCTTATGTATAACCCTATATTAAAAATTATTTACTTATTAAACTTTGATTTTAACTATTTTAACCCTTCTTTAAATAAATTAATAATAAATGTCCTAATCTAATCCAAGTGGGCCTAAATGGTCATATTTTATTCATAAGGTTGTCGAATTACACTTATCAAATAGAATTAAGGCATGTTTTAGGGTAATAATAATATCATTTTTACCCTTAATTACCCTATTTACTTTTAACTGTGGTAAATAAAAGTAAAAAGTTACTATTCACCAAAATTTATTTTAATCTCATTGAACCACATTTTACATACTGACATCAGTCGTGTCTCTCAGATTTTTGAAATTCCACTCACAGAAGCGGTAATATTATGTTTTATGTAAATTTTCAAATTCTCCTAGGAGGTGGGTAAAAGACGGTGAAAAGTTCAATAAAGCTTTTTATATATCTAAAATTATTATAAAATGACTCCAATGAATTGCATTGAACTTATATAGGTATTATGTATCAATTTTGACCTAAAATAAATTTAAATAATATAAATAATCATTTAAATAAAAAGTCGGTTTTTAAATAGTAACCTAGTGTTTTCACTATATACCAAAAATTGAAAGTTTTCTGAAAAATATCAAAATTTGACCCTAGGCTAATTTCGGTATTCCAAATCCAAAAATTAAGTCCATTTTGGAACATAAAATTTACAAAATTTCAAAAAGTGGTTATTACTATTCATAACAGCTAGTTTTAATAATATTTTAGTAGCATGTCGTTGTTTAGTGAAACTCAGTATTGCGTACAACGTAAGCTATCGAGGAAGGCCGCGATTGCGTATAAAGCAAGCCAAGATAGTGTTGTGTGAAGTGAAATATTCCTTTAATGAATTATATATCATAAAAACGAAATATTTCTCATAAAATTATCGGGTGTTACATTCTACCCCCCTTAAAATGAATTTCGCCCTCAAAATTCGTCACTTTGTAACAAACAGATGAGGATACCTCTCGCTCATCATATCCTCAATATCCCATGTATCTTCTTCAAATTTGTGGTTCCTCCATAAAACATTTACCAAGCGAGTGGTCTTGTTCCGTAGGAATTTTTTGCTACGATCCAGAATCTCTATTGGATGTTCTTCATAAGAAAGATCTTTCTCCAGCGGTACAACTTCTGAGCTGAGTACATTTGAAAGATCAGGTATGTACTTTCTCAGAAGAGATACATGGAACACATCATGAACTTGGGAGAGATTCAGTGGAAGCTCCAATCGGTAAGCTACCTTCCCAACACGATCCAAAATTTCAAAAGGACCGATATATCTAGGGCTCAACTTTCCCTTCTTTTCAAATCTCATGACCCTCTTCCAGGGAGATATTCGTAAGAACACTTTATCACCCACTTCAAACTCTAGGTCTTTTCTTCGGTTGTCGGCATAACTTTTTTGTCAACTATGAGCTGCTCTAATGTGTTGTTGAATAGATCTGACCTTTTCTGCCATCTCATTAACAACATCAGGTCCTAATAGCTTTCTTTCCCCAACTCCATCCCAGCAAGTTGGAGTCCTTCATTTCTTTCCATAGAGAGATTCATAATAAGCAATCCGAATACTGGAGTGAAAGCTATTATTATAAGAAAATTCTACCAAAGGAAGGTGTTTATCCCAACCACCTTTGATATCCATAGAGCAAGCTCTCAACATATCTTCTAGAGTTTGAATTTTCCTCTCAGACTGACCGTCTGTTTGAGGATGATAAGCAGTGCTGAAACTCCACTATGTATCTAGAGTATGCTGAAGACTTCGACAAAACATTGAGGTAAACCTCGGATCCCGATCAGTTATAATGGAAAGTGGTACTCCATGCAATCTTACCACTTCCTTCACATATATCCTGGCAAGCTGATCCAGAGAGAAATCCTCTCTAATAGCAATGAAGTGTGCAGACTTTGTAAGACGATCAACTATGACCTAGATAGAATTATTCCCTATGGATGTTTTAGTAAGTCCAATGACAAAGTCCATAGTGATGTTTTCTCATTTCCATTTAGGTATGGGTAATGGTTGTAACATCCCCTTAGACTTCTGTCTCTCAGCTTTAACTTTTTGACAAACCAAGCATCGAGAGACAAATTCAGCAACATCTCTTTTCATGCCATCCCACCAGAAGTACTCTTTCAGGTCCCTATAAATCTTCGTGCTTCCAGGATGAATAGAGAATGAAGAACTATGAGCCTCATCCAACAGTTCCTTCTTTAATTTGGGGATGGGAGGAACACAAACCCGATTCCTGAACTTTATTATCCCATCACAATCAAGGTTGAATTTATGAATATTTCTCACATTCTTTTGTAACTCTACATCTTCTTTCTGTGCCTATTTAATCTTCACATGTATAGATGGTTGAACATTTAATTGAGAAAGATATGATTTTTCCCCTTTCATTATAATTCCAAGATCCATCTTTTGTAAATCCATAAATATTGGATATTTTGTGATCCTCATCATGGATAAGCTAGCATGGTCTTGTCGACTTAATGCATCGGCCACCTTGTTTGTTTTCCCAGGGTGGTAATGAATTGAGTAGTCGTAATCCTTAATCAGCTCCAACCATCTTCTTTGGCACATATTTAGATCCTTTTGTGTGGAAATATATTTTAAACTTTTATGATTATTATAAATATCACACCGTTCTCCATAAAGATAATGCCTCCAAATCTTTAATGCAAAGATTACCACAGCTAACTCCAAATCATGAGTTGGGTAATTTTTCTCATGGATTTTCAACTGTCGTGAGGCATAAGCTATCACCATATCATTTTTCATAAAAACACACCCCATCACCTTCTTGGATGCATCACTGTAGATCAGAAACCTTTCTCCACTACAAGAATGTGTGAGTACAGGTGCACTGGATAACCTACTTTTCAACTCCTTGAAATTCTCTTCACATTTCTCTGTCCACACGAACATATCTCCTTTTCGAGTCAACTTGGTGAGTGGATTAGATAATCGTGAAAAATCTTTCACAAAGTGTCGATAATATCTAGCCAAACCAATAAAACTTCAGATCATAGTTACTGTTGTTGGTATCTAACATCTTTCGATAACATTTGTTTTTGCTGGATCCACAGATATCCCTTCTTTTAAGATTATGTGACCAAAAAATGAAACTTTTTTAAGCCAAAATTTACACTTGGTAAATTTGGAAAAAAGCTTCTCCTTTCTCAGGGTCTTCAATATAATTCTCAAGTGATCTTCATGTTCTTCCTTGCTCTTTAAATAGACAAGAATATCGTCTATATAGACTACCACAAACTAATCAAGATAGTCTCTAAAGACTCTATTCATTAGATCCATGAAGATAGTAGGGGCATTAGTATGACCAAATGGCATCACTATAAATTCATAGTGTCTATACCTTGTACGGAATGTCGTCTTTGGTATATCCTCCCATTTGACCCTTAATTGATGATACCCTGAACGAAGATCAATCTTGGAAAAGTATTGATCCCCTCGTAGTTGGTCAAATAATTCATCAATGCGCGGGAGAGGATATTTGTTCTTGATAGTGATCTTGTTAATTTCTCGATAATCAATGCAGAGTCTCATTGATCCATCATTGCTCTTATCAAACAGAACAGGTGATCCCCAAGGTGATGCACTAGGGCGTATGAATCCCTTAACAATATTTTTTGAAGTTTCTTCTTCAATTTCTGCACTCAATTGAGGCCATTCTATAAGGTGTATTTGAAATAGGCAAATCACCTGGTACGAGTTCTATTGAAAAATCAACTTCAAGATTTGGTGAAAGATCCGGAAATTCATCCGGAAAGACATCATCAAACTCCCGTACAATGAGCATATTCTTAATCGTGAGTTTCTCACCAACCATTCGAGATAAATAACCTTTATTTAGTGGAATCAAACCCCATAATATGGAAGAAATTTCCACTGGAAGGTTATGTTCATCCTTGCATCGATAGACGATCATAGATTGATCTGGAATATGAAATGTGACTTCCCTTATTTGGCAATTGATATGATCTCCATATAGAGAAAGCCAATCCATGCCAAGAATCACATCAAATTCCACTATAGGAAGGATCACAAGATTTACAGGAAGCACTTTTCCACAAAATTCAATCGAAGAAGAATTATAAACTTTTGATGCGACTGTTGTGCCATTAGGGGTTGTCACAGCTGACTCAACATCTAATTGTTGAGGTAATACGATGATACCCTTAGAAACATCTTCAGAAATAAAAGAGTGGGTGGATCCAGAATCAAATAAAACATTTTCTACTTTATAGTGGATGGTAAGTGTACCTTTCAACACTTCGTTACCATACTCCACATCGCTGATAGAAATTTCATGTGACATTCCTTTGTCTTTGGACTTAAGAGTTTGTTGACATCGATCATCATCAACCCTTGGATTAGGGCATTGATTGGCATAATGCCACATTTCCATGCACTTCAAACATTGAAGGGTAGGAGGTTCATTCTGCGTATCCCTTCCTTTTTTTGCATCATTAGACATATTCTTCCCATTATTTCGACATTCAATTTCCCAATGACCATCTTTTCCACACTTATAACATTTTCTTGTCCCCTTAATACAATTTCCTCCATGTTTCTTTCTACACTTGGAGCATAAGGGAAAACTCATCTTCTTTTAAGTGTGCTCATTAGATTTTCCATTGAATTATATTTTCCTATTCTTATCAAATCCATATGACTGATGGGTTACACCAATCTCCATCTCAACCTTGAGAGCACATCGAAAAACTTCCTCATAGCTATTGAAGTCCCTTATGGATAACGCCCTTCTAAGACTTGGTTTTAAGCCACTAAAGAATCGATCGATCTTACTCTCAGGTTGTATAATAATATTAGAAGCGTACCTTGAAAGTATTGTAAAATTTTCTTCGTAGGTACCAACAGATTCATCATCCTTTTTCATGAGTTAAACAAACTCCTTCTCCATCTTTGTTGGGAGAATACGAGGGAAGTACTTATTGAAAAATAAGTTCTTGAACTAGTCCCATTCCATGGACTCAATTTCATCCCTTTTCCTCGTATTCTTAATAAGATTCCACCATTGATCAGCATCACCTTCCAAACGATAAACTGCTAAGATGAATTTATCATGTTCAGAACATTAAAGAACTGAAAATATATTTTCAGTGGTACTGATCCATTGTTCAGCCACTAATGGATCAAAAGACCCACTGAATGAAGGTGGGTGCTGCCTCATGAAGGATTAAACAGAATTTTTCTCCTTCCTTTTCTCGTTTGGAAGTCCTACATGATTCATATCTTGAAAAAGTTGTGTGAGCATGGCTGCAATATTTTTCAATCTAGCTCCCATAACGTTTGGTTGCTCAGGGGGACAATCATTACATTTCCCGTCACATTCCTCATTAACACGGTTCCTTCGGGTTCTAGCCATTGACTAAAACCAAGAATAATAGTGTAAGAAAAACTAATTATAATAGGAAAAACACATAATCAAGAATCATATTTCACACTTAAGGACTTATCATAGGTTGTTCATGGCCATTTTTAAAACACTAAGATCATGTTCTATGCTTAGACTTATCCTTAGGGTTCTTACTAAGGATTTAACATCCTAGTTTCCAAAGGTTGACTATACCCTTACTCTGATACCAACTATAACAACCCATAATTTACAAAAATTGTTAGTACATCAAAATTGAATCACACATATTACAACATATACCAAAACCAGGAAAGGACCTTATAGGTATAGTGTCTTTAGAAACTGGGAAACATAAATAACTGATTTATAAAACATCTACATTGTCTCCCATTTATTTCAACATATCTAGAGTCCCTTTTGGAATATCCTACTTAATAACCTTCTTCTCGGCCTGTGGAAAGAAAACAGACAAAAGGGTGAGCTCAAATTCTCAGTAAGGGTATACAAAAGAAATATCAATCACATCATATTCATAAGAACATAACATTTTGGAAATCATAACCTGAAAAAGAGGTCATAATTTCATAACATGGGATAAATCATAGTAGTGAAATGCAATCCCAATAATCATATATCAAAACATGAAACTTTGTGGAATACATACATTATCATAGATAATCATTTCTTAGTATTCAAGGCTCATATCCAAGACTATCTTAGTGGACAAAGTCCATTTCTGAACTGAGTTCCCTCCTCGTTTTAGTCCTGTTTCACTGAACCTGTTTAACCTGTCGTTCCAGCCATGTCTATCTAAGGAGATATAAACCTTTACCCAATGCATTAGAGGGAGATATGGGTCCCACCCACCACATAATGAAACCATTCTTATTTGTGCCACAAAAATCATAAATCATACATCATTGCATAACCCATGTAATAAAAATGGGATTCTTAAACATCGTGACATCATAAAAAAATTCATATAAGATAAAGGAATTCATAAAAGTAATTCCATAACAACATAATCAAATCAATGTAATAATAGAGATAGAAACAGAACCCTATATTATCTTAGATGGAAAATAATTGTGATAAAACACTTAAATTCCATTCTTGAGGATAATATCCTTTCTACTTCAAAAGAATTTTTCCTTTATTAACATGTCATAAAATTTTAAACTAAAAGAAGATGATTAAAAATAAACTTGAAAATTTTTAAAGGAAGCTTCTTGGAAATAATTTTTTAAAAATCCATTCATGTTGTATAAGTTAAAAAAACATTCTTCTCGTACTTTTGTCGGAAAAGTCAGAAAGTACCTCGTACGAAAAAATACAAAAGATTCATTTCATATATTTTACTAAAAACTCAACAAAGGGTAAAATTGGACATAAACAATTGTCTAAGTATATAAATATTACATATTGAGGAAAAATGGATGTGGATGATAAATATTCCCCAGTAAATTATGAAGTATAAACAATCTTGGATAAAAATTGAGATTGCAAGATGTTCCCTTACCTTAGGTCCAATATGATTTGTAAGTGTCCACAACTCCTGTATAATGATTTAAATAATGTCATTTACTTATTACATAATCGTACTCATTTTTATGATATCATATATGGTCATATTCTTAGCTTCTTATAAGTAATATTTCATTGCTACTTGTTATTCGGGTGTTTATTACTTTTTGTTCTTATACGTGTTTTGTCGAATAAATTCTTATTCCTCTTTTTAGGTTATAGATACCTCATTTACAGAATGATATTAGTGTAATATATATCATATTTATGCACTCAATTCATTTATGTAATCATTATGCAATGAGAAACGAGTCGCATCACATCTTGGAAACGGTATTCTGTATGTACGCACAAGCGATGATATCATTCTCATGATCGTGGAATTGTATTGGATTGTATGTATATTATTTCAGAATCAATATCAATTTAAAATAATCATATATATTTATTATTTACACCATTATACCCATCCAAGTAAGGTGGTGGTGGAAAATAGATTACACCATGGTGTGGAGACGGGATTCCGTACGTACGCACGCGCGGTGATTTCATTTTCTGTAGGATGGATAGATGTTGAAATAGGTTTGTTTCATAATTATAATAACATATCAGTATATGAGTGATACTGGTGTTATTACTTCATAATTAAACAAATAAATAAGAAGAATTGGAAGAAGAAATAAAGTTGAAAGAATCGGTAATGATCATTACCTATTCTTTGAAGCGCCTCTTTGAGACCTCCTCTTAGGGTGCTAAAATTTGTCTTTGAAGAAGACCAGGACCTCTAAGATGTTTCTAGGGAAGTGGAGAAGAGAATTTTTCAGGGGTTTTCCAAGCTTGAAGGCTCAAATTGGTGTGAGGAAGAGAGGGAAGAGGTGCCCTTTTATAAGGGAGGAGAGGGGCAGCTTTGGAAAAACAAAAAATATTATTATAAACACATATTCGGTTTTTAATAGCTCCAAATTGATTTATTTCGAAGATAAGGTGGGGATGGGTCGAAATACTCTCATCCAATTTAATTTAGACAAGTTTAGGTTTCTATTTTAACCATATCATTTAGATTTTACATTAAGTTAAATAATTTTACTTTTACCATGTCTTCTTGTTTTCTTACACTATAAGGTTAATAAACATACTATAACAAGCCAAAATAATCCCAAGGTGTTTATAATTAATATATATAACCATATATAATTCATTTGACCGAACCTTAGATTTTTTAGAATAAAATAACAATTAATAATAAAATATTTGTTTTAAAAACTATTTAATGTCAATTTTGGCACTATTTGGTAATTGATTTTTTTGAAAATCATAACAGATATATTAGTTCTAAAAAGGTTAATTAAATCAATACTAACATGTCATAGTAACATATAAAATTATTTGAAATCATAAAAAGTATCAAATTACATGTATTCGGGTATTTATAACATCAATTATGTCAATATTTCATTAATAAGATATTTACTGCATCATCATTGTGTCATAAATAAATTAAATTATTTATTGTCTAAAAATTACAAATAAAATACCATTATGTAGGAAATCCTTTTTTATTTCTAATGAAAATTTATAGTCGAATTTATCTTTTGTATAACTCTATATTAAAAATGATTTACTTATTAAACGTTGATTTAAACTATTTTAACCCTTCTTTAAATAAATTAATAATAAATGTCCTAATCTAATCCAAGTTGGCCTAAATGGTCATATTTTATTCCTAAGGTTGTTTTTGGTCGAATTAAACTTATCCAATAGAATTATTACATGTGTTAGGGTATAATAATATCATTTTTACTCTTAATTACCCTATTTACTTTTAATCGTGGTAAATAAAAGTAAAAAAGTTACTATTCACCAAAAAATATTTTCATCTCATTGATCCACATTTTACTTACTGACATCAACCGTGTCTCTCGAATTTTGAAATTCCACTCACCGAAGCGGTAAAATTATGATTTATATAAATTTGAAAATTCTCCTAGGATGTGGGTAAAAGACGGTGATAAGTTCAATAAAAATTTTTATATATCTAAAATTATTATAAAATGGCTCCAATGAATTGAATTGAACTTATATAGGTATTATGTATCAATTTTGACCTAAAATATATTTAAATAAAAAAAATAATTGTTTAAATAAAAATTCGGTTTTTAAATAGTAACCTAGTGTTTTCACTATTCATCAAAATTTGAAAGTTTTCAGAAAAATACCAAAATTTCACCCTAGGCTAATTTAGATATTCCAAATCCAAAAATGTAGTCCATTTTGAAAAATAAAATTTACAATATTTCAAAAAGTGGTCATTACTATTCATTACAGCTAGTTTTAATAATATTTTAATAGCATGCCGTTGTTTAGTGAAACTTGGTATTGCGTAGAACGCAAGCTATCGAGGAAGGTCATGATTGTGTGTAAAGCAATCCAAGCTAGTGTTTTGTGTAGTGAAAGATTACTTTTATGATTTATAAAACATAAAAACCAAATATTTCTCATAAAAGTATCGGGTGTTACATTATGCATCGATATAGTTTCATATATATATGTTTATGTGTAAACATGATTACATGTTCACAATGTTATGAGTGAACCTTATTATGGGTTAATAATGTTTAGTGTGAACTTGATTACACATTCCCAATTTTATGTATAGACCTAGTTTCATGTATATATGTTTAAGTGTGATCTTAATTACATTTTCAAAATGTTATGTGTTAATATGATTCCATGTTCACAACATTATGCGTGGACCTTCTTGCAAGTCCATAAGTTAATGTGAATGTATGATTTCATGTCTTTAACTAAATGTTGGAACCTTACTCAATGTATATATGTTCATGATTTAATACATTGTTTTATATGTGATAATTTGTTGTCGTATTCCTATGTTATGCTTTCATGGATTATGATATTAATTTAATTTTGATTCATCTGTTATGAACAAAAAATATTTTTTCCATGATTCGTGTTTACAATCACTGATATGTAGGGATTCATCTTCTAATTATATTGATCACATTCCCAAACCCTTAGGTTTGTGATATTTTTATGAATTTTCTTTTATTTACCCTTACAATGTATTTGTGTTGACTCCTTTCTTATGTTTCCCTTCCCTCAGTTACGAAGGACGGTTTATGTGTAAACTTTCTTAGGGGAAATACCAATGTGGGAAACGTTGATGATATTTCACTATGTTAGAATATTGTTTTTGATGTTTACAGAGTATCTAAACTAATTTGGTCTTTAGGAATCCATTTTTTAATTTTTTAATTATTCCTTAAAAGTGAAGTAATTTCAATGTATTTTAAGATATGAATATTGTTGAACATTCAAATGATCAAAGGATGGAACAACGATTTTTGGATTTCTTCAAGATGCATCGTCCAATTTCTTTCTGTGGGTGTTCTGATAAATTTGTTTCTTCACACTTGATCAGTGCCACTGAAATTATATAATTTATTCTTTAGTATTCGGATCATGAGAATTTTATTATTACTGTTTATCATTTACAAGGTGATTTAGACCAGTGGTGAACTCTAATCAAGAATATGAGGAAGAAATATGAAATTGGATCCATTTATTGGGATGAGTTTGAGAACATATTCTTCAATAAGTACATTCCTAATGATCTCCATACAATGATGGAAAATGATTTACTTGAGTTAAATCAAAAGGATTATGAATCTGTCGGTACGTATGAGGCTAGTTTCAAAAGACTTTCACGGTATACTTTTGGTATTATCATCGAACCCGAAAGTAAAATTGATAGGTTCATCAGTGTCTTAAATCAATGTCTCAGAATGGAATTTTCATAATGAGACTTTAATAGCTATAAATGGAATTTCTATTTTTAAATCTATTTTGAAATGAATGATGGAGATATGTATTAGTCACATGGTTCTAGCAATAAAATAAAGATATATTTCAATGGAAAATCTAAAAACAAGGAGAAAAGAAAAGGTTTCAAACTCTTACATTCCAAAATGGTGGAAAATGGGACTTATGAGAGTTCCAAAAAGGAAAAAAAATGTGTTTCAGGTGTGGAATTCCTAGACACTAATCAAAATTATGTAGAAGTAATAATAAGAGGAAATTCGATGAAATTAATTGATATAAATCTTAAAATAATTAACCACCCAAATATCAATGTTTCAAGTTCATAGTGATTGGTCATTATGCCAATAAATTCCTCAGTCCAGTGGATAATATGAATAATAAGACACAACAACCTATGTGGAAAAAATAAAAAGGTAAATCTTATTCAATCAAAAATTATTAATTGGATAATGAAAATTAGGTAACAACTTATCCCCCCCTAGTTGGGAAGTTCATATTTTATTTTGTTTAATAATCCTTATAAAAATCATAATGTTCAACCTCTAGTGAGATTTCATTTAATTATATCCCTCTAAATATATGTTGAAATAATAAAATAACATTTTATATTCTATCAGGGCAAGGATAAACCCAATTATCCAACATATATATTGTTGGTATAAGATAAGATCATATTCAAGGAAGAAAATGTAAATAATATTTTGGATGGGTTATAAGATTAACAATTTATGGAAAGATTAATCAATACATGGGGTGAAGTTTGTGAGATTAAATTATTATCTCACCACATGGGTATATAATCATATTGGTTAACCTATTCTAGAAACATTTTGATGATGGTAACTAAAAACATATGGGATGGCATATCATGGATCTCCAGATGTATTTTTACTTGAGGAATGAAAAAATCATGTTCCTTTTTAGAGAAAGAGGTAATGTGGATCAAGGAACAACAAAGGGTGAGGTTGTCCAAAAATCATTAATGTATAAAATTTCATGAAATTATACATCTTTTGAAAAATGTTTTAGAAATAAATTGATGTCCTAATACCTTAGTTTTTGTTTAACTGATAGCCTTTTAAATCATCACAGATTTATGAAATTGAGTCCCTCAACTTTCCATTGATCACTCACATGTTTGTGGTGGATGACCTCAATTACTCCATATAAATATTTAATATTTTAATCCATCTAAAATATTCACTCCCAATATGTGTTATTTTATGTTGAAACCTAGATATATTTTACAGTGAGTTAATGTTATTGTTTTAGATTTCCCTTTTTATGTTAAGATTTAATAATAATTTTTATAACAATGGTTTATAATAATGATACTTTAAAATATAAAACTTTTTATAACCTAGAAAAATTTTGATCGTGAAATTCATTTTAAGGGGGTAGAATGTAACACCCTAATATTTTGTGAATTATATTTCAAATTAATTTAATATTTTGAACATTTTTTTTATTTCATGAAACATGGAAAATTGTTTTTTATTAAAGCACTATGTTTGGATAATTTTATATGTATCACAAAGTTAATCTTAAACTACACGCAACATAAATTTTAGATTTCTCTAAAGGGAACACTGATGTTATCTTGTATTACACTCAATAATAATGTTTCTTAATGGCTTGTGAAACACGTAAAACTATGTTTACCCAACTATAATATATTATTACAATATTATTATTTAACTAAATAATATACAATGTAGTCATTAAATTAGTAGTGATGAATTTTATTATCTAATTTATTAAAATATTTGATTTACCCAAATTCAATAGGAATTTATTGGTTACCAATTAATTATAAATGAATATGAAAACAGATTGAATATAAATGAAAATATTATTATTTTCATAGTCATAAAGTTGTTTTACCCTAATAGATTAAATTAAGTACAATTAGGGAGTGTTATTAATGTAGTACGTTTTTTATATATTTAAAAATTATATTATTTATGTTTATCCAATAGATTGGATAGACATAAGATAAGATCAAATTCAATTTTTTTCTTAAAACATATATTTTTATTGAGGAATTTTAACCTCCTTTTAATGATAAACCAATTTTAAATAGAATTTCCTACACATTAATAGATTTAATTGGTACAAATAAATCCATATTTTAAATCATAAAAAAATTATTATTATAGGGTAAATTGTTTCCATTTTTCTATGTAATTTAATTTTTAATGAATAGTGAATAATACTAAATTTTTTGTATAAATATGCTTTCCATATAATTTATTTATAAGATTTTATTACATATTAAATTGGTTAAAAGTATAATTAGATCATATTTTTATCAATAAACCTAATTTACATCATTAAAAACAATTTCCCTTGGAAATGAAATATAAAAAACATTGCAACATTTTGAACATTTTACCTTTGGAAACCTGCATTGTTGACCCGGCTACGGGAGTAAATTTATATTAATTTTGGCCGCATATGTTATTAGAATTTTTAAAAATTAATTTCATATTTTTAATAATAATTATTCATAATATAAAATAATTTCAACTTAGTTTTTGACAAAAAAATATTAGTGGAAGTAATTAAAATTAATTACATCGATCAAGATAAAATAAAAGATCACTAAGGACTGAATATAAATATTAAGGGCCTAAATGACATAGAAATTTATAAAAAATCCATTTTATAGACATATTTAGACCTTTTTATATATTTTATTAACTTTGGACCATTATTGTATCCACTTTTCATGGGAAAAAATGGGTGGAATTACCTTTCACAAAATTTACAAGAGTGCCACTCCTCCTCTACTATAAAAATATCCTCCCACTTCTTCACACATATCAAGAAACATTATCTCGACCAAGATCTGCCCAAATAACAACAAAAAATCTCTCACCTAATCCTAAAATCCAACTCTTGTTCTAAAATAAATCCAAGGTATCCCTTTAGTGCAAATTAAAAGGAAGTACTCAAATAAGAGCTAACATTCTTCCATAAGTTCTTTTATTTTATTTCATTCACCCCCTAAACACTTCTTATTACATGATTTTATAAAAAAAATTATGCTAAAAATTATAGTATTTTTTTATTCTTATGTTTCAATCTAAAATTACATACACATCCATCTAATGGGTAACGAACATATTGTTTACGAGTACGGAAAACTACAGCCTCACAAAATGACGATTTTTCATTTTTTTTACTACCTCACATGGTGAACATTATGATGGAAACTATATTTATATGTGATATATATGATATTTATAATTTCTTATTTATTCTATAATATTTATATAGAACATACCTTTATTGTTTCCATCTTCTGTAAATATGATAATTCTGTTTGAGGAAGTGTGGACTTCAACCCCCTCAAAGAGTCGATATTTATTCATATATTATATAGAATGTATTAAGGTTGTGTTCAGTGAAATTATATGATATATATATGACATAATAATGATACTATAATTATATTATATAAATATATACATATATGTAATTTTCATTCATTCTTTAAATATGAGAATAAAATGGAAATAGCAATCATGCGGACTTAAGGCCTACCGTCCTCATAAATATTGTATTCCATTTCATACTTATATATTATATAGAATATTATATGACACATATAATGAATATAAATCATATTTATATCATGTTTTTCATTATTTAAATCATTATATATTTATAGGTACCAAAAATATAAAAAATTATGACACAGGTAAATAACATAGCGAATATTAACTAAAGCATAACCTTAACATGAAATTGTTCACAAATGGGTAACATAATGTCATAATAAAACCATATATGGTATTAGATATGATAATATAGTTCTGAAAAATATTTATAATAAACATACATTTATTGAATAGGGGGTTTGAACATTTACGATGAGAGTCAAGACACACGGTAAGGCGATTTCATCTCACTTTTTATTTCTGTGATATACATGCCTTAATCGCAACTCATTTCATTTGTGTGGTGTATATATTTCCCATGGACAAATATATGATATTTATGATTATTTTTATGGGTATTTACTTATAAATTTCATGATATTTATTACAAGTGGGTTTTGTTTCATTAGTTACCAAATCAGAAAAGTAACTTTGTCACAAATTTCCTTCTTTGAGATACATGCCATGTAATGAACATATATTTTTGTCTAAGGTTTATATGAAACCTTTTGAAATTTTATATCCTGAATCATCTTATTTTAAAGATAAATTAATCTTCACTTATTTTTAACCTTTTCATCTTGAATTAATATTACCAAAATGGTAACAGTTTATTGATACAATCTCATCGTTTATCGAGATTATTTAGTACTATGATTCCATTAATGAAATATTTTGATCCATCCATCAATATACATCAGTTAGTCTCATAAAAAATGTATATTAATGTAATATACATGTAATTGAACAATTTTTTCACTCATTGTTACTTAATATACTGAATAAGAAAATTAATTAAAATCCATCTTTATATCTCCCTTTGGCCAAATATTTGTGTTCCTTAACAACCATGTTTTCTAAAAAGTTTTCTAAAAATATTATATTATTATCCTATTATATTTAATGGAAATTTTTACTCATTTTATGAATTTCCAAATATAATGGTTCTTTAAAATTAATCTTATATACATTTTTCATCCATGGTGCTTTTCGAAAAATTTTAAGGTGAACAATGACTGTTTGGCATGTATGGATTTACCTGATGTCATGAATTTTAAAACCATGAATCATACTTTAAAATATTAAAACCTTATTTTTAAAAAAGGAATAAAATTTCCTAATATTCTAGAAATTATTTTTTAAAAATTTATTTTCTATGAAAAATGTTTTCAAAAATATTTTATTGTTTGAAGTGATTTTCATAGCTTATTTTAAAAGTATTCACTTTATTTTCTGTGAAATGGTTTTTAAAATTTTTCCAACCATTAATTATATGTTTTCATTGTATTTTCAAATAAATGTTTTTAAAAATATTTTCAATATTCTTTTAGATTTTTATAGAGAAAAGGGTTTTCAAAATGATTTCATGTATTCGTTATATGTTTTAAATTCATTATAAAAGAAAATGGTTTTATAATGTTTTAGTGATTAAAATTTATTTTAATAGAAGAAAGGATCTTTTCTTCAATAAATGTTTTTAAATATATTTTCATGTTATTTTCTATCTAATATAAAAACCGCTAATGTTACTCATTCCTTTTTATGGAATGATCCAAATGTATCATTCATATTCTTTCATGAATGGTTTATATTTTGATGGAATGATTCTTATAATACCCAATTACTTCCATTGGTTATATGGTTTTAAAACCTACTTCTTTTAATGGGTTATTATCTACCAAAATTATTATAAATCCAATTTCTTTTCCTTAAGTTATGATGTGATGGAATATTAATGATACATATTTTGTTTGATGGGAAGTTATTTCACGATTATTAACCCTTTAAATTTTCATGGGTCATTATATGATGAATGATATGTGGAAAATGAATATATGATTTTATTATGTGATGGGTGCGACATATATCTACCTCTAATTCAATTGGTAATAACGGATGAATGATGATTATATATTTTATGCTTGAACCTTATTACATGTTCATAAAATTATTCATGGACCTGTTTTCATGTTCAGAAGATTATGTGTGAACCTGGTTACATGTTCACTATATTATGATTAAACCTTATTATGTGATCATAAATTTATGTGTGAATCTCATTACATTTTCAAAATGTTATGTCTGGACCTAGTTTTAAATCCATATGAATATGTGTAAACTAGATTACATGTTCACAATGTTATGCATAAACATAATTCCATGTCAACATCATTATGATTGGACCTAATTTCATGTCCATAATTCTATGTTAGGAATTAATTTCTTTTCTATAACTCATTACGTGAACATATTTCTATTAATACATGTTCATGTTGTTATAAATTAATGTGTATTATACAATTACATGCATAATTCTTATGTCATACTTTCATAGATTAATCTATTAATTTCATTATGATTCGTTTATTTGGAAGTGAAGGTATTTATTCCATGATTCATGTTTATGATAATTGATATACATCAAATGGTCTTATAATGATCACTATTAAGTTCTCCTACCCTTATGTTCATAAAATTCTTACGTATTTCATTTATTTACTCTTACCGAGCATTTGATCTCACCCCTTTCTTATGATTCCCTTTCCTAGGTTATGAACAAATTTATTTAACTATAATTACTAAGGGGGAATATCTTTGTGGGAAACATTATTATATTTCACTATTTTAGAAGATTTTCATTCCATGTATCTAAAGGAACTAAACTAATACGGTCTTTGGGAGTACATTTTGGTGATGTTTTAAGTATTCCGTAGGAGTGATGTAATGTATATAAACATTAATACTTGGTCTCTTTATTTGGTTCCCATTCTCTTAATCCTTTCAAGATATGTTGTTCAATATTTTCTCAAAATATGACCTTTCTATTTTTTGTGGTGAAGTGTCTGGGTTTCTGGAGGTATGTGTCCTGTTATCTTCTTTAATGGCTATTTTTCTTGTTTAATTGATACTAATATGTAATGATTTAATCTAGGGCCACCATTTTTGACTATACAATATTTTCAGTTAGTGGATCCTATTGAATTCATTTGAAACCCATGTTTGAGGTTAGTCGTTCTGTCACTAGCATATGTTTGATGAACTATATTTCTTTGATTTTATAAATGTTTTTAAAAATAAATGTTCTTGATTTAATAGTGTTTGTGTTAATGATTTTTGGAAAAAATATGTTTTTCACCTTGTTTTGTTAATGGGAATGGTATGTTCAATGAACTATTAAATGAATATATGAAACAATTTTCAGGGAATTATTTTGACGAAATACTTTTGAAAATAGAGCACATGATAGGCCTTAGGTACATCAGATGAAGGTTTAGTAAAACATATCATCTATTGATACATTCATTGGGTTCACACATGGGGTATTCCTATGCTCTATAGGCATGCTTCTCTAGGGAATAATTTGAAACTTTTTTGGAGGTTCACATTATTGTGAGTTCCTCTACTCCCTAGATTCAATTAATATATCTAAAGACATGATGCACCAAATTTTATATGTTAGGGTACAAATTTCCTAGCTCAGTTAACCTATTTTGATCATTAGAAAGATGTTACATGTGCTTCTATTTTTGACTGATTTGGATTCTGAAAGGATATTTGACACATGATGTTCGTTTACTTTATTGATATAAGTGAGATTATTTGAAAACATTTTACCTTGATTATTTTGAACTTTGGGAAAATAGCATAATGTTCTACCATGATTTGGATATAAAAAATATTTAATTAATTATCATACCTTATTTTATTTAATGTTGATATATTCAGATTTTTGTAAAAAAATTTATGGAATAGTTGGTCAGGATCTTATTGATCTTATTTATCTCACACCCTAAAAACCCCTTCGGTAGTGTGTAGACCTTGTTATGTCCTTAAATTCTGGGAAAGGCATGTTGACATAATGAGGATCCAATTTTTTCAGTTATGTATGGGTAGCTAGTGGTAAGATGGTGGGAGTTTTACTATGCAATCATAAAGAGTAGATATGTTGGGATAATTTTTTCCCTCTGGTTGTTGTTAATGCCTGAGTGCTAGTCACCATCCCATGTCAATTAGGAATTTCCTTCAGGTATGTGAAGATTTCAGTTAGATTCAAGTTTGAGTGGTTATTCAGGTTAGGATTATGTTTTTTTGGTATCATAGGGCAAGGTTGTGCTCAGTATTGGGATATTGGAAGACTATAGTTAGGATTGTCACGACATGAGGGGTAGATTGTGGTGAGTTCATGGCCAGCTCTAATTTTGTTCATGTTGAGTCAATAAGGTTTTCCTTATGACTTTTCCATTCCTTCTTGTTTTGAAAATTACAAACACCTTATCTTTAAGGAAAAATGATTTCTTATGGAAAATCGCTTTTATAAGGAAAAATGCTTTCTTAAGGAAAATTGCTTTTATAAGGAAAAATGCTTTCTTAAGGAAAATAACTTTTATAAGAAAAATTATCCTTATTATATTTTCATTCATATTTTTCTTAAGTATGAGTTTCGGATTCATTTTCTCGGAATCATTGAAACTTTGATATAAAGCATTCTATTTTAGGGTTCGGATTCTGGACAAGAACTATAAGGAAGTTTCATTCCGAATTCCGGATATGAATTCTGACTAAGTTCTATTCCAGATTCAGGATACGAATTCTAATGAAGAATTCACATTACAAACTCTAATGAAGAATTCTCATTACGAACTCTAATGAAGAATTCCCATTACGAATTCTAAGGAAAAAATCTCAATCCGAATTCTCATTACGAATTCTGATGAAGAATTCTCATTAAGAATTCTGATGACAAATTCTCATTACGAATTCTGATAAATAATTCTCATTACGAATTCTGATGACGAATTCTCATTACGAATTCTGATGATGAATTCTCATTACGAATTCTGATGATGAATTCTCATTACGAATTCTCATGATGAATTCTCATTACGAATTCTGATGATGAATTCTCATTACGATTTCTGATGACGAATTCCTATTCCGAATTCCTACTCCGAATTCTCATTCAGAATTCTCCTATTAAACAGAATCTGATTATCATTGTTTTATACACTCTGAATTTATTCACTCCGAACCTTCACTCCGAAGTTTCTATTCCGAACCTTTATGTTAGAGTTTAAAACGATGTCGTACATTCTGTTACACTTGTTTTGTTATAAAACGATGTCGTCCATTTTGTTATAAACTAACCGTTGTCTAAGTGACACATGTACAGGTCCCTCCGAACTTTAAGGAAAATATGACCGTTGGAGAGGAGCCGACCTTACCTATAAATAGGAGCTCATTTGAAAGAGCTCGATGCTGATGCATACGCCGATTGTTGAAAAAGTGCTTACATGCAGTTGAAGTGATTTCTAGAGAGAGAGTCTCTTATTAACTCTCAAAGCTTCGTGCGACTCCGAATGTTGGTGATTACATTCGAGGGCTTCCGGGGATAGGAAGACAGAGGTGCCGACTACCTTAAAGATCAAGGGCTTTCTTGCTGAGAAAGACAGAGGTGCCGACTACCTTAAAGATCGAGGGCTTTCTTGCTGAGAAAGACAGAGGTTACCAACTACCTTGAAGTTGAGGGCTTGCGGGGATAGAGAGACAGAGACTCCGATCTTCGTATCGAGGGCTTACCCTGGTGTGGGTAAGACAGACTTGCTTGAAAGTATAAATCAAGGGACCTTTATCCAAGGTTGTTGGATACCCTTCTCTTTGGGTTAAAAGACTATTATCTTGTTACTAGTAGTTTACTACTTGTTTTTATTCCGCTGCAATTTGTATCTTAAGGAAAGTATAACTTTCTTATACTTCCTTACTTACTCTGATTAGTTTAGATTCTATACGCTTTAAGGTAGAATCTCATACTGTAACTTTTGTTAAGTTTCCATTTCCGGAACCATATTTCCGGAACCTACTTTTGGAATCATCTTCCAAGTTCAGTTCGGTGCTAGAGGTGTTGTGAATTTACTTAGTTTAACTTTGTTAAACTTAGTCCTTTCCTTTTCTAAAGGAAACTATAATTTCATAACTAACTTTAAAGGTTCCAAAGGAATTTTTAAAGTATACAATTCACCCCCCCTCTTGTATATTGAGCATCTCATATTATTTTTCGATCCTACAATTGGTATCAGAGGTTGGAAACCTCTTACTCTATACCATTCTTACATTTGGTATCAGAGCCAAGGTTACTGAAATACTTGTACTCACATACAAGTTTTTCTTGCTCACTTTTCTATTCCGAACTTTGTCATTCCGGATTATCCATTCCGAACTTTTCCCATTCCGAACTTTGTGATTACGATTCTAAGCTACTAACAAGTTTGTGTGAAAAGTTTTTTTAGTATGGCAGGAATTAATGTTGGATCAATTGACAATCTGAATCCTACAAGGCCACCAATATTCGATGGTAATGATTATGAATACTGGAGAGATCGTATGAAGACTTTTGTTATCAATACTGGAGTAGACAACTTTGTGATGCTTACTGGTGACTATAAAATTCATGACAAGGATGTCAGAACCTTTACTAACCAGGAAAAGCAAGAATATCAACTCAACTATAAGGTACGCAATACTTTATTATGTTCAATGACTAGAAATATATATAGCCAAATTTCTTCTTGTGAAGCAGCTAACTGTATATGGAAGAAGTTAGAGGTTACACACTTTGGGACTTCTAAGGTGATTGAGACTAGAAGAGCTATGCTTAGAGCTGAATATCATGGCTTCAATTTTCCTTATGGAGAATCTATCTGTAAAGTTCAACAAAGATTTATGACTATCGTCAACAGTCTGCAATATATGGGAGAAAAATGTTTAGATGATGAAGCTCTTGTGGACAAGATAATCGATATTATGCCCAATGAGTGGGAATCCAAGAGAACAGCTATAGATGAGAACAGGAAGGTCACTCAAATTACTCTTGATGAGCTTTTTAGAACTCTTCTACAACATGAGACCAGAATGAAGAGAGATGCTGACAACATCAAGAAGAAGAATGGAAATGGTACTGTTGCTTTTACTTCAACTTCAAATCAGATGAAAGCTAAGACTCCTGAGAGAGTAACCAGATCCAAGTCTAAGAAAGTTATTTTCCAATCCGAATCTAGTGAGAGTGAAGTTTCAGAAAATGAATTAGCCAATCTTGCTCGAAGGATGAACACGATAGCTGGACAGAGAAACTTTCAATCCAAGTATAAGAAGAAGGACAGGAAAGATAAGAAAGATGGAGAAGTTACTTGTTATGAATGTAAAAGAGCTGGACATATTAGACCAGATTGCCCTATGCTCAAAAAGAAAGAAAGGAAGGAAATACATTCAGAAAGGAACAGGAAGAAGTATTATAAAGCCAAAGATAAGAAAGTTCTAAAAGCTAATGACACCTGGAGTGCCAGTGGTGGTGACTCTTCAGATGAATCTTCTGAATATGAATCTTCAGGACAGAAGAATCTTGGTCTTATAGCCAGATTACCTATTGATAATCATTGTCTTATGGCTAAGGTACGAAATGCTGAATCTTTAACCAATGTATCCTTAAATCCTAATGATAGTAAGTATTATAACTCTTCTGATGAAGAATCATCTTCTGATGAGGAAAATACTTTACCTACTTATGAAGAAGTCTCTAGATTTGCTGAACTTCTTGAGATTGAGAATTCCAAACTCAACACGAATTTTGATAAGGAAAATTCTAGGAATTCTATTCTTACTAAAGAGATATCAGATCTTTCTAAAGATCTTGATAAAAAAAATGCGGATTTTGAAAGTATTTCTAAAAATATTGAGGAAGTAAGTTCTGAGAAGAATAAACTTTCTAAAGAATTAGAAAAAGTAATTTCTAAGAAAAATGTTTTCAAGCCTAACTCTAGTTCAAAAACTAATGATTTTGAGGATAAAAACTTGGTTGTAAAACTCAAGTCCGAAATTTTTTCCTTAAAGAAATGTTTATCAAACTTTACCCATGGTAAGGAAAATTTTGATAAGATGTATTCTCAAATACGACCTTTAAGAAATAAATCCGGATTTGGTTATACCCATGCAAAACTAGTTTTCAGTAAGAATTATTTTGTTCCTCAATGTGCCCCATTTTGCACTAAATGTCAATGTGGTGGTCACTGGGCAAAAAATTGTACCTTAAACAAAACCCAATCCTTAGGTTTTCATAAAGCTTACTTTTCTAAGAAAATGTGGATACCTAAAATTTTATTGTCTGGAAATCTCGGATCCAAACAAGTTTGGATTCCGAAAGTCTAACTTTGTTCTTAATTTCAGGAAAATAAAGGAAGTTCCAGCAACAATATTTGGTACATGGATAGTGGATGTTCCCAGCACATGACTGGTAACAAAAGTTTTTTTGAAAAGATTATCAAAACGAAAGGAGGAAAGGTAACTTTCGGAGACAATGCTAAGGGAGAGATTGTTGGTATTGGTAATATAGTTCTTTTGGGTAAAACTTTGATTTCAAATGTTATTTTTGTTAAAGGTCTTAAGCACAACCTCATTAGCATAAGTCAGTTATTTGATGAAGGTTACCTTGTGAATTTGAGGAATGATAAATGCTTAGTTCACAATTCCAAGGAAGAATTTATTCTCTCAGCCAACAGACAAGAGAATGTTTACACCTTAAACTTAGAAGACCTAAAAAGCCAAGATTTACCTTGCCTAAGTGCAATGGAAGATCATTCTTGGTTATGGCATAGAAGATTAGGACACTGTAATCTTAGGAACCTATGTAAACTCTCTAAGAAGAAACTTGTTAAGGATCTACCGGAGCTTAGATTTGATTCTTCTAAAGTTTGTGATCCTTGTCAATATGGCAAGCAACATAAATCTAGTTTTAAGTCAATCGGTGAAGTCTCAACAACTGATGCATTACAGTTAGTGCACATGGATCTTTTTGGTCCAACACAAACTGGAAGCATTGGAGGCAAATACTATGTGTTTGTTCTAGTTGATTATTACACTAGATTTACTTGGGTCTATTTTCTTGCAAGGAAATCTGAAGCTTTTTCTTATTTCAAAAGTTTTAGAGCCCAAGTTAAAAATGAGAAAAACCTTCCATTGAAAACTATTCATAGTGATCATGGAGGAGAAATTCAAAATTCTGATTTTGAAACTTTTTGTAGTAAGAAAGGTATTACTCACAATTTTTCAGCACCTAGAACTCCTCAACAGAATGGTGTAGTTGAAATAAGAAATAGAATTCTTCAAGAAATAACTAGAACCATGTTGAGTGAATATTCTATTGCTAGACATTTCTGGGCTAAAGCTGTAAGTACTGCTTGTTATACTATAAATCGAGTTTTGATTAGACCTTTTCTTAATAAAACTCCTTATGTGTTATGGAATGGTAGAAAACCTAGACTTTCCTACTTCAAGGTTTTTGGTTGCAAAGTATTCATTTTGAATACTAAAGATAACTTACATAAATTCGCACCAAAATCAGATGAAGGGATTTTCTTAGGTTATTCCACAACCTCTAAGGCTTATAGAGTTTTTAATAAAAATACTTGTACTGTTGAAGAAACTGTACATGTAAAATTTGATGAATCAGACCCTATTGTTTTTAAAACCTCCCAACCTACATCTTCGGATGTGTTTTCAAAAACTGATTGTCAACCTTTGTTAGAAGAACCTTCTGATAAGGAAATTTTTCTAGAAGATACTTCTGAAACAATTACCACAGAAGACTTTCTACCTTATGTTGATGAACAGGTTTTACAAAACCCAAATCAGGTGTTTCATAAGAATCATCCCAGTGATAGTATCATTGGTTATGTAAATCAACCTGTAAGGACTAGAAGTTCCTTAAGAAATGAAGTAGAACATCTAGCATTTCTTTCCCAATTAGAGCCTAAAAGCACTGATGAAGCTTTAGGTGATGATGATTGGATCAAAGCAATGCAAGATGAACTAAATGAATTCGAAAGGAATAAAGTCTGGACCTTGGTTGAAAGACCTAAGGAAACTTCTGTTATTGGAGTAAAATGGGTTTTCAGAAATAAATGTGATGAAAATGGAGTCATTGTTAGAAATAAAGCTAGACTTGTTGCTAAAGGCTATAATCAGCAAGAAGGAATAGACTATGAAGAAACCTATGCTTCAGTAGCTAGACTTGAATCTATCCGTATTCAACTTGCCTTTGCAGCATTCTTTAATTTCAAACTATTTCAAATGGATGTGAAATGTGCTTTTCTTAACGGTTATGTTCAAGAGGAAGTTTTTGTTGAACAGCCTCCTGGCTTTGAAGATACAAAACATCCAGATCATGTTTTTAGACTTACCAAAGCTTTGTATGGTCTTAAACAAGCCCCACGAGCATGGTATGATAGACTCACTGGATTTTTGCTTCAAAATAACTATGTTAAGGGAAATGCAGATCCAACCCTTTTTATAAAGAAAGATAAGAAAAATGTTTTGATTGTTCAAATTTATGTTGATGACATTATATTTGGTTCAACTCTGCAATCTTTGACTGACTCTTTTGCTAGTCTAATGAAATCTGAGTTTGAAATGAGTATGATGGGTGAGTTAACATTTTTTCTTGGTTTTCAAATTTCTCAAAAACCAGAAGGAACCTACATATCTCAACATAAGTATATTAAATATCTTCTTAAAAAGTATGGTTATGACAACACTATGAGTATAAGTACTCCTATTGGTACCTCAAACTCTTTAGATCTTGATGAAGCTGGGAAACCAGTAGATCAAACATCTTTTAGAGGTATGATTGGAAGTCTACTTTACTTAATAGCTAGTCGACCAGACTTAATGTTTTTTGTATGCTTATGTGCAAGATATCAATCCATTCCTAAGGAATCTCACTTAAAGGAAGTAAAAAGAATTTTTCGCTACCTTAAGGGAACCATGGATCTAGGATTATTTTATACTTCTGGAAATGATTTTGTTCTAAAAAGCTTTTCTGATGCTGACTTTGGTGGATGTAGAATGGATAGGAAAAGTACATCCGGAACTTGTCATTTCTTAGGAGATTCATTAGTTTCTTGGTCCTGCAAGAAGCAACATTCAGTTGCACTCTCCACTGCTGAAGCTGAATATGTAGCAGCTGGAAGTTGTTGTGCACAAGTGTTGTGGATGCAACACACACTCACAGACTATGGCCTGAGTTTTACTAAAACTCAAATTTTGTGTGATAACACAGGTGCCATTGCCCTAAGTAAAAAACCTTCACATCACTCTCGTGCAAAACACATAGATATTAGGCATCACTTTCTTAGGGATCACACACTTAAAGAAGATATTATTCTTCAGTTTATCGGAACGCAAGATCAACTTGCTGATATTTTCACAAAATCCTTGCCTTCTGATAGATTTGAATATATTAAACAGAAGCTAGGAATGATAACCGTAAGGTAATCTTCCTTAATTAACTTTCTGTTGAAAAAGTCTCCTTACAGTAATAAACTCCTTTTCATAGGGGGAGTACATTTGAATGTTTGTTTAACAATGTTTTTCAAAATTTGTTTTCAAACTTTTCGGAACGAATATTTCCGGAATGAAACTTCCGGAACTACCATTTTCCAGAATGGATATTTTCGTATAGAATACTTCTGGAATGAAAGTATTCGTATTGAAAATTTCCGGAATGGGCAACTTTCGTACTGGGACTTTCATAACCATATTTTCGTAACAAGTTTTGTTTTTCGTATTTTCTTTTTCGTATTAACTTTTTGGTATTGACCTTTTCGTATTAGCTTTTTCGTATTGAGTTTTTCTTGTTGAGTTTTTCGTATTGATTTTTTCATAGTCGTCTTTATATTACCCATTACGAATAACTTTCCTAAGCTAATCCGAAAGGTATGTTTTCCTTACTGAAGTTTTCGTAATCATATTTTACCTGCTGGAAATTTCTTATAGTTTGTTTTCGGTTTTTGGATTTCTTAATTCTTTACTTTAATAAAAACCTCAAAAAGATCGGATTCAAGTTCTCAACCGTCAGATTTGATCTCAGATCATTCTAAACCGTTAGATCAACCGAGGAAGTTGAACCGTCATCCCATTGCCTATATAAAGGGGACCCTATTTTTGAGTCCCACATCGATTTCAAGCTTTTGCGTGCTGAAGCTCTGACTCTCTGATTTAAGGCCATTCCGAACTTCAGTCTTCTCGATTCCGAACTTCTCAGAGACTTCAGATCCGAATGTCTGCAGAGTTAGCTTCTCAAGAAATGTCTTCAACCAAACCCATTTCTCAGTGGTTAGTCTACAGAGAGAGGTTAGTTCATCCGACTTTCTTCAGCAACTACGATTCTATTATTTCAAAGAATATCAAGTTGAATGGCTGGGAGGATGTTGCGGTATCAAAAATCGGTAACCAAGATGAAGTGTACTCAGATTTGCTTGTTGAGTTTTATGAGTCAGTTGTTTTCTTTGAGGAAGATTATATTGTTCAAGTCTCTGATAGCGAGAAGAAATCTCCGGAACAAGTTTCTATTCCGGAAAAAGATAAGGGGAAACAAATTCTTGCTGATACTCCGAGCTCAGTAGTAAGAAAGAGGAAGGAAGCTGGTAGTTCTTCTAAGAGGAAGTTGGAGCTTATTGAGGAAGAAAATTCTCCTAGCAAGATTTCAGATTCGGAGTCATCCTCGTTGGGGCATGATTTTGTTGTCCAGTCTTTGAAGAAGTTGGTGGGAACCATTCCAACCTTCTCAAGCATTGACTCTAGATGCCAGATGCTCCAACATGCGCTGAATCAGAAAACTAACTCCGGATCCATGGTTATGGATAAATGTGTTGAGATTGAAGACCAGTTCAAAAATTTCTTCATTGGTTACGAAGCACATAAAAGATCTTTCAAGAGGATGACAAGCTGGTCTAAGAAAACTGTGGAAGAGATGAGGTTGCTGGATGAGTTTCAGGATAATGTTAAGGATGCATTTGAAACCGAGGACAAGAAGATTAATGAGCTGACTGCATCATTTGAAGAGAAATTGACAGAGGAAAAGAACTTTCGGATTCAGGAAGTGAGAGATCTGAATGGAAATCTCAATTCCGTTAATCAAAGTTGGAAATATGAAAGGGATTGTTGGATCGAGTTTGAATAAAGGATGAAGGCTGAGGAAGAGAATATGAAAGTTCAGGAAGAAAAGTTGAAGGCTCAGGAAGAAATAATTGAAGCCCAGTCAGCAAGAATAGTCGTCTTAGAAAAGCAAGCAGAGGAAGATCACAAAGACATAAAGAAGATCAAGACGATTCTTAAAGGGCTAATCTCGAAGGAGAAAGATCCGAAATAAACCAATCCGATCTTTTTGTTGTAATTATTTTGTTGCTGACATTTCAAATCTAATGGAAATTGTTCTTGTTGTTTCGTTTGTTGTGATTACTAATTTTTCAGGTACTTTGTTAAGTTTTTCCATTCCCTCCAATTCTTTTTGAAAATCACAAAGGGGGAGAAGGAAAAGATCCTTAAGAAAAAGAGGAACTCTAATAAGTGCTTATCAAAGGGGGAGAAAGGAAAAATACCCAAGGAAAAAGAACTCTAATAAGAGTTTGTTTAAGGGGGAGTTTTTCTTAAAGAAACATCACTCCGGAAATATGAATACGATCCTTAGTGTTTCAAAGCCTAAGGGGGAGTTAGTCGTATTCATCTATATTATTAAACCAAGGGAGATAAGCTTTAATATGTTTCTTTCTTCTTAGAATATTTTTTTCGTAAGGATGTTTGTGCTTTCCAAAAAGGGGGAGATTGTTGAGTCAATAAGGTTTTCCTTATGACTTTTCCATTCCTTCTTGTTTTGAAAATCACAAACACCTTATCTTTAAGGAAAAATGCTTTCTTAAGGAAAATCGCTTTTATAAGGAAAAATGCTTTCTTAAGGAAAATTGATTTTATAAGGAAAAATGCTTTCTTAAGGAAAATCACTTTTATAAGAAAAATTATCCTTATCATATTTTCATTCATATTTTTCTTAAGTATGAGTTTCGGATTCATTTTCTCGGAATCATTGAAACTTTGATATAAAGCATTCTGTTTTAGGGTTCGGATTCTGGACAAGAACTATAAGGAAGTTTCATTCCGAATTCCGGATATGAATTCTGACTAAGTTCTATTCCAGATTCAGGATACGAATTCTAATGAAGAATTCTCATTACGAACTCTAATGAAGAATTCTCATTACGAACTCTAATGAAGAATTCCCATTACGAATTCTAAGGAAGAAATCTCATTCCGAATTCTCATTACGAATTCTGATGAAGAATTCTCATTAAGAATTCTGATGAAAAATTCTCATTACGAATTCTGATAAAGAATTCTCATTACGAATTCTGATGACGAATTCTCATTACGAATTCTGATGATGAATTCTCATTACGAATTCTGATGATGAATTCTCATTACGAATTCTGATGATGAATTCTCATTACGAATTCTGATGATGAATTCTCATTACGATTTCTGATGACGAATTCCTATTCCGAATTCCTACTCCGAATTCTCATTCCGAATTCTCCTATTAAACAGAATCTGATTATCATTGTTTTATACACTCTGAATTTATTCACTCCGAACTTTCACTCCGAAGTTTCTATTCTGAACCTTTATGTTAGAGTTTAAAACGATGTTGTACATTCTGTTACACTTGTTTTGTTATAAAACGATGTCGTCCATTTTGTTATAAACTAACCGTTGTCTAAGTGACACGTGTACAGGTCCCTCCGAACTTTAAGGAAAATATGACCGTTGGAGAGGAGCCGACCTTACCTATAAATAGGATCTCATTTGAAAGAGCTCGATGCTGATGCATACGCCGATTGTTGAAAAAGTGCTTACATGTTGTTGAAGTGATTTCTAGAGAGAGAGTCTCTTATTAACTCTCAAAGCTTCGTGCAACTCCGAATGTTGGTGATTACATTCGAGGGCTTCCGGGGATAGGAAGACAGAGGTGCCGACTACCTTAAAGATCGAGGGCTTTCTTGCTGAGAAAGACAGAGGTGCCGACTACCTTAAAGATCGAGGGCTTTCTTCCTGAGAATGACAGAGGTTACCAACTACCTTGAAGTTGAGGGCTTGCGGGGATAGCAAGACAGAGACTCCTATCTTCGTATCGAGGGATTACCCTGGTGTGGGTAAGACAGACTTGCTTGAAAGTATAAATCAAGGGACCTTTATCCAAGGTTGTTGGATACCCTTCTCTTTGGGTTAAAAGACTATTATCTTGTTACTAGTAGTTTTACTACTTGTTTTTATTCCGCTGCAATTTGTATCTTAAGGAAAGTATAACTTTATTATACTTCCTTACTTACTCTGATTAGTTTAGATTCTATACGCTTTAAGGTAGAATCTCATACTGTAACTTTTGTTAAGTTTCCATTTCCGGAACCATATTTCCGGAACCTACTTTTGGAATCATCTTCCAAGTTCAGTTCGGTGTTAGAGGTGTTGTGAATTTACTTAGTTTAACTTTTTTAAACTTAGTCCTTTCCTTTTCTTAAGGAAACTATAGTTTCATAACTAACTTTAAAGGATCCAAAGGAATTTTTAAAGTATACAATTCACCCCCCCCTCTTTTATATTGAGCATCTCATATTATTTTCCGATCCTACAGTTCATACTAAAGATAACAGTGAATTTTGCGATATGTGTCTTATATTATGAGACCCTGATCATAATAATAGTGTTTTATTATGGTTTACTGTTATAAACTATGATTGTCTTACTACCTATTCATTTCTTCCATTTCGGTTAGAAGATGTATACCTTCAGACTTCTTTTAAGGGATCCTTAGAAGGGTGAAGTGGATGCACCTCAATGGAATACAAATCTAGATCAGAATCAAATATATTCTATCATTCAATAACATCATCCTATTTACCAACATTTAATTCACATCAAGAACATAGTTTTCTAGGTACTATTAGGTGTTTTAGGGGATAGGGATCAATCATTGGAGTTCTTACATGAGAATACACTGTCCTATAGAGGTAAAAATGCATCTCAATAAGATGAGGACTAGATGAAAAAAGATTGATCAGATCATTTTCTTCCGTTATACCCATGATAATATTAGGGCAATGTGTGCAACAATCAATAATGAGGGTCCTATAAGGAGATGATGGAATTCCATTGTGCATGTGGATTGACACTTGGATGTCGAATTAAAAGGTTACAAAACCCAATTTTTTTATATTTTTTGAGAGTCTTTTATGATGTAGAAGTCTCTAGAGATTCTCTCCTTGCAAACTAGAGACCATTTTTTATATGTGTACACTAATTAGTTCACGGAAGTAGTTCATTTTTTCTGGATATAGTAAATAACGACTACAAGAAGTCTTAGAAGTACCTGTAAGGTTTGTGATTGGATATCAAATTGAAAGTATTAATATCTAAGATTTCAAATAATGAAGTGATACTATACTGGGAAATTAATGTGGATATAGATATGGAAGAAAAGTTTTGTTGTTATTCACCTTCTCTTCCACCTTGATAAATATTTGTTTTCCCACATGGAAGGGAGATGAATTGGAATGATAATTAAAGGAGTGGTGGGGGTGGTTCATAGTAGTGGGAATATTATTCACCATTAGTTTTAGAGAGTAATGTTATTATGACATGATATTAGTGTATAAAGGTAAGGAATACCCTTCTTTCTTGTTATATACCTAGAAATATGTGCATTAGTTGTAGGAATCATGATAATTTGTAGTGATTCATTTTGGTTATGTCTACATCATGTAATGGACAATGATTTTTGGTTCCAAAGGCTTATGTGGTCCAGTCAAGATGATTTAAATTCTACAAGGAACTATCCATGGGCCATAGGAGTGAATGAAATTTTCTTAGTGGAAGAGAATTTTTAAGAGGTAGATACCAGTCGACCAGTATTGAGAGGCACTATCAATATTCCATCTCTAATAGTAAGTGCATTATTTGATTGGGGTGATTCCCAATCATTTATATCTATCATGTTTTTTGATATGATTAAACATTCAATGAAACATAGGTACTTTATTATTGAGTTAAAGAAGATTCTTTGAGAGATAAAAGATCATGTTTTTCAGTGTTTATATAGTTCATTGTCCTTAATATATGTAGAGTTAGTCTTGGGTTTACTCATTTTCGATCTAATTTATTTTACTTCATCATTAGGAAATATTTTCTTATTTCTCCACATGATGATATTTATTTTTTATAATTTATGTGTTTTTTCTTTATGTCTGAAGATAATTCTTAGGTGTTTCATGTAGAGTGGAATCCAATTTCACGCTGGGAAGGACCTTCTAGCCCAAATCATAGGATTATATTTACCACTATAGTAGTTGAGTGAAAAGGTGTTTCTTCTATTATTGATCTTCCTGATATTTTATTGACTTTTTTGATATTTTATGAGATTATTTCTCCGGTTTTCCTCCATAGAGTGAGGTAGAGTTTTTGATTTATCTTGTGATAGGTACATCTCCAGTCTCAACACCCTCTAATAATATGGTTCTTAACAATGATAAAACTGCTCATGATTTAGGTGGATGATCTAATGGAAAAGGGTTTTTTATTGTAGTATTTTTAGGAAACCCCCGTTCAATTTTCCAAAAAGTAAAAAGGTTTTCTATGATTATCTATATAGAATCATAAGATGAACTAGGTAATGGTTATGAATATGTATCACTTTCTATATGTTGATGATTTTAATGACAATTTAATGTGGTAAAAATGGTTTTGGAAGAACTAATTTCATTTGGGTTATCATTAGCTCAGATTTATGTAGTCCAATATACAAAAATGGAATTCAACAAATGGTATGACCATTACGAATACTATGTTATGTTGGTTGGTCAGACTGACACTCCTTTAGATTTAATGTATTTGATTAATTGCACATTCCAGGATTATCTCAAAACATTTATGGTAGTTTTTTTGTATGATATTTTATTTTATTCAAGATTTGAAAAAAGAAAAAGCATTATTATTGTTTGTTTCCCTAAATTATAAGTATTCCTAATTTTTATAAAAATAATTTGAAAGGAGATACATGAATAAAATACATGATGTACTTATGGCATGTGATTTATGAGAATGGATTGTCTGCTGAACTTGAGAGGGTGTAAGTTTTCTTGTACTAGGAATTTCCATGGATTCTCTCTGAGATTCAAATAATCCTTTTCTTATTAGGTACTACCAATGGTTCACCAAGGATTACTCAAATTTATCTTCACCATTGAATTATCATACTATTAAAGGGATAAAAATTATATGGGATGGAATGTTTCAGTCTTATTTGGTGATATGATATGACTCGTGACCTCATCTCCAATTCTAATCTTACATGAGCCTGTTATGAGGAATTTGGTTTATATTGATTCTTATAATGGTGGAACGGGTTGTGTTATTAGGAAGGAATATCATGTGGTGTCTTATGGATCTCACCATCTTCGGGCGCATGAGATTAATTTCACCATTATTCATTTAGAGCTTCCACCATTATGCATGTGATTAAATGTTTTTGGAACTATCATTGTTGTGAGAGGATTAGAGTTTTTTTGAACATAAGAGTCTGAGTTATATCTCATCTAAAATTAACTTGAATATCTGATAAAGTGGTTTGGTGGAATACCTTCATATGTTTGACTTTGAAATTATCCTTACCCTATGAAAGGATATTTTTTGTACAAATTCTCTCAATAAGAAAGTACCATTGCAGGCATTTTTAAAATGAATGGAAGAGTGGAACCATATGTGAATCTTTGAAAAATAGAAAATAAATTCTTAGAATGATATATTTGGTATAATTTTACCAATATTTTCCTTATCAACATATCTCCTCGATTTTATTCCGGTGGATCAGTAATAGGATGATAAGTTCTACGAAATTCTGGAAACCGTATATGGTTGGGAGACCGCCTCAAATTTTACTTCGATTTCAGATGGTATTTTAAATTTTTGAAAAAAAACCATCCCATCATTTTTGGGAAGCTCCATTTTTTACTATCATAGTTCTTCATGGGTTATTCATCTAAGAACTCCAATGTTTTTTTATCATATGATACAATGATTTTGTACTCTAGGTATTAAGCATGAAATTGTCGATTATGTGTCCCACTGTTACACATGTCAAAAAATAAAGTGTGTTCATCTAAACCCTTTTTCATTACTCCATCAACATCTAGTGTTGGTTTATAAATGGGATGAGGATTCCAATGATAGTTTTATTAGATTACAGTAGACTCTCTAAGGGAGGAATTATATCAGTTTTTTGTTGATCGGTTGAAAAACTCATCTCACTTTATTCTGATCTGGGGAACCCCTAAAGTTGAGGTCCTGAATAAGATTTATATTCTTTATTTCTATTTCTTAGATTTTAATGCATCCTAACATAGCCATGTAGGACTGGTTAAGTTTTCATGTATCAATAGTTATCTATTATCAATTAGAATGGACCCCTTCGAAGATTTTTATGGTTTCCTATGAAGATCAACTCTTTATTTGGTACAGATGGGAGAGGCCTATCTTTTAGGCTTGATTCTCATTTAGGATATTTTGGCGAGAATTCATGATATACATTGACATCTAGTTACAACATTGAGTCCCCAGTAATTGTATTCACATCGTCGACTCCATCCATTATTGTTTTTCAATCATGACCATGTTTTCTTAAATGATTATCCTTCGTAGGGTCACCATCATCTAGAAAAACTATGAATGATGGGAACAATATATGTTGAACCATTTTAGGTCATTGAGCATCTTGGGTAGGTTTCATATCATTTGGAATTTCTAGTTCAGTTGATGAAAATTCAAGATGTTCTTTGAATATCTCATCATAAGAAGTACAATCTCAATCCCTCTAATATTTTTTATTGGGAAGAGATCAATTTGGAGGAAGATGTTTCTATTGTGGATAGACTAGTAAAGATTTTTTAGCCTCATTTAAATTTATTTCATGTGAATATGATTCTATTTTTCAGTGTATTATTGTGACAAGGATCACATGGAAGTTCTAAACCTTTCATATAGGTACATACTAGTTTAAAATTTGGTTAAATATCTTTTATTTTGGATTATAAAGTGGTTCTCCACTATATAGGATGTTTATAGGGTTTTATGTGGGTTGTAGATGTGAATAGAGAAGGAATGAGGCCAAATATTGTGTACCACAAGGTTCATGCACTGTCAGAACTAATTGTGCACCTTAATTGGGAAACCATTATAACTTGCCTCTTATTAGAAAGAGGATGATGCATGGTCACCATACAGTTTTTAAATTGTGACAGTTCTCTTAGGATATAGTGCACCTTGTCCCCTCTTAGGTACTGTGAGCCACAGGACTGGGGCACGGTTTGGTCAACTATGTATCCAAACTATGTGGCCCTTAAAAGGTGAAAATTACCTATTCTTACTATATAACAAATGTTTCTTCACAAATTTTCCTCCCATTCGACCCCCTTATAGAAAGGGTGAAGAACCAGCACCCCCCTCCTTCTTTATGGTCTATTATTCTTCCATTATTTGGAATTTAGAGTGTCATTTATTGTGAATCAATGTTTTAGGAATCTTTTTGACTCATCTTACTTCAATTTACTAGAATAATCTTAGTGTGTTGTTTCATATCCATTTAAATATCTAAACCCTGATTTTTATAGGGTTTTCTTCTTCTCATTATTTGAGGACAATTTATTTTGATTCAATGGTTATTTTTGGATGAGCAGTTATCTATGAGAATGAGGTAGGTAGTCCTAAATATTTTCCCATAGTCTTTAGGTTTTATAGGTTCATTGGGTTTGGATAATTATATTCCTTTCTGAATAATAATTTTTTGGTTATTGAATGTGATTTTTTCCTTATATTGATGTGTGTGATCTTTCACAGACCACATTGCCTTCATTGATGGTGTAATAATATACCTATGGCTACCCATAGGGTAATGTCAAACCCTATGAGTTACTAAAAAAGAATTGGTGGATGTTTAGATAGGATAACTAAAAAATTGAATGAGATGTCAATTCAAAATTGGTATGTTGGATTGGTTGAAGGGATAATCAGGTTGATTCTATGATGAAATTTTTTAAATGCCTAAGAGGGGTTTAAACATGGTTAAATGATGTGTTTTGTATTTTGATCATGTTTTTGTTTTAAATGAAGAATATGATATTTTTGAAAGTGGAAAATGGTCTAATGGAATGCTTTCCACTAAATTTGATTTTAAAGGTTCTTTTATTTAAGGATTTAAAATAATTATTTGAATTTATTGGGAGCTTCCCCTTATAGTGAAAATGAATGAATAACTATTTTGAATGGTTGGAAATGGAATGTATGTCTTAGGGAATCTTTTAATTTCTAGTAGAGGAAGAATGATGTTTTAAATAGGTTTCTTTAAGTGATTTTAAATTAGTATTGTTATTTGAGTATTATTGAATATTGTGAACTATAATTGATGTTATTTGTGGTCAAGTGGTTAATATGGAATAAAATGGAATTTGGTATAATGGTATATGTTTTTAATGACTTAGAGTTTGTAAATCATATATGAATTGATATGGATTAAGGCATGTAGATTGAAATATGTAAAATTGTTAAAGAAACATGTGAAAATTAATTAGTATTGAATTTTCGAGTTCTGATATTAGACTAAGGATCTATGCTTCTAACTCATGGATTGAGGATCTATATTTGGGTTGGGATGTATTGATGCTTTAGGACCCACTGATGTATTTTATCAGTTTTGTTGTTGGAATGAGGCTCTATACACCTAACTCATGGACTGAGTCTATATATTTGGGTTAGGTCAGACGATTATCCTATCCACTGATATATTATATATTTTGGGATATCGGACTGAGGCTCAATGTACCCCAAACATATGGACAAGGAAAATTTTGGGATGTCGGACTAAGGAACTATACTTCCCAAACATATAGACATGTATCAATTACCAGACCGAGTCTCTAAGGTAAGTCGATGAATTTCATGATTAGAAAATTCTCTTAATAATTAGTAGTGTGTACCCCTTTTGTTTTGGCTTAGACTACTAGTGTGATCGAAGCCAGTTTATTTGGGTGGTCGGCCCTAGAAGAACATGAAGGATAAAATGGTTATGTGATAATTTTTTAAATGTGACACATGTATCTTTTGTTTTCTTTTCTTATTTATTACACGTTTTTATCTTCATACACTATTTTATAGATTGGTAATTGATTTATACATCACTGGTGATGTGCTACAGAGTTGTGTTCACACACTGCTCTATCCTCTATGACACTTGGGCACCTGAGAAAATGGTACTTGTTTTCAAATACCGGTTTAGGACAAGGACCTGGTAGTTGGTTGTGCATGGGGAGGATGGTTAGATCATGGTAGGTCAGCACCATCTTCAGTCTCATGTCCATGTTTAGGATATGTTGGTAGTTTTTTTGGATTTTATTTTTATGGATTTCGGATTTGTAGGGTATGCATCATTTTGCAATAGCATGTGTTATATGGTTATATTTTAGATTTTGTTGTATGTGTTCCTTCTACAGTCTCATTGGGTTCTTCTATATATTGACATTATTTATATTTTGGTATTACATTGATAATATAATATATTCTCCCCAATATATCACAATAGAACTGTGATACTATTTGGTAGTCTCTGTTATATAGGGAGGTGTGACTGAGGTTTTGGGACGACCCAACTTGGAGTACTATTTTAGTGGCTACCAGGTAGAGGAAGCTAAAAGGTGGTATCATATGTGTTTATTTAGTATTACGTTTTTGGTCATGTTATGAAGGATACTATAATATTCTCTGAGATTTCTAATGAGCCCATACCTAAGTTATTATGTCCCCACATAAAAGGGAAAACCCAGGTTTTCAGTGGTGGGAATTGATGTTCTATTTTGTTATTCTACGATAGATTGATACGTCCTCCTCTGATAGAACACTTGGATGTGATGTTATTGATTAATGAGGTTTTACCTCTTGGTATGGTATCAAAAGAGAGGGGTTGTCAGTTCATGCATCATGCTAAGTAAATTGGATTGTTAGGACCTCGGTATGTTTCCTATGATCGGTAGATCATTAGAAATTAAATGTTATTAGTGTATTTATTTGATTGTGGCTTAATCCTATTGATCTTTCATTGAAATGGTCAAAAATGTTATGAAATATGAATTTGAGAAAAGTGGTAATTTTGGAAATTTGGGTAATAGTGAAGGTTTCTAAAAGTATAAATTTAGGGTCTTTGAAACACGAAGGTTTTGAAATGTGAAACCGTGTGTCTGAAAATAGTTGTTTTTGAAATGTGAACCCTCAGGTTTTAAAATGGAAATCATTGGATAAAATTTGAAATTGAAAACTATAGAACATGTAGGGACACTAGAAATGGGTATATTCTTTGTATTGTGTTTTGACTATATGTATGGGTGGTTTAGGCAGTGAGATTTCAATACATCAAGACCCTGGTTATGGGGTGTGACACCTTGTTAGATTTTGATATATGGTTAAGAGATGGGATTTTTGTACCCCCACTTGGGTTGTGAACCTTGTACCATGAAATGTTTTACATTAGTGTTTTATTTATTTATTTAAAAAAAAATTATTCCCGTTTTTTATTTATTTATTTAATTGTTTTTTTATTGTTTTTTTTATTTATTTATATTCATAATTTATTTATTTATTTATTTTTTAGTTATTTTTTTTTATTTATTTATTTATGTATTTATGTATTTGTGTATGTATTTATTTATTTATTTTCATAATTAATGAATTTATTGTTTGGTCTATTTAGTTATTTATTTATTTATTTTCCAAATTTATTTATTATTTATTTTATATTTTAATATTTTTATTTATTTATTTATTTATTTATTTATTTATTTATTTTTGGTAAAATATTTACTTGTTTTTTTATTTTTGATAATTATTATTTTATATTTTTGTTTATTTATTTCTTTTGTTTCTTTTATTTCTTTATTTTTTTATTTCTTTATTTTTTTTATTTTTTTATTTCTTTTTTCTATTTTTTTGTATATTGTTAATTAGTTAATTTATTTATTTATTTTAGTGATTTATTTATTTATTTTAGTAATTTAGTAATTTATTTATTTATTTTATTTTTATTTATTTATTTAAATAATTTTTTAATTTATTTATTTATTTATCTACTTATTTTCCTTATTTATTTAATTATTTATTTTCATAAGTTATTTATTTATTTATCTATTTATTTATTTATTTATCTACTTATTTATTTATTTATTGATAATTAATAATTAATAATTAATAATTAATAATAACTAATAATTACTAATAGCTCATTAATAATAAAAAATTAAGTATTAAGAATTAATATTTAAAAAATTATAAATAATTATTAAACATTTAATACTTTTTTATTTAATAAATAATTCATAAATAATAAATATTGAATATCGAATAAATAAATAAATTATAAATATTAAATATTAAATGAATAATTAACTAATGAGAAATTAATATTTAGTAAATTAAAAAATAGTAATATATAATATATAATATATAATAAATAATAAATAATAAATAATAAATAAATAAATAAATAGATAAATAAATAAATAACATTTTGATTAATTAACAATTAACAATTAACTATTAATCAGAACTAATCATTGATAATTAATAATTAATAATTAATAATTATTTTTAAATATTTAATTTTTAATTTTTAATTTTTAGTAAATAATTAATAATTAATTAAATAATAATTAATTATTAAAAATTTAATGAAGAATAAATAAATAATTAGCAATTAATTAATTATTAGTTAATTAATAAAAAATGAATAATGAATAAATAAATAAATAATAAAAAATATTAAACTAATAATTAATTAATAATTAATTAATAATTAATAATGAATAAATTAAAAAAAATTAATAATTAATGTGTACATAATAACTAAACAACAAATAAATTTCTAAATAAATAAATTTATCATGATAAATATATAAATAAATAATTAGAGATAATATATACATAAATAGTAATAATTAATTAATAATTAATTTATTAAATAATTAATATTATATAAAAAATAAATAACAAATAATTAATTAATTAATTAGTAAATTAAATAAATTATAAAACATAAAGAACCTCTTAAAACCCTAAAAATACAAAAATGACGCGTAAAATCTGATCCAGCACTCCATTTTCTACATCACAGCTAGTCAAATCGAAGATCATGAAATGATCGTCGATATGATATATGGTATAGGCCGAACAGACACATGGATCGAAAGATTTGACAATTTGAATTTTAAGAAATCGGGGTCTTCCAATAAAACATCTATTTTGGAGGCCTTCTGGGCCATTATGGAAGAATAAAAAAGGGATACATTACTCATGGAGTTGGTACCAAACCTAAACAGTGTATATCTCGTCATAGGCTTTGATTTAATATGTAGAAGATACCAAATTGACACTTGGATTAATAGTTATGTCAGTTTGATGTTTGAGTTCGATTTTTTACTTTTGAAATTTGAATATATTTTTTCCCTTTGATTATCAAAAGATTTAAATCTCACTTGATTTTTTATCATTTGATAAGCATCGATTTGACTAGTTGTGGAGCTGAAATCGACACCCAGATCAATTGTTTTAGTCATTTTATGCTGAAGTCTATTCTTTCACACCCATTGTATGGACATATATTGGACATAAATATTCAATTCATGAATTTTGTTGGTTTTTTGTGACTTTTTTGAGGAAATAATGTGGGTACACCTAAATTGTTTTCAAAATGCCAAGTGTGTACCCTTCATTTCTCTACAAAAGTTTACCACTTATCCTCATTCTTCACACCTCTAAAACCACATTGGTTCGGCCAGGATCATCAAAATTTGCAATTCCAACATGGCTCCATTCCTCCTTGATGGCTCCCTTTGGGCAGAAATCAATCCCTGGAATCCCTTTTGTGAAAACCAAAAGGGGTTACCCAAAGAAGAGGTTATATCCTTCCTCAATCTCTTCTATATTATTTTCATTATCCAACCCCTCCACTTTTATTATTATATTATTATTCAAAAACACCACTATAATCAATATACTAATATTATTTATTCTAATTGTTCTACCTACACTCACATAAACATCAATCTAATGGGTAATCAAGATACTATTTATGTGTACAGTGAACTAATGCCTCCCGAAACTATGATTGTTCATTTTTCCTTTACCACATTTCATGGTTGGGGATTATAATGGAAATTATATTTATATATGATATATATTATAAATATTATGTCTTTGGGCTTCTATAATTATTTTACAACACATATCTTAATACTATTTAGTTTTTGTAAATATGATAATTTCGTTTGAAGAAGTGTGAACTAGCATCCCCTCAAAGCAATGTGATTCCTTCACATACTACCTGGAAATTATCAAGGGTGTCTTTAGTGAAATTATATGGTACATATTATATAATTATGAAACTTTAATAATGATATATATATACATATATTTCATTTACTCACTTTCTTTCCATATGACAATAAAACAGAAATAGTGTTCGTGCTTACGTACGACCTACTATCTCCATGAACAAAGTATTATATTTAATAATTCTATATTATAGATATTATTTTAATAAAAATATACTTAATATAAATGATATTTATATCATGTTTTACATTCTTGAAATAGTGATATAATTATAAGAACCATAGATATAACAAATTAAAACACATGTGAAAAACAAACCAGATATTAACTGAAGTGAAACCTTAACACAGAGTAGTTAACAAGCGGGTAATATAAGGTAATAATCAAACCATATATTATATTACATATAATAATATGGTTTTATGATATATTTATAATAAACATATATTTATTTTATAATAATTGTGTATGAGTATGATGAGAGTGAAGACACAGGGTAAGGGAACTTCATCTCACATGTAATTTCTATTAGATAAATGCCTTATTAACCACTCATTTGTTTTTTGGGTGTATATATTTCAAATAATTTTATTCAATGATTATTATAGTTATATTTATGGGTATTTAAAAAACCATTTTATGATCTTTATTTCATGGGGGATATGTTTAAAATGTTACCAAATCGGTAAAGTGTCTTTGTCTTAATTTTTTATCATAGAGACACAAGTCATGTCATGCCCTTAAATTTTTCTATGAGGTGTATATAATTATTTTTGAAATATTATATCATAAATAACCTTATTATCATTATACTTTATGCTTAATTTAATTTCATTATTTTTATCATAAATTAATGTTTCCAAAATTGTAACAGCTTATTGCTACAGTATCTTCGTTTATCGAGATTGTTTATTATTACGATTCCATATATGAAATATTATGATCAATCTCTCAATAAACTAATTAACTTTAATACCATATTTATATGAATGTTATATCAATTTAATGGTAATTTTTTTCCAATATTTTATAGTTAAGAAAATAAAGAACATGTTTTTATATAAATCTTACATTGATACTCCTTTTAATTAGGAATTTGTGTTCTTTCTAAACCGTTCTTTCAAAAAATAGTTCCAAAAAATGTTTACTTTTTTCTTATGATATTAAAGGAAATTTTGACCTTAGTTTTTTCATTTAAAAATGGTTTTATAAGGAATTTTTATTTCATTTATCAATCAAGACACTTGTTTAGAAGATTTAAGGTAAAAAAAGGATGGTCTGGAAAGTACATACATAGACACCATCATTATGGTCACTTATTATATCCTTACATTGTATGTTTATAAGTTTATTTTTAATTAAAATTTAAATTCATAATATTTTGGGAATTCATTGTTTTTAAAATGGATTTCAATAATAATATTTTTTTTGGACTCACCTATTTTGATAATCCAAAATCTCTATTATTTATCAGAATAATTATGTTTCATTAATATTAATAGTTTCTATCAAGTGATAACTATGTATCGTTAATCTCACTGTTCCATCGATTGAAATTATGGTGAGTAATTTCTCTAAGTAATAGTGTAACACCCCAATATTTCATAGTACATTAATTTTTTCCAAATAATTTAATAATTTTCACTACACGCAACACAGAGTTTGAGTGTACGACGACTTACTAAACTAGTTGTTCACAATTAGTTATGAATAGTATTATCTACATTTTGATTTTAACATCCATATTTGGTGTTTCTTAGAAATAATATAAGAACAAATTCATTTTTCTCAGATAAAGGAAGTATTTTTCAGTAAATTCAATTTTACCACCTTTTAAAGGCAAACCATTTTTTTAAATCCAATATTTTAAACTTTTATATATTCAATCTAACAAAATAAAATTCTTATTTAGAATGGGGACATAAAAATTTAGTTTCAATAAATTTATTGTGTTTTTCTCATAACATTCATATTTTGGGGAATAATGAGAAATACTAAATTATAATTGAAAACAACTTTTTTAATCAAAATAATTTACAGTGTTCAATTATAAATTTGAATTGTTTGGAATTATAATTATGTTATATTTTTATCATTTAATACAATTTATGTCACTATAAGTAATTTCACATTTAAATTTGATATAAACACATGTTAATCTTTTGATAGTTTTTACTTTTTCAAAACCCTATTTTTTGACAACATGAATTAATTGTAAATTAATAAATAAAACTTCTATGTTTTTAATTTTTTAAAATAGACTTAATTTTTTAATTTATAATATCAAAATTATCTTATGGTGAATTTTTGGTATTTTTCTAAAAACTTTCAATTTTGATGAATAGTGAAAAACACTCGTTATTATTTAAAACCGAATTTTTTTTAAGTATTTATTTATTTTATTTGAATTTTTTTAATTAAAAATATATATGTAATACCAATATAAGTTCAATTTAATTCATTGGAATCATTTTATAATAAAATTAGATGTATAAAATTTTATGGAACCTTTTACCATCTTTTACCCACCATCAAGGAGTAATTGGAAATTTTCATAAAACATAATTGTACTACTTCTATCTGTTGAATTTGAAAAATTTGAGAGAGGCCATTGAAATTAGTATGTAAAATGTGATTCAATAAGATGAAAATAATTTTTGGTGAATAGTAACTTTTGACTTTTATTTACCACGGTAAAAAGTAAATAGGGAAATTAAAGCTAAAAATCGAATTATAGTTACCCTAACACATGTCCTAATTTTATTGGATAATTGTAATTCTACCAAAAACAACCATAGGAATAAAATAATATCCTTTTGGTACACTTATATTAGATTAGTACATTTATTATTATTTTAGTTAAAGAAGAGTTAAAAGTGTTAAATTCAGAGTTTATTAACTGAACTATTTTTAGTATAGGGTTATACATAAGATAAATTCGACTATAAATATTCATTAAAAAGAATAAAATATTTCATACATCATGGTTTTTTATTTATAATTTTTAGACATTAAATAATTAAATTTATTTATGAAACAAGATGATCCAGTAATTACCGTATTAATGAAAGAATCAAATAAATGGTATTATAAATATAAAAATATATAATTTCAAAGTTTTGTTTCCATAAAATATTTTTCTAGGTTACTATTACATGTTAGGGTGGATTAGATAAAAAAATTTAAGTGATAATGTTGTTATGACTTACAAAAAAACAAAATACCAAATAGTGTCAAAATTTACATAAATTAATTTTTAAACCAAATACTATATTATTGGTTGATATAATATTCTTAAAAATCTATGTTTTGGCCAAAGAGAATAAATAATATTATATATTTCATTAATGAACAACTTGAGGTTTTTTTGTAAGTTTAGAGTATGTTTATTAACCATATAGTGTAATAATACAAGAAGACATGGTAAAAGTTAAACTATTAAACTAAGAGTTAAATCTAAAAGATAAGGTTACAATGGAAACCTCAACATTCCTAAAACCTATTGGTTGAGAATATTTCGACCCATAACCACCTAAGTCTCTAAATAAATCCATTTTGAGCCATTATAAACCGAATATGATTGTATAATAAATTAATCATTTAATCTTTTCCTAAAGTGACCCTCACCCCTCTTATAAATGGACACTTCCCATTCTCTTAAAATCACACCTCCAAAGCCATTTGGCTCAGCCAATCCATGCCCATATATCCTCCCAACTTCTCTAACATCATAATTTAGACCATAAATTGATCATAAATCCAAAATAAGGATCCATTTTTATCAACTTAAATGAAAACACCCAAAGAAGTTGATATAATTTCACCACCGTCTTTCAAGTTCTATTCTTTCTTCCACTTCCTCTTTCTGTGTTGTTTCCATAACAAAATAATAAATCCAATACCTAATACATACTATGATGTTATTATAAATATGTTACAACCATATTTATTATTCTTTCTATCCTATAAATGAAAAAGTCTCCATATGTGCGTAAGTACGGCTTACCGTCTCCACGTTGTGGTGTAGTTTATTATTCAAACACTTCATTATTTAGAAGGGTATAATAATAATTATATCTTATTTAAATAATAAATATAACATTTTTATGATTCTATATATATGATATACCATCCATTTAATATGATTTAACCATCAATATAATGATATTTTCGCTCGTGCATACGTACGGATTAACGTCTCCATGAACGTGATGAGACTCATTCCCCATTGTAATCAGTCAAGAATAATTTTCATATTATGATTAAAAATAATTTTTAAGAATGTAATATCATTATGTATATGAATTAAATAAATATTATTCATAACAAACATGGCTTACCTAACCAGGAATTTAAATTAAAACAAAACAGTTAACACCCGAAACGATGATACTACAAAAATATTATTAATAAAGAAATAGTGGAAGATCATATATGATATTATATTTAAGTATAAGATTCTTGTATAATTTATTAAAAATCATTTTACTATTATATAGAAGGTTAAATTACCCTCAACCAAGGAAAATTATAATTTAAGTGTTAATTCTACAATCTATTTACTTATCCGAGGTTGTTAATATGTAAGTATCTATTGTGATCTCTTTATCATCCACATCCATGATTTCATAAAAATGTAATTCAAAACATGTTTTATATATACTAGACTTTGAGTTTATTTTATTAATACCCATTTTATACTATTTATATATGTTTTTGAAAGGAATCATTCAATCATTTTCCAAAAAAAGACCTTTACAAGCTTTTCAACTAAATTATGGAAAGAATTTTCTTTAAATTATACGGTGGGTGTGGATTTTTTCCAACATTATAACATTGTCAAATCTTACCAAACAATATTATAATAATACATTCAAAATAAATTTTTTCTTTTATAATTATATTACTTTTAAATGATTTCAAAATAGAAACAGATATTTCTCTAAAAAAAGGTTTGATTTCATCTATGGAAAAATCCTTTGATCTATTTTTAGCTTGTTTGATATTGATTTATTATGATACAATACATCCATATTATATTGAAGGTTTTGTGATATTTTTTACTATGGATTTATTGTTTTTACACCATTCATTTTTTATGGATAAATTATTGACATTTTGAAGTCTAGTTTTAATACGATTGATTATGTTATGCTTAAACATTTTCATATGAGGAATGCATTGGACTTAGTAAGTGATGAGTGGAGCCCACTATAGCTCCTCGATACATCAGTACGTCTCACGAGACAAAATAGTGTCTTGGCACAAGGCCTTGAAAAAATCTTATTTGTAGTCTTGGCACAAGGCCCTGACTATGTGGTTATGCAGTCTGGAATTATGCAATCCATCATTATGTAATTAGAAATTGATATTGAATGTGATTATTCAACGAGTAGAATATCCATGTGAATAAGTAAATGGTATTATTTGGTTTATATTTTCCATATTATTCTTATGTTTACGTTTAAAAGCCTTATGTTTTAGTCTTATAAATATCCTTAAATGTTTATTCTTATTTATGAATGTATTTTCTATACTTTTATCATTACTGGTCATTTGAGCTCACCCCATTCTTATGTGTTATTTTACTAGGATTCCAAGAAGTGTATTATGATTGATAAGAAGGGTTAAGCTGGGGGATTAACTGCATTCTCAACGGATCATTTATGTTGTGTTTTATTTTAAATTTTGTAATGTAATGTACATGTATGTAATCTATTTTCCAAGACTTCTAAACTGATCAGTCTTTTGGAACATGACTCCTTGTAATCATGCCAATGTATTAAAATAATGCACTGAAACTAGGTAACTGGGGTAGGGTCATTACAAATATAGGTTACTAATATAGGTTACCGATAGTGGTTACCGTTGGAAGGTTACTAATAGAGTTTACTGCTGGAAGGTTACTGATAGAGGTTACCGATAGAGGTTACTCCTAGGAGGTTATCGATGTTGAACCTCACCACTAAGTTATCAATACAAGGTCATCGCCACGAGTCTATCACTCAAAGGATATTGTTGTGAAGCCTTCCAATGAAGCCTATTGATAAAGGATACCGATGAAGGCTAAAGCCTACTGACGCAGTCTACCAATAAATCCTACTGATTCATTCTATTGATGAGGCCTACTGATGAAGCATACCGTTGAAGGCTACAGATGAAGGCTACCGACGAAGCTTACCAATGTAGTCTACCAATGAAGCATGCTATTGAATCCTATTGTTGAAGCCTACTGTGAGAAGGAGACTGTTACCATCCTACCAATACCCACTCTTCTACTCCATATTGGTCATTTTCTTATGATTATTATAATAGTTATATTTGGAAAATTTAATTCTTCTCACATTAATTAATGTTGATTTTAGATAGATCAAGAGATAGTACGAGGTAAGAGGAAGACCCCACATGGTTTTATTATGCCTATTTTTAGACCTCAAATATAAAATAGAATATCAAGTAAAGAGAAACTATTGATAGAGGAAAATAGAGAGAGGGTCACAACATGCTTGATCTGAAGAAAAAAAGAGGCACACCATCGCTCTCACTATGAACCCAAGAGATTCCAGAAGATCATTTTGGGAGAAAAAAATTAAGACTGTATTCTGTGCATTCATCAAATCACTATCAACCCAAGATTTAGAACACTCAGTACCTGGAATCTAGAACATGGAGTTGTGACACTCTGTTTTGGAGGCAACTTCCATAGAAACACTCGAAATACAAATGATTCACTCCAAGGAGTCAATATATGAACTGAAAACATATAGAGATTTCTAAACTCAATCTCATAATATTATTATCTGTTATGTTCTTTTATTTAACATTTCTGAGTAGTGTGAGTTTGTATGTTACACACACTGCCACCTATGTTTAAACTGGAGGATACTAAAAATCCTCACACCAATCATTCTTTATTCTTCTGTTTCCCATGAATAACTTTGTATGGGGTCGTGTGTGTCCTGATTGTTTGTTTTTTTCATGAAGAACTATGTGAAAGGGTGTGAGATCAAGAATATTTGTGAAAACTCTTGTAAAGACTGATACAAGTTGTGTATCAAGTTTATTGTTCATATAAACTACATAGTGGCAGTTGATCACCAAGTGGAGTGGATTAAGTTTCATCTTGAGACTAAACCTCTTGTTAAACTCTATTTTATTCTATATTTTTTTAATACTATATTTTTCAATTTTCTACTGCCTATAATTTCAAAAAAGAGAAAAAAAATTACATTGAATCTGATAGTTAGTTCGTGTTAGTGTGTGTATGTGTTTAATTTAGTAAACCTATTTCAAATGCTGAATAAGTTGTGTACACTGATTCAACTAAGGACTAATAACCCTTTGAGGATATTTTTGACCAACTAAAAGTAAATATCTCTACTACCTTAATTAACTAGGTTGTTTCCGAACTAGATGATCATTAAAACAACATTAAAAATAAATTTATGTAGGAACTCAATTCACCACCTCTTGAGTTTCCAATCCGACCAACATTTGGTATCAGAGGATTAAATTTTTATTTCTACCATCTTTATTGTTCTTCAAGTTGTCAAATTCTTTTCAACTGTGATTTTATTGGTATCTTAATGATCTTAAATTTTTTGTTATATCTAAATTTTTAGTTCTTTTAATTCTAATTATCTATGGACAACCGAGTTTAGGTTGCGGTTACCAATTGGCCACCTTTATTTAATGGTAATAACTATTCTAAGTGGAAATAAAAAAATTAAAATGTATTATGGGAGCATGGGTCCTGAAATTTGGGACACAATTTAAGAACAACATGTGTTGCCTATTAATAATAGGGATACAAGGTTTTAGTTGACTAAAGATATATATAACAATAATTTTACGGAAATGAACGCATTGTACTATTCTCTATATGATGAGGAATTCAATAGAATATCTTCATGTAAAACTGCTTATGAAATCTGGGATACTTTGGAAATTTATCATGAGGGAACAACCAATGATAAATAAATTAGATTAAATACTTATGATATTAAATATGATAATTTTAAAATAAACCCTGATGAAATTATATATGAAATGTATCTTAGGTTCATTGAAATAGTAAATACTGTGAGCATGCTTGGGAAACTATTGGACATCAAGGATCAGATTATGAGCTTGCTTCAATGCCTACCTGAAAGATGGAGAGGAACTTCTATTTCTATTGGAGACCCTGTGACAAAAGAAATCTACTAATTAAGGAACTAATTAGAAAAATTATGATGTACGAAGAAGAGCTTATGGTCAATCAAGAAGCAAATTAAGAAACAAGAATTAAACCTGTAGCTTTCAATACTGCCACCTCAAAGAGCAATGAAAAAGAAAATTTCATGTTCTTATAAACAGTTCCACCAGTAAAGATTCATATTTTTATAATGATTATGAGATGTCTCATATTTCTAGGAGATAAAAAAAGTTCTACTGAAAGAAGAAGTTTTTCAGAAAATCAAACTATAACGGAAGGTATGATAGTAAAGGACAAAGGAAAAAAGGATAGAAACTGGAATGACGATATAAATAAGATAGTCTGTTATGAGTGTAAAAAAATATCCTTGTGAAGGATAATTGCTGCAAGCTGGAATTTAAGAAGAAATATGAAGACATGGTCAAGGGATATAAAAAGGATATGAAAGCTACTTGAAGTGCCTCAGAAGACATCTCCAGTGGATTTAACACTTCTAATATTGAAATGTAAAAACATGAAAACCTATTTTTCATGATAGAAACATCTAAGGTAACACTCAATTCTCATATACATAATTCTTACTATTCTAGTAATGAAAGTGAATCAATTAATGATGAAAATATGACTAAGGATGAACTATTTTAATATTTTGGAATTATTGAGGATAACTTTAAGGAACTCATGTATAAATATAAATTATTCAAAAGAAAACTTTCTTTAAAATGCCAAATGATAGTGTGATTAGGATATTGAGGAAGAAAAATGTGATCATCTGTTAAATGAAAACAATGAACATAAATTGTCACATGAGAAATTAAAGAGGGATCTTGAAAAGTTTACTATAGGTAGAGATAACTTTAAAAAATTTAAAAAGAAACAAATAGTTCCAAAATACACAAATGGTATTGGATATCCACTAGGAGATAGATAGATTATTAAAAATAAATTAGTTCCAAAATCGAGACGGTTCACTACTAGTTCAATTTGTGGACCATATTTTGAAAAACCCTTTTCTAAAGGACTTAACACATTTTTCATGTCTCAAAACTTATCTTTTCATTATTGGAATCCTGTGAGAAAAGTATGGGTTCCCAAAGCATTACTTTCTATCCTTTCTGGACACAAGAATATCTGGGTACCAAAGTTACCCAATACATAGTCTGTTTGGCGGGAAAATTATATAAAGAACTCTTATTAATATATATGGTATTTGGAGAGTGGGTGTTCCAGACATATGTCAAGTGACTATTCATTCTTCAAGATCCAAATTAAAGATGGTGATGGGCTTGTTACAATTGGTGATAATGCTAAAGGAAATATCATTGTATTATTCCAAATTGGTAACCCTAATAATATATTAATTTCATATGTACTTTTGGTTGATGGATTAAAATACAATCTACTTAGAATCTCTCAGTTTTGTGATGATGGTTTTAAGGTGATGTTTGAAAAAGAGGCGTTCAATGTTTTTAACTCTAAAAAAGATTTAAAATTCACTACTCTTAGAAAGGAATATGTATATACTTTTGATTTAAACACATTATCTAAAAAAATGTTTCTTATTTAAATGATTTTCATAAGGAATATGAGTTATGTAACAGAAGATTAGGACCCTACAATGTGAACTCACTTAGGAAACTAACTAGGAATGGTTTGGTTAGAGACTTACATAAATTGGAATTCTAAAACAACAAATGTTTTAACACATTTCAAAAGGGAAAACAACACAAATTCTCTTCCAAACTAAAGAAATAAGATTCCACTTCTCAACCGCCTAAGTTGGTTCACATGGATTTGTTTCGACCATCTAGAGTTTCATGTTTAAATGGGAAGTACAATGTTTATGTTCTTGAAGATGAGTTTTCAAGATATACTTGGGTATACTTTCTAACTCACATAATTGAAGCATGTTCTTACTTAATTAAATATTCCATGTCTGTAGAACATATTCGTGGACTTATAATTATGTCTCTGAGAAGTGATCATGGACGTCAGTTTAAAAATCAGAAGTTTGAATCTTTTTTCCCACAAAATGGATATAATTAGAATTTCCCTACTCCAAGAACACCTCAACAAAATGGAGTCATATAAAGAAGAAATATGACACTTCAAGAGATTTCATGGAAAACCATAAATGATTATAATATACTTATCTATTTTTGGGTTGAAGGTGTTAATACAGCTAGTTACATCATGAATAGAGTCATAATTAGACGTGTTCTTAAGAGAACCCCTTTTAAGCTCTGGAATAATAGTAATCCTATGGTTGATTACATTATAGTTTTCAGTTGCAATGTTTTTATCTTAAACACTACGGATAATCTTGAAAAAATCTGTTCCAAGGGTGATGATGGAATTTTTATAGGTCAATCAATCTCTAGTAAAATTTATAAAGTATTCAATAAGAGAACCAAATGTGTGGAAGAATCGGTTAATGTAAAATATGATGAGACTGATCAAAATGATCCCAAAACCTCTCTTGAACATCTTGAGGATGATATGTCAATTCCGAACCTTAATGATAAAGACAGTGAACCCTTAGTGAAAAAAAAACTAGTTTTAGAAATTTTTTAGAATTTGAGCATGTTGAATCTGAGCCTGTAGACAACCATGAAGAGACTGGTCCTACCCTTTCTAGAGTTATTAAAACCCACTAGAATCATCCATTAGATGATGCAGTAGGTGATCTAAATAGAGGGACATAAACTGGAGCTTCTCTAAGAAACTAGGTTGAACATCATTCCATTCCTTCACAGCTTGAACCCAAAAATATTAGTGATGCTATCAATGATGAATTTTTTGATATAGCTATGAATGAATAATTAAATCAGTATTAAAGAAATGATGTTTCGGAATTAGTATAAAGACCTAAAGATACATTGACCATAGGCACTATATGGGTGTCTAGAAATAAAATTGATTAATCTGGAAACATAGTTTGAAATAATTCTAGACTAGTTGCACAAGGATATAGTAATGATAAAGGAATAAACAATGAGGAAACCATTTGACATGTAGCTAAACTAGAAGACATTAAGATACTACTTTTTTATTTAGCTCATCTGAATTGTAAAAATTATCAAATGGATGTCAAAGGTTCATTTCAAAATGGGTACATAGCTTAGGATGTATTTGTTGAGAAACCCGATGGTTTTACAAACCCTCATTTTTCAAATCATGTATTCAAACTTTCTGATGTTTTATATGGTCTAAAACAAGCTCCTAGAGATTGGTATGATATACTTAGTTATTTTCTTATTTCAAAAGGTTTTACTAAAGGAATAGCTGATCCTACTCATTTTATAAAAATAATTTCTAAATATTTTTTAATAGTACAAGTTTATGTAGATGATATTATCTTGGGATCCTCTAAAAATTATTTATGTACTAATTTTTGAATGATGATGTAAGATGAATTTGAAATGATTTTAATGGGGGTACTTAAATTTATCAATGGATTCCAAATTTTTCAAAACAAAAATGGTATTGTTTTAAATCGGAGTAAATATATTAAGGATCTTTTGAAATGCCTTGGTTTGGATGGTAATAAAGGTAGTGATACACTTATGAGTACCACTTGTATGTTTGATGCTGATGAAACTAGTAAACCAGTGGATCAAACCAATTACAGATGTATTATTGGGAGTCTACTCTATCATAATTCTAGTTGACCTGATATTATGTTCAGTGTATTCATGTGTTCTCATTTTCAAGACAATCCCAAAGAGTCTCATTTAACATCTGTTAGATGTATTTTTAAATATCTCAAGAATACTACAAACATAAGACTACTTTATCCCAGAGAACATTCATTTGATTTAATAAGTTATTCAGATGGTGAATTTTCTGGTGGTATGTTAGATAGAAATAAAAACATCAGGAACACGTCACATTTTGGGCAAGTCACTAGTATCATGGTGTAGTAAGAAACAAAATCATGTTTCATTATCCACTACGACAACTGAATGTATACCTTATGGTAGTTGTTGTCCTCAAATTCTATTGATGAAACACATGCTACTAGACTATGGATATCAATTCAAACATGTTACTACAAATTGTGACAATATAAGTTCTATTAACAACTTTAAAAAACTATTATCTCATGCTAGGACAATTCACATTGATGTGAGACAACACTTCTCGAGATATCATTATTAAATAGGTGATATAACTCTTGAATTCATTAGCACTGAACACCAATTGGCTGATATATTCCCAAAGACATTGAGTTATGAGAAGTTAAATTACATCAAACATGAGTTATGTATGATAAACTGTTTACTTTAGACCTAACCGTTAGACCTCACTGTTAAGACATCACTGTTAAGACCTCACTGTTAAGACCTCACTGTTAGAACTCAAAATTAAACCTCACTGATAAGACCTCATCGTTAGACATCATCAATAAGACCTCACCATTAGACCTCACCAATAAGACCTCACTGTTGTACATCATCGTTGAAACCTTGCCGATAGTTGACCTTAGGTCTGGGACTTCACGTTTTTCTACTGGAATCCAAAAAGTTTTTAGTATTAATTATTTATTTTATTTGATTTGTTTTTTGATCACCATATAATAAGAATGAATTACAAACCGCATTTCAACCCACTTCAATCCTCTCCCGATCCTCTTGCATCATAACCGTGGAACCTAACACTCTGCAGAAACACTAAAACCACCCTAGATTACAATGGAAAGATTGAAGAGACCGATGATTGGTGATGAAGGAGATGTGCCGAAACCTAAAAGACCTCGAGCTGGGTCTAGTAGTGGAAGTAAGGTTATATAAAAGCTGATCAATACACATTTGTCGAAGTGGGAAATTATGGTTGAGAAGGAACTAAGTTTGGAATAGCTGCTCTAAAGAAAGTCTCTGGTGCTGAAGGTATTTGAAGCTCATGATAGGGTATAATTTTTTGTAAATAAAAATGGACCATACTACCTGAATCTATTCATGGAATTTTATGAGTTTCTGATGATTGAATTGTCTGAGTATGAGAACTAAATGTCTTAAAAAGTAAATAGAGTAAGTGTGGGATTCTCCTCTGGTGAAAGGGATGAATGATTAAGAGTTCCACATGAATTCATTTGGAATTACTACTCTAGGGTGGTACCTCTCACCAGGGTGTATTTCTATTTTGAAGAGGCTTCGGCTGAGCTGACAGGGAATAGAATCCCAATAAACCTTATTGCTGCTGGAATGGAAGGAGAATATAGGCTTCTTTTTAAGATTGTTTATCATGTTTTTAGTCCCAAGAGAGGGGACTTTTCCACCTTAAAGTATCAAGAAATATTTCTTTTGTATCTGTTGAAGCATGGAAAAAAGATAAATCTTTTAAGGTTGCTGATGATTCAGTTAGACGATATGAAAAAGCCTACTGCAAATTCAAATGAATTGTTTCATGCCAGGTTGATATCCTTGATGTTGAAAGTGAAGGGAGTTGAAATATATAAGGAATAAATGGTAGTTTTAAGGGAAAACTTCTGCATTACCAAAATGATTTACAATTTTATCATGATAAGATGGAACAATTGGAAAAAGAAATGGGTGAATGGTGACCCTACATTATATAAGGAATTTAACCATGTCACCCATCCTACTAGGCCAACGAATAAAAGAGATCCATGTTTAAAGACTGATGAAGTGGAGTCAGTTTACTCAGATGGAGAAAAGGAGGTTGTTGTTATGCAAGTAAGAGAGGATTCTCCAATAGATGGTTGGAGGGATCTTGACCTTCCTTCAAGTACTCATGACAATGCTATATCCTTTGGTGAGCCTAGACCGCCAAAACGATTTCCAAACTAGAGACATCCTAAGGGATACTGATAATGAGGAAACCAGTACAGAAGAAAAAAAAGATAATGTATTAAAAGACATTACTGTTGGGGAGACCACAGAGGATGAGTGTAACACCCCGAGATTTTATGAGAAATATTCTTTTTAATTTTATTGATGTCCCGTGTTGTACGTTACATAAAAGGAGTCTTGCATAACACGCAACCCTAACTTGGCTGCATTACATGCAATCGTGACCTTCCTCAATAGAGTGTGTAGTACGCAATACCAAGTTTCACTAAATGAGATATTAACTATCCATTATGAATAGTAATACCCACTTTTTGAAATTTTATAAATTTTATTTTTAAAAATAGACTTCCTTTTTGGATTCGGAATATTGAAATTAGTTTAGGGTGAAATTTTCGTACTTTTCGGATAACTTTCATATTCTGATGAATAGTGGAAATTACTAAATTTTAATTAAAAACATCTTTCTTAATCGAAATAATTAATAGGGATAAATTATTAATTTTAGTGGTTTTAAAGTATATTTAGAATATATTTTTACAGTTTAATAAAATGTTGGTCATTGGATGTAATTTTACATTTAAACTAGACATAAACAAGTGTCAATCTTTTGATAGTTATTATCTCTTAAGAACACGCTATTTGTTTTGACGACAGGAACTAATTTTTAAATTAATTAATGCAACTGATATGTTTTGAATTTGGTAAAATAGACATCATTTTTGAATTCATAATATCAAATATATCTTAGTCCTAATTTTTGGTATTTTTCTAGAAACTTTCATTTTTTTGATGAAAAGTGAAACCACTAAGTGGTAGTTAAAAAAACTGAATTTTTCATAAAACGTAATTTTACCGCTTATGTGAGTGGAATTTAGAAACTCTGAGAGACACAGTTAATATCAAGGACTAAAATTTGGTTCAATGAGATGAAAATAATTTTTGGTGAACAATAACTTTTTATTTTTTTTACCACGGTTAAAAGTAAATAGGATAATTAAGGGTAAATATGATATTATTATTACCCTAACACATGTCCTAATTCTATTGGATAAGTTTAATTCGGCCCAAAACAACATTAGGAATAAAATATGACCATTTAGGCCCACTTGGATTAGATTAGGACATTTATTATTAATTTATTTAAAGAAGGTTTAAAATAGTTAAAATCAATGTCTAATAACTAAATCATTTTTAATATATGGTTATACATAAGATAAATTCGACTATAAATATTAATTAGAAATCTAAAAATATTTACTACATAATGGAATTATATTTGTAATTTTTAGACTTAAAATAATTTAATTTTTTTATGACATAATGATGATGCGGTAATTATCTTATTAATGAAATATTAACATAATTGATGTTATAAATACCCAAATAAATGTAATTTGAGAATTTTTATTAATTCCAATAATTTTATATGTTAATATGACATTTTATTATTGATTTAATTAATTTTCTTTGAACTAATCATTCTGTTATGATTTTCACAAAAATCAATTACCAAATAGTGTCAAAATTGACAAAAAATAGTTTTTAAAACAAATATTATATTATTAATTGTTATTATATTCATAAAAATCTAAGGTTCGGCCATGATACTTATATCATGATAGGTGTATCATTAATGGACAACTTGGGGTCGCTTGGATGTATATGGTAAGTTTATTATCAATATAATATAAAAATACAAAGTGACATGGTAAATGTCAATCTAATTAACTAAGAGTTAAAACTAAAAGATAAGGTTAATATAATGACCTAAACTTGTCTAAATTCTATTTGATGAGAGGATTTCGACCCATACCTACCTTATCTTCGAACTATATCAATTTGGAGCTATTAAAAACCGAATTTGACATTATAATAAAATAATATTTTTCGTTATTCCAAAGGTGCCCCTCTCCTCCCTTATAAAATGGCACCTCCTCCCTCTTTTCCTCAACCACTTTGAGCCTTCAAGCTCGGCCAACCCCTACCAAACTCTCTTATCCACTTCCATAAAAACATCCTATAGGTTCGGGTCTTTTTCAAAGACCAATTTTAGTGCCCTAAGAGGAGGTCTCAAAGAGGCGCTTCAAAGAAGAGGTAATGTCTGTTACCGATTCTTTCTCCTTTATTTCTTCTTCCACTTCTTCTTCTTAGGTTGTTTCATTATGAAGTAATAATATCAGTATATATAATATAATGATATGTTATTATAAGTGTGAAACAACCATATTTCACCATCTATCCATCATATGGAAAATGAAATCACCGCGCGTGCGTACGTACGGAATACCGTCTCCACGTCGTGGTGTAATCTATTTTCCACCACCACCTTACTTGGATGGGTATAATGGTGAAAGTAATGAATATATATGATTATTGTAAAGTGATATTGATTCTGTAATATTATACAGACAATTTAATACATTCCCATGATCATGGGAATGATATCATCGCTCGTGCGTACGTACGGAATACCATCTCCACGACGCGATGAGATTCACTATCCACGATAACCATTCAAGAATGAATATAAAGTATATATAATAAGTAATCATGAAATATATGAAATAATAATGATACTGGATTTATGTATATATATATTTATGTCATCTACTTAATTCCATTCAATTCAATAAGGGAACGAAAACAGCTTTCATGCGTACGTACGACCTACCATCTCAATGAACGGTGTATTTCTTTCTATTTATCGATCCATTATATATATTTATATTCTGAATATGTATTATATATAAATCATGTTTTAAATTCTGGATGTAATTAATCATGATTTATGTAATCATATGAATAATTACAAGTTAAAACACGAACGACAAATGAAACGATTTTACCCAAAATGCTACTTTAACATGAATTTACAATAGAACTGGTAATATAAAGTCATAAGTGAACCATATATGATATAATAACAATGAATATGATCCTGTAATAAGTCAATTACATTATTTAAATCATTATACAGGAGGTTCATATACGTACGAAGCATATCGGACCTATGGTAAGGGATAATTTGGCAAATCTCATTTTTATCTGAGATTGCTTATTCGTAAGTATTTACTGGGGTTATTGCTATCATCCATGTCCATGTTTTATAAAATTTTATTCATGTATTTTTAAAGTCCTTTTTACCCATTTGACTTTTACCCATTGGTATGGAATGATTCTTTCATTTATTTTCCCTACAAGGTACTTTTTTTACTTTTCTGACAAAAGTACGAGAAGAATGTTTTTTTAACGTATACGAAATTAAATGATTTTTACGGTTTTATAAAGCCTTATTTTCATGAAGCTTACTCCAAAATATTTCATGACTATTTTCAACAAAATCCTTTTCTTTTAAAATTGAATGATGTTTTTTGAAAAAGAAATTGATTTTGAAGAAGAAAGGATATTTTCCTCAAGAATTAATTTCAAGTGTTTTATCAGAATCATTTTCCATCTAAGATGACATTATTTCATGTGTATGTTTCAAGTATAATGTCTCTATGATTTACATGGTTTCACTGTTCTTATGATGAAATGATATCCATTTTTTATATGGATTATGTTATGATGGGATGATATTTATGAAACCCATTATATTCTTTGGGTTATGATGAATGATTTATGTTTATGTTGTGGCACAAGTAAGAATGATTTAATTATGAGATGGGTGGAACCTATATATCCCTCCAGTTCATTGGGTAAAAATTTATATCTCATGAGATAGACATGTCTGTAATGGTAAGTTAATTCGGTTCAGTGTTACAGGACTGAAATGAGGAGTGAACTCGATTCAGAAAGGGACTTTGTCCACTAAGATGGTCTTGGAAGCACTTCCTTGGCTACTATGGAAATAATTACATGTGATTAATGGATGCCACAATTACATGTTTTATTCCCATGCTATGTTATCATTATTTATGTTCCATTATGATCTATGCCTTATTTACTTCCATGTTTTAAGTCGTTGCTCAAAATATTGATGTTTAAACATTATGTTCATGTTTTTAGGTTCAAATGTGTATGGTATGTTTTATTTTATCAATGCTTAACCTTACTGAGCATTTGAGCTCACCCTTTTTATGTTTTATTTTCCCCCAGGATTAAAAGAAATGTTTTATGTAAGGAAACAAAAAGAGGAAGATCTCTATGGGAGATGTTGAAGATCTTTCACCATGATTAGAAGATTACGTTCCAAGTTTCCAAAGACACTAAACTATTACGGTCCTTGTGTGGTTGTTTTTCTTATGTATTATGTATTCCGCAAAAGTAATGTAATATCTATGTACGTCAAGCTTCGGGTCTCTACATTTGGTATCAGAGGAAAGATTTAGTCAACCTTTGAAAACTAGGATTCGAAAACGTTAGTGAGATCCCTAGATATATTTCTATGGTATGTCTAGGGATGTCCCTAAGGATAAGTATACATATGTGATATAGTCCAAGAACTACGGTAATGATCTTAGAATTTAACCTAAGATGTTAGATATTGAGGGTGCTCCCCCTTTACTATGTTGTTTTCCCAAGCATGATTTTTACATCTCACACTATTCTTTTTGGGTTTTAGAAAATGGCTGGAAACAGGAAGATTCATGATAATGGAGGATATGACGGAGAATGGAATGATATTCTTCATGAGAAACCAAATGAAACGGGATTTGGAAGTCCAAACATCGTTATTATGCCTAATAAGCAATCTCATAATATGATCAATAATCTTATCTTTGGTAAGTTTCCCGACTCAAATAATAAGAGAAAGATGGAGTTTAATGATGATCATAGAGGAAAGAAAGATCAATTTCCCTCATGTAAATCATGTGGGAAGAGGCATTAGGGAGATTGTTTCAATGGAACTGGAAGATGCTTTGGGTGTGGAAAAGGACACAAAGCCAGTAAGTGCAAAGGAAAAGGTTTAGTTAACACCATGGACAAGGATAATGGTATTGATATGACATCAACAATGATTAGATGTTTTAAATGTGGAATGTACGGGCATTATGCAAACCAATTCCCTAATGGAAAATATCATGAAGAGAATCAGCATGGTCATATGGGTAGTATTTATGTGGATGATGATGAAGAGACTAAAAATGACACATGATCTCAAAGAAGGGTTGAAGCTTAGATAGTTGTTTTAGAAGGTAGTGGGGGTGATGGTATGTTTATCGAGAGTTATGTTGTATAGTTAATGGTATTATGGAATAATGAATCAGCTAAGGATTGTTACAGTATTGTTTTTCCTAAAGGTATTTGAAAGTATATGTTGAATGGTACCAGTAACCATGGAAGGCTATTCAGATATTTTTGTAAAGTAGATGATATGCGCATAATGAAGGAATAAGAAGATAATGAGATGTTTGATTGTATTCATGAGCTCATGATTGATATAAGGACTAGGTGATGTCATGGTTTGAGTATATAGAATTTTGAGGATTTTGGTATGTGGAAAGTTTTAACATATAACTGCATTCATGTTTTCACTAAGGTTCAATGGGTATTCATTTTTCAAGAGAATACATGATTAAGGCCTTCGAATGTTTGGAATGTGACCAACAAGACATATATTACGATATATGGGGATCAACGATGGTATTAAATCTCTAGTAATCGTTTTCACTATATTATGAGAGTGGATTGTAGTATTTTGGATAAGCCTAAAGATTAGAATGGATTATGTTGGACATAAGTTAGTACTGTTTAAGGATAGAAGTTTTTTTTCGATATTATTGATGAGATGTTATTGTAATATAGTTTTAGAAAAAGGAAAACCTGCAGGACGGGCGATATCCCATCGTGTCGGACAAGGCTGTGGGAATCAAACCCACAACCGAAGTGCGACTGGACTTTATTGCCTACCACTGGCCTACAAGAAGTCCCTAGTTGGTAGAAACTAGTTTTAATTTATTAAGTTGTATGATATATGAATTATAAGTTCCTTTTTGGAACCATGTATGATTAATCTAACCATAAGATGGACTTATAACTTTTTCAAACCATTTTTTTGAAACAGATGGAATGACCCATCATTCTATCACATGATCTACTAACACATCCCGAATAACAAATTCAACTTCATTTCGTTATGGTATGAAGTGGAAATTGTTGGGACCAAGTTGAATGGAGAGGAAAGTTTGAAGAGTTAGCCTTTGCAAAGTTTTGTATTTTGTTGTCAAAGAAGATAAATCAATTCACTTTATAGAAGGATCACAAATCTGATGATGCTTTACTGATATGTATTTCTCAAATATCATAATTCAGGAGAACTTGTGATGCAAGCCTTATGATAGAAAGGGGGAGAAATGATGATGCCAGTCATATATAGTTTTGATTGGAAAGAGTGATGCTGCTGGATGATAGGGAAGTTTCTGTACTTCCCATTGCAACTCTGACGATGCTAAAGCTGATCTATCAAAGGATAAATATCACGATAGTGGGATTCGTGATAAGAGCATAAGAATGATTATGGGAAGCAGTAAAGACATAAAATGACAAAGCAATAGAAAATCTGTGGATGGCAGGAAAGCACAGTTTAAGGTGGCGCTATTTTCCAGTGTTATCCAAATTTTTGGGCCTAGAAATCGGGAGATGAATAAATGTGCTTGGAAATGGATGTGGCTCACAAGATTGAAGATGGTTTATAGTTTCATGTGCAAGGAGTTATTCAATGATAGAACATTGAAAAATGACAAAGGAATGGAGTGCGCCGAAATTTAGGCATGTTGCGCGCAAAAATAAAGTGGTGCGCGCAATATATGCGGGTTGCGTGAAATAGTAGCGGGTTGCGTGAAAAATCAGCGGGATGCGTGAAAAAGAAAGTTGTGCGCGTAATATCAGCGGGCTGCGTGAAAAATTAAGTTTTCCTGAAATATTAGGAATGAAATTTTTGCGCAAAAGGTGTTTCGAGATCAGAAGCTCGAAAATTGGCAAAGGCATAAAATGCGCGAAATATTGGAGCAGTGCGCGAAATCTGATGTCGCAGGGAAGATTGGGTTTGCGCGCAATATGGAACGCGGTGTGGAATTGTGTGCGCAATTGGTGCTTTGTGCTTAGAAGGATGAAAAATGGAAAAGGCATGAGGTGCGCGAAATATTGAAGCATGGCGTGAAATATGAAGTTGCATAAAAGAGTTTTTACGCGCATGGATGGGGTTTTACGCGAGGATTAGTATTTTTCGTGCGGGGTCAAAAATGCCTATAAATATGAGGCTAACCCTTCTCATTTGTTTATGCTCGACACTTAGAATAAATCTCGAGCTCTGGTGCGCGTAAATTATACGCTAAGTGAGTTTTCCAAAAAGAAAGAAGTTTGCATGAATAGAAGATATCTGAGTGAAAAATTGAGAAGTTGCGTGAAAAGAGAAAAAGGTTCGTGCAAAAGGAAAGTTGCGTGAAAAAGTTTTTCGCGCCAAAAGGGGTTTTTACGCGCAAGCCATTTGAATTGCACGCAAGCCACCCTAAAGGCTACACGAAATATTTGGGGTCTTCACATGTATTCAGTAGTGCATAAGGGAGTTCTTACTAGCTTCTGGGTAAGAAAGTGAAGATTTTTACTTCAGAGAATACATCTGTTCAATTGTAAAGAAGCACTGAAACATTGTGTTACCCTATTTGTGCTAAGAGGGAGCACATGCACTATTGGATTGTTTTCAAAGTGCTGTACGAGTGTAAGGGTATATCCTACTCGTTGTATTCCACGTCAGAGGATTGTTTTCTAGTGGATTGTGTGGTACTGGATTGTTTCCGTACCATACCAAGGACATAGCTACTCTTGTTGAGTAGTGAACCTTGTAAATCTTGTGCTCTTGTGGTTGTGTGTGTTCAGCAGGGAAGAAACTCTTTAATAGGAGGAGAAGGTTGTTTCAAAAAGGGGAAACTTAAAAAGAAAAAGATATCACTGATTCACCCCCTCCCCTCTCAGTGATACTTGGATCCTAACTAGGAACTTCAATTGGTATCAGAGGCAGGTTCCCTTCATTTATTCTTCGCTGAAGTGTTTGAAGAGAAGTTGTGATGGAGAATCCAAATTGTGTGAATAGTAAGGGGATTCCAATCTTCAATGGAAAGAACAATCACATCTGGAAGGATAGAATGATGTCGTACCTTATGTCTCCTGGATATGAAGTAATTGAAACTACAATAGATGGATTTCCTGATCTTGATGACAAGGTCCCTCTTACTCATGTCGATAAGAAGAATCTTGAGAATGATGGAAGAGCTAAAAATGCATTACTCTCATCTCTTTCTGAGAGTGAATTTTTAAGAGTGAAAGGTGTTTCTACAGCCAAAGGAATCTGGGACAAACTGAAAAACATCTATGAAGGAAATACAAAAGTGAAGAAGGATAAACTACAAATCTGGAGACTGAAGTATGAAGACTTGAAAATGGGATAATCTGAATCTGTTGGGGACTTCTTTACCAGGGTTAATGACATTGTCAGTACAATCAGATTTCTTGGTGATAAGTTAGAAGATGCTACAATTGTTAAATAGATCCTGAGAATTATGCCTGACAATTTTGATGCTAAAGTTTTGTCACTAGAAAACAGGGACCCGGAAACATTATCTCTTGATGATTTTCACAGTACTCTCATCACTTATGAGATGAGAAGAGAGAAGACCATGAAGAGCAAAGAAAAAACTGATAGAGAAATGTCTTTCAAGGCAGAAAAGAAAGAGAAGTTGAAGAAAACTCCTATTAATGAATAATTTGGTTAATCCGACTCTCAAAATGAGGTATGTCAAAATTTTGATGAAATTCTATCCTTGTTTTATAAAAATGTTAAAAGAGGCACAGGGAAATACAAAGGGAAACTACCATTGAAATGTTTTTAATGTGGATCAGTTGGCCACTTTGCGGCTAATTGCCCTCAAAAAGGGAAAGATGACGTCAGTGATGAAGAAGACAGAGGACCAAGAAGGTCATGGAAGAAACAGGGTCGAAAAGATAAATATTCTGGTAGAGGTCTGAATAAAAAGTTCTTTAAATAAAAAAGAAGAACCTTTTTGTCAAAAGACGAAGAAGATAATGACAGCGAGAATGAATCAGAAAAATATGCTACTGAAAAAACTAGAGAGAGTACCATTTTTGCAACATAGAATAATGATGATTATGAGAGTAGTAGTACTGAAGAAGAAGAGACTCAACTTGAACAGTATCTGAAAGAAGAGCTGAAGGAATTTTTGAGGAAGATCATAAATCTTGAGAAAGAAAACAAGAAGTTGATAAATGAAAATACCACAGTAAACAATCAATACGGTTTTACTAATGAGAAAATCAAGATGGAAAAGGAAATTGATGATCTGAAAAATTCTCTTGAGAATACAAAGAATCGTAATGATCATCTTGAAGTGAAGCTGAAGGAAAAAGAAGAAGAGTTGGAACTTGTCCAACAAAAACTGCATAAAGCTAAAGAAATGAATATCAATTCCAAAAATTCTATCTCAGATGTTGGAGAATGTTCCAGTAATAATGAACCAAACAAGGATCTACAAAAGTTACCATCAAAGGTTCAAATGAAAGACAAAACTGGTTCTGATAAGAACAAGGCTGGAAAGACAAAGTATGTGGTCAAAATCAGCAATGCAGAAAAATTAGAAGTGCATAAAAATTGTGAGTCAAGAAAAACTTCTAATAATTCTGGTACTGATGAATCTGAGCTGAAGAACAGAGTTACAAATGAAAACAGGATGGTTCTTGAGAAGAGTGTTCACAACTCCAATCAGTATAAAAGTTTCAGAGGTAAATATTCTTTCTATGGTTACTGCTGGTATTGTGGTGGATTCGGACACATGAAAAGTATGTGTTGGTTCAATCAACAACATTACAACTATTCCAAAAGTTTTGAAAGACAAGGATTGAGGGGGAGTCAACCCTTTCAAAATAGAAGGTCTCAAAATAAGTTTCAGAATATATCTGAGAAGACTAATGTGAAAGTTGAGAATAGATTCCAACCACTGGAAACTTATTGTGAATGATGGGATCAACCTGGACATCTTGCTAAGGGCTGCCTTAGTGTGTTACCCGAGCAACAAAAGTTTGTTAATAATCCTCAGAAGACAGAGTTTTTAAAATCCAAAATGGGAAAGTCTAATAAGTCTGAAAAGAAAGAATGCATGGTTCTCTGGCCAGAACACATTGATTTGGCTAGGAAATTGCAAGAAGCACAACAGAAAGTGAAGGAAAAGGAAGAACAAAAAGCACTTGTTGTTGAAACTGCTTTGAAAGCTACAAAAGGAGAACATCCATGAATTCTTGATAGTGGATGTTCATATCATATGATAGGATACTTAAAGCTACTGAAGAATGTGAAAGACTTTAAAGAAAGAACAGTGAAATTTGGAAATGATGAATCTCTAAGGATCAAAAGTGTTGCATCGACCATCATTGGAAAAGAAAAGATGAAATCCAAAAAAACACTATATGTTTATGGGATGAAACATAACATGCTTAGTGTGTCATAACTTTGTGATGATGGAAACAAAGTGATCTTTAGAAAAGATGGATTTGTTGTGAAAAGTGAAAATGATGAAAACATTGTTACAAGGGGCCAACGTACAAGTGGGAATTTATTCCAAGTTGGGGATGTGCAGAACTCTGGTTACATGAGTGTGGTGGATGAAAATAAATTACGGCATAAAAGGATGGGGCACACGTTTCAGAGAAATATATGCATGTTATCAAAGCGGGAAAGTGTTCGGGATATGCCTGATTTATCAAGAGAAAGAGATTGGTGATGCACTATTTGTGAGAAAGGGAAGATTGCTAATTCTATGCACAATAGAGTTGAAATTCACTCAAAAAGACCCTTAGAACTCATACACTCAGATATATGTGGACCAATGAGAAAGCAATCTTAAAATGGAGACAATTAATTCATTACTTTAATGGATGACTTTACTCGCATTACTTGTGTTATGTACATGAGACATAAGTCAGATTCTCTAACAATGTTTAAGAGTTTCAGAAGGAAATCAGGGAAAGAATGTGAATATTTAGTGAAGAAGTTGAGAACTGATAATGGTGGTGAGTATAAGAATGAAGATTTTGAAAGTTATCTTGAGAAACATGGAATTCGGCATGAGTTCAGTTCACCATACACACATCAACAAAATGGGGTGGCTGAAAGAAAGAATCGAAGTCTGGTGGAAATAGGGAGAACTATGTTACTTGAACATAGTCTCTCTCATTATTATTGGAGGCAAGCCATGAGAACTGCTATGTATATTCAGAACCAGTGTTTCTATAGGCCAAACTCATATATGACTCTATATGAAATGTTCTATGGAAAAACACCAAGTCTGAAACATTTGAGAGTTTTTGCGAGTCCATGTGTTATAAAGAAGAAAGGTGGAAATCTGGGAAAAATTGAGCAAAGAGGAGATGACGGAATTTTTCTTGGATATTCTCCAGAAGGTAGAGGATATAGATGCCTCGACAAAGAAACATGAAGAATTATTGATTCTTCAGATGTAAAAGTTGTTGAAAATTCTGAGAAAGAAAAGAAGTCATATGTTGATATAGAAGTCGAGCCGGATAGAGAAGGTTTTGTTAACAATTCTGATAATGTTGCAGACATTGTTCATCCTACTCAAGAAGAGGAATCTGACTCAGAAATATCAAGTGATGAGGATGAAGTTCAAACAACTCATCCTAGGTTGAGGAAACAAGTGGAGGCTTAGAAAATTATTGGGGATAAAAATCATAGGGTTCAAACAAGAAAAACAACGAATGCTATATCACATACTTCCCTTTATTCGAAAGTTGAACCAAATGATGTAAATGAAGCATTTGAGCATCCAGAATGGGTTCATGCTATGAATGAAGAGCGTGATCAGATAGAGAAGAATAGTACTTGGGAACTTGTACCCAAGACAGATAACAAGAAAATTGTTGGTATAAAGTGGGTTTTCCGAAACAAGCTGAATAAAGAAGGTGAAGTAATAAGAAACAAGGCAAGATTGGTCTGCAAAGGGTATTCACAAATTGAAGGCATTGACTTTGATGAAACCTTTTCTCCAGTAGCTCGATTAGAAACAATTAGAATATTTCTTGCCATTGCTGCACAACGAGGTTACAAAATCTTTCAAATGGATGTAAAATCTGCATTCTTGAATGGTGATCTTGACGAGGAAGTTTACATTGATCAAACATGTGGATTTGTTATTGGAAAGGATGAAAGATATGTGTGCAGGTTGAAGAAGGCTCTGTATGGGCTAAAACAGGCTCCACGATTATGGTATTCTAAATAAGATACTTGCTTGAAGAAAATGTATTTAAAAAAGGGTAGAGTTGATAGTAATATTTATATCAAGGAGTGTCAGATGTTTTCACTAATTGTTATTGTTTATGTTGATGACATCATCTTTGCTGGAAATGATGAAAGATCATGTGAAATATTTTCTGAGGAGATGAAGAAGTTATTTGAGATGTCCATGCTGGGTGAAATGAAATACTTTCTTGGGTTACAAATTTCACAGAAGAAGAATCATGTTTTTCTGTCTCAAGAAAATTATGCTAAGGAACTTCTAAAGAAGTTTGGCATGGAAAATTCGAAACCAGTTTCCACACCGATTTCAGTGGGAACAAAGTTGTCTAAAGATGGAAAAGGGAAGGATGTTTATCAAAAAGAGTTTCAAAAACTGATTGGAAGTCTGCTATTTTTGACTGCCTCAAGACCTGACATCGTCTATGCTGTTACTTTATGTGCAAGATTTCAGAGTGCTCCCAGAGAATCACATTTGATTGCTGGAAAAAGAATTCTTATATATATCAAAGTCACAACAAATTTTGGAATCCGGTATGACGGCTCTGAAAATATTGATCAATTTGGGTATTCAGATGCTGATTGGGCAAGAAATGTTGATGATCGAAGATCCACATCTGGTGGAGTTTTCTTTCTGAGGGAAAAGCTGTGTTAGTTGGAATACCAAGAAACAAAATTCAGTAAATCTTAGCACAGCTGAAGCTGAGTATGTTGCTGCTACTCAAGCTGCAACTCAACCAATGTGGATGGAGACTCAGCTGGAAGATCTACTTGTTGAAGTAAAGAAACCATTGCTCTTGGGTTGTGATAATCAGAGTGCAATCAATCTTACAAGAAATCCAGTACAATATTCTCGTTCAAAACATATTGATATAAAGTACCACTTCATCAAAGAGCAGGTTGAAAAGAATGAACTGAGGATGGAGTATGTTCCTACATCTGAACAAATTTCTGATATATTTACAAAACCGTTACCGAAGGAACCATTTGCAAAATTGAGGTTGAACATGGGTGTACAACCTCCTTCTCATCAAGGTTAAGGTACGTGTTTCTGTCCCCACTCGCATATTACCTTTGGATAGTGTTGTCAAGGGGGAGAATTGTTTCATAAATCTATCCATAAGGAATAATGTATTAAGGGGGAGTTGTGGGTAAGCTGTGAATTCAGCATGTATGTGTGTGAACTATTCTAACTGTTTGTTGGAGTGGTTGTAGGAAAAAAAGTTGTTTTACAGGAAAGTTGAAGAAGTGAAGAATGTTGAAGAAGAAGGTTGAAAGATGATCTGAAGAAGGATGAGTAGGTACTTTCATGAGATTTCACAGTCACTACTTTTGGACAGCATGGTTTTGGCTGTCAATAATTCTTGTTTCCTACAATGAGTTATCTCACGTAGGCATAGAATTATTGATAAGTAATCCATTGCAAAAGGTTTCAAAGTTCAGTGATTTATGAATCTTAGTTGACAACAAAATCCAAAGGGGGAGATTGTTGGGACCAAGTTTAATGGAGAAGAAAGTTCGAAGAGTTAGCCTTTGCAAAGTGTTGTATTTTGTTGTCAAAGAAGATAAATCAATTCACTTTGTAGAAGGATCACAAATCCGACGATGCTTTGATGATATGTATTTCTCAAATATCATAAGTCATGAGAACTTGTGATGCAATCCTTATGATAGAAAGGGGGAGAAATGATGATTCCAGTCATATATAGTTTTGATTGGAAGGAGTTATGCTGCTGGAAGATAGGGAAGTTTCTGTACTTCCCATTGCAGCTCTGACTGTAATGCCCCGACCCCAGCTACCCAGAGTCGGTGCATTACTTCGTAACATTGGCATGATCACAAAAGATCAAGTCTCGAAAGACCAATTAGTTTAGTAGCCTTGGAAACACTAGATACATTCATAAGTCTTACATTACTTCATAAAGTAAAAAACTAATAACAAAGTCTTCATAGTCCACACTCATAGCCTCTTCTGACTATCCCTGTAGGTCATTCATAAAATACTTCTTCACATCCTGGAAAATATTAAAACATTGAAAGGGGTGAGCTCAGATGCTCAGTAAGGATAACAATATTGCGGAAGCTTTCATAAATAAACATAAAAATTTAAGGCAATGTATAACTAAAACAAAATCCATTTAAACTTGAACATCAACATAATATGGAAAAAGTAAAATGAGATAATGCCATTCACTTATTCACATGGATATTCTATTGGTCGAATACTCACATGAAATATCAATAACCACTTTCATAATGAGGGAATTTATAATGCCAGACATTCTGAAACATTTTGTCAAGGCCTCGGCCAAGACGTCTAAAATGATTAAGGCCTCGGCCAAAACCATAAATCAAATTGGGAAAGGGCCTCGGCCAATTCCACGTCTAGTTGTCTCATGAGACCTACCGATGCATCGAGGATCTATAGCGGGCTCCACCCGTCACTTATTAAGTCCAATACATTCCTCATATGAATAGGTTTAAACATATCATAAACCATAACATAATCGTATCACATAAAACATGCATAAAGGAAACATAACATTTCCACATTTCAATCACAAGATATCAATACAACACATTGATAAAATAAAAACGCTTTCAAAACCATTTTCAATACCAAAATAAATGAAAGTTAAAACTTTGTATTTATTTTTCATTAAAAAAATATGAAGGCTTGTAGAGGAAGCCGAAACTCAAATAATGGTCACTGCGGCGGAGAAGTCATTGTCACCGCATAAGTATGGAAAGAAAAACATTCCCTTTTTTCGTTTAGCAAAACGCTTCGTATAAAAAAGATTCCTTTTGAATAAACGTAAAAGTCAAAGGGGTTTATACACCGTATAAAAGAAAGTTGTGTATAAAACCAAATATGCCTCAATGAAAGGGGATTGAGACGAAGTCCTTAAAAAGATCATTTTTTATAAAGTAGGTCTATTATGTGTATTCACTATTAGTACACATAAATAATGTAAAAATAAAATATAGGACATAATAATATCATGACATAATTTGAAAGTATGAGATTAACCCAAAGAATAGAAATTGGGTTAAGAAGTTCCCTTACCTCGTGTCTGACTTGACTCAACAGTTCCTTAACCTCCTGAATAATAAACTAGAGTTAATATATACCTTATTAAGAACCATTTTCAATTTCATTATCCTTGTTATATCAATTTTTTCAATGATATGAACATTTGTAATTATTTAAATTAATAACGGTCGTTTTGTCGATCTTTGGTACTTGAGTCAACAATAAACTTCTTATAATTACAAGTTGTTTATGTGGTGAAATATCCATTATATCCAGAATTATATTCATGATGTAGATATCATATATATCATATATATATAGTATATACATTCATTCATAATGTCACGTAACATTTAGAGGTAAGAAATGAAATGCACCGTTCATGGAGACGGTAAGCCGTACGTACGCATGAATGCTACTTTCATTTATATTTCGTATTCAATGGAATGAAATCAAAATGATATAAATTTATAATATAATTACAGTATAATATAGTGTATAATACTATTTACTCCATCCTTTATACATCCCACATATGGCATTAATGATTCAAATCACTTTGAGGGGGCGGTAGTCCACACTTCCTAAAATGAAATTATCGTGTTTACCCATAATGGAAATCATAAAGTATGCCATAAATGAGAAATACAGAAGCATAAGGAAAACATAAACATAATATATATATCATATATGAAAATAGTGTCATCAAAATGGCCACCATTATAGGTGTTAAAAGAATTTGAACAATCATCGTTTCGTGAGGCAGTATTTCGCCACCCACAGAAACAGTATGTTCTTTAACCATTAGACGAATTTGTGTGTAAGTGTAAACCAAATCCTTATCATAAAAACATCCTAGTATATTGAGGATACTGGTGTTGTTACAAAATAAATTAATAAAAAGAGTTTAGGGGGTTGGAGAAGAAAAATAAAACAAAACAACATTAGAGAAGACATCACCTCAAAATCGGGTAACTCTTTTTGATTTGAGCCAAAGGCTTCCTTGGGAAGAGTTCTGCCCAAATTGAGGCTTCTAGGAGTAAGAGGGGGAAGTTGGGAGAGTATTGTTTCAGAGGTTGGCCGAGCCAAATGGCTTGAAGGTGTGAATAAGGTGGGAGAGGTGGGGGCCTTTTATAAGTGGAGAGGAGGGGCGCTTCTGGAAAGATTGAAATGTTACATTATTACACAATGCTTTTCGGATTCTAAAGGTCCCACACTTATATAATTCGAGGATACGGTGATAAGGGTTCGAAATGTCCTCATACAATTGGCATTGGATAAGTGTAAGCCTTGGATTTTTCATTATCTTCCCATTTTATGTAAATCGTTAAATAATGAGGTCTTGCTGCATCATCATGATGTCATAAATAATTTAATTTATTTAATGTCTAAAAATTATAAAAAAAATACTATGATTTAGGAAATCTTTTTAGCTTTCTAATGAATATTTATAATCAAAATTTGGAATTGTGTAACCCCACTTAAAAACTATTTTAGTAAAACAACTCATGTTTGTGTCGATTTAATTTTAACATTAAATATATATATATTAATGTCATTTTCCAACTAAAGTGGCTCCATGGGGTCCCCATGTTGACCCATGGGTTTTCTTGGTCGGCCATGACTCATCCAATAGGATTAGGACAAGTTTCAAGATCATCTCATATTATTAAAACATTATTTGTACCTTAAACTACACTAATTACCTCTAATCGCGATTAAGAACTTAAAAGTAACTATTCACCAAAAAATTATTTTAATCTCATTGAACCACATTTTACTTGTTAATTACAACCATGTATGTCGGATTTTTGAAAATCAAATCACATAAGTGGTAATATTTCATTTAAACAAAAAATCAGTTATTTAACTACCACTTAGTGGTTTCACTATTCATCAAAAATTGAAGTTTTTCAGAACAAGGCCAAAATTTCACCCTAAGCTATATTTGATATTCCGAATTCAAAAATGATGTCTATTTTACAAAATTACAAAAATATAAGTTTCATTAATTAATTTTATAATTAATTCCCGCTGTCACAACAAATAGCGTGTTTTTAAGAAATAATTTATATCAAAAGATTGGCAATTGTTTATGTCCAATTTCAATGTTAAATTAATTCTAATGACCACCATTGGATAAAATGGTAAAAATATATTCTAATTATACTTTAAAACCACTAAATAGTATAATTTATCAGTATAAATTATTTTGATTAAAAAAGTTGTTTTTAAGTAATTTTCACTATTCATAAAAAATTAGAAGTTCTCAGAAAAATACCAAAAATTCAACATAGGCTAATTTCGATATTACGAATACAAAAATGAAGTCCATTCTGAAATATAAAATTTCTATAATTTTAAAAAGTGGTTATTACTATTCATAACGGCTACTTTGATTAGTCGCGGTGTTTTAGAACTCGAACTTGCGTACAATGCAAGCTATTGCATTATTGAAAGAGAGGCATATCGTGGAAGCTCGGGGTGTTACATTCTCCCCTCCTTCAATAAATTGAGTCCTCACAATTTTATATTTTTCATTGAAAATAAAAGGTTGAAAATAGAAAATACCTTTGTGGAAAACCCACATTGGAAATAAGGTTAACAAAATTTAGTCTTAATAAGAGGGAAATGGAAATAAGAAAGTCACCACCAAATTATGATCTCGATAAGGAGAACATTGGTGGAAATTAGAGACATATAATTGGAGGAAAAACGTAAATATTTGTAGGGAGTGATTGAGGTCATCAATCACAATCAACTGTCAAATTGAGGGCCTCAAAGCCTTCAATCTATGTTGATTTAAAATATCATCAGTTCAACAAGACATAAGGTATTAGGATAACACATTTTTTTCTTTTAATATCCCTTTACTAAAGTTTAAGAATTAATTTATTCATTGAATAAGAGATAGGTATATATATATTTATGCTTGACAACTAGAGTTTCAACCATCAACTCATCTTTCACTCAAAAAGATAATAGAACTCAAAAATATTATACTTATCCTAATTCTATAAGGTTCCAAATGTTAACACATACCATTTAGATTAGTAAAATTATTTTGTAATTACCAGGGACTTCCTGTAGGCTATTGGTAGGAAATAAAGGCCTGTCGCACTATGGTTGTGGGTTCGATTCCTACAGCTTTGTCCGACGCGACGGTTTATGCCCCACCCTGCAGGTTGTCCTTTTCCTAAAACTATTGTATTATAATATTCCAAAAATAATCTTCATAAATTTCTTAACCGTAAACAATACTATCCAAAGATCAACTTAATCCACTCCAACCTTTATAGTTATCCAAAATACTTCTGTTCAACTCAGAGTCCAAATTTTATAAGGAAGGTAAACATAATGAAGATCCTTTTTCCCACGTAACAACATGTGAACACCTTCATCATGTATTCTTTTTAAACATACTGAATTACCATGATCCCTTATTCCTTATAGAATACTAGATATACTCCTTCTATCCGAAAATGTATACAAAACATCAATCAGTTTCAAAGAAGTTAAGTATATCCAATATAATTTATCCAAATCAATCACGTCTTATTCCAAAATCACAATCTAAGTATCAGAACCATATTATGGTCTATCTTTCTCTCAACCATATATTTTCCTAAAATTTAACCTACTGTGGAGTCACTTTTCTTGGTTCCACACAATCTCAAGTCCTTGATGAAATAGTACTACAGTACAATCCTTATATACTCCATAATTATTATAACCAGTACATCATTGATACAACACTCAAATTACAAAATTATTTAATAACAACATAAGAACTCTAATCATTACTCCTCATCTGTGGTAGTATCATAACTTGATTATTATCCAATAACATCATTTGGGGAATACTCTGATGATTTGGACATTGGTTTGCGTAGTGTCCCCAATCCTTGCAGAAGAAGCATTGTACATTTGAAACCATTTTCTTACCCTTGCAGTCACGCACTTTGTGTCCTTTTTCTCTACACTTATAACAAACTCCCATTCCCTTTAGGAAAGTTCCATGATGTTTCTTCCCACAATTACCACATATTGGAAAATTCTTCCTTCCCCTCATCCCTTTATCCATCATTCTCTCTTCCATCCCTTTCGTCTCTTGCTTCGCTTCAAAGCCATAGGACTCAGAGAATTCTTTACTTATCTTATTAACACATGATACTATTTCTTCATATGTTGAGAACGCATGGGAGACTATTTCCCTTCGAAATGATGGCTTAATACCGTGAAATATATGATCCTTCTTACTCTTTGGATCATACGTACTGCTGGAGTTCACATTCCTTCTACTGGGCGCCATTTCTAAACAATGGCATAAACTAGATTATTTTATGAATCAAAATACATAATTCCATACTTTTAAAACACTTTACATAAATTGAACTATTTATGGATATAATCCATAATCATAAAAAGAAATGTTTTCTTTGAGGAAGTATATACTCATAACCCTTCATAGTGGTTTGTAAAGAAAATGAGAGTTATCCTAAGAATATCCCCCTGGAGTGTCGTAACCAAGAGTGCAGCAAGGCCCGTTGTCGTGTACCAGTTCCCGTTTGAGTCTAGCTCAAAGTGGTGTTTTTGGGTTTTACCCCTAGAAACATCTGTGCCAGAGCCGCCTCTACCTGCTCGTATCCAGACAGGGATGTATTTCTCGGAAAACTCACAAAATCTCTATAATACCAAAATTCTAGGAAGTTCTTCTATACTAATCCTCAAAGTCTATCTTTGGGCTATGTGCTCTAATCAGAGTTTATCTAAATCTAGCTTCCAAGGTTTGTACTAAACTTCCTCTGATACCAACTGTAATGCCCCGACCCCAGCTACCCAGAGTCGGTGCATTACTTCGTAACATTGGCATGATCACAAAAGATCAAGTCTCGAAAGACCGATTAGTTTAGTAGCCTTGGAAACACTAGATACATTCATAAGTCTTACATTACTTCATAAAGTAAAAAACAAATAACAAAGTCTTCATAGTCCACACTCATACCCTCTTCTGACTATCCCTGTAGGTCATTCATAAAATACTTCTTCACATCCTAGAAAATATTAAAACATTGAAAGGGGTGAGCTCAGATGCTCAGTAAGGATAACAATATTGCAGAAGCTTTCATAAATAAACATAAATATTTAAGGCAATGTATAACTAAAACAAAATCCATTTAAACTTGAACATCAACATAATATGGAAAAAGTAAAATGAGATAATGCCATTCACTTCTTCACATGGATATTCTATTGGTCGAATACTCACATGCAATATCAATAACCACTTTCATAATGAGGGAATGTATAATGCCAAACATTCTGAAACATTTTGTCAAGGCCTCGGCCAAGACGTCTAAAATGATTAAGGCCTCGGCCAAAACCATAAATCAAATTGGGAAAGGGCCTCGGCCAATTCCACGTCTAGTTGTCTCATGAGACCTACCGATGCATCGAGGAGCTATAGTGGGCCCCACCCGTCACTTTTTAAGTCCAATACATTCCTCATATGAATAGGTTTAAACATATCATAAACCATAACATAATCGTATCACATAAAACATGCATAAATGAAACATAACATTTCCACATTTCAATCACAAGATATCAATACAACACATTGATATAATAAAAATGCTTTCAAAACCATTTTCAATACCAAAATAAACGAAAGTTAAAACTTTGTATTTATTTTTCATTAAAAAATATGAAGGCTTGTAGAGGAAGCCGAAACTCAAATAATGGTCACGGTGGCGGAGAAGTCGTTGTCGCCGCATAAGTACGGAAAGAAAAACATTCCCTTTTGTCGTTTAGCAAAACACTTCGTATAAAAAAGATTCATTTTGAATAAACGTAAAAGTCAAAGGGGTTTATACACCGTATAAAAGAAAGTTGTGTATAAAACCAAATATGCCTCAATGAAAGGGGATTGAGACGAAGTCCTTAAAAAGATCATTTTTTTATAAAGTAGGTCTATTATGTGTATTCACTATTATTACACATAAATAATGTAAAAATAAAAGATAGGACATAATAATATCATGACATAATTTGAAAGTATGAGATTAACCCAAAGAATAGAAATTGGGTTAAGAAGTTCCCATACCTCGTGTCTGACTTGACTCAACCGTTCTTTAACCTCCTGAATAATAAACTAGAGTTAATATATACCTTATTAAGAACCATTTTCAATTTCTTTATCCTTATTATATCAATTATTACAATGATATGAACATTATGTAATTATTTATGTTAATAACGGTCGTTTTGTCGATCTTTGGTACTTGAGTCAACAATAAACTTCTTATAATTACAAGTTGATTATGTGGTGAAATATCCATTATATCCAGAATTATATTCATGATGCAGATATCATATATATCATATATATACAGTATATACATTCATTCATAATGTCACGTAACATTTAGAGGTATGAAATGAAATGCACCGTTCATGGAGACGGTAAGCCGTACGTACGCATGAACGCTACTTTCATTTCTATTTCGTATTCAATGGAATGAAATCATAATGATATTAATTTATAATATAATTACAGTATAATATAGTGTATAATACTATTTACTCCATCCTTTATACATCCCACATATGGCATTAACGATTCAAATCACTTTGAGGGGGCGGTAGTCCGCACTTCCTAAAATGAAATTATCACGTTTACCCATAATGGAAATCATAAAGTATGCCATAAATGAGAAATACAGAAGCATAAGGAAAACATGAACATAATATATATATCATATATGAAAATAGTGTCATCAAAATGGCCACCATTATAGGTGTTAAAAGAATTTGAACAATCATCGTTTCGTGAGGCAGTATTTCGCCACCCACAGAAACAGTATGTTCTTTAACCATTAGACGAATGTGTGTGTAAGTGTAAACCAAATCCTTATCATAACAACATACTAGTATATTGAGGATACTGGTGTTGTTACAAAATAAATGAATAAAAAGAGTTTAGGGGGTTGGAGAAGAAAAATAAAACAAAACAACATTAGAGAAGACATTACCTCAAAATCGGGTAACTCTTTTTGATTTGAGCCAAAGGCTTCCTTGGGATGATTTCTTCCCAAAGTGAGGCTTCTAGGAGTAATAGGGGGAAGTTGGGAGAGTATGTGGGCAGATGTTGTCCGAGCCAAATGGCTTGAAGGTGTGAATAAGGTGGGAGAGGTGGGGGCCTTTTATAAGTGGAGAGGAGGGGCTCTTTTGGAAAGATTGAAATGTTACATTATTAAACAATGCTTTTCGGATTATAAAGGTCCCACACTTATATAATTAGAGGATAAGGTGATAAGGGTTCTAAATATCCTCATCCAATTGGCTTTGGACAAGTGTATGCTTTGGATTTTTCATATCTTTCCATTTTATTTAAATCGTTAAATAATGAGGTCATTGCTGCATCATCATGATGTCATAAATAATATAATTTATTTAATGTCTAAAAATTATAAAAAAAATACTATGATTTAGTAAATCTTTTTAGCTTTCTAATGAATATTTATAATCAAAATTTGGACTTGTGTAACCCCACTTAAAAACTGTTTTAGTAAAACAACTCATGTTTGTGTCAATTTAATTTTAACATTAAATAAATATATATTAATGTCATTTTCCAACTAAAGTGGCTCCATGGGGTCCCCAAGTTGACCCATGGGTTTTCTTGGACGGCCATGACTCATCCAATAGGATTAGGACTTGTGTAAACCTCATCTCATATTATTAAAACATTATTTGTACCTTGAACTACACTAATTACCTCTAATCACGATTAAGAACTTAAAAGTTACTATTCACCAAAAAATTATTTTAATCTCATTGAACCACATTTTACTTGTTAATGACAACCATGTATGTAGGATTTTTGAAAATAAAATCACAGAAGTTGTAATATTTCATTTAAACGAAAAATCAGTTATTTATCTACCACTTAGTGGTATCACTATTCATCAAAAATTGAAGTTTTTCAGAACAAGGCCAAAATTTCACCCTAAGCTATATTTGATATTCCGAATTCAAAAATGATGTCTATTTTACAAAATTCCAAACATATAAGTTGCATTAATTAATTTTATAATTAATTCCCGCTGTCACAACAAATAGCGTGTTTTTAAGAAATAATTTATATCAAAAGATTGGCAATTGTTTATGTCCAATTTCAATGTTAAATTAATTCTAATGACCACCATTGGATAAAATGGTAAAAATATATTCTAATTATACTTTAAAACCACTAAATAGTATAATTTATCAGTATAAATTATTTTGATTAAAAAAGTTGTTTTTAAGTAATTTTCACTATTCATAAAAAATTAGAAGTTCTCAGAAAAATACCAAAAATTCAACATAGGCTAATTTCGATATTACGAATACAAAAATGAAGTCCATTTTGAAATATAAAATTTCTATAATTTTAAAAAGTGGTTATTACTATTCATAACGGCTACTTTGATTAGTCGCGGTGTTTTAGAACTCGAACTTGCGTACAATGCAAGCTATTGCATTATTGAAAGAGAGGCGTATTGTGGAAGCTCGGGGTGTTACACTGACGATGCTAAAGTTGATCTATCAAAGGATAAATATCACGATAGTGGGATTTTTGATAAGAGCAGAAGAATGATTATGGGAAGCAGTAAAGAGATAAAATGACAAAGCATTAGACAATCTGGGGATGGCAGGAAATCACAGTTTAAGGTGGCACGGTTTTCCAGTGGTTTCCAAATTTTAGGGCCTAAAAATCGGGAGATGAAGAAATGTGCTTGGAAATAGATGTGGCGCGCAAGATTGAAGATGGTTTATAGTTTCACGTGCAAGGAGTTATTCAATGACAGAACATTGAAAAATGACAAAGGAATGGAGTGCGCCGAAATTTAGGCATGTTGCGCACAAAAATAAAGTGGTGTGCACAATATATGCGGGTTGCGCGAAATAGTAGCGGGTTGTGCGAAAAATCAGCGGGATGAACGAAAAAGAAAGTTGTGCGCGTAATATCAGCGGGCTGCGTGAAAAATGAAGTTTGCGCGAAATATTAGGAATGAAGTTTTTGCGCAAAATGTGTTTCGAGATCAGAAGCTCGAAAATTGGAAAAGGCATAAAATGCGCGAAATATTGGAGCAGTGCACGAAATCTGATGTCGCAGGGAAGATTGGTTTTGCGCGAAATATGGAACGCGGTGGGGAATTTTGCGCGCAATTGGTGCTTTGTGATTAGAAGGATGAAAAATGGCAAAGGCATGAGGTGCGCGAAATATTGAAGCATGGCGCGAAATATGAAGTTGCATAAAAGAGTATTTACGCACATGGAGGAGGTTTTACGTGCGGATTAGTGTTTTTCGCGCGGGGTCAAAAATGCCTATAAATATGAGGCTAACCCTTCTCATTTGTTTATGCTCGACACTTAGAAGAAATCTCGAGCTCTGGTGCGTGTAAATTTTACGCTAAGTGAGTTGTGCGAAAAGAAAGAAGTTTGCATGAAAAGAGGATAGCTGCACGAAAAATTGAGAAGTTGCGCGAAAAGAGAAAAAGGTTCGCGCAAAAGGAAAGTTGCGCGAAAACGTTTTTCGCGCCAAAAGGGGTTTTTACGCACAAGTCATTTGAATTGCGCGCAAGTCACCCTAAAGGCTGCGCGAAATATTTGGGGTCTTTGCATGTATTCAGTAGTGCATAAGGGAGTTCTTATCGGCTTCTGGGTAAGAAAGTGAATATTTGTAATTCAAAGAATACATCTGTTCAATTGTAAAGAAGCACTGAAACATTGTGTTACCCTATTTGTGCTAAGAGGGAGCACACACACTATTGGATTGTTTTCAATGTGCTGCACGAGTGTAAGGGTATATCCTACTCGTTGTATTCCACATCAGAGGATTGTTTTCTAGTGGATTGTGTGGTACTGGATTGTTTCTGTACCATACCAAGGACGTAGCTACTCTTGTTGAGTAGTGAACCTTGTAAATCTTGTGTTCCTATGGTTGTGTGTGTTTAGCAGGGAAGAAACTCTCTAATAGGAGGAGAAGGTTGTTTCAAAAAGGGGAAACTTAAAAAGAAAAAGATATCACTGATTCACCCCCTCCCCCTCTCAGTGATACTTGGATCCTAACTAGGAACTTCAGAAATTGTTCAATTCATGAACAACAGTGAGATTGTAACAAAATCATATAATTATTTCTTTTAATTCATCAACTTTAGGGAAATGATCTTGAAAACCAAAAATGTTGTCATAGTTCCCTTATATCCGATTAATCAGATGGTACCTTAGATCATCACAAATCTATAGCTTTGTGATTGTTGGCTTTTTCATAGCCATGTTCTCTACCACTCTCAATCTGAACATGATCGTTAGGTTTCTCTTCCATATCCTTATTTTCACTTATGTTCTCCTATGTGGATACCCAATGATTAGTTAATTTGGGTAACCTTAATGTTTCATACTTGAGTTTTTAATGATTTTTTTGGTATTCCTATTTACAATGTGGGTTTCTATTAAATAAACTTTTGATTAGTAAACCATTTATAACCCCGACGAATTTCGAGGGAGAAATTCATTTTAAGGGGGGTAGAATGTAACGCCCCGAGATTTTATGAGAAATATTCGTTTTAATTTTATTGATGTCTTGTGTTGTACGTTACAACAAAGGAGTATTTCAAAACATTCAACCCTAACTTGGCTGCATTACACGCAATCACGACCTTCCTCGATAGCGTGTGTAGTACGCAATACCGAGTTTCACTAAACGAGATATTATTATAATATTATAATGAACTAGCCATTATGAATAGTAATACCCACTTTTTGAAATTTTATTAATTTTATCATTCAAAATAGACTTCATTTTTGGATTCGGAATATCGAAATTATCTTAGGGTGAAATTTTGGTACTTTTCGGATAACTTTCATATTCTAATGAATAATGGAAATTACTAAATTTTAATTAAAAACAAATTTTTTAATTGAAATAATTAATAGTGATAAATTATTAATTTGAGTGGTTTTAAAGTATATTTATAACATATTTTTACAATTTAATACAATTTTGGTCATTGGATGTAATTTCACATTTAAACGAGACATAAACAAGTGTCAATCTTTTGATAGTTATTATCTCTTAAGAACACGCTATTTGTTTTGACGAAGGGAACTAATTTTTAAATTAATTAATGCAACTGATATGTTTTGAATTTTGTAAAATAGACATCATTTTTTAATTCATAATATCAAATATATATTAGGCCTAATTTTTGGTATTTTTCTGGAAACTTTCATTTTTTTGATGAATAGTGAAACCACAAAGTAGTAGTTAAAAAAAATGAATTTTTCCTAAAACTTAATTTTACCGCTTCTATGAGTGAAATTTATAAAATCTGAGAGACAAGGTTAATATCAAGGACTAAAATTTGGTTCAATGAGATGAAAATAATTTTTGGTGAATACTAACTTTTTACTTTTTTTACCACGGTTAAAAGTAAATAGGGTAATTAAGGGTAAATATGATATTATTATCACCCTAACACATGTCCTAATTCTATTGGATAAGTGTAATTCGACCAAAAAATAACTTAGGAATAAAATATGACCATTTAGGCCCACCTGGATTAGATTATGACATTTATTATTAATTTATTTAAAGAAGGTTTAAAATAGTTAAAATCATTGTTTAATAACTAAATCATTTTTAATATATGGTTATACATAAGATAAATTCTACTATAAATATTCATTAGAAAGATAAAAATATTTAATACATAATGGTATTTTATTTTTAATTTTTAGACTTAAAATAATTTAATTTATTAATGACACAATGATTATGTAGTAATTATGTTATTAATGAAATATTGACATAATTGATGTTATAAATACACAAATAAATGTAATTTGGAACTTTTTATGAATTACAATAATTTTCTATGTTAATATGACATGTTAGTATTGATTTAATTAATTTTTGTCGAAAAAATCATTCTTTTATAATTTTCAAAAAAATCAATTACCAAATAGTGTCAAAATTGACATAAAATAGTTTTTAAAACAAATATTATATTATTAATTGTTATTATATTCTTAAAGATCTAAGGTTCCGCCAAGATACTTATATCATGATATTTGTATCATTAATGGACTACTTGGGGGTCTCTTGGATGTATATGGTATGTTTATTAACTATATAATATAAAAATACAAAGTTACATGGTAAATGTCAATCTAATTAACTAAGAGTTGAAACTAAAAGATAAGGTTAATATAATAACCTGAACTTGTATAAATTCTATTTTATGAGAGGATTTCGACCCATACCCACCTTATCTTCGAAACATATCAATTTGGAGAAATTAAAAACCGAATTTGACTTTATAATAAAATAATATTTTTTGTTATTCCAAAGGTGCCCCTCTCCTCCCTTATAAAAGGGCACCTCCTCCGTCTTTTACTCACACCACTTTGATTCTTCAAGCTCGGACAACCCCTGCCAAAATCACTTCTACACTTCCATAGAAACATCCTAGAGGTTCTAGTCTTCTTCAAAGACCAATTTTAGTGCCCTAAGAGGAGGTCTCAAAGAGGTGCTTCAAAGAAGAGGTAATGTCTGTTACCGATTCTTTCACCTTTATTTCTTCTTCCACTTCTTATTCGTAGGTTGTTTCATTATGAAGTAATAAAATCAGTATCACTCATATACTATTATGTTATTATAAGTATGAAACAACCCTATTTCACTATCTATCCATCCTACGGAAAACAAAATCACTGCGCGTGCGTACGTACGGAATACCGTCTCCACGCCGTGGTGTAATCTATTTTCCACCACCACCTTACTTGGATGGGTATAATGGTGAATGTAATGAATATATATGATTATTGTAAAGTGATATTGATTCTGTAATATTATACATACACTTTAATACAGTTCCACGATCATGGGAATGATATCATCACTCGTGCGTACGTACGGAATACCGTCTCCACGACGCGATGAGATTCACTCTCCATGATAACCATTCAAGAATGATTATAAAGAATATATAATAAGTAGTCATGAAATATATGACATAATAATGCTACTGGATTTCTGTATATATATATTTATGTCATCTACTTAATTCCATTCAATTCAATAAGGGAACGAAAACAGCGTTCATGCGTACGTACGACCTACCGTCTCCATGAATGGTGTATTTCTTTCCATTTATCGATCCATTATATATATGTATATTATGAATATATATTATATATAAATCATGTTTTAAATTCTGTATGTAAGTAATCCTGATCTAAGTAAACATATGAATAATTACAAGTTAAAACACGAACGACAAATGAAATGATTTTACCGAAAATGCTACTTTAACATGAATTTACAAAATAACGGTTAATATAAAGACATAATTGAACCATATATGATATAATAACAATGAATATGATTCTGTAATAAGTCAATGACATTATTTAAATCATTATACAGGAGGTTCAGATACGTACGAAGCATATCGGACCTACGGTGAGGGATAATTTTTCAAATCTCAATTTTATCTAAGATTGCTTATTAGTAAGTTTTTACTGGGGTTATTGCTATCATCCATGTCCATGTTTTATAAAAGTTTATTCATTTATGTTTAAAGTCCTTTTTACCCATTTTGACTTTTACCCCTTGGTATGGAAGGAATCTTTCTTTTATTTACCCTACAAGGTACTTTTTTTGACTTTTCTGACAAAAGTACGAGAAGAATGTTTTTTTAACGTATACGGCTTGAAAGGATTTTTATGGTTTTATAAAGAATTATTTTAATGAAGCATCCTCCAAAAGATTTCATGACTATTTTCAACAAAATCCTTTTCTTTTAAAATTTCATGATGTTTTGTGAAAAGAAATTGATTTTGAAGAAGAAAGGATATTTTCCTCAAGAATTCATTTCAAGTGTTTTATCAAAATCATTTTCCATCTAAGATGACATTATTTCATATGTGTATGTTTCAAGTATAATTTATCTATGATTTACATGGTTTCACTGTTCTTATGATGAAATGATATCCATTTTTTTATATGGATTATGTTATGATGGGATGATGTTTATGATACCCATTTTATTCTTTGGGTTATGATGAATGATTTATCTTTATATTGTGGAAAAAGTAAGAATGATTTCATTATGAGATGGGTGGGACCTATATCTCCCTCCAATTCATTGGGTAAAGATTTATATCTCATGATATAGACATGGATATCATGGTATGTTAATTCGGTTCAGTGTTACAGGACTGAAACGAGGAGTGAACTCAATTCAGAAAGGGACTTTTTCCACTAAGATGGTCTTGGAAGCAATTCCTTGGCTACTATGGAAATCATTACATGTGCTTAATGGATGCCACAATTACATGTTTTATTCCCATGCTATTTTATCATTATTTATGTTCCATTATGATCTACGCCTTAAGTACTTCCATGTTTTAAGTCGTTGCTCACGATTTTGATGTTTAAACATTTTGTTCATGTTTTTAGGTTCGAATGTGTATGGTATGTTTTATTTTATCCATGATTACCCTTACTGAGCATTTTAGCTCACCCTTTTTATGTTTTATTTTCCCCCAGGATTAAAAGAAAGGTTTTAGGTAAGGAAACAAAATGTGCAAGATCTCTATGGGAGATGTTGAAGATCTTTCACCACGATTAGAAGATTACGTTCTAAGTTTCCAAAGACACTAAACTATTACGGTCCTTGTGTGTCTATTTTTTTTATGTATTATGTATTCCGCAAAAGTAATGTAATATCTATGTACGTCAAGCTTCGGGTCTCTACAATGAGGATGAAGCTGACATTGATCTTGAGGAATTTGAGACAGTTCTTGATGAGATTGAAGAGGAATTCTTGAGTCTCAATCCCTCGATAGGATATACAGAACTGGTAGAGAGTGGAGATAAAGAGGATGTTGAATCTATTGGAGACGAAATTGTTGTATTTTTGGTTGAATATTCTACTGAAGAAGTATCCATGAAGTCTCTTGTTGCTGCAATTGATCAAAGAGGAATGGCAGAGGTAAAGGAAATTGATCTGGAGAATTATATAAGTGATGGGGAGGAACCTGTTGCCACAGGTTTAGTTTTTGTTGTTCATGGAATTGAATATTGGTCATATGATCTTGGATTTGGAGTCTTGGGCCTAGACTATGGAGACTCTGAAGATGACAATCCTAATAGGAGCCCTCTAATTCCTTCTATTTTAGAGACTACTATTGTACAGCTAGTAGTGCTTCTACCTTGAGACAATGTGAAGAAGGGTGATTTAGAATCATTAAAATCATATTTCAAACGACATATTGATGAGGGATCAATTGAGATAGAGAGAACTATGGCTCTCAATAAATAAGTTGTGGCATCTTCCATAGAAAGGGTAATTTATACCACTCACTCAAATTTTCTACATGAATTGAAGGAATGTCAGAATCAAGTCAGAACATTGGAAGAGTATATAGAATCTATGAAATAATCAATTCTATGATTAGACACTTATTTGGCTTTAAGATTTCACGTAGACAAAGACCATAAGAATGTAAAGAGTGTTGTTCAGTAGATGGTCACTGTGTTTGATGACATTAATAAGTATGTGAAGGTACATGTGAGTGGTCAGGATGATGATATGAAAATATTGATTAGTGGTCTTACCAAGTATTTTATGGAGAGAGTGTCTTTCACAATGGCACCACTGTGTGCATCTGCTTCCACTTAATCATCTCTTTCTATTGATCCAGAAGCTTTTAGATCAGTTGTTAGAGAAGAAGTGCAAAATCTCTCTGGTGCAAGTACCTCAGACCCAAATTCTGTGACTTAGGTCACTTAAACTACAAGAAACATTCATAAGCATCTGGGAGATTACTTAAGGGAGGTTTCTCAAAATATGAAGGTCGTTAAAGAGAAAGATTGTTTCTATCAATAAAAGGTGTACACTAAGCATCAGATGGATGGTCACTTCAAGCTTATATTGAAAAACATGAGGGTCCCACATGTCACTCAGACTATTAAGGATCAGGTTTGCTGGCATAGAGGATTGACTCCTACCTTGGAGAAATTCATGGAGAATAAGGATGATTTTATTTCATCTATATAAAGAGAAGGAATCATCATTATGGACTTCAGGAATATTCCTTTTCCCTTCCTCCATGTGGACTGCACTCCCATTATAGTTCCTCCAGCATTACCTTCTTCCTCAACTGCCTCAGGCTCTACCAGTGCTTCCCCTTGGATGAATCGTGAACAAGCTATCAGAAGCATGACCTCTATGATCCCTTAGATATTTACTCATTATCGGTCCACTGATGCTTTTGTAGCTGTTCCTCATACTTTTCTCACTACCGTACTAAGAGTTTCACCTCCATCTTATGAACATTGCTCCTTAGATTCCAAAGACAAATCTCCCTTGAACATTTTTGATGTGGATTGAATGTGGGATGTCTTAGTTGATAGGGATCTTTGTAATATTTTTGTATATCGTATTATTACTTCATTAATACAAAAATCCCCTTTAGTCTCTTTTTTCATATATTCATTTTGTTAATTACAAAGGGGGAGAAGTTTTAAGTTGACTAGAGTCCTTTCATATATGCTCTACTATGTTTTTCATAATAAACATGGTTCAATTTTTCTGATCCATAATACATGTACACTCTCACCTCTATAGAAATTAACAAATGTACTTAACCCTAATTCAATAATACTTAAATATTAATTTTCACTCACATAATTTGTGATTTTCAAAAAGGGGGATATCGTTGGACTCACCATTTTTGATAATCCCAAATCTTGATTATTTGTCATGATAATCGTGTTTCATTAATATTTATTGTTTCTATCAAGTGATAACTATGTATCTTTAGTATCACTATTCTATTTATTATTTTTATACTACAAAATTTCTCTATGTAATAGAGGTTACCAATAGAGGTTACCGATAGAGGATACAAATTGAGGTTACCGGTAGAGGTTACCACTGGAAGGTTACCGATAGAGGTTACAGCTGGATAGTTACTGATAGAGGTTACCGATAGAGGTTATTGATAGAGTTTACTGTGAGGTTACCTCTAGGAAGTTACGGATGTTGAACCTCACCGCTGAGTTATCAATACAAAGTCATCACCATGAGTCTATTAGTAAAAGAATAATATTGTGAAGCCAACTGATGAAGACTACCAATGAAGGCTACCGATGAAGGCTACTGATAAAGCCTACTAAAGTAGTCTACTGATAAAGCATGCTGATGTAGTCTACAGATTAAGCCTACCGATGAAGCCTACTGATGAAGCATACCGTTGAAGGCTACCGATAAAGCATACTGATGTAGTATACCGATGAATCCTGCTAGCGAAGCCTGCTGTTGAAGCCTACCTTGAGAAGGCTACCATTACCAGCCTACCGATACCCACACTTCTACTCCATACATTTTCAATTTCATTATTTTATTCTAACTGTCATATTTGGTAAAGTTAATGCTTAAGACATTAATTAATATTGATTTTAGACATATCAAGAGATAGTATCTTGAGATAGTACGAGGCATGAGGAAGACCACACATGGTTTTTCTAATCCTATTTTTGGACATCAAATATAAAATAGAATACAAAGTAAATAGAATCTATGGATAAAGGACACTAGAGAGAGGGTTATAACATTCTTGACCTGAATAAAAAAAGATGCACACAGACTCTCTCACTGTGAACCCAAAAGCATCTAGAAGATCATTTCAGGAGAAAAAATTCAAGACTATATTCTCGGCATTCATCAAATCAATATCATCCCAAGAAGTAGAACACTCAGTAACTGGAAGGTAGAACCTGTAGTTGTGACACTCTATTTTCGAGAGAACTTCCAGAGAAAGACTCGAACTACAAATTCTTAATTCCAAGTAGACAAGAGACGAAATGAAAAATAAAAAATAGAGATTTTTAAACTCAATCTCATAATATTAAGCACTATTATGTTGTTTTATTTTTCAATTTTGAGAAGTTTGAGTTTTTATATTACACACATTGTCTCATGTGCTTAAACTAGACGATACTTAAAATCCTCACACCAATCATTCTTTATTATTTGGTTTCCCACAACAAACTATAGAAGAGGCCTTGGGTGGACTGATTGTTTTTATTTCATAGTAAGAACTGTGGTAAAGGTTGTGAGCCCTGGATAGTTTTTGAAAACTATTGTAAATCCTGATATAGGCTGTGTATCAAGTTTATTATTAATATAAATTTCATGGTTATAGGTGATCACCAAGTGGATAGGATTAATTCTCAGCTTGATATTAAACCACTTGTTTTACTCTACTGTATTCTATATTTTTTTAATACTCATTTTTTCTATTTTCCACTACTTATAGTTTCAAAAACAAAAAATTTTATTACATTGACTATGATAGTTAGTTCTCATTAGAGCGTGTATGTGTTTAATTCAGTAAACCTGTTTCAAAAGATGAATAATAGGTGTACACTAATTCAACTAAGGACAAATCACCCTTTGAGGAACTTGTTGACCAACTAAACATCTATATTTCTACATTAATAATTAACTAGACTATTTCAAAATTAGGGGATCTTTAGAATAATGTTTTAATAGAAATATTATATAGGAACTCAATTCACCTACCTCTTGAGTTTCTACTCCAACAAACAGTTTTTCAAATAACTTTTATGGTTATCAATTCATTCTTTAAATGTTTTCAGAAACTATTTTTAAGGAAATTGATTTTCAAAAATATTCTATGTTTAAACAAATTATTTTAAAAAATTTATCTCCTTCCTTACAAGTTTTCAAATTATTATCAATGCAATGATTTTCAAAACTTTTTTAGGTTTGTTTTCTATTTTTTAAATCAAAATGGTTTTTATAACATTTTTAAGTGCTATTTATATGCTTTTAATGAAAATGGATCCCAAATTTTTTCAAATTTCTCTTGATAAGGTTTATGGTTAATTTTCAAGAAATTGGTTTTATAGTGGTTTTTTTGAAGATCCATTTTAAGTAAATAAATGATATTTTTACTCAGTTTTTTTAAATGAATTGCAAAAAATTATATAAAATGGAATCCATTAATGTTAATCGTTCCCTTCAAGGAAATGATTCAATGTATCCAATCATATTATTTCTATGAATGGTTTATGTTTTGTTGGAGGATGTTTATGAAACATTTTTTTCTTTCATATGTTATATTTTTGTGAATATTATTTCTCTATCATGGGTCATATGCTTATGAAACACGCTTATTTTATGTGATATGATTTGATGAAATTGGTGGGAAGCCTATCTATTCCTCATAGTTAATGATGCCATAAAATGTTAATGATACCATTTTCATATCCTAAGTTATGATTTGATATAAATAAAACCAATATCTTTTTTTGGGTCATGATATGGTGAATTTTTTGTGGAACATGTATGTATGATTTTATTATGTAATTCGAGGAAAATATATCTCCCTCTAATTCATTAGGTATGTATAAATGTTTAATTTTTTCAAAGGGAACATGGGAGGGAATCCCATTCGCAAAAATAGAGGGTAGATAAGAGGGCATCAAAATCTAAAAATAAGAGTTTACATGGGAGGTTGTATCAACCCCAAAACTAGTTGGTATATGAGAGCGCATCCCAATCATGAAACGAGAGGTTACATGGGAGGAAACACTAATCCATAAAATAAAGGGGTATACGAAATGACATCCCAGGAACAATGTTTGTACACTGGTCATTATCCCTTCTGTAAAATGATATGAAGTTCCTTGTAGGCGTCCTTAACATAGGGTTTTTATATACATATGTGTAATCCACAATTCCATGTCATATTCCTATAATATTTTTTAATGGATTATGTTATTTATTTCCTTATGAATTATGTCTTATTAACATCTATGATTTATACCAGGATTCATGTTTCAGATCTTATGATATGAAGGGTATGATCTTCTAATGTAATGAACAAGTTCTCATACCCGTATGGTAAATTTTTTGCTTACATGTCTCCCTTTTTTACCATTACTGAGCATATGATATCACCCCTTCTTCTATTTACTTCCCTATATTATGAAGATTTATATTATGTTTGGTGTCTCTAAGAAGGGTTCTATTCATGATGAACATAGTGGGAGATAATGAAGATCATTTATGTACCAGTGTTTACATTTTTATGTTTCTAACTGCACTAAACTAATAAGGTCTTTGGGAGTATTTTTGTGTAATGTTTTAAGTATTCTAAAAAATTGATATAATGCCTACATTCGTTAATAATGGTTCATTATAGTTGGTATCAGAGAAATTGGTTAGTTGAACATTGGAATGTATGTTAAGAAATCATTAGTCAGATCCCAAGGAATATTTATAATGACTTATCTAGGGATGTCTCTAAGGATAATTCTATGGATGTGATAATATTTAGGAAAATGTCCTGGAATTTTGGTAAAGGATAGAGTGAGTGGTTTCCTAGCATTACATCTTATAATAGATAATACATGTGGATGTGGATTTGGAACAGATGTACCTAGGGGTCACAACTCTGACAAGGTACGTTGGGCCTAACATAGTGTAACATGTTACCATCAACGGGCCTTACTGCACACCTGGTTTGAAACTCCGGTGGAATATTCATTTAAGATTCACAAACTATTTACGAACCATAATAAAGGATTTAAGTAAAATTTGACAATGAATAATTGGGGATAAACGTACGGTATCTTAGATTAAAGAAGTAGGATTCATGATTTAGGTTTCCAATAAGTAATTTTTCATGATCATATGGTATCCCATTATGATAAATTTTTCTCACAGTATACTTTCTATTTTTAGTCAATGGTGATAACTAGATTCAACATGGTATACATTTTATGATTCAGGTTTGGAATGTATAGGAATCATTAAATTCTATTTCCCGAGTGTAAATCCCATAAAGATAATTAGGAAGGTGGTACAAGTATTATTTTTACTTATGAAGAAAAAGACATTGAAAAAGACATGTGAAAGGTATGTTATATTCTTCAGGTATTGTTAACATTAAACATGTTAAGGATAATTATATTAATGTTGAGGATCCTTAAGACATGATTCATATTTGTATTCTAGGAAAGAGTTATTTAGTAATAAGTTGATAAAACCTGGGAAATTATTTAGGAGTAAGGTTGGATGAAAAAAGTATTTATATTTTCGAATTCAAATATTATGGTATATGGATCATGAAATATTCAAGCATTTTTAGTATAACATTTAATTAATGATTTAAAAGTAGATCTTGAAGATTGATGAAGACATAGAAAAGTGATTTCTGGGAAATGTGAGATTTGGATTAAGGGAGGGTGACTAAAAATTAATTCATATCATTGAGATAATGATGTTTGGATAATGATATACTGGATATAAATAAGTAAATTGGACGGTCCCAATTACCCAGGAACTGATTATAAAAAAAGAGTTATATTTCATCAAGGATTAAGTTTAAAACTTCTATTATTCAACGAATATATCCAATAATCATTGTAATATAAAAGGATTCATGTTTACCAAATAGATTGATGGTAATACAGGTTACAAGCATGTTTCAATTTGAGTTATGATGAGGATATTCAAATTTTTTTAATGTAAAAACCCATAGTGACTTTTTAGTATATAGCGGATCAATTTTAAGATGATTTCATAACATTATTTATATATTTTTAAATTTTCATCATTAATAAGGGTTATAAGGTTAACCATTTATGGCATGATTATGTTACAATTCAGATGATGTTTGTGTGTTTAAAGAATTATCTCACTGCATGGGGATTAATTCAAATTGGATAAAGTGTTATAAAAACTTTGTGTTGATGATAACTAATGACAAATATGAGAGAATACCCTAGATCTCATGAACTTTTAGTACATTAGGAATTAAAAAATTCCCTTAATATTTAATTAAAATTTTAATGTGGATCATGAAACAATAAATTATGAGTTTGTATTGGAATCATCCAAGTATATATTTTAATGAAAATTCTTCAAAATTTGAAAAAAATCTATCAATAAAATCATTATATAATACCCTAATATTTTTTTAACTGATGGCCTTTTAAATTAACATAGATTTATGACATTGAGGCCCCCAAATTTCCATTTATCATTCAATTTTATGTGATTGATGAACTCTAGTAGTAATTATAAATATTTAGGCTTTTATTGTATGTTTAATCTTCTCTCCCAACCTATGTTCTCTTATATAGAAACCCAGTTTCTAGTTACTTTGGATACCATTATTCTTCTAACATTATTTTTTAAAAGGAAGTGTTAATATTCATTTTTATGATATGGGTTTCTATGAAATAAACATTCAAGTATTAAAACATTGATATACCAGAAAAATTTTAATGCATAAATTCATTTTATAGGGAGAGAATGTAACACCCCAATATTTAGTGAAATATTTTATTTCTGAATTATTTGAATCCTTTTTGTAATTTTCATTTCACACAACATTGGAAATGTTTTATTTTTTTCTTAAACTACCATGGTAGTCTTACATTATATGAAACAAAAATTTAATTGTGTAATACAAAAAACATAAATTTTATCTTTATCTACACAGAACACAGAAGTAATCTTACATTACATGCAAGAATGACATTCTTTGATGACTTTAATTACACAGACTTCCTAGTTTATCTGAAAACCCAAATTTTATTAAAACAATATTATTTAATATAAAAAGATATAATTAAGATATTAATTAGCAGTTTATGAATAGTTTTTCATAACTTTCAAAAATATGTGGTTCAATTAATTGAATATGATTATAGATACCAAATAAATATAAAGGGAATGATTTTATAAAAAACCATTTTTATGCTCACAAAGATTTCATTTCCTAAAAAATTAACTTAATTAAAATTAGTCAATTATATTGATCAAATATATATATTTATATATATATATATATAATAATTTTTTTTGTATTCACATAGTATATTTTATATGCATAGTATAAGAACAAACCCAATTTTATGCATAAACTACAATATTTTTATAAAGGCACTTTCCTACCTTTTAATGGAGAACAAATTTCAAATCAAAATTTTGGAACATTTATAAATATTATATGAAAAACGAAACATTATATTTTAAATAGTGACATAAAAATTTTCTATGGGTTATTTTTTGGTATTTTTCTGGGATGTTTCGTTTTTATAATGAATAGTGAAAAAAATGAATTTTAATCCAAAACATCAATTTTGTCTAATTCAATTAATTTGTAAAATTATATTTTAATATGGTTTTAAAGTTTAATTATTTCAATAATATGTAAATTAAAAAAATTTGGTCATTATAACCATCATCACATTGAAATTTGGTATAAAAACATAGCAATCTTTGGATCTTTTTTACTTTAAAGATTTGAAGTGTTGTCTCATCTGTGGGACTACTTTTAAATTAATTTATGCCTATTAAATGTTTTTAATTTGTAAAAAATGGAATCAATATTTGGAATAATAATAATTTATAATTTATAGTATGGTCAACTAATTTTTTGACAAAAAATATTAGTGAATGTTTTGAAAATTATTTACTATGGTTAAGGTAAATTTTATCATAACAAATGAATAAACCTTATGCTTAAGCACCCAAATGGACTATCACCTTGTTCAAAACCCATTTTGTGGACATATTTCGGACCCAATACTTCCATTAATGTATTTTGATAGTTTTGGGTGACTTTGGATAGGAAAAACGCGGGTACACCAAACTTGTTTTCAAAAATGCCTCTTATGCCCCCTCTATTCCCTGTAAAAAGAAAACCACTTCTCCCCATTATTAACACCTCTCATACCATTTATTTTTATAAAATATCTAATGAATTATCTTCCCATAATCCCTCCCTTACTCATGAAGCATCCTATTTGTAATAAATAAATCTTATGCGGCCCATTCGTGAAAAACAAAAGGAGTTACCCAAATAAGCGGTAACATCCTTCCTCATGCTCAATTATCTTATTTTCATTATCCACCTCTTCCACTCTTGTTATTCCCTTATTATGAAAAACATTTATATTCAAAAATATTATATTTTTTATGCTATGTTTTTGAACTAAAGTCAGACATACAACTATATATTGGGTAACAAACAAACTATTTATGTGTATGGAGAACTACCACCTCACAAAAAAATGATTGTTCATTTTCCCTTTACCAACGTTAAAGGTTGAGAATTATAATGGACATTATTTTTATATAATATATATATGATAAATATTATGTCTTTAGTATTATTTAATTATTTTACAACACATATATTTATACTTTCCAGTTTTCATTAATACGAGAATTTCGTTTGAGGAAGTATAGACGAACGACCACTAAAAGCGATGTGATTCGTTCACACACTACACATAAGGTATTGAGGATGAGTTTAGTGAACTTATATGATATATATGATATAATAATTCTACTATAATATATATACATATATACACATATATTTCATTTACTCTCTTTTTTTCAATACGATAATAAAATGGAAACATCGTTCATGCGTACGTAAGGCATACCTACTCCATTAATGGTGTATTCCATTTCAAAAATAAATATTATATAGATTGTTATAATATAAATTTAATAAAAATAAATGATATTTATATCATTCTTGAAATTATATAAATCATGATAAATCTATAAGGACAATAGATATAACAAATTAAGACACATGCGAAGAACAATGTGCAAATTACCTAAAGTGAAACTTAACAAAGAATATTTAAAAAGAGGGTAATATAATGTATTAATAAAACAATATATGATATTAGATAAAATAATATGTTTTTTGATATATTTTTAGTATAATTATATTTATTATACTAGATGTTTTTACAAGTATGATGAGGGTAAAAACACAGCGTAGGGGAATTTTATCTCAATTTTTTTTTCTATGAGATACATGTATTATTCAACACTCATTTATTTATTGTGGAATATATACTACCAATGAATGTATTCTATGATTACTACAGATTAATTTATGTTTATTTATAAATCCATTTTATGTACTTAATTTCATGGGGGTTTTGTTTAAAAATTTACTATATCTGTATAGTAACATTGTCTCAATTTGCATTCTATGAGACACATTCCATTTCATAAACCTAAATTTTTATATGGGGTATATATATTTAATTTTGATAGGTTATATCATGAATCACCTTATGTTAATATTATTTTACACTTAATGTAATGTTATTCTTTACATCATAAATTACTTTTTACAAAATGGTAACAATTTATAGATAAAATTTCATTCTTTTTTTTAGATTACTTATTATTATGATTCCATTGATGAAATATTATTATCCATATCCCAAAAAATCTCTTGAATTTCAATAAACTCTAGATATTAATGTTATATTCATCCAATGGTTCCATTTCTCCACTCTTTGGTAAATAATATAATTAATAAAATGTTTTTAAAAAAACTGACATGACCTCTTTTTTCGGTCATAAATCAGTTATTTTTCAAAGAAGTTATTTATAAAGATGATTCCAATATTTTATTACTTTTATTTAATGTTGTTAAAGGAAATTTTTTCAGTTTTTTTATCTTAAAAAACTCCTTTATAAGGAATCTTATTTTGATTTTCTTATCTAAACATTTTTATGAACATTAATGGAAAAAATAATGTCCGGACTGTATTGACATACCCATTTTTATAACCTTAATTTCCTATAAGATTCTATTGTATGTTTATAAGAATATTTTTAATGAAAAATTTATTAATTAATATTCTCTAAATCCATTTTTTTAATGTGGATTTCAATGAAAAAATTTCCAAAAAGAAATATGGTTATAAATGCTTTCATTAAAAGTGATAAAAAACAATTTTTAATGAAAATGGTTTTGAAAAATAATTTTTGTTTAAAAATTTATATTAAATTTTTTCTAGCCTTCTTTATAAGTTTAAAAAATATTTTCAAATAAAAGGTTTTTAAAACATTTTTTTTGTTTCTTTTATAATTTTTTAAGTGAAATGGTTTCCAATCATTTTCAAGTAGTCTTTAGTTTTTTTCAAAGAAAATGATTTCCAAAATATTTTCAATTATTTCATTAAAATTTTCCAAGTCAATTTTCATGAAAATAGATATCAAAAGAATTTATGTTTTATTGATCCTTTTTTGAAGAAGAAATGATATTTTCCACAAGAAATATTTTTAAAATACATTTCAAAATTATTTTCCATCTAAGATGAAATTCATTAATGTTAGTCATTCCCTTATAGGAAATGATTCAAACGATCCATTAATATTCATTAATTGAATGGTTTATGTTTTAATGGTATGATTTTTATGAATTGGATTCTTTTTCATGGGTTATATGTTTATGAAACTCGTTTCTCTTTCACAGGTTATATTCTTATGAAATCCACTTATTTTTTGGGGTTATTATTTAATTAAATTGTAATGAAACCTATCTATTTATATAGGGTATTATGTGATGAAATATTAATGATACCATATTCATTTCATGTGTTATGATTTTATGTTTAATAAACCTATCTCATTTCATGGGTCTTGATATGATGAATGTTTTGTGGCACATTTATGTATGATATTATGTGAAGGGTGGTACATATATCTCCCATAAATAAATTAGGTAATTATTAATGTTTTATGTGCTCAAAGGGTACTAGGTAGCACATCATATGCCCAAAACTAGAGGGTAAATGATATGGAATCCTAAGACTAAAATAAGAGGGTACACGGGAGGGAATACCATTCACAAAACCAGAGGGTATATGAGTGGGATTTCCCACATAAAATCAAGAGTTTACATGAGTGGTAATCCTAATCTCTAAAATGGTATAGTAAGTGAGAGGGAATACCAAGCCTAAAGTAGGTACATGGGTGGATATCCCAATCCTAAAATGTTTCGATGGTATTGGTAGGAATCCTTCAAATATGGTTTTTATATGCTTTTGTGTATACAACAATTACATGTCTTATGGATATGATATACATTCATGGATTGGGATAATTTCTTTATTAATTTCTTATGAATATCCATGATTTATTCCAGGATTCATGTTTTTAATCATATGATAGGCTGTGTATGATCTATTAATGTTATTATCATGTTCTCATACCCCCATTCCCAGGTATTTGATTACATGTCTCTCGTATTTACCATTACAGAGCATCAGAGTTCACCATTTCATATATATCCTTCGACATGTTATGATGATATTTATTATGTTTGGTGTATCTAAGTAGGGTTGTAATCAAGAATAACCTATTCGTATATAATGTAGGACATTTATGTACCATTGTTTATGTTTCCATGTTTCCAAAGTCACTACACTAATATGGTATTTTGTTGTTTTTTTGTATTGTTTTAAGTATTCCTCAAGAGAAACGTAATTTGTATGAATGTTAAGACTGGGTCATTATAGCAGTGGTTGAATTTGAGTGAGTAAATTGCAGACAATTAAAATTGTATGGTGGGCATCATTATGTTAATCATGGATATATGGAGAAAACTGTAGAGCATATGCGGTGCATAGATGTTCGAAAGAGAATCCTATGAGGGATGTGTTAGTGTTATCTATGGAGGGATAGGTGGGCCTTAGGTTTGAAGGTAGATCAATCAAAGTGTTGGATCCAAGCTCTGTGTGGTTCTGATATAAATATAATATTTTTGTGACAGTCATAGATGGGAAAGATAATCCATTATAATGACTGATGGTAGTGGTTGATGGGTGTTAGAACATCATTGGAAGTCATACATGGACTTTAATACGTGTGTTGGGTGACCTAATAATGTATTTATGTTTGAAAAACATTTTTGGTCCATGTGATGTAGTGGCATACCAACATTGAAGTTAGGTGAGTTTCAACAAGGGAATTGGATTTTGGGGAATCTCTAAGTTGTCTTTAGATGATCTATGGATAGTGGAGGTGTTTTAGTTGGTAATGTTGATTGGTTACATGATCCAAAATGATATCTCAGAGATTAATGGATAAACTATCGGTAAATCTTCACCATAAGTTGGGGAATGACTCGGGTAGGTTTTTCGGGTGATGGTGGTATGCCTTAAGTAGAAAAAGGAATGGTAAGTACCGGACACCTCCAGTTTAATGTTCTATTATAAAGCATGTCTCAGAAATGATGGAGAACTTTAGAATTGTTAAGTTGTTCATATCCTACAAAGGGAATAAGTGTGCAAGTCTATTGAGGGTAGATTCCAAAAAAATGCAAGAATATAATGATGGGTGAAATTCTTATGGATGTTTAGGGATGGTGAGTTGGGAAATGCATCAGGTATGTTTTGAAAGTTGAGTTGAGGATTCTCATATACTTTTCATTGGTAGATGTTCCATACTTTGGGAGATGGATGTGGTTAGCTAATGTATAGAGTGGGGATCACTATAGTGGGTAAATTGAAAATTGATAGCATGAATAGTGTTTTAAATTAGATGTGCACGGGTAAGATCCATCATAGTATTTCTTCATGGGTAATAGGAATTAGATCCGGTAATGACTGGATGAGAACCTTCAGATAGGTTTTTTGTAGGTTATGTTCTAAATGTATGGTTGTTTAATGTGGTGATGGACCTTGAGTTGTTGACCAGCACTGGTTGAGGGATCATTGATGGAAAATCATATGTTCCTTTAGATGCCTTTAGGTTTGGTTCAACATTATAACTTTTAAAATAAGTATCTAATATGGTGCCAAGTGATTTTTTCTATGAGTTGTGGAGAGTAAGAGTATAGGGGTGCCCTAATTGTATCTCCTGGGGTTGTGAAGCACCTTGTTAGGAACCATTTTTGTGTGGTGGTTTAGTGATGTTACGAAGACATTTATCTTGTATTTTAGGGAGGTAAATATGAGTTCAGATCTATTCATACCTTTAGGTCCATCTGTTTCATGATTAAGGAACATGAAGGAAAATTCTTTGGGTAGGACCATTTCTTTTCTCCGAGTGCGGTGATAGCATGATTGTGTTCCGGAGGATACATGGGATGTGAAGGTTGATTGCTGGCCCTATGTTCTATCCTTTTGGTCTTGAGGGATTTGTAATTCTTGGGGCATTATCTCATGGATGATTCAATATAAGGTGGGGTGTTTGTAAGATCCAGACCTTTCATGACGGTACATCATTGTTTAAATTTAAATTAAAAATATATTTCATTGGCTAATGAAGTGGTTCTTGGGTGTAAGATAAGTTTCATGGGTTTCATGTGGAATTGGGACACAATAAGAGAAGGAGGAGGCCATATAGTATGCATCATATGGTTGCTACACTATTAGTACTAATTGTTCACCTCTCTATGGAAACTGTGTGGACAAACCTCTTCTAAGATAGAGGGTAATGCATGGTCACTGCATAGTGTTCCAAATTGTGTAGATCCTAGTAGACTATGTTGCATATCCCCTCTTAGATAGAGGGATCCACATGATTAGCGCACTTTTGGTCCAATGATGTGTACAAATATTGTGACCCTTAAAAAGGGGTAATTTCCAATTTTCTCTCTTGATCATAAATTTTTTTCATTGATTTTCCTATCATTATAAACCATATATATATGATGATGAAACAGTAGTAACCTCCTCCTCTAGTATAGATTATTCTTTAATTATTAGGAATTTTAAACTTCTTTTCATGGGATTCGAAGATTTGGGTAATTCGTCGACTTTGTTTCCATCAATTTTCATAAAGAGGAATGGTGTGTAAATTTATCTCATTATGATGCTCTAAAACATTATTTTTTAGGGTGTTCTTCCTCTTATTGGTTGAAGATGATTTAGTTCATATCAAGTGTTTTTTAGGATGATTAGTTGTCTCTGATCATGATTTATGTATTCATAAAGCGTTTCCCTATAGTCTTGATGTTTTATAGGTGTATGTTGTTTTGATAATTAACTAACTTGGGGTGTTTTAATATTTTTGTTTTGAAAAGTGATTTGGGGCTTATATTTAGGTGTGATACCTTTCATGGACCCCATTAGGTTTGATGATTATGTGAGACCGTACCTAGGACCGCATATGGGTTATTCTAAAGCCTTATAATTAATAAAAATGAATTGGTGAACATTAAAATAGGGTAATTTTGATAATGAATGGGTTGTGAATAATAAATTGTTATGTGGGATTGGTTTAAGGGATAATAAAGTTGATTCTATGTTGATCTTTTTGAAATTCCTAGGAATATTTTATAAAGGGTTCAATGTTGGGTTTTTTATATTGATTTAATTATGGTTAAAAACGAATAATATGATGTTTTGAATGTGGAAGATGTTTTAAAAGGTACATTGGCCTCAATGTGATTTAGAATGTGGTTTTATTTATAGATTTAAAAAAATTATTTGATTTGAGGGTGTTGTTCCCCTTTTTGTGAAACATCCATAATAATTAGTTGGAAAGGTTAGAAATAGAAATCTATGTCTTGGGGAAAGATTTAGATTTCGAATAGTGATACCCTTGTGTTAAAGGGTTCAATTATTGATGATTATAAATGAGTATTTTTATTTATGTGTTAGCATAGACTATCAAAGGGAATTGAAGTTATTTGGTGTCCAGTTGTTCATATGGAATAAGGGGGAGTTTGATATAATTGTATATATGTTTAATGAGTTTTGTTTTCTAAATTTTATATGTGTCTATATGAGTTAATTAGTGTAAATGTTAAATATGTTAAATGTTTAAATAAGATTATTCCCATGGTTTTTTTATGAATTATTATGTTAGGATGTCGGAATGAGGGATTATTCTCTTAACTCATGAACTGAGGCTCTATATTTTTGTTGAGCTAGAAGAATTATTTAAGGGCCACCGATGAAATATACATGTTAGGTTATCAAAATCAGGCTTTATGAACCTAAATCATTGACTGGGGATACATATTTAGGTTGAACTAGACTGATTCTCTTTTCTACCAATTGATTGTTTTGTTTGGGATGTTAGACTGAGCCTCTATGCTACCCAAACATATGTACAAGTCATGGTTTTCAATTGGTACTTAGGATCTATTCTTCCTTAATATATGGATTTGGATCAATTACTAGACTAAGTCTCCAAGGTATGTTGATGAATTTCTGATTAGTAAATTCCCCATATAATTAAAATTTAACCTTTATGCTAATGATTTGGCTCCTGGTCAAACCAAATAAAGACTAGTTGTGTGGTTGACCCTAGAAGAACCTGAAAGATAAAATAGTTATGTTATAATTTCTTAAATGTTAGAAACTTATATATTTTTCTATTATTATTCATTACAATTTGTTATCATCATATATTACTTTGTAGACTAGTTATTTCTTTAAACACCATTGGTGGTGGCTTACTATGTTGTAATCACACGCTGATCAGGTCATCATGGAACATGGGTGACCGAGCTAATGCTACATTTTTATGATATAGGTTCTATAAGGGGACCTCATTGATGGTTGTATAAGGGATGGTGTCCTAGAGCATGTGTGGTCAGGACCGATTTGGGGCTTGTGTTCACATACGTGATATTTGGGTAGTTTTGGTTTTTTATTTTATTTGTATGACTTCCAGATTTATATGGTATCCATCATATTATTATACCATGTGGTAGATGGTAAAATATTGGATTTTTATGTCATTGTTCCTTTTATAAATTCATTTAGTTCTTCTTTATTTTGACATTATTTATAATGTTGTGTTACTCTGATAAGATGGTATAGTCTCCCAGACATATCACTATGGACCCATTCTGCTAGTTGGTCTCCTACGGCTTAAAGGGATGAACACTCGAGGTTATGTGATGAACCAAATCGGGGCATCGGTTTAGTGACTACTGGGTAGGGGACGTTTCATTATATTTTCATGAGACTTGGGTGCATGATTCATTTATAAGAGAGCAGTGAAATCACCTCTTTATATATAAAATTCTTCAACACGCCTTTTGTGGATGGAATGTATTTTGTTGGTGATTTTATATGATCTCATTTCCCACTTTCATCTATTTCTCATATCTCATTTTGTTTCCCCCTTTATTTGGGTCAATTTTTGAGCTTTTGATGATGGTATTCTTTTCTAAGTAAAATGATATAATTTCCCTGGATCTATGTCTATTAGAGTGAATGGATTCTAGGTATAAATTTGAAAACTACATAAGAGGGATTCCATTGGATCCTAGGTTGAATCGGGGTATTTTTTAAAGTGTTTCTATATAATCATCCTAATTAAATATTTCACATTTTGAATGTGTAACACAATGTCAATATGATACGATGATGATGTTCTAAAGTGGATCATATCATGAATGGTTTACACATTGTGTAACTGGTTCACATCATGAAATGTTCAATCATTTTTTACCATGTTGACACGTGATTCATCATATATGACTATTATGGTTTTCATATCATGAACATGTGATTCAGGTAAATAAATTATCTCTAACTATAGGTTTTCCAAAAAAATGTGATTTTATTTTCACTCAGTCGTAGAATTATATCCTAGGTCCTAGGATCTACCCCTTGTGATTTTGGGGATTTATAATCCTTTTGGATAATTCCATTAATTAAATATCCTTAACTGTGGTTGCACTAAATCTCTCCCAGTTAGTGAAATTTTTTACGTCATTGATGACACCGGTCATAGCAGTGCTATTGATCTATGTTTTTAGATCCTTTGTTCCTGTGACGTTGATTCTACTGTTCCTTTATAGATATGTTTTGTGATCTTTCTCCAGATATATATTTTTTTGTTGGTTGTGGTTCTACATTCAGGTTTCTTGAGGTACATGTTGTGTTATCTTATCAACAGACCATTTTTTATATAATTCATTCCAATATTTAAGGATTGAATATATGGTCTCTATTGTTATATTTTTATTATTTCATTTTTGTGGATCCCATTATAGGGGTTTTCGACCCATGTTTGATGTAGGTAAATTCCAAATTTTATTCTATTTTTGATGAACTTCATTTGTCCAGTTTTATAAATAATTTCACAAATAAACAAGAATGATTGAATTATTTATATCAAATTTTTTTAAATATGTTTTTCCAATTTTGGTAAATTGAAAAAAAATATTTTCAAAGAATTCTGAAATATTTATGAAATGGTTTATTAAAGAATGATTTCGGGGAAATAGTTTTTAAAACATGTAACATGGTATGAATTTGGTACATTAGTTGAAGGTGTTGAAATAGGCCCTGTCTATTTATACTGTTGGGGGTTCACTCTTGGGGTGTATTCCTTCTCCCTAGGACCATTGATATAGGGAATTTTTTGACACATTTTTGGGTGTTCTTTATCTATCTAGATTCGATTCATATATATAGACACTTGATTTAAATTATTTTATATTTATGGGAATGATTTTCCTAGCTATAATAACCAATTTTAACCTTGGGTGTGATGTTACATTATATTTTCATTTTTATTTAATTTGATTTTGGTATGATACAATGTACATTATTTAATTTTACTTCTTTGATAAAAGTGATATTCTTTGAAACTGTTTTAAATGGATTAGTGGTAACTATGGAAAAGGGAAAAATTATGATAATTTTGATATAAAAAGTGTTTAACTGATTGTCAGTCCTTATTTCATGAATTTTTAGTCTAGTGACTTCAGTTTTTCAATGTAAGACTTTAGAATATTTTTAGGAATATTTATGAAGTCAAAAGCTAATTCGACAGATGATTCTGAGACTTGAAGGGCCTCTAAGTAGTGATATGAAGAATATTAAATTTATTTAATAATGTACTTGATTGTCTTATATAAATATATACTAACAAATGAGAGGATAATTAAATCAAAAATTTGACACTACTTTTGAGTTCTGAACAAGGGTTTCACACTTGGCATGATAAAAAAAATCTTGATCGAGTATTCCGTTAGAGGTAACCATTAGATGGGTGTTAAATAGACGGTCGTCGATTTAATATAATTAAATAAATACACCTACCCCCCCCCCCCCAAATTTTACATCCTATGTATAGAATGGCATGAAATGTTATCCCAGGGTGAAAGATGGACTGAGGGGAACTGAGGTGCAGGGGTACCACCAAACCCCATTTTTTTCACCAATCATCACCAAATTAAAGAGAAAGACATTTCTTGTAATGTGTTGGACATGAATATTTTTTCCCACAAAGTATGAAAAATTATGATATTTACTTCATCATCACCTTTTGATGTAGTTTTTATGGTTTTAAAACCCTCAGACAACTCTTGGGGACCCCATGGGTTTTGATATGTGGTTTTTGTGTGATTATTGGGGGTTTCTGGTGGCTCGGAGGACATTAACATATCGAATTTCTAATAACATGGTGTGTAGTGAAAATTATCACTCCCAGAGTTTTTCCAATTCATTTAATATGAATTTTTGGGGACTACACTCCATTTAATGGGGGTAAACTCCATGTTGTGAGCCCAGGTCATGTAGTAGAGAGACATGGCCAGACATGTCATGTCGGATGACATGGTCATGTAGAAGTACACTACCAAAAGACATGGACACAAGTTGAGTTATAGAGGAATGACAAATAACATGGGATTCACCCATTAAATAAGAAATACAATGTGTACATGGGGTAAATTTCATGTTTTGATACATGGACAGATGGTCGTGTATGGGAAACGACATGCCCAGAGCTTCGGATACAGTCACATGCCATGTTACATGAGGTGAAAGGCATATGACATGGGTCACACACCATGATTTTCCTTCATACACACTGAGTATATAGAGGGGACATGGTTTGGGAATAGTGTCAAGGTACCCATAATGTACTATTGGTACACATCGTGTACTCCTATTTTCTACTTTTCTCTCACACATCTCCATAATCAAGACTCGATTGGAGGCTCATTAGTTTCCAATCATAATTAATTTTCCACATGGGACTAGATAGTGTCCATGGTTTTGTTATTAGATATTCTATGTGAGGTAATTTTTGGGGTCACTATAGTTAGTGAGGAATTGACCAATAATAGTTGAGTGAGTTCCCTAGGTCTTTACAACAATGTTTTGGCGTGACATCACATACTCAACCTAGGGTCATAACTCATCTATTTTTTCCCTGATCCCGTTTAGTGTGGATGTGTTCTAATATTCTAGATCGATTGTTCTCAATTTGCATGGATTGATTCTTCAGTGGATTGGAATTTCTATCCCATTGAGAGGCTAGGAGATATCCTCACATTCTTCATGTTTTCCTTCATAGGGTTTGTGGTATCAGCATATCCAATATTTACATGGGAATCTGTCCCCTATCTAGAATGATTTTTCAATAGGGTTAGGTGTCCCCCAGTATTACATGTGCATTGAAATCCTATTTTCATTTTGATATCTGGTCTTTTCGATCAAGTAGTAGTCTAATGGAGTTGGTATCTTATATAAATCCTCTAAATTTTCATTAGTGTTCTACCATGATATCTTTTCTAGGTGGGGATTGTAGAATCTCTATGAATAACACTATCCAGCTGTCAATCCTCTTCTCAGTGAGTTTTTTAATATCCATCTTGTGATAAGATACACTTTTTGATGTACATTATTTCATCTTGGGTTTGTAGTGTCCCCCATCAGCCCAAGGAGTGATCCCGAATTTTATTTTTTTTGATCTACGGAGTCATAGGGTGACATTAAATGTTGCGAAACCTAATGAGTGTGGTCTCTAATACATATTCTATCTAAGATGGTGGGGATGTTACATAAACATGTATATTATTAGTAAATATTATCTCTTGGTTGAGAGCCATCCTGGATGGAAGGGCTAATGGAGTGTGTTTTCATGGACAACTGCTACTTATGATCCTTAAGATGGTTTTTATGCATGGATACATAGTTTGGACTATGATACATAGGAGTCTGTTGTAATTATATCTTGGATATTCTACGATACCTTGTGGTATATTCCATATTTCTTGACATACTCTGGATTGATTATATAACGACTCCTGTATAGCTGGGGAGTGTTTGAGATGGAGTTATTGCACTCAAATGGGGTTTATGATTTGTCTTTTGGTCAATCTAACTTATTCTTATCAGTTACTCCCTATTTTATTTTGGGTCTTCCTATTGTGTATTTTTATACTCATCAATACATGGGCTCTACATGCACATGTCATGTGTTGTGTAGACTATATTTATTTTAGTAGTGTGGCTGGGGAGCCAAGAGATGGTGGAGTATAGTTTTGGGGTAGACCGAACAAGAAGTATATTGGTCATTAATTTTATAGTAGTCCCATAATTTCCAATAGGTAGGACTCTTCTTCAATTTTTTTGGGCATTTGTTTTTCCCATTTTCACTTTCCATTACTTATGTCATACTTTGATGTGGGATAGATGTATTAATGGATTTTTGTATCTGTATTATTATTGTATCTTCACTGTTTCATGGGGATGGATGTTAGTGTGTGTTTACAGTTAACATATGATATTGTCTCCCAGGTGTGTGATATGCGTACTTGGTCTTAGTCATTAGCCCTAGGCCTATCAGAAGAAGGCTTGGGGTTGTGGCCGGTCGGGCTTCCGCTGGCCAGGTGGGCTCTACTAGTTTGTGTCATTATAGAGTGGCGTTAGTGAAGGTCCATCCCTAGGACCAAAGAGTTAAGAGTTTTCTAGTATGTGATATTGGATTAGGATATAGTTAAATAATGTTATAATTATTCTGGTTCAGCTTTTTGGCAAGGTATTCTATTGTTGGTGTGGCCTCTGATGTATCCATTCTCCACGAATCTAATAACTTGATTTATAACTCAGAAAATATGGGAACAATTTATAGGGAAAGAGTTTATAAATGAATAATATATGAATTTTTTCTTGTTTTGTGTCCTTATTAAATTAGATCTCTAGATATACTCTTTGGTCATGACAGATCTTGTCTTCTTTCATGTTTTTCCATGATGAAATCTGAAGGGGTTTTTGAAGAAATGTCAAGTGTATAACCAAATGAGGGGTGAGGCTCCATGAAGGGTCCTAGTCATGGTTATGGTTTTCTTTAAAGTGTAAATGGATAGGGATTCCACCTGTTCATCACTGTGTGGACCCACCATTAATGGTTCAGGTGGATTAATCTTTCCAAAATCATCCCTAGATATTGTTATTTCTTGATGAATATATATAGGGATGGAACGAATAACATGATCTTCTTAGGTAGGTATTTTTTCTATTCTAGATCAATCCAGACCCACATATCGCAAAGAATCCGACACAAGTATTGATGTGTGAGGACACATTGATCACAAAGACCTTAGGGAGAGCTCAGTTCCTCAGGATCGAGCCAATATTTTACTTGTTATGGGTATACACATATCACATGGGATAGATCTACTCGTTCAGCCACAGGTAGAGACATGGTTGATAAACCACTGGGAAGAGACACTAGCTTCGATAAAGTGGTCATAAGGGTGAAAAACATGGAAAAAGAGTTATATGAATAATTGATCTAGATGGATCATGGATATCTTTCTATCACCACCGCCCCAATAGGTTTGGACCTTGTTCAGGGAGCTATTAGGTAGGGAAATGAGTGGTTTCAAGAACTGCAGTTTTTTGACCCAGATGCTCTGGAATATTTTGGAGGTATGATCTCTCTCCTTTCTACCATTTCAATGGAATTGTTATATAAAGGTGTGAGAGACCCTTTAATTGTCATTTATTTCTTTATTATTAAATAGGGTGACTTAGGGAATTCATGGATCCATGTGACAGTAATGTTTTACAAGGCTTCAAATTCACTAGAAAGAGGGATGCTTCCCCCACTAAGAAACATTCATGTGATGTGATTCAAAACCTTATGGTTGAGTCGATATATACCAAATAAGATAATGTCATGGTGAGGAATATGAGTTCCTTATACTTTTGACATAGGGTAATTTTGTTGTGCTAAGGTGTTGAAACATGACCAGGTTATGGTGGAGAGGGTTAGAGTGGAAAGGATGAGTTTCAGGTACCATTTTCTTTTGACATGGATACTTTAAGCGTGGTTTGAGGTATGACATGAGGATTCTTTACCTTACATCAATTTTCACATAGAGGAATAAGTCACTTGTCCATAAGTGTATCCCTTTTTTGTGGCCTAGTGACATAAATGAATCCTTTCATCTTGACCTTTGGTTGTTAGTGAGCTTATGTGCGGATTTTGGTACTGAGGTGTAGTTGGAGGGTCTAGGATGGCTTGTAAGACATATTGTTTTCACCTGGGATAACCTATGTTGTTCTCTTATGAGGCATATGGGTTCTTTATGTTAGGTTTGGATGCCATCTTCTTGTTTCGATGTGTATCAGGAAGGAGTACGCACACCTGAGGATAGCCTTCATTTTTCTCAGAGGCCAAAATTAAGATAAATCTCGAAGAATGGCCTCTATTCTGGTTATCACAAGCTCTATGATCTAGTGGAGGTTTTCATGGGTTATTGGTTATAACTTTTGATTAGTTCTATTCCCAAGTAGTTTTGTGAGACTGATAGACTATATACATAACGCATGATGGATCGGTTCTAGGTAATATTCCTTGGAGAAATCTTACAATTCTCAGCATCAGAGGTTGTGTACACGAGACACATCAAGAGATTTCTAAAAATGATCAGAGAGTACCAACCTATTGGTAATATAGGAGAGTATTGGTAATATATTTTTATGGTCCCTTCCTTGAGATGTGTCTTCTAGAACATAGGAGTGAAAGATGGACAGATAATGTCACATGGTAGTGCTATCTGGAGAACCACACAAGGGAATTGGTGTAATGAAAGATGATGGAAAGAAAGTCATAGGTCTATTTTTTGGTGAGTGAGGTGATTGAGTGGAAAAATTCTCATAGCTGACCTTTGTGGTTAGGGTTAGCACGGTGAGTATCTAGTTGATAGTTATTTCCCGTTCAACTTTTCAAAAAGATAGGGAAATAGAAATTAGAGTTTTGCATGAATGAATTTCCACTCTATATATTCTTGATGTATTTTTTGAAGGTGAAGAGTACAACAACCTTCTGATCATTGACTATTACATATGTCATTTTGTGAGATTATGTAATGAGGAGGTTTATTTCCCCTAATGGTTCATCAATGATAGGAGTTCTTGTTCTAGGTAAAGTGAACTATTTGGGTTTTGATGAGCATGCATCATATTTTCAGGTTTTCATGGTGTTGTTCATCCATGGGATGATGTGGACTACTGGGTTACATCAGTTTATGCATTGGGACAGTAAGTTGGTTTACTTGAAGATCCTGAGACCAAAGTTAAACTAGGTTCTTGTGGATTGACCAAAAGTCATAAATGTGAATAAATGTGCATACTTTGTAGCATGATGTTGGCCTAGTTTGATCTGAATGGTGGGTGTGGAGTGACCTTTTGAGGTACCCTATGGTGTTTGTAATCCATTTAGGGAGACACTTTTTGGGTTTTTAGTTCACCTTAAGGATTTTTTTGATAGCATGAGAACGTTTTGAAGAAATTTTTATTATGATAGTTCCTTTTGAGAGCTAAGTCTCCTCCATTATGTGTAGCCTTTCACTATTCGAGATGAAAATTATTGAAGATGGGGAGAGTGTAGAAACTATTGTTTTTTCATGTATGTCTTTAGATTATTTCTAAATCCATGACTTGAATCATCTTGGGATTCATAGGCCTATAGATATTAAGTGGTGTGATATGAAAATATTAAATATATTTTATCATGTGCAGAAATTTTTCTCTTAATAAGGAATAAATCCTTAACAAAGATGTTGATCTAAAATACATGACCTTGGTTAAGTTTAGAATGTGGGTTTTACCCTAAGAGTGACATAAAATTTTTCAAGGTCAGGTATCCATTTAGAGGCTACCAATGGTGGGGTGTTAAATTTAGGAATATTGATTTAATAAAATTAAATCAATAAATATAACCCCCCCCCCCACACACAATTGGTATTCCAATATAAAAAATGATAGGGGAGTATTTACATTGTCTATGGATTTATAGAGGAATAACTGAGGTGAGGTGGTTGCACAAGACCCCATTTTTGATGTCGATAATCACCAGATTGAGGAGCAGCACATTCCATATAGAACATTGGACATGAATATTTAGTGTTTCAACGTAAGGTAGGGGTATTTATTATTTTTGTGTTCTGATCACCTTTTGGATGATTTATTTATGGTTTTAGAGACCATAAACAACTACTAGGGACCCTCTGAGGGCCGATCTATTGTTTTTAGGAGAAAATTGGGGTTTTGAGTGGTTCATAGAAGATTCCCTTTGAAATTTCAGTTATCATGGAGTGTAGTTTAGAGTCACATGCTATTTATTATTCTTATTTTGGGAAGATAATACTTAGTATAAAACATTCCAATTACTTTTAGTACACGCTATGTACTGATCCTTTGTCATTTGGATGGGGTACATAGCAAGACATTCCATGTCAATAAAGATTTCAGCTTGTATGTACACAGACAGAAGACATAGAAATGGGTTGAGTTACACAAGAACTACCAAGTCCACATGTTCAATCCATTAATGAAGAAACACATCATGTACCAGTAGTACACATAGTGTGTATGTACATGGATAATCGGCCATGAATATGAATGACCAAACTAAGAGTTTTAGATGAGCTCACACACCATCTAAAATGGGGTACATGCCATGTATTTCCCTTTATACGCATTGAATACTAATAGGGGACATGTCAATTGGATTGTGTCTAGGGACACATTGTGTACTACATATACAGGTTGTGTACTCTTAATTGATATTTTTCACTCACGCATCTCCATCTTGAGGAATCATTTTGAGGAACACTAGTATAAAATCTCATGTAGTTTTATATGGGGGTTGTTATAGTGGAAATGTTTTTCAAATTAGAGATACTATGTGAGGTGGCATTTTGGTTCAATTTAGTTAGCGATGTGAAGAAAATAATTGGATGACTAAGCTCCCATGGTCTATTCCTATGAGGGTTCGATATGTCATCAAATCCTCGTCCTAAGATTGTGACCACTCTATTTTTTCCATGATCTTGTATAGTATGGGTGTGTTTTCACATTCTGTAGTTTTTAGTATTAGTCTTCTTCCGAATATTCTATAGTGGATTCGAAGATGTTTCCCTTCGAGTGTCTGAAAGTGATATACATGTCATTCACATTTCCATTGGTAGTGTTTGTGGTAAAGTTTTAACCAACCTTTACATGGGAATCGATACCCTATCTAAGAGTATGTTTATAATAGGCTTAGGTGTCCCCAAGTAAACCATTGAAAATCAACCCCCCTATCTGTGTATCAAGATATGATCTTTTAGATGAGGTAGTAGTCTAATTTATTGTGTATCACAGATGAATCCTCTCAGTTTACTTTGTAGATCTACCATGATTTTTCCCTTAGTAGGGTTTATGGAATCTGCATGACCAAAACTACACTAGCATCGATCCTCTTATTAGTGATTTTTTTCATATTGGGTTTATGGTGTGATTACCTTCTCTCGATGTATAGTGTTTTAGCTAGTTTTCTTTGTGTCTCATAGCAGTCCAGAGAGTGATTCCCTATCTGAGTTTTTTGGGATCTACTGAGTCACATGGGGAATTTTTCAGTGCTGGGACCTGATGAGACTATTCTCATAGACATGTTGAAGCTATGATGGTGAAGATAGTACATCAGCTTATATATTACCATAGTGTATTATAATTTTGTTGGGATCTATCTAGAATGGAAGGGCTCATTGATTGAGTCCTCCTCAAAAATTGTTTCTTATGGTCCTTGATCATGTGGTTGTGAATGGATTCATAGTTAAGACCATGATACATGAGAGTCTATTGATAATATTTCTATGATATGATAGGGGACCATGTGGTATGATTTATAATGCATGACATATCAGGGGTGATGAGATTATTAGTCTTTTATAGCTAAGGAGAGGTCAAAATGGGGTTTCTCTCTCGACTATAATTTCTCCTCAACCTTTTGGTCTAGATAAGTGTTATATATCAGTTAATACCTTTTGAGTATTTTGAGAAACATACTACGTATATTTATGCTAACACATTCATTGTATCTCCCCAAACATGTCATCTCTTGTTCAAACTATATGTATTCTAGCACTGTCCATGGGGGACCCAGAGCGCATGTAACTATGTTTTTAGCTATGTGGGATGAGGAGTGTACATGTCAAGCATTTGATAGCAGTCCCCTCCTTTCCTATTGTCTGGAAACTTTTATAGTTTTCCTGGGTTTTTATTTTTCCATTTTTCACTTTCTAGAAAATATGTTTTACTTTGATGTGAGGTACTTATATTCTCACATTTCTATATCTATTTTATTATGGTCTCTATGCTATTTTATAGATAAAGATGTGGTTGCATGTTTATTACTACAATAGGCTAAGGCCTCCCAAGGATGTGATATACCTAATAAGCTATATTCTATATACCTCGACCTATTGGAGGTAATATATTGGTATTTTCTTCTAATACTTCAATCGGCCATGTTGGTCTTGGTTATTCAGATCATTACATTCAGCATATTCATATTATTATAAAAAAACTTAATATAGAACACCTAGGTGGGACCCTACTAAGCCTTTTTATCTCAAACCATGTGCACCCATTCAATAGTCCTAAGACCTTGTTAAGTCTTTGATAGAGATAAAGGAAATGTATTGCAATGAGACGATCATGTATTTTTTTATATACATATGGGTTACTATTGGTGATATGATGGAAGTTTTACAATGCTATCACTTAGAGTTTCTATATTAGTTATATTTTTCATTATACATGGACTTCTACCTTTGATATTGTCTAGATATATTATAGTTATGTAAGTTTTATGGTTTCCTTTATGATTACAGATATATTTTTTATTTTATATTTCCAATATTGTTTCCCATAGTGTCTATATATATAATGATTTCTAGTTCAGGTTGGGAGAAATCATTCCCTCTTATTATTATTGATTCCCAAGTGCTATTTGTACCACCTTGGGGTTCGGTAAAACCCTCTAAATATGTGATTTTTTTGTTTTGGTATAGTTTTTAGGGGGTATTAGAGTCAATTGTGTTGCAGGTATGATAACATGATCATAAAACACAACATTTTTACCCAAATAGTAAAATATTTTAAATCATGAATCACAGAATATTGATTTTTCATAATATACATATGACATAAGAGTACAGAATTATCTATAATCTATCAGGATCCAAGAGAAAATATCATAAGAAAAAGACATAAATTAATGGTACATATAAAATCATAGAAATTCATTTCAATAGTTAAGGATCACTACTAAGACTATCTTAATAGAAAACATCCTATAGTGGATTGGGCTAACTCCCCAACAACTATTTATTCCTGAAATGGGTTCACTTGCTATTTTTTCATTCTTTTAATGGGTTCATTGCCCATTCTATCATTTCCTTAGTAATATATCAATCCCATGATTATCAAAGTGGATGAAATCCCTTTATTAACTTGTTTCACTTGTCATTCTAGTCTATATTGTCTAACAAGCTATTGGTCATTATATAATGTATTGAAGGGATATATAATTATGAGCTCAAATATCACATAGTGAAAATCATAGATAATTATTCAATATAATCAAAAAATATTCCTCAATTCATCATATAATAACTCATCAAAATGAAACAAAATTTTTAAATGTTCTATATTTAAATATAGCAAAATCGTTGAAAATAAATTGGTTTCATAAGGACTTCCTCATAAATTAATTAAACCCTGAAAGATAAGTATGTAATAGAGAATCATCATTAAAAAATAATTACATTAATCTGTTTAATGAAATATTATTGATGGTATTATAAGATCATATCCATAGTGAAGAATATAAATCCTTAAATTATGTAGGCATTGATGGAAAATACCATTAGGATAATTTTTTAACATTTCATTGAAAACATGAGAAATGTAATTTTCCAGTATTAACAAAAATTAAACATTCCAAGAATATTAAGAACACAACTTTCCTTTAAAATAAAAATGGAATATTGTAATATTATCTTCAAATTAAAGGATTTTCATGAAAATGGGAAAATCTTTTCATGATGTATATGTTATAGGAGAACATTCTTTTACACTTTTGTAAAGTAAAAGGTGGGTCATATACAAAACATTTTAGGGATTTATTTAAGTCATTTATAATGATACACAAAGTTAGTGAAAAAATATATCTCTAACATTTATTTATAGATAACTAATCATTTATAAATCATTTTGAAATTAATTAATATGGAAGAAAATATTCATCGACCAAAGAGGAAATAAGGTTGATTTTTCAGAAAAATTAATTATCGATCATTCTAAGTACTAATGTATGAAAAAATATACTAATAATGTAATTAATATAGGAGAATAAAATATTTTGGGTTAAAATTATAATATCCATATAATTTTACTCAATGTAAATTTAGTGTACACAATCCTTAAAATAAATGAGATCATTACATTAATCTTTACCTCAATTACCCTCTTACTATATACATGTTCAAACCCCTTATATAATAAATAAATATTTATTATAAATATATTCTATAATAAAATTCATACATAAATTATTATGTATAATTAACTTTTAATTTTTAATTTTCATTTATTAAAAATTCTTCATTAAAATGAGCATTTGGGTGAATGTTGGTCATTTTCCATTAATGTGTCTATTTGTTGGTTATGGTACATAAACCTTCCTCAAGGTTTAATTATTTAAATAATATTAATCATGGAATAAGTATCATATTTTTTCATTATATACACTTTTATATCAATTAATATAATGTGGTGATAATAAATGATTTATAGACTTCATGAAGATGGTATTCTATACATACGCATGAGTGATGTTTCCATTTTTCAATTGATTGAATGAAGGAAATATGAATAAGAAAACTCATTTAAATAATAAAAATTATATCAGAAATACAACATATATTCATTAAATTGATTCATATGACCCTTCATATAAAGAGGAAATGAAAAAATAATCACATCACATCATGGAGGTTGTAGTCCACATGTACACCCAAGATACATTATCAATTTCCAATGGATGGTAAGGAGATAGAAAATGGATGTAACATGACCATAAAAAATAGAAATATAGTAAATATATTTATTAACTCATGTTAATATGGTTATAAAACATTTTAATAAATATTAATAAGAATGAAACGTAAAAAGTATTGTTAATTGCATATATATATTCTTCAGATATCCTCCATTGGACAGAACTTTACTACTTCTGGTACGGGACTTTTGGGAAGACAAAAACCTCAAAATCAAGGCTAAAGTTGTTGGGAGAGAACTTTAGATTATATTTTTTAAACTAAATGGATCATTTTGTATAGAGAATACTTGGGAGTAGGGTCCCTTCTATAAGTGATGGGAGTGACACTATTATAAATATATAAAACAATAAAATGTAATAAAATTATATTTAAGTGAAATTTGAAAAAAAATATAAATTCAAAGATATGATATTGTTTGTTTTAAATACATTTTACCAATATGATGTAGAATATTTTTTAGGTTAATTTAGTTGTTATCTTTTTAGTTTAACCCCTTCTTATCCCTTTTATCCTTGTTGTATTAATTAACATTTACCTCATTTACTATTATTAATGACAAATTATGAAATGGGCCTAATTAATAAATTGGGATATGAAAATTCCAAATATTTTTAAAAAATAAAATATTCAATTTATATATGTGGTGTAAATTAATTTGAAAATAAGTTCACAAAACGCAGTGATAACCTTTTTAAGATAAATGCATTTTTTATGTATAATACTGGATTTATTCTTATTATTATCCTAGTAAACATAATTAAATGAATAAAAACATATTTTATTGAATAAATTATATATATATATATTATAAATATCATTCATAAATAGTGATTAAATTAATTTTTTATGGTGAAAAACACAGTCTGCACATAAAAACATTTTTTTTGAAAAAACCATCACTAATTTAATTTCAAATGATTTAATTTTCAATTATAATCAGTTTATAACCTATGAATTCATTTTATAAATTTTTAAAAAAACTTTTCATAATTTAGTGACTCTCATTCATACCTTATAATCAAATAGATTTGAGATAAAATGAATTCTTCATAATAATATTTTCATAGTATATCACGTTCATTTAAACTTGGTTTTGTGTGTAAATAAATAAATCAATGACATGAAACTTAGTTAAAGATAATAATCTCTTAAAATATTGAGTTGTTGAAATCAAGGTTAAAATTTATGATTTAAAATTTTATTCCATAACATACAGGATGAACCAAAAGTATCATAGGTTTAAATGAAGGTGTCATTGGGGAAGACATATTATAATTTAGTTTCCATATTTATATGATCACTTAATCTGATTTTATTGTAAATTATGAGGTTTACTTTTTTATCTGTATTTTTTAGGAAAAATATCCTAAAAATTAATCTATGAGAATATTTTTTTTGGAAACTTGTAAGATTTATAGATAACTAAAGATGAATATTTGGGACAAATGGTTTAGAATCTCAATATTTTCCAATTATTAGAGAAAACGTTGTTTTTTAGTATTAGTTATGATATTTAGGTCGGTATCCCTGTATAAATTTTATCTATAGTCATGTATATCTTATGGAAACCCTTATATATTTTTATTTTTTAGTGATAATTAAAAATTATGAGAACATAATTTATTTCTGGGGGAATGTGAATTCCCAAGATTTTGGTTTTAAAATCACAATAAATAAATACTATTTTTAATAAACTATCTCCCATTAAAAACAAAAAAAAAGTAACTATGAAATGATTTTTTAAATGAAAAATATATGTACTTAAATGTAATCCGAATAATATAGATTTTATGTTAGAATATCTTGATAGAAGTAACCATGTTATGGAACAAATATAGAAAACAAATGAAATGGGATAAAGCCGTTGAAGTATTCAATACAAGGCTCCATTATCTATACTGAGAGAGGTGGTAGCCTCATTAGGGTTTTCCAAAGACCAATACCATGTTTAAATTTAATAAGCGTGGCTTGATAAAAATCTTTTTTAGGAGAATATAGAGCTCATATAAATATCAATGAGATACATGCTAATTAAATCACCAAATGTCAAACCCGTCATTTCTTATCTTAGCCCTATAACTTTTTCAGGTGTTTTGATGGGATTTTTTGGTGATAATTACATTGATATAATTATGTAATTATTAAAAAAAATTAAATCTTGTTTATCTCAAATATTTTATTAATTTTTCAGTTCAATAAAATTTATTTGGAATGAATAATAAATTCATCTTTAATATGAATTCTTTTTAAAATAGTCATCAATCATAATGAAATTTTAATAAAATAATTTAGTGAAAAATGTACTTTCCCAAATAATTATACAAGTTGTATATATTTTTTCCATTTAGACCATCTAATCACTATTTAATAATACAAAATACACAAATAATATATATAAATTTTTTTGATTACTCTTCACCTAAAATTTTAACTTATATTGGAATATGAAAAAAAAGTTATGTTAAAAATACCTTTGATTTCTAAAATATGCTTCTATACGTTATCCGTACTTATATTGAAAGTAAATCTTAAGAACTATAGAAATTAAGTCTAATAAAATGGATTTAATATTTCTAGTATAATATTTTTCATATAAAAAATAATATTAACACTAATTAAATTTGTAATTGATTATAAATAATGATAAATAATACTTGTACAAAAATTAATTTTTCAAAAAATAAATCATTTTATATATTTGTTATATTTTAATTAAAATTTTAATGTTATAATTTATCATAAATAGATTTAGTTTAAATGTATTTTAAAATTTTCTTTATCACATTCTAATTTTATAGTATCTGTGTTCATGTATATTTAGTAAGAAAAATTTCCATGGTTAATTTAATCAATGATAATATGAGTAAAAATGAGAAACAGAAAGTGGATTGATTTTTAATAAATTAACATGAAAAAGACTTCTAAATATCTTTTTAGGTCTTAATTCCACACATGAAATTATCACCAAACTTTACTCACATAACTCATCAAACATTCCTGTAATTCCATTCTTACCCCTCACCCGTCATTAAATTCAAAGGAAAAGACCCTTTTTCACTAATCAAGGGGCTCTATTCCACCCAAATCAAGTCACACTAATAGCTTGAAATTACCAAAAAAACTACATCTACTATACTTATCTTGCATCCCTCTTCCATTTTGGTATATAATAAGTCACATGAAGTTATCTTAAATCCTCCATTTATAAAAACTATTTTAATAGAAGAATCAAGTACTCAACTTATGTAGTATCATCTCCATAATCTTTTCATCTTTATATTCCTCCTAGAAGCCTATTCTAACAATTTAATTTTATTAAATTAGTATAAAAATATAATAAAATTCTATTTTATTATCTTTAAAACCATTATCCATCCCCTTCCCAATAATTTAAAAACTGAAAGCATCATGTGTGTTACATGCATATTATACCCTCTATCAGAGATGTATTCCATTTTCAATAGAAACATCAATTGGATAGCATAAATGGGGGTTTTAAGGGAAAATTATGTTATTTAAAACATTATAATGACTTTAAAAATATTAATCAATTTTTAAATTCTTTTCCTACTTTGAAAAATGAAAATATTGTTTGTTTGTATGTATAAACAACTACCACCACAGAGTGACTTATTCCATTTTATACCACCTCACTAAATGTGTGGTTATAAAATATATTTTGTGAATATATATGATTTAATGGGTTAAAAAATTCCATTAATATGGTTCATAAAATATAATAAAAAATAATTATCATAAAAAATGATTCTGTTTATATTTGTAAGTTAATCAACACAATCATGTCATTGATTTTTTTGTCACAACCCAATACCATGGTTTACATAAAATTAATATGATGGTGTATAAATTATTTAAACATACTGATTTAAATATATTTTATAATCTATGAGTGATTAATATAGTATTTTAAAATGTGGTTTTAAGATTCCATTATAAAACTTATGTTAAACGATTGATATAACTTTCGCTCGATAATTTAAATAGACATTAACCTACTAATGAAGTTATATTCAATTATTATAAATAAATAATATGAAAATATATGTGAATAACATTATTAAATAAGTTATTTATATGGTTATTTTAATGATATAAATATTAAATCACTTTGGTGTAATTCGAGAGTAAATATAAGGGTTTTAATCATAATTTTCATTCATAAAGTCATGTTTTCATATTGTTCACATTTTGTTACATTATATGGTGTAATTTACACCCAATTGGGTTATATTATTATTATTTATTTTTATTTTATTGAATTTAAATGTCTTTTCATGTATCCATACTTTCAATCCGTTTGATTATATTGCAGACAAATTTACAAGGTGTTTTCTTGATTCATCTACTTTTTGAGAGTCATTATTATTCTTCATCAATTAAGATTTTACAAGATAGAATTATAATGTTTTTGGAATATAATATAATTAATTTATTTTTTGTTTTCTATTGAATTTCATTCATGTATTTATTTCATCATATTTTTTTATGATGTTACGAATAGTCTCATTCTATTTAAATAAGCTCTTTTTCTTCACTGTCCACATTCTGTCATCCCGCAAATGTTCTCCCTTATTATTTTGAAATCCAAAAATATATTATATTTAGTGATGTTATAATTTATCATTCAAAAATTTTGAATTGAAAATTTATGACTCTGTAATATATGGGTTTTCAAAATTGTATTTTTAAAATATTGAAAAAAATATTTTTTTCTTTCCCAACTATACAGTTTCTCATCGACAGAAAGTTACCTCTAGAAAAACCCTGAATATTTTTCAATGATACATTACTGAAATTTTCTTCCAAATATTTATTTAGGAGGAATAATTTCAATTTCAAAAAAAAAATATTTCCTAAAGTGACTCTTGATGTCCTCTTTTTTCAATAATGTCAATAAATTATTTTTAAGGACTCTTTTACATTTCTCTTCTTTATTCATCTTTAATTATAAAAATGTACCACCTATGGAAGTATGATTTATGAAAATCACTTTAAATATTTTTTCCATATACTCATTTTTTTGGATTTCATTTTTTAGTATGAATAGATAAAATTACTAAAAACATTTAATGTAAAATTATTTCTATAATATAATGAAACACATTTTATTTCCAAGGGTTATTTATTAAATGATGAATGACTAATGTCATTTGTCACACATATTTATACATGATTGACAAGTGGGGTCTTATATCACCATTAAATCCATTGGTTATGTATTTATATATCCTTACATATGTAGTTACTAAAATTATTAATATTTTTCTAAAGCATGGGTGTGAGTGAGTGGCTCACGAAGGAGAAGCTTCCCTGTTATTATTTTAAATTATTATGCTATGAATGAATGACATTCCAAATTTAATTTTATATTCCTATTATAATTCTCCATGTCTCATGTATATTATCAGATACACTTATTCCATGTTATATTTTTCCCATTTTGGATTACATGTCCTTCTATCTTAACTTAGGGAAAAATTATATTATTACATTTTATTTTTAATTATATATTTATCTCATTCAATTGTTTGTTCATATGAAGATGATATAACCCATGATGGCATGTTGATGGGCTTTCCCCTTACATAGCATTTCATCTTGAACCTATCTCATATTTCCATTCCCTATATTATAAAAGTGACTATAACTTATGAGAATTATAAAAGGGTTTAGAGTGTGGTTTGATTGTGGCTAAATATACACGAGTACCAAAAAATAAGTTTCTTATATAGAAGATCATAAGAAAAAATAAACCTTACATTCATTGTATTGTGAAATTATTTATGACATATAATATTAAAATTTTAGAAATAATGTAAAATAAATATAATTTTATCTTAGGTCACTTAAGTTGGGTTTGATCCTAGTATGAAAAATATTTTTTTTTCACCAAACAAATGATTATATATATGGGGTTATATAGTTGGTATAAATGAAATATTTGGATATTTTTTGGGATTATTTTAATTATTTTTGGGGATTCGGAAGTGGGAACATTATTGAAATACATAAGAATATGTCTAAGTATTAGATACCCTTATGAAATTTTGGTAAAGTAGAGATTGTGTTGATTTTATGTGATAAAATCTCTTTATAAATATAAACATGTGATATTGGATCTATTATAGATTCACCTTGGAGAAATAACCAAAAAAATGTAGGTTGGGTATTCACCCCATTGTGGCTTGGGGAAACCTAGTCTGAAACACCTGCAAGATATACATTGGGGATTAATATTCCATTCTTGAACTATATAGTGTATTTTAATCTGTAGGGGTTGAGAACATAATAAGAAAATTACCAAAGACAATTGAGGTTAAACTGTAGGAGATATATATTGATCTAATTATATCATAGTCGAACCAAAAGTACCATAGGTTGAAATGAAGGTTCCATATGAGAAGACATGATAGTATTGATTTTTCAAATTCATATGATCATTTACTCTAATTTTATTTGATATTGTTCAAACCATTTTTGTTTTATTATTTTGTTGGAAACAACATCATGAAAATGAAACTATGAAAGGTTTGATCTAGAAACTCTTATATCTTATTGATAACTAATAATGAATATTTGTCCTAATAGGTTAAAAATATCAATATATATAAACTATAATGGAAAATAAGTGTTTCTAGTATGTGTCATGATATTGAGGATTATATCTCATTTGAAATTTTATTTTGATTCATTACCATCTTATGCACACCCATATATATTTTCATCAGTGAGTGATAATTTAATATTTTAATGATGAAATTTATTTTATGGTATATAATAAAACTCTATGAAAAGTAAGTATTATTTTTTCATTAAATATATATAATTTTGAATAGATTGTTTCCCACATAAAACTACACTAAAATGAAATTGCGAAATACTTTATTTTGATATTTGTTTATGAATTAAAATTTCCTCATAAAAATATAGAAGTTAAGTTAGTTGATATGAATAGAACTAACCATTTTAAGAAATAAATATATAAAATAAAATAAATGAAAACAAGTAGCATAATTTATCCTTTAAAGGATCCTTTATTTGAGACTATAAAAGAGGTAGTTTCATTGGGCTCTTCCCTATACTAATCCAATGATGAACTTCAACATGCATGGATTGAGAAAAATTATTTTCTAGGGATGTTCAAGCTCATGGAAATTTCCATGAGATCCATTATTGCTAAATCACCACCCGTGACAACCACCATGTCTTATCTTAACCTTATATCTTATGTGGATGTTTCTCGGTTATTTTTTAGAATCTGCTGGGATTATATAATCCAATATGTATTAATAAATTTTATATCCCCATTATTATTGGTATTTAGAGATTTTCTATTTACATAAAAAATAATTTAGAAGTGTAAGATTAGTTTTATTTTATATAAATTTTTATAAAACAAGCAATCAATTTAAAAGAATTATAAATAAAATCATTAAGTAGAAAAATTTCCTTTTCTCAAAGAATTATATTTTTCTATATGATATTTTTTAAAACCATTTGACAACTGCTGAATAATATTGAATATATAAATAATTTATATAAAAAAATAAAAAAATCATAAATATATTATCATAGTCTTGTAATATTAATTAATTATTTTCATGATTAAAAAATAAAATATTTTCTAAAAACATTTCTAATGTATTATGCATACTAATATAAAATATTTTTTATTAAATATTAAAATAGATTTTAATAAGAAAAATTAATAAAAAAATTAATAATTCATGAAAAGGTTATTTAAATTTTAATCATAAACAAATTTACCAATGTAAATATTAGTTTGTGTGGTAAGAAAGTAATTTTTCCAAGAATTTATTTTATAAACATTATTTTTTTATGTAAATAAGTTAAATTGATCTATTTTAAATGATGAATCTAGTATTATGTTTAATATATAATAATAATATTAACACTAATTAAATTTCTAACTGTTAGGAAACAAGAATAAAAACACTTAATGTAAATAATTCGTTCATTATATAAACAAAATTCCACATATTTTAAATTTTTTAATTTAAATGATAATTTTATCATTTTAAAATTTTAATTATATTAAATTGAGTCCAAATTTTAAATTATAATTTTATAATTTGTTAATAAGTTTTTTATTATATTTTTCAAACATAAATAATTACCAGGGCTAATTTTTAATCAAGATTAATAAGGGTAAAATGAGTAACATATTATGGTGCAAAGTTTACTAAATTACTAAGACAAAAATAACTTATAGTTAAAAATTTATAGTTTTTAAATTCATAACCAAATTTATCACTAAAATTTACTCACCTAAACAGATAAATGTCAAGAAATTATATTCTTATCCCTCACCCACAATACAATTCTAAGGAAAAGTAGGACATTTTTAATTACAAAAGGGGAACACATCCACCAACTTCAAGCCACACTATTACCTAAAAATTCCATTGAAAATCTTAAAAATTTTCCAAAATTAGATTAATAATTCATTATCATAATTTTTTGGTCATTATAAGTTCACATAAGTCCTATATTTTCATGAAATCCTTCAAGGGAAGAGTCATGCCATCAACTTGAGTAGTGCCGTCACCCAAGCCATTTTTTATCATACCGCTACAAACCTATAATATCCAAATTAATATAATTTAATAAGTATAAATAAAAAATTATATATAATTATATTAATGTTAAAACCACTATATCCCCTTTCCAACCATTTTAATATTGAAAAATTCACTCGAATTATGTGCAAACTACTGCCACCATGAGCGATGGGTGGTTTTTTTCACAAAACCCATACTTGGATGGTTAAAAGTTATCATCTAATGAAAAAGATAATATATTTATAATATTATTAATATTATTAATATTTTATTCAATTTCTACATTTTTTTATTCTATGGAAAATAAAAATAGCTTTTGTGTGTGCAAGAAAACTAGTGCCTCCATGGAACGATTTGTTCCGTTTTTCATTACAGCACAATAATGATAGTTATAAATTTATTTTATGAATATATATAGAATTATTGGTTGATTTATTACATTAACATGGTTCTTAAAGTATAAAACAAAAAATATTTATCACTATAAAGTAATCATTCAATATTGAAAAATTACTAGAAATAATATTTTCATGGATTTTGTTCTCACAAACTATGCCCATTGCTTCGATAAAATAAATAATTAGGATGAATAAATCATGGAAAAAATGATTTAAATATATTTTATTATATTTTAAAATACAAATTGGTATCTTTTAATGGGTTTTGATGACATCATTATAAAACATATGTGAAATGATCAACATTACTGACACGTGATAATGAAAATTATCATTACCAGACTAATAAATGTTTAAATAATTATTATAATTAAAGATTATAAATGTTAATATATTTGAACAAGATTCATATATAGTTTATTATTATGGTTACACTAATAATACATTATAAAAAATAAATTCATCAAAAATTGTGAGTAATGGTAAGGGTAAATGTCTCAATTTCCATTTGTTGAGGAATTATTTTATGTTGTGACCTTATTATTATTTTATAAATTTTAATTACTAAATTATTATATTATATTATAATTATTATTTTTTATTTCAATTTATTTATTTGTATTTATAATAATTCATCCTTATAATCCTTTTAATTCAATTGTTATCAAATTTGTTAGGGGTTTCCTTTTATCAACTTCTTTTATTGAGTTGGAATTATTCATATTTGACTACAGTTTTATAAGATATTTCAATTAAATTATATAAATATATTTTACTAAAATTAGATCTTATTTTCTGGGGAATTACATTTATGGGTTTCTTTCGGTATAAAATTTTATGATGTTAATAATAATTCCCATTCTCTCAAAATGATCTCTTTTTCCTCTATAGTCGTATACACTCTTCTATCCAATGTTCTCAATTTATTATTTTGAAATAAAAATATATATATTATATCTAGTTATTTTCAAAATACTATTTTATTATTTTTTATTTTAATATTTATCACTCATTTTACAATGTCTGTTTTAATAAGGGTATTTTTAAAATTTCGAAATTTTTTCCCATTACATTCTCTAAAAATTATCTCAAAGTTTATAATTCCTCCCAATAACAAACTAAATCCTTTTAAAGCGTTAATTATTTATATTTATTCCAAAAATTATATTTATAAAATTATTATTTTCAATTTATAAATAAAATATATTTTTAAAAGCGACACATAACACCTTCACTTTTTGATTATGTTAGTAAATTTTTTATAAAGACTCTTTTTGATTTCACATATACTTTTTTCTTTAATTACAAAGGTATAGATCCCAAAGAGTTATTGTTTATGAATAACCCTTTATATTACTTTATGATATTTTTATTTTGGATCATTGATATTTTTTGTATCAACCAATAAAATTCGTGATGATATTTTATGGGTTACCATTTAATAAATGTTACAAAACCGATTTTATTTTAATTGTATCTTTATGAGATAATAAAAGATTAATACCTTGTAGAAGACATATATATATATCAATAATTTAGGGGTATCAATATCCCTCTCTAATTTATTTGTAATGTATTTATATCTAATGAGATAATTATTCATGGACATGATTACGTTTGTTCATGTGTGTGGGTGTGAAGGAGTGACTCACAAATGAGATGTTTACCTTTGAATATGTTTGTTCCATTGTTTCATGAATTCTATGTTCACGTGGAATTCCACGTCTAATTTTATATTATAATTATTATTCTACATGAATCATATATATTATCTCACACACTTATTCCATGGAACTTTTTTTCATTTGATATTACATATCTTTGAATCACGACATACATAAAACAATTATTTTTCTATGTTATTTTTAAGAATATATGTTTCTCAATATAATTTTCTCTCATATACTTATGATTGATACCTAATATCATGTTCACGAGGATTTATTTTAACCATAATTTGATATCACCCTTTTCTGCTGATTCTATTTCCCATGTAATGAAGATGAGTATAACATATGAGAAGTATAAAAGAAATTTTAGGGTGATTTGAATATAGGGAAATGTTCAAAAGTAGCTTAAAATATTATTCATATATATTTGATCCTAACCAACACTAAAACATCCATTCATGGTATTGTGAAATTATTTTTGATGTGTAATATTCAATTTAAAAAATGATTTATAATAAATACATGTTTATCATTGGTCAGTTAAGATAGTACAAATTCTTGTTCAGAAATTATGTGTACTTATTATTACACCAGAGAGTGTGGGCATGGGGTATCTCAAAAATTGATGAAAATATATTATTTTTCAAACATCATTATAGGGATTTTAATTTTTATATCATAATATTTAATGTTTTCACCTTTAGTATAATTTTTGTGAGAATGTTATTTTTATATTTCTCAAGGAGATTGGGAAAAACAAAAGATCGTGTGAATGATCATAAACATATAAACAAATTTAATATAATGTGTAATCTATTTTAAAATTAGATTGGAATTTTTAAAGTAGTAAATTTTTATTTGGAGAATTTGTAAAAATGTTTTCTAATATAAATATTTAAAAAAATTACTAGTATTTAATGGATATTCATGTATCATTTACTGATGTATTGATTTGAAACAATATATATTTCATGAATTGAAATTTTATGGATTACATATATTGGTGGATAAATTTTTACCATTAATAATCCATAATTTTTCACCTGAAATAATAATTTTGATTCTAATAAATCATTTCACATTCATGTAATTAATTTTTGAGAAAACATGAACCAAGTTTACCTAGATAAATTATAGGAATAAATTATAAATACCTTTTTTCATTGATAGATGACCATTTACATTCATTTTCTAATTGGATGACTCATTTGACTATGTATTTGGATTAGGAAACTAAAATTAGGGGACACATAATATGAAAACCTAATATTTATATAGAATCATTAACTAATTTTTAGAATAATATTCAATAAAACACGGCATATGTATCTAGAGGTCTAGTGTCATTGGGAGACTAGATATAAATTATATCAACTTAACATCGACTAATAAAGCATTATTTTTATCACTAAAAATTGATATTATGTTTATTAATTAACTTATATCTTTAAAGGATTTCATGGGAGCATAAATAATGAAATGGGGTTTGTTATAAATCTCGGTAAGGGAATAATTAGATTAATGAATGTTTATGAAGTAATACATATAGAGAAACATGTATATCATTATTATATAAAAGTGAAGGATCATATATAGTCTCATGGAATCATAGACTGATAATATTATATAATAATATCATGGAATCATAGGAATTTTGTGATAATAGAAAAAATGGATTCTTAACATAAGTCATGGCTAACTGCTAAGAAAAAATAGCATAGTGCATTAGGCTAACTACATGTGCACCACATATGGTATACTATAAGATAAAAACCTAAAAAACATACTTATAGGCCTATATAATTCTATAAATACCAATTAAATTATAATATGTACATTCATATGTGTTCCCCATAAAGAAAACATGTACTATACATAAAGCATAAGAAAAATTGAACAAATGAGAATAAATTAGATACATAATCTTATCTCAAAACACAACCTAATGGAATATCATAATGACTCCCAATAATAAAATTAATTAAATAATTTTAAAAAATTATTATTTTGTAAATAAGAATAGATAATTATGACAGAGTTCAAATGAAGAAAATTTATAAGGAGTGGATAATTATTCTTGGAAATGATCCTCTTAAGTAACGTTTTATGAAAATGTCAATGAATATTTGATGAATTTATGTTCATAATTTTTTACTTAAACCAAAATTTTACCCTAATTATATTCCACAAGATATATAATATTCTTAGAAAACATGGAAGGGATAAATCCTTATAACTTTGTAGATGAAAAAGAGTAACGAATATTAAATTTCCTTTTAATTGAGTTTTCTTTTGAGAAAATATTGAGAAAGGAACATGAAAAAAACATGTATAACACAAAAAATTAAATAATAATATACGTATATAAATATATGACATATATTTATAATATAGTGTGTTTTTATAAAAAAACTTATAGTGGTAAAGTGAGTTATAGGGAGAAAGTATAAATTGAAAAGAATTGGGTGATTCAGAAGTTCTCTTACATCAGGTTCCAACTTGGATGGAATATTAATATAACTTCTAGAATAGAAAAATAAATTTGTTTAACTAATTTCCTCCTAAATTTTTTCAAATATATTTAATGTTTTATTGTCTAATTATTATTATTATTAATTCATTCATGGTATTGTTTTTTATCACATTGGACACTTCGCGTTGTTAGGTGAATTTCATCAAATATGTTTCAGGATGTTCATCATAGTAAAACTTCTGGTAAACTAGTTCCATAATCACCATAACATTATAACTATTGATCATTTATTATTCTAATAACAAAAATTCTATACAGTTCAATGGGTTATACAATATAGATTCAATCTAATAACATATCTTGGTATACTTGTTTTTGATTGTTCAAATCACTGTGTCCATTATTTTTTATTATCATTAATATAATAACAAATTTTTTATTCTAGAATCATATTCAAGTAAAAAATATTTTATTTATTCTTTGAAAAAAATTTAATAACCAATTGTGTAATGATGTGAGGAAAATAAAATATTTTTTCCATGGAAAGAGTGAACTGAACATAATAAGGGGGATGTGATTATTTTAGAATAAGGGAAGTGAGGAAGTTATATAATGTGTTTTACATTAATATAAAAACATTTCAGTATATTTATGATCTTTATGTCACAATGTTTATGTGGATGGAATTAATTTGGAGGAGGTAGATGAATAAAATATTAAAAGGCATTGGTTAAGGGCTTTACCTCCCCATTTGGATGACCTTTCATAAAATACTTTTTATGGATATTTAGAATAGATTTTTTTCGGAGACTAAGGATTTTAGTATTTATGAATAAAGTATAAAAAATATTTGGGTATAATTCAGTTGTGTTTAAGGGATTAGAAATTGTTTGAAAATGGCATGCTGAAGGGCTCTATTTATAAGCTACAGTGGGGTGGTTTAGAAAAAAATTATTTTAATAATTTATTATATCTTCAAATAGTGAACCAACATGTGATTAAATAGTATAAGGATTGTTACTATATAGTAAAGGGATCAATAAAAATTTAATTTATCTTTAAGAAACCTATATAATTTTTTCTTGTATGCTATTAAAAAATAGAACACCAAAAAAATATTTCACTACTCCCAAAAAATTTATAAAATAACAAAAAATAAACCTATACTTCAATAAATATTTATTTTATTTCAAAAAGTAAAGAAAAAGTAGTACAAATAATGGAGGCCTAAAGAAATGAAAATCGAGAGCATCACGGATAACATTGGCTGCCCCGTATGGGGGAAGGGATCCAAGGGAACAAAACTCCAGAAGGGTGAATTATGTAGTAGCAATGGAGGTCAATAAATCAACCCCATGATTGCCCTCATGCGAAGTATAGAGGATCTCCAGGTCGCAGGATAGGAGAGACTTGCACCTTCAAATAAAGTAAGTTATTTTACAGGGAGAGTAGGAGGTACCACTGAGCGAGATCCACACAAAACTAGAATATGTCTCAATAGTGGACAAAGAAATGTTTTTGGAACCATAAAGGGAGAGTGCGCAGAGAAATGCACTCGCCTCCGCCTTAAGAGAATTCCTTAGTCTAGAGTAGGAACTAATAAATCCATTGAGCCTGCCATGTCACAAACCACATCACCGCTTCTCATGAAGCTAGATTCGAAGGATCCTCTAGGCCATACCATCCCCCGGGAGTGGGGGCGATGGGTTCACTAGATGCCCACTAGATCGGGCCTGAAACTCAATGTAGATGGATTTATCATAAAATATTGATTATGGTTTCATAAAATTGTGTTATCATTTTAATAAAAAAAATATTATTTCCTAAAATTATTTAATTAATGTAAAATTTTAATTATAATTCTCAATTTATCATAAAAAATAAATTGAATGAAAAAATATGTATTTTGGTAAAAAAGATATTTTTCATTATCTTTTTCTATCATTTATTTTTTCATTGATAATACATTTATTTAATATAAGTTCATTTTTAATTTATTTATTAAGATAAAAATGTATAATTTTTCTATTACATAGATCTTGTAACAATTCATAACTATCTGGTCACTATTCAAACAGTCATACACTCAATGGTCATAATACCTTGTAGACTATTATGAATATATTTATTCTAGAGATGTAATTAATGTGTTGGGGTTCTTTCCCACTTGTTATATTATATTATATATTAATAAATATGAAAAAAAAACTTACTCTCAAGAAAATTTCCTTATATAAATTTCTTTTTCATTACTCATGAATTATTTGTGGATGTGTCCCATTTATAGGTACATATTTTTAATAGTTTTTCTATTAATATGTTATGTTTTTATAGGTAAATAATTATTCGGTTTAATTTTTATTTTCATATTGTTATTTATTAGGTAACATGGTATTTTTATGTATTATTTTAAAAATATATATATCAACAACACGTTTCTATTGCATAATGTTACCTATTTGGGGAGTATCTAACATTCTATAGAAGGTATATAGAATCAATAAAGATAATTCCCAATCAAGTGGGGCATGATGATGATAATAAAATTCATTCCCATGTCAATAGAAAAACATCAATACTTTTTCATATGGTTAATTAGTTTGAAAAGTATTCTCATTTTCATTAAAATATTTATACCTAAGACTTTCACATCAATTTTAACTATGAAATAATGAAATTTTTATTAATATGTCATATATTTGAGGAAACTAATGAAATGAATCCTTAATATTCAAACTCAAAATACAGTAGAGATAACAAATGGTTAACAAAGAAAATATTTAATGGTTACCATGTCATTTAAGTTATTATTAGAATACATATTTTGAATATATTGATAATTATATAGTGTATATAATTATATTTTTATCAATATGTATCGATAATAAATGTTAATAACCAAGTTCATTGATCAAAATATTTGAGGTATTTTGCTTGAGATCCTCTTATGGATGTTTTTAGATTAAATACATAATATTTTATTAGTTTCAAGTCTTATACTGTCAATCATGTGGATGTTTTGAAAATAAAAAAAATGAATATATTTATCGTTACTTGTTAGGGTTATTATTGAAATATGGTTGATATTATCATATTAAATTATGATAGAAACATTTTTACTTGTATTATTCATAAGCAATGGGGTCAATATTAAAATTCATATACAGAGATATTCATTGTAATTTAATTATTTCAACATATCATGGTTGATTAAATATAAATGAGTGTGAGGAACGTAATTCATATATTTTGGTTACTAAAGATGAAATGGTATGTCTTGTTAATGATATCATTGATTGTGGGTGGAGTCTTTCTATCTACATGAAGATGAGGAACATTATTAATATCGTTGGTAAAAAAATAATTTCTAACAATTAACCCCATATAAAATTACATGTGAATGTGTTTAACCATAGTGATATTAAAAATACTAGTCTTGAGGATGGTCAATAAGAGGATAAATAAGTACTATTTGTGATAGAATCTAAGGAAAATTACCTACCAAGAATAAAATGATTTTAAACTATGTTGACAGTTTTGTAAGATTTATGTTAATCAATATAAATATAATTACATATGACTGTTGTATGTTGTTTTTATAAAAATTTAATTTTACTTGTTTTTTAAATTTTTATAACAGTAAATAACTTGTTTATTTTTTTAGTTTAATTAAATAATTTCAATTGTTATTATAATTTATGAAAATTAATTTTTAATTGTATTAATTGTTTTCTTGATATTTTTTAAATGAATTTCATGATTTAAGAGTTTTAGAGAAGTTAGATCTTCTAAATTACACAATATTATTCTACTCATTCTCTATTTAGTATGCTGATAATACCTTTTATCCATTTTATCCCTACTAGAAAGAGTGTAATTCATCACATAACTAGAATATTAATTTCAGCACTATTTTATGTTATTATAATAATATTAATTCAAAATTTGGTTCCAATATGGTTTTCCCCTATAACATGAAAACCATGACCCATTTATAGTTGATTACCTATAGGCTTGTCACCATTATTGCTGTGTATTTAAATATTATAACATTAACTACATAAATATGTATTCTAATTACTTAATTTATTTGTTAAATTGATAAATAATAATAATAGAATACAGAAAAAATATTAGTTGCATTGGTTTTTTTAGAAATTTATAAATTGTGTTTTCAAAAAGTATTCAATAACTATTTAAAAAAAATTCTTTAAAGTTTTGTTCAGTTATTAATATGTATTTTCAAATAGATACTAAAAAATTTTATTCTTCATGTAATGGGTGTGTTACTCCTTAATAAATTATTTTTAAATTTGATTAAATGATGTGACTATATTTATAATTATTAAATAATATAAATATTGAATAGAAAATACTTGTGACATAGTCTTCTTCTATTCATTTATGAAGTAAATATGTTTCCATGATTATTGGTTGGGATCTAATTCAAGTAAAAATAACTTTCAAATGATGTTAAAATATTTTGTGTCACAATTTAATATTAAATGATTATAATTTACTATTTTTTTTAAAAAAATTATTAATAATATGCAACTAACAATTTTAGATGATATAAATAGAGGTGGGAAGTAGGAAAAAAGTTGATGACTAGAAAACTCTATCTGGGGGGACTGATATGGATCTATGGTAGTAGAGAGTCTAATGTTTTTGTCAATATATTTTGAATTAAATATTAATTAAAACATGAATTTTTAAATTTATTTAACTTGAAATAATATATAGTAATGTTATATATATATATATATATTATTTTTGTATGTTTATAGTTTCAAATAATTGTTATTGTATTCTAAGAGAATAATATATTATATATGTATAGGCTATTTCATTATTCCTTCTAGGTGGAATAGAATAGAATGAGGCATACTTGTGACATAGTTTTAACTAAAAAATAAAAATTATTAGTGGTTTTCACATACACTAATTATTTAAATGAATTTTTGACTTATACAATTGGATTATTGGTGGTTTTAACAACTACTTATTATGGTATATAACAATACATATACCCATATTTAGAAGTGTTTTATAAGTTTTTAGAAAAAATATTTATTGGAAGTTTAATAATTAACATTGAACATGAAAAAATATCAAAATAGGTGTCAAAAATACCATCAGTAAATGATTCAATAGTTAGTGGTGGATTTTGAAACTAATTATAATCAAAGAAAACCTTCACCAAATTTTTGTATTGTCAGAGTCCTAAAAAATAAATAAATTATAATAATATCCATTAAATAAATGTGGATGTACTATTTTAGGAATGTTTTTATAAGGCATCATGATATAACGTAAAGGTGGTTAAATTCCCATGGATCACAAAAAATCATTTCTATTACTATTATTTCCAATAATGAAACCTGTTTGTTTTGGTATTCAATTTTTCTTCAATAAGAACTTCATCATAGTTCTCAATTACTCCTCATGTTCATTTTTCACTAAGAATGTTTGTGATTTTCATTAATAAATAATATCATAAATTTATATATGCGATATTTAAAGGATTTATATATTTTATAAACAAGTATAACTTGGTTTTTCATAAGTCTTAAAGAAATCACTATGAATTATTAATGTCTATATCTAGTATATCAGGCTTTAATAGGGAAATCCTCCCTTTTACCCATATTTTATGACTTCAAAAATGATGATCCACCTTTAAGAAATATTGATCCCCATATAGTTTATTAAAAAACTCATTAACAAGAGTATCAAGATACTTATTTTTGATTGTTATCATCAAATGATAACCAATACGAATATTAATTTATTTATTTTTCATTGCAACAAATAGTATTGCTTCACCCTATGATGAAACACCTAGCCATATGAAACTCGCATAAAATTATATTGTATTTTAAATTAAAATATATTAATTCAATAAGATATAGTTCATCATAGATCTTCATTGTAGGAATACAACCTAAACTGAGATCAATTAAAAAAACTCACCCTCATGATCTAGGGAATAACAAGAAACTATTTGTAAAAAAGGTCAACACATTCTCTCACAATTGAAATAACTTTAATATTGTTCTTTTTCCACCCATTTGAGATAAGTATCAATTATTATTGTGTATAAATATCTATACTAGGAAACTAGTTTCTGTATGATTTTAATATCCATCCTCTCATTGATATATGACAATGTGATTATTTGAGCTATGAAATTTGATTTCTCTGTCTAGGTAATTTGTATGAACTATATGTAAGGAGTTTCACTTCCAATATCACATCAAATTATACCAAATAATGAAAAATTAAATTTAAAATAATTATACTTCCACAAATATTAATTGAATAAGTTTTATAAACGTATGATGCATTAATCAAACCACTATGTGTTATAACTAATAATCTAATCATTTACATGATTAATCAATAATATTAGTATACTATTTGAAACATAGTGAATGGGTAGAACTACAATATAATATTAATTTTATTATTCAGGAATGGATAATAATTATTCCTTTCACCACTTAACTTACATGATCCACTTTATAAATATTTATTACATGATCTCTTCTTTTCTCCCATATATTTGGAGGTTATTAATGTTGATTTTCCTCATTAACCCATAGACTTGTTCACTAATTTTCATAGTACCCAAATTTTACACATATGAAAAAATAATCATTATGAAAAATTATATTTTATTTCATCATGTTTACCAATATCTTATTACATATTTATAATTTAAATTATTTTTTGTCTAATTTACCTCTCATTAAGTACTTTCATGTTCATTAATGGAAATTTATCAAGTGTTTCCTCCAACATTTTTTACATGTAAGAAATTGAATTTGATTCTTATATGACTTTTATCATAAGTTATTCCATTAATAAAATTTTTTCACTTCTTATATCTAAATCCATATGTTTAATTAAAGTCTTTAATTTCTATTTTCATTATTAGAACACATCAAAAATTATACTTATATCTATACAAGTTAGTTTTTTCAGATGGTTTTCAAACACATGGTTTTAAAACACTAAAGATTTAGTCAATTTTACTTCAGATAATAATTGTATAAGTATAGTAAAAAAATTAATGTCTCGAGTGATTCCCTTTATAGAAACTATGATATTCAAGAACACTTTACTTAATCATAATAAATTATCTCTCTTCTTTACCATATAGTTTGGGAAAAATATTTTCTAAAAAATCTCACATCCCATGGAGTGAATTTCTTATATCTATCTTGTATTCTTGTTTAGTGACCTCCAATGATCTTTTTAACCTTTATAATGGTAAATAAATGAAACCAAGTTTTCAATATCTAAACATAAATATTAAAAAAAATTATTTTATGTTATTCCACATCTCAACAATTAATAGTCATGAATATCATCAAATGGTTTGTGGTCTTTATCACCTCAAGGAATCAATAGCGAGTTATTCCTTGTATAGTAAATTTTAGTGTTCAATGTGGTTTTATGTGTTTTTTTCCTTGTATAGCCACTTCTAATTAAAAATGTTATTTTTTCACTAACTCCCATATAGTTTGGTTTCTAATTGGTACAATCATTAAATTATCCATTGAATTAATTATTTATTTACTTCATCCCACTTATAACCATAAACTAATGTGAAAATGTTTAATGTGAATAATTAATAATAATTTACAATAAAACCTGATAAAATTTTATAGGAATATTAAAATCAGTCGTATGAGGTCTTAACATATGTCTTATTCGGTTCAACCTAGTCACTATTATGTTTTATCATCTTAATCATCATAGGATAATCCATAAAATTAAATCTTCCCTTCAATAATACCATCTTTGAAAACTCATACATAAAAAACATGAATTTTATATATATCATTTTACCTAATTAAAATTTATAAGTTATAATTAAAATACACACACAGAATAAAAAAGATTAATGTATTTAGAGAGTTGATATGGATTCCTCTTATTACATAATACAACATACATTCTTCCCAAAATATCTCAACACACAAATCCCTTCTAAACATATCACTATAATTCAGATAATAAGGAAATATAGAAAAAGGGAAAGGTGTGAGCTACAATTCCCATTAATGAAAAAATATAGAACATATCAATCAAATAAATATAAGTGATCATAATAAATATCCAAAAAAGTATTCATAAAATGAACATATAGGTATGAAATTTATTCAAGGTACATAGAAATAAAAAAAATAAAATCATAACCTTTTTAAAATGAACCGTGGAAACATATAAACAACACATGCCATTAATATGTGGCATAAACATAATCATATTATATCATAATTCATAGATAATCACTGAGAATATCATGAAATTTTAGATTGTGTACACTCCATACATCCATTAAAAATTTTGGATTGGATTTCATTTTATTTAGAAGAAACCTCAATGTCTATTTCCTCTAAAATAATACATTAAATTCTTGATGATATATAGAAAGAGTGAAATATAAAATTAGAAATAAGAAAAACCATAAAATAGGAATACGTTATTGTTAATGATTTTGATACATCACCCTAAAGTAGTCAAACCATAAGTTAATTTATTGATATTTTATAGTTTTCATTTAGAATTTAATTTTGTTGAATCATCATCATATTATGTATTTTTATATATTATATATATAGTAATCAATATGGAATAATATATTGAATAATATCATATATTAATCAACATAATCTTTATGATGTGGTACAAAAAACTAATATAATACATATACCAACACATGAGGACATTCATTAGATCATGGTTAGTACATTTCTGTAAAATTATAAAAAAATATCCCACTTATACATAATCCAAATAGGATTTTTGAGAAAATTTAAAACACTTTTTGAATCCTACAAAAACAATATTATACATGATTATCCATATCTCTATAAAATTTTTGATAAATGTTTTTTCCAAAAATAAATCCTCATTATAGGGCCTTATAAATTAACCTATGGCCCTTTAAGAATTAAAAAAATACTAAATTTTTAGTTTATAATTGTAAGAAAAGAGTTTCCTTTATAAAAACATCGTTTATACCCATTATATAAATGGGATTGTCATGATCTCAATAAAACAAACTCATATCTCTATATAAATATGTTATCAACATAACGTATCTTTTATGAATTTTATAAATGATTTTCTAATCCGTTTTTCCAGGATATCAAGTGACCCCTAGACATGGATCATGTTAATATAGTTTAGTAAACATAAAAATTTATTGATTCTCTAAAATTATTAATCAATTTATAAGAATAAATCACATAGAATTCATATATGTAGTTGAGTACATCACATGTCTCTCAACTAAGCATGCCCTTGAATTTCAACAGTATAATTATTTCATGGGCCCAAATGTCATTATTTTTATACAAGAATTATAAACCTCAACTTAGTTAAACTCAACTGATGAAATGATCACAACATACCCAAAAACACATTTATTATCTCTACTTCAAGTCTTCTATAAGAATTGTATCAAAGATTAAAGGCTTCCAAGATATTTATCTTATCAACAAAACGTAAAGGGAATACATATTAAGACTATAAACTTACATATATCAAGGATTATTAAATAATTAATATGGTATAAATTCATGGGTAATTATAGATAATAAGTCTCCAATTATTTTCTCATGTGTATACTCTTTATTAAAGACCATATTATACACACACACTAATCATCACATGTCTTCATAACCCAGAATAGTACATCCTCGTCATCAATTAAAAAAATTCATAAATTGAGTGGAAATTATATTTATATTATTTTAATAAAATATTTAGTAGACATAATTTAATGATAAATTAATATTTCCTATATTATAAAATAGTAATATATTTTCTAACCATTTTATCAAATTTCATAAGATTAAAATTTCCAGAGATTAAACATTACCCACAGTATTTGGATGAATTAATTGTTCAATAAAATGAACCACTAAATTCGCATCTATATTGTAGATACCCAAAGATTTAAGTACATGGAAATTACATTACTTTAGCGGAATACTTCATACATAACAAAAACAGACACACAAGGACCGTAATAGTTTACTGTCTTTGGAAACTTGGAACGTAATCTTCTAATCGTGGTGAAAGATCTTCAACATCTCCCATAAAGATCTTCCCCTTTTTTTTCTTACCTAAAACCTTTCTTTATATCCTGGCGAAAAGAAAAAATAAAAAGGGTGAGCTTAAATTCTTAGTAAGGGTATGCATGGATAAAATAAAACATACCATATACATTTGAACTTAAAAACATGAATATAATTTTTAAACATCAAAATCATGAAAAATGACATAAAACATGGAAGTACGTAAGGCATAGATCATAAAAAAAACATTAAGAATGATAAAATAGCATGGGAATAAAACATGTAATTGTGGAAACCATTAAGCACATGATATGATTTCCATAGTATCCAAGGCATTGCTGCCAAGACCATCTTAGTGGACAAAGTCCCTTTCTGAATCGAGTTCACTCCTCGTTCCAGTCCAGTATTACTGAACCGATTTAACTTGCCATTCCAGCCATGTCTATCTCATGAGATATAAATCTTTACCCAATTCATTGGAGGTAGATATAGGTCCCACCCATCTCATAATGAAATCATTCTTACTTGTGCCACAAAATAAACATACATCATTCATAATAACCCAATAAATAAAATGGGTTTCATAAACGTCATCCCATCATCACATAATCCATATAAAAGAAATGGATTTAATAATAAGAAAAGTGAAACCATGTAAATAATAGAGACATTATACTTGAATCATAAACACATGAAATAATTTCATCTTAGATGGAAAATGGTTTTGATAAAACACTTGAAATGAATTCTTGAGGAAAATATCCTTTCTTCTTCAAAACCATTATCTATTTACAAAATGTCATTCAATTTTAAAAGAAAAGGATTTTGTTGAAAATAGTCATGAAATATTTTTGAGAAAGCTTCATGAAAATAAGGCTTTATAAAACCATAAAAATCTTTTCATGCCATATAAGTTAAAAAAAACATTCTTCTCAAACTTTTGCTGGAAAACTCAAAAAAGTACCTTGTAACGTAAACAAAAGAAAGATTCCTTACATACCATGTAGTAAAAGTAAATAATGGTTAAAAAGGACTTTAAACATATATGAAAACACTTTTATAAAACATTTACATGGATGATAGACATATCCCCAGTAAATACTTACGAATAAGCAATCTCGGATAAAAATGAGATTTGCCGAATTATCCCTTACCTTAGGTCTGATATGCTTCGTACGTATCCGAACATCATGTACAATGATTTAAATAATGTTATTTACTTATTAAAGAATCATATTAATTGTTATTATATCATATATGGTTCACTTATGACTTTATATTACCCGTTCTTTTGTAAATTCCATGTTAAAGAGCGTTTTGGGTAAAATCGTTTCATTTGTTGTCCGTGTTTTGACATGTAATTATTCATATGATTACATAGATCATGATTACTTACATCCAGACTGTTAAAAATGATTTATATTTAATATATATATTCAGAATATACATATATATAATAGATTGATAAATGGAAAGAAATACACAGTTCTTGGAGACGGTAGGTCGTACGTACGCATGAATGTTATTTTCGTTTCCTCATTGAATTGAATGGAATTAATTGGATGACAAACATATATATATATATAAATCCAGTATCATTATTATGTCATATATTTCATGATTATTTATTATATATACTTTATAATCATTTATGAATGGTTAATCATTGAGAATGAATCTCATCGCGTCGTGGAGACGGTATTCCGTACGTACGCACAAGCGATGATATCATTCCCATCATCGTGGAAATTTTTTGGAGTTTATGTATATTATTAAATAATCAATATCACTTTAAAATAATCATATATAGTTATTATTTACACCATTATACTCATCCAAGTAAGGTGGTGGTGGAAAATAGATTACACCACGGCGTGGAGACGGTATTCTGTACGTACGCACGCGCGGTGATTTCGTTTTCCGTAGGATGGATAGATGGTGAAATAGGGTTGTTTCATACTTATAATAACATATCAGTATATGAGTTATACTGATGTTATTACTTCATAATAAAAAAACCTAAGAAGAAGAAGTGGAAAAAGAAATGAAGGTGAAAGAATCGTTAACAGACATTACCTCTTCTTTGTAGCGCCCTTTTGAGACCTCCTCTTAGGGCACTAAAATTGGCCTTTGAAGATAACTAGGACCTCTAGGATGTTTCTAGGGAAGTGGAGAAGAGAATTTTTCAGGGTATGGCCGATATTGATGGCTCAAAGTGGTGTGAGGAAGAGAGGGAGGAGGTGCCCTTTTATAAGGGAGGAGAGTGGAACCTTTCGAATTCTTAAAAATATTAATTTATAATAAAACTAACCCCACATAAAAACCTCCTAAAATAACTCATATTAAAATATTAGATGATATAGGGTTGTAATCTCATCAACCAATCAAATTTAGACATGTTTTGATCTTATTATAAACCTTATCATTTTTATTTATCTTTATTTAATCTATTTAAGTTTATTTGTGGTAATAAAATTCTAAATTTTAAATTATACCAAATAATTACTTATTTGTTGTGAATTTTCCATAATTTTTTACTTTATAACATTATAGATCATATAAATTTAAAGTTATAATTTTTAAATTTGTTTGTGATTTTTAAAAAATTTTATAATATGTTATTTTTATAAAATAACAATAGTATCAATTTTGACACTATTAATTTATTGGAATTTAAATAAAATATATACAGAATATATGTTCGAACTAAAATCTTTAATAGATTCATAAAAGGTCATATGTATCTATAAAATTAGTGGATCACATTAAATAGTTCATATAATATTTATTTTATTATTTTTAAAACCATTTATTTGGTTTATCTCTTAATAAAATAATTACTAGAGTATTTTTGTATATTTATTTAATAAAATTATTTTTTCATAAAAATTAAAAATAATATCCTATGATGAAGATAAATCTATTAACTTTTACAATAAAACATTTACTCTAATTTATCATCTTAAAATCACAATATTTAAATTGTTATATTTATTAAATTATGAAGGTGACAACTTTGGCATCATTTAAAATAAAATAATATAAGTGTCATAGTCACTCTTATAAGGCTCAAAACTGTTATATTTTAGGTAAATGGATGATTAAGGTGTATATATACACTAATAATAATTTTTGGTCAGGTTTTTGGGCCTTTTAATGGGTATTATTATTTCAATAAAAACTATATTACTTATTTTCCACTTAATAAATAATTTCTGTGTCATTAATGTATCCCCATTAATGACAATTATTTAATCCCTAAAAATTCTAAATAAATTATCATGATGTATATAATTTTATTATATTTCTGGATAGTATTCATGTTCGAAGTTTTATGATGTTTATTACTAAATTAAAATTATTATACTTATAAGATTGAAGAGAGTGACATGTTGTCACTTTCTTTAGTTTTAATAATAATTAAATTATTTTCAAGGTCAAAAGTCCATAAAATGAATCTAATACGACCCTTAGGTTATATGGGTCTACTTTTTTCCATCCAATAGAATTATTAAATGTGTTAGGGTAATTTTATAATATTATATTTACCCTTAATTACCCGATTTACCTTTAACTATGGTAAATAAAATTTACCGTAGTTACTATTCATAATTCCCAAAAATAAAAAGTAGCTTATTAACATAATTTGGACCCACTGATTCTAGATAGGGAATCCATTTTTCCAAATTCAATACACAAAAGTTGCAGAAATTAAATTAAAATTAATCCCGTTGTCGAAGGAAAATGGGTTTTTCTTTAAAACATTGCAAAAGATTGAATTGATTTAACCTACGAATTTAATGTAAAATCAATGCTAATGACATAAATTATATTAAATGGTACAAATATATTATATTTATACTTTAAAACATTCAATATTATAATTTAACCATATAAATTATTGCGATGAAAAAAGTTATTTTTAATTAAAATAATGCGGGTTTTTACTATTCATCAAAATATGAAAGTTACCAGAATAATATGAAAAATTTATCCAAAGTAAATTTTTATTTATTGATTCCAAATAAGAATTTGATTTTTTCAAATTGAACTTATAAATATTTCAAAAACTATATTTAAAGTGGGTGCACCATCAAAAGGCGGCAAAACTGCATTTTTTAAAAAATACATATTTTACCCGAAAAATTTATTTTGTTCTTATACCATGTTCTAAAAAATGTGTAAGACTAATAATAATGTTATAAAATTAAAAATTTAGTTAATACTATTCATAAAGACTAGTTCATAATAATATTATAATAATATATCGTTGTTTAGTAAAACCAGGTATTGTGTACAACACACGCTATCGAGGAAGGTCGCGATTGCGTGTAATGCAAGCCAAGTCAGGGTTGCGTGTTGTGCAAGAATCCTTCGTTGTTTTGTATAATAGAATCCAACCGTATTTTATTTATACATTGAATATATATATATATATATACTCAATGTTGCGTAGAATAACTATTATCAAAATTGTGTGGAACACGATCCAAGAATAGTGTTGCGTATACTGCAAGCTAATACAGTGTTGTGTATAGCAAAAAGGTAATTTTGATGTAGCATTCAACACAAGAAATTAATGAAATTAAATGAATATTTTTCATAAAATCTCGGGGTGTTACATTCTACCCCCCTTAAAATGAATTTCGCCCTCGAAATTCGTCGGGGTTATAAATGGTTTACTACTCGAAAGTTTGTTTAACAGAAACCCACATTGTAAAAAGGAATACCAAAACATGGATTTAAAAACTAAAATATAAAATGTAACGGTTACCCAAATTAACTCATCACTGGGTTTCCACGTAATAGAACATAGGTGAAAATATGGATATGGAAGAAAAATCTATCCATCATGTTTTGATGGAGAGTGGTAGAGAACATGGCTATGAAAAAGCCAACAATCACAAAGTTATTGATTTGTGATGATCTAAGGTACCATCTGATTCATCGGATATAATGGAACTAGAACAACATTTTTGGTTTTCAAGATCATTTCCCTAAAATTGATGAATTAAAAGATATACTTGCATGATTTTGGTACAATCTCACTGTAGTTCGTGAATTGAACAATTTCCACTTCATCCCTTAAAGAAAGGAAGTTGAATTTGTTATTCGTGATGTGTTAGAAGATCATGTGATAGAATGATGCGTCATTCCATCTCTTTCAAACAAAAGGATATCAAAAGTTATAAGTCCATCTTATGGTTAGATTAATCTTATATAGTTCCAAAAATGAACTTATACTTCATATATCATACCACTTAATAAAATAAAACTAATTTCTACTAACCAGGGACATCCTGTAGGCCAGTGGTATGCGATAAAGGCCAGGCGCACTTCGGTTGTGGGTTCGATTCCCACAGCCTTGTCCAACGCGATGGGTTGTTGCTCGTCCAACAGGTTGTACTTTTTCTAAAACTACATTATAAATAATATCTGAAAAAAATATAGCCTTAAAAAATACTAACTTATGTTCATCATAATTCATTCCAATCTTTAGGCTTAGCCAAAATAAATATGTACAATCTCATAGTATAAAAAAAATGATTACATGAAATGTCATCAACCAAGCATGTGAATACCATCATTTATCCCCCATATATCTTGTTGGTCACATTCCAATCATGTGAATACCATAATCATGTATTCTCTTGAAAAATGAATACCCATTGAACCTTATTGAAAACATGAATGCAGTTAAAAGTTATCACTTTCCACAAACCAAAATCCTCAAAATTCTATATACTCAAACCATGATATCACTTAGTCCTTATATCAATCATGAGCTCATGAATACAATCAAACATCTCATTATCTTCTTATTCCTTCATTATCTGCATATCATCTACTTTACAAAATATCTGAATAACCTTCCATGGTTACTGGTACCATTCAACATATACTTTCAATTACTTTTAGGAAAAATAATAGTGTTACAATCCTTAGATGATTCTTTATTCCATAGTACCATTAACTATACAACATAACTCTCGATAAACATATAATCATTCCACTACCTTCTAAAACAACCGACTGAGCTTCAACACTTCTTTCTGCTCATATATCATTTGTAGTCTCCTCATCATCATCCACATAAATACTACCCATATGACTATTCTGATTCTCTTCATGAGATTTTCCATTAGGGCATTGGTTTTCATAATGCATGTACTTTCCACATTTAAAATATATAATCATTATTGATGTCGTAGCAATACCATTATCCTTGTCCATGGTGTTAACTGAACCTTTTCCATTGCACTTACTGGATTTGTGTCCTTCTTTTCCACACCCAAAGCATCTTCCAGTTCCTTTGAAACAATCTCCCTGATGCCTCTTCCCACATGATTTACATAAAGGAAATTGAACTTTGTTTCCTCTATGATCATCATGAAACTCCATATTTCTCTTATTATCTGAGTCGGGATACTTACCAAAGTTGAGATTATTGATCATGTTATGAGATTGTTGATTGGGTATAATAAAGATTTTTGGACTTCCAGATCTCATTTCATTTGGTTTCTCATAAAGAAAATCATTACATTGTCTATCATATCCTCCATTATCATGAATCTTCCTGTTTCCAGCCATTTTATAAAACCGAAAAAGAATAGTGTGAGAGGCAAAAATCATGCTAGGGAAAACAACATAGTAAAGGGGGAGTATCCTCAATATCTAACATCTTAGGTAAAATTCTATGATCGTTACCGTAGTTCTAGGACTGTATCCTATATGTATACTTATCCTTAGGGACATCCCTAGACATACCTTAGAAATATCTCTAGGGATGTCACTAACGTTTTCGCATCCTAGTTTCCAAAGGTGGACTAAACCTTTCCTCTGATACCAACTGTAGAGACCCAAAGCATGACGTACATGGACATTACATTACTTTAGCAGAATACTTAATACATAACAAAAACAGACACACAAGGACCGTAATAGTATAGGGTCTTTGGAAACTTGGAACGTAGTCTTCTAATCGTGGTGAAAGATCTTCAACATCTCCCATAAAGATCTTCCACTTTTTTTCTTACCTAAAACCTTTCTTTATATCATGGGGAAAATAAAACATAAAAAGGGTGAGCTCAAATGCTCAGTAAGGGTAAGCATGGATAGAATAAAACATGCATATACAGTTGAACTTAAAAACATAAACATAATGTTTAAACATCAAAAGCTTGAAAAATGACATAAAACATGGAAGTACGTAAGGCATAGATCATAAAGAAACATTAAGAATGATAAAATAGCATGGGAATAAAACATGTAATTGTGGAAATCATTAAGCACATGATATTATTTCCATAGTAGCCAAGGAATTGCTGCCAACACCATCTTAGTGGACAAAGTCCCTTTCTGAATCGAGTTCACTCCTCGTTCCAGTCCTGTATTACTGAACCAGTTTAACTTTCCATTCCAGCCATGTCTATCTCATGAGATATAAATCTTTAAGCAATGAATTGTAGGGATATATAGGTACCACCCATCTTATAATTAAATCATTCTTACTTGTGCCACAAAATAAACATACATCATTCATAATAACCCAATAAATAAAATGGGTTTCATAAACATCATCCCATCATCACATAATCCATATAAAAGAAATGGATTTCATAATAAGAAAAGTTAAACCATGTAAATAATAGAGACATTATACTTGAAACATACGCATATGAAATAATTTCATCTTAGATGGAAAATGGTTTCGATAAAACACTTGAAATGAATTCTTGAGGAAAATATCCTTTCTTCTTCAAAATCATTCTATTTTTACAAAATGTCATGCAATTTTAAAAGAAAGGGATTTTTTGAAAATAGTCATGAAATATTTTGGAGTATGCTTCATTAAAATAAGGATTTATAAAACCGTAAAAATCCATTCGTGCCGTATAAGTTAAAAAAATATTCTTCTCGTACTTTTTCCGGAAAAGTCAAAAAAGTACCTCGTAACGTAAACAAAAGAAAGATTCCATACATACCATGTAGTAAAAGTAAATAATGGTTAAAAAATAGTTTAAACATACATTAAAAAACTTTTGTAAAACATTTACATGGATGATAGATATATCCCCAGTAAATACTTATGAATAAGCAATCTCGGATAAAAATGTGATTTGCATAATTATCCCTTACCTTAGGTCTGATATGCTTCGTACGTATCTGAACCTCCTGTATAATGATTTAAATAATGTTATTGACTTATTACAGAATCATATTAATTGTTATGATATCATATATGGTTCACTTATGACTTTATATTACCCGTTCTTTTGTAAATTCCATGTTAAAGAGCGTTTTGGGTAAAATCGTTTCATTTGTCGTCCGTGTTTTGACATGTAATTAATTATATGATTACTTAGATCATGATTACTTACATCCAGAATGTAAAACATGATTTATATTTAATATATATATTCAGAATATACATATATATAATATATCGATAAATGGAAAGAAATACACCGTTCATGGAGACGGTAGGCCGTACGTACGCAAGAACGTTGTTTTCGTTTCCTCATTGAATTGAATGGAATTAATTGGATGAAATACATACATATATACATAAATCCAGTATCATTATTATGTCATATATTTCATGATTACTTATTATATATACTTTATAATCATTTATGAATGGTAATCATTTAGAATTAATCTCATCGCGTCGTGGAGACGGTATTCCGTACGTACGCACGAGCGATGTTATCGTTCCCATGATCATGTAATTTTATTGGAGTGTATGTATACTATTACAGAATCAATATCACTTTACAATAATCATATAATGTTATTATTTACACCATTATACCCATCCAAGTAAGGTGGTGGTGGAAAATAGATTACACCACGGCGTGGAGACGATATTCCATACGTACGCACGCGCGGTGATTTAATTTTCCGTAGGATGGATAGATGGTAAAATAGGGTTGTTTCATAATTATAATAAAATATAATTATATGAGTGATACTGATTTTATTACTTCATAACGAAACAAACTAAGAAGAAGAAGTGGAAGAAGAAATAAACGTGAAAGAATCGGTAACGGACATTACCTCTTCTTTGTAGCGCCTCTTTGAGACCTCCACTTAGGGCCCTAAAATTGGTCTTTGAAGAAGACGAGGACCTCTAGGATGTTTCTAGGGAAGTGGAGAAGAGAATTTTGTAGGGGATTGCCAATCTTTAAGGCTCAAAGTTGTGTGAGGAGGAGAGGGAGGAGGTGCCCTTTTATAAGGGAGGAGAGGGGCACCTTTAGAATTCTTAAAAATATTAATTTATAATAAATATATCCCCACTTAAAAACCTCAAAAAATGACTCATATTCTAATATTAGACGAGATAGGGTTGTAAAATCATCAACCAATCAAATTTAGACATGTTTGGATCTTATTTTAAACCTTATCATTTTGATTTATCCTTATTTAATCTATTTATGTTTATTTGTGGTAATAAAATTCTAAATTATAAATTATAACAAATAATTACTTATTTGTTGTGAATTTTCCATAATTTTTTACTTTATAACATTATAGATCATATAAATTAAAATTTATAATTTTTAAATTTGTTTTTGATTTTTAAATTTTTTTATAATATGTTATTTTTATAAAATGACAATAGTGTCAATTTTGACACTATTCATTTATTTGAATTTAAATAAAATATATAAAGAGAATATGTTCGAAATAAAAGATTTAAAAGATTCATAAAAGTCAATATGTATCTATAAAATTAGTGGATCTCATTAAATATTTCATATAATATTTATTTAAGTATTTTTAAAACCATTTATTTGTTTTATCTCTTAATAAAATAATTACTACAACATTTGTGTATAATTATTTAATATACTGATTTGTTGCATAAAAATTAAAAATAAAATCCTATGATGAAGATAAATCTATTAACTTTCACAATAATACTTTTACTCGAATTTATCATCTTAAAATCACAATATTTAAATTGTTATATTTATTAAATTATGAAGGTGACAACTTTGGCATCATTAAAAATAAAATAATATAAGTGTCATAATCACTTTTATAAGGCTCCAAATGGTTATATATAAGGTACATGGATGCTTACGGTGTAGATATACACTACAAATAAGTTTTGGTCAGGTTTGTGGGCCTTTTAATTTGTATTATCATTTCAATATAAACTATATTACTTATTTTCCACTTAATAAATAATTTCTGTATCATTAATGTATCACTATTAATGACAATTATTTAATCCATAAAAATTCTAAATAAAATATCATGATGTAGATAATTTTATTATCTTTCTGGGTAATATTCAGGTTCAATGTTTTATGATGTTTATTACTAAATTAAAATTATTATACTTATAAGATTTAAGAGAGTGACATGTTGTCACTTTCTTTGGTTTTAATAATAATTAAATTATTTTCATGGTCAAAAGTCCATAAAATGAATCTAATCCGACCCTTAAGTTATATGGTTCTAATTTTATACATCCAATAGAATTTTGGCATGTGTTAGGGTAATTTTATAATATTATATTTACCCTTAATTAACTGATTTACCTTTAACTATGGTAATTAAAATTTACCGTAGTTACTATTCATAATTCCCAAAAATAAAAAGTAGCTTATTAACATAATTTGGACCCACTGATTCCAAATATGGAATCCATTTTTCCAAATTCAATACACAAAAGTTGCAGAAATTAAATTAAAATTAATCATGTTGTCGAAAGAAAACGGGTTTTACTTTAAAACATTGCAAAAGATTGAATTGATTTAACCTACGAATTTAATGTAAAATCAATGATAATGACATACATTATATTAAATGGTAAAAATATATTCTATTTATACTTTAAAACCATTCAATATTATAATTTAACCATATAAATTATTGTGATTAAAAAAAGTTGTTTTTAATTAAAATATAGCGCCTTTTTACTATTCATCAAAACATGAAAGTTACCAGAATAATATGAAAAATTTATCCAAAGTAAATTTTTTATTTCTTGATTTCATAGAAGAATTTTATTTTGTCAAATTTAACTTATAAACATGTCAAAAACTAGATTTAATGTGGGTGCACCATCAAAAGGCGGTAAAACTGCATTTTTTGAAAAATACTTATTTTACCCGGAAAATTTATTTTGTTCTTATACCATGTTCTAGAAAATGTGTAAGATGAATAATAATGTTATAAAATTCAAAATTTAGTTAATACTATTCATAATGTCTACTTCATAATAATATTATAATAATATATCGTTGTTTAGTAAAACCCGGTATTGCGTACAACACACGCTATCGAGGAAGGTCACAATTGCGTGTAATGAAAGCCAAGTCGGGGTTGCGTGTTGTGCAAGAATTCTTTGTTGTTTCATATAATAGAATCCAACCATATTTCATTTATACATTGAATATATATATATATATATACTCAATGTTGCGTAGAATAACTATTAACAAAATTGTGTTTTACACGGTCCAAGAATAGTGTTGCGTATACTGCAAGCTAATACGGTGTTGCGTATAGCGCAAGGTAATCTTGGTGTAGCATAAAACACAATACATTAATGAAATTAAATTAATATTTTTCTTAAAATCTCGGGGTGTTACATATATCCACCGAATAGTTATTTATATCACCTAACTCAACGATTTGTCAAATGGTAATACATTTATGAAGGGTGTATTTTGTCTTTTAGAAGACCAAGATTTCCTGGACTGGGAAGTATCTCTATTTTTTTATAGTAAATATCAATTTATACCTAAATTATATGAACGTACTCATGATTAGAAATGAGATTCTTGATCTGGATATTTTATAACATAGAATAAAATGATGAAATGTGATTTTCGTCTTTTTTGAGTACCAAATAGTGTTTTTTTGGAACTCTTCTAACTAATAGATACAGTATTGAGGTAAAACACCAAAAGATATTTAGATCTTATATTATATTTAATATTTTGGTAACTAACATTTTTCCAACCCCTAATAATGATCTTATACTTACCAATAAATTCCAATAATGTATCCTTACTTCTTCTCAAGTACTTAATGATGTTTTTCGCAATAATTTAGTAACTCTTACAACTATTAGATTGATATATAAGTTTTATTATCAGTGGATAAGGGACAATGATTAAAAGTAAATGTCATGGAATAAATGATAGATCATATATTGGATACATAAGGATTCCATCCTTTTTAAAAAAATATGATGAATCTTGAACCTTCTTATTATTCATTCCATGAACCACTGGCTGAAACACTTTCTTGGAATTTACATGGATTAATATATTTATCACAATATTAATATATTTGTATTCACTTAGTCCAAGAAAAAACTTTTACGTATCTCTATATATCTTCATACACAATATTTAGGTTGCTTCACCCTTTTATTTTTTCAAGAGGAACTTTCCAAATAAAATATTCACATTTTAAAATGTCGAGATATCATTTATAATGAGTAGTAATTCATCTACACATGGTATTTAAAATAACAAAAATATTCTAAAAATCTACTTGTATACTCAAGAATAATCATCATTATTTATGAAATAAAAATCATGGATTTCATAATTAAACTAGATATTCTAATTCCAATTATATTTCTTTAATCCATAAATATACCATTACAACTTGAAAGATTTAGTATATTCATTTGGAACTTTAATCCCCTAGGATTCTTTATATACCCAAGATGGACTACATTATAATATAGGAAAGTGTTTTTTAACTCCATTTTATATATCTCTTAATCATAATGAGATTCTCTTTAATGAAATATCTACATGGAATTAATGATCATAAATAGATAAAAATATATTTTCATTGAAAATAAAAATATCTTTTTATTTCCTTTTTCGAAATAGAGAAACTTATAGGTTAGAAATATACCATCAATGTCTGTTTTTACACTGAAAAATCCCCTTATATTCTTTGTGTCTTCTCACATCATGTAAATCCACTATGTTCCAAGCATTTGTTAGGGTACATGGAGTCTATCATTGATTTTAAAGGTTCTAAACATTTTATGGAATCCAAAATCACCATGGACTCTCACTAGGTAGTAGGTTCATCATCAATAAAAAGTATGTCATCATCATTATCTATATGCAATTTTTTCTCTTAGGCTCCTAATGAATCTGACAAGATATTCAATATTTTTATGTAACGTGAGTTAATTCTTCATTCATATGTAATTATAGAACATACTCACTTTTCATATTAGGAACGCTGCCTATTCATTATTCCTCACCTTATCCATGATAACATTTCCTCCGAGTAAATATTTTATTGATATATTCCTTTAAGTGAATGTAGTAAATTTAACCAAAAACCCTTTATTCTCTGTAAGACTATAGAAATAATACCATTTAGTTTTTTTGGAAAACCAACAAATAAAAATGTTTCTGATATAAATAAATTTTATGATAACACTAACATCCTATGTATTCTTAAAAACTCAAAAACTATATATAACAAAATATGGGATACTTACAGATATTTATTTCATATAATTTTATTATTACATCTTTATTTGGAATAATTTTATGTAAGAAAATATTAGTTTTCATTGTTTTTCCCAGGAATCATATATGAAGGTCGCACTAACTTGTTATTAATATTTGATATATGATGTCTTCTAGTTTTTACTGGAATATAAATCATGTAAAAGTATTAAAATTTATTATGAATCCAACTTACTAAATATATTTCATTAGCAGACACCCTCTTTCCACCCTAGGCCACAGGTAATCTATTAAATTTAATGTCGAACACTATATTCCTCATAAATATCAAATCATTACATCCAAATACCAAATATATAAATCTAATACCAATTAACATATATTTTTGATATATTTATATTTTATATCACAATGTATAAGGTTTATCCAAAGTTCCAATAATATCTTTGGTCGAACTATCGTTCCCAAATAGTAAAACAAATCAAAAAATGACTATACTACCACTTCATAACATCATGGCCTGACCTATCTGAATGATTCCAAAATGGTAGAATTAAATTACATCATGATCATCTTCTCTTATTCTGGAGAAATCTAATTAATATAAAGGGTATGTAATTTTATTTGTAAAACTATACCCTTTGGTTCAGATATCCATAAATAATAACTGAATCAGTAATGAAAACCAATCAAAAAAAATAACAGCATAATATGAAATTTATATTTATTAACCAACTACAAAACAATATTTATCGTGTAGTAATATAGTGGATAAAAATTTTAATATCACATTAATTATATATAAATAACTAGGATAAGTTTTTCCCCAATCATAAATGGACTTAGTTTAATATATACAAAATTATAGAGGCTCTACAAACCTAAAACTAAGTCCCCACACTATCCTATCTCCTGAAATAGATTATAACATTCCAGCTCAACCATACACTATGTGGAATTTTCTATTACATATATCCAAAAAAATTATTTTTTCCCATGATATGAGTTACTCATGTAGGGATTGAGTACCAATTTTTGTTCCACCAAAAATGGTTTCCCCAATCAAATCTATTATATACAAATGTATTAATGAAGTGATATACTAATTAATAAAACATAAATCAATAAAAATTATTATTGTCACGTCATTTGTGATGTATAAGAAATCTAAGGAGTGATCATACCATCTTTGATCTATGGTGGGGATGTCTGAATGTATGTAATGTATTATGCAAGGGTCAGCATAGGATCCACCTAATCATTAAAAATTTAACCATTGTTAATCATATCCCAACTCACAAACAATCAATAAAAAAGTCATTGTATCCTATAATATTTTAGAATACATTCATTTTTCTATATATCCCAATAAAAACCTCAAAAATAGGATAATAAAATACAAAATTAGAATGTACATATGCGTTCGTGGCATCCCTAGCCACAAAAATCGGCATTAAAGTTGGAATTGTATCCCAACCAGTAAGAAATTAAATTTACATGGTCAATTTATTTCATTCCATATGATTCGACACAATTGTGGTTAAAGTCACCCCCAATATAGAAATATCAATTACTAGGAAAAGTGTAAATTTCCATGTGTACCCATACAAGAGTGGGCATAACACCCAAGGCCATGTCTTATATAACACAAGAGGCAAAAACATCCCTATTAGTTGTCCATGATATTTTATGTTGTATGTCCATCCTATAACAATATCAACTTCATCATAATAGACATATAGCCCCCCCAAAAACATTTTTATCAAAGAATATTAGGTAATTTGTAAGTATAACCCACACCAATATATGTAAAATCATAACAAGCATGTCCCCAAATTTAATTAACATCATCAATGGAATTGGTCAGGTTTTTATAGGCCATATGAATGACTAACATAATGGGAATATTTTCCAATAAAATCAAAAATACCAATAGAATTATAATTTCATCCCAATTTAAAATTTCATAGAAATAGTTAGTGGAATCCATTACACATATTGTCAATTCAGTGACAAATAGTAATTCGCCACATATTTTTAATCATAATTATACATATTTATTAAAACATTAAAAAATATAATTAATAATAAATATTAAATATACAAAATCATCCAAATATATTTATTAGAAAATTTCAGGTAGTTTCCAATACAACTAACCCCCTTTCCAAAATCTATATCAAATATACGATCTCCCTGAAACTACTCTAAACTTAAGGTGCACATCTTTTACTTCTCTAATACATCACAACAAACCAAAATGATATAAACTTGGTTAATTTCTTTTAAATTTAATCCTTTTTATATTATATCTTATATCCATACCTATATTTATTATGGTTGGATTAGAGGAACCAATAAAGGACCTTTGATTAATAACAATTCTAAATGAACCTCTCATTGGGTCACTTTTAAAATTTCAAGTATAGTTTACGTTTAGGGACATTGGTGACCATGGAATCATATCACAAAACACAAATTATACTCATGGCCTCGAAAAAACTAAACTAATGCAAAAGAAATAATAAAAATAATTCAATTTATATTAGGGTCACATGTGCATAATTGGCACAACCCATATATCATAGGTAAAGTGATAATTTTAAAAGGATTATGGGAAACCATGAGGACCAACATCCACATCATAGTAGACTCACACTCATTGAATATCATTATAAGAATCGAATTTTATTTCAATAAACAGAAAAAAAATATCTTAAACCCAATAATTAGATATTCCATGTGTGTAATAAAGACACAAGGATAGAAACAAATAATTAAAGAAAGAGGAATCCTATACTCACATATATGTACCATTAGAATAATATGTGTCTCAATAAAACCATGAATATAGGTGATCCACCATTGGTATGAAGACTTAGAAAGAATAATGTGAGGGGGTAATATAGCATGCCTAGGAACCTAGTGAGGGGAGTCTCATTTTAAAAAATATTAATAATTATTGATAAATTAATTATAATATAAAAAAAGTAGACATGTGGCCATTTATTATTATGTCCTCTATCACCAGGTACCATGTTCCCTATTGAGTTCCAAATTCTATATTTCACAGGTGTTTTGTGTCCCTCTAGAGGCTCCCCTTTCTACTAAGAGCCACTAAGTAACCATTTAACTAGAAATGGGTACCCATTTTCATATTTTATCAAAGGAAAATGTCCCAAACTGAGATAAACTTCTCTAAATTCATCAATATACTTATACCAACTCCTGTAATAGACTAAATCTACCAAGATGCATTTGTTTTTATGAAAATTTAAATAAAAACACATCACATCATATGATTAATGTAACACAAGTATTATATTAAAAATAACATTTAAATTATTTAATTTTTTCAAACAAATCATTATTTTTTTATTTTATATATAAATCAGTTTTATTCTATCATATATTATTTTATTGATGTATGATGGGGTATTATAAATGTAAAATTTTTAGTCACTTATTATGGGACAGCATAATTTTAATGTAAATTTCATAAAAACTACTATTAAATATCAATTAAAGTATATCAGTATTCTAGAATAAAAATTATGACATCGTCCAAAATATATACACTAATAGAGGTGGATCCAAACTAGTCATGTCAAAAAAAATTATTTAATATTTTCGGGAATAATAATGTCTTGAGTATTTTTTATATATATGATATTTCTAAATAAAATGTTACCGGTTTTACCATTTTGAGATAATGTACATACTTGAAAATGTACTATGGGTATGTCTTCCAAATATGTTTTTAGAGTAAATGGAAGGTCCGTAGTATGATTTTTTAAATTATAAATTGATACCATATATTTCCTTGATCATATTTTTTTCTTATCTTCATATCATTATAAACATTGGTTTGTAACTTTTTCCCAATTATGAAATATTTGGAATATAATATAAGTAATAAATTTTGTACCTACTTATTCATTCATTCCATTTTATAGTGAAAAATCATGATATACTAGTTCTAATAGCATATACCACCATTTCAATACCATATCATTAATGGGAATCAGTAGATTTTATTTTTACTCATCATCTACCTAAATAACAACTCCCACATAATCATAGAGTAATGGTTTATTATGAAGGGCATCACATTTAATATTGTACATTATACCTCTTGAAATGTCATAGTTTTTTCATGTTGGAAAATATTAATTACAATAATTTTTATTATAAAATATTATTAAAATTTATATAAAAAATAAACTGTAATAAAAAAAGTACCGCACCCTCTTATTAAATGACTAACTTCATTATGAGAAAAACGTTTTACTAAAAATAAATCTCAATTATCCAAAAAAATATTTAGTAATACAAATATAATAAAGGAGGTTTTATTATTTCGTTCAATAGGTTGTCCACTGTAACATCATTAGCCCAGTCTTCACCCATGTGACCCAAGATGTACACATCATGCCTCTAGAACTCCACTCTATATATCAAAGCTTTTGGGTTGGTATTGAGGTTATGATAATAATATGGAGAAAGACTAAGGCCTTAATATAATTGTATAAAATCAAATATAAATCCCATAATATAATAACAGGAACATCACATCAAATAAAAATAGATTTATAATGGAAGGACTAACATCAGTAAAATTTAATATCATTCCATAAAAAAAGATAGCCACAAAGATCATTGATCTATATAAATAAATAAAGATAACTTACAATTTTATACATATACATTACATAAATAAAAATCAGAAATAAAAAAATAAGAATAAATACAACTATATCCTCATACTCACAAAGGGAATGTCTCAAAAATCATTTATGAGATCCTCCAACTCAATCACCTGGGTGTGGGTTTGTGCCCTGACATACAAGCTAAACATAAGGTATTCACAACATTAAGGGTGTATACACAGAGTGAAAGAATTAAAATATGTAGGCCACAACTAATGGTTTACATTATAATAACTAGATATATTTATACATATAATAAATTAAATAAAATCAGTAAAAAATCTCAAAATTTCTCATTTCATGCCATTGTGTGTTCATGAATCCATAAAAAGGATGAATTCATACCTAATCTGGCTAGTGTAAAACAGGGTTATATTCCAATTTTTTAATCCCAATTTAATGGATTTAAGTGTAATATCATCTTCATAAAATATTTATTCTAGAATGAGTCATCACTATAATGATTTCAAGGGTTATTGTGTCATCACCACAATCATAAATGTAGAAAATGACATATCACCTATATAATAATCAAGCTAAATGATTCATCATTATACAAATAGAATAAGGTGAATAATATTCAAGGGTTAATTATGTTTCACCCTACATGTATAGATGGGTCAATGATGTGACTCCATATAAAAAAACCTTTTGTAAATTATTTATGACTATTCATATAACTCTAGCTGAACAATATATCAACATCAACAAACCATGAGTGAATAATGTGTCACTACATACAAAAATCTATGTGAAAAATATATCACTACCAAAAAACAATAGGTGGACATTGTGTCACCATATATATAAATCATGATGAATGATACATCAATATCCACTGGTGAATGATATTAGACCATTTAATTACCTATATGTGAATGATATATCTGAAACACAACAACAATGGTGATTGGTGTATCACAAAAAAAACTATGGGTGATTGATGTCTAAATAGTATAAATAATATGGTGGAATAATTTATCTCTATATAAATATATTTTGGTCAAACAACATCTTCTTGATGGTTATGAAATCACATCTCTATCCCATAGAGATCACTCAAATCGAAATTTTGACCATATCATCTACGATATGGGTCAATCGATACCACCCATTATAAAATGTATTATCAGGGTAATAATCTAAACAATATGAATCAACCTACCAAATATTACTTGACTGTGACCCATAACATCCTATACAGATTGTATATTTATGGAATCTACTCCTAACCCCAAACTAATATCTCTAAACACATCACATGTGTATCTAAAATCTGGAAACTCATTATTCATAATCATTGAATACAAAAATATTGTTCTTAGGCACAACCCATATGCCATATCCAATGGAACCTATACTTGTGGTCACAAAGGAAACCCATCATTTTAACCACATGATACTCTATCCTTTGTAGGTTATTTTTCGTAATCTCATAAGATTTTCAATAGTCCATGGCATTATCTCGTTCCTATATCAGTAGTCACCAATCACATGGAGAGTGATCTATAAGGCTCAACACCAGTCTATCCCATAATCTAACCCCCTTGATAAATAGAGCACAAGGAAGTTGTATAGTTATTCTACCAACAATAGATATTCCTCTTCAATACACCTACTCATCTCAATGTTTCAATACGAAGTATCAAACAAATACCATAGCTTAAACCTCTTGGATAACCCTCAATAGGATAGTTCCTCTAAAAACTCCTCACTCGGTTCATCCTTATCTCATTTCTCTAAGTTAACACCTCATATTTATACATAATAACTCCCTTGGCCATTTAACCCATTGAACAAGGTCAATCACTATCCATGGGTTCCATTTTCTAATCTAACCAATCCGTTACCATATGATACATAGACATCAATGGTTATATGACCATGAAACAATACTCAAAGTACCCACTATAAGCCCAAAATGCCTTTAATTTTTAGACTCATATATAAGAAACCATATTGGTTTCATCTTATGATTATTACACCCAATTACTGCAAGTTCTAATTCACAGAAAAAATACAAACATATATAATGCACTAAAAATGATATTGACTACCTCATATGAATGCTAACCACTTTTCCATGATTATTTCTTCATTATATCCAATCCTGACCACTATGAACAAGCCCTCACTCATCCTTATTCTTATATATAATCCCATTAACTTATCCAATATGTATAAAATTACTTATAAAAACATATATAATCAATCCCATATTTAGGAAATAATTTATTTAATGAGGCATAATCAACATAAGAATTATTAATTAGTGCCCACCTATAAAAACATCATAAAATGGAGTAATAATTCCCTAAAATTAATCCAAAAAAATAATTTAAAAGAGGTATAAATTTATATCTTGATTTATTGAGAAATATACCACATAAATAATTAAAAACATGGGAAAAGAAAATGTGTGGCCTTCCACCAATTAAACTAACTAAAACCAAGTGGTTACTTCTTTCAAAATCCTCCTATAGAATCCTCACAAAAAAACTCATCATCTTGATGCAATTACACCACGATATACTAGAATTATAGATAAAATATCTAGTCTTCCATAAAAATTTTTTATAAGGAATATAATAAATAAATTATAAGTAATAAGAGAAGAGGAAATAACTATATTTATTGAAGAAAAACTCCAAAAAAATATGATGGAAAGAGTATCATGGTTAGAGGATAACTGATTAAATAAGGAGAAACTCTCCTCTCTTTGTTAAGTAGTCGGGGAATAAATAATTTTTTTAAAAACAATGTAAAATAGAAATATTCACTATAATTTAATTAGGTGTCAAAAAAGGTCAAAAAATCCTTTGTGATTACTATTTTACCCATGGAGGGGTGTTCTGTAGCGACCACCTTTCCATTAGATGTTTTGTGGCCCTAATATGCTTTTAGATACTTACTTCCATTACCAAATTTACTTCACTATATATTATATGCACAAAATTCTTCTTGAGGCCTTCTATGTCCAAAATTTTACCTTAAAATCATCTTTTTAATCATTTAATACATCCCTAAAATTTTAATTTGATTTAATAATTTCAAATATAAAAAATGAATATGGTTTCACATTAAAAAGAAATGATATTTTCTATGACTCTCCATGATATAGTGGTGTTTGTTATTCTGATATTCCTACAATACCATGTCTCATGATCTAGAATCCAACCCAAGAATCTTTGATTATCTTCACTGTTGGGCCTTTGGGCCAAAAAATTGGCCTTTAAGGCCATGTAATGGGATTTCAGGCCCACTGGGACCATGGGCCATGTAATGGGTCTATTCTACCCAAAAAAAAGATTTCTTTTGTTTAAATAAAAAATGAGCCTTCGACCACAAACTTTTTTAAAAATATCACTATAAGTGGCCATACTTGATCAAGAAGGAATATTTTGATCATGTTCCCTTCAAAATAGAATTATTTTAAAAACTAAATAGCACACATACTGTGATGTTGACTTAATTCAATAACACTACAATAATTTTTTCAATCCTAATGAAATTATTTGATCCCTTACTAAGTGATTTTTTATTTTCATACATAAAATCAACAATATTCCCCCGAATATCAACATCCCATTCATATATATGTATTAATCATAAATTATGCACACCTAATTTGTAGTCTCACACATAATAATTTTTTAATTATCTAAATTATCACCTTGTAACATTGTATTTCTTACTCTATGATGAGTTTCAACCATCCTCAACCAGATCCCTATTTTGGTAGGAACACTTAAACCATTCAGTTTTCAATTTATGAATTTCTTAGCTCAACTAAATCATCTAACAAACCAATATAGGCTAATTGTCATGATATATATGTCACCCTACAATAAGACCAAAATTGTCTTCCTAGTATCATGATTTTGGAATCATGTTTGAGAAACATCCAAAAAAATGGAATGAATTTACCTTTTAATGTATATAATACAGGGAAAATTTCAACCCAGGAGCTCTAACATGGTGTTTCTACCTAATAGATGAGAAATGTATAAGAAATATAAAATATAAAATTTAAAATAAATATAAATAATTTATAATATCATATTTAAATACATGTGAAACAAAAAATATATTAAGAAAATATATTATTAAGAAATTAAATCATTATATACAGCAAAAAAAGTATAAGCCTGAAAATGAATCCAAAGTGAGGGAAAAGAGATATGAGAAGTTGATATTGTGAGTACACAAGAACTATGAAAATAACATTATCCAAAATATCTAGATGTAAAAATAAATCATGTTTTCTTTTAATCACATCAAATCTGATTAATGGCATGGATTGTCCCCCATATCAAAATGGAACCATTCATTTTATTACGTTCTATTAATACAAGGATATATATAATGAATGTTTGTATATAGGGTAAGAGAAATAATACTATTAGGATACCACCACTGTTCTATACAAATTAATTTTAGAAAAAATCTTGTAATTATGGTTCAAAAAATACACATAATAATAATAGTGTATTATTTTTAATATACAAAAGAAGAGTATTATACTTGTCCTTTAATTTTAAACTCGAATCATACCAACAGGATTTTAAAAGAGGAAAAATTTATAAAGGAAATAATTTATAAATTAAAAATGGACTTCAAATATAGGTGATTTAGATATTAGTAATGTAACTCCTTTAATACTGATTATAAATTAAATTCAATAAATAAACAAATTATTTTAGTTAAAACAATACATTATCAAAACATTTGAATCCCTTTAAAAACTTTTACTGCATTAAATATTGGAGTGTCACAATATAAAAATCAAATAACAAATAAATTGTCTTAACATAAACCTAAATAAAGTCTCAATTATCATGGGTTAATAGAATAGTTCATATAGAGAAAATATATGACCAGCCTACAGAGGAATCAATATACAAGAAATTGATTTGATCTTACCATCACTTACACCCAACTAACAATAACAAAATTTTTAGGAGAAACAATATAATGGGAGTATTATCATCCAATAAGGAATAAAATCTCATGAAGAGTCATGAACCATTATAACCGTCATCACTATATTTACCACTTATCTAACCCTAATTCACATAATGTTTCATTAAACAAAGGTAATGAAAAATATTATTTTGACAATACATTTCATAAACACACATCACACCTCAAAAAATCATATAAATAAAAATCCCATTTCACAATAATATCAACCAAAAATCATGAGATATTTCTACATTTATTTATATAACATATATATTCATAAAATAAATTGTGTTGTAAAAACACATAAAAATCACTCTATTTTATGAAAACCAATCCTATAAAATTTGAAAAGATTATTGACATGATGATATCATTGTATAATAATCTTAAGAAATCATACAATAAAACAACATTGACTATTTCATAATAAAATTTCAATTGACATGTCATTGATAACTTAGTGTCAAAAACATTACATGTGTGGAATTTTTGGTATTTATTATAGAATATGTTCATTTGGAAAAATTAATTTCTAAAGAGTAAAAATATAATCTTACATAAAACCATTATTAAAGTTGAAATTAAAATTTATATCAACTGAAGCATCATTATAAATAATAAAAAAATGGTTTTATTAAACATTTTTTCATTGAACCATCTACATGTAATTAATTTAGTCAATGTGAAATAGTGGAAATCCACCTAGAAGGAAATATATGATAATGCATAAGATATTGAAAATATGAAAAATTAGAAAACATAAAAAAACATATATATACAGAAGAATCCCTATTCCATTATAGAAAACCTAGTGTAATAAAATGAGATAATGAGAGGGATTATAATGTGGGGATATTATTAAGAGGATCAAACCTTAAAGAATAAAAGGAGGGATAACCACAATGATAGTTTCTTGAAGACTTATGAATATAAGGAGTGGAAATGAAGATTTTAACCATTTAAAATTGATAAAAACTGATATAAATATATAATATTTTAAGAGTATATGTGATCTAGATAAACGGTTAGAAAAACATTGAATCAAACAATTTAGATCTATTTGAATTCTTTATTTACCTACACATACCTTGTGTATGGTTAGGGTGATTTTTTTCCTTAATCATGATACCCTTAAAAGGTCTCCACAACTCTAAATATTTAGTTTAAATTCTTGGTAAAACATGCTAGGTTTTGAAGTGATGACATGTATTTGAAACATAAGAAAAATCTATAACAAAACAAAACAATATATCAGAGTTATCTATATGTTCTGAATTAATAACAAAATAAATAATTATAATATAACATTCACCAATTAATAAGAGATATAAATTATTTTTTTCATCACATAGGATAAAATGATCGGTTCAACCCTCTTAGGGTTTTTATGGATCATAAGAATATATCGATGCTTAGGAAGGATCATATCTTTTCCATGGTCTATTTGAAAAATGATTTTAAAGGATGATGGAGATAGATATTCATTATGGTTATCTTTGAGTAGTTATTATAGATTATTGATACAGTGGACTCAAACACACACATATGTGGGTTGAACCACCTTTAAAAAGTAATTTAACAACTAAAAATGTTTGGTAAACAATAATTAGAATGTATCTCAAAAGTTCAAACTTTTAAAATCCTTTATAATGATTTGTTTAATAATCACATTGAATTCCTAGTTATTAAACATTCATGTTATAAATTTAGTCTCCACATAATCATCATCTTATAATGATAAACCATGTATGATATAATTTGGAGTTCTAGGAGATGAATACAAGAATATTATTTTATAAATTGAAAATATCATGAATGATAACCAATGTATTGTGAATTTCACTATTTTTTAGAGATTCCATGCACAAAACATGACATCTACTACACCAAGTCCTTCGTCGTTTTACAAAAGTTTCCCATGAATATCCAATTTGTAATAAAATGTCATAAAATAACAAGACATTCACCTAATCTCACATCATGTATACCAAAATTCAAAACCATATCCAATGCTTCATTTGGTTATTCCAAAAAAATAATTAAAAAAATATATCATACATTTTCACTATAATTAATATTTAGTGAAATAACTTATAGAAATTCTGGAAATAATGTCTTTCAAATACAATATAAACACCATTAGAAGAGCACTCAATTTTTCATAAACATGATCCTAATTCACACAAACAAAAAGTTTGTCCCCATTTTACTTTGTAGTGTTGAAAACAATTATAAATTATATATTTCATAAATTTAATAATAGAATGCACATTAGAAAAGAGTTAATGTTGAACAAGATACAAAGAGATCTAGAAAAATATCTATTAAACACATGAATTTACAAATATGTGTCTACTAACTATATCATATAATATTATGTTTAATCATTTACCCTATTTATGGAATAAATTGGATGACCATAGAAACAAATTGTACCAATCATGTATATACTACTCAATATTTTCAATTATATGAAGAGATATTGGTTATAATGATGAATAAATCACATTACATTTATCTAAATTGATGATAACATCAAATGACCCTCTTCCAAATGAATAATAAAATCACATTCACCTTATCAATGAATGTAAATACGCATCCTCAATCTATCTCAATCAATGGTTTTGAGGTTATACCCACTATATGAGATGAAAAAATCCATCCACGTTTACCATTAGTCAAATACATGATTAGATACATACTGAACTCCAATAATTATCTAAAAATAAATGATTTCATAATAAAGGTACCAAAATTTGAAGATTGAAATTTTTGGTTTATTTTTATCCTCTAGTTTGGGAATCTAATATGAATATTTCACCTCTAGTATCCCACATATTATGTGTATAACACTTCATGTGATATACATTCTATGTCATCAAGGGAAAAAACTCATTTTATGTATCCAAATCATATTTTCTAAATCTATATGACATCTCACCAATTACGAGCAAAAAAATTGTCAAAACATATAATAACCCATAAAAAACATTTCCTAGGGATAACTCAATTTCACACATTTAGACATAAACTATAATTTCTCTTAAAAAATATATTTATTCAATTTTATTAAGGATATAGTGGAGGCTTCTTCTTATAAATCAAAACATATTTTATATTCTTCATCTCTTTTATGAATTCATAAGAAAACCACACATAAAGACCCATAAAATTATTAATATGATTTAAGATAATATTTATGTTTATTGAAAATTTATTATTTCTTTAAACTCATTACAACTCTATATAATTTTATACACATATATATGTCAAAATTGGATAAAACACTACCACTGAAACCCAGTACTGAGTAGTATCTATGAGAAATTATTTTTTTAATAATAGTGAGACTTATAATTTATATTTATAATTATTAACTCATTGAAAACATAATTCAAACTCATTTACATAACTGTATCCAATGTTATGAAGCTATAAACTCTTGGTATCTACTTCTGACTGGTTCTAAGTTCATTATCAGTATCTTAGAAATTATTAATTCCAAATTTTATTTCATATAATTTTTTAATAAATGTTAACATTTAAATTATCCTTTACCAACAGGTTCTAAAAATATTTTATGATACAAAGTGAAAATTATTATAAAATTTACTAGTTTAATCTTTTTATTTTTTATACTTAATCATCTCTGTGTCCAAAAATACTCCCATTATACATTTAGATAAAATATTATATTCATAATAATATTCTGACATACATAACCTCATTTCTATTTTTTAAATAAAACTAATTACCTCTAATTAGGGAATCTGACAAAAAATATTAATAAAAATATCATATATGGTATGTCATGTGTTTAAAGGGTTAATATAGAAGGTATACTTTATTCTTTAAAAAACCACAGAAGAGTGGTATGAATTTTTTCCTTCATATTTTATAAGATAGCATCAATATAAAAATTTTACTTTATATAAAACTCTTTTTATCGTTATCTTATTTTGAAATATGTAATAGAATCTGATGAGTTATAAACCGTGTTCATATAAAGAAATAATCTCATTCATTTATCAAAAAAATATTTTTACAAGATTAACATTCAAATGAAATAAAACAAATCATATTTCAGATAAGAAGATTTCAATCTATATTCATCTAATCATTAATGTAGTCTATCCCATCCAAATCCTTGATGTAGAAACTATTTATCTATCACTTGAATGTAATATTCCAGCATTATCCATTGACTCTTCGTCAATTTTCAACTCATGTACATATAAATATCAATTATTTTATAATATAATTGTTTTCATATAACCTTGAAAATAGAAAAATTGAATTCTATATCATTATTACCTGATATTGAATATTCATATAGTTAACTCCTTTAGGTATTTTGGATAGCTCCTCTATCAATGACCACATTCTTCATAGTGGAATCACTTACACACATAACTTTTGTTTTCTTTAGATGGTACACTATAATTTCATTGACCTCTCTACTTTTCCTTATAGACAAAAACTTCTTCGTTTTGATCTATAAAATGATCATGGAAATTGAGTATATACCCCCATTTACTTATGGAAACCCATAACGTACTAAGAACATAAAGTAAAATTTTATTGAACTTATTCACATTGTGATTCATGATGAACTATAATAATCTTTTTAGGGGTGATTTTGAGTATATTTAATGAATAGGTCAAGCCTGAGAGGTGATCTAAGACTCTATACTAAATTTAAATACCCCATCATATTTAGTATGTGAGTGTAGATTTATTAACCTTCTTATATCATACACCAAATGAGAAACTTCAAAACCTCATACCTCTAACTCCATTCGTGTTCCTAATATAGACTTATCAGGTTATCTATCTTCCTTAATGTGTTTCTGTTTTCATATTTCTATTTCAACATTCATTACATAGAAACAATCCTAATAGTATATACTTTAAATGAATCCTTTAAATACTTACCATAATTATTTATTTTCATTTTTTGATGTTCTTCACCAAATAGTTTCTCATTAATCGGTTTTTCCAAAACAAAAACATTTCGTTATAATTATAACAAATCTTTATATTTTAGTTCTGGCATAATAAATTACATCCATAATATTTTTTCTTTTCAAAGTTCGATCTAAATTTTTTTCAGGAATATGATGATGATTCCATTATATCTATAAGAAAACATATTTTTTAAGGAGAATATTATTATTCATTAATTAAATAAAGAGTTTAATAAAATGTTCTCCCACTAAAATTATGACCCCATTAATCATACAACATATCCATTAGTGGTATATGATCTATTTTTCACTAAGGAATGAACATGATTTGGTGTGAACCTCATCACATTAGTTATTTATATATTATTTCGAGGAAATCATATCATATATGACTCAGGGATGGTTGTGTTCAAAAAACTTTTTGAAACCCATCAGATAAATAAACATAAAAATATTTTACCATTATCCTTCTAGGGGTTTCTCATCTATGTAAAACCCAATAAAAATTAAACTATTTGGTTCCTAACTTGAATTTTCCCCTTATTACATTTTTACGATACACAAGATATTGTAGGGGAACCCAACATTATAATAAACCTTCCCTATTGAATAATCAATGTCTAGAAAAGTGATTTGATAGGAAAGCATTTAAAACATTGTTTTTTAGAAATGGAATTTATTCTCACTAACTTATATCCTAATATTTTCTTTATATTTATGAATACTGATAATAATTTATTTTTGAATCCATATTCCTTATATTAAATCCTTATATTTATACCATATTTATGTGAAACTCTTTACATGACTCATAATGTTTATAGTTGGACCAAATGAAAATATATATATATATATATAAATATATCCAAATACATCCCGTGAATAATTTATATGAAATTATTATTTGTAAATTATTAGAATATTTTGAAATTTGAAATCCCCATGAGAGTATTTTTTTTAGTTTAGAGGTAACCAAACCACAATTGTCTACATAAGGCATAAACCTCTATATTAGTGATCATCCCAACCCTAATTCCCTCTAAACATAGTTCTTTACTGAAGAGATTACTCAATACCTCTATAATTATAACAAAAATTATATATAAACAATATTATATTTCTTAATCCTAGATCATATCCCCATACACTCAAAATTCAAGGTATTAGAAAATGAAATAAATTATTACATCTATAGTTAGACTCCTTAGATTTATGTGTAATAATTTTTAAGAATTAGTTTGAGAATATTTAATATATAAAATATTTCAAATTTCATAATATACTATTTATATTTGTGAATAAAAAAGTAGGTAATTAAACTATATAACTGAAAAAATATTAAATTTTTACATAGAGAAAAAATTTATATACAATTCATTAAAAAAAATTATAAACACATAATAATTTTTGCAATAATTAACATAAAAAATAAAATTTATCTAATATGAACTTTTCATATTATCATTTACAAGTATTTAATAAGAAAAACTTCATATATTAACTTTTTTTAACATTTATGAATATTTTAATTTTTAAATAATAAAATTTTCTTAAATTATGTGATCATTTCCATATATGAATAATTTTTTAAATGTTTATTGATATAAATATTTATATTTTTATTTATAATCTAATAGTAATTCTATATTAAAACCTATATTTTTATCTTATTGTAATAATGTAAATTACCAATAATCCTGGAAAACATCTTCCAAAAAACTTTTGGTTTGGTTAGGCCCATGCTAATATTATTTTTAATTAATTATAAATAAACATATTTTTTTTATAAAATTATACATACAAGAACATTTCATTGTGGTGTGTTGTATGTTGGGTGAAACTATTGTAACGAGAAACACTATTACTATTTTCCACAAGCCCAAGTAATTTTAATCATTATTTTTTCATAAGAAAAATATCTTTTCGGAAAGAATTTTGGTAAACAAACTAGTTTGGCTCTAAAAATTTATTTCGGGGAGGCATATATTTTAGCCATTCTACATCAATCTAGATAATGTTCTTTGATTAGGATATAAAAAATCCTATTTTTTATAGTTCTATATCTTGTATCATGGAAAAATCATTTTTCCATTTTTGTTAATTAATTCATAAATCAATCCGAACATTAGTATGTAAAATATAATACCATTGGGGGGTTTGAGATGCATAACACTTATACTAGACACAATTGAAAAAACCCAAAAACCAAATAATAACCATGATATATATATACATACATTTTCAATGAATAATAAAAAAATGTGTAACATCATACCATTCACCTGTTAACCTGTTCATAAAATATGAATTTTATGTACATAAATAATGAGAAACTTGTATTCTCTTACCCCCTTGGGATCATAAAGTTTATGGTAATCTCTTAAAGCTCAGAAATGATCCCCATTTTTTCATGGATTACTAAAACAACTAGCATAATGAAAAAGTGAGAGTGGTAGAGATCTTCGACAAGACTAGGTTTGAGATGTTCTCATAGTTTCTCTATAAAATGAATTTATACTCAAATAAATTATAATTAAAAAGTTTATATATATATACCTCCAAGAACAAAAAATGTTCATAAATCATTAATTTGAACATTTTTCAAATGATCAAACATTAAAAATACATTGTAAAATTTGATTTGATTATCTCATTGAATATTTAATTTTTAAACATTCATGATATGTGTTTAAAATTTTAATAATCCTTATATCAGGATGAGAAATCATGTATGATATAACATGTGTTCTATGTAAAAAAAACTAGAATATTATCCCATTATAAGATAATACCATGCATTGGAACCATAGAATAGTGACTTTCACTTTATTTTGGAGCTTCCCCAAAAAGACCATGATATACAATATATCAACGCCAATATTGTCTTAGTTAATTTTTCATAAAGCTATTATATATTAAAAATTAAAATTTTTATCAAGATAATAAATCTTGGGTGTCACAATTCTATTCACCATGCCACATTATAAACCCAAAAAATTCTCTAAATATACTTAAACAGAAAATAAGTGAGTTCATTTTTCCATTACTGAAAAATTTCACAGATAAATAATAGGATAATCATTAAAATTAAAATATAAATTTAATATTAGTGGTATGAAATAATATTCGAACATAATATTTTGATGATTAATAATTAAGAAAGGTCTTTTTATCAAGAAGGTACCATGATTAAGTTTTAGGATACACTAATAAAAAACATCATAGGGAAGAAGGTATCACTTCTTCAAAATGGAAACATTAAACATGTTACGAATAGATGATTCATAGACAGATAGTGTTATTAGGTATATGACCTTTCATAGGCTTTAGAAAACCTAAAATTCAATTCCATAATTTTTTATATTATGGATTTATTTTCACCGACATCTAACTATGTATGAGTGACAATTTAGAAAAATGCAATCACCCACTAATAATTTCTTGGGCATATGATAATACATAAAATGTGTTTTATAGAGACATTGATCTATAATAAAAATTTATTAATCTTCTAAAATTTTCTCTATTTTATCCCACAGCATACTAAATTCCGCTAAATAGGAAACATTTAAAGACCCCAAATCTAGTAACCTGAAGTTGTTGTCCACATTATAAAATTTTAACTATATACAAGTGATAGCATCACAAATGACTAAATATTATAGCAGTCTTGATGAACCAGATACATATATTATACCCATTTTAAATTGGATAAATCATATAACATAATAAAAGAACATTTTTGGAATCTATGAAACTCATTCAAAGAAATATTCTTTATATTCTGTAGAAAGGAAAAATATAAATGTGATTTAAAATTATCAGTAACGGTTAAATTTATTGGAAGATATCATGAGTACATAAATATTAATCAATATAACAATGTCAATAAATGAAAACACATTACATTTAATCAATACCATGATCAAGAGATAATGAATAATCAATATGAAAAGTATATTAACTAAACACATATGAAATTTAATCAATACAGTGGCAATGAAATTCATATATAAATAATATAAATGTGAAAATATCAGGGATAATAATAACAAATAAATTATCAATGATAGAAATTCTTAATTATTAGACATAAAAATCATAGAAATTATGGTACCTACACTATAAAGCCCTTTCATAAAATAGTACAACAGTATGGGAAAATTCACATTTAATTGGTTCAACTGATTTGTCTCATTAGACATGCCGATCATTCGAGGGGCTATATAATTTTGGTCCACACCCTTCAACTAATGACCAAAACATTCCTCATTTATCAAATATTAATTTTTAAACATGAATAATATTCTTATTAATAAGTTTTTTTATTGAATAGATTGTAAAAATAATAATATTTCCCAAATCAATCATATAAAATTCATAACAAAATACGGTATATACAAATAATGTATGGCTTAGAAACCAATTTCATCCACATTAATATTAATATGGATAATAAAAAAAGGAATTCCCAATGAAAAATTATGTCAACTATTCATTATATACACAACCTGAAAATAAAAAGGCAAATAATTTCAAATAAGTCTCAATAGAGTGGAAATTGTGACCAAATTGATTACAAACAAGCTTCCCTTTAGTTGAGTGCTCATTGAACACTTTTAATATTATTCAAAACATGTTAATAACTACTAATAGCACTATATTAATATTTATAATATCATTTGTGATTCTTTTATAACATCTTATCACCCATTTATTAAAGATATTTCATTATCATTATTGTTTCAAGTGTTAATTTCCTTTTTTATTTAGCATGTTTTTCCATGAAAGATATGAATATACAACATATGATATATTTCCATCATCTTTCAAATACTATTAATGTCAAAAATATTATATTTTTTTAATATAAACAACTTTAAAACCATTAATGAAAATATGACATAGAAAATTAATCACATCACATTGTGGAGACGATAAGTCATACATAGGCACGAGCGATTTTATAATTACCTAATGGTTGGAAGGGTACGAAAGTAGTGATATATTAATTTTCCGATATTAATTTCAATATATATTTATTATATATATTCATTAAATTTATCCTTATTCTCTTCCATTTAAATCTTAAATGAAAAACAAGTCGTATCGCTTTGCAAGGTGGTACTCCACCATAATATGAGATACATTATCATATTTTAAATAGAATGGAAAATAAGAAGCTATATATGGTTTTATAATTATATAATTTTAATTATATAATTAATATTTTATATATATATAATTCATCATTATAACCAAACATAATAGGTGTTTATAGAAAATTATTTACATCAGTTTGCGAGGCATTAGTCTATGGTATAGACGATCATCAATCGTGTTTCCCATTTGATATAATAGAGTATGGATATAGATTATAAAATCAACATTATAACATCTAATTATATGTTGTATACTAGTAATTTTATGTTGGATATTTTATGATATAATTGAAGTTTGTAAAATAACAAATAAAAAGAAAGATATTTGTTAAGATGACTACATTCTCTTAGAGAAACCCCTTTTGGTATCCCTTTAAAGACCATAGGGTTAGAATTTTGGGTATAAGAAATACTATAGAATGTGAATAAGGATTTTTGGGATATATTTATTTATTTGTTTTATATAAATTGATTTACTGGTCTGAATATAAATGGGTAGGGAGTATTCTTTTATAATTGAGGATGAGTGGAAAATTTTAAAATACCTAGAACAATTCAATAATGGGAAGTGACTCTCACACAAATTGCTTCCAATATTGATTAATAATGTAGTTGAGGGAATTTAAGATAGATAAAAAATCTCAACCACATAAAAGGAATCCTTTTTTAAAAAGAGTATTCCCTTTTCCACTATGTTTGCTGACTTTTACCATTATTGATTTCGCTGTTATTAATCATTTTTTTACCAACATATTTTAACCACTCATACTAATATAAAAATATCCTTAGTAGTTAATCTTTACAAAATGATTATAATTATTGAATAAATTTTTCTCACATAAAAATTATGTCTTTGGAAAATTATTTTTAACACACACTCATATTCCATGGAAAACCTCGATTTAACCTTAACCATGTTAATTAATTTATTAGTTTTTTTTAATGATTTTTAGGAAAGAAAATTATGTCAAATAAATTATCTAATATTAGTTTTAAATATTAACAATATGAAATCCATTTTACCAAATTCAACTCACATAATTTTAAAATTTTAATTAAAAATAAAATTATAAAACATGACATGTAATTGCTTTTCAAGAAATTCATTTATCAAGAATATGATGGTATAATATTATCTATATGGCTTGTAATAATAATTATATGGATTTATATTCATATAGTTAGATATGTAATCTATTAATTTAATTTATATTTCTCACCATTAAATATTTTTTAATTAATTGAAATGGAAGTTAATTATGCCTTTTTAAATAGAAAAATTTTTATAAAAAATAATCAGTTTACTAAAAATTACCCCTTTTACATCTAAATGACCATATCATTATTTCAATAAAATTTTACATAATATATTTTTAATTAAAAATAATATAAAACAATATTATAAATAAAATCTTAATTTATAAATACTACATTTTTATTTTTTCTAAAATATTATCTCTAATGTAAACTTTTAAAAATTTAGTCTTAGCTTATTTTTGACCATGTATGCTCAAAATTTAAGTTTTTGAAATAAAATTAGAATATTTTTTCAAAGAATTATTAAAAAAATTATTTTACTATTATTATTTTAAAATATAGTTTTTATTAATATAATTTAGGATTGGGGGGTTGTGTATCACAAGATATATAAGATAATAGATTTATTTAAAAGGATATATATAATAATTTCCTAGGGTTTTACATTCATCCCTCATAAAAAAACATTCAACCTCAAAATTTTATATATATTGACATATAAAAAATGATTATAACACTTCTTAATAAAATTCTCTAGTTAACATTCTTATTCCCCTATTTTAAGATTTGTCCAATGTACCCTTTCCAAATGAATCATCTGGTCTTTCGTAATTTCTCTCTAGTAAAAAAATTGGTTGGGCACTTAATAGTAATATATATCAGTTTTAAATTATATTTCCTTAAATTTGAGCATATAAATTGTGTCTGACATGTAATTCCTTAACAATGATATGTTGAGTACACCACAAACTTTATAGAGTCTTGGTTGAAATTTCAACTGGTAAACCACGAATTCAATCTATTCCAAATTCTAAATGGCTTAGGAATACTTGGGGATTATTTTTCCAATATTAATGAACATTATTACACCCTTCCATAGGGATACATTTAAGTAAACATGACCACACACTTGAATTTCAAAAAAATTCCACTGATTGACAATATAACTATTTTTCCTTCTTTACGATTCTTTAATATATACCTAAATAGTGTTCACTATTGTAATTGTAATTTTTACAAGTTATGGGACTATCATTTTCCATTAATGAACATTATAAAAATAAGTTGTAATATTACATCTCTTTCCATATAATTTTTCATATGATTCCATTTGAATAAATGAATGGAAACTATTCTTATATTAAATCTCCATAAAAGTTAAATACTAATCCAATATACATTTAAAGTCAAATAAGCATGACCTCAACAGGTCTTACAATGTTCGGATAGTCCTATTTAACTATCAATTAGTTTAATGATTCTATATAAAGCGCAAATGAAGATCAGTATCAAGATACTTCTTAAGACTCTTCTATAATTTAGATGTAAAATGGGTATCGAAATCCGAGAGATTATAAATACATGCCCCTTGATGTATTAAAACTTCATTAATATAGATCCTTAAGAGGTTCTCGAGGGGTAAATATTTACTTTTAGTGAGTAAATGTGAAGATTTGGTTTATAGATCAATAAAAATACCCCATATTACATCATTATTTCAGGGAGACTTTGGTAGTATTGTGACAAATTCTATAGAATGGACATCCCATTTACACAATGGAGAAGGATTTGGTTTCATAAATTCTATTGGTTTCTATCTCTCACCTTTAACTAATTGAAAAACCAAATATCTGGATACATAATCAGTAATTTCTTGCTATATGTATTCCCACTAATACGATTCCCTAAAATCCTTATACATATTGGTGTTATCATGGTGTATAGAGAAATTAAAATAATTTTTTTAATCCAATAATTTTTTTAGGATCTATTATTGATGGAACACATAATCTATTTCAAAATGTTAGAATGAATTCATCACAAATGAATTTTGAAAAACTCCCTACATTTTTAGCGTTAATTTTTTTCTAAAAAATTAAATTATCAAATTAAGAAATTTATTAATTTTTTAATAAATATGGTTTCTCAAACATTTGAAAAATGAGTCATGTCTACCCCATACATAATTATTTCCATATTTATCTTTACTATATACATGAACATAAGATCCCAATAAAGCCTCATTTGGGTTATAACTCAATGATCTTTCCTACTCAATGAGTCATATACTTTATTTACATTATTAGGGAGGTAGTCTATTAAGATATCATAATCCCTTAGTATTTCAATTCATCATCTTTCCCCCATGTTGAGATCTTCCAAGTAGTATATGTATATCACAATATTATGATCCTGTTGACATCACTGAACATAGATATAATTTCATCATATATTTAAAGAGAAGATTACAACTTCTAACTCAGGATCATGGGTTGGATAGTTTGGTTCAACACTCTTCAATTACATTGATATATATATAATTGATTTATAATTATGTATAAGTACATAGCCCATTCCTTTCAGTGATGTATAACTATATATCAAAACTCATAAATTCTTAATGGTAAATTCAAAATCAAAACATTGTTCAATATCATGTACAATTATTCAAAATATTACTCACATTACATTGTCTATATGAACATAACTTCTTTATATGTATGCTTGGTTGATGGGTTATCCATTCAGGAAAATTTCTAAAAGAATATATGATTTTAACCTAGCAAACCAATGAAATTACAAGACATAGTTATGATCAGTTACTTAGCCCATAATCAAAAAATATTTGTCTTCACAGGATCAACTAGGATTATATCATCATAGATAATCTGGCCAAGAAAATAAAATTATTAAATCGAGAAATTACAGTTACTAAATTTCACATATAACTCTTTCCTTATAAGACCATAATGTATTATACATATGTTATTATCATAGTCCTTATATCTCTAAGAATACACAAAGATATCATTAATGAAAATCATGGAAAATAATTAATAAATTTCGTGAATCCTCTCTTCAATATATCCACAAAAATTGGGGTGAATTAGTTAATAAAAATGTAATTACTATAAAATCATATTTTCTATACCTCGTTAATAATTATCTCTCCGAAAATCATCCATCTATAATTGAAATTGATTATACCTAGAATAAAGATGAATCTATAAAAAATATTTATCTCATTGAATTTGATCGAATAAGTCATTAATTCAAGGTAGAGGATACTTTTTCTTTATAAAAATAACATTTATTTCCCTATAAAAAATATATATCCTCCTTGATCTATGTTTCTTCTTAAAAAAGAATAGGGGCTACCTGTGGTGAAACTCTAGTTAAAATAAATCCATTTTCACATAAATCCTCTAGTTGTTTCTTCAACTCCACTAATTCCATGGTGCCCAATATTTTGGGAGTATTTGATATAGGTCTTAAATTAGGGACTAAATCCATAGAGAACATAACTTCATGATTTGGAGGATTCCAAGGTAATTACATGAGAAATAAATAAACATATTCCTTCACAATAGGTACATCCTCAATTGGACTATTAATTATTCCTTCCCTAAATTAGGTCCACTCTTCTTCCCCAAGAATCTAATTTAGTATAGATACCGTGGAAGGATATGGAAAGTCTCATATGATGATTTATCTACTCTAAAGAAATGTAAATCCATAACTTCAACAAAAATATTAACTTCCTTGTTCTTGTAATAAATTTTCACATCATATTTTGAAAGTCACACTATACTGAGTATTATATCAAATTCAACCACAGTTATTATAATAATGTTCAAAAATAAATCATGTTTATTCTCCACAAGGGGGGTTAACTAACAAATCCTTATTATGGTGACACTTTTGTTATGAGTTTTAACTGACAAATATCTTCTTACGATTCTATGAAAATATCTAATTATCTTAGAAAACATGAATGATATAAAATAGTGTGAGGATCTAGAATCAAATATGGAATTTTCTAAATTTTATTCTATAATCAACATACCTACCACCACATCATTATGTAATTCCTCCTCCGTTATAGTGATCACATAATGTTGTACTTCTTCCTTTTTTTTCTTTTGTGGTAAGTTCCCTTGAATCTTGAGACATTTCTTTGAATAATTCCCCATTTATTTATAGTTCAATCATAGGATAATAGTTATTTCTTTATTTTATTTTTAATCTCTATATGAATTACCCTTATCTCCATAGTTATAATAAACTATCTTTCCCTTCAAATAGTTCCTAAGATGATTTCTACTACAGTTCTTACAAGATAGAAATTTCTTCATTCTCTTCTTCTTCATTCACGCATTCTATTTTTTAAGTGATAATTCAACCTATTATTTTCATGATTTTACTTGAATAAATAGGATCTAAAAAATAATTCAATATTTTGATGACATATAAAACTATTTCATTGAAATAACAAAATTGAGTGACCAATACCGTTTGAAGACTTGGATTAAGACCATTCAAAAAATATTCTATCTTATTTTCTGTAATGTGTATATAATCTGTAGAATTACTTATTAGTGTTGTAAAAGTATTTTAATACTATAAAACACTTCATTATTAATTTTTCATTTAGATAAGCAAAATTATTTTATTTTATTTTCGTTTCTCACAATGGAAATATTTTTCAAAGAACATCTCCTTAAAATCTATTCATTTCACTTTTTCTATCTTTTCTTCCTCTATAGTATTCAAGATCAATGACCACCATTAGTAAAAATCATCCTTGAGAATGTATACTTACAATATATAATTTTCCTTTTCAACACAACCTAAGGCCAAAAATATATTTTAAATGGAATTAATCCATTTCTCAGATAAAATTTTATTTTAGTTCAAATAAATGATGGGGGATTCAATCACATGAAGTAATCCAACATTGGAGTATCACACTATGGAAAAATAGTTTTCTCTATAAATGAAAATTTAATTTTAATAACATAAATATTTTTAAAAAATATAGACATGATCTGCTCAATTCCAATACTAGTCGTATTGGCTTTCTCAATTGGACAATATCTACATTGGACAATAGTATTGATACCCATAATTAATCCATCTTCCATTAATAAATAATGGAATGTACTATATTTTCTTATAAAATTATGAATTTTAAATCACAATTTATAATTCTCAATCTAAGGTCACACGTAACATAAATATATTATTAATTTGTATTTAATCTCCAAATCATAAACATAGTTTCATTGGTAGTAGTATCAAATCATTCATAATGATTCGTAATTATAATGTGAATTAACCAAAAACATAACCCTCAATTGTGTCAATCCTGATGAGAATGAAGGCTTGTTTTTGTGTAATAGGTAACGTTCAACTCAATCCTAATGTTCCTTTTTTTGGAGTTAAAACATGGTTAACTAATTTAATGTGGTTTAAAACCATTTTATAACTTATATTAAACCATATTAATATTTATAATACCATATAATATCCTTTTATAACATCTTATAACTGTTTCATTAATAATATTTCATTATCCCTATTTTTTAGTGTTAATTGCTTTGTTTTATCGTGAGTGTTTTTTATGAATGTTGTGGTTCTATATAATAGGATTTAGTTCTATAATCCTTAAAATCATATTAATTTTATAAATATTATTTCTTGTCATTAGATACATATTTATAAACATTTGGGAAAATTGAACACCGAAAGTGAATCACATTGCTTCGGGTATATGGTAATAGGTATGTATCCATAGGGTGACACCCCAAGTTTTTATGGATCATTTTTTTGAATAAATTAAAATTTTCATTTTTATCTAGCAATGAACAAAGTCAAACAATCCTTTCATACTAAACCAACTTTTAGTATGTTAAACTCAACACCGAGTTAGCATAAGATACACGCAACATTGAGTATAGATTTTGTTCAATGTATAAAAGAACTATGTTTGGATTATGTTATACATAACAAAAAAGGAAGTTTTAACTACACGTATCACTAACTTGGCTTTTGTTACATGCAAGAGAGAACTACCTTCATAGATTATGTTGTATGCAATACCGAGTTTCAGTAAATTACGATATATTATAAAATTATTATTATTTAATGGGATGTAAACAAGCTGTTTTGAATAGTATTCACTAGATTTGGAATTTTATATAACATTAACATTCATATTTTAATTTTATAGACATGATATAAGAAGAAATTCAATTTTTCAGATAAAAGAAGTATTTTAAAAAAAATTAGTTTCGTCGCCTTTTGATGGTGCACCCATTTTAAATCTAGTTTTTAACAATTTTATATATTCTATTTGAAAAAAAATAAATTATTATTTTTAATAGAGACATAAAAATTTACTTTGGTTTGGTTTTTCGTATTTTTCTGACAAAAAACATATTTTAATGAATAGTAAAAAATATAGCATTTTAATTCAAAACAAACTTTTCGTCTAATTTATTTATATGGTTAAATTATCCTTTTAATGTGTTTTAAATTGTAATTTCATTATTTTTTATCATTTAATCCAAATTTTTTAATTGGGCATTATTTCACATTTAAATTGGATATAAACACATGTTAATTTTTTTTTATAGTTTTTACTTCTCAAAAATCTGATTTTTGGTTTTGAGAACGAGAATTAATTTTAAATTAATTTCAAAAAATAATGTATTTTGAATTTAGAAAAATGGAGTCATTATTTGGAATTATAAGTTCTAAATGGTGTAGATAGGTACCTTTGATTTTTGGATATTAGGAATAATAACATTAGTAATTATTATTATTTACCATTGTTAAAGGGTAAATCAGGTAAATAAGGGAGACAAAAAAGATTATTATAATATAAAACTACTCTAAAAATATTAATAATACTATTGGATGAGATATGGATAGCCTTGAGAATCCTTGGTGTGAATTTAGGACCCCATGGACCCACTTCGGTGTGATGACAACCATTTATAATAATTAATTTAATGTAAACGAAAATATAATATAAACAGAAATCTTTTTACTAAAAAAATATATTAGTTTATATAAATTATCTCTATGACTATAAATGTTCATCAGATATTAAAAATATTTCCTACATCTTGGTTTTTTATTTATATTTTTTTGACATTTAATAAATAAATTTATTTATGACACAATGATGATGGAGTGGTTACCTTATTAATGAAATATTCAAATAAATGATATTATAAATATAAAAATAAAAGTAATTTGATCATTTTGATTCCATAAACAATTGTTTTGGATTAAATTGACATGTGATTTATGTGATAATTACTTTTTTCTAAATTAATCAAGTTGTTATAACTTTAATAAAAATCAACCACTAAATAGTGTCAAAATAGACAAAAATGAGTTTTTTGTGAAAAAATATTATTTTATTAAATGATATAATAGTAAAAAATCTAATATTTGGAAAACATACATATATAATGCTAAAAATGTCATTAAAGATCTAATTTTAGTTCTATTGGAATTTTATTGTTAATATAGTAACCAAATATTATGAAAATACAAGAATACATGGTAAAAGTTGGTGTTTTTATCTAAGGGTTAAATCTAAAAGATAAGGTTACTTTTGTAACCTAAACTTGTATAAAACCTTTTAGTTGATTTTATATCTACCCATACTTATCTTATATTTTAAATAATTGAGTTTTGTATAATTATAAAAAGAAAATAAATTAATAATGAATTTCTATTTAAATATATTCATAAAGTGCACCTCACCTCCCTATAAAAGGGCACTTCTCCTTCTATTTTATTCACAGCTTAAGATCCCTTTTTCTCATCCAAAACCTTCCCCAATATCCTTAAAAAATCCCTAAATTCCACATATAGTCCAAAATTTTGGCATAAATCAATCCTAGGGAGACCTTTTCTGCATATCAAAAGGAGACACATGAAGAAGAGGCAATCGTTTTATCCCTTCTTTCAAAATTATGTTCTTCTTCTATGTCCTCTTCCTAAGTTGTTACCATTCACAAATAATAACTATTAAATATATTTTATTTTTATATTTCATAATTATTATTTGAAAAACATATTCCGTATTTTACCCATCCTATGAAAAACAAAATCACCATGACTGTATAGGTACAACTTACTGTCTCCACACCGTGGTGTAAACTTTTCTTAACATAAACTTGATTTCGATAGGTGTAATAATGAATATAAATGAATTAAATAAATAATATAACATGATATTATTTATTTAAAATTCACATAGCATCCAATTTCATACCATTAAACCATCAATGGAATGATATCATCACTCATGCGAATGTACGACTTACTGTCTCAATGATGCGATGAGATTCATTCTCTACATTAACCATTCCAAAAATATTATAAAGAATATATAATAAATAATAATTAAAATTATTACACAATAATTAATATGTATATATATATATGCATGTTATTTACTTGCTTCCATTCAATTCAATAAGGAAACAAACACTGCATTCATGCGTACGTACGACCTACCATCTCCATGAATAGTCTATTATATTTCATTTATATATCTATTATATATTTATATAATGAATATTTATGATATATAATTCATTTTTTACATTATATATGTAATTAAATCATAATAAATGTAATAATATTCTAAGAAAAAGTCAAAACACGTACAATAAATAAAACAATTATTACTCAAAACATTACTTAAACGTGGAATTGATAAAAAATAGGTAATATAAAGTCATAAGTGAATCATATATGACATCATAAATATTATTATAGTTCTTTTACATGTGAATAAAATGTTTAAACTCACTATACTAGAGTTTCAGACACATATAGAATAAATCAGACCGATGGTAAGGGATAATTTTGCAATCTTATTGTTTTCCAAGAATGTTTATATGTAAGTAATTACTCAGGTATAATTATCATCCCCATACTTGTTCCCTAAATATATATTATTTTTATATTCCTATAATATTTTTTTTAAGTCAATTTTACCCATTACTTGAGTTTTATAAATGGTGTGGAAGAATCTTTCTTTCATTTTTTATTCGAGGTACTTTTTGACTTTTCCAGAAAGAGTACAAGGACAATGTTTTTTTACATATATGACATGAATGTATTTTTACATCTTCATAATTCCTTGTTTCCATTAATATTATTCTACATTATTTCATTTTTATTTCCAACTAAATACATTTATTTTAAATTTTTTGGTTTTTTGAGGAAAGAAAAATCTTTTAAAGAATAAATGATATTTTCCTCATGGATTAAGATCAAGTGGTTTATCCCAATTATTTTCTATCTAAGATGACATAATTTTATATTTATATTCCTTTTATTAAATTGATTTTAGTTTTTTTATCATGGAATTATTTTTATTAAATCCATTTATTTTATATGGATTATGATGGAATAATGTTTAAGAATCCCATTTTATTTCATTGGTTATACTATGATGAATGATTTATGTTTTTGTGGAACATGTAAAAATGATTTCATTATGAGATGGGTGGGACCTATATCTCCCTTCAATTTATTGGGTAAATATTTATACTATAAAGACCCGGAATCTTCAAGAAAATGTTTTTCTTAATTATTTGGAATTTTATGAGTATGTGGATTCTAATGGCACTTGATTCTGAGGCCCGGTGTGCCCGGAATCCTTTTTCGAAGTTTTGTTCTGGTACGTTCAGTAAACATATGTGCGGGTTTTTCTATCTTTTGAACAGATTATCCAAATTGAAACCTGAGGACACCGATGAACTCGCAGTGTCGGTAATTGCATAAGGGGACCTTTACCGCAATTGTGGTTTATGCAGGTTGAAAGATAAAATTTGGGGTTTAATTAAGAAGTTAAATAAAATTGTTTAGAACAATTTTATATATCTATGGAAGTTATTTCCTCCCATGGGAAGTTATTTGTGGGGCCCACACCAACCTAACTTCTCGTGTATGGATATTTTAGAGGTGTTCCCACATTAGCCCCCACCTTTCATCTCCCATAACTCTATTCAAACTCCCCAATTAATTCCCCTTCCTTTATTGCGACAACCCCCCTTAATTATGAGAACTCTTCCTCTCCCTCTATCTCTCTCTTTAATGTTTTCCAACACAAGTTAATCAATTAATTCTATCTTTTCGATTAATTAAATTAAGTTGGTTGAAGTTTTGAATTACTTGTGTGAATAAAATAATAGCTTAGCTATTATTTTATTGTAGCACTTATTGTGTTGTAATTTTTTGTGGGAGCTCTGGAGAAATAGGGAAGGTTGTTCTCCTCTCAAAGAAAGACACCACCCTCTTCGATGAAGAACGTCTTCGACGAAGAATGACACTCTCTTTGACGAATAACACCAATTCCAAGAAGAATGATGATGCGTATTCTTTTGTTTTCTCTGTTAAAAGAGAGGAGACACCACTTGTTTTTTAGGTGCACTCCGACGATGAAGGAATTGACACCGTCATCCACGACGCACGGAAACCACGAATCTTTTCCAAGGTAGGGTGGATTGCTTCAATTTTATTTGAATAAAATTGTTCTTTGTTCTTCATGAAACCTTTTTTATCCTTTTCCAATTTCTACCGCTTAACACAGAGGGCGTGGGCCAAACACTCACGGCATGACAACCCTTCGTAGTCTCCTTGTTTGCGGTTAAGGCTGGTTGGAAGAGGTGATGATGGGAGAAGCGGTGGTCGTGTGCCGGCTATATGCGGAAGAACTGCGGGCCGCAACCATGGGCTGATCGACCGAGGAAGAACCGGTCGACCATAGCCGAGCGGGCCAAAGGGAGTAACTGCGGTTCCCCATGGTGCCGCACTGTGGAAGACCACGGCCCGCGTTCCGCAGGCTGCTTTGGTAGAAGAACTGGTCAGCCTGTCGGCTGACCGTGTGGAGGAGAGCCACGTCACCAGGAGGGTGCAGCGCATGATGAACCGCGGCCCGCCCATGAGGGTCGCCTATGCTGAGAAGGTCGGCTAGTTAGGGAGGGCGTCGCCGCTTGGCACCGCCGGTTCAGGCAGTCGGGTGCCGCTCCCCCCGCCTCGGACCACTCAGCCCCCTTCGGCTGAGCCGCACGGCCAGCCAGCCGGGTCGCGCATTTCATCGGGCTGGTCTGACCCCCCTGTAGGGTCAGACCCTCCAAAACTGGGTTGACCCGATCTGCCAGCCCACTAGGCTTAACGGGTTGGGCTCGTATTCACTTAAAGGTGAATGATTCGAAGAACGTGCATCCGAACGACGTGCCGTCTATGGCACTGGGACCCTCGTGACATGGAGGACCTTTTTCGATTCTCTAAGTGAGTTTTTGATAACATGGTAAAATTTACGATTTTGGAACGAGTGTATTTCCAACAGGGCCCTGGAGAAAAAATACTAATAACTCTCCGATCGGGCGTCTGATTGATGTTTCGGCTGTCGCGTTGGGTTCCTTTTGACGATACGGAACTTCTGGATACATCAACTATGGACTTCATGATAGTTTATGTATCTACCCCTTGGCTCGAGTAGTGGACCCTCCCAGAATCGAGCGTGATGTGTGCGGGAACCCTAGAGCTGGCTGCGACTGCGACGACTACCGTACTGGAATCCTCCGTGGGTTCAGTGATGATGACTACCATACTGGAATCCTCCATGGGTTCGGCGACGAAGACTACTATACTGGGATCCTCCGTGGGTTTGGCGACGATGTATACTCTGCTGGAATCCTTCGTGGGTTCGACGACGATGATTGTTGTACTTGTATACTATGTGGGTCTAACAGCTCAACTACTGTACTTTTATCCTACGTGGGTCTGATAGTTCTACTACTGTACCTGTATCCTACGTGGGTCAGACAGTTCGACTTTTGTACTAGTATCCTACGTGGGTCCGACAGAGTAGCTGGTCTAGTATCCTACAAGGGCCCTACAGTTTAGCTGGACTAGTATCCTATGTGGGTCTGACAGCTTAGATGAATCAGTGACTCCATCCGATCATCTTTATCACTTTACGAAAGATGTATTCTTGTGTGAGCTAAGTCTTGACTTTAAATCATTACCATCAGTGTGTTTTACTTCTTTTGTGTGTGGACTGGGTTGTACTTGGGCTCAGGAGTTGGATCCAAACTGAGATTGATGACATAGGTATATGTATGGGAATATACCTAAGTAGAGTTAGTTGATACTTCGTGATTGTATCTTTCCTTTTTGATTAATCCTTCGTGGATTCTAAGAGACCTTTGAGGGTCTCGGGGTCCCTACTGAGTATCGTTATACTCACCCCTGCACGGGTAATTCCCACACTACGTTGTGTTGGTTGCAGACGACGGACATCACTGATTGTATTTGAGGCTTGTGGAACTGGACGGTAACTGGAGGTGGACCACTTGACAGGACGTACACGAAGCGGACAGACGGACCGGAGGTACCAAAGAGACTATCTGTACCCACACTTCCGGTGGGATTCCTGGAGGACGACTTAGTGGTTGCTGATTTACTTTACTGCAGTTTTACTAGCCTTTCAGTTGTACTGTACTTTTCAGTTGGGTTTGTATTCTGCCCCATTTACCTTTCTGCACTTACTTTGTATTCAGTATTACATTGTTCTTACTTCAGCATGTGTACTATGTTGTGTTTTTTTACTATCATAAAGGCAATTCCTCCTTTTTATTGGGATTTACTCCTTTGGTGCTAGTCGCCAGCCCCTGGCCTATGGAACGTGGGTCTGGGGTAGTCACAACACGGGACCCGAGGATGGGTCGTGACAAATTGGTATCAAAGGAGTCGGTTCTACCGCATAACTCATGAATCTGATCATTCCTTTCTGTGAAGCAATAGTGTAAAAAGTATTGAGTGTGGTTTTCAGTCCATGAAGTCCAGTGTTGGTGCGGCGGCCGGCGTATCTAAAAACCAGGACCCTGACTCCTGATTTCTGACTCAGTGCATGAAACCACTGATTGCAAGTGTGTTTCAAAAGTTTCCATTGTGATTACTTTGTGTTAACTCACCAGGTATACTATTTTATCCAGGGAACACCTGTTTCTTTTCAGGATGGACCCACGAAGGCATCCAGGTAGGGTTCAGAGTCGTATACAAGATTGCAGCCCACCGAGCGAGGAGGCCTCGGTGTAAGGCCCCATCACAGTAGAGGCACTAGTGATACCACTACTTGCTGAACAACTGATACTACCAGCCCCAGCAGCGGAGGGTACATGCCGCCTGCGACTGTTGAACTAGTTTTAGCGACTGATGCCACCTAGGTTAGGTGGAGAGACGGACACTTAGGCAGCCGAGGATTGGCTAGAGGCTATCGTGAGAGCTTTCGTATTAGTAGGGACACTAGCCGAACTAATGGTGATCCTTGCCGCGAGTCTCCTGCATGTTGTGGAAGAAAGATGGTGGATCCTGATACTCTAGGTGCATGATGAGGCATCACTACTCTGGATAGATTTAGAGAGCCTGTTCCGAGTAGAGTTTGTACCAGTCACCCTTCGTGCAGTGCGGATTCTGGAGTTGCTTCATCAGTAGCAGGAAAGCATGACAGTAGCCCAGTACTCGGCGAGGTTCACTGACATCTCACGCTACTCCACGGATATGGTACAAGACGTGTTCTTCAGGGCCCGAACCTTTGAGCAGGGACTCAGCCATGAGATCAGGGCTTTGATAATCCCCCTCAACATCCTGACGCAGGTGGGGGTGCTGAAGAGAGCCCTTCTGGTGGAGAGTTTTCTCGCTGAGTAGTCACCAGCAGTGAGACCCACCGCAGGGCGACACGTAGCGGAGTTTTCTACAGCCGGCAGTAGATAGTTGACGTAGAGGTCCAACCGGACTAGGCCATCAGGTGGGAGATCTCATGATACAGGTTTGGTTGTGCGAGGTACACGAAACAGATCCAGCTATACGAGGAGCATGTATTTCTATGCATGCGGCGTGTAGGTTCACATGGCACGAGATTTCTGAACCCGCCCTGCAGATGAGCAGCCGGCCGTAGAGGGATCACCCAGGAAGAGGAAGAGGTTCGACCGTGGTGGTCTACCGGGAGTAGGAAGATGAGATAGAGGAGCTAGCTGAGTAGTTGGTGGTGGCTAACGTTTCGAGGCCCTACCACCACCACCACCAGGAGGTCCACCCTGACTGCAGGGACCAGATAGACAGGGGAGATCTTAGCTTCAAGAAGTTGAGGCCTACGACCATAGTGCTCCGGGAGCAGGTGTACATAAGAAGGACTAGCTCCAAGCATGGATACTTTTGGTCATGATGCTTCTAGCTTTGTTGATGTCGTTGTTTGTGGTTTCTTTGTTTCCTTGTACTTTGAGCTGCTTTAATAAAAGACAGTTTTCCTTGTGATGTTTGATTTCCTCTCATTTCGTATGGTTGATACTGAGAGGTTCTAGTTAAAACTATTGACTTGACCCTCACATTCGAGATTCCTACTAGAGGAGACCCAGGGACCACACACTGATGCTGACAGTGTGACTTGACCCTTGAAGGTGAGAGTAACAGTTGGATCTCTTAGTAGTAGCCTCGAGGCCTTATGATATCATCCATGGCATAAAATAGTACTGTTCATTCCACGATTGACTGTATTAGGAATAGAACGTGGTTCATCGAGGGGATGATACCAAATTTCTCTTTTCGAGAAAGGATAAATCTTAGCATCTCTTGTAGGACATAAGAAAAAACGGGTGAAGTCGAGTTCTTTTCAAATGGCTAGTCACACCCATATTTCGTTGAGTGAACGGTTTACGGTTTACTATAATCTCAACATTCTCAAGTGTGTCTTCTTGTAGAAGGAACTAGACCTAATACTGTGTCTTTGACTTGAGTTCCTCCAAGACTATGACTTTGAGATAGTCTATACTCCTGGGAAGGGGAATGCTATAGCAAAGTTAGTTTCATGATGCATCACTTGTCAGTAACTGATGGCGGAGCACCAGGTACCAGCAGGCTTGGTATAGCCCTTAGAGGGCCTAGAGTGGAGGTGGGATGGGATATCCATGGATTTCGTGATGGAGTTTCCACATACATCCAGAGGACATGACTCTATTTGGGTGATTGTAGACCGACTCACCAAGTCGGCCCACTTCCTACCAATCAGAGAGCAGGGCTCAGTAAAGATCTTGGGACGCCTCTATATTCAGGAGATCGTACAACTTCACGGTGTGCCATTTACTATCGTTTCCGATCGAGATTCTCGTTTCACTTCCCGGATATGGAAGGGGTTACAAGAGGCTTTTGGGATGCAGCTACATATAAGCACCGCCTTCCATCCTCAGACGGACATAAAAACATAGAGGACCATACAGACACTCAAGGACATGCTTTGTGCATGTGTCCTTGACTTTGGTCGCAGCTGGGAGGATCACCTACCCTTGGTGGAGTTTGCGTACAACAATAGTTACCACTCCACCATCGGGATGGCACCATACGAGGCACTATACGACCGACCTTGCAGATCACCTCTATGATGGACTGACCCTGGGGAGTCAGCACTTGTAGGACCAGAGATGGTTCAGAATATGACGGAGAAGGTGCAGATCATCCAGGAGCGGATGAAGACTTCACAGAGCAGACTGAAGTCCTATGCTGCTAGTACGCGGAGACCACTGGAGTTCAAGGATGGAGACCATGTTTTATAATGTTTCTCACCTCGACGAGGTCTACGAAAATTTGGCTAGGGTGGAAAGTTGTATCCACGTTTCATCATACCATTCCAGGTCTACAATAGAGTAGGCGAGGTGGCTTACCTTCTGGCCCTTCCACCTCCGTTGCACTGGGTGCATGACGTCTTCCATGTATCTTAGCTGAGGAGATACATGTAGGACCTAACCCACATCATCGATCACGGGGAGCTGGACATCAATGACAGGGTGACTTTTATGGAGGTTCCGATGGAGATTGAGGATCCATAGGAGCGGGTCCTACGTGGACTGTTGATTCCTCTGGTGCGCGTTCGCTGGCAGCACGGGAACCTCCAGGAGAGCACTTGGGAACAGAAGGCACATATGCTAGCTCAGTATCCCCATTTGTTTTCCTAGTCTGTGTTGTAGATTCACGGGCACTTATAGCCCTTAGGTGGGAGTAATGAAAAGACCTGGAATTTTCAAGGAAATGTTTTTATTAATTTATTGGAATTTTACGAGTCTGTGGCTTCTGACGGCACTTCATTCTGAGGCCCGGTGTACCCGAAATAAATTTTCAAAGTTTTGTTCAGGTACGTTTAGTAAAAATACATGCGGGTTTTTCTATCTTTTGAACCAGTGCTCGGAATTGAATTCTGAGGACATCGATGAACTCGCAGCGCCGGTAATTGCTTAAGGGGGCCTTTACTGCAGTTGCGTTTTATGCAGGTTGAAAGTTAAAAATTGGGGTTTAATTAAGAAGTTAAATAAAATAGTTTTGAACAATTTTATATATCAATGGAAGTTATTTCCTCCCATGTGAAGTTATTGGTGGAGCCCACACCCACCTAACTCCCCATGTGTGGATATTTGAGCGGTGGGGCCCACAGAATCCCAAAACCTTTCCTCTCCCATAACTATATTCAAACTCCTCCAATTAATTCCCCTTCTTTTATTGTGACAACCCCCCTTAATTATAAGGACTCTTCCTCTCCCTATATCTCTCTTTAATTTTTGCTGACACATGTTAATCAATGAATTCTAACTCTTCAATTAATTAAATTAAGTTGTTTGAATTTTTGAATTACTTGTGTGAATAAAATAATATCTTAGCTATTATTTTTTTGTGGCACTTGTAGTGTTGGAATTTTTTGTAGGAGCTCTGGAGAAATAGAGAAGGGTGGTCTCCTCTGAAAGAATGAACACCACCCTCTTCGACGAATAAAGCCTTCGATGAATAATGACACTCTCTTTGATGAAGAATGCCAATTCCATGAAGAACGATGACGCACCGTCATTTCTTTTCTCCGAGACAATAGAGGAGATGCCACTTCTTCTTTGGGTGCACTCCAACAACGATGGAATCAACACCGTCATCCACGACGCATGGCTACCGCAAATCTTTTCCAAGGTAGGGTGAATTGCTTCAATTTTATTTGAATAAAACTGTTCTTTGTTCTTCGTGAAACCTTTTTTGTCCTTGGCCAATTGCTACTGCTTAACGCGGAGGGTGCGGCCCGAACACACATGGCCTGACGACCCTCCATAGTCTCCTTGTTTTTTATTAAGTCGCGTTGGAAGATGCCATGATAGGAGAAGCGGCGACCGTGCGCCAGCTTCATGCGGAAGAACTGCGGTCGGCATCCCCGGGCCGCTCGAACAAGGAAGAATCGGCCGGCCATAGCCGGCCGGGCTGAACGGAGGAACCACGAGGCTCCACGGCACTGCGCTGGGGAAGACCGCAGCCCACTTTCCCCAGGCCGCTTCGGCGGAAGAACTGGCCAGATCGTCGGCCGTCCTGGCGGAGGAGAGCTGCGGCACCAGGAGGGCACTATGCTAGATGAACCGCGGCCCACCTGTCCGGGCCTCCGGCGCTGAGAAGGTCGACCGGCTTCGGTCGGCCGGTTAGGGAGGGCGGCATCGCTTGGCACCGCCGGTTCGGGCAGCCGGGGGGTCGCGCCCCACGCCTCGGACCGATCGGCCCCCTTAGGCTGAGCCGTACGGCCAGCCGGCCAGGCCGCGTTGCACCAGGCTGCGCCACCTCGGGTCGGGCCGCGCGTTTGATCGGGACGGTCCGACCGCCCTGCCAGGTCGGACCCACCAAAACTGGGTTAACCCGATCCGCCATCCCACTAGGCTTAACGGGTCGGGCCCATATTCACTTAAAGGTGAATAATTCGAAGACCGCGCATCCGATCGACATGCCGTCTGTGGAACTGGGACCCTCGTGACATGGAGGTCCTTTTGCGACACATTAATTAGTTTTGGATAAATTTGGAAACTGGAAGGGTTTAGAACGAGTGCATTTCCAACCGGGCCCCTGGAGCAAAAGGGCTAATAACTCCTAGACTGGGCGTCCGATTGACGCGCTTTCTGACGCATTGGGTTCCTTTTGACGATATAGAACTTCTGGATACATCAACCCTGTACTTCTTGATAGTTGATGTATCAACCCCTTTCCTCGAGGAGCAGACCCTCCCGGAATCGAATGTGTTGTGTGCGGGAACCCTAGAGCTGGCTGCAACTGCGTCGACTATCGTACTAAAATCCTTCATGGGTTCGGCGACAAGGACTAAAGTACTGGAATCCTCTGTGGGTTCGGCATCGACGACTAACATACTGGAATTCTCTGTGGGTTTGGCGACGATGACTACCATACTGGAATCCTCTATGGGTTTGACGATGATGATTACTATACTTGTATCCTACATGGGTCTGACAGTTCAACTATTGTACTTGTATCCTACGTGGGTCCGACAGTTCGACTACTGTACTTGTATCCTACACGGGCCTGACCGTTCGACTTCTGTACTAGTATCCTACATGGTTCCGATAGAGTAACGGGTCTAGTATCCTATGTGGGTCCGACAGCTTAGCTGGACTAGTATCCTACGTGGGTATGACAAATTAGATGAATCAGTGACTGCATCTGATCATCTTTATCACTTTACAAAAGATGTATACCTATGTGAGCTGGGTCCTGACTTTCAATCATTACCATAGGTATGTTTGACTTCTTTCTTGTGTGGACTAGGTTGTGCTTGGGCTCGGGAGTTATATCCAAACTGAGATTGATGACTTAGGTATATGTATGGGCATATACCTAAGTAGAGTTAGTTGATACTTCGTGATTTTATATTTCCTTTGTGGTTTATCCTTCGTGGATTCTGGGAGACCTTCAGGGGTCTCGGGGTCCCTACGGAATATCGTTATACTCACCCCTACATGGGAAATGCCTGCACTACGTTGTGTTGTTTGCAGATGACGGACAACACTAATTGTTGTTGAGGCTTGTGGAACTGGACGGTAACCGGAGGTGGAACACTTAGCAGGACGTACAAGGAGCAGACAGACGGACCAGAGGTACCGAGGAGAATATATGTACCCACCCTTTAGGTGGGATTCCCGAAGGATGACTCGGTGGTTGCTAATTTACTTTACTGTAGTTGAACTAGCCTTTCAGTTGTACTGTACTTTTCAGTTGGGTTTGTATTCTGGCCCATTTACCTTTCATCACTTACTTTGTATTCAGTATTACATTGTTCTTACTTCATCTTGTGTACTCTATTGTGTTTTTTACTATCATAAAGGCAATGCCTTCCCTTTTTATTAGGATTTATGCCTTAGGTGCTAGTCGTCATCCCCTGGCCTATGGAAGGCGGGCTTGGGGTTGTCACGGGACGGGCCCTGAAGACGGGTCGTGACATATACCTCATGATATAAACATGACTGGAATGTAAAGTAAATATGGTTCAGTAATATAGGCCTATAATTTCATGTAAATATTGTTTAGTAATATATGGCTGGAATGGCAAGTGAACCCAGTTTAGGAATGATCATTTTCCACTATGATGGTCTTAGAAGCAATGACTTGGCTACTACAGATATAATATTATATGATTATTTATCTTCCACAATTCCATGTATTATTTCAAGGATATTTTTTCATGGTCAGTGTTCATTTATGATTTCTACCTTACGAACTTCCAAGACTTATTTCATGACTCGTGATTTTGATATTCAAAATTTACGTTCATGTTTTTACATTATTATGTTTTTTAATTCATGATTACCCATACAGAGAATTTTATCTCACCCTTTTTATGTTTTACTTTCCCTAGTATATAAAGAAATGTTTTAGTCAAGAAAACTAATGGGGAAGGAATGTTTTACATTCTAATTTCCACATATTTTCTTTGAGAATCCTTGATTTTCTCCATGATGGATGGTTGAAAAATCATTTGATAAAGGATTGAATTTGTTCCTTCCTTAATGATTTCCGTGTTCATACTTTAAAAATCTAAGAAGGTTTTATCCTTTTCAATTCTCCTCATTGATAAATATATATGATCTTTTATACCTAGAGCATCAGTAACCTTATTTGGCTTGCTGGTATGGTAGTGGATTGAGCAGTTGTAATATTTAATAAGATATATCTATCTTCACTGGTGCATATTGAGCTCTTTTTGTGTGAATATATATTTGATACTCTTTTGATCAGTATATATCTCACACATATCTCCATAGTGATAATTCAACAAGATTTTTAACGCAAATATAACCACACCAACTCCAAATCATGTGTAGGATAGTTTTTCTCGGGGATTTTTAGCTATCTTGAGTCATAGGATATCACATTATCATTTTGAATTACCACATAGACTGAGTCCTTCTTTGAGGCATCACTATACACCACAAATAGTTATCCACTTTTCGGGAGTGTCAGTACCGGTGCAGTGATAAGCCAATTTTTCAGCTCCTTGAAAAAGTCTTCACATTCTTGATTCCAGACAAACATTACTCCCTACTGTGTCATCTTGGTCATTGGGTTTGAAAATCATGAATAGTTCTTCAAAAATCATTGATAATACCCAGGTAGACCCAAAAATCTATGGATCTCCATTACAGATGTTGATTTAGGCCACTCTTCTATCATCATTTGTCTTGGAAGGGTCCACATATATCCCTTTACAGATGATAACATGCCCCAAGAATGATACTTCCTCCACCCAGAACATAGATTTACTATACTTTGTATACAGCCTATCCCTTCACAAAGTATTTAACAAAGTATTCAAATGCTCCTCATGTTCTACCTTTATCTTGGAGTATATCAAAATATCATCAATAAAGACTACTGAAAATTCGTCATGGTAATCTCTAAAGACACAATTCATTAAATCAATGAAAAATTAAAGAGAATTATTGATTTTAAATGGAATTAATATGAACTTATAGTGTCCATGCCTCATTCTAAAGAGAGTCTTGGAAATATCTTCCTTCGTCACCTTAAATTGGTGATAATCTGACCGAAGTTCTACCATAGAGAAATAACTAGCCCCATGAAGCTGATCGAACAATTCATCTATCCAGGGCAAGGAATACTAGATCATTATTTTGACTATATTTATCTCATGCAAATTAATTCATAGTTGAATTGAACCATCCTTCTTTTTTTATGAAGAGGATTGGCGCACCCCCAATGTGAAGCACTCAGGAGAACAAAACCCTTCTCCAGATTCTCCTGTAGCTACATCTTAAACTCTTCCTGGTCTATAAAGGTCATTCTATAATGTGTATTTGATATAGTTTGAGATCTTGAAATATTTTCAATTGAGAACTTAACCTCTCGATCAGAAGGAAGACCATGCCACTCTTTAGGGAATACATTAGTGTAATCCCTCACAATGGGAATGTCTTCAAGCATGATTCTCTCATTTGTCTTAATCAATAGAGCTAGAAATTATTACTTATAAGGAATTAATTTCCACACTTGAGGCACTAATTCTGTTTGATATTAATCTTCCTCCTTAAACGTTTAAATAACTGGAGGATGCTTTGGGACATGAAGAGTTACATCCCTTTCCCAATAGTTGATGTTGGATTTGTATAAAGATATCCAATACATGCCCAAGAAAACATTGAACTCCACTAAAGGAATTATTAAAAGATATTATAGGATTTGAACTCCACAATCTTTAACCAGGGAGGAGTTATAAACCATGGATTCAATAATTTCCCTATTCTCTATTCTCATAGATAACTTATCTTATAAATATGGAGGTGGTTTTTTGAATAGTTCTACTAGACTTTATAGATATGAAAGAATTTATATAATAAGAATCAAATAGTAAGTTCACTATTCATAAATTAATAACTAACATACCTGTCACCAAATCATCTTATGGTTCCACCTCACCAGTAGTGATGGAATAACACTATCCTTGTTGCCTTGGATGTTTTTTTCAATTGCATATGACAACCCTTGCCTTAGGGAAATTGTTCTCTTAAAGCCCTTGCTTCTGGAGTTTTAACTATGCACCACTGGTTGAGTGTTTATTAGAGACTTCCTTTCTACTTCCAAATTTACAAGATTCTTCATATCCCATCTGTAGTTCTTGGATATATGTGTTAACTTTCCACATTTAATGAAATTCTTGGTTATCTTTATATAGTTCCCAATTTGCATATTCCCACAAATTTTACAAGTGGGATAGTTTGAATTATTTACATCATGGTATTTTTTTTGAACCATATATGTTATTCTACATTTTTCACTTCTAGTAATATGGACCACAGGACAACTGAGAGTCTCCAATCACTGTTTAAATCTTGTTGGCACAATGAACAATCTTCTCATAACTTTATAAGTCTCTAATCTCCAACAGTTTTCGTATACTCGGCTATCGAACTCTAAAGAATATATCCACCTTTATTTTTGTGATCATGAAAAATACATAATCATACCTTTAAAGCCTTGAAATTTTTCCTCCATACGCCGCAATTGACTCATCTTCGTTCTTCTTGAGAAATGGGAACTCTATTTCCATCTTAAGATAGAGGGTTCTAGGAAATTATTTGTTGATGAACAACCTCTTGAATTCCTCCCAATCCATGGAATCCATTTTTTCTGGGGTCTTTTTATTCTTGATCAGTTTCCACCACTGATCATATTCCCCATCAAAACTATTGAATGCCAATACATCTTTATCCTTTTCCAAGTACTGGGTGATGGAGAATATCTTTTCAATGGAGTTAATCCACTGTTCTGCAAGGAGGGAATCAAAAGATCTTCTAAACATGGGAGGCCTTTTCTGCATGAAGGATTATATGTCAAGTTTCTCATTCCTAGGGGGAGGAGGGTGTTCCACATGATTCATGTTATTATTCATAACTTGAGTCAGGTGAGTAAATATTATCATGATGTTTTGAGCACCTGTTCCCATCATATTTGGAATATCATTAAGGAAATCATCACATTACCTATCACATTTATGCTTGGCATGAGTTCTTCTATTACCCTCTATTAACAAAGAATCATATTTTACAATTAGAGGGCTTGAATACATAGATATTCATCATAAAAATGAAACATTTAACATAAAAGGATAAACATGTAATGGATACGTATATCCTAAATTTTGATTCATTGGGTTTTAATCTAGGTTATTCCTGATCAATATCTTAACCTATATTATTATGGGATATATTATTCCCTTAATAATGGTTTATACTAAGCTCATGAATTTACCAATGAATATCCCCTTGCAGTGTCAAACCAAGAGTGAAAAAATCCCTGCTATTATTTACTAGGATACCCTAGGTAAGACCCGAAACTCCTTTTAAAATATTTCACTACTAGGTACATCTATGCCAGAGCTGCCTCTACTTGCTTGTATCCAAACAGGGATCTATTTTCTTGATAAATCACTTAATCTATATATACCAAGATTTAGGGATGCTTTCGTATACATCGTATCATCCTTAGGGTTCCCACTAAGGGGATATATTCCTAATCCCCAAAAATAACTAGACCATCCTATGATACCAACTATTGAACCCCTATAATTTTACACATAACCTTTTATAATTTTAAGAATAATTATACATCATAGTACAAGTAAAGGATCCTCAATTCTAGTGTCTTTTAAGAATATTTACATAAAAAATAAAACATGTGACTTAAAAAACACTTTGTTATTTAATCTATAAATAGAGACCCTAAATTCCATTATACTCATACATCTTCATAGGGTACCTTTGGGAACACATGAACAAAGGGATGAGCTAAATAGCCTAGTAAGGGAGTATACATAAGAATAAAGCTTTAGCACATGGGTTAGAAGGCCTGAAATAATGATAACAAAAGCATGGAACATATGAAATCATACCATATAAAATTGGGATCATATAAACATGGAATCATATAAATGTATAAGTAACAATAATCCAGACTTTAGTATGAGTCAAGGCTAACTTCCAAGATCGTTTCACATAGTAGCACAAGCCAAGGCTAACAACCAAGACTATCGCACATGACATCTCATTAGACTTAGATTTAACCAATACATTAGTGTGATATATATGTGAACCCATCTTAATTTTCATGAATATGTTTTACACATAAATAATCATACATAATCAATCTTACATATACATAAGGGTTTCCCATGGAATGAATTGGGTACCACAATCCTGACACAAAGTAAAACAGATGGGCATAACATGAAAGTGTATATGAAAAAAGGGAACTAAAATATTTAAGGAAATTAATAAATTAATATATATATATATATATGTATGTATCTATCATAGTGAGTTATTTCTAGTATGAGTTAAACTATATAAGAAATATATTTAAGAAATATGGAATTAAAACATTTTTGAATCGTTTTATGGAAAATACTATAGGGCCTTTAAAATAGAAAAGGGAAAATGATTTATATAAAACAAAAAGTGAACACACGAAGTTTTTCTTAATAAAAAATAATGATTTTATAAATAAAATGGTGGATTAAAAGGGAAGATATAGTGGTCTTGAAATAGGGTAAGAATCTGAGAAGTTCCCTTAAAACATGTTTGCTTATCTCGAAGTATTGAGAAGGGAATCACATAAAAGCAAGTATATCTCCAAAAGAGAATGATGAATGGATATTGGTACATGATTTTAGACATATAAACAGAAATTATAATATCTAAATAAATAGAATATAAGATTTCATTTGGGAAAAGATAATTATAGAGTAACTTGAATGAATAATAAAAGTTCAGGTAGAATCCCTTACGGAATATTGGCATGGTATAGGGTGTAGTTAAGGGGGATTAATGAGAGAGAAAAGGATTTCTCAACTTTTATAAATCATGAGGATAGTATGGAGGAGGGGAATAATAATACACCATCACTAAGAATTACACATTAAATGGCATAACATAGAAAACAATCTTGAATAAAAGTGAAATGGAGAGCATCCCTTGCCTTAATTTCCACTTAATTTCGTCTCTTCTATGCCTCTGGGATAACAAATTCATGTTTATAAAAACAATGATCTAAAAGTTAATTATAGAAATTTTATTAAAATAATTATCAATTATATTTATTATATTTTATTTCATAATTTTCATTGGTAAAATTGAGCGTTTTGATATCATATTTTACTTAAAAATTTCCCATCATTCAACGATTTCACTTTTTATTAAATGTAATTTATAAATTAGTATAATTAGTTTCATAAGTATATAATACATGTAATTTTATAATAATTTATTATTTATTTTTATATTTTCCATCAATGAATGTGTTTATATAAATTATCTTGGAAACATCTTCGTAGATGGTTAACCGACCTTTAATGGGATGTTGTCGATAGTTAGGGAAATGAATGTTTGACTTTAATATTTTTCAATAATATGATAATTTGATTTGGTTAAAATCATTAAAATAATTTTAAATTACTGTATAATTAATTTTTTTGCAGATTTTTTTAGAGGGATAATTTTAAATGAAAGAACAGAGGAAGAAAAAAAGATAATATTTAATAATCTTACTCTCTCATCAGTGTATCTTTTTTTGCATGAAACTGTAACTCCCTTGGGGATTGTAGTTGAAGGGCTCCAAAAAATCCATAAGTATTCTAAGATGCTTGAATGGGAGAATTTATTTAGATATTAATCTTAGTAATGGCTGAGAGGAATGGTTTTCTAAGGGAAGGGAGCCGGTTTATTTATACATAAAGAGGGGGTGTTTTAGAATAAAATATTAAATAAAATAATTTATCAAATGATAGACTTATAATAGTGATTTTTTGTAGACATTTAGAATATATTAATATAATATAATTAGTTTTAAACATTAAATAAACTTTATAATTAGAATTCAATAATTTATTAAAAGTAAAGTGAAAATAAAGAGAAAAGGATATTTTAAAGAATCACTTTTTGACTTTTGGTTTTGATAAGTTTTTTTAGGTTTTGAAATTTATTATACTATATTTTAAGGTATAAATTTTCTGAAACTACGTTTTCATTTAAATTACTAAATTAATCATAAAATTGTAAATAAATATTCCTCACTTATAAAAATACCATGACCTTATTAATAATTTTAAAATATTTATTTACTTATAAAATAATATAATTATAGCATATTGTCCATTAGAAAAAGATAAATTTTATTTATAATTTCACTGGAGAGGTCATTATTACATTGGACAGTTTAATATTTATAAGGGCCACATTGCTAATGTAATGGTCAAGTTACTATTGTTATATGTTCTTTAACTTCTAAAGAAACATTTTATTTCACTTATTCTTCACTTATAAAGTTTTTATTTTGTTCTAAAAGTAATATTATGTGATTATACTATAAGACATAATTATAAGAATTTAATTTTTGTTAATAAAACAGTGTGTCATTACAGATAATCGGTACACATCTATAGAACTAGAAGACACTATTTTTTGTCTTTTTGTAAAGGTTTCAACTTCCAACACTCAGTTGTGGATTCTTGGTCTTGTGATAAGAGGAGCATTCTAGTGAAATTCACTAATATCATAGAGATAGTGATTGGTAGTGTGGAATAGGGAATCTTTGTGCCCTGAACCACTATAAAAATTAATGTTCTTTATTTCTGTTTATCATTGGCATATTTTCATACCGAAGGAAAACACTTCATATCCTCATAAATCATAGTGGGTGTCGAAAGCCCAAATTGTGTGATAATTTTGAAAAGGCACAATTCACCCCCCTCCCCTCTTGTATTATTTTGTATAATTTGACCTAATTAGTTGTATTATAGGAGACATTTTGGATAAAGCTATAGAAAGAATAAAAGTACAAGATCTATACAAATATGGAAATGGATAATTCAAGAAAAGGAAAGTAAATGGTAGGTGCTCTATATTTTAATGATGGAAATTATGGATGTTGGAAATATAGAATGGTTATCTTTCTAAATAATATTGGATTCAGAGTCCACTTAAAAATTATTACTCTTTATATGATTCTGGAAAAACTAGAAACTTGGGATGCAACAACAGAAGCTGAATATGATATAAGTTCAAAGTTAATGAATTATATTATTTTTTGTCTTGGACCAGATTAACTCAATCATGTATCACAATTTCCAACAACCTTTTAAATGTGAAAAAAATATTATAGTTTCTTATGAAGGAATATATAATGTCAAATAGTTGATATATGCTATAAATAAGCTAAAATTCAACAAATTTAGAATATTTGATGCTGAAATCTTGACGCAGATGAATTGAAGACTTATATAAATTATTCCAATATTACAACATTAGGTTAACCCATAAAAAAATATGATCAAGCTTTAAAAGTATTGAGAGTACTACCATTTAAATGAAATGTAATACCAACAACAATTTTTCAATCATCACCTATCAATGATCAGACAATGAATGAAATTATTGGGACACTGATAATATATAAAGTAGAAATTTCGGACAAATATGATGATCATAAAATTATAGTGAATAAAGAAAATATTGCTTTAAAAGTAACATCTCAAAAACATAGCATAAGATCAAATCAAAACGTCAAATAATAAGAGAATTCATGTTCCTCAGGTTCTGCAATTGAATTGGCTCAACCAACCTGAAAGTATAGTCAGTTTTATAAGAAGAAAATAGGATTCAAAAAATATTTCAGGAAGGATGAAAAATAACCAAAAAAATTTCAATGCTATGAATAAAAAAAATTGGGTTATATCAAACCTGATTTTCCTCAACTGAACGATGAAAGAAAAATGAGAGAAAAAAGATATCGAAAAATTCTGATTATGAGGGAAAAAAAGAAAAAGAGAAATAAAAGTTACATGGATTGTATCTTAAGACTCCATCATCCTGTTAAATTATAATTTAGATAAGGAGCAATCAAATATAAAATCCAATATCTGCTTTATAGCGAACGATGAAAATGAAACAGGTCACAGAAAATAAAATGGCATATAGTATATAAATAGTGGATATTCTATTAATATGACTAGATATTAAACAAAAATTCATACACTTACTCAAATTCATGGAGGATTAGTCACTTTTGGTGACAATTAAAAATGAAAAATAATTGGTGTTTGAACTGCTGGAGATCTAAAGAATATATTAATCAATAAAGTATTGTTTTTGAAAGGGTTAATGAACAACCATATAAGTATATCTTAACTCCGTGTTGATGTATTTTTTTGTTGAAATTTCTAAAAATTCCTTCTCTATTTTTAAATACATGTTTCATAAATTTGGTGTACCTAAAATTGATATTTTTTATACGTTGGATTTAAAATCCTTATGTAAACAAAAAGTGATTTTTATAACCTCTAATATAAATTAATTGTGGAATTGGCATAAAATAAATAGACACTATAATATATATATATTACATAAATTATCTAATAAATAGTAATTTTATTATTTTCCTAGTCTTAAATATGACAATGAAAGATTCTGTGATGAATTCCAAATTAGAAAGTAAGACAGATCTTTTTTCAATTCTATTAACAAAATTGCAACATCTAAACTTCTATAACATAACCATAATGATTTTTTTTGACCATAAAGAGTAAAAAGTATAGATGGTAAATTATTTGTATATGTTTGAGTATAGGATTATTCTTGATTTACTTGGGTTTATTTTCTTAATTTCAAAAGTAATGTATTCACTTTTTTTATGTTTTTTATAAAATTGTTCAAAATGAAAAGGCTTTAAAATAATTTCCTTGATATGTGATCATGGTGGAGAATTTGAGAATCCAGAATTAAATTCTTTTTCCTAAAATATATGTATTAAACACACCTTCTTGACACCAAGAACACCTCAAACAAATATAATTATTAAAAGAAGAAATAGAACTATTCATGAAATGGAAAGAACTATGCTGAATAAAATATCATTCCAACCTATATTTGGAAAAAATATGTATGAACTACCAACCATATCATGAATAGATTTTTAATAAGTCTTATTTTTAAAAAGGCACGTTATGAACTTTGGATTAATAGATAACCTAAAGTATAGTACATTAATGTTTTTGCTTGAATGGTGTATATCGTGAATACTAAAGACAACCATGGTAAGTATGATCCAAAAGAATATAAAGATATATTTTTGGGATATTCTACTTCCTCTAATGATTATAGAGTGTTTAATAAAAAATCAAGGATTGTTGAAGAATCAATTCATGTGAAGTTTGATAAAACTGACCATTTTATTTAATAGAAAGATCAAACTAATGAAGTTACTGACTTTTTGGATAACATGAGACATGAAACCCTTAAAATGATTTTGAAAATGATATTAATAAAATTCAGTTGAGTTCAAAAGTACATGATATAAAAGAACCTGAATGTTTCTTTCCTAGGCAGTCTATCATACTAAAAATACATCCTTCGGAAATAGTTATAAGAGACCTTGACCGAAGAATTAAAACTAGATGAAATGATGGAAACCTAAATGAATTATCATCCTTTATATCTTAGTTATAGCCTAATACTATTAAATAATCCTTGGAAATGAGAGTTGGATGTTAGCAATGTGAGAAGAGCTAAACTAGTTCAAAAGGAATGAAGTTTGGGAACTAGTAGAGATACCAACCAATTTTCTAGTGATAAGAACCATGTGGGTCTTTAGAAATAAATTGGATGATCAATGGATCATAACCCAAAATAAATCCCTATAAGTAACAAATAGATTTAATCAGAAAAAATTTATAGATTATGATGAGACATTTTCCCCTCTAACTAGATTAGAATCCATTACAATTTTTTTAGCTTATGTATCTCATATGAATTTCAAATTATATTAGATGGATGTTAAGTCTTCCTTTTTTAATAGTTAATTAATGGGGGAAGTTTATATTTTAGAACCCCATGGTTTTGAAAATTCTCAAAAAACAATCTTTTTTTTAACTCACTAAATCATTCTATGGCCATAAACTAACATATATAACATGGTATGAAAGATTATGTTATTTTATTTTGAAAAATGGATGGACTATTTTATTGGAAGATCCAATAATTTTTAAGAAGAATATTTTTCCTTAATATTTATTTGGTTCAAATTTATGATGATTTTGTTATTTTTCGTTCATCTAAAATATCTTTCTCGTGATTTTTCAAATTTAATGCAAAAAGAATTTGAAATGAGTATGATGGGATAACTGAATTTATTTTTAGGATTTAATATTTTACAAAAAAATATATAGGAATTTTTTAAATCATTTTAATTATATTATTGATTTATTGGAAAAAATTGGACTTCATAACAACAACACATATACAACTTGTATGTGTACCAATCTAAAACATGATTTGGATGAAGCTGGAAAACTAGTTGACAAAAAATTATTAAGTGGTATAACTGGAATTTTGTTAAATATTACTACTAGTAGAACATATACTATGTTTTATGTATGCCTTTTTACTATATTTCATTCAAATCCAAAAAGATCCCATCATACTAAAATTAAAAGAATTTTTAAATATTTAAAAGGATATGTTTTTCAATCTCTTTATTACCCCAAAAATTCTGATTTTAATATGATTTCATATTCATATTATGAATTTGGAGGATTTAGATTATATAGAAACTATACCATTGGAACCTGTAACTTTTTTGGAAAATCATTACATTCATGGTCTTGTAAGAAACAACACTCGGTTGATCTGTTAACCCCCTAGGCATAATATGTGTCTCCTAACAGTTTTTGTGCACAAGTATTGTGGATGAAAAATACCCTACTAGACTTTGGACTAAAAATAAATATTATTCCTATTTCATTTGATAATATTATTGTTATAAATATTTAAAAAAATCCTATAAATTATTCTAGGAAAAAACACATTAATATACGACATCATTTTCTAAGAGACCATGTCTTTAATAATGATATCTCTTTAGAATTTCGTAATACAAAATATCAATTAGTTGAAATTTTATCTAAACCAATTCCAAGTGAATGTTTTGAATTTTTAAGGGGGCATTATGAATTTTTAAGTTTAAATGATTATTTATTAATTTGTTTCCAGTATCTCTATTCTTATTTTGGTTAGATTTATTTAATATGTTCTATTTGATTAAGTTTTAAAATATAATATCATATCGATTTTATTTTACTTTTTTTAAATTGAAATTTAATTTGTGAATTCTCAATTGGTGTGAGAAAACTATTTTCCTTCTCTTGTTATTGTTCTCCTCCCTTGCACATCCTTTCGGTTTATAGAGATTTCTTCAATTCTGGTGTGCCAAAACCCTAAACCTTCAATCCCTTCAATCTCAAAACATCCAAAGATGGAAGCCATTTAAAGAACTACAGATGTATAGTTGGATAATAATACATACTCATCGGGGAAATAATGAAATGTTATCTAGGGAAAGTTAATTGATTTTTGGTTATTTAGATTCTATGAATCTTTCCCTCAAGTAAGCTATGTGATTTCATGGTTTGGTTTATGTTTTAATAGAAGATAACATGCCTATGGTTTATGACATTGAAGTTAAATAATTTTTTAGAAATTATTAATTTAGTATTCGATTTGAAGAAGGCACTATGGTATCTAAGATTAATGAATCAGATATTTCTTTATCATTAGTGGAAATGGGTGAGATATTACATTGTCCACATAAGGGGAGTTTTAGTTTGATTTAATGAATATCTGTAATGGAATACATTCATCAGATTAAATAATCTTTTCATTTCTTGGAACAAGAAATGTTAAGAATGTAATTTCTAAATAACACACTCCCAATCGTCGAGTTATGTTGAATTTTATTCAATATGGAATTTTTCCTATGACTTCTAAGATAGAAAAAGTCGTGTATCCAAACATATATGTCAAGTTTTTGTTTCTAAATCACATAAAGATTAATTTATATTAGTTTATGATAAGATATATAAAACACTGATGTAACAAGGATGCTAAGATGGGATTTTATCCCTATAGATAGATTATTTCATTTTTATCAAGGAAAGGAAATATTGTGAATATGATTTTTTGGAAAAACATTTCACCGCAACAACACTTTGAATACCAAAACTATGAAGAATATTGGTTTTTTATGGAGACACTCTACAAACATTCTTCTACTAGTTGGTGCAGAAAAACATCAGATGTTATAGGAAACTACACAAGGGAGAAAAATGGTGATTTCTTCCTTGGTCTCTATGAGACAGATTCCAAATGAAGAAGGAACTCTAAGGCCAAAGGAATCTCTCGTTCTGAAAATAAGAGTTATAGTTTCCATTCAAAATACTATGTATAAAGCCCCAAGATTAGCTAAGTGTGATAATCAAATGAATGAGCATGTTAAGAAAGAGTCTCACAGCCAAGAACAAATCAGGGAAGCTATTCCAAACACTCAAACTCAATTTTTTCCTAATTCTTATGTTGAAAATGAATATTCATTAGTAAATAGATAATTTGGTAATGAAGAGACACATTGGCCTTATTAGAATTTCATCAAAGGTAAGCTATTACTAACCCTGGAACTCCATATTTTGAATCATTTGATTCTTATGTAGAATCATTCATTATAAAAGATCAATCTACTGGAGGATCATATTATGTTTCTCAGAGAATATTTGGAGGGTGAGAAAAATAAATTTGAATAATACATGGTTTCTTTAGTTCCAAGATCTGATTATGAAGCAAAAAATATCCATTTAATGGAATTCAAAGAGAATAAAATTTCTTTTAGATATCTTAAAGATCTTATCAGCAAGATTTCTAGAGAGTTCAATTTTTATTATATGAATCTATTAAGAAATAATATTTTGATGAGTTTATTCTAATGTTTGGGAGATAAATTCAGTCTCTCAAGGTATGTAGCCAAGCATGAAACCCCTCTCTATATACACTACCAGAACTGCTCAGAATGTTTGAAGTTATTACCTCTGTACAGGATTAGTTCAATGATAGATAACACACTCTGTAGTGTGACAATACTCCATTAAGTGTGTTATTGGAAAATCAAATACATTTGATTAGTCAACTGACTTCAACAGAATCCTAGTTGATACGAGTGATTAATCAAATTATAGACATGATTACCTCGTTTATTTGGCCAGAGGAAGATATAAATCTATTTGTAATGGTTAATCTAATTGATAATTTAAAGCTGTTAATTATTTGAAGAAACTTCTTCATTAAGGGAAATAATTATTCGACAACCATTTCCAGATCCTGCTTTCGAAGCTTCTTGATATTAGTAGTGCAGTTCAAGCCCTTTCTTATACTGATGATCCTTTTTTTCCAATCGATTCAAACCAAAAACCTTTATTTTGATGGAAATTTCATTAATTGTGGATTTTAATTTATTTTTCAAAACATTTGAATTAATTTTATTTTCAATTTACTTTCTTATTATTTTTTTATTATATTTTTTTATATTTCAATGTTTAAACTGCCAATCCTAGATTTATTTTCTCTTATTCCAGTATTTATAACTATTCATTATAGTTCAGTGCAATATTAAATGTGTTTTATATCATTTATTCTTTCAAACCATATTTTCAATATAAAAAAAATAAGATAAAATTAATAAGGTGAATAAGTGGAGAAGGGATAATATTTATGAATACCATTTTAAGAGAATATTTAAAAACTACAATATTTCATTTGGGAAAATATTTAATTTAAAAGTGTCTATTTTCTTTATCAAAATAATATTGTGAAATAAAAATATCAATATATTTTCTATATATGTTTTTTTATGTTTACAAATCTAAAATTTTATTAAGATTTTTTTATGAATTATGTTATGGGGTTAGTGATCATCAAAAAGGGGGAGAATTTTGGGAATGTATTGTCTCATCCAAACACTATATTTTATAATTAATTGGATTTTCACAAACACCCTTGTTCATTTTCTAATGAATTCTACTTGAATGAATTTTTAGGAATTCATATATGGGTTAAAGTAATCTGACATTATGATAATTACTCGTCAACCACTATTTCAAAAATGACATTCAGAAAATGAACAAATGATATTAACCCTACGTAATGCTGAAAAGTGAAACACTTGTATATGGTACCAACCCTATTTTCCACTGAAAAGTGAAATGCTTTAATATGTTATCAACCCTATGTTACATGAAATAGTTTGTTTTTTGATCAACATCCTTACATTTAGATAATTATCAAACATATAGATCAGAAACCCTACATTGATGTCTAGATTTATTGTTCAATACCCAACGTATTAAAAATTTGAACGGGTGGTTAATCAATGATTACATTCATGATTTTATGCTAAAAAGGTAAACGTATGGATTATCATACCTACGATACTTTTTTTCCCTACATTAGATAAGGATGAAAGTATGGTTAAGAAACAATAAGTTCATGAAGGAACCCAATACTACGTAGGGGAACCCAATGCTATGAAATGGAACCCTACTCAACATAATGGAAACCTACGCTATAAAAAAGAAACCAATGATATGAAAAGGAACCCTACGCTATGAAAAAGAACCCTATGCTACACAAAGAAAAGCTACACTACACAAAGAATCCCTACACTACCCAAAGGAACCCTACGCTACACATCTCAACACTACGTTGTATTTTTAACAGTGATGTTTTTCATGCTACATTTTAAATATGAGATTACTACAATAGTCAATTCAGAATTAAAGAATGATTCAAGGATCATTTTTATTATTTAAAATAACTGTGTTCATTGGAGAAAATCACTCTTATTTCTATCAAAATTTATGACTCCCCTGGTCTATTGGAATTTTAATTACCATGATCAATCAGAAAATTATTTTGGATCGGGAATAATGAAGCATGTTTTATATTATATATATTCTTTTAGAGTATCTATTAAAAAAATACATATATATGTGTTTGATAAGAGATTCACATATATGACTATATTATGAAAGTAATGTTTTACTATGCTTCTGTAACGAATGATCGATTTTGAAAGAAGCCACACTTTTGAGATATATATGTTCAATATTTTACTGCTTAATATGTTTCTAGCTTATTAAAGATCTTTTTGCAACAAATATCACTTCAGACTATTTCATTCTTGAAGATATTCTTTTCTGAAGAATAAGTTACATAATATTCAGTGGTTGTTGCTACAACTATAATGAATAACATGAAACATTAAAATCAAACTATTTTGATTTATTGGAGTTTCAATTGCTCGTACTCTATTATAGTGTAGTATTAACTTCTTGATCTAAGTTGTGAATAACTGATTCTATGTTAAAAAACCATAATAATTAGTTTTTAGTCTTTTCTTAAAGGTTTCAACTACCTGCACTCAGTTTTGTATTCTTTACCTTGTGATCAGAGGACCATTATAGTGAAAATTACCAAGATCATAGAGACGGTGATTGGTAGAGTGGTCTAGGGGTTCTTTATGCCCCAGAAACACTATAAAAAAATTGTATTCTTCATTTATGTTTATCTGGTGCATATTTTTAAATAGAATAAAAACACTATATATCCATATATCTCGCAATGGGTGTCAAAATCCATAATTTTGAAAGATTATTGAAAATAAACAACCCCCCCCCCCCCCCCGCATCTTGTGTTTCTTTGTACATTCCAACCTAATAATGATATCATCACTTGTGTGTACATACGACCAACTGTATCCATGAAGTAATCTGATTCATTTTCCATGTCCAGCCTTCATGAATGATTATAAAAATTAATGTATTTATTAAATTTATTATTAATAAAATTATTCTAATTATGTAAATTATGTGTCTATAACAAATTCACAATAACGAGAACATTAATTATAAAACATGCATGATAAAACAAAGAAATTAATACCATAAATAATGAATATAATAAAATATTTATAACTAAAAGGCGGGAAAATTTTATAATATAGTCATATAAGATATTATAAATATGAATATGTTTTTGGTTCTAGTATAAATTAATAAAATGATGAAAAAAATTATACATGAGTTTAAATCAATGTCAACTAAAAGGAATCATGGGGTAAGGGACTTTGTCAAAATATACATTCATTGAGGTATAATTAAATTTTATCCACATAATTTTTTTATATGGTGTATACACTTCCATTTTGACATATAATATCATCATTACTTAATAATTCATATTATTTTAGGTTTCAATTTGAATTAACTCATCCAAGGGGGTTTAGCCAGAAAATTTCCTTGTGGTAAAGGATTTCATAACATAATTTCTTTGTATTGGTTTATATAACTTCTTTCTTTCCTTTGACAATATAAGATTATGTGTGTAAATAAATTTTAATATATTACATTTTAATTCTACTTATTTTATTTTATTTATATTTCATATACAAAATCTATTCATTGGTTAATTCTCACTTCCACGTTATGATAATTGTACGGGACTTCGCCTCAATTTCAATTCTTTGAGGAATATTTTATTATTTCACACATAATTTCTTTTATATGGCGTACATACTTCCCCTTTTTATATGTAATATAATGAATACTTCACAATTCATGGTATTGTAAGTTTAGTTTGGATTATTTCATCAAAGAGGGTTTTATGGAACTTTACCAAGTTGTAAGGGATTTCATATCCAATTCCATTTCATTCAGACAAATTTGTTAATTTCCAACTATACATATTTATATTGTTTATATAATTCCCCTTTGATGTATTTAACATTAATGACAATTAATTTATGGTTTTTTATGAAAACATATATTCCAATGGATCAACATTGACCTCTCATTTCTTGTTTAATTTTTGTGATTATTAACTTTCATTAGATACAATCACCTTCTTTTGATCATTTCTCATTGGAAAGTACATTCCTATTAAATATATATATTATTTATATCATGGTTATGACTATTTCCTAAACCATATACCATTTTTACATATTATATTTACATTAAATTCTTTTTTATTATCTGAGTAAATATTGATAAATATGTATTCATTACTCAATATAGATATTTTATGATAAGGAATATTATTAAAAAATTAAATCAATCATTTGATATATGAATAATGTGTTGGGAATGAAGATATGAGTGGGTCCCTACTATAAATATTCCCTTGATTCATCAGTAGTATCATGAGATGAATCAGTTGTCTATCCTTAGTTAAATAGATTTATGATGTATAGAAACCTATCAATTATAAACTTTCTTGTGAAAGGACATGATTGTAGAGGTTTTAGGATTCCCCATATCATGACGTCGAATAATTAAAGAATTTAATTCATATAAAATCAATACATTTTTACCATATTAATTTTGACAATTTTCCATTTGTTGATGAATTTACATTATCATTTTATTAATTAAATGCCGTGTGTTTTCAGTAATCTACCATTCCTTATTGATTATGCCTTATCTAATCATGATAGTAAAGTTATTTAAATGGAATGTACGGTCAGGGTTTTAACTTTCCATATTGATTATGAAATATCTTATCATGATATTCAAATTATTTAAATAAAATTTGTGTTTATTTATTTAACGTTCCATATTGATTATGCCTTATCTAATATTGATCATCTAATTATTTAAATGGAACTTTGTTCCATTATTTACCTTTACATATTGATCATTATTATTGATTCGTGATATATTTTTATTTACAAAATGATTATTGAGAATCTGATCTCACCATAATATTTTTTTCAATTCACAGTAATCTAGGATGTTTATTACGAATGATATTCAAGGATATGATACAAGGAATAATGATATTCTTCAACAAATGTGTTATAATTTTTTGTTTCAAATGAAATTCAAGATTAAATAATTTTTCTAGTTTACCAAAACTACTAAATTATTTAGCCAATCAGGATGGAATCGCATTATCAAATTCTAATTTAGTTATGTAGACACTAGCTTCTAGTTATTGGGGTCAGATTCATTATATGTAATTTGATTTGTGGCTTATAGAAGAAGAATTCATTAAATCTACTCATTATAAAGAGATCAAAATGCAATAATTATAAATCATAGTTTTAGAAAAAAAATGAACAAGTCATAGATTCATAAACCACTATATAATCTATTTTAGATATGAGTATACTTTCTAAGATGACCTTATGATTTTATGAAAGTTGATAGATATGATCTAATATTTTTTAAAATGTGTTTTCTAGTACATTTAAATTATAGTACCGTGAGATGGTGGCAAATATCTATATATCAATTCAATTTATTTCCTCCCAATTATATTGTCTTTTTACTATTCAAAACTCATATATCATCCTTTCTATATATAAAAAAATTAAAATAAAAGGACATGGATGATTTTAGTTGGTTCATTCACACACAGCCACATCAAAAAAGTGTACACATAGTGATATACCAATGTCTCAAAATTAATTATGTGTATTACTTTACAATTTTTGATGTAGACTCGGTATTCATCTTAGTTCATAACATCTTAAAAGAATGAATGATAACTTCTATTTAAAAAAAGAACTCACTTATGATTATGGTCACAATTTTTATTAGAAAAATAAAAAAAGAGTTAAACATTCATTTGTTTTATAATAATGTTTTTATTAATTAAATTATTATATTATTTCTTATCCTTTTCCCGCGTTTGTCAATTAGAACCTTATCTATTCCTCCTTTAATAATCAATTTTTAAATATTTATCCCTCAAATACGTTCTTTTTCAAAATGCCAAAAACCATTCCTTAATTAAAGTGAAATCCTTCATATTAAACTTGATTCAATATGTCACATCATACATTAATCATAGAAAAAATAAATCATTTTGGGTATTTAAAATCTGAGTTAATATATTTTATAAAGGCCTAAAACCTTTTTATTTGGAAATTATATTAAAATATAAAACTCATGAAACACTTTACAAAACAAATAAATACTCTATAAAACCATTAAGTTCTTTCCCTATAAGGGGATTTATCCTAAAAACAATGATCGTAAAATAACCAATCTCTAAGAAATATATCAACTTCCATATTTTAATTATTTATATCAGCAACACTCCATGACATAAAATTTGATAAATCATTGAATATTTTAGTAAGTTTTTCTTCTCCTAACAGTACAATGAACACCATGACTACATCCTCAAGCACTTAACCTATTTTTGATACCTTGACAATAATCATATTTATTTTCCCATGGAATATATGGATTTTAAAAAAAATCAAGTAATACCTAAAACACATAAATCACTTCAATAAAGACAAAAAAAATAAATTTTCATAAAAAAAATTATACACCACAACTATTTAATATTTGTATCTTATTATAATCCAGAATTTTAGATAAAAAATGTGGAAAAATGATCATTGAAAATTGAATTAATTCCTCTAAATAGAATTTTTTTAAACCTAATATTAGAAGCATGAGGTCCACTATTAGGTTGTTTTAAATAATGTTGGAAAATAAATATTATAAACACAACTCTAGAAACCACAACAAACACTTGATCCATGTTTCCAAAATGTGTGTCAAATCCAAAATTTATTAAGATTTATGTTGTTATATTGTTTATTTTTCAATAAGACCTCAACGAAATTTAATTCAATATTTCATCAAGATTCCTAGTTTCCATATGATGAAATTTTAAAAAATATTATATGTGTTTTAGAGAATTATTATTGATATTTGTTAATAAAAAGAACCAAAAACACTTAAATGGGGTTTTTTATAACAGAGTTTTATATAATAACACATAATAGTCACTTTAAAAAAATCATAGAATATAAATATCCTTAACATTTGTTAATTTTAAATATCCACCAAATGAGGATAGGATTAAGGATATTATGGGAATTATTTTTCATTATATATATATAGAGAGAGAGATTCTACTCATAAATTTGATGTCTTGACACCTAAATAAATTTGACAACATCATGAACTTGATATTGATACTCAACAATAGATAATTGTAGACATATTGAAAATATATATACATTAGTAAAATTATGATGTTTTGATAAATTTTATAATGTTTCTAAGTGGTAGAATAAATGATAAAACACAAGTGACATAGTCCTTAGGAATAGTGTGTTCTATACATTAGTGTTCTTGTGATCAATTAGTGAAAATATTTTTGAGATCCATGGATGGATTTTCTATGTTTATAATTTCATGATATATTCAAATTCATGATGAAAGATATTAGTATTTCATTATTAGTGATAATTCTTTTCTCAAGGTAATTGATAAAAAAATTAAAAATAAGGAAAAAGTTTATCATTGTGATATTTTTCACTACGAATTTTCATTATATTATTTTTACCTTGTAAGAATATGTTTATGATTGACCAAAAAATGTTTTGTGCCATCATTTTAATGGTTTTAGGAAAATATTCACAAAAAAATATATATTCATTGATATTAATATAATGACTATGTGACATGGGATAAAAACTATTGATCACCATCAACTGGCCACTCATAAAGAGTCAGTTCTGATTTTAAAAATCACTTTTTTCATGTTCACTATTTATTTGATTATTTTTTGAACTTTTGATCTCGTATAGATCAAAATAGTAACTACAAAAGTGAGAATGTTTTTTTAGAAGTTTCAATTAAACATTTAAAGCTGATTCCCTCCCCCTTAGTGGTAAATATATCTCTTTAGTGCTTTTATTAAGTGGAATTGATTATAAGGATCACTCTCATAGATCTATCAACTTTTAATCATCCCTTAATCATTTTTAGAAGAAAAAATATTGGTATTATATATATTTGGTATTCATTTATCCTTGTATATTTATGGATTAATTTTTTGACATATTTTATCATCTTTGAGTTGATTATAACATCCATCTTCAAAAATTAATTCATTAATTGGTTTCGAAGAAAGAATACAATTTATATAAAGTTATTAACTATTTATATATATATTTATTTATATTATGACATAAATATTGTCCTACTACTAATATGTTTCTTTCAAAATGATATAATATATTTATGATCCCCGTATAAATTTTTCGAAGAGAGTTGATAATGAAGTCTTAGAGGGTTTCTCTATAATATTGAGAAATAGAAATAGGGATCTAGAAAAGAAGATGAAGAAATTAATTCTCAAAAAAAATTAATAAATATTTAACTATTAATATTATGATATATATTTTTACCAAGAAAAAAATAATATGATAAATTAAATCTCAAATCTTTGATTTTAGTTTCATATGGATCAACAATAAGTTGAAATTCTTGGTATGGTGGCTTCAAAATTTGAAGGTAGGTTATTATCATATATAACAATTTTCATATTAATGAAATTTATTTGATGGATTGTAACATTATTTAAAGGATTCCATGATGAATTTACCAAAATTTCAAAAAAAAATATGAAGAATTATGAATCTCTCAAATGAGGTATATTGATGGTAAAATTTATGATTCTATACATCATAATTTGGACAGTCAATAATATGTCATTCATTTATTGTGGATATAATTTTATGATATGTAAAAGTTGGAGAACGACAATTATCCATTGATTATTGAAAAAAATTAAAGTATACTGAAAAAGAATAACAAGAAACACATTAAACAAATATTCTAAAAAAGTAGTGTTTGATAATTAAAAGTGAATAAAAAGTATTTTATAAGAATAATGGTTAAAGGAATAATTAATATCGAAAATTTTATGAATAAAATTTAAATATGATGATTATAATGGTATGTACTCCTTATTAGAGAACCTTATAATGATTATTCCCTTAGTTTAATGGGTTAAGAAAGTTTGGACAAATATGAAGAACTTATCCTTTATAAGACCCAATTTACTTATTTCTAAATTGATAAAGAATATTTATCATTGGATGGATAATATCTCACCACAGAATAATAAGAAAGATTTTATATTCAAGCTTACCAATGAGAATAAAGAAGTTAAAAACGTACTCATTGAAAAAAAAATATCTCTAAAATGAATAAAACTTGACAAAAATCCATGAAATTTTAATAGAACTCGTGTTTCATATTAGAGTTAATGACTCACATCTATTTTAAAAGGAATTATTTATTTTGGGAATAATTTAAGGAAATATTGGTATACAATTCAAAAAATGAAAAATAAAAATAAGGGTAATTTCACAGTGGGGGGAAAATCCATTGATATATAATAAGATAAAAAACTTAATGATCAAGATAATAATTCACAATGGTTAGTGGATCATGACATGAAACTGTTAAATAAAATAATTTCTTTGACATTTTGTTTATTTAAATTATTTAAATTCACTTTGAATAATCTAAAAAAATGTTTCCTCTTATATCGAAATAGATAAATTCCTATACATTATATAAGAAGAGTATAAAGAAGACCACTCGAAAATCATAGAGTATTTACAAAAATGAATATATAAATGGTTAAAAATCTAGAAGAATACACCATGATTGTAATTAATTCAACAAAACTGGGTTGGATCTTGCGGAGAGTCATGAAGAACAAGTGGTGAACAAAAGGTAAAAAATAATTTAAAATGTATTACAAATAAGATGTTATATAAATAGATACAACCTTGTAAAATATATTGATATATTAGTTAAAAATACCTCTTCATTTTATATGATCATGAATTATTTGTTTAAAACATTCATTGATGTTTTTAAAAGGAAATATATATGCTAAAATCCTGAAATTAAATGGATATTTCCATAATATTTTATAATTATCAAGGATTCATGTTTTCTTTAGTTGGTATCAAATGTAATTTCATATTATATATTGATAGAATAAGAAAAAAATTATTTATATTATCTTATAAACATCATAAGAATATTGATTGATTACTATGGTTTTATAAAAAGTTCTCCTTCGTGATATTAGAGTGATTAATTAAAACCTCTAATTTTTCGTATGTAGATTAAATATGTTCTATGTTTTTAATAAGGACTATCATATGGAGAAATTTTAGAATGATGGTTATGAGTTAGATTATCCTTCAAATATGAGTTAAAAGTTAATGTTATTTCCTATTATATTTCTTATGATATTATTAATAAAAGGGGAAATATTTATATTGGATGAAACGTTTAAAGGTAGGTAAGGATATGTCCCCTCAAGAAATAAGAAAAGATACACATTCATAGGGAGGAATATATAAATACCATAAAGGGATATAGAATGAAATAAAACCCCAAATACATTCCACATTATCTATTTTCTTTAGATTATGTTGTCAGAGAGGGAGAAAGAGCATATAAATTAAAAGTTGTAATTTATAATACTTAAGGTATTTTTTATTGGATCTTGATGAAATTGAGGACTTAAAAGGATTTTTGTTACTGATTATTTTTCATGTATTTTCATGAGGTCATGTAGAGAATAACATGAGTTGTGATGATCATATATTTCTAAAAAATACAATGTGGGGTATAGATGTTCTCATGCATGTGTTAAGAGTAATATTTATGCATCCACTATTATTATATTGTATTTATCCTAAATATGATTTCATATTTATTAAAATTGATTCTAATATCATATAAGAGATCATATGTAATAAAAAATAAAAAAATATGATACAAAAAGTGATTTATCAGGGTATAAATTGAGATTATAAGATGGAATCATGAATACTATATGATAATATGAGTTTTGGATACATATCAATGAAAACATAGAATAGTATATAAGGTAAATATATGGGTTTATAGTTTCAACGTTATCTATAAATCAAGGGAGAAGTTTCACTTGATTACATTCCTTAAAAGATAATGAATAAAAAGTCTGTATAGTGGGGTTTGACGTGATACATGAGCGAAAATCCCAAGTTGGATATAAACCATATTAAAGATGAAAGGTGATTCCACTAATTGCCAAAATTCATGATCCCTAGGGAATAGAGACTAAGAAATCACTATTTTATCTGATATTTTGATAGAATGAACTACAAATTAGGATTTGGATATGGATTCCAGATATAGTGATGTTCACATGAAGTAAAAAAATTAATATTAAAATATACCAGGGTTGTGTCTTATAGGTACATGTAATAATTCATCTTGGTCACATTAAATGAAGATTGGGATATCATATACACTTCTTTGATGATGATGAATAATGAGTAATGTGACATGAAACAAAATTTTTAAAAAATATTATCTAAATGAATCATTTTATAAAATGGAAAAAATTTTGTGTTGGAGAAAACAATATGTTTTGGAGTCTTTACATTAGATAAAATTGAAATAATTCATACTTATAGAATCAAATCTTAGAAGATTCGATACATTTCATGTTTATTTCATTAAAAATTTAAAAAGAGGTTGTAATTAAACAAAAAATAAATGACTATCTTATATAGGATTAATAACACATCATAATGATGTTTTTCATTGTCGAGTTATAGAAATATATAAAATCATTAATGATAAAGACGTTTTTATGGAGTTGTTATTACTTTATTCAGTAAATTCATTACACTATAATTTTAAAAAACATATTATGTTTTTTTCATATCCAGAAAACACATCATGTTTCTTAAAACAACATCATGGTTTCTCAACATAGTTTGAAATAACAATTGTATAAAATAATTAAAATATAATAAAATATGATGTAGTCCTTAAAAATATTATATTGTATAAAGAATTCTGTAATATCTTATCAGTATAATTAAATAATAAAATTATGTTGATACTATGGTTGAGAGGCACCAAAAACTTGTCATATTTTATGAAAATATGGTTTGTAAATATGAGTTAAAAATTCAATGAGAAGTAATAAAGTACTAAATTCAACATGAATATATCAATAAGAAATAAATATATATTATTTTTTCTAATAAAGGTGTTAAAAAGATAATGTTTTCATAAACCATGCCATATTTTATTAGTGGTCACAGTGGGTTTTAAGAGATATGGTATGTTGATATTTAATAAAATGAGTGATGTATCAATGATTTTTGAATCAATGATTGACTAAATTACACATCACGATATGTTAGTATATGGAAGAGTTTTTGGCTTTAAGTGTCCATTAAATAAGGAAAATATTGAGGATATTATGGTATATATTTTTTCATATACTATGAAATTTTTTATTAAGATATTTCAAGATATCAACCACATATCATGTTAAAACTATCCAAGCATCAAAAAGGAATATCAACTATTTATGGTAGATATGTATGTATTAAATATCTATCTATTATAATGTTTTTTTACTATGTTAATGTGTGGAATAATTTTAATTGGATGATTAAATTAGAAATATATTGATATATATCCAAAAATGGGATAAATCCAACCATGTATGATCATATAAAAATACAATTATAAACTTCATAAAGATAAAAGGAATTCCATGAGTTGATTATTTTCATATGTTTATTAAAAATGTAATGTCTTGAAGAAAGATACTAGTTGTTCATTCTATATAATAAGTATATGATTCATGATACCAACATAAACATAACCAAAATGAGTGTATAGGATTACATTTGATATATTTTTCGTTATAGATCATTTTAGTAATCATGTCACATGATGATATGCAAGAGACCAACATGAAGTGATGGGATCACCTTTTTAAGGTGTTCAATAGCGTCTCCAACATCAATTTTTTATCATTTGAAATAATATATAGATAGTTGGATTTGGGATGATACCTTAAAATGACCAAGGACCATTAACTCAAAAAGAATCAATGAACATTTTAAACAACATTATTCATATTCATTATCGCTTATATTTTTTTCAAGAAATTTTGATCTTTTATAGATCCAATAACGATCCAAAAATGATGGAATGTTTATTAAAAATTTTAGAAAACATGAATCTAACATAGATTACTAATTTACACTAGTGTTTGGTATATATTCCATGAAATATTTTACAATCATGGGTTGAAGTAATATTTAACTAGAGGGGATACAAGATTAAATGAAAGGATTCTGGGGATTTTATTTTAGGAAGAAGGATTATTATAAATTTTAATCAAATATATTGTATGAAATATATATTATGACCCATAATTTATATATATATATATTACATCTAATTAGATAAATATTAAATACATTAAATTAATATTAATGGAAAAATTTTATAGGTCTTGTGTCTTTGGAAAATTGGTTAGAGAAACGACTTGTTGATAAGACGGATACATAAACTTTCACTAAGTGAATCACAACATTCAGACTTCCTAAAAATATCATATTTAAAACGTTTCTTCATAACTTGGGGAAGGGAAAAATCATAAATTGTGAACTCAGATTCTTAGAAACATTAAACAAGGGAGATATAAATAATCACTTAAGCATAACATGAGTATAATGGTATGAGAAAATGATATTAATATTTGAAATCCTTACCTATAATACCATTTATCATAATCAAGAGTAATGGGATAAATATGTCAATTCATAATACAATAATTATAAATGAATCAAAAAATGTGTGCTATGAGATCATAACATTGGCGTAATACATAAGTTTCTCATATACACATAATCCTAGAAAATCAATATCTTAGTTATGGAAAAATACTGAAACAATCATATTGGATTGGGTTCACCACCTCTTCCATCATATCCTTAGTAAAGGTTCACTCCCAAGACTATCATATTTGAAATAGTCTCTTATTGAACTAGTTTTACTCCCCATTCTTGTTATTATTATCTAATAAGAAATCAATCTTTACTCAGTGCGTTGGAGGGATATAAAATTATAGTCCCACCAATCACATAATAAAAATAATACATAAACAATAATGGACAAAACATTGAATATATAAATGTTATATATTAATAGATGAATACTCACTATATAACCTATTGATCCATGCTAGAATAATAAAGGTTTAATGCCTTTGGAAACGTAGAAACATAAACAGTTGTCTCATAGGTTAGCTTTGTAATCTCCCGCTAAGTTCTTCATAACTAGATCCTTTCGTAGACATATCATAAAAAACACTTTTGTTCATAAACAAGTTAAAGTAAAAAATAGTAATGGGTGGGATCAAATGATTAATAAAGATAAACAAGGAAGATTTAAACATAACCTGGGTATAAGGGTACGAGAACATGATAATAGAATTTGAAACATTGTACCCTTCATATCATAGATCTCAAACTTATGTCATGGGATAAAGAACGATATTTCATAAGACATGAATCATAAAGGATTAAAATTACATAATCCATGAGTTAACAACATTGGAATAACACATAGATTTTTAGAAAACACATAATCATAGTAAAACATATGTCAGGGCTACCCACCAATATATTTTAAAAATTTGAGGCTTGGGATGACCACCCATGTACCTCTTTCAGGCTTGAAATAACCTCTCATATACCCTATTTTAGGCTTGGGATACCCTCACGTATACCCTCTTTTGGGATTCAGATAACCATGTTTGTTCCCTCTTTCAGTCTTGGGATAACCTCACGTGTACCCTTTGATACCATTTAACATAAATCATTAACCAATGCATTAGATGGAGATATAAGTCCCACACATCACATAATCCATACATTTGTGTTCTACATGATCATTAATCATTCATCATTTTAGAACCCATGAAATTAAATGGGATTTATAATATATTTATCACACCATGACACATGAAAATAAATGGGTTTCATAAATATTTCATCATAGCATAACCCATATAAATAAATAGGTTTCAAAATCACATTTTTATCACATAAATAAACCATCCATATAAATAATAAATATGGTATCATTGGATTCTATAACATGTAAATACTATGTAATATTATAGGATTTTATCTTTTACAGAGGATGATCTTGAATGTAAAATCATTTGGAACATTTCATGATGAAAATAAAATTCATTTGAAAATCACCTTTTAAAAACTAAAATTTCATAAAATTTTGTGGAAATCATCTTCATTAAAATAACCTTGAAAATTATAAGGTTATAATTAAATATTTCATGGTTAATGAAAATGTTAAATTCTATTCATTTTGTATATATTCAAATAAATATTTTTTTATATTTTTAGTAAAAATCTAAACATGCCTTATTGGGAGAACTACATAAATATTCCATTTAAAACATTTTTTAGAAATCCAAAAATGTTTACAAATGTTTTTAAATATAAATTGGAGAAAAGTAATAACTTCATATAAAATATTTCAAGAAAAAGTTGACATAAAATAAAATTTCATCCGAAGAGAAAAATGAAGTTAATTTTTCCTTCAAAATTATTTTTGTTCTCTTGAGTAGAAAAACAATGAAGAATGTAAAGAATGAATATACTTTCATGACATAAACCAAGGGGAATAAAAATCACGATGTTCATGATAATTTTGTCTTAATATTTAATCATTGAAATCATAATTTTAAACAATCTTGATAAACAATGAGATTGTGACATAAAACTCTTACCACTTTGGTATCTTTGGAATCGTATGCCCCATTCAAGTATAACATCAAATTAAAAGTTAAATATATTGAATTGAAGAAGATTAATAATATAAAATGTCAAATGAGAATAATATTAACCTAGTACATGATTATATGTGCATAACAAAACATATGTCTCCTAGAAGGAAAATTGAGACAAAAATCCCTTACCTTAATTATCAACGTCCTTCATACATGTTTGGACCTATGTTAATTAGATATCCTTATTAGGTTAGCACCAAAATAATTATTATAATGACTTTCTAATCAATCATGGTGATATAGGTCATGGGGTGGGATGTAAGGACGGTAATTGAGTTGGGATTGTTTGAACAAATGTTTTTTTGGGGGGTGATGAGGGTAGGAGAGGTGGTTGAATTTTATAAGTGGGGAGGGGATATACTTGGAATTTTAGAAATGAATAAATTGTGCCCAAACATTCCACATTCCACAAGACTAAAAAATGGTATATAATAAAACTTTAGATAATATAAGGATGAAATATGACCCTTAAATAGGAATTATAAAGGTTATGGGTCATTATTAACTGTTATCCTTTTTAGTTTAACCACCCTATAAACATTTTTTTTGCAGGAACTACAGTAATTAATTTTTACTATTTTTACAATTAGCTATGTTCAAAAATTAAGATTGACTTATTATATAATATTGTTTATTATGATTCCGAATATACAATCAATTTTTTCAAAATCAATTCATATAATTGGTAGTATTTAATCTAAAATTATTCTCCTAAATGTAAAAAAATGGTTTTCCAAAGGGAAACACTTCAAATGCTTAGAAAGTTTTTATATCGAAATTCAATAATAAATTGATTCCAATGAACTGAATTGAATAAATTATAATATATATGAAAATAACTAAATTTAAGCACCATTTTAAATCAAAATTAAACCTTATAAATTCTTTTAATGGAAAGGAATTTTTAATTAAAAACCTATATTTTTCACTTTTCATTAAAAAATAAATCTTTTCGGAAAAATACCAAATTTTAACCTAAGATAATTTTAACTTGTTGATTCCAAAAATTAAGTTCATTTTTTTAAGTAAATTTTCTAAAAGTTTCAAAAATAAATTTTATTATTTGTTCACAATAATCTATAAAAAATATTTTTTTGAGAAAAACAAGAATTTTTCAAAGCATATAAAGACTTTACAAAAAAATAAGTACTTTTTATCAGTTTTATCTCCTTAAGAAAATGATTATATATAATATTGGAAAATTTTTATTCCTATTCATTCAACTAATTTTAATGGATGGGTAATGATATTCGTGTTTAGATAATAATGTTAATACTTTATCATGGTTTGTTAAAACTTGGGGTTGTGTATAACAAAAGCTATATAATAAATAAAATTCTTCATAAAAATCATAAAAACTTAGTGTGTTTAATTCTACCCCACATAAAATGATTCTTCCCTTAAAAATTCATTACTTTGATATAAAAAAAAGGATACATTTGTTCCATTACATCCGATGTTTCCCACATTGCTTCCTCGAGCACGTGGATTTTCCAAAAAACATTGACAAGGAGAGTGGCCTTGTTTCATAAAACATTCTTGGTATGATCTATAATCCCCATCGATTGTTCTTTATAATGGACATCATGTTATAGTGGTATGTACTTCCTTGAAGGAGATACATTGAACACGTCATAGAATTAAAAGAGGTATGGTTGTAAGGACCAATAAATATTATATCATCTTGAAGAATTAAATAATTTCAAAGGGATTGATATAGTTTTGTTTCTCCAACATGATCCAAATAGTTTTTATTTTTACACTTCTTTCCTTGGAGGTCTTCATAAAGATGCATATTAGTCCTCCTAGTGAAATATATTGTTGTAAGAAAACACAATTAATAGAATGTGTTGATCCAAATAACCTTTAAAATCAATAGAATAAGATATTATCACATCTTGTAAAGTTTTATTTGATCTATCAAATTTACCATCTATCTTAGGATGATATAGAGTGCTTAAACTGAACTCATAATCAAGATTTTTCAAAATAAATCTCCAATACTTTGAGATAAAACTTGGATCCCGTTCAGATTTAATGGAATGTGGTACTCCATGAAACCCTACAACATTTTTATATATATCCTAGAAAGTTAATCTAAAAAGAGATATTATCTGAACGATTTGAATCATGATGATTTTATAAGTAACTAAAAAATAACAGATATATAATTTTGCTCTTTAAATGTTTTAGGGAGTATAATGACTAAATTCATGGTGATTTTTTCCCATTTCCATTTGGGTAAGGGTAATTTGTGTACCATCCAATAAGAATTTTTTTTATTATCCATAACTTTAGAACCTGCTGAGAACACGATAAATACATAGAAATATATATTTCTTATTTTGTTCCACTAGAAATTCTCTTTCACATAGGGTACTAGTAGGTGATATACCTTTTATATCATTTGGTAATGGGATCAAGCCCCATGACTTTACCAGATATGAAAGGATATCACCTGACATGCGGGTTATTATTTTTACCAAAACTTTATTAATATAATTCTATAAATATAGAAAAATTCGAAAAACCCCATAATTAAATCAGCATTAAAAAAATATAAACAGTAAAAGTTACAAATACCATTAATCTTATGTCCATAAAATGTAAATTCATTCATCCCCATTAACTTTTCACTAAAACATGAACAAAACCAAAGGGATGTATTTCCACAAATGTATCCAAAAATATCATTAATATTGATAAACACATATCTCATAAAACCTGAAAATGGGTTTCTATGAAATTTAACATTTGATTGAACCTAAACATGTAAATTTATGATGGTATTAATAACTATAATGTTAATATTACATTGATACATATACACTTCCAAAAGATAATTCACCCTTTAGTCTTTAAATATTCTCTTATATTATGAAAAAAAATTCATTGGAAGCTTGAGTTCGTCCATGCACATATAGAATATCAAATGTGATTTCATTATTATAGAATCCATGAATATAGGGAAAATCAATTATTATAATCAAATAAATTTCCACAAATTATTGAATAACAATATTTTCATAGGGATGCTTCATAAAAAATATACATGAAATTCTAAATTTAGGAGGGGAGGATAAGTGTTCCCTAATTTCCATGATTTACTTCAACTATGTTTATTTTAGAATATTTCCCTTTTTCCTTTTTATTAATAATTTATTGGGTCTTATCATCCTTTTTATCCCTTATATTAGATAATTTACTCGCATAATTCTCTAATTCATTTCACTTGAAGCACTAGAGTGTGAATGGTGCATTCTATGGAGATTTCTCTCAATTTTCATCACTATCTAACTTCATCTGATCACATTATAATTTATCAAATTTATAATGTTCCTTTCCACACTTAAAAAATTTAGTATTCCCCTTATGAAAATTTCCACCTTATTTATTTCCACACTTCGAGCATAAATGAAGGATCGTCTTCTTTTCACCATGCTTTATAGAGTAACCCTTGAATTAAATATTTATTTTCTAATCAAAACCATGTGATTGATGGGTAACACAAATCTCTATTTCTACATTGATAGCATAATTAAAATATTCTTCATTTATACTAATGTCTTTTATGTCTACCCCCCTTTGGATACATAGTTTTAAGCCAATGTGGAATATATAAACCATACTTTCAGTTTAGATGATAACATCGAAAGTATACCTGTCAAGTCTTGTAAAATTTAATTTATAGCCATCAATATATTCATTATCTTTCTATTTTAGTACATAAAATTCCTTCTATATATTCATATGAAGAATATGAAGAAATTACATACTGAAAAAAAATCTCATATACTCATCCCAATCGATGGAGTAAATTTCATCATGTTTCCTCGTATTCTTGATAAGATTCTACCATTGATTTTATTTTCATCAAAAAAATAAATAGCTAAAATGAATCTTCATGTTATAAACACAAGATAACAGAATATATCATTTCATTGGTATTGATCCATTTCTCAAAAAACTAACTGATCATTGAAAGACCTTAAATAAGGAGGATGATTCCTCATAAAGGAATGAAAAGAACATTATTCTATCTATTTATCTTCTTGAATCATAGAATAATTCATAGCATGAGAATGGTGTGTGATCATAGAAACAATATTTCACATTTCTGATCCCACAAAATTTGGTTACATAGGGAGATAATCATTTAATTTTCAATCGCTTTCAACATTAAGATGGTTACTTTAGGTTCCATCCATTGACTAAAACAAATGGAACAAATATATAGATAAATGACACATGTCATATGTATCTAGGATACCAAAAAAATCAGGTCTCAAATTTTAAAATACTATAAATTACAATAAAAAGGAAAAGTATGTAAACTCCAATAGCATCTCAACCATGAGCTTGGTCCTATTGTCTCCAAACCCAACAGAAATCAAATACCTGATGAAGAAGGGTTCTTTCCCTCATCTATACCTACAATCATATAGTCTCTTTGGGTCCAAAAGCATGACCAAACCAGGGAGTGAGACGAATCCCAATAGGAAACAACTAAAAGATCTTTGATTAACTATCACTGAATATACATATTAGGTAATATTCAAGAATGAATCAATAATATAAAGAATTACTCAAAAGTAAGAAATTCTACAGATTTTAATTACATTAATTTAACATTTATTATTTATCCATCAAATAATGTAACCCTAGGATTAACCCTAATCTCTACATCACCTATGTAATGTAACAAAAATAGACATCTCATAAGCCCATATAAACAATCAAGTATGATTGAATCCAAGCCTGTGATTTGTCTTGGAAGACAAATCACAATCATTCAACAATTCACCAAGGACCCTTTGGGAAGGCTCTCATAGTCTAACCCCTTTGGTCCCACATAACATCAATTCAATAAATAACAACCCTCTGGGAAATATCTGATGGTCTAACCACTTTTCCTCGGATAGCATCAATTCATTAAATAATGACCACATTGGAAATCTCTCATAGTCTATTCCCATCTGATAAATCATCTACACCAAGGCTCTCATGGTCGTGTGTAAATAATTTGGATGTCCCCTCAGTATTTCTGGTAAAACCCTCTCATGATACATTATAAAAATATAGTAGTGTGCATATCATATAAAAATAATAATTTTGAAGTCCCCTCGGTCTTCCTAGTCCAAGGCTTTGACAATCCAATAGAAAAACGGTGTGCATATTATATCAAATAAGCTCATGTATACTAAAAACAGTACATGTTTAAAAATTTCAAATGCATATCACATTCATTTCATATAATCAACCAAACACCATCCCAATAAACAAGGCATGGAAAAAGTTATGACTCATAGGAAACCAAAACCAAATAACCATAAACAATCAATCAAGGGGAAATGCATGCATGGGGTGTCCCAGAGACAAGGTATCCAACCTTACATATAAGCAACAACCCTTTATTAATCAATCAAACCATATTATGTAATAACATGGTTAAATTAAAAATAAATCAATATCCAAAACGTGGTCTTGCATCACTTTTTGCATATATGATCCAAATACAAACACCGAAAGGCACAAACCACCAACCTCGATGTCGTACAATAGATATAGTTGAACTTCGCCCTTCAACTGACCTAGATCGGGGTATGTATACATAAAGGTGAATAACAACCAACCTTGAATAACTCAAAAGAGAGGATGAATCATGAAGAATGGGTCAATAGGGTTTGAGAACTCACCAGTGGGATTCCGACACACCTGACGATGTCTAAATCAGTGCTCAGATGGATAATTGGGAGATCGAATGTTATTCATAGTTGTGAATCACTCTTGTATGAAACATGGGAAGAAGAAGGTGTTTCCGGACATGATACATGACCCATATTGGATATATAAAATAAAAAGAAAATTACACTACATGTTCATTAAAACTACATGTCATGTATTAGACTCAACTGCCCCCAACTTAAGTGGGTCTACAAGGTCACCAAACGGCCATGCACTTGGATGTTAAATAGACAAAAAAGGATGTATGTGGAATGATAAGTACATGGATTTTACTTATAAGTACACAACGTGCACTTATAAAGTCCTCTTTTTCTTCTTTTATCCTCAAAACATCCCAAAAACAAAATCCATAATTGAAAAAGATGGTCTAGGTTATTATAAACTTTCCCCATTAAAGCAATTCTTCCTCAAATTTCCCATCCAAGGGTGGGGAAGAAGAAACGTGGAACAACTCCTTCCACTGGGATTTCACATCAGCCCCCCTTCCCCAAGTCTTCTCATACCCCTTCCCATGCTCCCATAGCACCAGAACCTGAGCAATAGACTGTCCATGGAAATCCTTCATGTTGCGATCCATAGTCCGTGTAGGGTGCTCCGCGAAGGATTCATCCACCTCCACCTCCACCTCTTCAACTTGAAAAACATTAGATGGGTCTTAAAAGTAATGTAGTAGCTGAGAAACATGAAATATTTCATGTATAGCCCAGTACCTCTGAGGTAACTACAACCAATAGGAATCTAGCCTGACTCTCTCCAAAACCTCAAATGGCTTGACGTATCTCGGTGAATGCTTCCCCTATCTCCTAATCCTCCTATGTCCCAACTTCGATGTGACAAATAGGAAAACCTGATCTCCAACCTCAAACTCCAAAGTTCATCTCTTTCGATCATCATAATATTTCTGGAAAGATTTTGCAGTACCTATCCTTTTTTGGATCAACTCCACCTACTCAGTGGTCTCCTTGACAAGAAGAGGTCCCAACATAGCTACCTCTCTTACCTACATCCAACATAGGGGTGATCGGCATGACCTACCGCACAAAGCCTCATAATGTTCCATTTGAATCATTTCCTGAAAACTACTGTTGAAGACCAACTCCCTCAGGGGTATGTGTCTCTCCCAAGAGCCCCCAAAATACAAGATGCAAGATTGATGTATTTCCTCCAAATCATGAATCATGTGCTTGTACTGGACATCTTTTTGGGGATAGTAAGATGTACTCAGAATTACATGTGTACCAAAATCCCTCTTTTGTCCCAACCAAACAAGAGAAGTAAACTGAGCATCCCTAGGTAAAATTATAGAGTGTGGAACCCCATGAAACTGTACTATCTCTCTGATGTACAGTTTTACAAGCTCATCGACACTGAAGGTTTCAATGATTGGTAGGAAATGTGAAACCTTCTTGATTCTATCAACAAATACCCATACAGTATCATTTCCTCTTGGATACCTTCACAAAATCGTCATGAAATCCATCATTATATCATTCCAATTCCATTCGGGAATGGGTAACTAGTATAATACCGTTATTTGTCACTAATGTTATGCCTTCACCTACTAAATGGTTGAATATCTCATAACAAAACAAGTTGCATCCCTCTTCATACTTGGCCACCAATACTTAAAATGTAGATCTCGATACATCTTGGTTACTCCAGGATGAACTACCCATATTGAGGCATGAAAATATCCCAACAGATCCATGTGAATGTTTGTTAACACCCATACATGCCCATGAAAATGAAAAAACCTCATCCTCTCATATGATCCACCTAGGAGTATGGTCCTCTCCCGACACACTCTCTCATAGGACTAGTCCTTTGAAATCAAATAGTTGCCTCGTTCGAAACTGATCCAGGTGAGTAGAGGTAACAACTTTAGATGAATGAAACATCTATTCTTGTTCTTCATGCACCTATAAATTCTTCTCTGAGAATAGAGACTTAAGCTACAACTCACTATTAGCCTTCTGAACTTTATGTATCTGAGTCCTCCTGCTCAAAGCCTCAGCCACCGTGTTTCCTTTCCCAGGCTTGTAGGAAAACTCAAAGTCAAAATACTGAAAGTACTCAACCCTCCTTCACTATATCAAATTTAGATCACATTGATAGTTTATATACTTGAGTTTTTTAGGATTAGTGTATACCACAAAATGCTCTCCTAGTAAATAATGTCTCAAACAGCGCAAGGAATGTACAACTGCGGCTAACTCGAAATCGTGTGTTGGGTAGTTTCTCTCTTGTGGCCTCAACTACTAAGACCTGTATGAAATGACTCTTTTCCCACACAAAAGAACTGCTCCCTTCTCGATATATGAGGTGTTATAGTAAACGTTGTAACTTTTACTTTGTTCTTGAAAAATTAGTATATGTGCTGAATTCAATCACCCTTTCAGCTCATGAAAGCCTGAATCGCAAGAATTTGTCCACGATTACTTCACACTCATCTTAGTTAGTCCTGTCAATGGCACTTCTAAGCATGAAAAGTCATAAATAAAGCATCTATAGTAACCAGACAGCCCCAGAAAACTCTGTACCTCAAAGGCATTCTTCGGTTGTGCCAAAGAAATTACCACTCTCACCTTCATTATGTCTACCGATACTCCTATATCTCGAATGAAATGACCCATGAAATGATTATGGTCAATCCAAAATTGTAACTTTGAGATAATAGAATATAACTGATGATCTCTCAGTGTACTCAATAATATCTCAAGATGGATGACATGGTCATGTTGATTGCGATAGTACACCAAGATATCATCCACAAAGACTTCCAAAAAATAATCCAAGTAAAGATGGAACACTAGGTTCATCAGTGCCATGAAAACATCTGACACGTTTGTGAGACCGAACAATGTAACTGAATATTTATATAGACCATACCTACTCTGATTTGATGTAAGAATTATATATGATGGTCTAACGTGAAACTGAGGATAACCGGATCTCATGACAATTTTTGAAAACACTTGGGCTTCTCAATGTTGATCAAGGAGATCATTAATCCTTGGTAAGGGATATCAGTTATTAACTTTCAACTAGTTCATCTTCATATAATCCACAAAAAATCTGAGGGTATAGTCCACCGTCCTTGAAAAAATGATAGTCAAAACCGCAATGAGAAATACTGGGTCTGATGAAACCCTTCTCCTGACACTCCTATAACTACTTCTTGATCTCCTTTAATTCTTATGTAGCGATCATATAAGGAGTAATAGACACCGGCTTTGATCTGGCCATAGGATCAATAGAGAAATACACCTCTCTCTATAGAGGAAAAACTGAAATGTTTTCTAGAAAGACAAATCTAAAACAATCCACTGCTGGAGGATGGTCCATCTGTGAGGTTCCCTGGTCATCCATATATAAACTAGGAATATGGGATGTGATTCCTCCCAACCCATGATTCTCGGGTCGAGCCATAACTATCTGGACTTCCCATATTCCCTTGTGTAGAAAATATTCTCCCTCTGGTGATGTGAAACTCACCCTATGGTGATAGCAGTCAACAAAGGACTGAAAGGAGATCAAATAGTCCATTATGATAATGACATTTAAGCCTATCATTTCTGAGACATATAGGTCTCAAAATAAGTGACACACACCAGCCTCAAGAGGGAACTCCTTGCACTAACATACACTAGACGTCCAAATCCATAATAGATTTTCTAGAATCATGAAATCATCAAACATAAAGATACAAATCCCAAGGATATTCACACTGGAAACTGATATAAAACTATGGGAATACCCTATATCAAAAAGAGAAAAGTATAAAACTGAGGAAACTAGGATCGTACCTCTAACTGTAGAGGATCTAGGATCCTACTTCTGTAGGGTTTTATCAATTGCAAAAGTCTGACCTATATCACGATCTTACAACCCCTTATAGATATGCTGAGCTAATCAACCCTGTTGTCGCTAAAAACCAATCATCTGGCTACCACAACCATGACCACCTCCTCAGACTAAATGGCATGAAGAACTCTATTTCTTTGACTGATGAGAAATGGGGGCACTGCTCTTATATGAAGAGTCATAAAAGATCCCTTCTCACTGGATACTAGTGATAACATCCTACAAAAGAACTGAAGATGGCCCATATTTCTATAATATTGGAACTCAACATGGTCTATCAGGCATTGTGGTCTAGTGTTCCCACTCTTCCCACACTAGTATACCCTCACTTGGATACCTAAATATATATCCCTTCTACTGTAAACTCCATGAAAATGCTCCCTACAGCCCTTCCTTCTATTATTTGAAGGAGTAATAACTCATGCTGAACTTTCTTGGCTCACCACTCCAGAATCCCTTATATTGTTCTTGGTAATCAGCGCCTAATTTACTATAGTAGTCACCGAAGTCTACCTAAAAACATTCACATGTGATCGGATGTCGTACCTGAGATTATCCTCAATTCTCATGGCCAGTGATAACACCTCACCACCTAGAATAGGTGAGAAGTGTTGAATCTCTATAAAGTGGGAAGATTAATCCATCACTAAAAGAGTGCCTAGCTCCAAATGCATGAACTCTATGGCTCAGTCGAACCTCAACATCTCGGGATAGAAGTAATCATAGAAGGTTCTCTAAAACTCTCCCCAAGACATATCATGATGAAGTCCCTCTTGTAAAATAACATCCCGCCATCTCTTAGTGGAATCCCATAACATGTGAGTCCTGAGATTCACCATCCTCACATGGGGAATCTCCATATTCTCAAACATAGAATGTATGGTCTCTAACCATTACTCAACCGACTATGGTCCTTCATCCCCTAAAAAAGGAGTGGGATTATTCTATGGGAACACCCATGCGAACTCTTCCATTGTCATGGAAGGATTTGGTTCTTCGTGGATGGTCTGCATAATCCTCATAAAGCCTTTACAGAACTGTGATCAGCACCAGTGTCCGATATAATTTCTAGTCCCATGATGGTCATGATGGGATGATCTTCTGGTAGTCCTTGATATACCATATCTAGTGTTTGATAATTGAATTGTACATGGAATATAAATGGACGATGTATTGGGTGCATGACTCGGCATGTTCACGTGTCCACCTCAGTACGAGACCAATGTAACTACAACTCAGAAGTGAAAGAGTGAAAAAGGTGAAGTAAAACATTCATGTTTTCAATAGAGGGTTACACTACATGTATAACCATTAAACAGCGTGTTCCGTTAAGCCTTAACATGGGAGTTTACCTCTTCCAACATGGTCGTGTAAAACCCCATACACATGGTGTGTTCTTCCTGAGACACAGTGTGTACTTGAATATTCCCTCCTACCCAGGTACTTTTACATGGCTATAACTACATGGTTTTGCTGATGTAACACTACACAGCATGAAAAATCTACACACGGTGTGTACAACAAAACAAATTCCATCCGCCTGTGTCGTTAGTCACATGGCTGGAAACATGGTCGATTAAAGCACAACATGTACTCCAAGTATACAACATGTTCTACCGAACATTTACCAACCCCATGTCTCTACTCACACATTCATCCACACGGTCAAAAACTACATGGTGTGTATATATGGTACATGGAATATACTTAAGAAAATTCATTTCTTCCATGATAGAAGAACACATGGAATGTGTTTATAACATCCCACACTGTGTTTTCTTGGTTTTCCAGATAGTAATCCTCAGAAACTTCTCTGGAACCGAAAAAATATTAAAATTTGGAAAAGTCATGCCAGGTTTTAATCATTGAGATCCCAAACTCCATGCTAATAAAATATTGGAATCCTTATTCATGTCATATCTTAACAGAATTCAATTAAGGTTCAAACATGATCCACCAAATTCCAATAAAAAAGGGGCCATAACACCATACAGACCAAATATTGGTTTCTATCTAGATGAAATTTTACATGTAAAAATACCCTATCAAAATAGTATGTATTTATATCATGGAATATATCACAATAGCATACATATCTAGCACAACATTTGTCACACACATCATACAATCAGTAATTATATCTAAATATCATGGAATGAATGCATGGAATTTGATCTCTAATAATTGCCTATATAATGAATGATATGGAATACCCTCATCTCATTAGGTTATTACAAAATAGAACTCCAATGATATGAATACAAATAGAAAAAAACAAGTGTGTCACCCAACGGTGAAATCGAATCAACTGTAATTGTTCAAAATCCAAAAAATTACAATTCAATTAAAGGAAATTTGGATATTCTCTATACACAAGGTAGATAATACTAGGCACAGCTAATTAACAAACATCATTTCCTTCTAATCCTATTTCTAAAGTTACCAAATAGTAAAACAAACTAGAAAAGAAAACTCCTCTAATACCACTTTGTTACATCCCAGATCCAGGTGATAACCAAAGTTTCCCCATACCAGGATGGTCACATGACCTCGAGTGCATTTCCCCAAATGCCAGAGGCTAAAAATTATTAGCGAGGTCCAATGTCTAATAATGGGGAAACTATTCCCTCATTTGAAGAGTATACACAACATAATTTTCAAATAAACATCACCAAAAGTAGTAATACCATACAACAGAAGGAAACAACAGATGACTGGTAGTTATAAAACAATTAGAGAAAATATATAGATAAATTATTCATTTCATATGTATCTAGTAAAGAAGACAAAACTAGTCACAAATCTATAAATACAACACAATCCAATACAAATGAAAAGTAAATAAATTCCATTAGCATCACTAGCCTGATCATCGTCCCATGCTCTCCTGCTTTAATAGAAATCATGTACCTAATGAAGAAGGGTGTTTTCCCTTATTTATACCTACAATCATATAATCTGATTGGGTCTAAAATAATTACCCAAACAAGGTGTGAGAGGAATACCAATAGGCAACCACCAAAATATATGTGCCGAACTGTCAGAGAATATACATAACAAGTAATATGAAAGAATAAATCAATAAACTAGGAAGAACTCAAAAGTGAACAATCCTATAGATTTCGATTACATGCATTTAGCATTTATTATTCATATGTTAATTCATGTAACCTTGGGATCTAGCCTAATATTTGTATCCTCCATGTAATGAAACTAAAACAGAAGTCTCATAACAGCATCTAAATAGTCAAGTAAGACAGAATCCATGCTTGTGATTTGGCTTGGTAGACACATCATAATCATTCAACTATTCCAAAATGACCCTCTGGCAAAGTTCTCATTGTCTAACCCCTTTGGTTCCACATAGCATCAATTCAATAAATAACGACTCTCTTGGAAATCTATAATGACCCATACTTTACATACATTGTTATTATTTTAGAATTGAAGCACACTTATTACAAAATATAACAAAATCATGGTAGGACCGTATAGGTATAGTGTCTTTAGAAACATAGAAACATAAACAACTGGTTCATAAAGCATATACGTTGTCTCCCATTTATTTCATCATATCTAGAGTCTCTTTTGGCTTAGTACCCTTATTTCTGACCTGGAAAAAAGAAAACATACAAAAGGGTGACCTCAAATTCTCAGTAAGGTTAAACAAAAGAAATATCAATCATATCATTTTCATAAGAACAAAACATTTTGAAAATCTTAACCTGCAAAAGAGATCATAATATCATAACATGGGATAAATCATAGTAGTGAAATGTAATCCCAGTAATCATAACTTAAAACATGAAACATTGTGGCATACACACATAATCATATAAAATCATTTCATTTTTGTCAAGACTCATTTCCAAGACTATCATAGCAGACAAAGTCCATTACTGAACCGAGTTCACTCCTCGTTCTAGTCCTGTATCACTGAACCGGATTAACCTACCATTCCAGACATGTATATCTCATGAGATATAAATCTTTACCCAATGAATTGGAGAGGGATATAGGTCGAACCCATCTCATAATGAAACCATTCTTATATGTGCGACAAAATCATAAATCATACAACATAGCATAACCCATGTAATAAAAATGGGATTCTTAAACATCGTGACATCATAAAAAAATCATATAAGTTAAAGGAATTCTTAAAAATAAATCCATCACAAAATAATCAAATCAATGTAATAATAGGGATATAAATAGAACCCTATATTAACTTAGATGTAAAATAATTTTGATAAAAACACTTGAACTCCATTCTTGAGTAAAATATCCTTTCTACTTCAAAAAAATTTTTCCTTTCTTTACATGTCAGACCATTTTAAACTAAAATATGTTAATTAAAAATAAACATGAAAATTTTGAAAGGATGCTTCATGGAAATAATGTTCTATGGAATCATAAAAATCCATTCACGCCGTATAAGTTAAAAAAATACATTCTTCTCGTACTTTGGCCGAAAAAGTCAAAAAGCATCTCGTGCTGAAAATGACAAAAGATTCCTTTCATATCTTTTACTAAAAATTCACCAATAGGTAAAATTGGATTTAATAAATTATAGTAGAATATAAATAATATTACATATTGAAGAAACATGAATGTGTATTATAAATATTCCCCAGTAAATTATAAAGTATAAACAATCTCGGATAAAAATGAGATTGCGAGATTTTCAATTCCATTAGGTCTGATATGCTTTGTACGTATCCGAACATCTAGTATAATGATTTAAATAATTTCATTGACTTATTACATAATAATATTAATTGATATGATATCATATATGATCATATTCTTATCTTCTTATTAATAATATTTCATTCCTACTTGTTATTCGGATGTTCATTGCTTTATGTTCTTATGCATGTTTTGTTGAATAAATTCTTATTCCTCTTTTTAGGTTATATATAATTCATTTACAGAATGGTATTAATGTAATATATATCATATTTATTCATTCAATTCATTTATATAATCATTATTCAATGAATATCATGTATAATTAGTCGCATCACATCGTGGAGACGGTAGGCCATACGTACGCACAAGTTATGATATCATTCCCATGATCCTGGAATTGTATTGAAGTGTATGCATACTATTTTAGAATCAATATCACATTAAAATAATCATATATAGTTATTATTTACACCATTATACCCATCCATGTAAGGTGGTGGTAGAAAACAGATTACACCACGGCGTGGAGATGGTATTCCGTACGTACGCACGCACGATGATTTCATTTTCTGTAGGATGGATAGAAGGTGAAATAGTGTTGTTGAATATCTATAATAAAACATAAGTATATGAGGGATACTGATGTTATTACTTCATAATGAAACAACTAAAGAAGTGGAAGTATAATAAGAAATAAATTTGAAAGAATTGGTAAAATATATTACCTCTTCTTCGACATGCCTCTTTGAAACGTCCTCTTAGGGAACTAAAATTGGTCTTTGAAGAATACCAGAACCTCTAGTATGTTTCCGAAAAATATTAGAAGGGAAATGGTCATGGGTTGGTTGATCTTGAAGGCTCAAAATGGTGTGAGTAGTAGAGGGAGTATGTGCCCTTTTATAAGGGAGGAGAGGGGCACCTTTGGAATTATAAGAAATATTAATTTATAATAATTTCCAACCCCACATAAAAACCACTAAAAATCACTCAAATCTGAAGATTAGATGATATAGGGTTGTAAGCTCATCAAGAAATAAAATTTAGTAAAGTTTGGAATTTATTTTAAACATTATCAACTTCATTTATCCTTATATAATCTATATAATTTTATTTGTGGTAATACTATTCTAAATTTTAAATCATTATAAATAATTACTTATATGTTGTGAATTCTCCATAATTGTATAATTTTTTAAATTTTAGACCATATAAATTTTAATTTATAATTTTTAAATATTTTTGTGATTTTTAAACAATTTAATAATATGTAATTTTTAAAAAATAACAATCGTTTCAATTTTGACACTATTCATTTATTTGAATTTATATAAAATATATACAGAATATATGTTCAAAATAATAGATTTAATAGATTAATAACATGTCATTTTTATCTATAAAATTAGTTTAGAACATTAAATAGTTCATATAATATTTATTTTTATACTTTTAAAATCATTTATTTGATAATTCAATCAATAAAATAATTTCAACATCACTATTGCGTCATAATTAATGATAATTATTTAATCCCTAAAAATTATAAATAAATTCATATGAGGTAGATAAATTTATTATATTTTTGGGAACTATTTATATCTGATGTTTTATGATGTTTAAAACTAAATTAAAATTATTACACTTATAAGATTTAAGAGAGTGACATGTTTTCACTTTCTTTGGTTTTAATAATAATTATATTATTTCATTGTCAAAACTCCTTAAATGAATCTAGTCTGAACCTTAGGTGATATGGGTCGACTTTTATTCATCTAATATGATTCTGGAATGTGTTAGGTTATTTTTATAATCTTATTTTTTCCCTTAATTACCTGATTTACCTTTAACAGTAGTAAATAAAAATTACCGCAGTTACTATTCATAATATCAAAAAAATAAAAGTAACATATTAACATAATTTGGACCCACTGAATTAAAATATGGAATCCATTTTTCAAAATTCAAAACACAGAAGTTTCAGTAATTAATTTAAAATTAATCCCGTTTTTAAGAAAACGAGTTTTAAAAGTTAAAACATTTCCAAAGATTGAAATGCTTTTACCTATGATTTCTATGTAAAATTAATTGTAATTATATAAATTATATTAAATGGTGAAAATATATTCTATTAATACATTAAAACTATTAAATATTATAATTTAACCATATAAATAATTACGATGAAAAAAGTTGTTTTTAATTAAAATATAGCGTGTTATTACTATTCATTAAAATATGAAAGTTATTAGAATAATATGAAAATTTTATCCAAAGTAAATTTTTATATCCTGATTCCAAAGAAGAATTTTATTTTGTCAAATTGAACTTATAAACATGTCAAAAACTAGATTTAATGTTGGTGCACCATCAAAAGGCGGCAAAATTGCATTTTTTGGAAAATACTTATTTTACCTGAAAAATTTATTTTGTTCACATACCATGTTTTAGAAAATGTGTAAGATGAATAATAATGTTATAAAATTAAAAATTTAGATAATACTATTCATAACAGCCAGTCCGTAAAAATATTATAACAATCTATCATTTTTTAGTGAAACTCGATATTGCATACAACATACATTAATGAGGAAGGTTTCTCTTGCGTATAACGCAAGCCAAGCTAGTGTTGTGTGTAGTGAAAGATTCCTTAGATGTTGTGTATAACATCAGACATAAAAAAATATTTCTCATAAAATATCAAGGTTTTACATTCTACCACCCTTAAAATGAATTTCCCCTCGAAATTCGTCACTTTGTAACAAACAGATGAGGATACCTCTCCCTCATCATATCCTCAAGCTCCCATGTAGCTTATTGTAATTGGTTATTCCTCCATAAAACATTCACCAAGAGAGTGGTCTTGTTTCATAGAACTTTTTCGCTACGATCCAGAATCTCTATCGGCTGTTCTTCATAAGAAAGATCTTGATCCAGCGGTACAACTTCCAAGCTTAGTACATGTGAAGGATCAGGTATGTACTTTCTCCGGAGAGATACATGGAACTCATCGTGAACATGAGAGAGATTCAGTGGAAGTGCAAATCAGTAAGCTACCTTCCCAACACGATCTAGTATTTTGAAAGGACCGATATACCTATGGCTCAGCTTACCCTTCTTTCCAGATCTTATTACTCTCTTCCAAGGAGATATTCGTAAGAACACTTTATCACCCACTTCAAACTGTAGGTCATTTATTCAGTTATCGTCATAACTTCTTTGTCGAATCTGAGTGGCTCTTATGTGTTGTTGAATAGATCAGACCTTTTCTGCCATCTCATCAAAAAAATCAAGTCCTAATAGCTTTATTTCCCCAACTTCATCCTAGAAAGTTGGAGTTCGGCATTTCTTTCCATAGAGAACTTCATAAGGAGCCATATGAATACTAGAGTGAAAGCTATTATTATAAGAAATCTATACCAAAGGTAGGTGTTGATCCCAACCACCTTTGAAATCCATAGAACAAAATCTTAACATGTCTTCTAGAGTTTGAATTGTTCTCTCAGACAAACCGTCTATATGAGGATGATAAGCAGTGCTGAAACTCAACTCTGTATCTAGAGTATGCTGAAGACTTCTCCAAAACTTCAAGGTAAACCTCAGATCCCGATCAGATATAATGGAAAGTGGTACTCCATGCAATCTTACCACTTCCTTCATATATATCCTGGGAAGCTGATCCGGAGAGAAATATTCTCTAATATCAATGAAGTGTTTCGACTTCATAAGATGATCAACTATGACCCAAATAGCATTATTGACTTTGGATTTTTTAGGAAGTCCAGTGACAATGTCCATGGTGATGTTTTCCCATTTCCATTCTAGTGTGGGTAATGGTTGTAACATCCCCTTATACTCTTATCTCTCATCTTTAACTTGCTGAAAAACCAAGCATCGAGAGACATATTCAACAACATCTCTTTTCATTCCATCCCACCAGAAGTACTCTTTCAAGTCCCTATAAATCTTCAGGCTTCCGGGATGAATATAGAATGAAGAACTATGAGCCTCATCCAGCAGCTCCTTATTTAATTCTGGGATGGGAGTAATAGAAACCCAATTCTTGAACCTTATTATCCCATCACAATAAAGGTTGAATTCAGGAACATTTCTCATCTTATTTTTTAACTCTACATCTTCTTTTTGTGCCTCTTTAATCCTCACATGCATATATGGTTGAACATTCATTTGAAAAAGATAAGATTTTTCACCTTACATTATAATTCCAAGATCCATCCTTTGTAAATCCATAAATATTTGATCTTTTGAGATCATAATCATGGATAATCTAGCATGGTATTGTCGACTTAATGTGTCTACCACCTTGTTTTCTTTCCTATAGAGATAATTAATTGAGCAGTCGTAGTCCTTAATGAACTCCAACCATCTTCTTTGGTGCATATTCATCTCCTTTGGTGTGAAAATAAACAGTAAACTTTTATGATCAGTATAAATAGCACACCTTTCACCATAAAGATCATGCCTCCATATTTTTAATGCAAAGATTACCATAGCTAACTCCAAATCATGAGTTGAGTAATTTTTCTCATGGATTTTCAAATGTCATGAGGCATAAGATATCACCATATGATTTTTCATGAGAACACACCCCAATCACTTCTTGGATGAAACACTGTAGATCACAAAACCTTTCTCTACTACATGGAAGTGTGAGCACAGGTGCACTGGATAACCTTTGTTTTAACTCCTTGAAATTTTCTTCACACTCCTCCGTCCAAACAAACTTTACTCCTTTTCGAGTCAACCTGGTGAGTGGATTAGATAACCTTGAAAAATCTTTCAAAAAACTTCGATAATATCTTGCCAATCCATGAAAACTTTTGATCTCAGTTATTGTTGTTGGTCTTGACCATCTTTCGATAACCTCTGCTTTTGTTGGATTCACAAATATCCCCCCTTTTGAGATTATGTGACCCAAAAATGAAACTTTTTGAATCCAAAATTAACACTTGGTAAATTTGGCATAAAGCTTCTCCTTTATTAGGGTCTTTAATACAATTCTCAAGTGATATTCATGTTCTTCTCTACTCTCTGAATAGACAACAATATCGTCTATAAAGACTACCACAAACTGATCAAGATAGTCTCTAAAGACTCTATTCATCAGATCTGTGATGAATGAAGTTGCATTAGTAACACAAAATGACATCACTATAAATTCATAGTGTCCATACCTTTTACGGAAAGTCGTCTTTGGTATATCCTCCCTTTTGATCCTTAATTGATGATACCCTGAATGAAGATCAATCTTGGAATAGTATTGAGCTCCGCGTATTTTGTCAAATAAGTCATCAATGCATGGGAGAGGATATTTGTTCATGATAGTGATCTTGTTAAGTTATCGATAATCAATGCAGAGTCTCATTGAACCATCTTTCATCTTAACAAACAGAATAGGTACTCCCCAAGGTGACGCACTAGGTAATATGAATCCCTTTTCAATATTCTCTTGGATTTTCTACTTCAGTTCCTACAACTCAATTGGGGTCATTCTATAAGGTGTCTTTGAAATAGGCATAGCACCCGGTATGAGTTCTATTGAAAACTCAACTTCACGATTTGGTAGAAGGCCTGGAAATTCATTCACAAAAACATCATCAAACTCCCGTACAATGGTTGTATTCTTAATCATGAGTTTCTCTCCAACCATTTGAGATAAATAACCTTCATTTAGTTGAATCAAGACCCATAAGATGGAAGAAATTTCCATTGGAAGGTCATGTTCATCCTTGCATTGATAGATAATCATAGATTGATCTGGAATATGAAATGTGACTTCCCTTATTTGGTAATTGATATTAGATCCATATAAAGAAATCCAATCCATGCCAAGAATCACATAAAATTCTACTATAAGAAGGATCACAATATTTTCAGGAAGCAATTTCCCACAAACTTCAATCGGAGAAGAATTGTAAACTTTTGATGTGACTGTTGTTCCATTAGGAGTTGTCACAGCTAACTCAACATCTAATTGTTGAGGTAATATGGTTATACCCTTAGAAAATTATTCATAAATAAAAGAATGTGTGGATCCAGAATCAAATAAAACATTTTCTACATTAGAGTGGATGGTAAGTGTACCTTTCACCACTTCGTTATCGTAATCCACGTCACCGATTATAATTGCATGTGACATTACTTTGTCTTTGTCCATAAGAGATTTTTGACGTTGATCATCATCAACAACCCTTGGATTTGGGCATTGATTGGCATAATTCCCCATCTCCTTGCACTTGAAACATTGAATTGTAGGAGGTGAATTTTGTGTATCCTTTTATTTGTTCTCGTAATTAGACATCCTCTTCCCATTATTTCGACATTCAACTGCCCGATGACCTTCTTTTCCAAAATTTAATCATTTACTTGTCCCTTTAAGACAATTTCCTCGATGCTTCTTTCAAAAATTTGAGCATAAAAGAAAACTCATGTTCTTTTCAGTGTGGTCTTTAGATTTTCCTTTGAAATCCATTTTCCTCTTCTTATCAAACCCATATGACTGATGGCTTACTCTAATCTCCATCTCAACCTTGATATCACATCGAAAAATTTCATCGTAGCTATTAAAGTCCCTTATGGCTAACGCCCTTCAATGACTTGGTTTTAAGCCTCTAAATAATCGATCGATCTTACTCTCAGGTTGGATAATAATTCCTAAAGCGTACCTTGTAAGTCTTGTAAAACTTTCTTCATAGGTATCAACTGATTCATCATCCATTTTCTTCAGTTCAAGAAACTCATTCTCCATATTTGTTCAAAGAATACGAGGGAAGTACTTATTGAAAAATAAGTTCTTGAACTCGTCCCATTCCATGGACTCAATTTCATCCCTTTGCCTCGTATTATTGAGAATATTCTACCATTGATCATCATCACCTTCCAAACCATACACTTCTAAGATGAATTTATCATGTTCAAGACATTGTAGAACTGAAAATACCTTTTCAGTTGTATTGATCCATTGTTCATCCACTAATGGATCAGAAGACACACTTAATGAAGGTGGACGCTGCCTCATGAAGGATTCAACAAAATGTTTCTCCTTCATTTTCTCGATTGGAATTCCAGCATGATTCATAGCATGAGAAAGTTGTGTGAGCATGGCTACAAGATTTTTCATTCTATCTCTCATAACATTTGGTTGTTCAGGGGGATAATAATTTCATTTCCCATCGCATTCAGCATTAACACGGTTCCTTCGGGTTCCATCCATTGACTAAAACCAAGAAGCATAGTGTGAGAAACACTAATCATAAAAGGAAAACCACATAATCAAGAGTAAAATTTCACACTTTAGGTCTTATCATAGGTCGTTAATGGCCATTTCTAAAACACTAATATAGTGTTCTATGTTTAAACATATCCTTAGAGTTCTTACTAAGGCTTTCACATCCTAGTTTCTAAAGGTTGACTATACCTTTCCTCTAATACCAACTATAACAACTCGTACTTTACATAAATTGTTATTAATTCAGAATTGAAGCACACTTATTACAATGTATAAAAAAACCATGGTATGACCATATTGGTATAGCGTCTTTAGAAACTGGGAAACATAAACAACTGGTTCATAAAGCATCTACATTGTCTCCCATTTATTTCATCATATCTAGAGTCCCTTTTGGAATATCCTACTTAGTATCCTTCTTCCTGACATGGGGAAAGGAAAACATACAAAAGGGTGAGCTCAAATGCTCAGTAAGGGTAAACAAAAGAAATATCAATCATATCATATTCATAATAACATAACACATTTAAAATATTAACCTGCAAAAGGGATCATAATATCATAACATGGGAGAAATCATAGTAGTGCAATGTAATCCCGGTAATCATAACTTAAAACATGAAACTTTGTGGCATACACACATAATCATAGAAAATCATTTCATTTTAGTCAAGACTCATTTCCAAGACTATCATAGCGGACAGAGTTCATTACTGAACCTAGTTCACTCCTTGTTCCAGTCCTGTATCACTGAACCGGATTGACCTTCCGTTCTAGCCATGTCTATCTCAAGAGATATAAATTTTTACCCAATGCATTGGATGGAGATATAGGTCCCATCCAACTCATAATGAAACCATTCTTATGTGTGCCACAAAATCATAAATCATACAACATAGCATAACCCATGTAATAAAAATGGGATTCTTAAACATCGTGACATCATAAAATAATTCATATAAGTCAAAAGACTTCATAAAAATAATTCCATCACAACCTAATGAAATCAATGTAAAAATAGGGATATAAACAGAACCCTACATTATCTTTTATGTAAAATAATTTTGATAGAAACACTTGAACTCTATACTTTAGGAAAATATCCTTTCTACTTCAAATTTTTGTTTCCTTTCTTAACAAGCCATAACATTTTAAACTAAAAGAAGTTAATTAAAAATAAACATGAAACTTTTTAAAGGAAGATTCATGGAAATAATTTCTTAGGTAATCATTAAAATCCATTCATGTCGTATAAGTTAAAAAAGAATTTTTTTCGTACTTTGGCCGAAAAAAGTCAAAAAGCATCTCGTACGGAAAATGACAATAGATTCCTATCATATCTTTTACTAAAAATTCACCAATATGTGAAATTGGATTTAAACAATTGTAGGAGGATATAAAAAATATTACATATTGAGGAAACATGGATTTGGATGATAAATATTCCCTAGTAAATTCTAAAGTATAAACAATCTCGGATAAAAATGAGATTGCAAGATTTTCCCTTACCTTATGTCTGATATGCTTTGTACGTATATAAAACTCCTGTATAATTATTTAAATAATTTCATTGACTTATTACAGAATAATATTCATTTTTGTGATATCATATATGATCGTATTCTTATCTTTTTATTAGTAATATTTCATTGCTACTTGTTATTCGGGTGTTCATTGCTTTATGTTCTTATACATGTTTTGTTGAATAAATTCATATTCCTATTTTTAGGTTATAGATACCTAATTTACAGAATGATATTATTGTAATATATATCATATTTATTAATTAAATTTATTTATATAATCATTATTCAATGAAGATCATGTAGAACGAGTCGCATCACATCGTGGAGATGGTAGGCCATACGTACGCACGAGCGAGGATATCATTCCCATGATCGTGGAATTGGATTGAAGTGTATGTATACAATTTCAAAATCAATATCAATTTACAATAATCATATATAGTTATTCTTTACACCATTATACCCATCCAAGTAAGGTGGTGTTGGAAAACAGATTACACCACGGCGTGGAGACGGTATTCCATACGTACGCACGTGCGGTGATTTCATTTTCCGTAGGATGGATAAAAGGTGAAATTGGGTTGTTCAATATTTATAATGAAACATAAGTATATGAGTGATATTTATGTTATTTCTTCATAATGAAACAACTAAATAAGAAGAAGTAGAAGAAGAAATAAATTTGAATGAATCGGTAACGGATATTACCTCTTCTTCGACACCCCTCTTTCAAACCTCCTCTTAGGGTACTAAAATTGGACCTTGAAAAAGACCAGGACCTCTAGTATGTTGCTAAGGAAGTTAAGAATGAAAATGGGTAGGGTTTGGCCAAGCTTGAATTCTCAAAATGGTGTGAGGATGAGAGGTAGGAGGTTCCCTTTTATAAGGGAGGAGAGGGGCACCTTTGGAATTATAAGAAATATTAATTTATAATAAATTTGAACCCCACTTAAAAACCTCCAAAAATGACTCAAATCCTAAGATTAGTTGAGATATGGTTGTAATCTTATAAACCAATAAAATTTATACATTTTGGGAATTTATTTTAAACATTATCAACTTGATCTATCCTTATATAATCTATTTAATTTTATTTGTGGTAATATTATTCTAAATTATAAATAATTAAAAATAATTACTTATATGTTGTGAATTGTCTATAATTTTATACTTTATTACATTTTAGACCATATAAATTTTAATTTATAATTTTTAAATATTTTTTTGATTTTTAAAAAATTTTATAATATGTAATTTTTATAAAATAACAATAGTTTCAATTTTGACACTGTTCATTTATTTGAATTTAAATAAAATATATACAGAAGATATGTTCGAAATAATAGATTTAATAGATTCAGAACATGTAATTTGTGTCTATAAAATTATTGGAGAACACTAAATAGTTCATATAATATTTATTTTAATACTTTTAAAATCATTTATTTGATAATTAAATCAATAAAATAATTTCAACATCACTATTGTGTCATAATTAATGATAATTATTTAATCCCTAAGAATTATAAATAAATTTATATGATGTAGATAATTTTATTAGATTTTTTGGGACTATTTATATGCGAAGTTTTATGAAGTTTATCACTAAACTAAAATTATTACACTTATAAGATTTAGGAGAGTCACATGTTGTCACTTTCTTTGGTTTTAATAATAATTATATTATTTAATGGTCAAAAGTCTCTCAAATGAGTCTATTATAACCCCTTAGGTTATATGGGTGAACCTTTATTCATCCAGTAGGATTTTGGCAAGTGTTAGCATAATTTTATAATCTTATTTTTACCCTAAATTACCCGATTTACCTTTAACTGTAGTAAATAAAAATTATCGTAGTTACTATTCATAATATAAAAAAAATAAAAGCAACTTATTAACATAATTTGGACAAACTGAATTAAAATATGGAATCCATTTTTCAAAATTAAAAACACAAAAGTTGAAGTAATTAATTTAAAATTAATCCCGTTTTTAAGAAAACTTGATTTAAAAGTTAAAACATTGCCAAAGATTGAAATTTTTTACCTATGAATTTAATGTAAAATTAATGGTAATGACATAAATTATATTAAATATTAAAAATATATTCTATTTATACTTTAAAACCATTCAATATTATAATTTAACAATATAAATTATTGCGATGAAAAAGTTGTTTTTAATTAAAATATAGAATGTTTTTACTATTCATTAAAATATGCAAGTTATCAGAATAACATGAAAAATTTATCCAAAGTAAATTTTTATATCGTGATTCCAAATAAGAATTTTATTTTGTCAAATTTAACTTATAAACATGTCATAAACTAGACTTAAAGTTGGTGTTCCATCAAAAGGCGGCAAAAAATGCATTTTTTTTAAAAATACTTATTTTACTTGAATAATTTATTTTGTTCACATAACATGTTTTAGAAAATGTGTATAACGAATAATAATGTTATAAAATTCAAAATTTAGTTAATAATATTCATAACGTCTTGTCCATAATAATATTATAACAATATATCGTTGTTTAGTGATACTCGATATTGCGTACAACACATGCTATCGAGGAACGTTGCTCTTGCGTATTACACAAGACAGCTAGTGTTGTGTGTAGTGAAAGATTCCGTTGACGTTGCATATAACATAAGAAATAAAAAAAATATATAGTTCTCATAAAATATCAAGTTGTTACAAAATATCTCATGGTCTAACCCCTTTGGTCCCACATAGCCTAAATTCATTAAATAATGACCCTTTAGGAAATCTCTCATGGTCTATTCCATTCTATTAAATCATCAAAAATAGGCTTTCATGGACCTGTGTAAATAATCTGAAATCCCCTCAGTCTTCCTTTTCCAAGGCTTCATTGTCCATTGGAAAAATACTATAATGTGGATATCATAACAAAGAGAATAATCTGGAAGTGCCCCCAATATATTTGGTCCAAGCCTCTCATGGTCTATTAGAAAAATAGTGCGCATATTATATCAATGCAACTCATGTAATCTAAAACCACTATAGGGATAACATTCACAATGCATATCATAGGACTTTCATACAATCAATCAAAGCCTTTCCTAATCAAACAAGGAATAGAAAACAAGGTATGCCTCATAGGAAACCTGGACCAACCATCCATAAACAATAAATCAAGGGGGAAACACACCCCTGGGGTGTCCCTTAGACAAGGTATCTAACCTTTACCATAAGCACGAACCCTTGATCAATCAATCAAACCATAGCAGGTAATAACATGGTAAATTTCTAAATTAAGAAATACCCAAAATGTGGGCATGCAGCACATTTAGCATATATAATCAAAATAAAAACAATCAAAGTCACAAACCACAGACCTCAAATTTCATATAATCAATATACTTGAACATTGGCCCATTAATTGGCCTAGATTGGTGCATAACTACAAAAAGGTGAAAAACACTCAACCTTGAATAACACACAAGAGAGGATGAATTAGGAAGAAGGGATCAAGAAGTTTTAAGAACTCACCGGTAGGATTCCAATGCACCCAACAATGTATCAATCGGATCTCAGACGAAGAATTGGGAGATTGAACATCATTCATCATTCCAAAGAACTCTTGTACGAAACATGGGAGGAAGAAGGTGTTTTAGGACACGAGACACAACCCTGCTCCGATATATCAAATAAAAAGTGAAGTACACAATGTGTTCATTAAAACTACATGTCGTGTATTAGCCCCAACTGGCCCCTGACATAAGCGGGTATTCCAGGTCACCACATGACCACGTTCTATTCTGTAACTTGGCCATAACGTAGATGTATGCAGAAAGTTAGGTACATAGCGTGTACTCATAAGTACGAGACATGTACTTCTAAATTCCTCATTTCCTTCCCTTTTTCCTAAAAACAACCCGAAAACAAGATCCATACCTAAAGAGAATATTAAGGATCTTACCTTTCCACTAGGTATAACTATTCCATATCCACATCATCTTTTTTTATCCATATGGGGATGTAATTTATTTGAAACCACTCACTCTATCCTTCACCAATATTTGATGATAATTTGATGCACATGGAATTATTCTTCTACTTATCCTTAGACATATCTATTAGAATCTCACCAAATTTTTCTTATACAGGTTTCGAAAGGTTGATTAAAACATGATATAACAACTATAATGAACCAAACTTCTCATTTGTAAATATAAATTTTCAATATATAAATATTTATTACATAACATAAATATCTCTTTTGAAATCATTTTGGTCTAGCGGCTTCATAAACTTGGAAACATAAAAAACATGATCATATGTGAACTATATCATCTTCCACTAAGTTTATTATAACTATGACCATTAATAGGCATAGTATACATAATACCATTATTCATAACCAGGTGAATGTAAACATAATAAAGGGTGATCTCATATTCATAGTAAGGCTAAACAAGGTATATATTTACAAAACATAATCATTATAGTATGAGAACATGATGATAACATTTGAAATACCATACCCTGTATATCATAGATCATAAACTTGTGTCATGGGCTACATATTAAAAGGTCACAAGGCATGAATCATAGTGGAATCAAAGAAAATAATAAATGATTTTATAAAATTGGAATAATAAATAGATTTGTGGCATAAACAAAAGCATATAAAACCCTTTATTAATTCTACTCACCAAGTTATTACTAACATAAGAGTTTTGGGATAACCACCCATGTTCAAGATTTGTTATTGGGATATCCTCCCATGTAACCACTTTTAGGATTGAGATAACCTCATATGTATGCTTTATGAGTCTTGGGATAACCTCATCTGTACCCTCTATCAATATAGGGATAACCACTAGTGTACCCATTGATGACATATAAAATTAACCATTACCCAATGCATTGGAGTGACATATAGGTCCCACCCATTACATAATCAACACATTTGTGTAAAAATAGATCACAAAACATTAATAATTTTATAATATAAGTAAATAAATGGTCTTGATAACACATTTATTATATTATAACTCATGAAAATAAATGTTTTTCATAGATATTACATCAGAGAATAACCCATGGAAAAGAGACTAGTTTATTAAAAACCATTTTTTTATATACATAAACTATATAGATAAATAACAGAGATGGTATCATCAGATTAGATCATGAGTAATTCATAATTAAATTCAACGGATTTCATCTTAAAGGGATAATTGTTTTGTCATTAAAATCACTTGGAACGCTTAATTAGTAAAAAAACATTTCTTCCAATGCCGCCTTTTTAAAATAAGAAATTCTTAAACTTTTGTCGAAATAATTTTATTTGAAAATAAATTTGAAAACTTATAAAAGAATCATTACAAAATTAAGTGTTCATGTTGGTGTGAAATTCAGTTTATGATGTAAACATTAAATCAAATATTTCATTCATATTTTTTGTGAAAAACCAAATAGGGCTTATTTTGAAAACATTATGAATTTTCCTTTAAATAAATTATAATTTTTAAAAAATAAAAATGTCAATAAATAGCCAATTTATAATATTAAAAACATCCATTTAAAAATTTTTAGAGAACATATACATGTAAGAAATATAATTTTCAACCGAAGATAAATATAAATTTTATTTCTTCATAGAAATATACATTCGAACTCATCAACACAAAATGAGAAGAAAATTTAAAAGAACACATGTAAATTGGAAACATAAATTGTGGATAAGAAAAAATATGATTATACTGAGAAATAGATATTAATAAATCATTATCAAAAGAAAAATCTAAAAACCCTGGATAAAAAAATGTTATTGTAAGGTAGAACTATTACAACGTGGGAATTTTTTTAATTATAATCTCCTTTAAAACATAACATAAAATGAGAAATTAAATATAATGAATAGAGGTAGATTCATGATATTTCATATAAAAGGGAAAGTATGTATACCTAAATAAATGATATAGGTTCATAACATAACATATATTTTAAATATGTAAAATTGTTGCAAAAAAACTTATTATAAGTCTCGACTTCCTTCGTACATGTTTGACCCTCCCCTTCTTCCAACAACGAGCTTAGGTTAGCACCAAAATCCATCTTAGGATGCATTTATAAATATTCCATTGGATATAGGGAAAACATAGGGATTTAAGGAAGGTATGTAGGTAGTTCTTGGCCAAACAAAAAGTTTTTGGGAGTTTTGTCAGGAGAAGAGAGGGGTTGGCATTTGGTATGTTCAGGAGAGGAGAGAATTTGAATTTTAAAAAGAATTATGTGATCCCACGTTTTTTACATTTAAATAGGATTTAAAATACCAATTCTAAAAGATTAGAGGTCATATGGTCAAAATACACCTATCCAATATGAAATATAATAGTTTTGGGCCATTATTAACCTTTATCTTTTTTGTTTTCCCCCTGAGTAAAACAATTTTTACCTTAACTACAACAATTAAATTTTACTATTTTTAGTCTTCACAATGGAAAAATATTATGTTAACCATATAATATATTATTAATTATTCTTATTAAAAATATAGAATGAATTATTTAAAGGTAAAATCGTTAATGTGGAATAATTTAATTTTAAATTAAACACCCAAAATTGACAGAAAATAGTTTTCCAGAAAGAAAACCTTCAAAAGATTAAAATACTTTTATTTCAAATTTTTATATGAAATTTATTCTAATGAAATTGATTAAATTATTTATAATATAATTTCTCTAATTTATGTTTTAAATTAATTATAAAATAAAATTTAATTGTATAATTTCTTTAAACTAAAAGTCATTATTCAAAAGAAACAAATATTTTTCACTATTCATCAATAAACTAATCTTTTCTGAAAAATCCCAAAATTTTAAAATAAGAAAATTTTTGGGATGTTGATTAAAAAAATGAAGCCCACATTTTCTAATACATTTCATAAGATATATAGAAAAATTATTATATGTTCCCAAAAAGGAATGAAAATCATCTTTTCTAAAAAGAATATTTTTTAAACCTATAAACCTTAACTATATATTAATTGATTTTTTATCAATATAATTTCTTTATATTAAACCATAATATATTATTATTAAATTTAATTTATATTTATCCATGTTTCTATGTTTAATATTTATATAGTAATTGATGTGTTTAAAAAATAATATTAATTGTCTATTTTTGATTGTTTAAACTTTGTTATGTGGAACGCATGATATTGAAGAAATTAAATTATTCAAAAAAACATTAATAAAAATATACAGTATTACATATAAATAACAATAGATCATATAATGATCATCATATAATAACCCTTTTTTAATGGGTATAATAAATATTTTATAATAGAATCAAAGAATAACCCAAGGTAAAGGTTTCATCATAACATAATTAAGTCATGGGAATGAAACTAGTTTCAAAGAATAATCATTACATCATTAATATAATAAACTATAAAAATACGGAATTTGGATGGTACTATTGGATAATATCACAATTACAACATATGTAATGACAATGGTTATTATCATAGATGAAAAATTCTTTTAAAATTTCATCAGAACTTTTCTAGAGGTAAGTTCTCTTTGCACTGGGAAATAACCTATATAAAATCCAAAAACATTCCCTAGTATAACTTTAAAAAAATTGACAATAAATTCTTAAAATTAAAATGGATGATTAAAATAATTTATATATCATGATGGTGGGAAATTTCATTCATGTCTTATACGCTAAAAATATTCCTTTCACATTTTTGTTAAAAAAATAAAAAGTACCTCATTCAGATAATGATATGAAGATTACTTTTAAAGAAAATTCTAAAAAATTAAATCATGGGTAAAAAATTATTAAAAAAATCATATTTTATTGTTTTAAATACTCTTGTAAGTATTTTTAGAAAACCAAAATATGGAGGAAAACGTATTTTTGACCAAGAGAGAAGTAATGTTAGTTTTCCTTAAAATTATTCTTTTACACTCTTGAGTTATTTAATAGTTTAAAATTAATGTAAAACATATAATGTCCAAAAATAGCCATATAAAATTAAAATTCATGGGATTTAGGATATATAGGTCCTAAAATTATGTTGTCATAAACAAGATCATAAACAATCCAGATAAATAATGAGATTGTAATATAAATCATTTACCACATGTTTTACTTTCTTCAAAAGTTCTATAACCTGCTATATAATAAATTTAAATTTTATATAATTGAATAAAATAACCAATTTCATACTTATACATTCTTATTTTATCAAATTATTTCATTTTATTACTCATTTATTATCAATTATTTATTAAAATCATCGTTTCTGGGTGTTTACTATTTCATTTTTCATAGGAATTTTAGTTTGGTAGTTACGATACTTGTATGTTGATCATGGTTCCATAATATATAAAATTTTGATAATAATATATGTATATTATATATTAATTATATATTTATTTATATTCAACCCAAAATTATACAGATTTATAAATGAATTACATCGTTTATGGTGATAGTAGGTCGTACAGACACAAGAACGATGTTTTCATTTTTCAATGGACGAAAAGTAGATAAAAAATAATATTCCATTATAGAATAATTATTATATCATATATATAATATATATTCATTAAATACATCCTCATTATCTTCCATTTAAACAATAAATGGAAAATGAATCACATCGCTTCATGGATTTGTAGTCCACATGTATGAACATGTGACGTTATCATTTTCCAACGAATGTTAATGTAATAAGGAAGTTATAATATTAAAATTCTAGGTGAAAATTATGTCATAAATAATTCATATATATATATATATATAGAAATTAAACTAATCATAAAACCATCCATTTAATATGGTCATGAAAACTAAATTTTATAACAATATGGTTGTTGTAGTCGACATGTACGCATGAGCGATAATTTCACTTCAAATATGATGTAGAAGAGGGTGAATTATTTTTTATTAACTAATCATAACTACATTTAATAATATTGAGGAAAAATAAATATTATTTTTTGATGAATATCATTGATTAAGAGGAGGCATAAGAATAAATAAATTGAAAGAGATCAGGTAAGATGATTAATTCTTCATTAGTAGGTCTACTTTAGATCAATTATTAAGGACACATGGAGTGGTATTTAAAAATATAATAAAATATAATTCATTGATTAGAAAATTTTTATGATAATAGGGTAGGTTTTGGTGGAGGTAGATGGCTCAAATTGGTGTAATTAAATGGATGTAGAGGTATTTATTTATAAGTGTTGCAGAGGACACAGTTGGAATTTCATAAAATATAAAAATATATTAATTTCATACTCTATTCAAATGATTATAAATGAGAATAGGTTCAAATATGATATATTATTTGGTCAAAATATGTCCATAAAATGAGATTTGGTCCTGTTCAAATTTATAAAATACCATTATATATTGGACTAACCCCCCCAGGTAAATCCATTTTCAAGTTCACCATGGTAACCTATTTTTATAGATTTTACATTTTCGTAAGACCAAAAATTTACATAAAATTTTAAAAAATATTAATTTTTCTATTTAAAAATATTTAATTCATTTTATCCAACTCAGTTTAGAGAACTATAAAAATTAAATTTAAAATTTGACCCATAAAAAGCGACGAAAGGATGTTTTCCTGATAATTGAATTTCTAAACTATCAAAAGTTTTATTAAAAAAATAAAAAATAAAAATATTTACAAATACCTAAATTGGATTATTAATAATATAAATTAACCAATTTTAATTTTAAAATCATTTTAAAATAAAATTTCACTTTTTAAATTATTAAATGAGAATATTATTTTCAATAAAAGTATTTTCACTATTAAAATTTTGATATTATGAATTCATAAATTTTTTTAATTATATAAAATATATTTTGAAAAGTGTAAAAAATTATTTATATTATTTTTTCACAAAAATTAATAAAACCCATTTTTGATGAAAAATGTATTTTTAAAGCATATAATGACTTTACTAAAAAACGAGTATAATTTATCAATATATTTTATTCATAAATAACCATTAGAAATATTGTTTTAAATTTGGTTACTTCTATTCACTCTAATAATTTGACATCTAGGTTTTGAAAATATGATATATTGTGGATTATTTAGACAGAGGGTTTGTTTTTATCAATATATTAGGGAAATTCAATTTATTTGAAGAGCAATATATAATAAAATATTAAGGTGTTACATTATACGCATATAGAAAAATTTAACTCAAAATTATATCAGTTTGATATAAAAAATGTCTCTATTTTATCATATTCTCGAGTTACCAAGTAGCATCATGGAATTTCAGAATCCTCCATATAACTTTAACGGGGTGGGTAGTCTTGTTCCATAAAACATTATCTATATTTTAAAAGAATTATACTAGATTATTTTCATAGTAAACTGCATTCTCAATCAGTAACACCTATGATTTTAGTATATTTGTTGGATTAAGTATGTACTTCTGTGTGGGAGATCCATTGATAACATCGTGGACTTAAAAGAGTTTTGGCGGAAGAGCCAAGAGATAAACTACCATCCCCACTAAATGAAGAATGTCAAAGGGTAAAATATACATAGGTTTATTGTTTAACTTATTTATTAATCTTAATACCTTATTCCATGTATAAATGTTTTCAAATATCATCTCAACAAATTCATATTTCTTGATTTAACTAATGATGGTCACCAAATATTTTGTAGTGACTCTTAATTGCATTGATGTGTTGTTGAATGAATATGAATTTATCTTCAATTTCCTCATCTTTCTCAGGTCAAAAGAAATTTATTTATCTATATTTATCCTTGTACATTGGATTTTTATACTCACGTCCATATAGGGCTTTAAAAGGATCCATAGGAATGTTTAGTTTAAATCTACATTTTAAGAAAAAATGAATATATGAACATTTTGATCATAACTAGCTTTGAAATCTGGAGAAAATGATCTCATCATATACTCTGAGGTTTGATTGGTTCTCTAAAACTAACCATATATCTATATAAGATAATCATTTCTAAAACATAACTATAAATCCATATCATCTCGAACAACTTTCCAGAACATTGAGGTAAACCTCATATCTTGATTAGATATAATATAAGGTGGTACACTATGCGTCCAAGAAACATACATAATGTATATTATAGAAATATAATCAAGATATACATCTCATATAATTGTATTAAAGTTTTCTAACATTATAAAAATATCAACTATAATCCAAATAGAATTATGGCCTTTTGATGTTTTGGGGATCTTGATGAAAAAAATCTATAGTGATGTTTTATCATTCCCATTTTAGTATGGGTAAGGGATGTATAATTCCATTGGAATTCAATCACTTATCTTTAAAATTATGAAATACATGTCGATGAGATAAATAATTTTCAATATCTCTCTTTATATTGTCTATTCAGAAATAATCCTTCAGATCTCTATAAATCTTCATACTTATAAAATTAATAAGGAATGATGAGTTATGAAATTTATTCAAAAATCCCATCTTCAATTCTATTATAGAGGGAACACACACATTGTTCTTGAACATTATCATTCCATCATAATCAACATTGAACTCAGGAACATTTCTCGTCTTCTTTTTATGTTATATATCATTTTTTTCAAATCTTTAATCTTTATTTGGATACATGGTTGATCAATAATTTGATTAAGATATGATTTATCCCCATCCTTCAAGATTCACAAATCCATATTTTTTAATTATAGAATTTTTATTTCAATTGTGATCATCATCATAGATCAACTAGTATGATCCTTTGGACTCTAAGCATTGGTCATCTGGTTTGCTTCCCAATTGTGGTAATGTATTTATTGGTAATAATATTTAATCGACTCAGACAATCCCCTATAGAACATATTCAACTCTTTCATTGAAAATATTTATATTATACTGTTATGATAAGTATAAATGTCATGATTTTATCCATAATAATAATTATACAATATATTTAGTTCAAAAACTACTATAGTTATATCTAAATCATGAGTTGGTTAATTATTCTCATGAACATTCTATTGTCCCGAGGCATAAGTTACCACCGTATCACAATTCATGAGGATTCATCCTAGTACCTTCTTTAAATAATCACTATAGATCAAAAACCCTTCTCCACTATAGGGTAGTATAACCATAACTGTGATGATTAACCTTCTCCTCAGTTCCTTGAAATTTTCTTCACATTAATCTATACAATGGTACTTTGCTCCATTCTGAGATAAATTGTTGAGTTGATTAGACTTCTATGATATTTTATAAAAAATGAATCAATAATATCTATAATAACAAATAAAACTATAGATCTTAGTCATAGTTGTTGTTCTATTCCAATGTTCAATAAATTCAATCTTTGATGAATCTACAGATATACAAACATAAGAGATTATATGACCCAAAATAAAAATTTTCATAATTGAAACTCACACATTGTAAATTTATCATTTACATTATCCCTCCTTAGGTTATTACATACATTCCTCAAGTGAACTTCATGATCATCCTTTAATCTTTAATGTATAATAATATCATCTATAATGACTACCACAAACTGATCAAGGTTATATTTAAAGAGTCTATTCATCAAATCCATGAAGATAGTTGGTGCATTAGTAAGAAAAAATAAAATCACTATAAATTCATAGATTTTATACCTCATATGAAAGGATGTAATGGATATGTCTTTAATTTGGACCCTCAACTAATAGTATATAGATAGAAGATAAATCCTATAAAATTATTGAAATCCTAGAAATTTATCATACAAATCATCAATATGTGACGAGGGATACATATTCTTGATTATGATCTTGTTAAGTTCCCAATAACCAATGTTGAGTTGCACTGATCCATATTTCTTCTTTACAAAAAAAGGATATGAACCCCCCAAACAATTCACTTGGACAAATTAATCCCTTCTCAAGGTTTTCATATAGTCATTTCTTCAATTCACTTAACTCAATAAGGGCTGTTAAATATTGAGTAATTGAAATATCTGTAGAACTAGTTTTGAGTTGTATTGAAATCCAAATGTAATAATTTAGAGAAATTATATTCAACTCTTCTTGAAAGTCATCAACATGCTCCCATATAATATTAATATCTTAGATGATTGATTTCTCCCCAAACATTTAATATAAACACCCCTTCTGATTAGGAATTAAGACCCATACAATGGATTTAATTTTTTCTCTTGAGGAGGGTGTTTTGAAACAACTCCCAAAATTATTTGTTGTTCCTTTAGTATGTGAAACTTGTGGGATCATGTTTTCAAACAGTTCACATGAACTTTTATAATTTTTAAACTATCTAAATTAATAAATAAAAATTATTATACCCGCAATGGACATTATTGGGTCCGTTGGTGTTGAGATCAAAACTTGCGGTCCTGAGAGATTTGTGCCAAATATTGACATTGTTTTTAAACTCATTTTTAAGGAACCTAGAGCCTTGTAATGATTTGGAAACTGTTTATGGATTTTATTAACAATATTGGTTTCCTTAACATGTGAATTATGGTAATTTTCTTTATTAAGAATCACTTCTCTTGATTTTAATTAATTAGAATGAAATTGGAATTCATATAATTACATGATAGAATATGGATGAATGGATTGATAATGGTAACGGGTCTTAATTGATATGTGAAATGAAATTCCTATAATTATTTTTACTATTGGTGACTTTGCATAATGGAATTAGATTTTTTACATTCAATAATTTTTATAAATTAACCAATATGAAATATGATCATATTTTTTGGAATGTTTGATAAATTTTAATGTATTGTATCTTATTTTATTTTTATTTTTATTTGTTAAATTGTCACTAGTGTGGAAACTCTTATAGATTTTGATGTATTTATAACACTTAAGTGGCCCATGCATGGTACTTTGACCCTTGGTATGGTATTTTTTCATGGTAACATGTCAGAAACTATTACATGGGAATCTGTATAGACTCTTATATTATAAGGTTACTTATTACATTATTATTGTCTTTCTCCATATGAAAACATAAGTAGCTCTTGAATTTGAATTTATATGTTGATAAGTATATCTGGGATACTTGATTATTAAGGTTGATATAACTAATCTATGTTATTCATCCTGGGTAGGATAATGAACTAGTGGTATGAGTGACTCATCCTAGGTAGAAGAATCTTCCATGGGAAAGAGATATCTTTAATTACATTGAATTAGGGTGGGATGAACCTATTTTTCAACCCATAGATCAATGTTCGGGGGTTTTACATGAAATTATCCATAAATTTATGAATTAATTCCATTATTTATTATTCTTTTTATGAACTTTTTTTTGAGACTGAATTATTTTAGGAATCATAGGAGTTGGCCTATAGTGTTTTACTAACACCCTATTCATGCATTCGATTGGTTCTCAATCAGACATCGTATATTTATGTCTGGACAATTGTAAGGTCCCTATGTATGAATTCATACTTTACTTGATGGGATTGGAGATTGGATATAGGATTGATCATGGTGTTCTTGACTAGTATTTATAAGTTATTCTTTTAGTTGTTTACTTTAGTGAATTTTGACACATCATTTACTTTTTCATATAGTTTGGAATGATGTGGTTTATTATTATAATTTTTTTGTTCGGTATTCAACATCCTTATTATTAAGTTATATGTCATGAATGATTTATATTATATCTAATCTATTTTATAATATGTTTAAGATCTTATAGTATCCTCATTGTAATCCTTATACCCAAACTACTATTCAGCAGCCTCTGGCATACACGTAGGCATTCCTGTGGTAATGTAACTACCCATCTAGGTCACATGAGGGATAAATGGGCCTGGTACATTACAAAAACAATTTATTTTCCACAATATTGTTAAGGGATGTTTGAATTATAAAATTTTTCCATTCTCATAGAACATATATATATGGTTATCATTATTTGATGGGTAGACCTCAAAATATATGTCTCTTTAATTCATAAGGAAAATAAGGATATCACGATAGATAATAATGGATATGTTGAACATTTTTCCTAATCCACTATGTTTTTCATTTAGGAATGTGATTCTTGATACATTGAGTTTGGGGATGAAGAAACATTATTATAAATTCTTTGAGTTTCAGAATATGGGAATGTGATTCCTAATGTAAAATGATTTGGGAATCTTGAATATAATTCCTGAAGCACTGTGGTATGTGATACAAGGAAATGATTCTAGATCCACGATATGATAGGAGGCATGAATTTTATTCCTGATCAATTATTTTATGACTTTATCTTTATGATATTTTTCTATATTTCCTTATTATATTGTTTTTCCATGACAAGACCTTGAAATGTATTTCTCTTTGAAATGAGAAATCTAATAGGATAATAATTGGACTGATAATGTTTTTTATTATTCTTAACCAACTATCATGAATTATGATTTACAAATTGAGATTTATTAAACATCCAAACACACAAAATAATAGAAGGGTGGATTATCATGGAAGATTACATAATGAATATGATGATGAAAATAAGATTCAATTTTAATAATGATGAAAATTTGGTAAGAGACACTAAGGGGAGTATCTAAAGGGATTGGAATGTGTTTTATATATGGTAATAGAGGAAATGTACTATAAAATTAATGAATAAAATGAAAACTTTATTTGATGCGGTGAAAGGAAATAGGATTAATACTACGTAACCAGTAGCTACTAAATGTCTAAAATGTTGGAAACTTGGACATTATCCGAGTTAATTTTCTAATTGAAGTCCTAACAAGGATGGTGGGAATTAGCAGATTCCCAGACTAAAGAAATTTGGGAAATCCTTTGAGACCACAACTACTGATGTGTGTTTTAAAATTTATGTGGATTGGGGGACATTGATAATCCACTAAAGAACCACAAAAATAGTATTTGTATCTTGTTCAACCAACCTATTTGTACATTGAATGTTTACTAAGAAAATAAAATCACCACATAAATGAATATATATTAAATTATTAATAAAAACTACAAGATGAACATTTATTGTATCCCATTTTTATGTTTATGAGTAAGTAATTTGTATTCCTATTTAAAATAAATTTTATGTTATTTTATAAATAGATTATCTATCTTCACGTAGACATAATATTATTTACCAGAATAGTGAAATTAGATACCCTTTTCAAAACCAATAATGACCATATATCAATGCAAGGATTACAATGAACTCTCTAGGAATATTAATTATATTACGTGAGTCTTAAAACTAAATCATAAGTGGTGTTTAACTCAAAATATTATAGGGAAACTCAATATTGGGGATGTGAGTATTATGTTTTCATAACTACCTAAGATAGTAAGGTAGATATCTCATTAGAAATTATATCATGATCCATGACTATCTTTTATATACCCAACGATATTTTTGTTAGTGGGTGATAATTAAAATTTTGATAACATACTTTATTCAAGGGGTAATGTAATTCCCTGATATTTTATTGTCAATTCATGTTTAAAATAAATAAAAAAAGTTATAGATTTCTTCACAAGTGACACCAAAATAAAATGAAACTATGATAATTTACAAAAACATATATAAATATGATCATTATAGCATATCCATGTATTAAGATGATATTAAAAACTAACAAAATTATAAAAAATGTTGATAAAATGGCATCATATAGTGGTAATATTCCTTATAAATCTTTTATTGAATCTTTATTATGTAGTTTAAACCTTTTTTATATTTCTACATATATATCTACATTTTTCCTCAGAGTTGGAACTGTGTTGATAGAGTCTTAAGACCCCATATTTTAAATATTAAAAGGATTAATATATATTAAATAATGTCATGAATATTTTTAGAGTAAATGGTCTTCCCTTTGATCAGTTCCTCGGAACGAAATCATACACCATCGTTATTTTTGGAATGCAGGGTTTACCCTCACTGTGACAAAATGTTATTCAGCATAAGGAGTTCAGTTGAGATAACCTTTCAATGGTAAGATAAGTAAATAAAAAATTATTTATTTTAATTAGTACCCTAAAACCTAATATATCTTTATAAATTTTTCATTATAATGAATTCTCATGGGTAGCTTCATAACCATGGGAAATTAGAGAGGATGAAGTGAGCTTCATTGGCCTTGGAAAATATAGAGTGTGGATCAATGATGAATGATCAAGTGGAATCATGAGAGGAATAATGAACACAAAAGGATTTTCATTATCATTTTTGGTAGAAACATTCTTCATCATTGATAAATCAGTTCTTAAGAAAGGGATGATTATTTTTTGTATTTTTTCCCTTTGATTACATTGTTAATCATGGATTTAATATGTACTTATTTTTATTCATTTTCCAAGTATTAATATGAGAAATATTTCATTCAGTGTCTTGAACCAAATGGTTTATATTTATTGAAGATATATTTCCCCCTTGTTTTTCACAATATATGATCATTGTATGGGATCAAATCGGACAATGAAAATGTTTCAAATCATTATTGTTCTTTTAAAACGCCATTATTCTTGTTCTTTATCATTGGAATATATGGTCATATGTCTAAAATTTCTGGGATACATTTTGACATGATTGGGCCCCAGGATTCAGGATAGATGTCTGAAAGACCTATGTTTTTATGTTTTTCAAATGGATCGATATGACTTTGTCGATGATGGTGATTTCATCATAGATCGGAATCCCAAATAGATATGGGATACATTTTGGTTATCACTCGAGTAAACAGAATCCCATTTTACATCCATCAGAAGCTATGATATGATGAATGAAGAATTATTCCTTCAGATTCATCGATTTTAGGAGAGTCAAAAGGTAGAGGGAGTGGTTAATAAAGTATATGTGGAATCAGATTGAAGACATTCTTCATTTTCATTGAAAAATGTGATTACATATCATGTATATTGGAGGAACACATGTCATGTCTCATGGGTTCTCACTGCAGCTATGTTTTTTCCATAGCTAAATATCACACTCAGTGCGGTTCATCCCATACCCTACATGAACCTACCCCAGTATCCATATTTGTACTGAGGGTACATGCCCAGGACCCCGAGTGAGAAGACACGCCATTTCCTTAGAGGAACACACAATGTGAAGGTACATTACGAGTTAATCCATGTTATAACTTTACACACCCAGAATCTTGGAAAAACAAGCCTGTTTTTTCACTTAGGTATATACCATCTAAAGTCACATAGAAGGCCATGTAATTTAGAGTAGAGGGCATGACTAGGTGTCCAAGAGAAGTCACACATTGTGTGACCCTATGTACATAACATGTACCTTTTCCAAAAACATCTACCTTGCATATATTTTATTCTTATGGACATATATTTGGGCCCAAAACAAGCTTATCCTGAATATATTTCCCCACAATACATGATAATGGACTTCAATTCCAAATCATATAAATGATGTGTGGTGATGTAAGTATGATGATTCATTCAATGATTCTTAGTCAGCGGTAGTGTTTGGTTGTGATCATCATAGTGTTACTAGGGTTGGTACTCCCATAAATCTCTATGTGGTGATTCCCCTATATCATTTATTAAGATAGAGATGGAAATCCCCTGCATTGAAGAGTGTGTGGGACCTCTATCTATAGAGCGGTACTTCATGTCTTTGATCTCAAGTAGTGATAATTTCCACCATTGGAGTAGTGATCCCTCAGCTTTGGTAAACAGTGGTGAGGGGCATATCCTCCATTCTCATTCCTGATAGGTTATGGATGATTATTATCTAGTATATGAGACCATTATAACTATATGAAGACTCATCCTTATGAGATAGATATAATTATGGAGAACCCATTTCTCTCATTACATGGGGTTCTTTTAAGCTTATTTTATGTTGGGTTTCTTTACCCTTTATATATACATGATGTGCTCACTGTTTTTATTCATTTTTTCCCACATGGTTTTTGAGGTGTCCTGATAGGTATGTATATAATCACCATTGTGATAGCTATTCTTACATGTGTTAAATCTATGGTAAACAATAGGTATATTGGTGGTGACTTTGGTTGACCCTGTATCGATGGAGTACGATGATACTTAGATCTGTTGACCATGTTTGGTGGTTTCCCATTAAGATTATGAGTTCGAATATTTTCATATTTCAACTTTTTATGTTATTTTTGGGATGGGACATTATTTATAGTTGTGCGTGTATTCTTCCACCTTATGTATTTGTTATTACCTTGCATTACATTGATGTATCTTCCTAGAGGTTGTTTCACACGTTGATTACACCAAATATGTTTTATTCATTATTATATATGTGTATAATTTGATGGGGATAGTTGTGTGTGTGTGTTTCTGCACATATATTAGGTTAGGACCTCCTATTTCATTTATATACCTCTTAATTTCTTGTCATCATTCCTTGCCACATTTGAGGTGGGCTTGTGGTGTCACCCTCAACTTATTGTCAGCCCAGGCGGGGTCACATTAGGTTGGGTCATGATATATTGATATCAAAGGTGGTTTATCCTAGGATTAATATTTGGTGTTGTTCATGTTTTGAATTTTGGGTCGGGATCTTTGGGTAATGATGTTGGAGTGTCTCTTTTTCAACACTCGGGTAAGGGAACCAAATAATAGTGTGGCGGTCGATGTATCTATATACCATGTCTTTGACTACCTTCTTGTCAATTCCGCATATTGAGGCGTCAGTGGAAAATAACAAAGGGTACATGAATCATATATTACTGGGTATTTTGACTTTTTTACCTCATGATTCATCTCTCCATATATTCTCATCAAATTGATTAACATCATGTTAAATTTCAGGATGGCATAATGGTGACAACAATCTAGTATACTGATATAGCGTCAAGATGATGACCAGTTAAGCAATGAGGCCTCAATTTAGGGACCTATTCATGATGTTTTCCCTCCATGAGAGCATAGATAGGTGCTTCTTTTTTATAAATAGTGCATGAATAAACATCTAGTGTTCTAGACTTGTGGTCAACTACATCTTGGGATGCTGATATCTCTAGTGGTTCAAAACAATAATATGAAAAGGCTTAGCACATTATTTTAGTTCTATTGATGGATACATCTTGAGTTTAATGGAAAGACAGACCATCATGTAGAAGAGAACTATCTTGAAATAGAGGTCAATGAATTTCAGCTTGTACAGACCCCGCTCGATCATATGGTCACACTTGCAACTAGTCTTCTCCATGGAGCAGCACGACGCTCATGGGTTCTGGTAACTTATACCCAATATAAGATGATTCACTAATGGGAATACATTAAGTAGTTATTCTATGATGAGTATTACCCTTCAATATTTTTCTATTGGTTAATTCAATATATTCTTTTGCTATAATAAGGGGATATGTAAGTTTATTATTATGCCTCATGGTGTATCGACTCCATATGTTACAGTATTGATATGGTTTGGGATGGATACTTCTGAGAAAAAATGTTTGGGTAGGGACATCATAGATAAATCCATCCTACTAAGGTTTTCATGTCAAATCATACTTATACTGTAGTGTATGATCTGTATTTAGATATAATGAACCTTATAGAAGAGAAATCATGCATGGCTGGAGCTAGTACTAGACATCATGGTGTTAATTCAACTACAATGGGTAATTGGATTCTGTCATCAGGGTCTTAGAGAAGGAGTCATACTCATGCCTGAACATAAAAACACGGATCTATGGAACATGATTCATACAGAGGATCTTGTCACACTATGGAGGGAAAATTTTATTCTGTTGAATGGTGAGGTAACATGGATCATGATTTCATGACTCTCCATACTATGTATGGTGGATATTTTGTGGATGGACCTCCATGAAATAGGAATATCGATCATTAGGGATCTCCTATGCTGGTTGGGGTGTCACCTCGGGGGGTTTCATTGAGGTGCAGGTGGAGCTCCAAAGGAAGGAGTTGCTGGTGGATAAAGACGCTATGAACATCTCCCACCACCATAACCACCAAATAGACCACGCCATGTATAGAGGGCAGGTGGTCAAGGGCATGGATATTTATAGGTCATTGATGTATTTGATCAGTATGCCCATGAGATTATTTGATGTATGATATTTTTATTCTCTACATTAGAACGAATACTTTTTTATAGAATAATGAGTCATTAATTTATCTATATATACGTTATTTAGGAGTTAGATATTTCAGTAGAGTATTTAGTGTATCAGTTATGGTTAGATATTACTATAGGGATCAATAATTCTATATCACACATCATCTTGAAATGCAACTTGGAACTCAGTGGAGAGAGTTTCTTAATAGACATCTTGGTCATTGTGATGAAACCCTATATCGTCATCCTAATATTGGTGTGGTTGTTTATGATGAATTCCAAGATATAATTTCATCATAGTAGATTTATATTCATTCATGATAATGGGAATACATTATCCTTCCTAGGCGAGAGTGATCTTATTGAAGGGAAAGTGGGGCTCATGGTCCTGATGTTGTAACCCAACATCTATCTGTTTTTATGTTTATCTCATAGTGCAATAGGTTTTATGGAATATGGATTTCAACTGTAGTGGGGGATTATATGGACACCTTCCCTGAATATTTTCCTAGAATACACCTATTGTCGGATATTGACTTCTACGTGAAATTATACCCCAATAACACACTGATATATTGTATGTAATATTTGATAGATCTTATCATTTTCTGAGAGCTAAGGGAATAGTTGGAAGATAATCAAGGGAAAGGTTTAATTAGACCTAGTGTGTCACCATGGTCAGATTTTGTATTGTTCATAAAAATGTGAATGGGATATTGATGCTTTTATTTTTTCATCATCTCTTGAACCTATTAATGATCAAGAATTAGTACGCCTTATTGATTATTAATGACCTTTTGACAAGTTAAAAGGTGAGAGTCGGGTTTAAATATTTGATTTGAGGTAAGGATACCATCACTTGAGGGTTCCTGAGGATGATATTCCAAATATATCATTCTGATGTCACTATGAGAATTATGAGTTCCTATCGATGCCTTTAATTGTTACTAATTCCCCTATTATGTTCGTGAAACTAGTTAATAGAATCATCCAGCCACACATGGATCTATTCATTGTTTCATTTGTCAAAAATATTCTCATATATTATGTATTAGAGGATCTACATAATAACATTAGATGTTGTTCTGATACTTACTTTAGGAGCACTGAGTAACTGGTAATCTATCAAACTATAAGTTTTAGATTTTATGGGATCACCTTCTAGGGAATGTAATATATGAGCACAATTTATTTATGGATCTAATAAAGAATTATGGAATGCTTGCTGGATCCACCCAAGATCGTGTCAATGGTACGAAGTTTCCCCATTTTCTGGAGTAATATCAGAGGTTCATGGTAGACTATTCCATGATCATAGTCCCTTTGACTACCTTGATGCAGAAGGATCAATAATTTTCATAGATTGAGTAGTGTCAAAGATCCTTTGAGGAGTAGTGTCATAGTTTGACCAGTAGTAACTTGTTATGACTATCAAAGGAGTGTAATGAGTACATGTCAGTTCATGATGCCTCTGGATTTGGGCTCAAAATATGTGTTGACATTGAGGTAGGCAGTGATCACTTATGGTTTGAGGTGGTTGAGACCCCATTATAAGAATTGTACAACCCATGACTTAGAGATGGTTGTGGCTGTCTTTTCAATGAATATGGGGTGTAATTCACTTCTTTATGGGAATTTCATTGTCTACATAGACTACCAGATTCTCAAGAATATCTTCATTGAGAGAGATCTCAAACTATTATAGAGTCATTTCTAGGAGTTTTATAGGAAAATAATTTTAAGATAGTATACACTCTATAAAATGTGAATTATGTAGAATATGTCCATTATAGAATATCTCATTCTCTCTTGTAAGAGGTGGTGTCAGAGAAGATGGCCTCATTACAGTTAAATCTGGTGGATGATAGGTTTCAATATTATATCGAGTTTATGGCAGTGGTGACATCGCTTCTCCAACATGTGAGATAACTTCATAATAGAGATGTTGACTATGAAGTTGTTTAAGACTAGTTATCTATAAGTGATACACAAGATTGATCTTATAAAGGAGTGGAAAACATCATCCTTTTTCATATTCATATAGTAGTTTTATTAATGTTGTATGTGTGGGTAGTGGGGATGTTTGATACCTATCCCTTTTTTCCAACTGGGTGTAAAAAATTCTACAAGGACCTTTAGTTTTAGTTTTTCTGTGATGTCATGAGGTGGATCATTAATGAGTATTTTCTCTTGATATCTCACATGTCAGTAGATAAAGGCTAACCATCAGGTTCCATTATGTTTGAATAAACCTCTATTATCCTATAATGGATGTGGTGTGGAATATTAATTTGATTCGTGATAGAAATTCCACATACAGTGAGAGGCTATGATGTGATCGAGGTGATTTTTGACCGAATTACCATATCAAAAAACATTTTTTCACTCAGGTATTAGAGTTTAATAGAGATTTTTGGGTAGTTTTACATGCATAAGATATTATAACTTCATGTTTTATAGATAGTGATCATATATGACCATGATGCTTAGATCATATCATGGTTCTGTAGAAGGTTGTATGAGGTTTTTAAGACTCAATTACTGATGATCACAACATTTTCCTCCTAGATGGATGGAAATACAGAGTAGAACGTCCAGATTTTATAGGATATGGTTATAACTTGTGTGTTAGGATCTAGTCAGATTTTGAAGGATCACTTTACATTGGTGGAGTTTTCTAATAATAATAGTTATCACATTACTATTTTAGTGGAACATTTTGATTCCCATTATTGAAGACACTTCAGGTCACCTTTCTGATTGAATGATATGGGTGAGACATCTCTTGTTTGAATTAAGGTGGTGTAGTTAATGAAAAATATGGTTCAGCTGATCTATAATCATATGAAGACAGTTTAGAGTCAACCAAAATCTTACATGGACCAACATAGTAGGACCTTGGAGTTATATTTGGGAAAACATGTTTTATTAAGAGTGTCCACATGACAAGGTTTTCAAAAATTTGGCTAGTGATTCAAGCTATGGACAATGATCCTTGGTTTGTTATAGATACAATGGATTGTTGGCATGATTTCATACCAACAAGGATTTCCCACATAGTTGGATCAATTCTATATTGTCTTACATGTGTCTTATCCAAGGATATAGGTTCATAACCCAATTAAAATCATTGAAATGGGAAATTAGTAAATCATGGATGGACACACCTTCTCGAAGTACCGAGTGGTGACTGAGGACTGGTTGGATAATATCCTTTGTTGATGAAATATTCTGTTAGTTTGAGTGAGTTGGTTGCGTGAGAGTATGAAGGAGATCTCTTGGGTGTGTGAAGAACATATATTGTCTTAGTAACCCCACTGCTTTATGTAGCTTGTTCTTTTAGGAGTAAAAATATTTTGATGAAGGGTATAATGAAACATCTCTTGTTTCTATAGTCTGATCCTCTGAATATTTCAACATATATATTAATATTTTTCCTTAGATTTGGAACTATGTTTTGGGTGTCATGGGATATATGAATTAATATATTAAAAATATTAATATATATGTGTGTGTGTGAATAATTTCATAATAAATGGTTTACCCGTTGATTGAGACTTCAGATTTGAATTTTAAAACTGAAGTTATCTTTAAAATATGGGGTTTACCAATGGCATAACATAAAGTTGGTCTTCATCTAACGTTCAGTTGAAGATATCCATTAGAAGGTATGTGAAGTAAATTAAATTATTTATTTATTAATTTTAAATAATAAAAAAATATACTTTCCCTCTATAAATATGTCATCATGATAATTTCTCATGGTTAGTTACATAACCCTAGGAGATTCGAGAGGAGAATGTGAGCTGCATTGGTGTTGGAAACATGAGAATGTGGATTGATGATGAATGAACGAGGGGGTTCAAGAGTAAAAAAATGAACACATTGGGATCTTCATCTTCATCACTAGTTTATTCATTCTTCAAGAGTGAGTAATCCATTATTAGGGTTGTGATCATTATTTTTTGGATTTCCCCCTTTGATTAAATTGTTAAGAATGGATTTCAAATGTTCTTATTTTTAAGTATCTTTCTATAATCTATAATATTTCTTCAAGAATTCATTAGAAAATGATGACTTATTTCTTCATTCTTGTGCTTTTCTTTCCACTGTTCTTTGTCTTCTTCATCATTGTCCCATGAAATCAGTGATTAGACATTGTTGGCATATATTTGAGCACTATTAGACCCTCATATTCATGAATTTTTTATTGATAAAATAGGGATTGGTGTTTTTTGATTGATTTAGATCGATTTGTAGAAGCAGGTGATAGCTTCATGGAGCAAGACCTCAAATAACAATGGGAGGTGTGATGGTTATTTCATGGGTAACTATAATCCCATTTTATTAACATATAAGGATGTTATACAATTATAAAATAAAAAACCCAAAGAATTAATTCATTTTAGGTAAGTCAAATGATGAAGGAAATGGAGGAAATGGAGGATCAGGTATTTTTGTAAAGATAGGCTTCACTGCTTATAAAAAAATGTGATTACACATCATGTATACCAGAGGAATGATCATTGTGTTTCATGGGTTCTCAAAAATTATAGGTTTCAAACCTAATAAAAATATCACACTCCATGGGGTCAAGCCCACCCATCATGTTACCCTACCTAGGTATCTAATCTGTGTGCCGAGAGTATATGCTCAGGACCTTGGGTGAGAAAATATGACATGTCACTAAATGTAAACGTCGTGTGAAGGTACATGGGTTTCTATGAAGTATAAAAAGTGTACACATCTAGGACCCTAGTTAAATATACATTCCATTTTCCTCTAGTGACACACCACATAGACCTGTAAGGTTAGCCTATGCATGTATATGAGAGGGAATTCCCAAGTGCACATGTGAAGTCACATGCCATGTACTATTTCAAGAAAGTTATACATTATGTTTCTCCTTATTAAGGAATTAGAATTGGTCTTGTGAGTATCCGATCTAAGAGTAAATTTCATTTTAGGATGTGATGGTGGACTTTGTTTGGGAATCAGAGATATAATGTCAGGTGATGTAAGAGGGATGATTCCTTCAATAACATTTATCCATTATTCGTGTATGTGTGTGATCATTGCAATGTTATAGGGATTGGTACTCCCATATTTCTCAACATTGAGGGTTCCCCATGTATTTTATACATGTTTAGATAGAACACCCCCATTGAATAAGGTGGATTTACATAATAAATTTATTGATACTTCTAATCTTTGAGCTCATGCAGTGAGTAGGTCCTCCATTGGTGTAGTTCTCCCCTATATGCAGTACACAGTTGCAAGGTGTTGTTCCTCCATACACATTATTGAAAGGTTTTGTTTGATTATTGAATAGAATATAAGAACTTTTGAGATGTGTGTATACTCATCTCTCTTAACTAGTTTTGAAGATGGAGATCCCCTATCTCAACTCTCTTGGGTTTCTCTTGAGCATATCTAATGTTAGGTTTCATTCCCCTCTAAGTTTATGGTTTTGGATGAATATTTTTATTCATTTTGTTCTCTCTTTGTTTTTGGAAAATTCTAGGGGGAATTTATATACTCACCCAAGCATGGGTTATATAAATACATGGTGTGTATTATTAAAATGAACGAAAATTTGGTGGTGAATTTGGTGGACCCCGTATCGATGGATCATAGTAATGAATGGAGGTGTTGACCATGTTTTTTGGTTGGCCATGGAGATTATCAGTCGGGCTCTCTTCATTTGACACTTTTTAGTTATTGTCTAATTAGGACCTTATTTCTATTTGGGAGTGTATTTTTTCCAATTATATTTTCTATATTACATTATACACATCGATTTATTTTCCTATAGGTTTTTTCATTCATTGATTACATCCTATATGTTTCAATCATTATTATATATCTATATTATTTCATGGATGTTATTATGTGAGTGTGTATGGGTACATTACGCTAAGGAATAAAATATTAGTGATACTCCTACTCAATGTTTTCTCTCTTCCCTTGGAAAGTTGAAGGCGGTCTTGGGGTGTCACCCTTAGCTTATTATTGTCCAAAGTGGGGTCTCAGATGGTCAAGTCATGAGAAAGCTCATTTTTCAATAATGGAAAGGTGGTAGCTTCTAGATGATGTGACTTTGACTATGACCTATCTAAAATCTAACACTTATGATATGAGTGGATTCATTTGAGAAAGAATTCAATGATTCTGAATAATTCTAAAAGATCCATTCTAGAGGAATCATGACTCACAATTTCCACAAGATCTTAACTTATTCTAATGATTATGTGGAGATCCTAAGATATCATATAAATATAAATTAAGTTGATACATTCTAATTATCATTGTAATAAATTTTTTATGTTTCACTATTATTTTATAAATTTCACATTTTTTACTTTTAATGGAATATATTTTTTATTTTTAATTATAATTATTTTTTAGAATTTAATAAATGATCCTAAATAACTAATAAGATAATTTTATGATAAAACGTATTTTATATAAAATTATCTTTTTAAAAACACTATTTTGAAAAACAAAATGTTTAATAGATAAGATATATTTTTGTTATTAATAATATACATTTACACAAATCTAATTAGTAATTGATATGAAATAAGAATGAAAATAATAAATATTTTTAAAAATATATTTTTAAAACAGTATCCACTATAGTTTTATGTTTATTGTTAAAAGTTAAATTGTAATTTTTTATAATTTAAATTTTACAAAATTAAATTTATTTTCTAATTAATCATGTTAAAAATATATTAGGGTTCATTTTTAGGATTTTTCTGAAATAGTTTATTTCTATGTGAATAGTGCATAATTATTTTTTTAATTATATCATCATGTTTATGAATATATAATGAGGTAAGTATGAATTAAAAACATATATATAATTTTTTATTATCAAATATTTATTTAATGATTAATATTAATTATTAAAAATATAATTTTGAATTTAGAAAACTCATTCTTTACATTTTGAAACATAAGTAATACTCTTTTATTACAGAAACAATTCATATTTTTCTTTTAATTAATATTTCTCAAGGTGAAATTTGGTTATCTATTTATTTTAATTCCATATCACTCATATTTTTAACAATTAACTAATGAATTTCATTAGAGATCAACAACATTGATAATTTTTTTCAAAACCTAATTTTCATGCTTAAAAATTATTATTTTTCTAAAAATGTGTTTGATGAATTCTTTTGATAATAGTAAAATAAAATTTCCTAAAAAATAAAAGGTTTATTAAATATAATTTTCTTCATATTTTGATTCAATTTATATAAATTATTTAATGAAGTTAATTATATTATTGTTCCTAAAAAAATTAATTATATATAAATTAGTTACCATGGTAAAAACCAATCGATGGAAAAGTGTAAAATATTAGGTTAAAAGACATAAAAATTAGGAAAACATGTCAATAATTGAGTAATTTAGGTGTATCTCGGCCATAATGTTTCTCCTAACGATTATTTTCTGATTTGTATTCCATTTTCTAACTCAAACATACCCTCACATTATATTATAAAGTTTTATTTACAAAAATGTAATATCCTCCACTTATAAAAGAGGTATTCCTACCATATATCCTTCTTCCATGAAAATAAGTCTCTTCTCACAAGAGATTGTTCTATGTTCTCTATTTCCAAGATGTTCTCCTAGGGAAGCTAAAGTTATCAATGTGAGTACTAATCACTCCCTAACTTATGTTATTTTAGTTTCTTCAATTACAAATAAAATTTTAAATTTTTATATAATTACAGAACTATTATTTTTATAGTTAATTTTATTATGTTAATGTAATTCTCATCATTTACCTTTCCCTTTATCCCTAGGAAAAATGAAAACACCATTCATTTGCGTGTGCGGACTACCACCTCAATGAAGTAGCATGTTAATTGTATATTCAATAACATATACTGAATGGTAATAGGGGTATTTAATGAATAAATATAAAATTTATAGCATCGTTAATATCCTAAAAATAAAAATCACTCTTACGTTTTTTCTATTATTTAAAAAATGAAATATTCTTCTATGTGTATGTGAGGACTATCGCCTCAATAGAGTGACATGTTATTTTTTACTACCTTAAATGTCTGGTACTAAGATTTATTTTATGAATATATAATATATTAAGGATAAATATAAATTATAAATATGTTTCTAAAAGGGTAACATAAAAATTAGTGATCATTAAAATGTAATCCATTGATACTAATAAATTATCCAAAAAGAAGCTCATTGTGGATTCTGTTCTCACAAACCATGGAAAATGATTCCATATAATGAAAATAATAATGAATAATCCATTGGAAAAAATTATTTATATATATTTTAAAATAGTCTAATTATTAATATGGTATAATAGAATGGGGTTTGACATCACCATTATAAAATCATTGTAGAACAATCAAAATTACTAACACCTAACAAAAAATAAACTATAACTAAGTAGTATATTGACAATAAATGATTATAAATAATTTTTATGATAGTAAATTTAAATATTAACAGGTTTATAAAATAATTTATTATAATGTTTATATTAATTATATAGGATTTTAGATCATGTTCGACTAAGTCATAATATAATTTCTGTGTTTTTCATCTCAAATTCCATTCTTCAAGACATGGTCTTTATTATGCACCTAATTTTATTTCTATGATTTATATACTAAAAATTTGATAAATTATATCATCTATTACATTTTATTCATTATATTTTATGTTTAATTTCAATAAATATCTTATAAGGTGTTTTTGTTAAATTGTTACTCAAGTTATAAGGGGTTTTTCATTTCACCTTTAATTTTTTGGGACTTATGTCATATCCACCATATATTTTATTTTTTATGGTTTATATAAAATATTTTTAATTTAATTTATCATAAACTTCATGAAATTAATGTTATTTAAAAATAAATCATGAGATATGTTTTCAAGGGTTTCAGATTCTAGTGTCAAAAGAGGCAAGAGGGAGTTTGGTTACTCAAATCAGAATTTATTGGGTTATAATGCTTATTATTAATCTATATAATTATATTATTGATTTATTCCACCCTAAGATTTTATTTCATTTTACATTATATTCCTATATAGTAAAAATGAATTTTTTATTCAAATCTTTTTCCTTGCTGACTTTCTTTCCCAAAAAGTATATCATTTCGGGAAAAAATCTCATACTCTTTAACAATTGTTTCTCCTACCATTCTATATTTTCCAATCCCTCCATAGTTTTAATTTATCTCTAAACACGAAATTATGTTTTATCTCATATAACCTTCACATTTCCCTTTCGATATTCTCAAAATTGTGTTTTATTATCCTTTTTTATGATGTGGGTTTCAATAATGATATTTTATAATTTTAAAATTGTTTTCATTACATGACCACTTATTTTTTCACTCTACATTTACTCTAGAAAAAACATTATGTATTTTTCAAGACTCCACTATTTAATATTCATTTCAATGTGAAAACTTTCATAATTTCCCACATAAATTTTTTGAGAAGGATGTTTTAAAGTGAATTTTAACAATAACTCTATAAAAAAATTAAAAGCCTCTTCTTCCATGTTTATATTGTAAATTATAATTTATTGATTTACATATATCTAATTATATGAATTGTTATGGTATTGTCAAAGAATTTGGATTTATTTTCAAAAATAATCTTATTTTAATTCTTTCAGCATGGTTATTTTGACCACCTATGATATTCATTACAAAATATGAAAGGGATATTCATTGAAATATTTTTTCATAAAATCTAATTTTTCGACCTTCATAAGATTTATTTTAGTGTATCCCACTTTATGTTTTAATTTTTTTCAATGATAATTATATAAAATATTTTTATTAAATATGTCAAGACCCGTCCTCAGGGCCCGTGACGTGACTACCCCAAGCCCACCTTCTATAGGTCAGGGGCTGGCGATTTGCACTAAAGGCGAATTCCAGATAAAAGGGATGGAATTTCCTTTAAACCTGTAACACACCCAGTCTGAACATAAGTAGTAGAAGCTAAAATTAATAAAATAGAAAAGAAAAGTGTGTTGAAAGTAAGTGGGCCAGTATACAAACCCCACTGAACAACATGTATAAGTACAAGTAAAAAAGGAAAAAAGATCCTGGATCAACCATCGAGGAATCCTACATGAAGGGTAGGTATAGAACTCGAACACTCGTCCCTAATGTATGTCCCGTCTAGTACAGCTTCGAGCAGCCTCTCCTCCATCACCCTCAGCCTCGATCACTGCTGACCGTCATCTTCACAGAACACAACAAGGTGCGGGCGAAGCCCGTGCAGGGGTGGGTATAAAAATACTTATTAGGGGACCCTGAGACCCTCGAAGGGCTCCCTGAATCCACCAAGGATAAACCACAGAAGTAATATACAATCAAAAAGTATCAACCAACTATACTTAGGTATATTCCCATACATATACCTAAGTTACCAGTCACAGTCCGGCTCCAGCTCTCGAGCCCAAGCACAACCCAGTCCACACAGGAAGTAAAGTAAATAACCTCGATGATAATGATTGAAAAGCAAGACTTAGCTCACACAGGTATATATATTTTTTAGAGTGATAGAGATGACCAGATGTAGTCACTGATTCATCTATGCTATCAGATCCACACAGGATACAGGACCAGCTAAGTTGTCCGACCCACACAAGATACAAGACCACCTATTCTGTTGGACCCACACAGAATACAGGACAAGAACTCTGAACTATCAGATCCATGGAGGATCCCGGTACAACAGTCATCGTTGTCGAACCCATGGAGGATCCCGGTACAGTAGTCATTGTTGTCGTACCCACGGAGGATCCTGATACAGTATCATCACAACCAGCCATAGGTTTCCCGCACACAGTACGCTCGATTTCAGGAGGGTCCGCTCCCTGATCCATCTGTCGATACACCAAAAATCATGAAGTATTTAGTTGATGTATCCCATAGTTTCGTCTCATCATACAGAACCCAACGTGATAGATGGCGCATCAATCGGACGCCCGGTCTGAGAGTTATTGGCATTTCCGTCCCAGGGGCTCCATTGGTTTTTTGGCTCAAACCAACCCGACCGTACTCCAAATGCGTTCGAACCTCAATTAGAGTATCCCAAAAGAATCGTCTCACTCCAAAAATTTCATCGTCACAGACGGTTCGTCATTCGGACACCCGTAGCCCGAGATGCGGGCTAAAAGGTGTAAATGGTCGTCGTAGGTCCGGGTCTGGTCCGACCCAATCAGACTGACCCGACCCAACCCAGTTTGAACTGGTGTCTGACACATTCCATGGGTCCGGTCTGACCCGAGTGGTCAGCCTGGCCCTAAGGTGCGGCTCCGCCCGAAGGCGCGGCCCGGCCCGTGGCGGCCTGGCCAAGGGGCTGCCCGGCCCAAGGGAGGCATGGTCGTGGCAACCCAGCCATGGTGGCCCGACCGAGGTGCGGCCCAGCTATGGCGGCCTGGCTGAGGGGAGGCCCGGGCGTGGGGGCCCGGCCGGGGTGGCCCTGCCGTGGTGGCCCGACCGAGGGGCGGCCCGGCCATGGAGGCCCGGCCGAAGGGCTACCCTACTGGGACGGCCTGGCCGAGAGGCCTCCTTGGCGCAGCGCGACGGTGCCACATTGTCTTTGTTCACCACACCCACCTTCCTCTGGCGCGGCGCGACAGTGTCGTGCCTCTTCCATCTGCCACGACCAGCATGGTTGTGGCCCCCTTCCTCCGGTGTGGTGCGACAGCACCGCACCCTTCCATCTCCGCCTCCATCATCAACCAGACAACAATCCAATGGAGGGTTATCAGGCTGTGTTTGTTCGGCCCGCTCCTTCCGCATTAGGTGATACCAAAAGGCCATCATCGAACTAAAAAACGATGAGGAACGAGGTTATAATTCATACATTAAAATAATCAAACCCCCTACCTTGCAATCGGTGTTCCCTTGTCAGAGTTGTGGAAAGGCGGAATCGTTCCGTTGGTGACGTTCTTCATGGGCGGCGTCTTCCCTTTCTCGCCCCAGTTGGAGATGGAGAAGACGTCCAAGAAAGAATTCTAAGAACAGAGGAAGTCGACGGCGTTCTTCACGTTCTTCATTGAAAGGAAGAGGTATTCTTCGTGGGTGATGGTTCTTCGTTGGAGAGGATAATTCTCCAAGGGTTCTCCCCTTGTTTTCACCAAAGAAAGCTAACCCAAATAATAGAGACAATTATCTATTATTTTAATGGCACAACAACCCAAGAGTTGTCCTTAATTAAATGTGATAACACATTTAATTTAATGCAGAGGAAAGGATTCAAAATTCCAAACAAGGGAGGTGGAGAGTTTCAATTATTAAAGAGGGTTTTGGCACCATTATGAGAGTAGTTCAAGAGTTTCCCCCACTAATGGGAAACTCAAGGGGTTAATGGGGGTTTGAGGGGGTTTGAGGTCGTGTGGGCCCCACCACATACTATCCTCCCATGGGAGGTTATGCGCGGGTGGGCCCCACCACTAAACTCCCCTTGGAGGATTAAACCACCACTCAAAATAAAAATATGCTTAGAAAATTTTTTATTTAATTTATTTAGAAACCCCAAAAAAATATAACTTCCACTCACGTTAGAACGCAATGGCGGTAAATGTCTCCTTAATCGATTACCGGAACTGTGAGTTCAACTGTGTCCTCGGATTTCAATTCCGAGTACCGGTTCAAATGATATAAAATCCCGCTCATACGTTAACTGAACATACCTGAACAAAACTTCATAAATTGATTTCGGGCACACCAGACCTCAGAATCAAGCTCCGTCAGAAATTGCGGACTTGTAAAATTCCCATGTATTTAAAAAAATCCACGGATTTTCCGGGTCTTTAAATTGTCCCTACCTCAGAGATTTATTTCCCCAAAAGCTACAACACAAACTAAGGGAACAAATGTGGGTACTGAGAACGGATCTGTGCCTCCCTCTCTCATGTTCTATCCTAGAGGTTCTCGTGCTGCTAGTGAACGCGCACCAGAGGAATCGATCTTCCACACAGGACCCGCTCCTATTAATCGTCAATCTCCACAGGAACCTCCGTGAATGTTTCCCCATCATCGATGTCTAGCTCCCCGTGGTCGATGATGTGGGATGGGTCATGCACGTATATCCTCAGCTGAGATACGTGGAAGACGTCGTGAACCTAGTGCAACTGAGGTGGAAGAGCCAAGAGGTATGCCACCTCGCATACCCATCTGAGGACCTAAAAAGGTCCGATGAATCATGGAGATAACTTGCCACCTCGGTCAAATCTTCATAGACCTCATTGAGGTGAGACCTGTAGGAAGAAGTGGTCTCCATCCTTAAATTCGAGTGGTCTCCGTCTCCTATCAGAATAAGACTTATGTCTGCTCTGTGTAGTCTTCATCCGCTCCTGGATGATCTGCACCTTCTGCATCATATCCTGCACCATCTCTGGTATCATAAGTGTTGACTCCCTTGGGTCAGTCCAGCACAAAGGCGATCTGAAAGGTTGGCCATAAAGTTCTTTGAAAGGTGCCATCTCGATGGTGGAGTTGTAGCTGTTGTTGTATGCAAACTATATCAAGGGTAAGTGATCCACCAAGCTGCGACCGAAGTCAAGGAAACAAGCATGGATAATTTCCTCGAGGGTATGAATGGTTCTCTCAGTCTGACCATCCGTCTAAGGATGGAAGGTGGTGCTCAAGAAAAGATGTGTCCCAAAATCCCCCTACAACCCCTTCCACAGCCGGGAAGTAAGACAAGCATCTCGATCGGAGACGATCGTTGATGGCACATCTTGAAGTCGTGCGATCTCTTGTATGTAAAGGCATCCCAAGATCTTTACTGAGCCCTTCTCTCTGATCGGTAGGAAGTGGGACAACATAGGGAGTCAGTCGACAATCACCCAGATAGAGTCATGTCCCCTGGATGTATGTGGAAGTCCCATCACGAAATCCATGGATATCTTATCCCACTTCCAATATGGGACCTCTAAGGGCTGAACCAAGCCTACTGGTACTTGGTGCTCCATCTTCAATTGCTGACAAGTGAGGCATCACGAGACAAACTCTTCTACATCCTTCTTCATACCTGGCCACCAGTGATGTCGTCGAAGGTCCCAATACATCTTCGCCACTCCTGGATGTACTGCAAGAGGTAAAGTGTGGAACTCCCTCAACAATTCCTCTTGAAGTGAAAATGGTGCCATGGTCCGTCCTCGGAAGAGAATGACGTGCTCCCCACCTTCAGAAAATCCATCAGGTGCATGCCATTTGTATATATGAGCACGTCGTGCCTCATAGTCAACATCCCCACGATCTTCCTAGATGACTCGCTGAAAAAGTGGAGGAGTGACTGTGAGAGACTACACAAAGGATTCTCCATCTCTATCCACAAAGGATATTTGCAATGCAGCTAGCTTCTCCTTCACCTCTCCTAGCAGCTGAATGCCTGATCTCTTGCCGAGAGCATCTGCTACAACGTTCACCTTCCCAGGATTATAGACTATCTTGAAGTCATAGTCCTGGAGGAACTCGATCCATCATTGTTGTCTCTGGTTTAGTTCCTTCTACGAGAAGATGTACCTGAGACTCTGGTGGTCAGAGTAGACTATAAAATACTCAGCCATCAGATAGTGCCGCCACATCTTCAAAGAGAAGACCACTACTGCTAACTTCTGGTCATGGGTAATGTAGTTTTGCTCGTGAAGTCTCAACTGCCGAGTACCATACATGATCACTGCTCGCTCCAGCATCAGGAAACACCCAAGTCTGGTCCCTAATGTGTCGCAATAAACTACGTACCCAATGCCCTCCTCTGGTAGCCTCAATATGGGCGCACTAGTCAACCTCTGCCTCAGCTCCTGAAATCTATTCTAGCTTCTCTCTGACCACACGAAGGGTTTCCCCTTCTTCGTCAATGATGAAAGCGGTGCTGCAAATCTGGAGAAGTATGAAACAAATCTAAGATTGTACCTAGCTAGTCCTAGAGAACTTCGTACCTCCGTCACACTCCTGGGTGGCTCCCAAGCAATTACTGCCTCGATCTTCACTAGATCCACATCAACTCCAACCTCTGATATGACGTGTCCAAGAAGTGAACCTATCGAATCCAAAACTGGCACTTCGAGAGCTTACCATAAAGCTGGATCTCCTAGAGTGAGTCATGTACTTCCCGTAAATGGTAGGTGTGCTACTCCTCAGTAGTCGAGTTGATCAGTATGCCGTCAATGAAGACTACAACTAATCGCTCGGGGTAAGGGTAGAAGATCCTGTTCTTGAAACTCATGAACACTCTTGGAGCATTGATTATGCCAAAGGGAATAACCAAGAACTCGTAGTGGCCATACTGACAGCTGAAGGCCGTCTTCTGCACATCCTTATCTCGAACTCTGAGATGGTGATAGCCTGACCTAAGTTCTATCTTCGAGAACCATCGTGCTTCCTTGAGCTGATCAAAGAGGTCATCAATCCTCGAGAGTGGGTACTTGTTCTTCATGGTCACCTGATTTAGGTGACAGTAGTCAACACATAGTCGCAAGCTCCCATATTCCTTCCTGGAGAATAAAATCAGGGATGCCTAGGGTGAAACACTAGGTCGGATAAATCCTTTCCCCTACAAGTCCTCTAGATGTACCCGCGGCTTAGGAAGCTCGGCGTGAGCCATCTGATATGTTGATGTAGATATAGGTGTCGTCTCGGGGTAAAAGTCAATGTATATTTCTACCTCTCTATGATGAGGTAGTCCTGGAATGTCGTCAAGGAAAACATAGGCATACTGATCCACCACAACTGGAAAACTCAGACTCCAGCCACCTAATGTGTGATCGGCTGATCCCTCATTTGTGTAAGTCTGTCCTCCGTATCAAAGGCTCCCTTCTCACCGGTGAAGGTGAACCTAGTCCAATATGTGCTGATACACCGCAATTTTCACCTAATACAGTCAATCTGAGCATGAACTGTGGATAACTGTCCCATTCCCAAGATGACGTCCTAAGGCCTGGACGCCGCAACAAGAAGATCCCAACTGAAGATCTCACCTCCTAGAGTAAGCTCACACTGCCAGCACCAATGTGTAATTGTCGAGTCTACTCCCATAGAAGTATCTATCCATAAAAATCAATCCAATGACTCCGTCAGAATATCCAAGATCCAAACGAGGGAAGTGGCAATAAAATAATGACTTGCACCCGTGTCTATAAGTACTGCAGCAAGGGTGGAGTAGACATAGATAGTACCTCGAATCATCTCAGGTGTGTCGTGGTCGTAGTCCTCGACTACCTAGAGCTGAGACCGCCTCTATCCTGCAGCTCCCTATGGTCGGGGTGGACCTCCTGGTGGTGGTGGTGGTAGGGCCTCGAAACATTGCCCACCACTCGTTGCTAGGCCAGCTCTTCTGCCATGTCCAGTTACTCCCAAAAGAACACCATGGTCAAACCTCTGCTTCTACCTAAGAGGTCCCTCTACTATATGATTCTCATCTTCATGGAGGGTCAAGCAGTCACGAGCCATGTGACCCTTCCCACCACATTCATAGCATTACCTCATCCTCATATAGTCGTCTCTGTCTCGTGTACCCCGAACAATCGAACCTGTATCCTTGGGTCACCCACCTAATGAACTGGTCCGCATGGACTTCAAATAAATCTATCTACTACATGTTGTAAAATACTCCGCTACATGTTGCCCTATGGTGGGTCTTTCTACTGGTGACTGCTCAACGAGAAAACTCTCCACTAGAAGGGCTCACTCCAGCACCCCCGCCTGCGTCGAGATGCTGAGGGGGATCATCGAAGCCCTGATATCAGGCCTGAGTCCCTGATTGAAGGTATGTTCCATGAATAATGGGTCTCACACCATATCCGTGGAGTAGCGTGAGAGGTCGGTGAACCTCGCTGAGTACTGAACTACTGGCATGCTGCCCAGCTGAAGATGAAGTAACTCCTGAACCCACACTGCATGAAGGGTGGCTGGAACAAACTCTGATCGAAAGAGACTCTCGAAGTCTATCCAGAGTAATGATGCCTCGTCATGAACTGAGAGCATTATGCACCACTATCTACCTGCTGATGCATGTATGAGACTCGCGGAAAGGACCTCCATTAGGTCGACTGGTGTCCCTACCAATCTAAGAACTCTCACAATAGCCTCCAGCCAATCCTCAGATGCTTGTGGGTCCGTCTATCCCCGAAACCTGGGTGGCCTCTGGCGATGGAACTCATGTAACGCACTCAGAAGGCATGCAATCTCTACTACTGGAGCTGGTGGTATCGGTGGCCCAGTGGGTAGTGGTACCACTGGTACCTCCACTGTGATGGGGTCCTACACTGATGCCTCATCACTTAGTGGGATACCATCTCGTAAGAAACTCAGAACCCTAGTTGGATGCTTTCATGGGGCCATTCTGAAAAGAAACAAGTGTACCACAGTCAAAAATTTATACCTGGAGAGCTGACACAAAGTAATCATGAAGAAATTTTTTCAAAGGAAACACACACGCAATTAGTGTTTTCATGCACTGAGTCGGAAATCAGAAGTCAGAGTCCTATTGTATGGATACGTCGGTCGCCGCACCAACACCGGTTTCCCAAAATTGATAACCACACCAAAAACACTTAACACTATTGCCATTAAAAGAATTAGAGTGCAAGTTCTACGGTATAATTGACTCCTCTAATAACAATTTTTCAAAACCCGTCCTCGGGGCCTGTGTCGTGACTACCCCAAGCCCGCCTTCTATAGGCCTGGTGCTGGTGACTAGCACCAAGGAGAATTTCAAATAAAAGGGAAGGCATTGCCTTAAAACCTATAACACACCCAGTCTGAACATAAGCAGTAGAAGCAACAAGTACTAAAATATAAAAGAAAAGTTTCATGAATGTAAGTGGGCCAGTATACAAACCCAACTGAACAACAAGTACAAGTACAAGTAAAAAAACAGCTCCCGGATCATCCACCGGGGAATCCTACATGAAGGGAAGGTTCTGAACTCGAACACTCGTCCCTGAGGTACATCTCTTCTAGTCCAGCCCCGAGCTACATTTTGTCCATCACCCTCAGCCTTGATCACTGTTGATCTTCGTCTGCACAGAACGCAACAAGGTGCGGGCGAAGCACGTGCATTGGTGAGTATAAAAATACTCAGTAGTGGACCCTGAGACCACCAAAGGTCTCCCAGAATCCACCGAGGGTAAACCAAATAAGTAAGATACTATCAAGTAGTATCATCCAACCCAGCTTAGGTATATTCCCATACATATACCTAAGTTACCAGTCACAGTCTAACTCCAACTCTTGAGTCCAAGCACAACCCAGTCCACACAGGAAGTAAATTCAATCACCATGATGATAATGATTGAAAGACAAGACTCAACTCAAATAGGTATACATGTTTTGTAGAGTGATAGAGAAGATCAGATGTAGTCACTGATTCATCTATGTTGTCGGACCAACATAGGATACAGGACTAGCAAAGCTGTCGGACCCACATAGGATACAAAACCAGCTATTCTGTTGGACCCACATAGGATACAGGAACAGAAGTTAGAACTGTGAGATCCACGGATGATCCTGATACAGTAGTCATCATTTTCATACCCATGAAGGATTCTGTTATATTTGTAATCGTTGTCTGACCCACAGAGGATCCTGGTACAGTATCATCGCATCCATCCATAGGTTTCCCGCACACAACACGCTCGTTTCCGGGAGGGTCCACTCCTCGAGCGAAGTTTTGATACATCAAATACCATGAAGTATTGATTTTATGTATCTTGTAGTTCCGAATCATCATAAGGAACCCAACGTGACAGACAACGCGTCAATCAGACACTCGGTCTGAGTGTTATTGGCATTTCTGTCCGAGTGTCCCAGTTGGTTTTTAGGCTCAAACAAACCCAACCATACACCAAATGCGTTCGAACCTCAAGTGGAGTTTTACAAAAGAATTGTCTCTCTCCAAGAATTCTATCACAACATAAAATTTGTCGTTTGGATACCTGTAGCCCAAGATGCGGGCTAAAAGGTGTAAATGGTCGTAGCGGGTCCGTGTCCGGTCCGGCCCAGTCAGACCGACGCAGCCCGACACGGTCCGAACTTGTGTCTGACCCAGTCCGTGGGTGTGTCCCGACCCGAGTGTTCAACCTTTCCTAATGGTGCGGCCCAGCCCGAAGGCACGGCCCGGCCCATGGCGGCCCGGCCGAGGGGCGGCCCGGCCGCGGGGCGGCCCGGCCGCGGGGCGGCCCGGCGGGGGGGCGTGCGACAACACTATGCCCTTCCGGCTCCGCCTCTGTCGTCAACCAAAAAAAATCCAATAGAGGGTTGTTGGTCCATATTTGTTCATCCCCCGCCTTCATTATTAGGTGATAAAAAAGGCCATCATTAAACCAAAAATAAACGAAGAAGAATGAGGGTATAATTCATACTTTAAAATAATCGAACCCCCAACCTTGCAATCAGTGTTCGCTTGACGGAGTCTCGGAAAGGCGGCGTCGTTCCATTGATGTTGGGAGGAGATGACGTCGTTTTTGGCGACGTTATTTGCAGGCGGTGTCTTCCCTTTCTCTCCCTGTTTGGAGAGGGAGAAGACATCCAAGGAAGAAGTAGAAGAACAGAGGACTTCGTCGGCATTCTTCACATTCTTCGTTGAAAGGAAGAGGCGTTATTTGCGGGTGATGGTTCTTAGTTGGAGAGGATAATTATCCCAGGATTCTCCCCAAGTTTTCACCAAAGAAATCTAAGACAAAATAATACAGATAGTTTTCTATTATTTTTAATGCACAAAAACTGAAAAGTTTTCCTTAATTAAATGTGACAACACATTTAATTTCATGCAGAGGAATGGATTCAAAATTCAAAATAGGTGGGGTGGAGATATTGAATTAAGGATGAGGGGTTTGTCACCATTATGAGAGTAGTTTAAGAGTTTCCCCCATTAATGGGAAACTCAAGGGGTTTAAGGGGGTTTAAGGGGATTTGAGCTCATGTGGGCCCCCCACATAATATCCTCCCATGGGAGGTTATGTACAGGTGGGACCCACCTCCAACCACCCCATGGCGGATTAAACCAGCACTCAAAATAAAAATATTATTAGACATATTTTTATTTAATTTATTTAGAAACCCCAAAAAAAATCACTTCCACTCACTTCAGAATGCAACTACGCTAAAGGTCTCCTTAAGTGACTACTGGCGCTCTGAGTTCAACAGTGTCCTCAGATTTCAATTCCGAGTACCGGTTCAAAAGATATACAATATCTCTCGTACGTTTACTGAATGTACCCGAATAAAACTTCATAAATTGATTTCAGGGACACCAGGACTCGGATCAAGCGCCGTTAGAAATTGCGGACTCGTAAATTTTCCATGTATTTAAATAAAAATTTCTATGGGATTTCCGGGTCTTTACAAAATATCCTCTTAAATGTGTACCAGAAAATAGAATGTTATTCTTCCGAAATTTCAAAGTAAATACATATATTCTTCTGAATTTATTTTCTACCTATGTCATCATCATGTATAGTTTTTATATATTACTAAGGATAAAAATGTATTCTTCCATCCGGATTCTTTTTATGAAAGGATTATAAAATTCTCTATACAATTTTACATTAATCCCATCTCTTTTATATATGTTAATTAAGTGATTATTGAAATATGATTGTTTTCATGTTCACATGCTACACATATTTATGGTTAAATTTTTTTGAAATATTGGACCATAATTATATATCCCTCTAATTCATTAGGTAAAGTGTAATATCTGATAAGATAATAATGACAACAAATAACATGATTACTAATGCACTTGGCATTCGAAATTAGGAATGGGATTCAAGATATATCGATTTTTGTTAGATAGTAATGTGAATCGTGATGCCTCGAGTTTTGGGAAGATGGAATTAAATTCTAGATGCACCATGTTTTTCAAGAAGAAATTTTATTCCTAAATTATTATGGTCTGGGATTAATGAGATTAATTCCAGATACATTGTGTTATATGAATCATAAACATGATTCATAATACACTATATAATGAATTTATATTCTTATTTTGGTGACATAGTTCCTTGTTATATTATTTTTTCATGAAATTCCACATTTAGTTTTATGTGATAATGATTATTCTCCAGGGATCATGTATTTTATCTCACAATATTATTCCTTTGAAAGAATTAAGTCTTTTGAGAATAAATTTCCTTCTATATTGACTTATGGGGAAATATTATTGTTCTGTTTTCTTTTAATAAGTTAAAACTACCCTACTCATGATTTTTCAAATTTCGTGGATCTAACCCTTCATGAAATGTTTGTTATTTTTTCCCTTAATGTGAGATTGAGCTCTCTATTTTCTTATGTTTAATTTACTTAGGATATAAAGAAGATTATAACTAATAAAAAGTCTATTAAGTGGAATAATGTGTCTCAAGTGTAGAGAAATGTTCAAAAATAGTTTATAGAAACCTACTTATGTAGTATGTCACCAAGTAAATTAAAACTCATATTCCTTGTATTGTGATATTATTTGTGATATGTAATGGTTAAATTATGGAATTTTTGTAAAATAATTTAATTCTTAGAGTTATTCACCTAATTTTTTATAAAATACAACATTTAATGATGTGATTATTGCACTAGATTTCAGATTGTGGTTCTGGGGTGCCATAACTATACTAAATTTTTTATTTATCATGTGTTGATAGTGGTTTCATTGAAATTTTAGAGGAAATAACTCATTTAAGAGTGCATTGTGGTTTGCATAAATCTTAAAATCTTACATTATATATTCTCTCAGTGATAGGTGAATTTTTGTTAGAGAATGTGTATAGAGTTATTATAGGATAATGAAATTGATAACTCTTATAGTCTAAGGAATGGAAATGTAGAAATTAATTCTATAATGACTCACATAAGTGTGGGTTATGAAATTCATTGTAAAGTTAAATTATTATTCCTATAATAGGGTATGTTTTGCAAATTGGGCCATAAAGACAAATTCAGAGGGTCGAAACATCTTTAGAATAGGCTTTTCGATATGTATTGAGGACTAAAAGGTATTTCAAGAGATCGGGTGAACATATGAGTGGGGTTGGGTAACCTATTTACTGATTTTGGTACTAAGTGCCACATTATGTCATAATAGGTGAGGGTCACACAGAACTAATCATTGAGAGAGTTATGACCACACTGTGGATGGGGTTTCATGGGATGGAAGGATTTTTTGTGGGTATTTTTTAAAGTATAAAATCTTATATATTGGAATTTTTTCATAGAGGATAGATGGTGGTGTTGTATCCCTAAATCCCTTCCCCAATTGTCTACCAATAGGGATATGATTGTTTATGTCATAGAGGTTTCATGTCATGAGGAAGAGAACATGATCCTTCTTGGCTTGGACCTCACTAGGAAAAGGAGAGATGTGTTATAAAATATAGGGGTCACATCACTGTGGTCTTTGTATAGGTTCATCCCTCTCCTTGGGTGGTCATGTTGTGACTTTGGAGGGGCACACCAATACTAGGCTTTTCATGCAGGCATGCACCATAACCCTTATTTCCACATCACAACAAGTCTCTTAGACAATATTTTTTAAAACAGGTTATACCTGTCTTCTTAGGGTCATCCCCCCTTTGGGATTTAGTTCAAGGGGTATATGGGATAGGACAATTTTATCTATCACTCCTCCTCTTATTCCTCCCTTCAATCAACCTTGATAAGGGGTGGTTTTTTATGATTGCATAGTCAAAATCATATATGGTCTCCCACTCATCCATTTTCCTACTGCCCTGCTGTTTTCCCTCTAATTAGATGTGACTTACGGCTAGGGATTGGTGATGAATCCACTAGATCATTGCGGAATCAGGTATAAATGATTCAATTTTTTATTAACATGGTTAATATAAATCTTTAGATGATAAATTAATGAGGTTTCATATAGTTTCAATGATGCAGCAATTCCCAATGACTTTTTGGTTATTATAAATTTTTTAATTAAATTAAATAGTTAATTATAAAATGTTTTAGTTAATTATCTGGGTGTTTTCTCAGATATAGTGTCTCTTGTAATGGAATGAGTTGAGATGTGGCATGGATGGTTTGTCCAGGGATGAGTGGGGTATCATGAGGGTAGTAAGTCTATGTTGAAGGTAGTCACTTCCTCTATAACTAAATACAATTCTTATTAATTTAGGAGTGTGTATTCCTTGATGTTTACATGGGACCAAGTAAAGGGTTTTGGGAATGATATCACCCTAGTTAAATAAAGAGGATGATATTGACCCTCTAAGAGTTAGACTGAGGGATCCGTTTAGAATTTTGTATATTAGAATTTTTTGGTGATAATTGCATGAGGGGGGAAATAGTATAGCAGCACATATCAATAAACCTAGATTCGGTGAAAAAAAAACATGCTCTTTACATAATAGATTGATACCAACTATGACAACCTTTATCATAGTCAAACCATAATTACAAGATTTATTATAATTGATTCACTTTATTACATTTTATTTATATTTTTGGTTTAGAGTTTAATATAATTCGGAAAATCATTACATAATAAATTACACACTTCCACATAGTGTATATTTTTTTAATGAAAACAAGCTCTTACGTTTACATGCCTATTTATATCATGAAACTTTTTCCTCCTTAAATAAATGTGAAAATGAAACTTGATATAGTTCTTATATATCTCTAGGGCCTATGAAAAATATATGAAAATGTTGGATGAGAAAAAAAATCATAGTAAGGGATATTCTAATAAAGGAAATTGTTTATTCCTTTCCCAAATTATGCAATTACATAAAGAAAATTTTCTTTTATCAAAATTAACATTGAGATAAAATAATTATTTTATTGCGTATAAAATACACATTATGGCCTAACATTTTTTCATAAAACATTTTGTATAAATTATAAATGAAAAATCCTAATTCATGGGGGTTTCTTTAAAAACAACAATATTTTCCCCTAAAATTAGACCTTTTAACTTTAGAAAATCATAAACTTTTATTTAAATCATAAACTCGTCTTCTTAACTTTTAAAATAAAAATATTTTTATAAAGAAAAAATGAAATCATAGAAAAACATTTAGGGGACTTATGAAATTATCATCATATAACTATTACAATCAACCTTACTAAGGAATAACCAACACAATTAATTCAAATTACTTCATTCGAGTAACTTATAAGTAGTTTACTCCATGCACTTAATAATAGTAACTTTTAAATAGTTAACTCCATACACTTAATTGGATTAACATATAATTTATTATATCTATACACTTTATATTACTAACTTACAACCAGTTAACTATATTCATTTTACCCAGTGCATTGTAGGGATATATCAAAACCAACTCTCATCATAATAAATATCCAAGAACCATAATATAAATGAAGCAAAAAAATTATTTATTTTCCATGAAAACACTCATAATAATATTTATTTGAGACTATAAGAAAAAATAATTTTAATAATATCATAAAATGAGAAGAAATATCTTTTTATTTTGAAAACATTGTCCACACTAGAAAATTCACAGAAAAACAGCAATATGGTCTCCTTTAGAAAACTCTATAAACTTTTAAAGAAATAATAATAATTAATAATGACTATGATGGTAAGAAAATAATATCATGTGGTAAATTTTAAAATAAATTTTTTTTAACATTTATAGAAAATTAAAAAATACTTCTACAAACAATTATGAAAAAAAACATTTTTAAACATTTTAAAAGAAAGTCAAAACCTGTTGAAAAATAGATTTAACAATCTTAGACGTATAAATAAGAAAATTGTTAAAACATGATTATATTATGGATTTTTTGATAATTTTTTATTTTTATTAATTTATTATTATTCCTTTTATTTAATATAATACCATGTTATATTTTTTTAATAAATCGATTAAGTTCTCATTTGATGTTTTGTGTTCATTCAGTGCCTAACATTTAATGAATATTCATTATATCAGTTAATGTCAAAGGAAACATGGTTCCACCATCTATAGAATATTAAACATGTTAAAATTATCGTGTATTTACATTAAATATGCTCTTATAATAGTATATTAAAGGTGTTTATGATAAATGAAAAACATTGTTTCAAGGAGGCAAAATTCCTCACATACGCATTTGTTGTGTTTTCATTTTTATAGTGGTTTAAAAGAAAAATAAAAATATAATGGATTCCTATAATGAATCATAAAAATATTATATATGTCATATTATTCCTTAAATTCATCATTATTCCCATCCATATGAGACAGTAATGAAAAAAATGAATTGCTTCATGGAGGCGGTCACATGTACGTAGGAGTGGTTTTTTCATTTTTTGAGGGATGGGAGGTTAAGAAGGTAGATAATATATTATCCTTTAAAATAAATAATTATGTATCAAATATAATATATATTCATTAATTTCATCTTTATAACCATATATTTGAGGTAGTTGTGGAAAAAAATACATCACTACATGGAAGCGGTAGTACTCACGTACACATGAGTGAAATTTTCATTTAAAATTGGATTTAAAGGATATGGAAAATTTTAATAAAATAATAATAAAATTATATTATATTAATTATTCTTATATCATTATGTTGTTATGGTTATAATAAATTTTATAGAGGTAAAATAAGAAATTACCATGAAATAATTCAGTTAAGAGTTTTACATATTCTATTCATATCCTCTTTCAATTCAACTTAAGAAGTTTGTAAGAGATTTTTACAATCACACCAGGATATTGGGAACATGGTATAGAAATTTTTGACGGGAACTTGGTCATCATATAAGATAATACCAAACAAAAGGTTCCTTTGAAAGATTTTACTAACTCTCGTTTTATAGGTGAAAATAAATGGCATTTTCAAAAATATATGTTTTATAGGGTCTTGAATATATTTTAAAAAATGCTAAGTTTCTTAAAAATGTCACATTGATGGAATATTATACAATTACACACCCCAGTAATCCTATTATAACAATTTTTTTAAATAAATTATTGATAGATATTTTTTTACATTAAATATCATTAATATCATTTTCAAGACTCTTCATATAATTTGACTTTTAAAAAATCAAGATAAAAATGTATTTTTAATAAAAACACATAAATAATCGATATTAATTTATAATTATATATATAATTATTGTAAGACTATAATTCATCCAAACATTTAAACTTTTAATGTTTCTAAAATCATTTACTAGATTTTTCTTCTTCTTTCATATGGGTTATGTTGATGTTACATAATCATTTTAGATAAATATGCTATCATTTAATATTTAACAGAAATTTAAATATATTAAATTTATTCATAATTAATATTTATAATTTAAATTATCCATAGAGTACTTTTATCCATATCAATATCATGATAATGTATTAAGTGTGTAACAGTGGTATTTTTTAATATTAATTTTATAACATGAAAGAAATTTCATAATAAATGAACATAGAACCAAATAGAAATATTTTAGAAGATAAAATAAGGGAGGGTAAAAATCCACTCAACCAATCAAATTTAGAGAATTTTTAGATGTATTTTTGGCCTTATATATTATATCCACCCCCTATTTAACCCTTTCAACTCTAATTATGGTGAATATGTTTTAAATATGGTAACATAATTTTGTGATGTCCTAGTCCCAATTCACTCATATGTAACCAAATAAAATATTCCACATTTCCTCAAGCACAAAACCATGCATGACCAATGATTTTGATGAGCAATGATGTTCCATAGTGGAATATTTGGAGGACTAAATAAGAATGAATCACAATTGAATTTTAATGATAAATTTGTGAAATAAAGATAATAATGAAGAATAGAAAGGTTAAAAAATCTAGATAATAAAAAATAGACAAAATAAGTTACCAGTATCATATAAAAATCGATAATGTAATGATGAAACACATTATAGATATTAAGGTTAACATGAATAAGGCATACATAGTATATGTTGTGTAAAAAACATACCAAAATAGAAAATTCTAAAATCCTCTATAATCATGAGTTGAATATTTTTTCCTCTACTCCCAAACTCCATCCTACTATAGAACTAAAGAATCCATAGTTGAAACATTCCATTATCCCTATATGTATTCATGAAATCTTTCAAAGTACTTATCAGCAGCTTGAATGGGGTGTGAGTAAAACTCAGTATGCAACCAACAAATGTGTCTATATAAAATCTAGTCTGTGTGTATAAGATGTAATAGTATTCAATATATTTAATAGTTTTAATGGTTTAAATAAAAGTCTAGTGTGGTCCATCCCAAGGGAAAAATAAAAATTAAGACACCCTATAAGTGAAGAATATGTGTATACTGAAGTAATCCTATAAACTGAGGCATACGCCAGATATATAATGCATCATACCTATATTGTCCATGAATCAATGTGATTGACAAATATGTTTTCCAAGAGTCCAAATATCTCACCCAAAGTAAACTTAGTATAATTTAGACCATCAATGACCCAAGAACCTAGGGCCCATGGTTGATGCATCCTTGCCTATTCTGAGGAACATGTCTAAGGTAAACTTGGTAAATACTTGATTAAACCCCCAAAAACTATTATGAAGTGTTCCACATTATCCATATCCTTGGAGAAAATTGAATGTTTCCTAATTTTTCTGAATACAAAAAATGGGACAAAAGTGTTATATAACTAAACCCCTTTTTAATGGTGTACCATGTTATCCAACATCAAACATATTATATAAGGATCCCAAGTGGATATTCTAATTTCCACTCTATTAATCAATGAAATTTATTAATAAGAGTTCATAAAATTGATAAATAGGTACTTGTTAGGGTCCATGGAAATTACAATATGTTTCATTTCCCTTCTAATTTTCTAGTAAGTAGGTCTTGGGAGTTAATCAGTATTTTAACAATTCATTATGTTTTTATATGTCTTCCACTGTCAAGTTGAAATCTCATCAAACCCAAAGGGTTTTTTTAATCATAGGAATTTCATCGATCTCTTCTTAAGGGGTGGTTCGAGATGAGTTCATCGACCTCTAACCACGTCCAAGAGTTCAAGAAACATCAAGATCATGGTCCAAACAACTAATTTTAGGCACTACATATTTTATAATAAATGTACGGGAGGCTAGAATTGAAGTAAAAATGAATGATATTGACACAAATATTTTTAGAGAAAAGGTATAGACCACCTACAGTATACTGATAGTAGACTCCCCATCCATTATTAACCTTTGAATTAAGATTGACATGGATGAATAATAGAAACTCAATAAATGCTTGACGGAGTCCAACCTGATTGATTACACTTTAATCGTATGTTGAAAGAGGATAAATCCAAAATACGAGGTTGAGAGTAGTAGATATCTATAATTGGGATGAGGGTGTTATGTTTTTAGGGTGGAATAAGAGGGTTAAATTTTGAAAGGAATTTGGTGGTAAAAGGTAAATTTTCTGCCTTTTAAGGGGGATATTGTATAGTAACATGGTCAGAAAAAACCATGTCCCAACTATGTGAACCTACTAACCAAGGTGATATACACTCATATGAAATTGTTTTTTGTTTGAAAATACCTAAAAACCCTATGCATAAAAACTATCCAAATCATCTAACACCACACAAGGTTATGTACATGGTTAAACAAACCTTACGCCAACCATGCTCAATATACATAAAATTTATTACAGGGTTTTTATGAATTTGCGGCCTCCATTTCATTTTTAAAAAAACTATTCACCCCACTTATTAGGTCTCACGGTTGAGTCATATGGTTAGTAATAATAATACGTCAACAATGTGTGTCATACTATTTCTCTAATAACATGAGCATGGGCTTAGAAAAATCCCTAGATGCTCACATACCATTTATGAACTCCAAGGGAATTATGATAAAGGTAAAAAAAGATATTTAAACTAAAAATTAAAGGACCCAAACATTGTAGAAAAAATGAGAATATACCACATCCCTGCTATAGAACTTCTCATCCCTGAGAATCCTTAGTGGAGAGTGAAAACATCATCCTACCAACCTAGGTCATGAATTTTTCCCTAAAATATAAATGTTCCATTTCCAAACACTGAATGCACCTTCAAAAATCACTAAAAATATGTGGAACATAATCCGATAAAATTCAATACAATGCTCATAACCACAAATTAAATGCTAATAATATGATTACCCACACCCATAAACCCTAAGACATTATCACATCATTTTCTCTTTCATCAACCTGTCTATAGTGCTCTCTGACATAGGTTTTAATCTATTTTGGCCAATTATGAGTCATGGTATGCCTACAATTGAAATTTCCTACTAAAACACTCCCTTAGAATCCTAACAACTCGATAGGCATGTTTCTCAACTCCCTCTACCCAAGAACACATGAGGAAACTACCTATGGTCCTCGATTTGAACAATGTGGTTGAATTCTAAATTACCCAACTTAGCCTGGAAATTCTATATTTTCATTAAAAAATCCCACTGACTAGGTTGGGCCTTTCTCATCCGAACTGAATTCCCAATTTAGTTCATCGTCAACTACATCCAACTATTAAGGGAACATAAGTTGAACTATCTCCAGCTAAAAACCTCTGAAAAAATAATATTCAACTGTCGATGTATCACAAATACCATTTTCCAAATCCTTTATCCCATGGAAAACTCTGATCATTACAAGAATTCATGCCAAATCCCACACTCAAACTATAATAAAGTCTCCTAGATGAACCATTCTCATTTTAAAATCTACATCGTGTCATAGAAAAATCACTATCACATACTTGATTGCAAACCATTTGACAGTCACTAGACATACCATCTGGATGCCCATTCATAGACACCTCCCAAGTCAATTTCAATATTGTACCATAAATTTATGGAAAAAACCATTCAAATGTTGTTTCATTTATTCAACACCATCCAAAAGCTAAAAAAACCATCACCCAACCAGTATCAAGGTCCCATGACCCTTCTCACATGAGAATATCCAACTAGCGACTAACGTCTTGCTCCCAAACTTGGTAGAACTCATATAATAGTACATATAAAATGATTTCATAGTTATCACATCCCATTCCCCAGCCATGTCTATAGATAACTTTTGGAATAGAAAAGATACCACTCACTCCACATCACTAAAGTAATGTTACCCATCGCCCATTCCCATTTCTCGATAATAGTTTTCATGGTGTTCTCCAATTTTTAATCCATAATGAGGGTCTCCACACTTAATGGAAAATGGTGACCTTTTCACGAATTGAATTACCCTTAGGAAACTCCTTTATCATAACTCACAAGTAGTTCCTCATCACACCAGAAAATATATTTACTTATCTCGATATACAGATGACACTCTCTCATTAGACTCATAACAGGTCCAGATAATAAGAATGATCATATATAAATTATAAGTACATTAATATTTCATTAACATGTTTGTTTATATCACCCAGATATATTTTCACATTAAAATTGGATTAAAATTCCTTTAAAAGACCCCTGAAACCAAATCACTTGATAATGCATGTCAAGGTCCACCCATGAGTCAAATGTCTCATGGAACCCTATATATTTAAAAATTATCCATCACCATTAGGAACATTATTTAAATTACTAAAATAATAGGGTCACCGTGACCACATGTGGCAAGTTTAAAACTGTCTATCGTTGTTCTATACCAAACTTTTCACCAAAGTTACACATCAAACAATTATCACATGAAGCTGGAATGAAAAAAATCCATACATAGTAGGTGCACATCCCATACCACCTGAATAAATAGCTGACTCATGCTCCAATTATTTTCCAAAAAATAATACCCAACTCATGATGATACATAGAACATAATTCTTTATCACGCCAGGAGATCCATTGGAATTTATATTCCAAATAGAGCACCTACAAAGGCCATGATTTATCGAATGACCACCCACTTCATGGAATCATTAATTCATTTTAATAATCCACCACATAACCACTAGTCAACAAGGCTAGGCGTAGAGGATTTCATGCCCCTAAAATTAAATCAGGATATGAAACACCCTAGTTTCCTTCTGTAAAACCTCAACCATCATTATGTCTATATCATATAACCCAAGAACCTTACATGTACCCATCTCAAAATGATTACACAATCTGGATCACCACCTCCAGGTGAATTTTTAAACTTGGGATGACATATCTCTCCCCTTTACCACAATAAATCCAAACATAGCTAATTTACAAGGTACTACATCAATTCTAAGGGCCTCTTGGTCTCCCACCTAGCATGACCAATCAAATCTCAAAATAGGTCCACTTAGACCACCCACCAAGCCCTATGGTCTCTCATATGAAAATATTTCCAACATAAGATAATATATATCATGGAATTTATCATTCCTATAAACTCTCTATAAATTATAAATATTAATTATTATAATGTATCATCAACACCCATTGGTCCAAAAACTTTCAAAAAAGTATAATTTCGTCACTAGCTAAGCATCATCCTACCAGAACCTAATTCTCTCCAAGAATATTCATAGGTTATTTCCCCCAAAAGGGTCACGATGATAGCGTAAGAAGGGTATATAGTAATACTTAATGGGTATCCACATAGGTTAATACCCACACCCCCCTGAGTTTCAACTTACTAAAAAACTAACTAGTTACTTTGGGGGTGTCGTTTCATCAATAAGGAGTCCTAATCAACACAAATGGTCAAATAGATAGCACCTACGATTCCTAGAATCTCGGCTCAAAAGTAAAAATGATTCATATATCTAAGGTCACTTCCACAATGTTCTAAATCCTCATTTTTATTATTGTAAAAAATCTCTTAAGGTAAAATTGAGGTATTTTTTGGTTGATTGTGTTTGTTGACAAAGAAGGTTTCCATTGTTAGTTGTGGAGATCTAGAAATAATTTTGACACGGTATGATGACAAAGATCCAAAAAAATGAATGGATGTTGTGGAAGAAGTATATAAAATTGGGTATATAAGGTGAATGATCACCATGAATACACTAATATTTGACTGTAATCTACATGTCTACAAGAAGATTCACAAATCGGAAATTCCCAAGGTGCTTCGTGAAATAGAGAGCATCACCAACCAAATTGGAGAGAGTCGTGAAATTGTGATGATGTGGAGGGAAGATTATGGAATCAATAGAAACACTTATAAATAGGTCTCTACATCCTTCAAAAAAGTAGTGAGACTTAATTATGATTTTAAGGCTTTGGATTCATGTAGGTGGTTTGTGAAGGAAGTTTTTACAAAACAATTTGAGATGAAAGGTTGTTTGTGAAGGTTATAAACACCTATTGAAAATTGTGAGCATCATGAATGAATATATGTTATAGAATTCCATAAAATGATGATCAAATGTTTTTTCCTTTCAAATGATAGTAGAGCTTCATGAATGATGTGAGTATCATGAAAGGTGGTTTCTTCAAGAATATTATATGTGCTTCATGAAAGATGTGTTCTTTTCAATGGAAGTGAGCATCAGGAAAGTGTTCAGAAATGATTTCATGGTGAATTTGAGGTATATTGATATTCATCTAGTGGGTGAATGTGTAACTTAAATAGAGAATATATCTATAATTTTGGATGTATTCATTTTTATAATGAATAGACATTCATGTCCATAAACTGTGGGTGAATCCCCTTCAAGAGTTATGAGAAAAGGTAGAGGAAGAGCGTGATCCTTTCCACCAGTAGATAGTTAGAGAAATAGACTCTAGGAGTGAACCTTGGGAATGTAGTGTACTGGTCCTAAACTTTTTAAAGGTAGTGGGTCTGGGATTAGAATTTATCTATCTTGAACTTTTTATTTTGGGAGTAATCCTTAGTGGATTTGGTACATCAACATTGTATTCTCCTTGAATGAAACTCATTGAGGGTTAACCAAGTAAAATTGATGTGTCTCGTGTATGATTTAATTTATGATCAAATATTTCTATGGGATATGGTTAGAAGATTTTTTTGTTTAATTAAGAAACAACATCCAAAGGGGTATTTGTTTTAATCTATCATACCATGATTCACCCCCTTTGGATTTAACCTAGATGGGCTAATAATTTGTATCAGTTCTAAATTTTGAATGTTAGTGGTTCTATCTCGGTATAATAAATGATGTTTTTCAATCATAAATAGATTATGATCTTCATTAAAAACAATTTAAATTATATAATACTTAAATATTTTACTACTTCTAATTATTAGAAATGGATTTCATTATAGTAGTTATGCATGGAATATTAACCAATATCGATAGTGGTGCTTTATCAGAAGCTGACCAAAGGGAATTATATGTGGATGATAATAGAATAAATTAATTAGTGGGAGCCATATCAAATGAAATATAAATGAAGGTGATGTCATGTAATTAATCACATATGTGGGAAAATTTCTGAATATTTATAAAGGCGTCTCAAAAGTCAGAGATCGAAAGATGTAGGTCCTATGGAACATGTATGAGGATATCATAATTAACCCTAATGATTCTCTTGATACATTATTTGAATGGGTAAAAGTTTTTTTGGAATACATGCATGGTCTCAAAGATATTATTGAATATATAAAGATCATTAATCATATCATGAGAAAACATACACCTCAGTTCATATAAAAAGCTTTTTTATTAGAAGATAATGATCCAAATGATCTAACATTGAATGTCTTGCATTGTAATATTATTACATCTGTGATGGTAAATAAAGATAATGATCCTGTGGAAAAAGGGAAGTCCAAATAAGTGGAATTTAAGGCCATGAAGAAGATTATCATTGAATATGCTCAAGAATAAGAGACAGAAGAGGTGTTATTATTCCTTTACTCAAATATTCAAAGAGGAAAAGGAAAGTTCAAAGTGTCACTCTCACTTTTATGATTACAATCATGAATTTTTGTAAATATTATATAAGGTTTCCAAAGAAGTTTCAATTAGATGATTTGGATGAAGTCGAAATTCTCTTGAAGAAGTCATCACCCTATGTGAAAGGTAAGAAAATGTTCAAATGAAATTTATTCAAAAACAATAATCCACCTTCAAAAAAAGATGATTATTCAAAATAATATAATGAAGAAGAGCTAAATGAATACAAGGATCATTATGAAGATGTTTTGGTTGATGTTTTTAAAAATTTCTAAACATTATAAGAAAGAGACAATTACAATAGAGAAGTAGAAGGAACAATTGACTTTCAAGTCGAATTTGAAACATCAATTGAAGAGATAGATGTTTTGAGAGAGAAAAAAAGAAAGCCGACAATGTAGTTTGTGATTCCAAACTTTATATGAAATGGTAGAAGGAATAGAATTCTGAGTGGAATTAAAAAATTTAAAAAATGAAGTCTTCAATATGAGTGAGTTTAGAAAAAAAAATTAAGTACAAACGCAAAATAGAAAATAGAAAATAGAAAATGATAGATTAAATATCACTAAAAAAGATTAAATAAACTGAATCAAAGAAATTGAAGAGGAATTCATCCCCCTTTGATGAAGTGTTAAGGATTAGGAAAAAATCTTGACTCTCAGTATGGAATCAAGAAATAAGATAATTTTGGAAATAGAAAATATGAAATTAGATAATATAGGTACAGCATAATGAAAGAAACAGTCAAATCCTAATGCTAAGGTTGGTGTGAGGCTTGATCAATAACATATAGTAGAATAGGTTGAAGTCAAACCATGTGAACTTGATCTTATATTAAAGATAGTTTTTGATATAATCAGAACCAAAAGATTTAGATAACCCAAGATTGAACTACAAGTGCAATACTTCCACACAATAATGCACCTCGCATTAGATGTTATAGATGTGGAAAGATGGGATACTCACAAAATGTTTGTTCTATAGCCAAGAGGTACTGAAAGTAACAACACTAATATAGATCATCATACCAAAATCAATATTACAAAACATCATTTCATGGTTACTATTTCGATTTTGTAGGATTTGGGCACATGGAAATATACTAATCATCTATAATGAAGATAAATTTGATGAAGAAGAATGAATTTGTCCATAGACATAAATTCAATATATCATCAAATCATATGAAAATGAAAATTTGGTTTGTAGCATTGCAAGTTGTATTTGGCTCATCATACTTCAAGGACGATCAATATTATCAATCCATACTATGTATGAAGTAAAAAAACATCAATCAAAAAGAAGAGAGATGAACATGAATTGGTTGCATACATTTCTTTTAAAGCATCAGATCACACTGGAATATGGATAATTGATAGTGTAATCACTTACCATATGATAATGAATATGAAATTGTTGATATCAGTAATTAGATACAACAATTGCAGTTTCGTAAGATTTAGTAATGATGAAGGTATGAAATTATTGGCTCGTGAAAAGCTATATTAGGGGGGAAATTCCTGAGACATGTATATTTCTTAGTTGTTGAAGGCCTTAGTCATAACATTTTTAGGGTAAGTCATCTCTGTGACTCAAAACATTATATAAGAATTTCAAATAAATTATTTATCATTATGGAATAATATGGTTTCATAGTTTTTTATGGAAATCGTACAAAGGGAAATATCTACCTTGTCAGTGACAAAGAATATATGTTCTTTTTGAACAAGGAAGAAGAAAATAAGATATCATATAAAATTCTTGTTCATTTGAGCCAAACATCATTGGTGGATCTAGTGAAATTTGATGTTGATCAAGACCTATCTTGGTGATCATGTGATCGTACCCATTCATGTGATGCTGGTCAATAAGGGAATATCAATCAAAAGACATATGTGGAGGAAAAAAAGGTCAAAAATAGTTCTTAATTTGGTGCATATTGATCTATGTTGACCTATTTCACCAAGATCTATTGATTGGAGGATATATTATATTCTCTTCATTGATGATTTTAGAAGAATGCAATTTGTTTCAATCCTCACCCACAAACCTATGGTGTTCAATTGAATAACAACATATTGATGGGAATTTTAAAATATGTTGGGTCAAATAATTGGGAAGATCTAAATAGATAATGTAATAGTGTTCACAAATATCCAAGTGGAGGATTATCTTGAGAAAAATGGTATATAGCACCTTGTCTACATAGTAATAATTCGAAAAAATGGAATAGTTGAGAGAATAAATTGAACTATCAACAACATGTCTAGAACATTTATCATTGACAAAGACCTTCAATAGACATTTTGGAATGAATTAGTGATGACATAAATATTAAAATTGAATATATAATTATTATTTCTAAAAGGAAATAAGACTATATATGATATATGGTACATATAGAAGCTGGTGTTGAAGTAATTTCTATTCATTTTAAGAAAGGGTTTCAATCTAAATATGGAGAAACATATGAAGTTTTAATCCCATGGATATGAGGGGATATTTTATGGATACTCAAAGAATAGAAAATCATATAAATTATTCAACAAGAAGATATTAGACGTAGATAAAAGTCATGATGTAACAATAGTAAAGAATGAGAAAAATATTCATCAAATACATAATCAGTCTCTGTGATGAAGAAATATAAATATTTGGGGATGTTCCCATTTTAGAGGTTTATATAAAAAATGATTCAACTAATGAAAATAATGAGCACAAACTAGTATTGGAAAAAATATCAAAGAGAAGAGCTAAAATTGATAGATAGAACATAATGGGAGATCAGATAGTGAAAGTGCAGACAACAAAGATGAGGACTATATAGAAAACATCGTTTTATCATAGATAGAGCCTAAATGTTTTGAAGAAATTGCTAGATATAACAAATGGGTGTATTATATGAATGAATATCTTGACCAAATTGAGAAGAATCAGACATGTGAAGTTATTTTGGGGCCATAGATAATAATGTCATCTGGATAAATGGGTATATTGCAACAACATAAATGAAGATGGTGTAGTGATTCGAAACAAAACACGACTAGTTTGCAAAGTGTACTCCCATATAGAGGGTATAGATACTGATTTCACCTTTTATATGTCTAGTGATAATCAGATTATTCATGGTCATAGTAGTGAAAATAGATTTCAATTTTTTCCAGATGGATTTCAAGTCCACATTTCTTACTGGGGTTTTGGAAGAAGAATTTTATACTTAGAATCTATATGGTTTTCTCATTAATGAAAATTAGAACAATGTTTTTCTGGGAAAGAATGTGTTATGTGGGTTTAAGAAATCACCAAAACATGGTATCCAAGGTAATATTTGTTTTTGATGTACATAATTTATCTGTGTGGTTGAGATGATTACAATATCTATATCAACAATGATAGTAATCAAAGGATGATAGTGTTGGTATATATCAATGACCTAATATTTGGTGGATTAGATTAAACATAAAGCACTCATATCATGGAATTCAGGAAAATTTAATTTGAAATGTTAATTATTTGTGACCTAATTTTTTTCCGTAGTTTACAGGTGACACATGGAAATAATGACACATTTATCTCTCAATGTAAATATACCGTGGTGATTTTGAGAACATTTGGAATGGATAATTCCAACCAGATGATGACTCTTGTGGCTACCCAGATTAAAATTCCCCATTATGATGAAGGTAACGTATTCAATGTAACATAATATAGGAAATCCATCGGTAGTATATTGTAATTGACATTGAAAATACATGATATTGTTTTTCAAACATGCTATGAAGCACATAATAAAAGAAATCCCAAAGAAATCCACTGGCTTGCAGTGAAAATTATCCTTTTTATATCCAATGTGTGTTGTATTTAGGTTTATGGAAAAATAACAAATCTCAGTAAAAGTTATTATGTTATACATACACACATTAGGCAGGATCATCTGATGATAGATAGTCAATGTTAGGTGGTGAATTTTATCTTGGAATATTGTGTATTTATTAGATAAGAGAGAAACAATATTTAATTTCATTGAGCCCTATAGAAGCTAAATATAGTGCATCTACTAAAGAATGCACACAATTATTGTATAAGAAGAAGCATCTAGAAGATATGGTAGTTGAACTGAAGTTTTCAACCTGAATCCATTATGATAACTCAAGTTCTTTAAATCATATCAAAAATATTGTACACCATTCTAGGAAAATGTACATTGAAATAAAATATCATTTTATCAAGGAGAATGTGAAGAAAGGGATTTTGAAATTGGAGTGTGTGCCTATATAACTATAGATTTTAGATATTCTGACAAAGGCCTTACCCAAAGAAGTATTTTCACAGAATCAAATGGATCTGGTAGTTTAGTCGAATCCCTACACTTGAAAAACTATGAATGTGGGACCCCCTCTCCCTGGGTTTTGGTGAGTTTTTCTCTAATATGGTAATATGTGTTCTTTACCATATTTCATAAAACAATGAGGTGACCTTCAGGTTCATTGAAATAGGGGGAGATATTGTTGATATTAAAGGGGAGAAAATATGTTAATCAAGAAAGGGGAGACTCTTATAGTGGGAGCTGTGATGTATGAGATTTCAATATTTTAAAAGATAAAGGATTTTGAGAAACCATGCATTGTTCTTGAGACATGATGAGAGTTAGGTTCTATGTTGAAATGGTTCGTGGATATCGGAACATATCTTGGATATCTAAAAGAATTACAAATCATGTGAACCAAGTTACTGAAGTGTAGGGATTTTTCAATCTTATGATGCTAAAGGTGATTGATCAGAGGTTACATATCATGATAGATAAGGTTTGTGATGAAAACAGATGGGTGGTTTTGGAATGAAGTGATCCATTGATCACATTGCATTCAACTCTTATTTCTTATACCGAGCATGGATCATGTTGTCTTGGAGTGTTTGTTGATAAAATTTATAATTTCTATCTGAATCACTTGAAGTGAAGTTCGGTATAATATGGAAGAAGCTTTAGTGAGGTATCGAAATGTGAAGAGTTGTTAACAAACCCAAATGGGAATCTTTTTGGGAAACAATATCTCAAGGTAACATTTTAGTATTTTTGGTTGATTATTTTTATTGACAAAGTACGATTAAATAGTTATTTGTGCATATCCATAGATATTTTCAACACTAAATATTCTAAAATATCCCAGGAAAAAGGAATGGATTTTGTGGAAGCGGTTTTTAAAATTGTGTACATAAGGTGATGTGGTTTCCTATTGATTAACAAAATTTGGGCTCCAAAATTTAGAGGTTGTCTAGCATTATGAAAAATATATTTCCTTTGAGGCACTCTAAAAATATGGTAAAGGAATAAGTTTTTCAAAGACTTTGTTTCACAAAGGACAATTAGAGAAGGTGTAGATCATCGAGATGAGAACCATAAATACAAAAGAGTTTATTGTAATCTTCATGACTACAAGAATCTTCTCTAATAGAAAATTCCCATGGTGCTTTGCTAAATAGGGTGCATCACAAACAAAATGGGAGAGAATTACAAAATCATGATGAGGTGGATGGATGAATTTGGAATTGGTGGAAACACAAATAAATATGCCTCTACCCACTTCAAAAAAATAGTGAGATTAAATGATGATTATAATGCCTTGTATTTTCTAAGGTGGTTCTTGAAGGTATTTCTTTCAAAAAAATTGAAATATATAAACATTGACTAAAAATTGTTATCATCACAAAGTTATTAACGTTATTGAAGCCCAAAAAATCCCATTAAATGTTGTGAGCTTCAAAATGTAAATTTAAGCACCCCAAAAGAATTGAACTTCATGAAAGGCAGGTTCTTCCCAAATTCTATTTGATCTTTGTGAAGGAGATGTTCTTCACAAATCCATTGGGAATTGGGAATTTTTTTAGAAATCATTCCCCAATACATCTACGGTAAAATGATATTCATTAAGTGGATGAAATTATAAATTAAAGAGATAATTTATCTATAGTTGAGGATGCATTAATTATTTATAATTAAGGGAACTACATTTCAAAAAATAGTGGGTGAATACCTTCCTAGAATAGTGAGAAAAGGAAGAGGAATAAGGTGATCATTTCCACTAGAAGTGATCTAGAGAAGAAGACTCTGGGATTTACCCTTTGGAAAATAGTTAAATAACCTAAAAAAATTTAAGGGCAGTGATCCTGGGGATATAAGTGATCTTTCTCAAACCTTGTATTTTGGTAGTGAGCCTTATTAGATTTTATACAATGTCACATATTCGTTGTATGCTCCTTGGACGTATCCCAGTGAGGGTGAACCATGTAAAATTATTGTTTGTCATTTAGGATTTCATTTTTATCAAACATATATATTGGAAAAGGAGAGAATAGGGTTTTATTTAAAGAAGAAATAATATCATAAGGGGAATTTGTTTTAATATGTCATACCATAATTCACCCCCCCCCCCATAATTATGGTATTTAACATAGTTGGGATAACAATTGGTATCAAAGATAAAGATTTAAAGTCAATGGTTCTCTCCCAGTAGAAGATATGGAGCTTTTCAATCATAAAGTGATGCTGATCTTTATTGGAAATAATTTTTAATTATATAAGAATCGGATGCATCACTTATTTTGATCATTAGGAATGGATGTGTTTACAGATGCTAAACGTAGAATATCATCCAATATTGACATTGGTGATTTATTAGAAGCTGACCAAATGGAATTGGATGTTGGCACAAATAGAATCAATGATATAGTGGGAGCCCTATCCAGTGAAATATATACAAAGGTGATGTCATTTAATTCATCACATGGTATGTGGGAAACGTTTTTTAATATTTATGAGGGTGACTCAGAAGTCAGATAATAAAATATGTAGGTTCTATGGAATAAGTATGAGGATCTCATAATTCACCCTAATGAGCATCTTGAAACATTCATTTATCATGTAAATGTTGTCATGGAAGACATGTCTGGTCTCATAGAAATTATCGTAGATAGAAATATCGTTATACGTATCTTGAGAAAACATCCACTTCAGTTCAATCTAAATGTTTCTATATTGGAAGATATATATCCAAAGAAAATAACATTGGATAGTTTTCAAAGTACTATTGTTTCATACAAGATGATAAATGAAGATATTGAGTCTGTGAAAAATAGGAAGTCCAAAGAAGTGAAATTTAAGGACATGGAGAAGCTCACCATTTAAGATGGTTTGGAAGAATAAGATACAGAAGAGGTGATGTCATTCCATTCCTAAAATATTCAAATAGGAAAAGGAATGTTCAAAGAGAAACTCCCACATTCATTATTTCGATATGGAAAGCTTAGAAATCATGCAGCAAGGTCCCCAAAAAAGTATCAAGAAAATGATGATGATGAAGTCTAAATTCCCATGAATAATTATTTACCCTATGTGAAATGTAAGAAAATGATCAATAGAAATTTCTTCAAAAAGAAGTATCTACTTTCTAAATAATACGGTGGTTTAGAAGAATCTATGGAATAATATTTGGAGGACTGCAAGGATCATGAAGTAGTTGGTATGGTGGCAGTTATCAAAAATTCCCACACAAAACAAATAAAGCCAATAATGTGCTTTGTCATTCCAAACATTATATGTCACATCAAAACGAAAAAGATTCAATGATAAAAGAAGAAATTTAAAAACTAAAAACTTCAATATCATAGATTTTAGAAAATGTAGTTATTTATTAACTCAAAATCAAAGACCGGAAAAGAGAAATCAAAAGTTTAAATACCACTATAAAACATTAAATAAATCATATTGATGAACATGAAGAGGAAGTATTCAACCTATGATTAGTTGTTAAAGATCTGGAAAAATTTTTGACTCTCTATACGACATCAAGAAAACAGATCATTCCAGAAATAGAAAGGATGAAATTGGTTAATAGAGGTATTAAAGAACAAAAGAAACAGAAATTACAAATTATAAGGATGGTATAATGATTTATCGAAAACCCAAAAGCATTCATGGATGAATTCATACTATAAGAACTTGTTTTAATATTGAAGGTTGATTTAGGAACGAATCAAAAATATATGATTTAGAGAAACTATAAAAAAAATACTCTTTATTACACCATAATACATGCTTTATTACATAAAATTACCCTTAATACAACCCAAAAGAATGATAAGTCTAGTTTCTTTGGGAATTAGGTATAATAAATAACATATTGAACATGGGATACAATAACATTATGAACAAATTCCTTAACACGATTTATTGAAAATTTATTTAACATTATAAAAATACACCTTGAAACATAAAACTGTCTAGTATATCCTAGGGACAAACATAAGAAAGGGGTGAGCTATAATACCCATTATTGGAATAAAAAAGGCAAAAAATGAGTAAGATAATACATGTTAAAAAATAAGAATTTCAATGGATCAGAAAAGGAACATGAAAAATAATGAATTATATAGCATGATAATTATAACATGGGAAATATGGAAACAACAAACAACAAGACATAAGCATGAGTCAATGCACATTGCATATGAAGGAGAAAAATCCAAGGCTAACCACCCAGACCATTAAACATAGATCCTGAGACAATTATAACTACCAAGAACATTTCACATTACATCTCATGTTATTAATAATAACCCAAATCATTGGAGTGTTATATGGGTGCATCCATTATAATAATATCATTCTCATGTATAGGTGTGCCACATAGAACATAACCCATGGATTCATTCATCATAATAACATAGTATACAATCAAGGAATGTATAAAACATACATTAAAGTCCTAAATAAATAATTATATGTTAATAATGGTTAATTCATTGGGTGTAATAATTGGTATGGAATTCACTACACAATAGTCTTGTCTTGGAAAATCGCGGTGAAATTCAGAAAACATAATAGCATTACATAAAAAATCATAAAAATGGTTGAAGAGTGGGAAATGGGTCTCTAATATTTATTATGACAAAAATATAGTAATATCGATGTATAAATATATTTCCTAACATTTTAAAATGTAAATAGAATGCATAAGTTCATAACGAATCATGAATAGAGAGGAGAAGGTAAGAATCCCTTACAGAATTTCCGCAAAGCAATAGGTGTACATAAAGGTTTGTAGGTCGGATAAAGGATAGTTAAAGGGATATCATCATTTATAAATAAACTTTTCTTATAAGGGGGTATGAAATAACATATCCCAACATAATAAAATGAAAATTTAAACAACATAACATAAAAGGAGTGCTTCATAAAATAGGAGAGTGGGAGATCTCTAACGTGAGGGTGTGGCCCCAAAGACTTGGGAGGGGCTTCTTGAAATATTTGTGTACCTTGGGACGACTCTAGGGATTATAGGAATGAGTGTGTTCGTGCTCCAAGTAGTTTGAGTGAAGAGAAATGGTAGCTGGGGTGGGTTTATATAGGAATGGATGGGGATTTCATTACTATATAGGTTTTGGACTCTACATAATAAAATATTCACAACCACAAACCATCACATGGTTTTTGCCCATGTTTTATCCCAAATTGGAGTGGATAAAATTATTTTATATGTCCAAGGGAGGAAATTATTAAAATATTACAGTTGGTGATGTGGAGGTGAGTCACACTCTAAAATAAATGATTTTAAAACATTAAAGTATTTTATAAGTCTTGGAGGATTTATATTGGTTTTACAAAATAAATAAAATAAACCAAAAAACAAAGAATATTTATAAGGTACTTCATTTTTACCCGAAATTTTGACTATCTCAGAAAATTATAAAAAATTCCATCTTGGATAATTTCGATGCCCTAATTCCAAAAATAATATTCATTTATCTAAAAAATTAAAATTATGTAATTTTTAACATTTAATATAAAAACTCAATGTTTTCTAAAAATGATGAATTTTTGACAATAACATTTTTTGAACCCTTATAAAAATTTCATTTGACATCATAAAAATTATATGAATATTTATATATAATAAAATTTAATTAATAATAATATTTTATTAAAATAATATTTATTTAAAAATCCATTAAAACCTAAAAATATATTTCTTAATAGAATTTGAATATTAACCAAAAAATCTATTTATGCTTTAAAAATTATTTACAACGTAACAATAATGGGATGAAAATATATTCATTATTTTATAAGAAAATAATATACAATTTCATATTACTAGGGTATGGATACAAATCCCTTTAATACCTCAGTATACGCCCTAAGAGTAAGGTGTGTGATGGTGGGGCTTTCATGGGGTTGTTCGGGGAAAATGGATTGGGTCATGATCGCGATGAGCTTGAACTTCTCTTGTAAATTGTTTCGCTCATTCTTAAGTTATTGGATCTCATCTCGGGCATGGTTTTGGGAAAATACCAAAAATGATATCTCCCTCATAATTTCGGATAAATGGGATTCATAGGATATTATCCAATTGGTTGAGGTCATCACTTACTTTGTTTGTGTCAAATGGATTTGTTAAAACCCTATATTTATATTAGTCATGTGATCACTATTCAATAGCTATAGAATCAATGTTAAAGATACTTAATGGAGATTAAAATCTTATTTTATATATTAAAATAAAATAATTTCATGTTTTTTCTATAACTATTTTATATAATAAGACATTAAATTAAATAGAAAGGTTAATTTTATTTATCATAGTTCGGGTCATTTCATTCTTCCCCCATTTACAAATTTCTCACTTGAAATATTCTTTTCCCACACTAAAAAAAATGAGGTTAACTATGATTTATCCCCTCCTCTAGTTCCAACATTTCTTCTTCAAACTTTTGGTTTCTCCGCAACACTTTGCTGAGGGGTATTGTCTTATTTCATATTTCTTTTTCTCTACGATCTAAAATATTCATCGCCTACTCTTAAAAGGAAGGATCACTCTCCAATGGTAATTCCACTAGATTTAGTAAATGTGTGGGGTCTCGTTTGTACATAATCAAGATGGTTTCATGGAATACATAACATACTTGAGACAAAATTAGTGGGAGTGATAGTCAATAGGCCGCTACTCTAATGCGATGAAGGACCTAAGAAGGGTCGATTTAGCTTGGACTAAGAATTCCCTTCATCCCAAATATCATCACTTTATTCTATAGAGCTATTTGGAGGAATAACACGTCTCCAACATCAATATCTAGGTCTCATTAATGATTTTCATCATAGAACTTATGTCGAATATGGTCATATTTGATGGTTTTTTAATGGTCGTAACATTATCCACTATTTCCTCAACCATTTTAGAGCCTAAAAGTTTTCATTCCCCAACTTCATCCCAACATGTCATTGTTCTTCACCTTTTCCCAAAAATTTCTTCATAGGGAGCCATTTGGATGATTGAGTGGAAACTATTTTTGTATAATAACTCGTACAAGGGTATATTTTGGTCCCATACACCTTTAAAGACCATTTAACATGATTTGAACCGGTCTTCCAATGTCTAAATAGTATGATTAGATTGGCCATCAGTTTTATGGTGATAGACTATATTGAAATTCAGCTCATTGTTTAGAGAATGATGGAGAATTTTTAAAAACATAGAGGTGAATCTTGGATTTCGATCGGACACACTCAATTGTGGTACTCCATGCATACATACAACTTCTCAGATGTATATCTGTTCTAGTTGATCCAGAGAGAAATACTCCTAAATCACAATGAATTGTTTAGCCTTTGTAAGATTATCCAAAATAACCCAAATAGAATTTTTTCCATTGGATGTCTTTGGATGTATGTTTAAAAAGTCCATGGGGATGTTCTCCCATTTCTGTTTTTGTGTGGGAAATGGTTGCATAATCCCACTAGACATTGTCTTTTCAGCATTCACTTGATGACGTACCTTGAACATTGATGTATATTCAGAAATATCCTTCTTCTTGTTGTCCAACCCATAGTTCTCTCAGATATCTCGATACATCTTTGTGTTTCTTGGGTTAATAGATAATTTTGAACTGTGTACATCATCCAATAGTTCCATCTTTAACTCAGGATTTTATAGAACACAAAATCATGACCCAGATATCATAATTCCTTCTTAATTAACACTAAACTCTGTGGATTTCCATTTCTTTATCGTTTCCAGTTTCTTTTAAATTCCCACATCATTCTTTTGAGAATACTTTATCCTTTAAAAAAGATATGATTAATCAATCATTTGTGAAAGTAATTATGATGTTCCTTAAATTATGGTTCCCATTTCCATCCTCTTCAAATCTACGAATATCGGATCCTTCTCAATTCTCATCAATGATATAATTGTATGGTCCTTTCTTCATAGATCATTCACCACCTTATTTTCATTACCTAGATGGTGGTGGATTGGACATTCATAATTATTGATGAGATATAACCATCTTCACTGTAACATATTAATCTATTTCAATTTGAATATATATTTTAGGCTCTTGAGATTAGTATATATCTCACCCTTCTCTCTATAGTGATAATGATTCCATATTTTCAATGCAAAGATTGCAGCTTCCAACTCCATATCATACATTTCATGGTTATTCCCGTGAATATTTATTTTCCTTGAGCCTTAAAAAATTAATTTGACATTTTTCGTCAACACACATCCTATTACCTTCTTCGGGGAATATTTTAAAATTACAAAGAGTTCCCCACTTGTGGTTAGTGTGAGCATAGGGGAGGTTATAAGCATCGTTTTTAAGTCAATAAAGATTTCCTCAAATTCATAATTCTCTGAAATCATGACCTCCTTATGAGTTATCTTGTTAAGAGGGCTTTAAAATCATGAGATATTTCTCATAAATTGGCAATAATATCTAGCTAACTGAAGGAATCTGTGGATATATGTCACGGCTATTGGCCTCAATCAACCTTCAATTTGTTTTTTCATTGAAGGATTCATATATATCCCATTGATTGGGATGATATTGCCAAATAATATGACTTCCTTCAACCAGAACTCACACTTTTTTTACTTTTCATGGTTATTCCCATTTTGTAAGGTCTTTAGCATGGTACTCAGATTCTCCTCAAGCCCCTCCTTGGTTTTGTATTATATTAGAATATCATCTATAAAGACTACCATATATTTATCAAGAGAATCAATAAAGACTCTATTTATCATGTCTATGAGGATTTCTAGTGCATTAGTGTGTCCAAATGGAATTATAATGAAATCATAGTGCCCATACCTTATATGAAATGTAGTCATGGGTATATCATCCTTATTCAACCTAACATGCTAATATATCAGCCGCATATCCACCTTGGATAAGTATTCTGCTCAATGTATCTGATATAACAAATCATCAATTCATGGAAAAGGATACTTGTTCATTATTGAGATCTTGTTGAGATCACAATAATCAATGCAAAGGTGCATTGACCCATCCTTCTTATTCATGATTAGGACTACTTCACCCCATGGTAAATAACCTGGGCATATAAACCCTTAATCTAGATTCTTCTATAATTCTTTCTTTATCTCCTCATGTTCCAAAATAGACATCCTCTATGAAGTTTTTGAAATATGAAATTCCCCATGTACAATATTAATGGATAATTCAACCTATCGGCTATAAGGAAGACTAAGAAATTCTTCGGGAAACACATTAGTGTATTCCCACAAAATAGGTACATCTTAGAAGATTTTATTTCCTTAGAATCACTCAATAGAGCTAAGTATTATTTATCATAGGGGAATAATATCCATGATTTAGATGATTATTCTAAAGAATATTCATCCTTCTCCATGAACCTATAGGGAATAAGAGGTCGATTCTCTCTACGGAGAGTGATTTTCTTCTCATGGAAATTTATGTTGGCTCTATATAGGAAAGTCCAATCGATGCCCAGAATTGCATCAAATTCCCCCAAAGGGAGTATGACAAGGTTGGTCAGGAATTTCATCGCACAAATTATGATAGGGGAGGATTTGTATCCATGGGATGCAATAATTGCACAATTTTTCTTTTTCACTGACATTTATACTACCATTATTTGTGGTGGTATTTGGATAGTTCTACAAAACATACATGATATAAAGGAATGTGTAGAACTATGTATGATAACCCTACCTTCAACTTTTTTATTCAAATTCTAATTTACCCAATATAGAATTAGGTAAGAGTACATTTAAACTGTTAAACACATAAAGGGGAATCCAATGACATTAAAGGGACGACATATAAATTACATTTATCTATATAACTTATTAGTTTCTAGGATTTAATAAATGTTATCCATGGTCTATTTACTAACATGTATTCTTAAGGGAATTTTTATTTACTTAATAATGTTTATATAGATCTTATGAATTTAACATATCATATCATTTGGGTGTTTCAAACCATGTGCATAGTAAGGATCGTTGTTATGTACCATATTTCCTTTAGTCAGGACTGGAACATCATTTCATAGTTCATATTCTTAGGTACATATGTACCAGAACCATGTCCACTTGTAGTATCTAGATCGGGATGCATTTTATTGATAGAACACTTACTCTCTAATAACCAAAATTTAGGGATGTTTTCATATATATAGTCTTATCACTAAGGATTTTTTAATATATTACTATTATTAATCGCAAAAATAACTAAACCCTTACTCTGATACAAACTATAACAACCCTTCTCTTTATTAAACATTAATATATGTTTTATTACCTAAAAGTAAACTCAATAAAAAACCAAAGGCCAATAAGTCTAGTTTCTTAGGGAATTATGAATAAAACATAAAATCATAAACATGGGATACAACAACAATATTAAAAACTTCCTTAACAATATTTATTAAAAAATTATTTAACATTCCCAAAATACTCCTTCAAACATAAAATTGTATGTGATATCTTGGGGACACAAATATGAAATGGGTGAGCTATAAAGCCTAGTAAGGGAATAAAAAAGGAATAAAATGGGGAATATAATACATTTTATACAATAGTCATATCAATAGAGCATAAAAGGAACATGAATAGTAAGTCATGATGTATCAGGATAATCATAACCTGGGAAATGTGGAAACAACATACACAATGAAATAAGCATGAGTCAAGGATTATTTAACATGAAGGAGCACAAGTCAAGGCTAACCACCCAAACCATTTCACATAGATCATGAGTCAAGGATAAACACCAAGACCATTGCAAAAATTATCATAGGAGACTAACCATTACACAATTCATTGGAGTTCTATCTTGGTGCACCAATTGTAATAATTTCATTCTCATGCAAACGTGTTCCACATAGATCATATAATAAGGACTCCTTCATAATAATAACTTATTACATGATCAAGGAATGTGGAATAAAAAAATGAATGTCCCAAATCAATGATTATTTATTCATAAATTTTAATACCCTTGATAGAAAAATGGTTGTGGTATTTACTACACAACAGTTTTAACATGGAAAATCACGGTGAAATTTCAATAGTATAACGACATTACATAAAAATTCATGAAAATGTATGATGAGAGAGAAAGGGTTATCTTATTATTTGGGAATAAAATTTTTTATAATAGGGGCAGGGAAATACATGTCTTAAATTTATTAAATGGAAATAAAATGATTATGTTTATAAAGAATATTGAATAAAGAGGAGAATGTGAGGATCCCATATAAAATTTCGGGATACTAATGGGTGTATATAAATGATCACATGGTGGATAAATGAGATTTAAATGTGATATCATCATTTATAATTCAAATGGAATGTAATGGACATATGGGAGAACATATACCATCATAAAAGAATGAACATTTTAAAATACATGACATAAAAGGAGTGTTTGATAAAAGAAGGGAGTGGGAGATCGCTTACTTGAGTGTATGATTCCAAAGGCTTGGTAGGGGCTTATTGAAATATTTTTGGTGACTAGGGAGGACTCAAGGTAGTAGAGGTAAAAGTTTTCTCATTCTAAATGGAGGTTTAGTGATGTGAAGTGGAATCTTGGTTGGGTTGATATAGGAAAGGAAGGGGATTTCTTTATTATTTAGGTTTTGGACTCTACATAACAAAATATTCAAAACAAACAAACAATCCCATGGTTATTCCAATGTTTTATTATTAATTATATTGGGCTAAATTATTTTATAATTCCAAGGTCCATAATTATTAAAATATTACCCTTGGTGATGTGGAGGCGAGTAACACTCTTAAAGAAATAGTTTTTAAATCCAAAAATATATTATAAGTCTTTGAGGATTCATAATGGATTTAAAAAATTTTAAATTCAAATTATATTAAAAGAAAAAATATTTTTTAACTAGGATACCTTTTATAGTACTTATTACACCACATTGAGGTCATTATGAGGTCATAAAACACAATATATATATATATGATATTTAATTTTTACCCGAAAATTCGACTATCTCATAAAATTATGAAAAATTCAAAAATAAATAATTTTGAAAAATTTATTCCAAAAATAATATAAAATTTATATAAATAATTTTCTAAATGTGTAAATTTTCACTTTTAAAATAAAAAAGTGATATTTATTGAAAATGATGGGGTTTTTAAAATAACATTTTTTAAACGCTTATAAAAATTAATTTTGACTTCATAAACATTATATGATCATTTATATTTAATAAAATTTATTTAATAATAATATTTTATTAAAATATTATTTTTTACAAAAATAAATTAATTTATAGAAATAGATTTCTTAATTGAATTTGAATATTAACCAAAAATACAATTTGTGCTTTAAAATTTATTTAAAAAGTAACAATAACAGGATGAAATTATATTCATTTATTTTATAAAAAATAATGTACATATTTCAATTAATAAGGCCTTGATACATATCCCTTTAATACACCATCATATTCCCTAATTGTAAGGTGTGCAATGGTGGGGCTTTCCTGGGGTCATTCGGCGAACTTGGTTTGGATCATGATCTTGATGAGCTTAAAATTATATCATAAACGGTTTCACTCACTCTTAAGTTATTGGATCTCACCTTGGTCTTGGTGTATGGAAAATCACAGAAATTTTATCTCCCTTGGAAGCTCTGATAAATGTCATTCATAGGGTGATATCCTACTAGTTAAGGCCACCACTTCGTTTTCTTGTGTCAAATTTATTTTTTAAAACCCTATATTTATATTGGTCATGTGATCACTATTCAATGACTATATTATCAACGTTGAAAATGCATAATGATCATTAAAATACAATTAGATAAAATAAAACAAAAGAAGTGCATGTTTTTTCGAAAACCATATTATATAATAATACATTTAATTGAATCATAAATGAGATTTTACATATAAATGTTTGGGTCATTACAGAACCCATGAACGAACAATAAGTTCTTTATTTCCACATAGAAATTCACCTTCCACAAGATTTTAATTTTGTGGTAAGATCTTACACACACAAAATATTTATTCTATATCCAAGAGGATCCAAATAGAACAAGACCAACAGAGACTTCCATAAAAAACAAAATATTCCAAAACATCATTCGATTGTCACTATTTTAGGTGTCGAGGATTTGATAACCTTGAAAGATACTTCCCATCAACAATGGAGAGAAATGTTCCATAGAATAATGAATGTGTCCATAAGAAGCAATTCAATATACCATAAAATGAGATGAAAATGAAAAATAGGTTTGCAGCATTTTAGTATTAAGTTAGTCCAACATAATTCAAGTAAGATCAAGATTATCAATATGTACTAAGTATGTAGTCAAAAACCGAGATCAAAATGAAGAGAGATAAACAGTCAATGGTTTCATATATTTCTTTTAAAGAATCAGATTACCCTGGAATATGGATCATTGATAGTGGATACACGTCCCATATGATAGGAAATAAGGAACTGATGTCAAAAATCAGACGCAACAAGGAAGGTATTGTAATATTTGGTAATGATGAAGGTATATAAATTATTGGTTCAGAAAAATCCAAGTATGTGGAGGGATACATGAGACCTACATTTTTCTTGGTTATTGAAGGTCTCAGTCATAACATTCTTATTGTAAGTAAACTATGTGACTATGAATATTCTATATGATTTTCAAAGAAATTATGTATCATTGCAGAAATAGGTAGTGTAGTTCTTTTGTAGGGAAATCATAAAAAGGAAAATATGTACCTTTTAAGTGGAGAAGAAGATATGTGCTTTTTGACCAAGGATTAAGAAAAAAAAAGTTATGGAATACATATCTTGGTCATTTGTGGAAAAATTTATTTAAATATCTGGTGAAATGTGATAATTATCAATACCTCCCTAAGTTATCATGTGATCATAAACATTCATGTGATGCTGTTAAAAAGGGGAAATTATTTCAAATACATATAAGGGGAAAGATAATTGTTCAATAAAGGTGCTTGAGTTGGTGAATATTGATGTGTGTGGTCCTATTTCACAACGATATATGGATGGGATGAGAAAATATGTTATCTTAATTGATGATTTTAGAATAATGGAAGGGGTTTCAATCATTAACCACAAATCTGATGTGTTTAATTTCATAAAAAATTCTCGAATGGAAGATGAAAAAAATTTCAGCCAAAGAATCTTGAAGATCGAAACAGATAATAGAAAACAATTCAAAAATATCCAATTAGAATATTATCTTAAGAAACATAAGATAAGGCACCAAGTGTTAGTACTAATAACTCCACAATAAATTGGAGTATTTAGGAAAAGAAATAAAATTATCAACAACATGTTTAGAATAATGATCATAGAGAAAGACCTTCAAAAGATGTTTTGGATTGAAGAATAGATTACATTATTATGCACATCAAATAAGTCATAATAATGTCCAAAATAAGAGAAGAATCCATATGATTTATAGTATGAAAAGAATCAAACATTGAAGTAATTTCAAGTCATTGAAATTAAGTGTTTCATTCTCAATAAAGATAAACACGGGAAGTTTGAATCTCATGAAGATGAAGGGATATTTCTTGGACACTCAAAAAAAATCAAAGAACATAAATTATACAATAAGTGGTTGGGAAAAGTAGTTGATATCCCTGATGTAACTATGTTAGAGAATGAAAATAATCTTTATCTAATACATGATCAATCTCAGAAGTATAGTGATAAAGAGATAAGCAGGTTGAGGTTGTTCGAATTTGAGAGGTGGATTCAGAAAAAGATTAAAATAATAAAATAGATGATCAAAAACTAGTATCTGTACAAAGAACAAAGATTAGTGCCCAAATTGATGGACATAACATTATTGGTTATCAGAAAGTTCAATTGTAGATAATTAGAATGAAGAATCAAAAAGAAAATTTGTTCTTATCACAGGTAGAAACTAAATATTTTGATAAGTAATTGAAGATGAAAAATTGGGCTTAGGCTAAGAATGAAGTTCTTGAACAAATTGAAAAGAATCAGACTTGGAAGATTGTTTTTATTCCAAAGTATAAGAATATCATGGGGAATAAATGGGTATTTCTAAACAATAAGAGTGAATATGGTGTAGTGATTTGAAAAAAGCCCAACTAGTGTGAAAAGGGTACTACTAGATCGAGGGAATCGATGTTGTGAAACACTTTCATACTTTACAAGGATAGATACAATCATATTATTCCTGGCCTTAGTTGTGGAAATAAAGTTCAATGTTTTTCAGATGGATGCTATGTCCACAATTCTTATTGGGGTTCTATATAAGGAAGTTTGTATTAAGAATCAAGATGGTTTTCTCAATCATGAAAATTAGAATAGTGTTTTTAGATGAAAAAGGCACTATATGGGTTTATGAAAGAAACAAGATTATGTTATTCAAGGATAGATCAGTTCTTGAAGAATCCGAGTTTTTAGAGTTGTGGGTTTGATTACAATATCTATATAAATAGTGATAGAAATCAAAGGATGATAGTGCCTATTTATGTTGATGAAAAAATATTTGGCGGATCAGATGAAGTGTAGTTTACTAAGTTCACATAATTCATGAAAAGTGAATTTGAAATGTTAATGATTGGTGAACTGATGTTTTTCCATGATTTACAGCTAACTAACAGAAATTATAGAATATTCATCACTAAATATAAATAGTACAATGAGGTTTTTTGAATTTTAGAATGGCTAATTCCATAGAGATGAAGACTCTAGTGGCTACCTAGATGAAACATTCACAGGATGAGGAAGACAATGCATTCAATGTAATATAAAATTGGAAAATCATTGGAAGTCAACTTTACTTGACACTTAAAAGAACTGAGATTCTATTTTCCACATTCCAAGTAGAATAGTATCAAATAAATCCCAATAAAATCCACTTTCTTGTAGTGAAAATAATACATTATTAAATCTAGGGCATGTTGAATTTCAATTTTATTTATAGTGATAAATCTTAGTAAGATTTATAGGGATAAAAAATGAAAATTGGGTGAGATCAGTTGATGATAAAAAACCAACATTCAGGGGTGCATTTTATCATGGAATATTGTGCATTTCTTGGATAATAAAGAAAAAAATATTGAATTTCATTTAGAACTACATAGGTTTAATATATTGCAGCTACTCAATATTTTACACAGTTATTTTCGATGAAGCAAGAGCTTTATGATACCTTAGTTAAAGTGAAGTTTCTTATTGAAATCCATTGTTATAATTTTATTTTTATAAATCATAACAAAAATCCACTCCATAATTCAACGAAAAATCACATTGAAATAAAATATAATTTTATCAAGGATAATGTGGAGCAAGTGCATGTGAAAATTGAATATATGCCTATATAACTATAGGTTGAAAACATTCTAACAAAGGTTGTACCAAATATTCTTTTGAATGACATCAACTTACTCTAGGAGTTCATTCGACTCCCCACACATGAAAAAAGTATGATTCTGGAAGCCCATATCCTCCAGGTTTGGTGTGTTTTTGCCTAATTTTTTGAACTATTTTCATTACCCTATTGCATACAACAACAAGGTGACATTAGGGTTCATTAAAAGTGGGGGAGAAATTGTGTCTATTAAAGTGGATAAATTCCTTAATCAAGATAGAGGGATATGTTTTTTTAGGATCTATGATGTAGGGTCAATGTCAACATTTTAAGTGTTTAATGTTTTTGAAAAAACATGAAATGATTCTATGACACGATGAGAGTTAGATGCTATATGGAAACTATTCGTAGTTATCAGAACATTGCTTGGACATCTTTAAGCATTCCAAAGAAATTAATCCCAAGTAGGGAAGTATGGGGGTTTTAAATCTGAATATGCTAATGGTTATTAGTAAAAGGTTATATATCATTATAGATAAGGTTTTTGATGAAAGATGATGAGTGGTATTGGAATGAGTTAAATCATTGATGCATTTTTCATGATACTCTTGTTTCTCATGTTGACCATGGCTCAAGTGGGATAAGAGTGTATGTTGAGTAAATCATTGATTGTTATCTAAATCACAAGAATATATGTTTGATATAATATTGAAGAAGATTCATTGAGGTGTCAAAAATGTGAATATTTTTCAACAAATCCCAAGGGGGATTATTGGGAAAATTCCCACATGGAAATATTGCAGTATTTTTTAGTTGACTGTGTTAGTTGACAAATCAGGTATTTGTGATCAGTTGTGAAGTTCTAGAAATATTTTTGAAATGGTATGTTGAAGAATATCTAGGAAAAGGAATGTATTTCATGTAAGTTATATATATAATTTCATACACAATGTGATTTTGTTTCCCACTGTTTTTCAAATTCTTATGGCCTAATTCGGAGGGTGTATAACCTTAAGGAAAATGGATTTCCTTTATGGAATTTTAAAATTATGGTCAAGGCATGCGTTTCATAAATACTATGTACATTTATGTTTTTTTGTGAAGGTTTGGGTCAAAAATGAGCACCATGAATAGTTTAATATTTTATGATAATCTTTGTGATTATAAAAATCTACAGGAATAGAAAATTCCCATGGTTCTTTGTGAAATAGTGATCCCCACAAACGAAATGGGATAAGACCATGATATGGTGATGAGGTGGATGAAAGCATCTATAATTGGTGAAAAAAATATAAATATACCTTTAACTACTTAAAAAATATAGCGATAATTAACAAATATTTTAAGGTTCAAGATTCATAAAGGTGGTTTCCAAATGTAGTTCTTATGAAAAAGTTCTTGAGGAAAGGTGGTTCACAATGGCTATAAACATAGAACAAAAAATGTGAGCATCAAAAAATTATTGATGTTTGTGAAGGCCATGAAATATGACCAAATTTTATTAGATTCATGTAGGAAACATGATCTCTGTAAATGAAGTGATCTTTATGGAAGGTTGTTGTTTCGGGAAGGCTATTTGAGGTTTTCGAAAGAGGTGTTATTTGAAAAGGTAGTGAGCATCCCAAAATTGTTTAGAAAGAATTTTATAGTGGATCTGTAGTAAATTGATATTCATAAAATTGGGGAAAGTGGAACTTAAACATAGTATCTCTCTACAGTTGAGCATACGTTCATTATTTATAATGAAGCGACCGACATTTAAATAAACTATAGATGAATCCATTCCAAGATAAGTGAACCAAGAAAAAGGAAGAAGGTGATCTTTTCCACTATAAGTGACCCAAAGAAAGAGATATAGGGAGTGACCATTGGAAAAGGAGTGAGATGGACCTATACATTATAAAGGATGTGATCCTCGGAATATAAGTGTTTTACCCTAAAGCTTGTATTTTGGCAGTGAGCCTTAGTGAATTTGGTATATTGGAAAATCATCATTTTATGCTTCTTAGATTTATACCAGTGAGGGTGAATGAAGTAAAATACATGTCCCTCATGTATGATTTCACTTTTTTCTTACATTTCTATAAGATAATGAGAGAAGTGTGTTTTTTAATGATAAAACAAGATATGAAGGGGCAGTTGTTTTAATATTTCATACCTTGATTCACCCTATCCCCCCTAAGGATATTTAACCTAGTTGGTCTAAAATTAAGATAATGTGTTCACTTTTAAACTTTATATATAACTTAATAGAATAAGAAAACTAAAACATAAAGTCAATGTACATGTTCTAATCTAGGGTAAATCTTTAGTGAAAATAAAAAACTAAGCATTTCCTTTGGGTCCATGCTAAGAACACCCCTAAAATGTTTTATTTGAGTTATTTCAAAACCTCGCATTTATTATATCCTTTAATAGGATTTTATAAAAGGATACTAAAGAACCATCTAAAGAATAAAAAGTTTACAAACTTTACTTTTCACTTTATTTAGAAAATGTCACTATGAACTTTATGAAAATTAACTCATAATGTCATTTTTAACCACTTCTTTTCTAGGATTTCCCACAACATGGATCAGTTAAAGAAAATGTTAGTTGAATGAAATAGATAAAATAAAACTTTAGTTTTTAAATTGAATTTTAATTTAAAAAAAGCCTATAACCATAATGATTTAAAAATAATTAAAATATTGTATCATTTAAGGGGGGTCAGTTATGTAAGATACCACCATACACTTATAAGTAACACAATATGAGTCTTTTATAAAACTTTAAATAACCATAAAATTTACCCAAAAATATACTACATGTGGTTATGTACAAATTTATATTAAGGTAGAGGTGACCTATATGTTTCAAGACATACTAATCTTGGTTTAGGTATATGGGTAGCTATTCCCAGTTTATAAAGTCATAAGTGGATAAATTAAAATTAGAATCACATTTAAGTGAAATCTAATGAACATAGTTTTCTTAATGATTTAGAACATTATTTATAGGTTTATCTGATAGATATAACATGCCAAAATTTAATATTTGGTCCAAGTTTGTCACTTAAGGATTTATTCATGTGTTATCATTCCCGTGTTATGGAGGTTCTACAGGCGGTTCTACAGTTAGCCTTATAAGTGGTTAAGTTCCTACCAACTCAGTAGTATGTTCTTGAACACCTTCCCAATGTTCACCCTGAAGACATTATAGAGACATAACTCTAAAATTATAGGAAAAAACTTCAATGATATTTTACAACTAATATATTAATGAAATGTACCAAAATGGATCAAATCCTATTTGTAAGAAAAAAACTGAAGAGATTCAATTATGATAAAATTATAGGCATAAGAGATCACCACCCATGAAATAATATCCTCACTACTGACAATTACTTTCATTAATGTGTATAATTCATCTCTTTAATCATAATTTCTCATTTTATAGAGTTTTAATTCCATGTTATATAGGAAAATACCCTTTAAATTTCAATTGGAATCACTGTTTAATGGAAACCAATTCAATTATAAATCATAGTTCATCATTTATATATATATATATATATCAATTTCATGGTCTAGTGTTATGTTTCTTCCATTTAAAAGTAATAAATTCCAACTCCATAAATTCCAATCGGCATTTCATGTAACCTTAACCAGCATTATAACTCATATATGATCTTAGGATGTATTAATTCCATATAAAATAGAATAGTTTTATGGATCACCTTTCTCATTTTCTAGAGTCATATAAACTTTTTAAATTGTAATTGTCCCCTATTTAATTTTACACACTAATGTTTTATCCCATGCAAGCAAGATCCATATATCTAACATGCCATAATTGGTTTATTAATGTGCCACCACAAAACAATGCATTAAATGAACATTTAGGTTGATACATACATAATAATTAAATTTTTATATATCCAATACATCTAGAAAATATTTTAGTCTAATAACAGATTTAGAATTCATGGCACAAACATGATGTAGGTATTCTATGCATTAAACCAAATAAGGCATGGAATATGCATAACATATAAATCCTCATGTTCCAATTGTGGATCATGAATAAAACATCCTTTCCACATCGGTCCAAGGGTAAAAAATACATAATAATAATTAATTACACATGTCATGTGCATCTCTATATGGTGAAATTACTATAAAAATAATTGGAAAAATTTATAACATCATATATCATCCTAGGAAACTTGTATTTTTTCTTATATATATATTAAAAAATCCCATGCAGATTCTCATTTCCAAATTATTACATATCTTATTCTACTATAAAACAATACAAAAAAATAAGGCTATTAAAAAAGAAACCATTGATGCAACTTGAGATATCCAAGACTAGGTTCACTCATATGTAACCAAACTCGATCGGCCACATGGTATCAAAACTCCCCCCCCCCCGCATTTGAATGGGTCTGCCGATTAGCAGTGAGGTTCTACAATGGTAAGGTAGGGAGAGAATACCCTCATAATCAAATTTATTGAGAATTATATATAATAGATAGATATGTATAACTAAGATAATAATTATTCTTTCGATGCTAAATCATACAGATAATTAAAAAAAATTAAAGTAATAACCAATATTAAATACAAAATGATGACATATTATGAGACAAAAAAATGGTAGTACGGAGAACATAGATGGGAATATATAGTACATGATGTAAAAAAATATATAAAAATAGGGAAATCTAAGATCTACTAGCATCACAAGAACTACATATATCCTCTACTCCTGTAATATATCCTAATAAACAAATTAAGAATCCATTTTTCAGAACATTCTCTTATCCATAGCTGTAACATTGAAATATATTCGGGTACTAATCAAACACCCAAATAGGGTGTGATTAAAACTCATTAGGACACAAATAATGGTGTACATAAAAAATCTAGTCCATGTTTATAAGATCTAACTATATGAAATATGTATAACAGAGTTAAATAAATAAATAAACGTCTAGTGTGATCCATGCTAAGGGTTAAATTAATAACAAGGTTAGTTAGTAAATAAATAATAAGTGTATATTGAAATAAACATATCATCTACAATATATGCTAGATATATCAACAATCATACCTATATGGTCCCGAACTCAAGGTCAATGACCAAGAAATCTTCCACAGGACTATGTAGCTCAACCATGGTAAACTCGATATAATATAGACCTATGATGGCATAGGAAACCAAGGCCCATGGACAAGAAATCCTCATCCAGTTCGAGGATCAAGTCATAGTTAAACACAGTTAATAATTATATGTATCCTAAGTAATTAATATAAATTAGTCAAAGTAATCCATATCGAAGGAGATAATCCATATAATCCTAATTTTCTAGAAAATGAAAGTTGGTCATTGATTTCATACCATAATTCCCCCATTGGTGTCATAGCATTTTATCAAACATCAAACATTTCATATAGGTATTCCAAGTGGTCATGTTTATTTCAATTCAATTCGTCAACAAAATTAGATAATAAACATACCTAAAAGTGATAAAATGGTTCATGTTAGTTTCCCTTCAAATTATAAATCTTTTAATTTAGCTTCCCAAATTAAGTAGGGGAAATGAGGTAATAAACCTTTTAATAAATCATTTAGTTCTTATAAAGCTTACAAAATCAAGTTCCAATCCCACCACATCCAACAGGGTGGTTTAATCATAGGAATTACATTGATCCCACCTAAAGGGGTAGTTTAGTCTGAGGTTGTACATAAAAAAAATCTAGTGTGAGGCCTAGTACTACAAGGTATAGACATCGATAATTTTAGGGAAAATGTATATAACACAAACATTATATCGGTATCATACTCCTCACCAAGTATTGTCCTATAATTCAACCTAAAATAGGAGAAATCAAAAAAAATTGAATTTGATAGGTTGATCTAATGTTACTAATGGTTATTAAATTAGATACTATATAGATGAGATATCCCAAATCCTACAATTAGAGTGTAAGAAATCTCTCAATGAAAGGAGGGTTTTGTGTGTTTTAGGGATAAAGAATAATGTTAAAGGTTTAAAGAAATTATGGTAAAAAGTGTAAATTGGCTACTTTTTAAGCGGAACACGGTTAGCCAATCCATGATAAATCCTTCCACACCAATTTCCCAATTGGATATCCCCCTCACACGATTAGGTGTACGGTTTGACATACCATGAACAACCCATGAATACTCATTATACAAAGCCTCCACCCCCTTGAATAGTTATGATCATGTTTTAAAAAATCCGTGTTCCAACCATTCTCAAAATGACTACAATTTATTTAATGTTTTTCATAGCCTTGTTTCCTCCCTTGTACAGTTGAACTAACCATTCACCCCTCTTACTATGATATATGGTTTAGCTAATATGTTACTACTAACCATGTGCTAACCATGTCCCTCATACGGCTTCTCCAAAAACTAGAGCCTGGCATCTGAACAACCCCGATATTATCCCAGATACTTCATGATCTCCTTATTCATTCTTATATGGATAAAATAATATGTTTAAATTGAAAATTAAAGGATCCAAACCTTGTAAAAAACATTAATCCTACAAATTTTATGACTAATAATGAATTTAAACTTATCACATATTTTAAATATACTGATCCAAAATATGAATTTATTTTTAAAATATTATATTTCAAGATATTTTAGAAATAATATCTAATATAAGTTCCCAAAATTCATAAAACTAATTTTTTATAAAATATTATCCACATAAAAGATTTTATAATTATTTTTTCCATAGAAACTTGAGTTTTGGTCATTTCTATGAATATATTATACGATTATTAAAAAATGAAGTATATTTTAAATAATAAAAATTATAAAATAAAAAGGCACCTTCCAACCACACTATTAAATGCATGGATGAAAAATTGTATTTTTATTAGAATAACAAGTACCATATGATCAAAAAAGTGAATCATGGGTTTCTAAATTAAAAAATAATATTTTTAAATGATTTTTATATAAATGATTATGTATTTATTTTATTGAGAAAAAGGTTTTATAAATTTTTAATTCAACATTATATCATCATAATGTCATAAAATTTCTGGTATTTTCTAAAAAGTGTTTTTTACTACTCATCCAAAAAATAAACCTTTTTAAAAAATTCTAAAAAACTCACCCTATGATAATTTTGATTTTAAAATTAAAAAATAAATTCCATTTAATCAAATTAAAATTCCAAATTTTATAAATTTATATTTTAAATGAAAATATAATATAAACTCTTTTATAGAAAAATTTCCACTTTAAACTTAAGTGTTCTTAACCTTACATAATATCAATTACCAATTCATGTTAATTTATTATATTTCACATCATATAATCATAATTTATTAATTTTTAACATATTTTTTAATAAATTATTATTCAATTTAGTTCGGTGTATCAGAAAACCTAATCCATCGAACATAATATTATTTTAGGAAAAAAATATTTTAATATATTTGCATGTCACATTCTCCCCCACCTGAAAAAGAAATTACATCGTCTAAATTTAAATTGTTTCATACCAAAATAATTTTATCCTAACATATTAATAAAATAAAATGAATATTTTACCATGATAATAAATTTCTATGTCACTTTCAGGAAAATTGGTACTTCTCAGTTAAAATTTTTAAAACTATATATCTACCATTATATGACTCATACTTGTGAATAGATTATCAAAAGAAAAACTTGATAATTTTGTGATAGGATTTGATATATTTATCCTCAAATTTATTTTTCCATCAATAAAGTGAATATGAAAAAAATACTTACTTGACTTCATTACATTCCCTATGAAATATTTATCCTAAGGTTTTGTTTGGAGCAGTTTATACCACTACTTGACCTCATATTTTGAATAATATATAACCATGTTGAATTATTCATGATTTAAGTAAAAATAATAAAATTTAACATATCATAATATCCAGAAAATATATTAAAAGTCATAATCCCAATTCTTATCCATTAACCAAAACCAAAATTGATTATCACATGTTAAGATAATTCAAAATATTAATGTACCTTTATATGAAAAATTAATTTAATAATATTCAAAACCTCAACAATAACACAAAAATTTTCAATTAAATCATTTTACTAATTACTAACCTTGAAAATTTTCAAAATATTCTAGTTGAAATTTTAAACTCAAATATAAGAATTATTTAATCACATATTCTTCCATAATTAACTTATAATTTACCCTCAAACTACATCAATTACTCATAATGTTACCTTCCAAAAATATTTATTCCCTAATCATATATTCTACAAAATATGAAAATATTTTCCATAAATAACATTAATCACCATAGAACTACAAGAAAGTCATATATTATTCTTAAAGATAACTAAATCGTTATTACTCAATTAATTTCGATCAATTTGACATAAAATGTCATAGACAAAAATTTCCCATTTATCTTAATTTCTATAATAGTTTCAAAAGTATTTTGAACTTCTTAAAATTAAATTTAACCACCAAATCACTTTTTTTAATAACATGGTTATCTATATGATAAAATATAAGTTTCCAAAAATACAATAACTTTTTTCCCAATTAACCATAATTACCCCAACATCAATGATCATATTAATCCATTTTGTAATCTATAAATAAATCCTACATTATTCTTAAATCAAAATAAAAATATATCAAGATATAATTAATAATCTATGAATATAATAACATAAGACCTAAAAATAGTGTCTATAGTTTGTATCTTATGAGCATTCTTAAATATTATCAATCCTTAAATAAAATACCCCTACATCATAACTCACTGAACCCTATAAGTAGATACTTCAGTCACTCAAGTTCCATCATAAAACACAAACCAATATTTTTCATTTTATTCCTTAATACTTAATTCCAATAATAAAAATTAAAATCATCTCATAAGATTGATAAATGTCAATATAGTCATGTTTCCAACAATAATCATAATAAAACTATTAAAATAATTCATACCATTTATAATTTAATATCAATTTACTAATCTTTAACTATATAGGAACAAAATTTTCTAAACTAGTATTCATAAAATCTTGTTAAAAATCATAATATTTAATCCTTTGGAATTTATTTTAAATATTCATATTCTACCCTAATTTAAAAAATTCAACTCATATCTTATAAGGAACATTATTCATGTCTTTTGTTTTAACCGAACTCTTTATTTTTCCTTGGATGTTAATTTCCATATGCCCTAATTTAACACTTATGAAACATAATTATATCATTATAGGAATTTTTCTTAAGTAATAATTCACACATTATTAATACATATTTTGTTAAATATTTTTTCTTTCATGGTATTTATTATCTTAACATTCAGAGAACTCTATTATTTTATTTTTTTTATAATGAAACCCACCTAGGTTCAGGTATTTAATCATAACTTTGGTTATGTATTTGTGCAAAACTATAATAGATTTCACTACATATCCTATATTGTTCAGTTTCTCATATGGATAACCACCATTATTGTCTGTCACTAATATTTTTAACTTGGTTCTTACTAGTTCTAGCCAATTACTATGTCTAAAAATGGTTAGTTTGATTCTATCAAATAAAATAAAAATAAAACATCTTATGAGTAGGAAAAATAATATTATATCCTTAAACATGTCATCTTCTATTAAAATCCTTTAATTCATCCAAAAAACAATAATTTCCCATAACATATAATAATTTGATGTTATATAAGACTTATAACTTATTCTTTCAACCCATCATACTAAACATGGAATTTTTCTAAATATTTTTAAATTACATATAAAATATTAACATTTAAACTTCTAAAGTTATCTAAACCCATTATTTAAAACCAACTATAAAGCCACATGGTAATACACCAAGATCCAGTGATAAAAACATACTATTTACAAGTTTGATGCCAATTGTGACATCCTATAACAGAATCGACCCATTATTTAAAGATTTAGAAAAAAGGGTTCACTTTCATACATTTCTGGGATCTTTTGGTTAATAGTTTTGGCGAATTGTGAAAACTAAAAAAAAGTTTACACTTCAATGCAATGTATATTATTTTTCACAAAAAAATTCTCTTATGTTTACAGTCCTTTTTATTTTATGACCAGTTTTATTCATTTAACGCATTTTTCAATTTACTTGTATATTTCTTTATACATACATAAGGCCCATGAAAAACATTTGATAACATGGGATGATAAAAACAAATCCTCGAAAGGGATATAAAAATAAACAAAAACTATTTATCCCTTCATAAAAAAATGAAATTCCATAAAAAAAGTTTTTATTTTTTAAAATTAAACATTTTGTTAAAAAATAATTTATATAAACATGAAATTAACATTATTGTGTGAATATTTTAAAAAGAAAAATTATTATTACTAAAGTTAAAATAATAATACAAGGGGTTTTCAGGAAAAACGTGAAAGCATTTCCTCCAAAAAAACCATTCACAGTTTTAAAATAATAAACCATCATTTAAATCATGTAATAATTTTTTTACCTTTTTAAATAAAAATATTTCACTAAACAATACTTGGTTATTATAGAAAATAGTTTTTCTACCTTTGGGAAATATCTTTATACCACTCTTAAAATCACCCTTACAAAGGAATAACATACCTGGTTAATTCCAATTACTTTATTGGTGTAACTTATAAATAGATAACTTATGCCACTTCATTAGGGTAACTTATAAATAATTAACTGTGTCCAATTTATAACAGTTAATTATAACTCGTTAACTAATTACACTTCATATTAATAACTTAAAATCGGTTAACATTGTACACATTAAAAATATATTAGAGGGAAATATTATACCCCCCATCATCATAAACAATGTCTAAGAATCATAAAATGAATGAAAAAATATTTCATTTTCTTCATTACACTCATAATAATTGGAATCTGAGACCATATTCAAAATAACATTAAATTGACACAAAAACATTAGAATAAATAAAATTTTTCTTTGGAAAACATTATAAAAACTAAGAAATCCCAAAACAATTGGAACAAGATGTTTTTTCAAAAAAACCATAAAAATATATAAGGTATGATTTAGTAATAATAATATTTATGATATTAGGAAAAGGAATATTGTGGTAAACATTAAAATAAATTATCTATTGGAACTTTTGTAAGGAAAATAAAAATTGAACAATATTGAAACCATTGAAAATATTCATTTGTAAACCTTTTTAATTAAATTAATAAGTAGTCTTAAAATATATTTAAAATTTATTATTAATAAATATTAAAATTATTTAAAATTTAAAACAAAATTGATATGGTGGAAAATGTGTTTCAATAATTTAAAATAATATTTTAAATAAAAATATTTTACTTTCAATCATGAATCACAACCCATGTCTTTAACATTGATAAATAAATAAATTACATAAATTATATGATATATTAAAAAAATTTGTTCATTACATTATTATTATTCCATTTATTTAGTTTATTACATATTTTTATTCATTTATTAAATCATTTAAGTTCACATTTTATGTTTTGAGGTCGTTCAGTCTTTAACCTCTAAAATTGAAGAGATAGGTTGATTGAAGTCAAAGGGGTCTTATTTCAACCATATTCAGAATCATAAAAATGTTATAATTATTATATTAATATGAAAAATATAATTCTATAACTATAGAAGTAATTTGTGCCTGAAGAATGAAATATATCACCACATGGAGGTGGTAGTCCTCACACAAGAGCAGAGTTTACATTTTTTATAAAATATTAAAATGATATAAAGAAGAAAAAGGTTTACCTTTAAAAAATTATAATCATATTATAAATATCAAATTAATTATTTAAATTCATCCATGTGAGCATCCCTGTGGGATAGTAACAAAAAATGAAATTCATTTCTACATTCAGGTGGTAGTCTACACTTATACAGGAGTTAGGTTTCCTTTTTCCGATGGATAAGAGGAGGTGATGAAAAATTAAATTCATCACTTCATGGATATAGTAGTATGAACGTACACAAAATTAACATTTTCATTTCATATAGGATGTAAAGGAGAAGGAATAATTTTTTACCAATTAAATAATAACATTTTAGTATATTAAATATACTCATTTCATTATATTATTATGGTTATAAAATATTAGAAGGAGGTGGAAGAAGAAATAAACTTGAATACTTATCCTTCTTATTTTGATATCATCCTTTTCATTGAAATTAATCCCTTTTGAGTGGAGGACTATTTTCACACCAAGTTTTTAGTATCTTATTATGGAAAGTTTGGAAATGATTCTAATAATACTTATTACAATAATTATAAATCATATTTTTCTTATAAAATATTATATAACATCTCATTTTATAAGAAAAAAGAAATTGATATTTCAAAATTATTTAGTCTTTAAGGATCATAAAAGTAATTTTAATATGATTAGTGGATCACAAATGGACAATGGATTAAATATTAAACAATTTCCTATCAAATATTTCCATTAATAAGTTTTCTATTTTTTAAAATTGATTGATAAAATAATTTTTTTGGATTAAATATCTGAAAATACATTTTTAGGAAAATTCACATGATTTTACTTTAAAAACTTCATGATAATAATAGAGTTCAAATAAAAACACTCAAATCATCAATTATACTCTATAATTAATTATATATTTATCATAACATCATAATTAATCCAAAAATTATCACTCATACAATTTTTAAAATCATTTACTTTATTTTTCAACATATTACACAAGTGTTGTGTCGATGTTGCGTAAGAATTTTAGATTCATATAGTATAATTGTAAAATTAAAAAAAATTAAATAAAAATAAATTAAATTTGTTCATAATAATTATTATGATATGTAATGATTCATAATTTATTTTTATCTTTATATTTATCATTAGGGTTTAGTAAGTGAGGGAGAGCGATATTTTTTATTATATTAATTTCATAATACAAAAGCAATGTCATAAATAAAAAAAGTGGAACCAAGTGAAAAAAATTAAAAAATCGGAAAATGGATATGAAAGATACACTCATAAAATAAAATTTAAACAATATTTATACGTATTAGTGGCCTTATCTATTAGATTAACACCCACTTTTACCCTTTTAAACCTTTTCATGGTGAATACATTATTAATTTGGCAACATAATTGTATGACTAAAATTGAAATATAACTCCTTAGATTATTTTAATATAATAATTAAAAATATGAAATCTATAATATAATATTAAATTTCTAAAATTAAAATTTATTGATTCTAATATAATTGAAAAAAATTGTGAAAATTATTTTTAGAAAAAAAGTGTTTTCAGGTGTACAAATTAATTGTTACTTATTTAAGAAAAACACTCATAATAAGTGGAAATTACCTTGAGTTAATGGAATTGTTATTAATAAAATAGGTTCTTTTAATTGTAATATTTCCATAATGAAAAGTAACCATCAAACCACACTAGTTCATATAAAGATCCAAAAAATAGTTTTTTTAGAATAAATGTAACGTAGGTTCCAAAAAGTAAAACATAAGTTTCTAAATTTAAATTATTTATTTATAATTCTTTATTATACACCTTAAATGAATATTTGGTCGATCCAAAGGTTTTCAAAGAAAAATATTTCAAAAATTCATCATCATGATCTCATAAAGGTTGAAATATTTGTAAAATTGACTTTCTCATTATTTACCCAAAAATCTACCTTTTCTGAAAAATCTCAAATAATTCACCCTAATATAATTTAAATGGGTTAAATTAAAACATTAATTCCACTTTATCAGATAAAAATTCCAAAATTCAAATATTTATCATTTATATGAAAATAATAAATATAAATAAAACCATTTTTATAAAAACAATAAAACTATTTTAAATATTAAGTGTTTTTAAAGTTATTTCATATCAATTACCAATGAGTGTTGATTTATTTTTTTCACATTGAATATTCATAATATATTGATGTTTAAATTTTATTTTAATACATTTTTATTCACATTAGTTTTGTGTTGTGTATAACATAAGTTATTGAACATAGTATTATTTAATTAAAATAAATTCTAAAATCTCAAGGCGTTACAAAAGGTGCATGTTGAGCTAACAAGAGTCCATGGGTAGATTTTGGGATTCGGGATGTGTGGTAGATAGCCTAGTTTGGTTCAATAGGGATATTTGTGAAGGAATCAGAGGCATAATCCATGGTCAATGGGTGAGATGGTCATATGGCTCATGCATAGTGGAAAATACTATATTGAGGGTGGATTAGGTATTGGTGTGAACCCCGAGTTGGTTAATTCCTCTAATATTAGATTATGTTTTCTGAAAATATTTTTATCTTGACAATAGGTTTGATATTTATTCTGAGTTATAAGTGAGATGATAATTAGTAGAGGTTTGGGGGAATTATTGACTACTTGGAAACGGGGTTCCAAGGGGATTTATTCAAGATAGATCAGGATGGTCCCTGGTTAGCAGGACCATGTTGTTATGCAAGTATCAAAAAATGATAGGACATTCCTTTCATGAAAAGGGTCAGATATATCCTACAGACTGAGAGAACACCAAGGGGTGTTGTATTCATCTTGGTGTCAATGAGAAGATACTAAAATGGGTATGGTGGCCCTAGTATATACCCTTATAGGTGAGATTTCAAGGTTGATGATCTCAACATGATATTGTTGTGTGACTGGGATAGTCTCTATAGGACTGGACTATAAGTCTATGTGGGTGATGACATGTAATTAAAGGTGTGGGGCTACGTCTGTACTAAATAAAGCCTTGGTGATGATATGGTGAGCTTATGATATGGGATATGTGCAATGATTATTATTTTTTATGATTTTAATTGTGTGTATAAAAGATGAAAAAATAGAATTTGGCCTCACCTTAAGTTATTGGAACCTAATATTAATGATAATGTACTTGTTATTTTTTGATGTGATATCTGAACCTACTTTTAATTATAAGGTATTGGTCAGTATTATGGCCTCTATTTGGGTGAGAATTTGTTGTCAAGTAACACCTTGAGTGAGTTTGTGGGTCCTGATTATAGTGTGATATAGACCCTAAAAGGAATGATAAGGTAGGGGTCATGATAATATATTTTTATTGAGTGATAAGTCACTTTAATAATTTAACAAACAAAATTTTTATAAATTAAATACTATTTTCAAATGAAAAAATGAATTCTTATGTAATGAAGATACAGAGAATACATGAACTACATTGGTTATATTATACCATTATATTTCATATCATATCGAATATAAAAGACTCTTAGGAATCATAACCATTGATAAAATATCCATTGTTTAGTGATCATTATTATTAGTATATATCAGAGGTGATGATAAAATCCAATTGATACAGGAGAAAGAAGAAATGGACTTGAATAGTGGAATTATTCCCACTGAATCCCATTTCTTGTAGATTTTTTGGGAGACAAAATCACAATAATTTTTCTTTGAACAATCCTATTCTATTTTTCAACAAATAATGCATAAGTGAAACCTTTTATGGGAGAATTTTAAGCTTCTCTAGATCTTGTCCTAAACCATGATCACCAAACCAACCCAAGATATTGTCACCATCACACACCTTACACTTAGGGAATATTATGGTGTAATAAGGGGTTATGTATCTATAACTTACAATATGAATCTTTACAATTAAATTTTAGTAAAATATTAATTATATTCATCTATTTTATTAAGTATTTTGATAAAAAATAAATTGTGATATGGGAAATAAAAATTGTATTTTTTGTGATATATATATATATAATAAATAAAGATTCATTTTATAGATAAATTCAATATTTTTAAAATAAATATTTTTTTAAAGAAATATTCTTATAAAATAGTATTTATTTTAATATAAATGGTAATATAATTTAATAATGCCTAGAAAAAATCTTTATAATGGTCAAGAAACAACAGTTCTCTTAAAATAAATATTTTTCAATAACTTTGGATTTTTTTATTAAAAATTATATATTAACATATTTAAAAAATTATTTTGATAAAATAAATATTATTTTTGAAATCATCATGTACATATTATTTAATGGTTAATTTTTCATAATTTTCTAAGATAGGAAAAATTTTGGGATAAAATTAAATACAGTCAAAATATATACTATGTATTATGATATCATAAAACCAAAAAGGTGATGAAATAAATAATTTAAATAGAATCATTGATCAAAATTATTTTTCTCCTTTAAAATAATTTTCTTTTGAAGTTATTTGATAAATTTTATAAACCCTTACCGATTCCTCCAAAACTTATAATATATTTTACGGTTTTAAGATTATTTCCATAGAAACATGACCCACATTCACAACACAGAGGATATTATTTTAATGATTAAATATATTTTTTATATATAATATTTAAAACCACTCCTCTTTAGCTAAAAACATTAAAAACCCCATGATAATGTATGTGGTTTGGATTATTTTATCCTCTAAAGTCCAAAACATATGCATAGAAATTAATGAAGAATTCTCATATGTTTTTCTATAAAACAAACCCAACCACCAACTATGATTCACTAAAAACCTTGATAATGAATTTAATATTACTTTACCTATCTAAATCCCTCCCAAGGTGTTCCAAATATCTTAAAAATATCCTCAAATTGTTTTATAATTTCTCTCTCAATGTAATGGATCTTCTCTTTCTTATTTTTATATAGGCCCCTTCTTTATATCATGTTTTTTTATTTATAGTTTTTCTTTGTTGGGATAAATTTTTACACCTCCCTATTACTATCCATATTATTCCCAAGTGATGGTAGAACCCTTTCAATCTTATTCAACCTTTCCATAAACCATTATATACACATGTTATGTTCTCGAAATTATCCTACAATTTTTTATGTCAAAAATTTCTGTAGTGAAAACCCATACCCATTTTAAATCAAGGAAATTCACCTAGTTATACTTATCCTTCAGTGAATTTGTAATTTAATTTATTTAACCCACACTCCTTAATCATGGGGTGAAAACTAATGAAAAAAATAATTATGTTGTATGGTCTATGTGGAACACTTATGCATATAAATGATATAAATGTAACAGGTGGTCCCAGAAGTATATATCCATCCGATGAATTGCGTAATGTTTTTATCTAATGAGATAAAATTTATGATTCAGGGGAGGTTATCCTAAGAACACTATATGTAATTCCCCAAGGTTTTAAAAAATAAACAAAATTCATGAAACTTTAGTTTAATTAGATATTTATAACTAGCCTTTAAACATAATTTTGCAGCTTCTAGGTTTTGAATTTCAAAAAACGGTCATCTACAACTGAGATCAGTAAGTTATTTGGAGTCAAAAAGAACCAAGTTGATTTTCTTGGTTAATAGTAACCTAACATTTTGAATATTATTATGAATAGTAAATGAACCTAATGAATATTAAATTGTGCTTTTATTTTATTTTCTTAATGTTATAAGATAATGAGATGTCGGTTAACTTTTCAATGTGTTAAAAAAAGAGTTATATACATAAAAGTTAAATTTTGGAATAAATAATGATTTTATTTAAAAATTAAATTAATAATATTAACAAAATTATTGTTTAAAAATGGAGTTCATTTTAAAACTATAGACATAGAAAAATGGTTAGGGTGAATTTCTGGGATTTTTCTGAAATAGTTGAATTTTCGATGGATAGTAAAAATATAGTTTTGAGTTATCTGTATGATTAATGATAGAATTAATGATTTAATAGTGATGTAATAATGTTGGTATAATTTTTTATAGTAAAATAAGATATTAGGTTTCCTTTGTGGCTAATATGATGGGAAAATACTATGGGTAAGCCCAGGGTTTTTCAAATACCACTAATGAGGTGTCCCATGAGAATTAGTAAAATATTCACTCACTTTTGATATAAATACCAACCCATTACTTAGTTCCATTCATTACATATTCCTTAACAACAATTATATGGTCTTAGTACCTCCCTATTAGTCCTCCCAAGGTGTTTTCAAGACCCCATGGTCCCAACCTTCAAGTCTTAGGAGTAACTCTAAATGGTTAGATAATTCTCAACTTCTTTCTTTTTCCATTAAAGTTCTCATTTTCTGTGGTATAACATTAAATATTCTATAACATGTTATTATTTATATTTTATTATATCTCTATATTGTATTATGATTCATTTATGGATGTTTTAACCCTATCCCCTCTCTTTTTAATGTCTTCTAAAACCATGTTAGGCTCAAGAATTTTCCTAAGGGATTTCTCAATAATTCTTTTATTTCCAGTTCTTCTCTTTTCTTATTTATTCCTAGTATTCCCTTGTCAAAGATGAATGAATGATATAGTATCTTAAATATTCTTTATTTTATCATGTTTATGTAATATTCACATTATACTTCTTCCCCTCTCCCACTTATTCAATTAATTAAAACATCGGTCATGATGTGTCGATTTACCGACTTCATGGACAATGTGATTTCAATTTCTATTACATCATTCAAGACTGGTCATGAAACCGTTTTTATGGATGAAAAATATTATAATTTATGTACTTTATCTTATATTAGTTTATGGAATCTTTTTTTACACATGTTATTAATTTATAAAACCAAATGATTTTTTTACAATTGAAGAATCTCCAAGATGACTTAAACAAGTATCAATAAGACTTTAACTTATGAATCATCCTCATGTCAGAATTCAAAATCATAAAAGGTATAATTTATGGTTATGTAAAAATTTATATACCACACCATTATAATTATGGAGTTACACTTCTAATAGAGAATAATATTCAGCATGAACTGATCATGGAAATCTTGTAAAGAACGCACCCAAAACAATGTTAGGAATAATGTACTAACAATTAAAAGGTGAAATATTGTAATAAAATGATCATATATGGTATTATAAAGAGTAATATGTTTCTTTAAGATATTAATAACACTATTTTAACCATTATACATGAGGTTTAAACATGTTTGAAGTAAGAAAAACTTTAGCTAAGAGAATTCTTAACCAAATTTCCATTCTTTGGGATAACCTTCTTATTTATTAATTGTGTAGTAATAAGATAATTGTTGTGATGAATTTTTGTTTATATAATGTTGAAATATGTGTATTCACAGTATATACACATATCCATTCCATTCTATTAATTCTTACTCCATTTATATTATAGGGTACTTTCCTTTAAAAATCCTTTTAAAACTCTCTTTAATAAATTTCTAAAGGATTGTTTTTTAGGTGTTTGGAATGAGGGTTTTCTCTTTATTTCAAGATACTTTGTTACCATGATATATTCATTGGATATTATTTATGTTGGTTTGAGCCCATTATAGCTCATGATATGTTGTCTTGAGCACATTATAGCCCCATATTTGACTGGTGAGCACCATTATAGCTCTCCAATGCATTGGGTACTCCAGAGATGGAAGTTGACCAAAGGGTTATTCCTTGTGTAAGGGTGAATGTAAGAGTGATATGGTAAATATTTTCCCAGGAAACCATATGATTTTTCAATGCATATTGGTTTTTATGATTTTGGGTTTTATTGGTTTTTATGTTATCACTTAATGAATGATTTTTTTATATCCCTTACTGAGTTTTATACTCATCTAAATATTTCAAAAAAAAATTCATATGATATAATGAAGGGTAATAGAATTAAGGGATTAGTGATGAATGACATTAAGGGTTTTCAAAAAAATCATGTTTTAAGTTTTAATGTTTTATATTTGAAGCAAATGGATACTGCTTTTATTAGTATCATCTTATGTGAATGTGGTATGTTATGTATGTAAAATATCCTAATTCCTTACAACTCTAAACTTGAAAAGATCCAAAATTTATAATATTGTATGTTCTTGCCTAAAATTCATGATTAATTAAAATTTTAAGGTTGGAACCTTGTAGTTGGTATCATAGGATAGTTTAGATAACTTTTGGGGTTAGGATGATGTTAAAAGAGTACCATAAATGATTTTTACTCTATGGTAATTTAAAATGTTATAGAATTTAAGCATTTTAATGTTGCTTCATCTAGTTTATGTCTGTTCAGAATGGTTTTCCACAGAAGAAATAGGGAAGCTGAATTTGGAAGTCACCAAGAAGCTGATGTCTGTATGAATTTACAGGCCGGAATGGTGGGAATCAGAACCGAGAAGATTGTAACAGCAATGTATTAGTTATATAAAGCAATAAATGAGGGTGGTATTCATGATAGAGAGGAACATGATCAACCAGGAAGAAAAATATCTTTTGTAGAGCATTTAATGAGGCAACATCCTCCATCATTCAGTGGAACCACAGATCCATTGATAGCCAAAGGAGGGATCAATGCTCTAGAAAAGATATTTGATGTCACGGGATGTTTGTAATGTCAAAAGATAATACTATCCATTTATAATTTGGAAGGTGAATATGATCAATGGTGGTATTTGGTTAGGAATATTAGAGAAAGGGATGATCTTGATAGTCTGGAATGGGATGATTATGGGAGTCTTTTTCTAGAAAAATAATGTCCCAAAACTGTTCAACAAAGAATGGAGAAGAAATTCTTGGAACTAATGAAGAACGATGGTGATTCTATGGCAGTATATGAAGCCAATTTTACAAGACTTCCCAGGTACGTTCTAGATTTTATATGGGATTTGGATAGTAAAATTAATAGATTTTACTCTACCAATGTGGAATGTTTGGAAACATATCCCATGAGTGCATGGAAAAAGATCAAAAATTAATGAGAAGGTGATGGTGATATGCCTAAACTCTAAGGAATTGGGTTATTTTTATAATGTTTATCTAAAACTTGTCACTCAAGTAGGGAATCTATAAGATTGGAAGTAGAAGGTTTTGTTAAAATCATTTTTAACCCCTTAAGAAGATGTTGAGAAATCAAATGAGGTGGTATCAAGTACATTTCTAGTTTTTACAGATTTTGCAACAGTGTTGTTTGATTTAGGGTCTATACATTCCTTTATATTTGAGAAATTTTTGGAAAAATTGGGAATTCAACCTCATGAAAAGAAATTAGATATCATGGTAAAAACACCTAGAGAAAATATTTTGGTAATAAGAAATTATAATAATCTACCTATCATTGTCTAGGGAAAGATTTTACCTACAAACCATGTTGTTTTTCCTCTAGTAGAGTTTAATGTTATCCTAGGTATAGACTAACATTTATTTTATCATGCTAAGATAGATTTCAGAGAAAAAGAAGTTATTTTTCAGAAATATTTTTATTTTTTTGTAAAATAATGAACCCATACAAATGATAAAATATCAGGAAGCTAAGAAACTAATAAAGGATGGAAATGAAAGTTATCTTACTCAAATTTTTGAATATAATGGAACTTTCTAGATTAATGATATACCAGTTATAAATGAATACCTGGATGTTTTTCCCGATTATTTTCTTTGTAATATTTCCAATCAAGAGGTTGAGATTACTATTTACTTAGTTCCTGATTCTATGAAAATTTCTAAACCCCCTTAACAAATGGACCAAATAGAACTTCTGTAATTAAAAAAATAAGTTTCAATAATTGTTAGATAAAGGCTTCATCTGACCTATCACTTCACCATGGGGTTCTCCTATCTTGTTTGTTAAGAATAAAGATGGTTCAATGAGACTTTTCATTGATTATATAGCCTTGAATAACATTACTATTAAAAACAAGTATCCTTTTCCTTATATTGTGGATTTGTTTGATCATCACTAGGGAGTAAAATATTTTTTGAAGTTTGACCTGAGTACGAGGTACCATGGATTGAAAGTAAAGGATAAAGACATCCATAAGACTATGTTTCATACTATATAAAGTCATTGTGAATTTTTAGTGATGCATTTTGGGTTAACTAATTCATCTTCTGTATTCATGGATCTTTTGAATAGAATATTTCATGAGTTGTTGGATAAGTTTGTGGTTCTATTTATTGATTACATTCTGGTATATTCTAGAAGTAAACAGGATCATGAAAAATATTTAAGGGTTGTTTTGGAGACCATAAAAGAAAATAAATTATAGGGAAAATTCAGCATGTGTGATTTTTAGTTGCAACAGATTTATTTTCTTGGGAACATTGTCAATAAGGATGGAATAATAGTTGATATTTCCAAAAAAAGTGTTTGATGAATGTCCATGACCTAAAAATGTTATAGATATTTGATGTTTTCTTGGATTAACATGTTATTACTAATGGATTGTTAAAACATATGCACGGTTATCTAGCCTGCAAACTATGTTAACATGAAGAGGGGTTAAATTTTTTGGATATAAGAATGTGATGTATGTTCTTAAGAAATAAATAAGAGATTTGTGAATTCTCCAGTATTGAACTTTCCATACCAAAAGGGTGAGTTTTTCATCTACAGTGATGCTTCATTGAAGGGACTTTGTTGTGTTATGATGCAGAGTGATCAAGTAATTGCTTATGATTCAAGACAACTAAAACCTCATGAGTTAAATTATCCTACAAATGATTTGTAATGGGAATCTATGGTTTTTTTTTGAGAATTTGGAGGAGCCATTTATATGGACCCAAATTTCAAATACCTACTTACTATAAAAATCTTAAGTATATATTCAATCATAAGGAATTAAACATAAGGATTAGAAGATGGATTAAACTGATAAAGTATTATGAATACATGATCAATTACCATCTAGTAAAAGAAAACAAAGTCATGTCTTCCTTTATTTGAAAACATCATGCATCATTAACCATGTTATATTAGGATCAAGTTCCCTTGATTAATGATTTGATGAGTTTTGGCTAAGAAGTTGTTGGTGCAGGGAATAAATCTTTTTTGTTTCAGGTTTCAGGGAAGTCATCGTTATCAGAAAGAATTAATCAAGCACAGAAGGAAGACTATGAGCTATAGGAAAAGGTATATTTGGTTAAAATGTGTATGTTTCAAGAATTTAACCTTGATAAATATTGTGTTTTAATATTGGAAAAAATATTGTGTGTGCCTTGTGATTCCCAATTAACGAAATATTTGTTTTTTGAAACTCATAGTTATCCCTTTTCAATTCATCTTGGAAGTACTTAGATGTACGGAGACCTTCAGGAGTATTACAGGAGTGATGGAATGAAAATGGATATTGTAGAATTTACAGTGAAATGTTTAACATGTCAATAGGTTAAAGAAGAGTGGCGGTTACTGAAGGGGATGCTTCAAACTTTCCCTGTTCCAGAGTGGAAATAGTAGAATATATCCATGGACTTCGTGGTGGGACTACCTAAGACATCTCAAGGTAACAATGTTATTAGGTTTATTATTTATCGGTTGCAAAATCTTCACATTTTATTTCCATTTGAGAAATAATACCATTGGATCAGATTTCTCGACTATTCCTCAAAGAGATTGTCAAGTTTCACCGAGTTCCTCTTTCCATTGTATCTGATCGGGATCGCAGCTTCACTTATAATTTTTTTCAAGGGCCATCATAATTCATTGGGCATAGAATTAAATTTCAGGGAAGCTTTTCATCCACAATCAGATGGTCAGTCATAACAAACGATTCAGAAATTTGAAGATATGATTTGAGCATATTCAATGGACTACCAGGAAATTTGGGATCAACATCTTTCTATAGTTTAGTTTTCTTATAATAACAGTTTTCATTCCAGTATAAAGATGGAACCTTTTGAGGCATTGTATGGGAATTGGGGTTATACTCAAACTATTGGGGATGAAGTTGAGGAAATGATGTTGATAAGACCAGAGTTAGTATAGGAAGTGGTTGAGAAAGTAAGGATGATCTAGTATCACATGAGGACAGCTCTGATAAGGCAGAAATGTTAAGTAGATAACAGAAGAATAGACTTCTCTTTTGAGGTAGGTTACCATGTTTTATTTAAAATCCCTCCTTGGAAAAGTATCATGCATTTTGGTAAGAAAGGAAAGCTAACTCTATGGTTCATAAGTCTTTTTTAAATCCTTGATAATGTTGGACCAGTTTCATACCGAGTAACTTTTCCTCTGAGTTTGTCTCTAGTACACAATGTTTTTCATGTTTCGATGTTGAGAAAATATGTGTTAGATTCAACACATGTCATGAGCCCAGAATTAGTTTAGTTGGAAGAGAACCTTTTTTATGAAAGGAAAAAAGTTCAGATTCTTGATCAAAGGGAAAAGTTATTGAAGAATAAGTTAATCCACTAGGTAAAGGTTTTTTGGATAAACTACATGGTTGACGAATCAACATGGGAACTTAAAAAATATATGAGGGAAAGGTACCCCCATTAATTTAATGAGTAAATAAAATTACGAGGATGCAATTTCTAGAAGGTGGGGAAAATTCAACACAACAAGGATTTAAAAAATAAATGGATCTCATGAAACTTTGGAATATGTAGATATTTATAAATATCCTTTAAACATAATTTTACAGCTTCTATTTTTTAAATTTCAAAAAAATCGTCATCTACAATTTTGATCGGTGAGTTATTTGGAGTCTAATGGAACCAACTTGATTTTTTTGTGAATATTAACCAACCCTTATAAATATTAAAATGAATAGAAATATGACCATAATGACTATTAAATTGTATTATTATTTTATTTTCTTAAAGTTGTAAGAAAATGAGATGTCAATTAATTTTTCAAGGTGTTAAAAAAAGAGTTATATACTTAAAATTGATGTTTTTTAATAAATTAGGATTTTATTTAAAAATTAAATTAAAAATATTTAGGAAATTATTTTCAAAAAATGGATATCATTTTTTAATTATACATGTCAAAAAAAATTTAGGGTGAATTTTTGGGATTTTTCTGAAATAGTTGAATTTTTGATATATATTAAAAATACAGTTTTGAGTTTTCAGTAATTTTAATGACATCAATAATGATCTAATAATTATGGAATAACTATGGTAAAATTTTGCACATTAAAATAAGATATTATGTGTCACGTGTGTCTAATACCATGGGAAAATACCATGGGCAAGTCCATGGTTTTTCAAATATGATTACTGAGGTGTCCCATGGAAATTATTAAAATATTCCCTCACTTTTTCTATAAATACCAACCCATTAAATCATTCCATTCATTAAAAAATCCTTTTAAAAAACTATATGGTCTTATTACCACCTTATTAGTCCTCCAAAAGTGTCCTCAAGACCCTAATGTCCCAACCTTCAAGTCTTAGGAGTTACTCTACAAGGTTAGAGAATTCTCAACTTCTTTCTTTTTTCCATTCAAGTTCTATTTTTGTGGTATAACATTAAATAATCCATACCATGTTCTTATTCACATTTTATTGTATATATTTACTGTATTATGATTCATTTATGTATGGTTTACCCTTGTATCCTCTCTTTTTAATGTTTTCTATAACCATGTTGCATAGTCGTTAGGCTGCCGAATGTTCGTAATGGAATTCCCAACTATTCTTTTATTTGGAGTGCATTTATTTTCCTATTTATTAGTCATATACCCCTATACAATATTAATGAATGATATAGTATCTTAAATATTCTATATTTATTCATTTTTATGGAAGATTCACCATTATCCTTCTTCTCATATCCCACTTATTTAATAAATTAAAACGCCGTATGTGATGTGTCGATTTACCGACATCATGGACGATGTGATTTCAATTTTTGTTACTTTCTTCAAGTTTGGTCATGAAACCATTTCAATTGTTGAACCAGATTATAATTTATGTATTATATCTTATATAAGGTTCTGGAATCATTTTTTACCCAAGTGATTTATTTATAAAACAAAATGAGTTCTTTACAATCGAAGAATCGCCAAAATGACATAAACAAATATCAATAAGGCTCTAACTTATAAATCATCCTCACGTTGTAATTAACAATTATAAAAGGTTTTTTTTATGGTTATATAAATATTTAAATACCACTCTATTCAAATTATATTGTTCCACTTTCAATCAACATGAATATCCATCATGAACCAATCATGAAAATCATGAATTGAACGCACCCAAAACATTGCAAGGAACAAAATACTAACAATTAGAGGGTGAAATTATGTAATTAAATGTCATAATACATATTATAAAGATTAATATGTTTATTTAATATATTAATAACACTATTTTAACCATTATACCAGAGGTTTAAACTAGTTTTAAGTAAAACAGACCCAACGTAAGAGAATTCTTAACCCAATTTCCATTCTTTGGGTTAACTTTATTCATTATTCATTATGTGGTAATAATTTTATTGGTGTGATGAATTTTTTATTATATTATGTTTCATTTTTTTATTTAAAGTTTATAAACATATCCAATCCAATCTATTAATTCTCACTCCATTTGTATTTTAAGGTAATTATCTTTTAAAAATCCTTTTAAAACTCTCTTTAATAAATTTCAAAAGGATTGTTTTTTTATGAATATGGAAGGAGAGGTTTCTATTTATTTAAAGATACTTTATTACCATGATATGTTAATTGTAAATTATTTATGTTGGTCTGATCCCATTGTATCTCTAGATATGGTTGGTTGAGCCCATTATTTCTCAAGATATGACAGGTGATCCCGATTATAGCTCTCTAATGCATTAGGTACCCCAGGGATAGAAATTTACCAAAAGGTTATTCCTTGTTTAAGGGTGAATATAAGATTGATATGGTAATTATGTTCCCAAGGAAACTACATGATTTTTCTATGTATATGATCTTTTATGATTATGAGTTTTATGAATTTTTATGTTATAACTTGACTAACAATTTCATTCTTTATATCCCTTACTTAGTTTTATACTCATCGCAAGATTTCAAAATGCTTTTCACAGGATATAAGGATGGGTAAGATAAATAATGGGGTCTTGATGAATTATATAGAGGTTTTTCAAAGAAATCATGTTTTCAGTTTTAATGTTTTATATTTGAATAAAATGAATACTATTTTTAGTAGTATTCTCTTGTATGAATGTGGAATGTTATGTATGTAATATATATTAATTCATTAAAACTATAAACTCAAAAAGATTTAAATCTATAGTAATGTATGTTACTATCTAAAATTCGAGATTAAGTAATGTTTTATGTTCAGGACCTTAAAATATGTTGTGATTTCTCTATGTGTATCCTTAAAATATGTTTATAAATTATTGATTTATGTTGTTTCATATTCGCATGTCACCATTATATTATCATATTATATCAACCTTCAATATAAAATTTTATGATTCTCATTCATCTTATGTTAACTTGATATTCCTCTTAACTGACAATTACAACCATACCTTCTATTATTCTTTGATTATCCCCTTACTATTCTTTTTAGCTCACCCCATTCTTATGAACATCCCCAGGTTAACCCATGTAGTTTTTGAAGTTAAATGGAATTTTAATGTCATGTTATGGAGTTTTTAAAAATGTTGTTGTTACCATGTTTCTTGTTATTGTTATGTGTACATAATTTCTCAAAGACAACAGGCATCTTAATCTTATGGGATCATATTTTTTGTACCTTTATGTATGAAATCATGAATTAAGGGGTATTAAAATATTGGTTGTCATATTGGACCCTACATTTAGTGGTAAGGTAATGGTCGAGATAAAAATGTTGATCACTACCATTAGTAATAAGCTAGTGGTTAGGATCTCAATAGATGGTCAAACCTTTAGTGAGATGGTATTGGAATTACCGTGCCTTTTGAGGAGATAGTTATAAGGAAGTAGTATGAAATACTACCCTATATATCTAAGTGTGGGTCAGCATGTGTGGAATGAGATGATTGATTTTTGGAATATGCCAAAGTTGTTTTGGTCTAGTGTTATGGTGGATTATTTAGCACATTATGACCTAACATAATTTTATTGAGTAAAGTTTTTCCAAATAATACATGTATAAGATGGAATATATTAGGAGAAATTGGTGAGGCACTTCTGATTTTCATTTCTTACACCCTAAAAGGGTACTCTAGTTTATGTGAAGACCTTATGATTTCTTTATAGACTAGATCATTGGTTGTGAAGTTGATTGGGCAGGGGTAGATCAACTTGGATTTGGGGTGATGCAATGAGTTATTTTTTAGAGATAGTTATATATCCTCTTATGTATTTTATTTATTTTGTATTATATATATGGGGTCATCAAAATTGGAAATCAGTTAATTTATTATTGTATGCTTTTATAATATTCATTTGTTATAGCATGGATATGTTTATTTCTTCGACATACTTAGATTTTGATTGTAGATGTTGATTTATTATCTACATTATTTTTATTAATGTAATTAAAGTTCACAGTGTAACTTGATAAACATTAATAAATTAAAGTCCCCTTTTGAATGAATAAATTTCATATTAAGAAATTTAGTTATAAAGAATTCATGCACTATAGTTTTTTATTATATAGGGCTATTATAAAATATTTCAAAAAAATTTATATCAGGCATAAAATACTATTAAAAAACATAACCATTAATAATATAACCATTTTATATTGATCATTAAGATTAGTATATATTTAGGTTTATGGTAATTTTTAATTTACACAGATGAATGAAATGATGGCCTTGACTAGTAGAATCATACCGTATAAAACCCATTTATCAATGCTTCTCAGGAAGATGGAAACATCAGACTTTACCCATGACCAAGACAGTTTCAATATTCAACAACTAAAACTCAACTAAAACAGTTTATGAATTTTATTTTATATTATTGATATCACCACCCAAAACATGTTTATCGAACCACACAAAGAAAGTACCACCATTAAATAGCTTACCTTTTGGGTGTATAATGCTGTAATAAGGGATTATGTATCTAGACCCTTGTTTTATGAATTTTTATATTTTATTTATAATAAAATAATCATTATAATTATCCCATTTTTAATATTTATTCATATTTATATATGATTAAAGAATGAGTATTATAATAAAATAATTTGATTCGAAAAATAAAAACAATTGTATTTTTCGGAAATATATAGTTTCAATTAAAACACCATTTTTGATAAATCCAATAATATTTAAATAAATTTCATTTTAATGAAGTGTTCTTATTTAAAAATATTTTTTAAAAAATATAAATGATGGTATAATTTAATCAATTAAAATACAAATTATTTTAGGTATCATAAATTCATTAGTGATACAAAAACTAGTATTATCCAATAAATAATGATTTTTATTTAAAACTGTAAATTCCCATATTTATAAAATTATTTTCAAAAAAATATTATTATTATTGAAATTAGCACATTGAAAATATCTAATTCTGAATTTCTCATAACTCCTTGAGAGATTGTAATTTTTGGGGGAAAAATAAATATCATCTAAATATAAAATTGGTATTATGAAATCGTAATAGCTTAGTAGTGATGTAAACGACAATTTAAAAGGAATTAACTTCTATAAATATATCTCCCCTTAATAATATTTTATTTTTTTTATGTTTTTTGATTAATTTTACAAACCAATAATTAATCCTCAAAAACCTTTATTATATTTTAAGGTTTTAGAAATTATTATATATGAACATGACTCAATTACAGTTAATTAATGGTATTATTAAAAATATTTTTGTTGTTATGTGAAATAAAATATTTAAAAAACTACTCTTTGGTTGAAACCATGATCAATGACCATGGTAAGGTTTTTTCTTTTTATTATTTTAACACATAGAGTCCAAAACTTATGTTTATAAATAAATTAATAATTCAAAAGTCTATTTCTAGAAATACCTCCCCCCAACATCAAATTTATCTTCATTAAAACCCCATTTGACATTAATTTTCTCTCTCTATACATCGCCCACTCTAAATTCCTCCCAAGGTTTTCGCAATCCCTGAAGTAGCTTCTACAAAGGTTTTTGAAGAACCTTCTTATGGTAATGGATTGTCTCCTCTTACCTTTTTATTAAAATTCTTTATTTACAATTAGCTTTGTTATTTCTAGTTATTTATATTGTAATGGGTTTCTACACATAACTTTACTATCATTAAAATTATCTAGTAATAAGATACCACATTTCACTCCCATTAAACCCCTCTATGAGCCTTTATGCATACATATTATACTGCTAAAATTATCCAATGATTTCTCATGCCAAAACTTTTGTGTTTTGAATACCCATCATAATTTACACTCAAGGGTATTCCCGTATTGTACCAATCCTTAATTGATTGGGTAATTATATATAGTTTAATGACACTCCTTAATCATTGGATTAAATGTTATGAAATATTTTCTTATATTATATGATCTATGTGGAATACAAATAAATGTACATAGTATGAATGTGATTGGTGGGGCCTGAATTATATATCCCACCAAAGAATTGTGAATTTTTTATCTCATGATATGTATAGTGGATGGGTGGTTATCATTAGAACACAACATTATGATGTCTAAATTATTATAATTGAATTATTTATATGATTTCATGTTTTATGTTTTTTTGGTATTCTATGTTTCCCTTTTGTGTCATATTATATCATGATTCGATGTTCATATTTATAATTCTCACCCTTTAAAATCACCTTGATATTCCTCTTGACTTACATATATTACTTTAATCATTTCATGAAATTATTATTCCCTTGTGGGGATTTATAGATCAATGCTTCCTAATGTACATCCTTAGGTTATGTCATGTAGTTTTAGAAGTCAATTGAATTTAATGTTAGGTTATGAAGATATAAGTAATCTCATTATATCCATGTTTTAATTTATTTTGAAAATTTTCTAATTACCCAAGAAAAAATGGCCTCATGATCTTTTAGGATTATATTATGTGTATATTAATATAATAAATAAATAAATAAAGTGTATAAAATATAGGGGTTTTCAAAGTTGGTATCATAGAAAGGTGTAGTTTTTTTTTGGGATTATGAATAGAAACCTTACTGGAAATTATTAGAATAAGACTAAACATTTGGAAAAAACTAAATTTTCAAAATGTATTGATATAGTGGTTTCCATGGAATGAAATATCTATTGGGATACTATAAGTGTATGTGGCTCGATCGCAATAGCACATAGGGGTAATAACGCTGAAAATGGTGGATTGCGTATTAACTCGGTCATCCCATTGTGCATGAATAAGGGACCTTATAGAACACCTAGTTTAATACTCTTGGATGATATAATTTGGTAAATTCATAATCCTTTTATGATCTATTATAAAGGGGAAAATGTACCTATGAAATTTAATGTTTGAAAATAGATAGTTCATAACATATATTGAAACCAAGATATTCCTAGGTTAAATAATATATATCATTTATGGGATATACATTTTATGTTTATAGTTTAAATTTATATAATTAATTGTTTTAAAATTACCATCCCTTTGTTTATATTGTATAATGTAACTAATTAGAATTAAAATTAAATAGTGATGTGTTGGAATATTGTCCATTAATTAGCTACAAGTGTTTTATGTGACAATGGTTCTGCAAATAATTTCATATCACTAAAGTTTAGTATAAATATTCGAATACCAGAAAAATATAATTCAAGTTATCGATCAAAATATAAAATGGTTCAACTATTACAACCCAATAATATAACCTCTCATTGTAAATTTTTGTTGGATGAATTTCCTAGAAAACCTTATGATACTCCCTTTAGAACAATTTGATGCTACTCTAAGTAAGGATTTTCATTCCTTATATATATCCAATATAAATTATCAGCATAAGGGAATCACCCTTTTTACCATGAATCACCCTCTAATTATATGAAAGTATAAGGAGGGGGTTAGACATCCTTTGGAATAATTATTTCAAAATCTATATTATTACATTACGAGCTATAATTTCAATCTAAAATGATTAAGACTATGGGATAGATCATTCTGGATGACATGACAATAGAATAGTAATATGATTATGTATCCATGAATCATTGTCTGGTCTTCCTCCAAGAAGATAAGTTGATTTCTCAATTTATCTCATACATAAATATTTTCTTATATCCAAGACTCTATATAGAATGGATACTGTTAAATTTTAAATTCTGAATAAGTAACAACAAGACAATCTAAAAAAGGTTTTATACACCCAAGTTCTTTAATTGGGAACATTGATATTCGAATTGAATATTTTGTGAAATTATCTATATGGGGGTAAGTGTGACATATATAAAGATCATAAAAACATCATGTATATCTTCCAACAAAAAGAGGCCAATACGTTCCAATGAAGGTGGTGAAAACTAATTCTAGATTATGACTGTGTAATCCATTACCATCATGGGAAGATAATTTTTTTAAGCTTTTATAAATAGAAACAATAATACAAGCCTATCCATGATGAGGATTAAAAAGTAACCAATATTCTTAGACATTAAATGGGTGGACATGGTAATCATAAAATTAATTTTATCCTACCTTGATAAAATAATTTCTCAACTATCTATTCTTGATATTTTTAAGTGGGCATAAAAACTATGAGGAGATACAGAGAAAGATAAAGAAATGTTTTTGAGTTCAAATTTTATAAAGGTGGATTTATAAGGTTTGGAATCCAGATTTGTGTCCCATATAAAATATAACAAATGATGTAAATTTTGGATGATGTGCATAGACCATCGTTCTCTATTCATTCAAAATTCACTAATATATATAGGTATATAAAGAAAAAATTCTAGAGGGGTGACATTTATAGGGAGATCATATATTTTATATCTCGATTCATTGTGTGCTTAAAATTTAAGGTCTCGTGATATAATTTTAAGGGTATTATAAAACCAACCTTTTCTCGTACCATTATAAAAATGGGAAACCATAACTAGGTACTTATTCATAGTAATCTCAATGGAATCTGAAGGAAAAAACAATATTTTGTTGGTAGTCAATATCCTTACTAATTTAGTTCATTTATTTTGTATAACTTCATATTTTTCTCTTAAAAAAAATTCTAAGTTATAAACAAGAGAAGTGGTAATACTGCCTAGAGTACCAATCTCTACTATATCTAATTGATATTGAGGATTACCTTGATGTTGGTGAGAATCTGCGGAAAATAATTGGATACAGAGTTGATTTTCGATGTTTTTTATCACCCTCAGATATATGGTTAGTTTTATAGAACCATTAATACTCTAGAGGTCATGTTGAAATATTATTCAATATATTTCCAAGGATGTGGGTATCAGTACCTTCCCATATTATAGTTATTAATTGACAAAAGTTTCCATTCTAGAATTTAAATGGAACTATATAAGGCTCTCTATTGGAATAGGTAATGCAATCCGATATATTGGGATGAATTTGGAGAACAAAATATTATAGGACGTGATCATATCAAAGATATTCCAGAGATGGTTAAAAAGCATCATATGAAATCTATCCAAAGTTGACAGAAAAGTTACTTAGGAAATCATTGATGATACCTAGATTTAGAGGTTAGAGATAAGGTGTTCTGGAGTATATCACCATGGTATAAATTCATGATGTTTGGGAAGAAGGGAAAGATTAGTCTAATATATAGTGACCCCTTTGAGGTCCTTGATGGCATCAGAGTTATGGCCAATCGACTAAAAATCCTACCTAACCTATACCAAGTACATGATGTGTAGTATGTATCTCTCTTTAAGAATACATACCAGACCCATCACATGTACTAAATCAAGAGGTGTTTCCTTTTAAGAATGATATTTCATACAAGGTGAATTTTGTGAAGATATTTCACCATAGATAAAAAAACTCACATATTAAAAGTATTATGATCGAACCACAAGTTTGAGGAGGAATCCTGGGAACCATAAGAGCTGATTAAATTGAAGCACCCTCGTCTATTTTAGTTTAGGAAATGAAAATTTGAGGGAAACTTTTATAAGGATGAATAATGTAAGAATCCAAACTTTTATATATTTATTCTCTATTTGAATGAATTAATTCATTATTATGAGATGTAGTTATAGAAAAGATGTGCACTGTAAATATTTTTATTCATTTTGGACCACTATAAAATATGGCCATAATTTTTTTCAGGCTTAAAATAATTTTATAATTCATATCCATTAATTAAATATCCATTACAAAGTGGTTGTTAATATTATTATATGTTAATGATTATAATAATGTCTAATTGACATATATAGAAGAAGCAATGGTCACGACCATTGTGATCATACCTTATAGAGGTCAATTATCGAATTTTCTAAGGGAGATGGAATCCATGGGAATTTACTTGGACTATAACCAATTAAATATTCAATAATTTATACAAAATTAAAACCATTTACATCATAGGTTCTGGATTATTGAGCTCACTTACCAAACCTTGTTCACCGAACCACACCAAGAAAGTGCCACCATCGCACACCATACCCTTCGGGTGTATAGAGGTGTAATAAGGGTTTTTGTATCTAAAACCCAGTTATATGAATATTTATATTATATTTTTAATAAAATAATGATTATATTCATCTGTTTTAAATAATTATTTTACATATTAATATGATTAAATAGTGAGTCTGAAAAAAAAATTATATTCTGATATGAATAAAGAAATATTATATTTTTGGAAAATATATAGTTTCAATTAAAACACACTTTTTGTTAAATTGATGAACTTTTAAAACAAATTTTGTTTACCTAAAATATTTTAATTAAAATGTTTATTTAAATATAAATGATAATATAATTGAATGAAGCCTAATGCGATTTTTTATAAGGGTCATAAAGTCTTTAGTGTTGAAAAAATTAATATTTTCCAAAAATAAGGATTTTAATTTAACAGTGTACATTCACATAATTGAAAAAATATTTTGTTAAAATAAATATTATTTTAAAAATTTTAATATTCAATTTGAAAAATGTTGAATTTTTCATTATTTTTTAGAAAGATGAATTTTTTGGTAAAAATTAAATTTAATATTAATATACGATATGTATTGTGATATCATAATTTCCAAAAAAATGATAAAATAAATACTGTAAAAGGATTCCAAAACCAAAAAATATATTTTCCCAATAAAATAATGTGTTTTTATATTTATTTATTAATTTTAAAAATCTAATATGAAACCATAAAATCCTATATTATATTTTATGGTTTTAAAAATTAATTTTTATGAATATTAATCACTTACCCATCATGAAGTATTTTAATTTAAGGATTTATATTCTTAGAAAAATAAATTATTTAAAACCATTCATATTTGATTGAAACCATGTTTAAAAAATGGTAAGTTTTTGTGTTTTGATTATTTTATCATGTAGAGTCAAAAACCTATGTTTATAAATTAATAAATAATCTCCCTATCATTTTATAAAAATACCCACACAGCCTCTCATTAATCGTCACCAAAAACCCATTAATCATGACTATATTCACCCTATAAAACCCTAATTTCCTCCCAAGGTGTCCCCAATATCTTAAAAATATCATTCCAAGCATTCAGATGCAATATACCATGATAAGGTATTTTCTTCTCTTCATTTTTTATTCAAATACATTTTTTTACGAATCCTTTTAATTTATAATAATTCATATTTTAACGTTTTTTTACACATCCATTTTCAATACACATGATTACTATGTCATTATATTCCACCTTTCACTATAATTAAACTATTTCATGAACCTTTATATACACCTATTATGCTATCGAAATTATCCCGTGATTTTCCGTGCCAAACTTTTGTGTTTTGAATACCCATTTCCATTATCACTCAAGGTTATTCAACTAGATATTATTACCCTTCTTGGATTTGGGACTTATATTTATTTATCCCACACTGCTTAATAATAATATTAAAAGTTGTGAAATATATTCTTATGTTGTATGATCGATGGGGAACAAAAATTCATGTACATAATTTCAATGTGATGGGTGGGCCCAAAATTATATATCCCTCCAATGCATTGGTTCTTGTTTTTTTCTTATTTTATGTCATGTATGGTGATCAGGAGGATATCATAAACATAATAAGTTATGATTTTCCTGTGGTTATCCTTGATTTAATCTTATGATGTCATGTTTTATGTTGTTTCCACATTATATATTATCTTGATGTTATCTAATTATATCATGATTAAATGTTTATGTTTATGATTATTAAACTTTTATGTCACCTTGATTTGCATCTTGACTCACATGTGTTGCTTTTATCATCTAATTATTTTATTATTCCTTTATTGGGAATTATAGCTCACCCAATTCTTGTGTAAATCCATGGGTTAACCCATGAAATTTTAAAAGATCAATGTGATTTAATGTCATGATATATAGTTTAAAAAATGTATTTATATACCTATTTGAAGTTATTATTATATGTACATAATTATCCAATGACACTAGGCCCAATGATCTTTCATGATTGTATTAGGTCTATCTTTATGTAATAAATCATTAAACAAATTGTATAAATGATTTTGGTTTTCAAGCATAGTGTCCCCAATGTATGTTTTAGAACCTCGTTGCTAATAGGAAGCCTCTAGTTTATGGAGAAGAATTCTTAATGATATGTGGCATATATGGTGCATATATTGGTGATTTTTATTAGGTTTGGGAATTAAAAAATGGTATCATATCATATTTTTCTCATCTTACTATTTAGAGTGTGGAAGATAAGAAATGGGTTGTTTCCAAGAATGTGATGGAACTTAAACTAGTGACCCATGAACACTTTTCCAATGAAGATAATAGGTTACCTGGTTTGAGGGATTTTTATATTTATTTTCTCCATTATAATTGAAATTCTCATTAAAATATGATGTATTTTTTACATTCTTATTTATAGTTTTCAATATTGTCCTATAGTACATTGGACCCTATGTATATGAATCATATTCACCATGTATGATCTATATGAAATATGTGTGCTTGTGTGTGATTGATTTCATTATCAATATTAATTTCATTTTCTTACAATTAAAATAATTACTTATATGATATTTTCATATATAAATTATTTATTCTATTATACTCAATTAAAATATGGTATTTTTCTCCTATTGACTGGTCTTGTGGATATTATAGTGGGAAAATCTACATTTTTGACATATAGTTCAACTAAGAAAAGGATTTACTTTAACGATTGCTGGGTTTTTACAAATATTTTATTCCTTTTATATGATTCAATGATGTGAATGGGTTTCCCTTGGATGTGGAAAACCATGTGAGGGTTGAGGATAAGAATTTGGGATGTCGTAGTATTTTAATATGCATGGTGATTCTGATAATTTAGCTATAAAGATTGGGTTTAAAGGGAAATACCTTTTTTATTCCTCCCCCTATTTATTTTGGGATTTTATTTATACTGGAACAACATAATCATATATGGATTCTTTATGATTTTGGAATGATTCATGAGTTGCGGGTGTTCATTTGGTAATATTAGGAATAATTGATTTGTTTGGGAATTTTTGGAAATAAATCATTTAGTATTTCTCTTGGATATATAAAACCTCCTTGAATGGAAAGTGTTGCTATAATTTTAGGAACAAGAGCCTTTTTGATGAGATTTTTTCTCATGGTAATTTGAGTGAACCTGGGTGATTAAATAGTATAGTATACTATATATACCCATTAAGTTCAGATGAGATTGAGTTTGATAGTGGTAAAGAACTAGTTAGAGGGTTTTTTAGAGGTTTACTCTTATTTATAAAGAGTTGGGGGAGGGGTTTAAGGTATTTTGGTAAAATCCATGATAAATGAGTAGAAGTGAATGTTGGTTACATAAATTTCACATTGGGTGGTAGATTGGTGAGAGATCATGTGTAAGTCAAGGACAAATGGATTTAGTGGAAATTGTGAATTAATTGTGGCCTGGCCATTGGGGTAAGGATCAAAGATGTTCCAAAAAATTGAAGGTTAAATTAGAGATGGAACATAGTATAACTATATATTAAACTTGATATTGATACTAGATAGGGGTTTTTATAATGTCTGAATGTGGCTCGAAGGATAGATACACAAGTGATGTGATAATTTACTGGGTGTTACACTTGAGGAGTTATGTAATGGAATCCATATAGAGGGAGCACACCATTGGTTTTTATAGTGTCAGACCCAAGTTGTAGATTAAATTTACTGAATAAAAAATATGATGTTCATAGTTCATCAAGAATGAGTAGTGATGGATGATTCAAATTTGTGGTCAGGTATGAGTGCGGGAACCATGTCCAGTCATTATGTTTGGAAATGGAAGGTGTGTGGACTTTGAAGATCGGTTTTTTGTTAAACAGGTGATTATGAGGATACTCCTATGTTAGGGATAATTTTATCAGTCATAGATATAATAATATCATATCAATAGGGCGCACAGAAGTAACACCCTAAGTTTTTATGAAATATATTTTTTCAAATAATTTAATTTCTTCGAAAGAATGTGTCACATGAAAAGCCTATTTCTAACAATCCATGATAAATTATTAATATAATTATTTAAACATGACCATTATTACATAGTTTTTAAACGTGTAAGCAAGAATATGATTAAAGTTTTTTTTAAAAATAATTATAATGGTTTTATATAAATAAATCATATTGATTAAAAAATACTTTATTTTTAGTAAAGTCTTTATATACTTTTAAAAATACTTTTTCCTCAAAAAAATTATTTGTGTTTATTTTTTTCCACGAATAATAAAATTAATTTTTGGAATTTTTAGGAATTTTTTTTAAAAAATGAAAATTCATTTGTGGAATAAACATGTAAAAATTATGTTATTATAATTTTTTTTATTTTTCTAAAAAGATTATTTTTTCGATGAATAGTGGAAATACTAGATTTTATTGAAAAATACATTTTCATTTAACGAATTTATATTATTAATTTTTCTTCAAATTAGTTTTAAAGTTAAAATTATCTCAATGAAATTATTATTAATCTATTTTAGGTAATTGGTATCAATTTAATATTTACTTTTGATATAAAAACCTTTAAAGTTTTTGAATTTTTTCTCTTTTGAAAATTGAATCTTAATCCCATCTGTGGGTTTAATTTTAAATTAAAATCGTAAAATTATATGAATTTAATTTAAAAAAATTTATTACATATTTGAAATTATAATAATTAATATTAAAATATAATTTCAACTTAATTTTTGACATAATGAATTGTAAAACAGTAAAAATTAATTGTTGTGGTTAAGGTAAAAATAGGTTTACCTATAGTTAAATTGGAAAGATAATGAAAAAAAAATGACTCCAAAATTGTATAATTACTATTTTATGGTCATTTTTCTATCTTATATACTATAAGTTTATATAATTATCTATTTTTTAGCCTTTTATCATTTAAAAAACGTGGTCAAACATTATTGTTTTCAAAAAAAATCCAAACATGTCCTCTCCATCCCTTAGAAAAGGCAGCCCTCTCTTCTCTAATAGTCAATCCTCCAAACCATTTTTGTTTTAAAATTTTTAACCCATATACCTTAATAAATTATCTTCCCATTACCTAGATACCCTAGTTTAATCATAAAGTCAACCTAATAAAGCTTTTGGATCTAATATATAGTGTTTTTCTAAATAAGATATATCATTCTTAAACTACTATCTCTATTTTATTTCCATTACTACTCCCATAAAATATAATTGAACCACGATAAAATAATATATATATATATAACATATAATTATATTTTATTATGTTATTTTAATTTACTATATTCGCCTTCTCTTCCCTCAAATGGGGTATAAAACCGTCAATCGTATGTACGGAGGACCACCACCTCACAAAATGATGTAATTCGTTTTCCATAACCATTTCTCATGGATTGATATAATTTTAGATTTAAAGTATATATATATTATTTATTTAATTTATATAAAAATGTAATTGTAATATCACATTTACCTTTTACCTCCAAACCCATTGGAAAAAAATAACATCGCTCGTGTGTTGGGCAGACTACCGCCCCACAAACCGATGTGATGTGTCTTTCATTTCCATTTTACTCAGATAGTAATTAGGATATATTAAGTAAATAAATGATATTTTTAACATAATTATAATTATTTAATTGTTATATAATATATAACTTCTTACATTCAATTCCACGGGGGATATGATAATGTTTCTCGTGTGTACGACGGACGACCACCTCGCAAAGCGATGTGACTCATTACTCACTAACACATTATATAGATGGTAATAAAGATAAATATAATGATTATATGTGATATTAATGACATAAATATTATTCTTATAAGGTAAAATATTTTTTACCCTTCTTTCATTTCATCCATGGATAAAATTGTAACATCGTTCATGCATATATACGATATGTTGTATCAATGAGTAGTTTAATTAATTTTGAATAACTAACATTAATGAATTACTATAAATACTAACATAATTTTTATATATGATATTAAAATAAGTTTTAATGTTCTATATATGATTTATCCATTATCAAAATGAAATTACCAAAGATACCAAACCACAAAATACATGAATAACTAAGTAGTTACAACTCGAAACGTGATTTAAATAAGAAATTATTAAAAAATAGGTAATAAAATATTGTAATTAAATTATATATGTAATGATACATAAAATTATGGTGATGTAATATATTTATAATAAATCTATATTTTTTATATTGGAGTTTCAAACATGTACAATGGAATTTATGACTTCAGGTAAGGTATTTTTTATTTCTCAATTTTTCTTTTTTGAGACAAATGTTAAGTTATAAACCAATATTATTATATGAGGTGAATATAATGAAACATTTACATCATATATCTGCTATATACTTATATTTATGATGTTTAAAGTTTCATTTTATATTATTCTTTAATGGGGATTTTGATTTGTATGCTATAAAAGCGGTAAGGGTTTGAGGTTATACTCTAATTTTTTTAGGATTGCTTATGATTATGCTTTGATGATGAAATATTAAAATATATTTATCAATAAAATACGGAATTTTATTCTCCTATAGTTATTTTAAGAAATATAATTTCCTTCCTTAAATTTTACTCTCATTTTTTACTGAAGAGTAAATAAATATTTTTCAATGAAAAAGTGACATAATTTCGTTCGTCGATCAAAAATTATTTCTATTCCATGTCCATATTTTTTTTTATAAATTTCATGAAGATAGTTTTTACTATTATACAATGGTTTTTTAAATCCATTTTTAATCTTATTTTAATTTTTATCAAATCTTTTAAAGGAATATTCATGTCATTTTCAAAACAAGGCCTCTTTGGATTTTTATCAAAAATCTGAGAGGAATATTTGTTTTAACATGTATAATGTGAAAATAATTTCCTATCATCAAGGTAACTCACGATTTTAAAGATTCCTTTATAATTTTTCAAATTTATTTTCAAATAAAAGGATTTCCAAAATATTTATGAATTATTTTGTATTAAAATTTTGATTCTAATAGAATTGTTATTTTCCTCATGAAATTTTCCAAGTGATTTTATTTTGAAAATAATTTTAAATCAAAGATAACATCCTTTGAAATTACTTAATATTTATTGGGGATATTATCCAATGATACCATATTTATTATTTAATTTTATGGTTTATTTATATGATAAAAATAGATTTATGAAACTCATTTGTCTTCCACAGATTATAATATGGTGGAATGTTTATGAACCCCATTTATTTTTATGTGTTTTAATATGATAAATGTGTTGTGAATCCTATTTATCTTCATTGGTTCTAAATTGAATAATATTTTATGATCTTTCGGAACAAGAATTTATGGAATATGTGATAGGTGGAACCTATATCTCTTAATGACTCATTGGTTAGTGATTAATTTTATATGATCTCAAAGGGTAAATGTGAGGTTATACCAAGCCCCAAAAGATGGTACATGGGAAGTTATCCCAATCTCGAAAGGGGATACATGGGAGATTATCCTATTCTTAAATTTGGTACATATGTGGTTATCCCAAGCACAAAATTTTGTGAATTTCTTAGTGGGGACCTTTAACATAAGGTTTTCTATGCTTATATTTATACTAAAATTCTATTTATTATTCTAATTTTATGCTTTCATAGCTTATGTACATTGATTCCTTTATGATTCATGTCTTATGAACTACCAATATTTATGTTTATAGACATTTTTATTATCTATGATTTTCAGTGTGTGGGTTTTCAAATGTTAATCTCTTGTTATCATACCATTATTCTCATGTTATGTTGATATATCCATTGTTTTCCCTTACAAGGCATTTGAAATCACCCTTTTTTATGTTTCCTTTCCCCAGGTTATAAATAAGGGTTATAATGTATGATGTGTCTAATAAGGGTGATAGTTTTGAAAAAAATAGTTGTAGATGGAGTTTCTCATCTATGATCCATTTTTTTATGTTTCCATTTCCAAAGGCACTAGACCTAAATGATTTTTTCATATATCATAATGTTATTTATTGAATATTCATCTATTAAAATGTCATATTTATATATGAGAGGCTTGGGACATTAAAATTTCAACCAAAGAAAGGATTAGTTTAAATTTGGAAACAAGGATGAAAACATTAATAATATCCCAAGGGATATTCATTAGGAAAATTATAAGGATAATTCCTAGTATTAGAAAACATACTAGAGTATTAATGATAGAGAAAGTGAGTATTTTCCAATAAATTAAATCCTTGTCTATATACAACAAGTATATGTGGCAAGGGAACAATTTTACCTAGATGTAATAACTCTGTAAATGGTGCGTTGAGGATGACTCAATCATCACCTAGTGCATGATAGTAGGCCTTGCTGAACACCTTGTTTGACACTCGATATGGATATGTTTTGGATATACACAAACACATTATGAACAATAATGATGGATTTAAATAATGATAATGAACGGCCTAGTTTATTCTAAAGGTGGTATGATTTATACATACTTTATGTGATTTTTAGGACTATTTGGTTTCCCAAGATGATTAGTGTTTTTAACCCTACATTCTGGTTGTATTCAATGGATGGAATCTGATGGAAATATGTTAATACTGGAAGTGAAGGGAAATGAAATGATTCTCCACTCCCTAATAAACCAAATTTTATGGGATTAGTAATTGAAAATATGATCGTTATGATCAAACAAAATTCTTAATATATGAAACATATTGAGATTACAAGCAATAAAAGGAGGGAATAACATTTTATTGAGTCTTTTATAAGGAAACTTCCACCTTCTTTTTTAGGTTTTCATTAACCCTCCAATTGCTGAGTAATTGATTACTACCAGTAAAAATATACTATATATCTGATAGTGTTTGGAACATGAAAAACTCATCTTGGTTGTCTATCATTTGAAAGGTTAATAAAATCATCGGTGGACACTAATCTTGAATACGAGGTGATGTGATGAAATTGAATCCATGGAGTGGGATGAGTTTAAGATATTTTTTTCCAATAAGTACTTTCCTCGTATTCTTTTTATTGAAGTAAGGAAGGCATTTCATAAGTTAAAACGGAAGGATAATGACTCTGTTAGCACTTACAAGGAAAAGTTTACAAGTCCGGTGAGGTAAACTTCTAGTATTATCATCCAAACTGAAAGTAAAGTTGATCGATTCATCCGTGTTTTAAAACCAAGTATTTTAAGGGAGATATCCATAAGATTATTCTATAGATATCATGAAACCATTCATCATACTATCAAGGTGGAATTAAAGATTGGAGTTACCCATCAATCACTTTGTTTGTATAAGAAAATAATGAAAGAATTAAAGGGAAACTCTAAAAACCATGGAGAAAAGAAGATGATATATCCTTTATACTCTAAGTTTGGAAGGAACCATGGAGAAAATTCCATTAAGGATACTATTAAATTTTTTACAAGTATAAAGTAATTTTATTGAGTTTCTAAATTTAATATTTATGTGAATAAGATAACTGATTATCAAAATAGATGAAAATCCCCACAAAATGCACCACTCACACTCTATTGCTTCTAGTGAAAAGAGTTTGGGCATTATGTGAATCAATGTTCCAATCCAAGGGAAAAAGGATGTTAAAAACAATAACCTTTGGAAAAAAAGTAAAAATTTAGAGCTTATGAAATCAAAATATCTCAATTGAATCATGATAAATATGGAAAACATTTCCTCTACTCCTTAGTTTTGAATATCATGTTTTATTTTGTGTAAATGAGCCTTATGGAAATATTATTATTATAATTTAGTGGAAACTGATTTCAGTGTAAGAATTGATTACCCCCTAACATGGATTTGGGAATAATGATATTACATTTTATATTTTAATAGTGTAAGGATGAACACTTACTTGCTATATAAATTTCTTCACAAAATATAAGAGCTTATTTAAGGAACAAGGGGTGAATTTTATTTTGGGATTTTATATGTTTCCTTATACGACAAACTTTAGAGTTATGGATACCATCATGGGTTTATGAGTTTAAGGATGATCATGAGTACAATGTTTTAGACATCCCTTTTTATATTTTAAGGGATATGTTTCTTCATGATTAAGTGTATTTTTGGAGACATTTGGTAATACAAACATTTGGTGTTGTTTATGTTTTAGTGAAAATGTTATTTGAGGAAGAATGCCTTTACATTTTTTGTACATAAGATCAAAGGTATTGGTAACCTTTATGGATTATATTTTCTTTAATGTTGATGTAATTATGAGTTATTTGAATTTGGTTATATTACAAGAACTTTCTTAATATAGTTTTTTGAAAAGATGACATGTATATTGGGTGACAAACTATCACATATGGAATGGTCGTGGGGCTTGAACGCACAACCAAACAACAAAAATGGTTTATCACCTACCACTATCATATGTGAAAAAATATTTCTTGTGGAAAAAATGAAGAGATATATCATCGAGTATGTATCTTGGTGCTTAGTATTTCAAAAAATTATGTCTAATTTACAAAATACTGAGGGGATGTTACAACCATTACCCATATGAGAATGTAAATAGGAAAACTTCACCATTTATTTTTTCATCAGTCTCTAAAAAATATCTAAAGGGAACAATGATATATGGGTTATAGTCTATGAATTTATAATATAAACTAACTTAATAACTTTTAGAGAAGATAAATCTCTAGATAATCTTTTCATTATATATATTAAAGAAGTTATAAGGTTTCATGGAGTACCTCATTCAATTGTATCTGTTCAGGATATGAGGTTTAACTTGATGTTTTGGAGAAGTCGTCAGAAAACTCATTATACATAGATGAGTTTCAAAACTGTATATTATCCTTTAATATATGATCATCTTAATATAACAATTAAAACCATATAGGATATTCAAATACCATGTTCTATGTATTTCAATGCTAGTTAAGATCAAAACATTCCTCAATTTGAGTTTTCATACAACAATAGCTTTCACTCAAAGCATTTAGATGGATCCTTATAAATCCATATATTAAAAGAAGTGTAGAAATCCAAAGAACTAGGATTAAGTTAGAGAAATAAAGTAATTTGGACCTGATATAGCTGAAAAATGGTGATGAATGTTAGATCTATTGAGCATCACATAAGGGATGAACTAATTTAGAAGCAATGATATGTAGATAATGGACAGTGTGATCTAAAATTTGAAGTTGCTGACGAGGTGTTTCTAAGAACATATCCATGGGAGAAAGTAGTGATTTTCTGATAGAAGGGAAACCTTATCCCTATTCATATTGGTCCCTTTGAAATTATTGATTTTATCTGGATGACAACATATCAATTTTTTCTTCCCCAAAACCTCTCTCATTTACAAGATGTGATCTGTGTAACTCTTATGAGAAAGTATATACCTGGTCCTTCACATGTAATAAAATAAAAGGTCATAAAACTGGATCACGGTCCTTCTTTTGAAGAATAACCGGAATATATTTTCTTTCATATAGAGAAATTTTTATGAAACAAGACTACTCACATGGTCAAAGTTTTGTGGTGAAACCACCAGCTTCAAGAAGCTATGTGGGAACCTGAGGATCTAATGAAGTGGAGGCACCCTAATTTTCTATATCTAATGGAAGAATTTCTAAAGGGAAATTTATTTTAATGGGTATATAATGTGACACCTTTACATTTTATGAAATTTTTTCTTAATAATTTAATTTCATCGATATTATTTGTTACACGTAACTTGAGTTTTAACGAACTACAATAAACTATTAATATTATTATTTAAATGTTAACATTTTACCTAGATGTTAAAGTTTGGGGAATCAATAAGAATAACCAAGTATTAAAAATTAATTATAATTGTTTTATATAAATAAATCATATTTATAAAAAATTACTAAATATTTAGCAAAGTCATTCTATGATTCGAAAAATACTTTCTCCCCCAAAAATAATTTGTATTTATTTTTGTTAAAAAATAATATCACTAAATTTTGAAACTTTAAGAAAATGTATTTGAAAAAATGAACTTATTTTTACGAATCAAAATGTACAAATTTACTTGTTGAAAATTTTGGGTATTTTTCAAAAGAGATTAATTTTTTGATGAATAGTGAAAATTATTGGTTTTTATTCAAAATTACCTTTTCATTTAAAGAATTTATAATAATTCATTTTGTTTTAAAAAGTTTTTTAAAGAAAAATTATCTCAATTAAACTATAATTAATCCAATTTATTTTATTTAAATCAATTTTATACTGAATATTGATATAAAAAGCTTTTAAATATTTGAAGGTTCTCTCTTTGAAAGCCTATTTTTTGGTTTTGTTTACGAGTTAATTTAAAATAATATTCTACCAATTATATGAATTTATTTTTGAAATTTTGATTATGTTTTTGGATTAAAAAAATTTATTATTATATAATAAGTTCAACATAATTTTTTACCATAATAAATAGTAAAGGTTGTAAAAATTAAATATTGTGGTTAAGGTATAAATGGGTTTACAAGGGGTAAAACTAAAGAGATAAGGTTTAAAAATTATCCAAAGCATTAATAATTCCTAATTTATGGGAATATTTTTAACAAATAACTTCTAGGGTTCAAAAATTATTTATTTATTAGGCTGTTGTTATGTTAATATTTTGGGTACACTTTATTCTTTTAAAAAATTCCAAGTGTATCCTCTCCCCCGCTTATAAAGGGATCTCCCCTCTCATCACTCCTTCATAGCTCCAAAACCATTTATTTAAGCCAAAATACACCAAAATACTTTCATTAATTCCATCCCCATGACCTATAACCCCACTTTTTTCATAAATCCATCCTATGAATTCTTTTGGGTTTAACCTAAGGAGGTTGTTCAAAGAAGAGGTATCATTCCTAAAATTTCATTTCTATATTATTTTTTTCTCCACCTCCTTAAAATATTATTAAACCATAATAATATAATAACATTAGTATATTTCATATACTGAGATGTTATTATGTTTTGTGAATGACCTTCATTAATATCCTCTTCCCTCACATGGGAAACGAAACTGTTGAGCATTTGTAGAGCGGACTACCGCCTAGTGAACCAGCGTAATTTTTTTTCTATCACCACTTCTCAAGGATTGGTATAATGATTTATTTTAAGCATATATATATGATATTTATGACATAAATAAACATTTTTAATTATAATATCACATATACCTTTTTACCTCTCAACCCATTGGAAAACAATTATGTCACGCGTGTGTACGGCGGACTACCACCTCACGAACTGATGTGATGTGTTTTTCATTTATGTTTTAATTTGATGATAATGAGTACAGATTAAATAAATATATATGATATTTATAACATAATTAAACTTCTTTAATTATGACATTGCATATACCTCATTAATTTTTATTCCTTTTGGGATATGATAACATCGCTTGTCTGTATGGTGGATTGTCGCTTAACCAAGCGATGTGACTCATTCTTCACTATCTATTTATATGGAAGGTAATAAGGATAAATATAATGAATATATGTGATATATATGACCTAAAAATATATATAAAGGTAATTTTTTTATATTTTTTTCTTTCATCCATTGAGAAAATGGAAATAGTGTTCACACTTACAAACGACATACATTCTCTATATACGATGTAATTGATTTTCTATCTATAACATTAATGGATTCCACTAAATATTTTGATATTTTTTATATATGATATTTATATCATGTTTAACATTATTTATATTATCAAACCAAGATCAAAATGAAACTTCTAATGATACCAAACCAAAACATACATGAAAAATTAAGAAGTTATAACCCAAAATTTGATTATAATAATGAAATATTAATAACAAGTGATAAAAGTGTAACACACCAAGAATTTAAAAATAGATTTATTATAAAATTCATTAAACAATGAGTCTCTACAAAACACCACTTTGTTATAACTTATCCCATAAGCATAATGTTTTCACCTCAGCGATTTAAAATTTTAAAACCTAACATGCGTGGTTGTGTTCATTAACATATTTAGATTCTAATAAGAAAAACAAAATTTTTGGTGAATAGTTTCATACCCTTATGAATAGTAACATACCCTTATGAATAGTAATTAATAGTAATGAATAGTAAGTTGGACCAAAAATTAGAAACATCACCCATGAATATATAAATACAATTTAGACATCATAAAAGTGGAAAATGATCATAGTATAAGTGTTGGTATATTTGTATGTCATAAAAATTTTAATTAAAATTTTATGATTAATTTAATAAATTAAAATGGAAATGTATTTTCATAATATTATATCATAATTTTTTACTTTATTGTGTTATGTTTATAAGATAATTTTATTGGACCTTTATTAGTTTCTCAAAGAGTTATAAAACGAGTTATGTTTTTAAAGTTGTTTTTTGGAATAAATTATATTTTTATTTAAAAATTAAATTAAAAAAATTTAGAAAATTATTTTCCAAAAATGGATTTTATTTTATAATTATACACGTCAAAAAATGGTCGTGGTAAAGTTTTGGTATTTTTCTAAAATACTTGAATTTTTGTGAATTGTAAAATTACAGTTTTGATTTTTTGGTATGTTTAATGAAATAATAATGATGTAATAACTAAAATAAAATTCTGGTATACTTTTGTACAGTAACATATGATATTAGGTGTCCCAAGTGTATAATACCATAGTCAAATAACATGGGAAAGCCCCTGGTTTTACAACAACCACTAATCGGGTGTCTTTAAATTAATAAAAAATCCTCTCTCTTTTACTGTAAATACCCACCCATCCATTCGCTTTCCTTCGTTAATAATGACTCATCTGATATTATCTGGTGGTTTTACCTCTCTAGGATTCCTATAAAGGTTTATTTAATCCCCCAAGTTCCCAACCATCACATTCTATGAGTTACTCTAGAAGGTAAGGGAACCTTTCACCCTCCTCTTTTAATCAACACTTCTTTTATGTTATCTCATGGAATTTCCATTATCATGTGTTGGGGTCTGATATAAGGTATTCCTATTAATATCCTTTTGATTTACATATAATTAGATACCCTTATTATCTGATCAATTCATTTTCTTAAATTTTAAGTGACGTCGTTAGGCCGCTGAATTTTCATAATGGATCTTTCAACTTTTCTTTTATTTTCAAGTTCATCCCTTTTCATTTTATCTTTTCACCTCATATATCCAAATGACTATGAAAACTCTAGTATCATCTATATACTTTAATTATATCATGTTAATATAATAACCATCATCAATATTCTTACTCCCCCCCCCTTTATTTTTATAAACGAAATCAACGTCCATGAGGTTCCAATTTATAACCTTTGTGGACGATGATGTTTCTTTTTTCAATTTCACCTTCATTACTAGACATGAAACCATTTTTATGGTTTAAACAGACTATAATATATGTATTATAACCTAATTAATATTCAGTAACTAATATATGTACATATTAATAGGTTTTATGACGAAACTAGTTCGTAATAATCCAAATATTACCAAATAATCGATGTGGTTATCATCTAATGATTCATCCTCATTCCATGTATCAAAATGATATACTTCCCATTGATGTAATAAGTCATTAATATCTCCATTTTCATGTTATTAAATTTTTCATTTTAATATTATTATTTTTTGGGCATACGATTCTTTTGATTACAAAGTGGTAAGGGTTTTCCACCCGAACTTCCATTTTCATTCGGGTTACTTTCATTGTCTAATTACATATATGAAATTATTATGTATTGTTATTTACTCCTCATAAAATATTTTTGAGTATTTTATATATTTTTAAAAACCATAAAACTTCCTTACTTAATGCATATTTACACATTTTAAAAGGAACTTTCAAAATTATTTCTAAAATACAAACCTGATTCAATGAATCTTTTCGAATTCTCACACCTTTTCAAGTATAGAATAGATTTTTTTTAAAGAACCATTATTTATATAAAAAAACATTTTTATCATGAATAATTATCTTGGATCATTTATGGATTTAATATAACAAATTATCATGTCCACTTTAAAATTCTCTTTAACAATTTCCTTAAAAAGCACTAAAATGATTTAGTTCTAAAGAATCTTAAGAACTCTTTTCACATGATTTCACTTCAGTGGGAGATCATTTATAAATAAAATATAATTTCAATGTCCAAGTATTTTATTTTCTGGTATATTCATTTTTACTAAGTTATTTCCTAGAAAATACAAAAAAAAATCCAAAAGAACTTTTCCTTCCAAAGTAAAAATGATTTTTCTCATCTCACTTTATCTTTTATGAGATATATTCCTTGTTAACCACATAAATATTATTTAGGTGTATGTACTGAACTTTGTTATATCATATCAACAGTCTCCCTATTTTCATGATATTATAAGGGAATATTATTTGAATTTTTAAATATGTTATGTGAAACTTTGGAATGTTTATGGATTATTTCTTCAAGGATTTTTCAGTGGTCTCATTTAAAAGTATCTTCATCTATGTCAACGTACTTTGTTGAATATTGTAATTAATTGAGGTATATATTCTATTATATCATCTACCATATTTAATTGAATGGTTTATGATTAATTTGACTTTGGATGTTCTATCTTGAAACCATTCTCCATTTTACTCTGAATGGTTAGTGTTTATGCTTAATGATTGGGGAAATTAAGTTAAATTTCATATGTTAGTGTCAATATGAATGTGTATATTGTTTATGTTAACCTCATTTATATGAGGAATGCATTGGACATAATAAGTGTTAGGTGGGGCCATTATAGCCCCTCGGTGCATCAGTAGGTCTTATGAGACAAACTATTGTCTTGTTACGAGGCCTTGACAAAATGATTATTTATGGTCTTGGCACAAGGCCTTAAATATATGGTTATGTTGTCCTTTATTATTCATTACCTCATTATGAAAATACTATTTATGGTTCATGTGGTTATTGGACTAGTATAATACCCCTTATTTTGATTAATTATGGAATTACTTACTCTGCTCTTATTCCCGCCCTAATGAGTTCATGTTTTTGTTAAAGGAATATGTTTTTATTTATTAAACATACCTAATGTATATGTTTTGATATATTCTATTCTATTTCATACCCTTACTAAGTGTGTGATCTCACCCCTTTATTTGGTTTCATTTTTTTAATACATGAAGAACTTTATTATGAATGACCTTTAGGGATAAACATAGAGTTGTGGATGTTCTCAATAAAACTTTTATGTTGTATTTATTTTAAAGATGTAATATTGAACCTATGTACATATCTGGTTTTCCAAAACTACAATACTACTTGGTCCTTCAGGATTGGATTTTTTATAATCATGCCAATGTAATAAAATAAGGCATCGGCTCTAGGAAACTGGGGTTGGGTCCTTACAAAAAGGTTATAAGTAAATCATATATGGTATGATACATATAAATATGTTTCTTTAATTAATTTTTAGTAAACCGAAATTTATTATAAAGAAGGGTAAAACATGAATGAAGGAAGTTGACACTTATTATAATGGATTTTTTCTCAATTTGCCTTCTTTGTGATATATGTTATGTTATGAACCTATCTTCTTGTAGGAGGTGTATATACAGTCCATTTGAAATTATATATCATGAATATAATTCTACTAATTATATTCAAAGTTTAATTTTATGTTATTATTTAATGGGGGCTAGGATTCAAAATTTACCAAAGAGGTAAGTGTTTGATGTTACAAACTCATTATTTATCAAGATTGTTTATGATTTTGATTTTGTTGGTGAAATATTAAGAATTTTTTCTCAATGTATTAATTAATATTCTTATCCAATAATTATATCATTAAATTAAATTTTTTCATTAAATTTGCCTCTCTTTTTTTACTCAAGAGTTCAAAACTATTTTTTAAATGAAAAAAATTGGTTTTATTTCTCTCTTCTATCAAAATTTATTTTTTTCTTCCGTGTACATGTATAATAAAAATATATTAAATAAAGTTATAATATTCATTAATGTATTTTAAAATAAATTTTGAATCTTTTATTACTTTTTACCAAAAGAATTAATGGAATCTTTGTTTCATTTTCCAAATAAGGCCCATTCGGAGTTTTACCTAAAATGTAAATGGTATATTTGTTTTAATGTGTATGACGAGATAAAAATTACAAAATTCACCAATAGTAAATTTTTAAAATTAAAATTTATAGGTTTTGAATTTTATTTAAAAAGAAATTTTTTTCTCTAATATTTTATGATTTTCTTATTTTAAAAGGTGATTTTCAAAGAAAAGTTATTTTCCTCATAAAATGATATATGTGATTTTATTTTCAAAATAATTTTCCACCTAAGATTAAATCATTTGATATTAATTAATATTTAATGGGGTTTTAATACAATGATTCTATATTTTTTCTTTCTCTAGATGGTTTAGGTATATGAAAAAATATATTTTTATGAAACCCATTTCTTTTCTAGAGGCTACTCTATAGTAAAATATTTATGGAAATCACTTATTTTCTAGGTTTCTAATATTGTAAAAGTGTTATGAATAGAATTTAATTCCATGGGTTCGAAAATGAAGAATTATTTATGATCCCAGTGAAAATGAATGTATGTATTATGTCATTAGTGGATGTTATATCTCCCAACAATTTATTGGGTAATTATTAATGTTATATGAGCTCAAAGGGAACATGGGTTGTTATCCAAATAATGAAAGAGGGTCCACTAGAGGTTATCTCAATCCTAAAATAGGGTACATGAGAGGTTATCCCAACCCCAAAATGGGGTACTTGGGAGGTCTTCCCAAGTTAGAATCAGGTACATCGGTGGTTAGCCCAAGCCTCAAATGTTATGAATTTCTTGGTGGGTAGCCTTGACATATGGTTTTATATAAATATTTGTGTTCTAAAACTCTATGATGTATGATAGTTTTATACTCTCATATCTTATATACATTGTTTCCTTTAAGATTGATTTCTTTTGAACTATTAATATGTTTCCCATGACATAATTTTTTGATCTATGATAGGCCAGGTTTGGTTTTTCAAATGTTATTATCACATTGTCATACTCATATGATTATGTTATGTTGATATCTGCCTTATTTACCCTCAATAATCATATGATTTAATTATTTTTTATATTTTATTCCCCCTAGTTATAAACAAAGTTATTATGTATGATATGTTTAAGATGTGTGATAGTTATCAAGAACATAGTGGGAGATGACGTAGCATGACTATGAGCAAGTTTTTTATGTTTTCATGCTTTCAATGGATCTAAAAATAAAATATTATGGAATTTATAATTATGTTATATAATGAATATTCATATTTTATGATTTAATATTTATTTATGAGAACTTTGGGTCTTTACAATGGTTATTTTGAGAATTTTTTTATGGATGATAGAGATAGTTTCAGAATGCTGATGTGTAGGTAAATGTGATTTCATCTATTTCCTTGAAGAATACAAAATTTATATTTGAATGTAGTACTGAATAAATTATGAATATTGAAGTTGTTTTCTAGGATGATTTCGTTTGATCCAATCATGAGTCGGATTATGTATGTGTTGTTGCACATGGAGAGAGTATTATGGATGGTGTGGGTGGTTGATGTCCCAATTGTTGAATTAAAATGAGTGTCTAGTTTAGACATTGGTTTAGAACTTTATACACTTTTATGATTCCTATAATGATTAAGGTGTCACGGTGAGGTGAAGATTTCTTGTAGCATGCCTATTTACCATTGGATATGTGTTTTTAGTTGGTGATTCCTAGGGTCGCAAAGATTATGACTAGAATCATTTTTTATGAGTAGTGTCTTATAATGGGAAGCTCTATAATCTGGGGAATGATCTATTGGATGACACATTAGTGTTTTTTATAGATGTTTGTGGTTAAGCACCATCTTAGTGTTGGTGATGGTTACGAGTAGTTTGATCGGCTTTTTATAAATGATGTGTCTTAATGATTGGAGTAGTACAGTGGATGCTCATTAAGAATTAAAGGATTAAACACATCAAGATGATAGTGAATAGATGATAGAGGTTGGTCAAGAATATTGGTTATAGGAACACCACAAATTCTCATGGATGATAATTTTTATTGTCGGGAGTTAATAATGACCTTCATCATTATGAGTTGTGAAACTCAATAGAACATTAATTATTTTTGTCTTAGGGATGGGGTGTATTGAGAATTGAGGCTCAACTCAGGATTTTTTAGGGTTGGAACATCTCTAGAATATTTTTTTTCTATATAGATAGAGGCATAATAGGTGTTCTAGGTTCATGGTATAACATTGGATTAGGTTCAGTGTGAACTAATTTCTAATTTTGGTTACAGGAAGCCCACCAGAATTTAATGGGTGTTGACCACATCATGGGGAGCACTAAACAGGTGAAGGTTGAGTCACTGTTGAAGAATTCAATGTATGGAAGTATTTTTGGTAGGTTATTTAAAAATAATAAAACATTACATATTCCTATAGGCTTTTAATCAAGGAAATATAGTTATATAATGAATACTAAGTCATGCTATGACAATATTCAACAAGGGATGTCATAACAGGGAACATAGAGGTGCTACTCCATGAGAAATGGATGTTGTTCCATTAGAGTTTAGCGATTTCTTAGAAAAGGCACATCCCACCATGACCTAGAGTAGTTTTTCCACATTGGAGGTTTTCCATGGGTCGTCCCTCTACCTAGGGTTGTTGCATCATTACTTCATATGGTTATATCAAAATAAATCCTACCATAGAGGTGTCAATTTGTTTCCCTCGTGATCTTATCATGACTAGGAACTTGTTTCTTTAAATTGAATGAATTATTGTTTTGGGGTTATACACCAATAAATATTTAGGCCTATATGTACCATTGAATCCCCCTTAATTAGGGGTAATTTCTGCATTATCCAATAGTGGATTTCATGTTTGATCTCCCACTCGTCCACTATTCTAGTTCCCCGTTATTATCCCTCTGATATGGGGTGATTTTTTTCTAGTTTCTGTTTATGATTATATTAAATCATGGGTGAACTAGGTGGAAATAACGGTTATATTTAACATTATTAAAATATGAGATCTTTAGAAGACGAAATCATTAAGTCTCATATATGTTTTGTGTTGCGATGATGCTCATCGATTTTTCTATTGATTATATCTCCCTATATTAATATGAAACATTAATTATAAAATGGTTTCCATTAATTATTTAGGTGTTTTTGAGTGATATTGGATATTTTATTATAGTGAAATCTTGGAAAAGGAATAGTTTAATTTTCTTTTGATGAGTGGACCATCATGATGATTGTAACGTCATGTTATAGTTAGGTGGTCCCTTGAATTAAATACCACATACTTTTTTATTCATGATTATGAATGCATGATTGTTTTCATGGGATTGATTAAATGGTTAAGGAATTGAGAGAACCCTATGTAAATAGAGAAAAGGAATTTATCCTCATAAACCCAGATCAAGGTATCCATTGAGAATTTGGTATCTTAATATCTCTCAGTGACAATGTCACAATGGGGATAAGGTGTCAGTTTAGTTTACAAGATACCTTGGGTTTGTTTTAGGATCTGGGATTAGTGGTGGATAACATTGGTGGGATACCTAGGTCTTGTCGGGAATGAATGAGAGGCATAGTCCTAGTGGGATAGGTGAGATATTTTTATGTATATCACATGGTGGAAAACCCCCTCTTGGTTCTAGTGATTAAATATTAAGAGGGGTCGGGTGCCCTAGTGTATTCACTTACAGATGAGATGAGAAGGATGATAGGTTTGGAATGATTTTCTTATATGACCAAAATTTTCTTAAGGAGACTATACTCTATGTATATATGGATGATATAAGGACCCATCCTTAAAACTTACTTAATCTTGAGTTATTACAAGATTACACATTGAGGATATTTTTAGGTTTAGAGTTTTAGAGAATTTGATCATAAAACTTGCATTACATTCCACATTTAAAAAAAGTGGTTACATAAAAGTAAGTATTAATTTTTCCCATCAATGGAAACCTATTTAAAATAAAACATGGATTCTTTCTTGATAATTCACTGACACTATCATCACATCATTAACCTTTCCCTTGACCTCTGAAAAACATTTCAAAAATCTAGGATTAGCATAAAAAGCTCAGTAAGGGATATAAAAATATTGAAAGGAAACATGAGTACATATATACATAAGAATGAAATCCTAATTTACCCATAAAACATAAGCACATTAACATACCTCATCAAATCATGAATAAATCATAGAAATCATAAGACATACAGGTAACTTGAGGCATTCATAACATTCTTACGTAGGTAGTAACCCTCTTGGTTACGTTTGGAATACCCATCATAGTATATTCCCTAAATCTCTTCGGAGAAACCTCAACGTTTAACCCCTTCTCATTACCCAGTGCATTGGAGAGCTATATCAGGCTCACATGCCCTTAGTTTATCACGAAACCACCAGTCTTTATAATAATGCCCAAGAACCATAACATAATCGTATCACATAAAACATACATAAAGGAAACATAACATTTCCACTTTTCAATCACAAAATATCAATACAACACATTGATATAAAAACATTATGAAAACCATTTTCAATACCAAAATAAAATAAAAGTAAAACATGGTATTTATTTTTCATTTAAAAAAAATTTATGCCTTGTAGAGGAAGCTGAAACTCAAATAATGGTCACGGCGGCAGAGAAGTCATTGTCGTCGCATAGGTACGACAAAAAAAATTCCCTTTTTGTCATTTAGTAAAACACTTCGTATAAAAAAATATTCTTTCTAGATAAATGTAAAAGACAAAGAGGTTTATACAGCGTATAAAAGAAGGTTGTGTATAAAACAAAATATGCTTCAATGAAAGGAGATTGAGACGAAGTCCCATACCTCGGGTCCAAATTCACTCGATCGTTCTTTAATGTCCTGAATAATAAATTTGAGTAAATTTCTACTTTCTCAAGAACCTTTTTCAAGTTCATTATTCCTTTTATATCACTTATTACCATGTCATGAACACTATGCAATTATTTAAGTTAATATCGGTCATTTTATCGATCATTGGTACTTGAGTCAAAAATAAACTCTTTATAATTACAATTTGTTCATGTATCCATTATATCCAGAGTTATACTAATGATGTAGATGTCATATATATCATATATATCCAGTATATACATGCATTTATAATATTACATAATCATTTAGAGGTAAGAAATGAAATGCACCGTTCATGGAGACGGTAAGTCGTTCGTACGCATGAACGCTACTTTCATTTCTATTTCTTACTTAATGGAGTGAAATCATAATTATATAAAGGTATATTATAATTCCAGTATAGTATAATATATAATATCATTGAATATATCCTTTATACGTACCACATATGGTATTAACGAATCAAATCACTTTGAGGGGGCGGTAGTCCGCACTTCTTAAAATGAAGATATCGCGTTTACCCGTAATGGAAACCATAAAGGTATGCCATAAATGAAAAATATATAATCTTAAGTAAAACATAAACATATTATATATCATATATAAATATAGTGACATCTTGATGGCCACATTTGAATGTGTAATATGAGTGTTGAACAATCATCGTTTCGTGAGGCAGAAATTCGCCATCCAGAGAAACAGTATGTTCTTTGACTATTAGATGTAGGTTTGTGTAAATGTATCTAAAATAATTATTATAAAAACATCCTAGTATATTGAAGATACTGGTTTTGTTACAAAAAAAGTGAATATAAAGATTTTAGGGAGTTGGAGAAGCAAAATAAAACATAAGAACACAAGAGAAAACACTAACTTTAAAACGGGTTACTCTTTTTGATTTGAGCTCAAAGGATTCATTGGGAAGACTTCATCCCAAAATGAGGCTTCAAGGAGTAAGAGAGTGATGTGGAGAGACACAATGGGCAGGGGTTGTCCGAGCCAAAGACTTTGGAAGTGTGGGTAAGGTGGTAGAGGTGGGGGCCTTTTATAAGAAGAGAGGAGGGGAACTCTTGGAAAGTTAAGAAAAGATACTTTGTTATAAAATGATTTTCGGATAAAAAAGGTCCCATGAAATGCATGGCCGATTGTCGCCTATCGACCGGTCAAAGTTCCGGTGCTCTGCTAATGTGTATAGCAGCACTCGGTTCGAATCCTCGGCGATGATACTTTGTAGTAGTTGTTTGTTTTTAGTTGATTGTATTTTGATTAGGGGGTTTTTTTTGCAGAGCATAATTTAAATGTTTAATGAATGATGTTTAATTTAACAAGTTGATAAATATTGGGGTGATTTCATCATTAGGTTAGTTAAGCTTGTGATATCCTCGAGCTTTGCTTTATATTGTATTTAAATTAACACCCATGTCACAAGATGATGTTGATTAGAATTCCTAAGTGTTAAGGCTTTAATCCAAGCCTTAAATTAACATAGGGTTCTAATAATGATCAAATATTGTTTATGGTAGTGTATTTATGGTTCCAATAATCCATGGAAACCACACGTTAAACAAATCAAGTCATTAATCCATGACATGTTAAGTCCAACATACACAATGTTAATTCAACGAATACTCATCGAGCAAAAGCTCTCAATCGCTTAACATACCTCAATTAAAACTCACCCCAATGAGAAATTTACTCAGACATTATTATTTTTATTAATCTGGTAATATATGTTTATGGTGATGAATTATAAAGAGAAGAAAAAGAAAGGGACAAGATAAGAGTAGTGTGTCGAACACACACACGAAATATTTTGAGAATCAAAAATGGAATTTCGATTGAATGAGGAAGCAAGATAAGGTACTGTAATTTAAAATGATTCAAACTATTTTAAGACCATGAATATTATACTACAGAAGGTGGATGAGAATAAGAGATATTGAAGAAGTAACTTGCATTAAAATAGAATTACAAAGAAAGAGAATTACAAGATTACAAAAATGAAGAACACAAAAGTAAGTGAAAACAAAGAGAGGAGGAAAGGTCTCTCAAGTGAAAACTTGAGTATGTAAGGTCCTCCCAAGCCTTTTGCAAGGATTTGTTCGTTCCAATATTATATCCTCTCTTCTGAAATGCCATCCTCTCTCAAGGAGAGAAGGGGAGAGTATTTATAGCCCAAGGAGTGGACTGTTTGCATTCCCAATCTGTCCCTCCACTTGCATCGCCAATTTGGCTATTCATACAGCCGAATATTCAAATGTCTCCTTATTAAAAGTTGTAGACAATAATGTTTTCCGACTACTCTCAAATTTCGGGGGCATTTTGACAAGTGGAGCCAATGTTATGGCGGTTATATTAAACAAATGAAAAGTGTCCATTTCTATCCATGCTTTTTCGATGGCCAAAATGTGAATGGATTTTGGAACTGTAATATGCCTTCAAATCCGAATGAATTATTCAAAAAAGTCGGCCAACTATATCTCCTCTTTCACATTGCAAAATATCAGCTCGATTGGATGCTTACATCAGGAGATATGACATGCATACTATACTGATTTTAATTCTCGGCCAGAATGGTGGGCTGGACTTCAAAGATTTATTTGGGCCACTTGTACTTGGATTTGGGCCTTTTAATTTTTATAAAAGATGAAATGTAGTGTCCCTCAAATTATGGTGGAGAGTTAAGGTTTTTTGACTTCTGGATTGAACCCAGTAAATCAATCTTCAAGGCTGGTCCAGTTTGTTCACAGATTCTTTAGTCTTGTTTGTGATGACCATATGACCCTTCAAATGGCAGAATTGGCTAATGGTTCCTTCTAATGAAATGTTTTATATCGAAATTAGAATCCTAAAAAACAAGAACCACACAATTTGGATCTGTATAGTGACATTTATAATTAAAACATTAAAATAACTCAATTGGACTACTTCTAAAAATGCTCAAATATTATACTTAATATTAAAACATTAATATTTCACACAAATTATGCACATTTCATATAAAATAAGTAAAGGGGGAATATAATAAGTCATGAAAATATTAATAACATCATCTCCCCCACACTTAGATTTGTGTGTGTCCTCATGTGCAACAAATATAAAAACATGACAAAATCATTTTCACTCACCAACAAATATTAAAGTTTTGTTTTCTCCAATCAGGGGAGGTTTAGACTATTTCACTCATCCATATTGAATTCCATCACAAATTTTGTTCACAATAATGCATCAGAAACAATTCATTTTTTCATGTTCAAGGTTTGAATTGGAAAATGTAGGCACTCTAAACTTACTCATCTCAAGATGATAAAAATGTATTTTAGGAGGTTCACTCATTCACCAAAAAATGTGAAAATCAAGAGTTTGTAAGAGCTCTCAGCTTCCATTCCCAAATCTAATGTGTACAAGAATCAAGAGGTCTTTTAAGGGGTTTTTCAGTGGCTATGGGACGGTAGGTATATAATGTCTAAAGGAAAATAGGGGTTAAAAACACCAACATGGAAAAATCAATGCACATTATTTTTTGAAATTCGATTTGAAAGGAAATAGAAACACATATTTACAAGGGAATGAATGTGTGATGAATGAAAAGTGAGGGAGATATAAAATGGAATAGGGTGAGATGATGGAATATGTACAACATGGAAGACTTCCAATAATGACACAATACAAGTTGATTCAAGTGTTCTTTTTTTTCTTTTTCTTTTTTGCTCTTTTTTTTCGAAAGTTGTGCTTGAAACAAGTCTCACAGTCATCTCCCAACCCATGTTTGATCTTCTAATGGAACTAATTTTAGTAGTTAAAACACGATCAAAGGTTGATGATGAATGATTTTTGACCCACCAAAGACACAACCCATTCCTTTTTTTCATTTTTGTTTTTAATATAACTTTTTTTCATTTTTTTGAACACTTTTCAATGACTTTTGTACAAATGAAAATTACACATATACACCCCAAAGATCACAGAATTACAACCTCTCCCCCACACTTGAATGGATGCTTTCCCTCAAGCATATGATGACCCATTGGAAATCAATGAAAGTACTCCCAAAAATAAAGTCCATTCCCCCCACACTTAAATTTCAATAAATTGTACAATGAAAATCCATGAAGATGTTGGGTGGGACAAGGTATTAGGCTTGTAATGTGGCAATCAAAAGAAAGGTTTTCATAGGCTCAAATGGGCTTTCAAAAGTAGGATCAATGTAAGGGTAATGGGAGGCTATTTGGCTATTATGATTCTCATGTGGCTTAGAAAATGCCTCTATCATATTAATGCACACAAAAGATGGAAATTCAGCTCGAAGGTCTACAAACTCAAGACTCACAATCTGTGGTGAAGACACACAATGAAAAAGATGGCAATAGATGACCTTGGCATGAAGGCTAATGTCATTCCTCACGGTAGGGGAGAATCATTTTCCACCAAAAATTGTTTATTCAAAATGTTTGTTATTGACACAAAATTGTTTACCCAAGTTTGAGATAAAAATTCAATATATTTGAGTTTAAAACAAACCTTTTGACTCCCCAAAATGGTTGGACAGAATTTCAATATTAGATGATGAGTAATTATGACACCCCTTTTTTTCAATTTTCATTTTTTTTAATTAATTTTTTTAAATTTTTTATTTTTAATGACACATCCACACAAAAGAGAAAATAGAAAAAAGGTTGTGGAAGAATGTTGTAAAAAAATGAGAGGGAGAGTGGAAGAAGAAGAAATAGAGAGTAGAAGAGAGGGAAGAGAGATTGAGGAGAGAGAGAGTTAAAGGGAAATAGGTGTCCCCTGGTTTGGATTTGGCGGGTCTCCATCCAGTGGTGGTTATATTGAAGTGGATGGGGTTTCGATGGAAGTCGGTGTGGTTCCTGGATTGTGAGACCTCTCACGGTGATGCTTTAACCGGTGTCCATTTACCGTGAATGTTCTTTTTGAAGAAGGGTCTTGGACTTGCACTGCACCAAATGGGTAAACATTAATAATAACAAAAGGACCTTCCCAACGAGAATTACGCTTACATGGGTGAAGTCAAAATCGAGAATTGAAGAGCATTACCTTTTCACCTTCATGAAATACCTTTCGAAGAATGTTCTTGTCATGGAGTGACTTTGCCTTTTCTTTGTAGAGAATGGAGTTCTCATATGAATCGAGACGAAGCTCCTCCAATTCAATCAACTGCAACAATCTTTCTTCACCAGATTTTTCACAATCAAAATTACATGTTTTGACAGCCCAAAATGACTTATGTTGGATTTCAACTGGTAAATGACAGGCTTTACCAAAGACTAGCCTAAATGGAGACATCCCAATGGGTGTCTTATAGGCTGTTCGATAGGCCCAAAGTGCTTCACCAAGTCTATCGGGCCAGTCTTTTCTTGTGTGCTTAACAATTCTTTCAAGCACTCTTTTCACTTCCCTGTTAGAAAGTCCAGCCATTCCATTTGTTTGAGGGTGATATGCAGTGGATGTTTTATGTACAACCCCATTCTTTTTCAAAAGTGACTCCATGGTTCTTTTATAGAAATGAGTTCCTAAGTCACTTATCAAAGCATGTGGTATTCCGAATCGATGTAAGATATGGGTTTTGAGGAACTCACTCACAGTTTGAGCATCATCTTTCCTAGTGGGTTTGGCCTCGACCCACCTAGAAACATAGTCAACAGCAAGGAGAATGTAGGATAATCCATTGGAAGGGGGAAAAGGTCCCATGAAATCGATGCCCCAAACATCGAAAATATCACAGAAGATTAATGGATTTTGAGGCATTTCGTTTCTTTTGGAAATTGTGCCAAACTTTTGGCAAGTGGGACATGATTGACAGAACTCGTTTGAGTCCTTGAAGAGTGAAGGCCAAAAGAATCTAGAATCTAGGACCTTTTGAGAAGTCCTTTGTGGTCCAAAGTGGACACCTCCAGGCATTGAGTGGCAGAATTCCAAGATGGAGGACTGTTCAGTTTCATCAACACATCTCCTAATTACCATGTCAACCCCAGTTTTCCAAAGTTTATTATCTTCCCAAAAATAATGCTTTGAATCACTTCTCATCTTTTCTTTTTGTTCTTTTGAAAAATATTCAGGGAAAACACCAGAAACCAAGTAATTGACAATTGGGTCATACCATGGTAACTTTGGAGTGAGAGATGAGAGGTGTTCAGTTGGAAATTCAGGATAAATTATTTCAGAATGAGAAGAATTAGAAATTCTACTCAGGTGATCAGCTACAGGGTTTTCTTTTCCAGTTTTATCTTTTATCACAAGGTCAAACTCTTAGAGCATTAAAATCCATCTTATTAGCCTTGGTTTGGAATCACTTTTCTTAAGTAAAAACTTTAATGTTGAGTGGTCTGTGAAGATGATGATTTTGGAACCTAAGAGATAGGGCCGGAATTTATCCAAGGCAAAAATCACAGCTAAAAGTTCTTTTTCAGTCACAGTGTAGTGTGATTGAGTTTCATCCAATGTTTTTGAGGCATAAAAGATGACATGAGGAATGTTTTCTCTTCTTTGACCAAGAACAGTCCCAATGGCCCTATCAGAAGCATCACACATCAATTCAAATGGTAAGGACCAATCTGGGGGTTGGATTATTGGAGCAGATGTGAGAGCATATTTGAGTTCAATGAAGGCTCTCTAGCAAGCCTCATCAAAATTGAATGTGACATCATTTTGAAGTAAACGAGTGAGTGGGAGGGAAATCTTGTTGAAGTTCTGAATGAATCGCCGATAGAAACCGGCATGACCAAGGAAGGACCGAATGTCTCGAACTGATTTGGGTTCAGGAAGTGATTGGATCACCTCAATTTTGGCTGGATCAACTTGGATACCCTCTTGAGAAATTATGTGACCTAGAACAATCCCATTTGAAACCATGAAGTGAAATTTTTCAAAATTCTGCACAAGGTTGCACTTGACACACTTTTGAAGGAACAAAGAGAGCGAATGTAAGAAAGATTCAAATGACTCGCCATAAATGGTAAAGTCATCCATGAAGACCTCCATGGAATTCTCAATGAATTCAGAAAAGATACTCATAATACACCACTGGAATGTTGCAGGATCATTACAAAGGCCAAAAGGCATTCACCTATAGGCATAGGTTCCAAAGGGGCAAGTGAATGTGGTATTTTCTTGGTCTTGAGGTGCGATTAGAATTTGGAAGTAGCCGGTGTAACCATCAAGAAATCAATAGTGTGACTTTCCGGCCAATCTCTCAAGCATTTGGTCAAGGAAAGGAAGTGGATAGTGATATTTTCGTCTTTCAGCATTCAATTTGCGATAATCGATGCACACACGCCATTTGTTTTTCACTCGAGTTGTGACCACTTCTCCATGTTCATTTGTGACAACTGTTATCCCGCCCTTCTTAGGAACAAGTTGAATTGGACTAACCCATTCACTATCAGAAATTGGTTAGATAATACCAGCTTGAAGAAGCTTGGTAATCTCTTCCCTAACTACCTCAAGTATGAGTGGATTGAGTCTTCTTTGAGGTTTCCTAATTGGTTTGGATGATTCCTCTAGATGGATGTGATGCATGAAAAGGGCAGGGTTGATTCCTGGAATATCCTCTAGGGTCCAACCTAAGGCATTTTTGTTTTCCTCTAACACTTTAACAAGTTGGGACTCCTCAGTTTCAGAAAGTGAAGCAGAGATAATGACAGGGTAGGAGGGATCATGGAAAAGGAATGCATACTTGAGGTGTGAAGGAAGTGGTTTTAGATCAGTTTCAGCCTTGATTTGAGAGCTAGACAAGTTAGGAGCAGGAGAAGGGATTCCAGATGGGTTTGGATCATTTTCCTCAACACTGTCCAAGGTGGAGCAGTAGAGATCAGAGTTGATGAGGGATTCAAGAGAGTTTTCAAGTTCCTCTAGATTGATGGAGTCTATGAATGAGAGGTCCACATCAACTTCACCATTTATGACTTTGTTAATCATGGTGCAGATTTCACAAGATCCTTTATCATTAGAACATGAAGAACATGGTGGATTGGGGTTCGATTGAATCTTAGAAGTGTCCTCAAAAGCAAGGATTGAGAATGCAGAGTGATCCTCAGATGGGTATCGCATGGCTTGGAAAATGTTGAACTTGACTAGTTGGTCACCAAATTCCATGGATAAGATGCCTGAGTGGACATCAATCTTGGTTCTCGCAGTCATGAGGAATGGTCTTCCTAGAATTAGGGGATATCGAGAAGCGGTCGTCTCACCTTCCATGTCAAGGACATAGAAATCAGCTGGGAAGATAAGATCATTGACCCGAACAAGAACATCCTCAATTATCCCCTCAGGACTGGCAGTGCTTCGATTGGCTAATTGAATGAAATTACCCGTTGGGTGCAAGGGACCTAGACCAAGGTTGGAGAATATGGATTTGTGCATTACATTAATTGAGGCTCCTAGGTCTGTGAGTGCATCATCAAAGTTGGAACATCCAATTTGGCATGGAACCGTGAAGGTCCCTGGATCTTTTCACATCATGGGAATGGACTGTTGGGTTGAAACATTTTCAATGTTCCTAAGTTGCCTCTTATGGGTGCACAATTCCTTAAAAAACTTGGCATACTTAGGGATTTGTTTGATGGCATCTAAGAGGGGGATGTTCACTTCAACACGTCTAAAAATGTCAAGCATTTCAGGATCAGGTTCAAAGGACTTCTTAGGCTTGGAGATGGCTTGAGGAAAAGGAATTGGGTTCCTTAGAGGAATGGAAGGAGGTGAAAGAGTGGATTCAAGTTCCTTTTCCAGCTTTTTGTTCTTTTCATTTTCTAGATCAACATCGAAAGGGGAGGTAGAGCAATCAGCATGGGGGATAGCAATTTGCTTTCCCGGTCTAAGTGTAATTGCACTTACATTACCCTTAGGGTTGGGTAATGGTTGAGCTGGGAGTTGGGATGAATTGGATGGTTGTTGCTGGCTAAGGTGGGATGCATGTTGACCTATTTGGGTTTCAATGTTCTTGAGGCTAGAACGGGTGAAGGAAGCAAGATCCTCTACAGCACTTTCCCATGGTTGTTTAGAAGAAGAGGCTTGTCCCAAATTGGGTTGGCCTTGATTTTGGTTCTTGGGAAAGCGATTGTATTGGGTGGGGAATTGGGAAGGATCGTTAGGATAGTGGAATCCAGGAGGAGGATTGTTCCTTTGGGGTTGAGGAACAAAAGGATAAGGTTGATGGATGTTACCACCACTTTGACCATATTGGAACTGGTTTGGATTTTGATGAGGGAACTGAGGAGGATGAGAAATGGGATTACCATACCTCAGAGGTGGGTTAAAGGTAGAAGAGAAGGGCTCAGAGTGGGGTTGGTTGAAGTTTCTAACAAACTGACCTGATTGTTGAGGGTTGAAGTTTCGCTGAGCATATGCCACATTGAGCTCCATTGGACTAGATGAATCAGATGGATCATCTTGAAGTTGTGTACAAGTGTCAGTCGGATGAGATGGAGAGTTGCAGATTCCACAATTCTTGATAGGTCCAGGGAATAGTGACTGTGGAGAAGATGAGGTTGGGGCTTTGGTAGCCACCGCTAGTTGACGCACAAGACCTGTAAGTTCACTCATCCACTCAGTCATCTTGTTGGGCTCTATGGATTGATTCTCTTGGGCTTGTTTCACTTGAGCATGTGCTCGAGTATGGAATTGCTGCGTGTTTGCAGCGATGTTACTTATGAGATCTCTTGCAGCTGCAGGAGTTTTGTCAACAAGAGCACTGCCACTTGCGGCATCAATGAGAGTTCTCTCCATATCTAATAACCCCTCATAGAAGTATTGGATCAGGAGTTGGTCAGGGATTTGATGGTGTGGACAAGTTGCCACAAGCTTTTTGAACCTCTCCCAATACTCATGGAGTGATTCATTAGGGAATTGACGGATGCCGCTTATTTCCTTTCGGATAGAAGCTGTTCGGGAAGCGGGAAAGAACTTCTCAAGGAAAAGTCTCTTCATGTAAACCCATGAGTTTATGGAACCAGGTGGGAGGTAGTAGAGCCAATACTAGGCAGAATCCTCTAGGTAAAAGGGGAAAGCTCAAAGCTTGATTTGTTCTTCAGAAACCCCTTGAGGTTTCATGGTTGAGCAGACCACTTTGAACTCTTTGAGGTGAAGATGAGGATCCTCACCGGCTAGCCCGTGAAAATGTGGGAGAAGATGAATCAAACTCGATTTGAGTTTGAAGTCAGCTTCAATGTTTGGATATTGAATACCAAGAGGTTGGTAATTCATATTAGGGGCAGCAAGTTCTTTCAATGTTTGTTCCCTAGGATTGGCCATATCTAATTCAATTGGTAGGGCAATGATTGGTTCTTGGGTGATTTGGTTATCCCTAATGGTCCTCCTAAGTCGACGAAGAGTTCTATCAATTTCAGGGTCAAACAAATCCGAGGGATTGTTTGGGAGGCTACAGGGCATTCAGAGAGATTTAGAAAGGATGAGGAAGACGGGTTTTTCTTTGTATTTTTTTTTCAATTTATGATTTTTATGAGAAGACGGGTTTTTCTTTGTGTTTTTTTTTCAATTTTTTTTTAAATTTTGTTTGTTTTGTTTGGTTTTTTTTTTTGACAATAACCAGAAACGAATGACTACTTAAAGCACCATCCCTGGCAACGGTGCCATTTGAAATGCACGGCCGATTGTCGCCTATTGACCGGTAAATGTTCCAGTGCTCTGCTAATGTGTATAGCAGCACTCGGGTCGAATCCTTTGCGATGATACTTCGTAGTAGTTGTTTGTTTTTAGTTGATTGTATTTTTATTAGGGGGGTTTGTTTGCAGAGCTTAATTGAAATTTTTAATGAATGATATTTAATTTAACAAGTTGATAAAGATTGGGGTGAGTTCATCAATAGGTTAGTTAAGCTTGTGACATCCTTGAACTTTGCTTTATATTGCATTTAAATTAACACCCATGTCACAAGATGATGTTGATTAGAATTCCTAAGTGTTAAGGCTTTAATCCAAGCCTTAAATTAACTTAGGGTTCTAATCTTGATCAAATATTGTTTATGGTAGTGTATTTATGGTTCCAATAATCCATGGAAACCACACGTTAAACAAATCAAGTCATTAATCCATGACATGCTAAGTCCAACATACACAATGTTAATTCAACGAATACTCATCGAGAAAAATCTCTCAATCGCTTAACATACCTAAATTAAAACTCACCCCAATGAGAAATTTACTCATCCATTATGATGTTTATTAATCTGGTAATATATTTTTATGGTGATGAATTATAAAGAGAAGAAAAAGAAAGGGACAAGATAAGAGTAGTGTGCCGAACACACACACGAAATATTTTGAGAATCAAAAATGGAATTTCGATTGAATGAGGAAGCAAGATAAGGTACTGTAATTTAAAATGATTCAAACTATTTTAAGACCATGAATATTATAATACAGAAGTTGGATGAGAATAAGAGATATTGAAGAAGTAACTTGCATTAAAACAGAATTACAAAGAAAGAGAATTACAAGATTACAAAAATGAAGAACACAAAAGTAAGTGAAAACAAAGAGAGGAGGAAAGGTCTCTCAAGTGAAAACATGAGTATGGAAGGTCCTCCCAAGCCTTTGTCAAGGCTTTGGTCGTGCCAATATGATATCCTCTCTTCTGAAATTCCAACCTCTCTCAAGGAGAGAAGGGGAGAGTATTTATAGCCCAAGGAGTGGACTGTTTGCATTCCCAATCTTTCCCTCCACTTGCATCGCCAATGTGGCTATTCAGACAGCCGAATCTTCGAATTTCTCCGTATTAAAAGTTTTATAAAATAATTTTGGCCGACTACTCTGAATATTTGGAGGCATTTTGACAATTGGAACCAAAGTTATGGCGGTTTTATTAAACAAAGTAAAACTGTCCATTTCTATCCATGCTTTTTCGATGGCCAAAATGTGAATGGATTTTGGAATAGAAAGATGCCTTCAATTACGAATGACTTATTCAAGAAAGTCGTCCACCTATATCTCCTCTTTCACACTGCAAAATCTCAGCTCTATTGGATTCTTAAATCAGGAGATATTTCATGTATACTATACTGATTTTAATTCTCGTCCAGAATGGTGGGCTGGAATTCAAAGATTTATTTGGGCCCCTTGTACTTGGATTTGGGCCCTGTAATTTTTATCCAAGATGAAATGTAGTGTCCCCCAAATTACGGTGGAGAGTTAAGGTTTTTTGACTTCTGGATTGAACCCAGTAAATCAATCTTCAAGGCTGGTCCAGTTTGTTCACATATTCTTTGGTCTTGTTTGTGAGGACCATATGACCCTTCAAATGGCAGAATTGGCTCATTGTTCCTTCTAATGAAATGTTGTATATTGAAATTAGAATCCAAAAAAACAATAACCACACAATTTGGATCAGTATAGTGACATTTAAAATTGAAACATTAAACTGACTCAATTGGACTACTTCTAAAAATGCTCCAATATTATACTTAATATTAAAACATTAATATTTCACACAAATTATGCAAATTTCATATAAAATAAGTAAAGGGGGAATATAATAAGTCATGAAAATATTAATAACATCATCCCAAAATTATAAATTTAGAGGATAAGGTGATAAGGGTTAGAAATACACCAATCCAATAGGTTTTTGACAAGTTTAGGTTTTAGATTTTACATTATATTTTCATTTTATTTAAATCGTGAAATAATGATGTAATCGCTGCATCATCATGGTGTCATAAATAATTTAATTTATTTAATATATAAAAATTATAAAAAAATACTATGATGTAGGAAATATTTTTTGATTTCTAATGAATATTTATAGCCAAAAATATGACTTGTATAACCCCATTTAAATTTTTTTTATTAAAACAACTCATGTTTGTGTCATTTTTTACTTTTACTTTAAATAAAAGGCATTAATGTCTTTATCTTACCCAAGTGGATCCATGGGGTCCCAAAAATAGAACCATGGGTTGTCTTGGTCGGCCATTACACATCCAATAAAGGTAGTACATGTGTCTAGGTATTTTCATTTTATTATAATATCATTTTTTCCTTAAATTGCACTAATTACCTCTAATCGCGATTAAAACTTAAATGTTACTATTCACCAAAAAAATTATTCTAATCCCATTGAACCACATTTTACATATTAATGACAACCATTTATATCGGATTTTTGAAATTAAAAACACAGAGGTGGTAAATTTTCATTTGAACGAAAAATCAGTTTTTAAGTACTGCTTAGTGGTGTCACTATTCATCAAAAATTTAAGTTTTTCAGATTAATACCAAAACATCACCCTAAGCTATATTTGATATTCCTAATTCAAAAATGATGTATATTTTACAAAATTCAAAACATATAAGTTACATTAATTAATTTAATAATTAATTCCCGCTATCAGAGCAAATAGCGTGTTTTTATGAAAGAGTAAGTATCAAAATATTGACACTAGTTTAAGTCCAATTTCAAAGTGAAATTAATTACAATAACCACCATTGGATTAAATGGTAAAAATACATTCAAATTACACTTTAATACCAATTAAAAAGATAATATAACCATATAATTAAATTAGATGAAAAAGCAGTTTTGATGTAAAATGTAGTATTTTTCACTATTCATTAAAAAATGAACATTCTCAGAAAAACACAAAAAAAATTATCCATTGTAAATTTCAATGTCCCAATCATAAATAATAATTATATTTTGAAAAATATAGCTTATAAAATTGTCAAAAGGTAGATTTAAAAATCATTTTCCATCAAAAGGATGTAAAACAATCTTTTAAAAATATTAGTGTATTCCATGATTAAGATTGGATTTATTCTCATTTTAAGCCTCTAAATCACTATCCAAATCATTATTAGACATATATAAGAATATATATTATTAATTACATACTTGGGATGTTACATCCTTCCCCCCTTTAGAAAATTTTGTCCCCGCAATTTATTTACTTATCGAATCAGTGGGGGTATTTAGCCCTCATTGCATTTTTAGATTCCCATGTTGCCTCTTCAATCATGTGGTTTTCCCAAAAAATTGTTACCTAATAAATCACCTTATTCCGTAACACTTTCTCCCTGTGGTCAAGAATCTTGACTGGTTGTTCCTCATAAGATAGGTTCTCTTCCAGCTGAACTACCTATGGACTCAAAACATGAGATGGATCTGACATGTACTTCCTTAACATTGAAATATGAAAAACATTGTGTACCTAAGAAAAACTCGGAGGTAAAGCCACTCGGTAAGAAACTGATCCAACTCTCTCCATAATTTCATATGGTCCAATGAACTTTGGACTCAGCTTTCCTTTCTTACCAAATCGCATCACACTTTTCCATGGTGAGACTTTGAGAAAAACATGATCACCTACCTCAAAAGAGAGATTCTTCCTCCTGTTGTCCGCATAACTCTTCTGTCTGCTCTGAGCTGTTCTCATGTGTTTATGTTTCAGCTGAACTTTTTCTTCCAACTCTTCTACCAATTTTGGTCCCATCAGCTTCCTTTCACCCACTTCATCCCAGAAAGCTGGAGTTCGACGCCGCTTCCCATATAACGCCTCAAATAGTGCCATCTGTATACTGGAATGAAAACTGTTATTATATGAAAATTCAACCAATGAAAGATGTTGGTCCCAACTTCCCTGATAATCCATCTAACATTCACGTAGCATATCCTCCAAATTCGGGATTGTTCGTTCTGACTTCCCATCTGATTGAGGATGAAAAGCTGTACTAAAATTTAATTCAGTACCCAACGACTTCTGAAGGACTTTCCAAAAGTTAGAAGTAAACCTGGGATCATGATCAGATACAATGGAGAGGATAACTCCATGAAACCTGACTATCTCTTTAAGATACAATAGAGAAAGTTGATCTAGGGAAAAAGTATCTCGTATAGCAGGGAAATGAGCAGATTTAGTCAAGCGATAAACAATAACCCAGATTGCATTATTACCTCGAGCTGTCTTCGGCAATCCCACAACGAAGTCCATGGATATATTTTCCCATTTCCATTCTGGTACTGGTAAAGGATGAAGCCTCCCTTTCCGTAACTGCCGCTCTGCTTTAACCTGTTGACAAGTCAAACACTTCACATTAAAATTAGCAATATCTCTTTTCATTCCATCCCACCAGTAATACTCCCAATGATCTCTATACATCTTAGTACTGCCAGGATGAACTGAAAACGGATAACTATGAGCTTCACATAACAACTCTCTCTTCAACTTTGAATCACAAGGCACACACAATCTCTTCCCAAATATCAAAACACAATCATTATCAATGTAGAATTCAGGCAACTTACCCCTCCGAACTAGCTCTACCTTTTTCTCCATCTCGCTGTCTTGCTTCTGTTCTTGATTAATTCTGTCTGATAGAGAAGATTTCACTGATACCTAAAACAAAACAGAAGGACATCCTGCACCAAAAACTTATATGCCAAAGTTCATCAAATACTTAACCAAAGGATCACGTTCCAAATGCAACATTGTTAATGAATCATTACTTTTTCGACTCAAAGCATCATCCACTTTATTTGCTTTTCCCTGATGGTAATGAATTGTACAATCATAATCCTTTATTAATTCTAGACATCTCCTTTGTCTCATGTTCGATTCTTTTTGAGTGAATATATATATTAATCTTTTTTGATTTGTATATATTTCACACTTTACTCCATACAAATGATTCCTCCGAATTTTTAAAGCGAAAACAACCGCAGCTAATTCCAAATCATGTGTAGGATAATTTACCTCATGAGTTTTCAACTGACGTGAAGCATAAGCAATTACCTGATCATTCTGCATTAAGACGCAACCAATTCCTTTCAATAAATCATCACTATAGATTACAAACTCCCCATTCCTGGAAGGTAGTTCCAAAACTGGAGCATTCACCAATCTTCTTTTCAGTTCCTGAAAACAATCATCACATTCTTTTGTCCAAATAAAAATAACACTTTTCCGAGTTAGCTTAGTCATTGGACTAGATAACTGGGAAAATTTTCTAACAATCCTTCAGTAATAGCCTGCCAAACCAAGGAAGCTACGAATCTCAGTTATATTTGTGGGTCTTGGCCATTCTTCAACAACCATTGTTTTTGCCGGATCAACAGTTATCCCATCTTTAGAAACAATGTGACCAAGGAAAGAAATTTTTTGTAACCAAAACTCACACTTCCTGAATTTTCCATACAGTTTCTTTTATTTTAAGGTTTGAAAGATAACCCTTAAATGACTTTCATGCTCCTATTTACTTTTAAAAAACACCAAAATATCATCAATTAACACAACCACCAGTTATCACCCGATTCAACTTAGCCATCAGTGTAGTAAACTGCTCAATTATGATTCCGACCATCTCTGGTTGCTGATTCGAAAGGTCATTATACTATGTATTCCTTACTAGAAAAGCATCTCTGTTTCCTCTATGGAAAACCATTATTATCACAGAAATATCTTAGGCGAATCAACAAGGTAATCTTTAAATGCTATATCATTTCAATCATACCTGAAATTAATTTATAATTTAACAATTTTTTAACTCCTGAAGTTCGCTTAACCCACCTCTGATACCAACTATAAGGCCCCAGCCTTAAAACATACTTAATCTTGAGTTATTATAAGATTACAAATTGAGGATCTTTTCAGGTTTAGAGTTTTAGAGAATTAGATCATAAAACTTGCATTACATTCCACATTTAAATAAATTGGTTACATAAAAGACAGTATTCATTTTTCCCATCAACAGAAACCTATTTAAAATAAAACATGGATTATTTCTTGATACTTCATTGACACTATCATCACATCATGTAACTTTCCCTTGACCTGTGAAAAACATTTCAAAAACTTGGGATGATAATAAAAAGCTCAGTAAGGGATACAAAAATATGGAAAGGAAACATGAGTACATATATACATAATAATGAAATCATACTTTACCCATAAAACATAAGCACTTTAACATACCTCATCAAATCATGAATGAATCATAGAAATCATAAGACATAAAGGAAACTTTAGGCATTCATAACATTCTTACGTAGGGAGTAACCCTCTTGGTTACTTTTAGAATACTCATCACAGTATATTCCCTAAATCTCTTCGGAGACACCTCAACGTTTAACCCCTTCGCGTTACCCAATGCATTGGAGAGCTATATCGGGCTCACCCGCACTTAGTTTATCACGGAACCACCCATCTTCATAATAATTCCCAAGAACCATAACATAATCGTATCACATAAAACATGCATAAAGGAAACATAACATTTCCACTTTTCAATCACAAGATATCAATACAACACATTGATATAAAAACATTATGAAAACCATTTTCAATGCAAAAATAAAATAAATGTAAAACATGGTATTTATTTTTCATTTTAAAAAAAGGTATGGCTTGTAGAGGAAGCTGAAACTCAAATAATGGTCACGGCGGTGGATAAGTCGTTGTCGCCGCATACGTACGAGAAAAAAATCCCTTTTTGTCATTTAGTAAAACGCTTCGTATAAAAAAAATATTCCTTTTAGATAAATGTAAAAGTCAAAGGGGTTTATAAACCATATAAAAGAAGGTTGTGTATAAAACAAAATATGCCTCAATGAAAGGAGATTGAGACAAAGTCCCATACCTCGGGTCCGACTTGACTCGATCGTTCTTTAATGTCCTAAATAATAAACTTTAGTTAATTTATACTTTCTTAAGAACCTTTTTCAAGTTCATTATTCTGTTTATATCACTTATTACCATGTCATGAACACTATGCAATTATTTAAGTTAATATCTTCCATTTATCGATCATTGGTACTTGAGTCAAAAATAAACTCTTTATAATTACAAGTTGTTCATGTATCCATTATATCCTAAGTTATAATCATGATGTAGATATCATATATATCATATATATCCAGTATATTCATTCATTTATAATATTACATAATCATTTAGAGGTAATAAATGAAATGCACCGTTCATGGAGACGGTAAGACGTACGTACTCATGAACGCTACTTTCATTTTTATTTCTTACTTAATGGAGTGAAATCATAATGATATAAAGGTATATTATAATTCTAGTATAGTATCATATATAATATCATCAAATATATCCTTTATATGTACCACATATGGTATTAACGAATCAAATCACTTTGTGGGGGTGGTAGTCCGCACTTCCTAAAATGAAGATATCGCGTTTACCCATAATGGAAACCATAAAGGTATGCCATAAATGAAAAATACAGAAGCTTAAGTAAAACATAAACATATTATATATCATATATAAATATTGTGACATCTTGATGGCCACCTTTGAAGGTGTTATATGGGTGTTGAACAATCATCGTTTCGTGAGGCTGAAATTCGCCATCCAGAGAAACAGTATGTTATTTAACCATTAGATGTAAATTTGTGTAAGTGTAGCTCGAATCCTTATTATAACAACATAAAAGTATATTGAAGATACTGGTGGTGTTACAAAAGAAGTGAATAAAAAGAGTTTAGGGGGTTGTAGAAGCAAAATAAAACATAAAAACACAAGAGAAAACACTACCTTTAAAACGGGTAATTCTTTTTTATTTGAGCTCAAAGGCTTACTTGGGAAGACTTATTCCTAAAGTGAGGCTTCAAGGAGTAGTAGAGGGATGTGGAGAGACAATGTCGGCAGAGTTTTGCTGAGCCAAAGGCTTTGGAAGTGTGGGTAAGGTGGTAGAGGTGGGGGCCTTTTATAAGAGGATAGGAGGGGCACTCTTGGAATGTTAAGAAAAGATACTTTGTTATAAAATAATTTTCGGATAAAAAACGCCCCAAAATTATAAATTTTGAGGATAAGGTGATAAGGGTTCGAAATAAACCCATCCAATATGTTTTTGACAAGTTTAGGTCTTAGAATTTACAGTATATTTTAATTTTATTTAAATCGTTAAATAATGAGGTAATCGTTGCATCATCATGGTGTCATAAATAATTTAAATTATTTAATATCTAAAAATTATAAAAAACTTATATGATGTTGGAAATAGTTTTATCTTTCTAATGAATATTTATAGTCAAAAATATGACTTGTATAACCCCAATTAAAAATTGTTTTATCAAAATAACTCATGTTTGTGTCATTTTTACTTTTACATTAAATAAAAGGCATTAATGTCTTTATCTTACCCAAGTGGCTCCATGGGGTTCCAAAAATCGACCCATGGGTTTTCTGGGTCGGCCATGACACATCCAATAAATGTAGGACATGTTTCTATGTATTTTCATTTTATTATAATATCATTTTTCCTTAAATTGCACTAATTACCTCTAATCGCGATTAAAACTTAAAAGGTACTATTCATAAAAAAAATATTTTAATCCCATTGAACCACATTGTACTTCTTAATTAAAACCATGTATGTAGGATTTTTGAAATTCAAAACACATAGGTGGTAAAATTTCATTTAAATGAAAAATCAGTTTTTAAGTACTACTTAGTGGTTTCACTATTTATCAAAAATTGAAGTTTTTCAGAAAAATACCAAAACTTCACCCTAAGATATATTTGATATTCCTAATTAAAAAATGATGTATATTTTACAAAATTCAAAACATATAAGTTACATTAATTAATTTAATAATTAATTCCCGCTATCATAGCAAATAGCGAGTTTTTATGAAACAATAAGTATCAAAAGATTGACACTAGTTTAAGTGCAATTTCAAAGTGAAATTAATTCCAATAACCACCATTGGATTGAATGGTAAAAATATAGTCTAATTACACTTTAAGACCAATTAAAAATATAATCTAACCATATAATTTAATTAGATGAAAAATTAGTTTTGATGTAAAATGTTGTATTTTTCACTATTCATTAAAAATGATCATTTTCAGAAAAATACCAAAAAATTATCCATTGTAAATTTCAATGTCCCAATCATAAATAATAATTTTATTTTGACAAATATAGCTTATAAAATTTTCAAAATATAGATTTAAAAATGGTTTTCCATCAAAAGGCAGTAAAACAATCTTTTAAAAATATTAGTTTATTCCATGCTTAAGATTGGATTTATTCTCATTTTAAGCCTCTAAATCACTATCTAATTCATTAATAGACATAAATAAAAATATCTATTATTCATTACTTACTTTGTATGTTATAGATGATGAGAAGTTCTTTAAGTTGGGTGGATAGGTCTTGAGTGACTATCTATTAGGTGAAAAGCATGTAAGATTTTGAGATGGGTTGTGTGACCTATTTTTATTGCTTTTGTGCACCTGATTGTGTGTAAATCGGATGATATAATTGGATGTGGACTCTCCCTGAATGAGTATTGGATAGAAGGACCCTTTATTGAGTGATAAGTTAGTGTTTAGTTTGTGATGTGATATCATATCTTACCTTCAATGATAAGGTAGTGATTAGGATAATGGCCTCACCTTAAGTGATAAGGTATTGACATGGAACATCAAGAGTGAGAAGGTGGGTCCTGGTTGTCAATTTATATTAAACCCTAACATGCATGATAAGGTTTTTCTTAAGACAATATCCTTTAATCGAGAGAGAAGGCACCAGAAGGACCTTACATTGAGTGATGGTAAGGATATATATGATCAACCTTATCTTGAGGGATAAGGTGATGGTCGATATCTTGATAGATGGACATTCCTTTATTTATATGATATTGGAAGAAATATTACATGTGTGAGAAGGTACTAATACTGACTTTAAATTAAACCCTACCCATAATCATTGAGTTTGTTTCAGCATATGAGGCATAGGACAAATTATTACTGATATAGGTTGATGCCAGTTTAGTCAGGTGTCATGGTGTCTTCGTAAGCACACAATAACCTGATGTAAATACTTATTTTATTTCATTTACATTACTCATGAGTACATTTATATGATTTTTAATATTAGGGTAACATGTTGACAATATTATCAGATGTATTTTTCACACCCTAAATGGGAATTCTGGTGCACATGTAGACAATATGTCTTCTTTACATGGCTTCGAATAGGTTGTGTAGTAGTGCGGGCTAGGGAAGCATGATAAGGACTGGGATGATGCGTTGAGGGGAGATTAATGGATGGAAGTAGTTCCACTTATGAATTTTATAACTTCATATTTATTTTTTTATTTGAATGTCTCAATGGGTAAGCGGTTCATTTATAACAGTATGAATCTGTGTTGTTAATTTTTTATATCATGGATTTTTTTATAACATTTTCATACATTGATTGTGATTTTGGAGATTAATTTGTTTATTTTCTCAATTTTATTTAAAATAATTAATTTAAAATGTCTCACCATTATGTTATTTAGTTCCTGGACCTAGTCAACAACCTCTAGTGTATGAGGAGGTTCTATTGAGGCTAGGTACCATCTCGGGAAGGTACACTAATGAGTGTCCTTAGGTTGTATTATTACGAATTAGAAAAGAATAAAGAAACATGGTTATGTTACTCAAGATTCTAGGTATGGGTGGAGGATGATGGTTAGGCTTAAAACATTGAATTTAAATATGAAGGGAGTTGATGGAGGAATATTAATAAATTAAAAGATGGAGAATTATACTTTTTTTGGTAGATATAGGATTTTTAGCAAGGATATATTGAGTTAAAGAAGTGAATAGATCATGTTTTTAATAGAGATTTTGTTTAGGGATAGTATAAGAATAGTGAGAAACATATGTTATTTTTTGGTTATTTTCTTGTTCTGTCTATTATGTGAGAAAAAAAATTTTTGAGTGTTATATATCACTTATGGTAATGAATCATGTTATTTAAAAGATTAATCATACCTTAAAATAACATCTCTAGTGGATAGGAATGAATATTTTCTGTGGTTTTTATGATGTCTGTATAAATGGGTTTTCAATAAGTGAATGATAAACATATATTTTTATCTGGTTTTTTTCAATTGTTGGATGTTCCTCAGAGGAAATGGGAGAACATTTTTAGTTATTTTGTAAAGATCCAAAATCCAGCTACATGGACTCAGCAGTCATTTTTTTACAATGGTACATAATATACAGATCATAATATACAAGATCTTATGTTTAGTAGTTTTAGGAGAGTAGATACAGATATTATTAATATATTACATGATAAAAATCATTAAAATACATGAAATATTATTATTCCTCTTTTTTTATCCTTTTATCATTCATAGAAAACATAATGGTTTCTTATGTGGATAAGGAAACAACAAAAAATTGGTGATATCAAAGGATTGGTAAGTATTTTTATATAGTGGAAGATATCATAACACCAATAAGACATACATGATATGGAAATAATAAATAATTAAATAATTTCATATAACAAATATCATGGGAATAATATATCCATGAATAAAATTAAAATGTCAATAATTAATCACATATTTTTTTTTAAATAAACTCATATTGATGTAATATATAATTCTAGACAATATATTCATACCATCAAGGCCTAAACTAGGAAATAATACAAAAATGGGCAGGCATACACCAAATACTCAAACTATTTTTCCTTATGAAATCGATCAATGTATTGAAGAGCTATATGATTTCATATTCCAATCATCATTTACAAATTCTGATTTACTCAACATACAAAAAGAGTAAATTGATAAATAATATAATAGATAATATTCCCCCGAATAACCTCTGATAGAAAAATATATATATAATCAATAATTATTTATATTAGATTACTTGGAATTTATATTGTCAAAATTACCCAAATAAAACAAGTGGAATAACATTCTAGGTAAACACCCTTTAATCTAGATTAAGAAATATATGGTTTTCACACATTATAGAGTAAATTCTATATAGTCAAATAAATAATAAATAAATCATATAAATAGTGTAAAATTTATAGAATATGTGGATGTTATAAAGGTAATGGATAGGGAATAAAATGAAAATGTCAATAGAGAGATATAAAGAGTGATAGAGAACATATCCTAAATGAAGGAAAAATGAGTGGGGTCCCCTTAAAACAATAATATAGGTAACAAGACATGAATAAATCAAAAATAAATTAAAAAATAGAAACTTATAATTCTAAAAATTTAGTGATAATAAAAATAAGAGAATATAGAAAATATAGAAATAATAAGTATGGATAATAAAGATTTTAAATAGGGCCAAATACATTGACATGGTAACAACATAACATATAGTTTTAATGAGAGTTGGTGGGTAATATATCATCAATAATACATAAAAAGGATTAAAATAATATCAAGAAAAAATAATAGAATATTATAAACAAATATTTTAAAAAAGGTTTTAGTAAAATAGTTTAAAAATAATGGTGTGGGATTAGTAACCCTTACTTTGACGTAATTATTATTTATTAAAAGGGTATAATTAGAGGAATTAGGTAATTTATGTATCATAGTAAGTATAAAAGGATTATAATACAATGTAGTTTTAAAAATTTATGTTTATAAATGTAAACTATAAAAGATATAATAGAAAAATAATTTCAATTGAAAAACAAATAGGAGAATTGTGAACCACTACATAGAATCCTAATTCATGGGAATGCTCATATAATCTTCTATATAGTTGACTTTAATGTGATAATTTAATAATTTAGAAAATTATTCATCATAATTTGATATGTCATAACCCATTAATTATCATATTTAATTAATTTATTAAATTAGATTCAATGTATAGGTTATTCGGACTTATTTGTCGGACAATGTTACTATCTCTTTAATGTAACACTCATCGTTGATGGTCTTTTTAAAATGGTTTTAAAATATACAAAATTTTATTGATATATATTTTAACATATTTATTTGTGTTATAATTATTTTAAATATAAAAAATATTTCTACTATATTCATGGTTCATTTTTTATAAATTTTATCATATGATGGTATGATCATTTAGGCAATTTCACTAGGAATTATGAACATAATATGTTTTATTTAATTTAAAGATTATTTACTCATTTTTGTTATATTTTTAACTTAACTTTTTATTGATTATAAAGTTCTATTTTTAAATAGGTTTGATCATAAATCCATAAAGCTCCCCATTTTGACATAGAATTATGGAAGCACGTACCAAAGTGGGTCGACAACTCGTCCTCAAACCCAAAGTCACTCTGAACAATGTCTTGGAGCATGTTACTCCTGACTATGTGACTCATACAACACCTGGAATTTGTTTTCATCCCATCCACCACTAATATATAAGAAACCCTTCACTAATCTCTTTTACATGTCTTAGGACATATGGAGACACCATCACCAGAAAGTAGAACACTACTACACCAGAAGAACAAACAGACCTCATAGAAAAGAAGGATGTTGGCAAGAATTGTACCACTATGAACCAACATTTCCATATAAATATATGAAACCCAACTAACAGCCATCCCAAAAAATACAAGACCAATTTTAACTACCACGTGATCCACTGACATAATCCCAAACTTCCATGGAAGCCAACGAGCATAACAAGGATGGTGTTATGCATGAAGGATCAAGATGAAAGGGAAGATGAGGACCAAAGACAATAGAAATCAAGTTAGGGAAAAAAATTAGAAAAAAAAATGGGGGTGAAGAACCCAATAAATAAATACCTAATAAAAGATCTTATAGGGGGGAATAAATATTGATCCCCAAAAATAAGGGTCCCACTGTAACACCATATCTTAAATTATAGTTAGTAAACTTTTATTTCTAAAGAAACTATAGGATAATTCATAGATCTTTATTTAAGTATATAATTAAAACCAAAATTACAAAAAAAATATTTTAATTTTATAAAATTATTTTCATTTTTCAATTAATCATGAAAAATTATCCTCGGGTGATTCTTATGATATTTTCAGATGTAGGTAATTTTTATGGTGAATAGTGAAATAAAATTTTTAAAAATATTTAACTTTTTATGAAATTATAATGACATAAGAGTATATTGAAAGTTTATGAAACATTTTTTCAAGAAAAAATATATTTTTATGAAGTAATATAATTCATATAAAAATATAATATTGAACATTTAAATATATGATTAACATTTTGGAAATCTAAGTGATGTTTTTATTTAAATAAAAGATGTTTTTGGTTCTTCTCTTTTAATCAAGTATTCAAATGTTTCATTTATATTTATGTTTTTCTAAAGACAAATAAGTATAAATTGATTTAAAATAATCCAATTAATTCCATTTTAACAACATTATTCTTTATTTTAAAAAAATCATTTGTTTTATTAAAATAATCATTTTTTTAAAAACAGTTTTCGTTTTATCTTATGAACATATATTAAAATTAATTTTTACCACTTATGTAAATTGAATATTGTAGATAGTATTCCATATTAGTAATCATAATTACTAATATTTTTTAAAAAAATTAATTAATTTCTTTTCATAATGAATAGTAACCATTTTAAATATTTACCTCTTCGGTTAGGGGTAAAATAAGTTAAAGGTATAAAAATAAATGGATAAAGCTTCATGATAACATAAAAAACCTTCATAAATCTCATTATTTTGTTTTTTTTTCTACCATAAAATTATCGTCTTCTAATTTATGATAATTTTTAGGCACTTGACTTGATTAATACATATATTATACAATAAATGTTTAAGTGTTTTCAAGTCTTCCACCCACCGAACTTATAAAAAGGCACCCCCTATCCTTAATTATTCACAATACATGAACCAATTTTTAAAACAAAGACTTACCCAAATACATTAAAATATTTATTCCCTACATTTTCATCAAAATACCACATTATTAAGGTATAATTAATAATCCAAATGAGGTTACCAAAAGAATAGGTTTATGATCTTACCAACCCTTTTCATGTTCCTTTCTTATTAAAAGTCCCCCAAATATTGAATAACCATATTAACATAATTACATTAGTATATTCACAATACTGATTTGTTTTTCTGTTAATAGTATATCCATTTCCTATCTACTTCCTATCATTTGATAAATTAAAACATTTATCATGAATATTTAAGGCCTACCATCTCTACGTAGCGATGTAATTCGTTCTTCATCACCACTTTACTTGGATGGTTATATAGATATAATTAATAATTATATATGTTATTTATGAAATAATTATGGTTATATAATTATAATATATCACCTAACATCTTAATCCTCTATCCATTAGAAAATTATGGCATCATTTGTGCATATGTGTAGACAACCACCTTTATAAACCGAGGTGATTCATTTTTCTATTACCACCATGAATGGATGACTCTAAAATTATATACAATAAAAAACAATTGATGACATTATTAAAAATATCTAGATGAAATATAGATTAAAATGGTTCTTAATAAATCGTTTAATAAATTTTAATTGATTATTCCAGACTGTATAAACTATCCGAAAAAAAGAATGACTAAAGTGTTTATTCTAAGATCTCATTTTTTCTTGGAAATTTTACATTTAAATTTGTATTGAAAAAATATATGTTTTTTATAATTTAGAAACCATTTAATTTATTCTACTATATTTTTCTATGTATTTTATACATTTCCTTTAATTTTCCACTCTTTGGAACTTAAAACGACTAAGAAAATATTTTTTAGGAAAATTGAATTTATTTCTTCTTTTGGTCGAGAATATTACTCATAAGTATAGATATTCATTATAATTTTTTCAGGAATGTAATTAATATGATCCAATTATTTTTTAAACTTGGTTATAAATATATTTCACTTCCTTAAAAATGTTTAAAAGTAATCTTATTATCATTCTCCAAACAAGGTATTTTGACTTTTCACCAAAAGTGTAAAAACAATATTTGTAATAACATTAATAGAATGAAGTATTTTTTTACCCTATCATAATTTTAATTTAATATTAATCTTAATTTAAAATTTTCAATTTTTTTTTAAAAAATAATCATTTTCTCAGAATTCTGTAAATTATTATTTAAAATATTTTCCAAATAAAAGAATATTTTTTCATGTTTTAAAAGAAAGGGTCAAATGTTATTTTAAATGTATTTTCATATTTAGAAACATCCTTAGTTGATTATAATTATTTATATAGGATATAACATAATGAAACCATTCACTATATTTATTTATAAGGATTATGATTATGATGTTCTTTTTATTGACTAGGTTAATTATTGACATTTTATATGTTGGTTTTTCAATAAAAATTTATATGTTGATTGTGTATTGAATTCTTATTCACTTCATTCATATGATGATTGAATTAGAATTAATAAGTGATGTGAGAGGCCCTTTATAGAAATTTTATGTATAGCTAGGTCTCACAAGATAGGAATATTTTGGTATTAGTCATACGCCTTACGTATTTAGGTATTATTTCATGGCATAAGGCCTTGATAGTAAGATTATGATGTTTAGTGTTATGAATTATATCATTACAAAATAGTTGATTGTAATATATGTGATTAATTATGTTCTTATTTAACTAATGGACATATTAACCTTTTATGATAATATTTATATGGTATATTTCATTATTATTGATATTTAAAAAATTATTTATGTTTTATGAATTCAATGATTACTTCTGTTATACTTTTTCCCTTACTAAAAATTTGGGAATATCTTTTATTATACTTTTATTTCTCAGGGATACCAAGAAAGGATATATGAATGATTTTAGGACATATTAGAAAATATAATAGAATTATTAATGGAATTTTATGTTTCAAATGTAATGTGAAAAATCTAGAATGTATCTAGTCTCCCAAGAGTGAAAAATAATTAAATACATCAGAATGAGATCTATTTTATCCTGTACCAACATAGTAAGATAGCCACTGGCTCTAGGTTACAGGATTCGGGGTGTTATATTTTGTATCAAAGGATGTTTAGTATAAACATTGAAAACTAGATTAACTAAAACATAGATTAGAGAACATAACCGTATGAAACAATCTATGTATAAGTCTAAGTATAGAATAATATCATGAATTATGGGTGAGGGACATAATGTGTGGTTAAATAAAAATAAAATCCTACCTAGATACTAGAAAGTGGATGTGGTAGTGACAGATATGCACATAGGGGTAAGAAACCTAAAAATGATGGTTGAGTATTAACTTGATTTTCACTCAGTGCATGATGATTGGGATTATGACTATAGACATGGATGTAAAATTCTGAGGGATATGTTTTGGTTGATTCACATTCTCTTAAAGAACCATTATAAATTTATTGAAAATATTTTTATGATTTGAATATATTACCAAAGAAATTATTCATAAGATTTATAGATTATCTATGCATAGATTTTTAATTTATGTTATGTTTTACAAAATATTTATAATTATTCACTATGATTTAAAATTCATAATATTGTTAGTCAATTCTGTATATGCCATTATTTGGAAATGGTTCTGAACTAAAGTATTGGAAACTGAATCGATTAAAATAATCTATATAGGTATTTACCTCCTAGAAAAGACAATGAAATTAGATCTTGATATAAACAAATTATATCTATATTGGGATAGCTACCTTAGGTTATGAATAAAACCAATTCCTTTATAGGGTATTCTACTCATCCCTAACAACGTCAAACATTTTTGGGTAACTTCATGTTAAAGAAACCTCTAAAATTCAATAGGAATAATAATCCGTTAAAATATAGACAAAGATCAATTCCCCATAAAGAATATTTCCCACTTTGGTATTTAGTGAAAGAGAGAAAGTTATCATGGATATTTATCAACTTAAGGAAAACACTGATCAATAGTGATTATTGATCCAAAGCACTAGACAGCCATATGAAATAGATAGTATAGAGTGGAATAATTTCAAATAGGTATTCATTGAAAAAAAAACTTTACTCGTGAGGAATGAGCTGATATAGAGAGGTAATTCCTCAGTCTAAGGCAAGAGGATGTATAAAATGAAGCTGAAAACGAATCTAACTTTACATGGATAGAAACTCAAGTTGTGTATTATGTTCATATTCTAATAATTAATACTTATCACTTATTTTAAAGGATATATACAAGTATTTTAAGGGAATTAGTCTCTCAAACGTTTTCCGTATACTTGATTATTGTATCAAGTTTTATCATGATAGATAAATAATCATATAATTATTATATTTTCTATGGAAAATAAGAAAACAAGTACGTAGATGACCACTTTCAAAAAATAAATATGGGAAAAGGGAAGAAGGGAAGGGTGTAATTTTCAACATATAATATTTTAGGAAAGAAACACCAAGGAACATGCTTTATGGGAATTCGAGTTTAATTCAAGTGTAGATGGAAACACTATAAGGATCATGATTTCAATTATACAAAAGAATTCATCAATGTCCAATGATTCAACTTCAGGGATATGGGACACTATTTAATTGAATACCCCACACATTAAGGTAATTTTCATTAGAAAAGGCCAAAGGAGAATGTTAAAGCATATTAAATCACTATAATTTATGTTTAAGTTCCTAAAGTTTTAGTGGATGGTATATAGATCATCACCTAAAATTTTACCAATGCTTCATTTGATTCTATAAATTCAAACTCTTTTATATCTACCATGTTTCCTAATAAAATTAAATATGTCCCTATCACCATAATAAGGGAGTTGTCAATCAATAATCCCAATAGAAATATTATTGCAATAAGGATATTTCATTCATTCCCCATTATAATACAGATTCATACCCAATTTGTAATCTTGATTATTTTATATGTGGTTGATTCTGATCTAATCATTAAGATATATTGGATTTCAAATTGTAATGAAAAAAATTATTTCCAAGAGAATGAAATTATTATTCATTAAGGATATGGGAGATACCTTTTCTTTAGAGGGGAATATTCAACATCTAAGTTGTGTTTGGATCCAAATCTAATAAATCTCTTTACGGAATTCTTGGAAATGAATAGTAGAAACAACCTATGAATGGGAAAGGTATCCTTAGAATAGAAAATGTACCTAATGTGTATAAATAAATTTATATGTAACCTAAACTACTTGTACATCCAATTAATAATGATTTTTGAGTTTTATATTGAACTCATACCTAATGTAAAAGTAATATCTAATAATCTCTATAAGATAGCCACAATGAAATGAGGATAACTGAAAAACAATTGTAGTAGTTATGTGATGAGAGATTTATATGCCCTAGTGTTTATTCATGGGGATCCCCTATTCTTTTTTTAATAAGAAATATAGTTTTATTTGGTTATTCAATTATTACAAGGAAATAAATGTTATTACTATAAAGAAAATGTATCCTCTTACTTGCATTGTTGAATTCACTAATCAAATTTTAAGGACATAAATATATATAAAGATTCATATTCATTCAAGATAGCATCAAATGTGAGTAAATAAATATGATATTATAAAGATTACATTTCATAATGGTTATGGAAATTTAAAAATTATATTAATTCCAGTTGTATTGACTAATGCACTATATTTTTGTATGGATCTAATGAACAGAGTATTCTAAGATTATCTCAATAATTTATTTTTGGTATTTATTGATGACATCTTGGTATAATATATAATCTATGATGAGAATATAAGTCATTTGTGAATCATTATTTAGTCTCATAGAGGAAACATTTATATGGATGTTTTATCAAATATGAATTAAGGCTTTATGATGTTTATTTTCTATTCCATATTTTCTATATGGATGGAATATCATTTGACCCTTCAAATACAAAGGCAGTTATGGAATGTACAATTCCAATAAATATAAATAAGGAATGTGGTTTCCTTTGATTAGAAGGTTACAATCAACAATTTTCCCAAAACATTTCTCATTTAACTAACCAATTAACCTAGTGGACACATAAATGTGTTGAGTTCATATGGTCAAAATAATGAAAATAATTTTTTAAAAAGTTATATAAGATAATAGTAAATTCACAAAAATTGAGTTTATCATAAGGTAGGGATGGATTTTTTATATATAGTGATGAATTAGACAAGGGACTTGGATGTTTCCCTTATATACAATAATGGATTCGTTAACAATGTATCATTGAATTTAAAGTTCAATGAATAGAATTATCCAACCCATGATCTTGAGTTGGTATCTATAATGTTTTCATTGAATATATGGAGGCTTTTCCTTTATGATGAAATATGTAAAATAAATTTGGATCTCAAAATATTGAAATAAATATTTTAATAAATATTTCTCAGTATGAGGTAAAGGTTATGGTTAGAGCTACCCCAGGATTATTATTTCTTAATACATTATAGCCTTTGGGAATAAAAATAATGTTGTTAATGAATTAAGAAAGAAATATCCTAGAGTTTTTACTAAAATGAGGATTGAAAAAGTTACTATATTTTTTAATTTGGTAAATTTTGATATGGAACTTTTTAAGGAAGGGAAAGCATCCCATATTTTTTAAATGTTTTAAACCATCCATAGTAGGGAAAATAAAAATATCCATCATGATGATAAAGATATTCACAACAATAACAAATTTTTTAATTATGGGATGTTGGTATAATGCATCTATGAAGATTTTATAATGAAATTTTCAAAGAGGATATGTGTTTCATCATTTTTTGAGATTAGAAGAGAATTATAAGTTCAATCTTGTGGATCAAATTTCTCTATACACCTTGGTATCACCAAAATGTATCAGGATTTAAATGAAACATTTTGGTGAGATAATACTAAACATTGAATTCCAGACTATGTTTCAATATTCTTAGTTTTTAAACAAGTAAAGGTTAATAGAAATAATCATAAAGGAGTTATACAACCACTATCTATTATTGTGATAAAATAAGATGATATTAATATTTACATTTTGACTGGTTTTCTAAACACTCCTAGAAATAATGATGTCATATGGGTCATTGTTGATGGTATTTCCAAGTCCTTAAATTTTTTTTATTGTAATGTAACATCTATCTTTTGATCACCTAATGTTGATCAATATTAATTAAGTTGTGATACTTTATGGTGAATCAATTTTGACTAGATCCGATCATAATCAATGGTTCATTTCAAAATTATTTAGGGGTTTTCATAAGGATTTTAACATCAAGATACATTTGATAAATTCATATCATTCCCAAATTGAAGGTTAGTATTAAATAAATTTTTATAATTTATAAGATATGTTGAGGTCAGGTTCAATTAACTTTTAAGGTCTGTCAGATCAATTATTTTCCTTCGGTGTAATTATTATATAATATGTCACTTTTATTCAAGCATTTAAATGAAATAATATGAATAATTGTATAGAAATAAGTTTACTAGTCCAGCTTTTTGGTATGAAGTTGGTGAAAGGAACATTGTAGGCCCAATTCACACGGAATATTCAATGGTGAAATTTATGACTATTCATAATCATATTAAGGAAACTCAAAGTAGAAAAAAAATATATTTTTCAAGGACTGAAAGATGGATTAATTTCAAGTTTGAGAACATGTTTTATTGAAGGAATATCCATAGAGGTGTGTCATAAATTATGACAAGAATGGAAAAAACAAAATTCTAGGTACATCAAAACTTCTGAAATTCTATAAAGAATTGTATATGTAGATCACCATATATAAATGTCACCAAGACTCTCTATTTTTTATGGTGTGTTTCATATATCATAATTGAGGAAGTATATGCCAGACCCAATGCATGTATTCACCTATGGGGAAATATAATTATAACCTAATTTATCTTACTATGAATGGAACATCTACATTCTTAACACTAGAGAACAAGTGTTTTGGAATAGGATAAATCTTCTGCTAAATTCGCTTTGAATAAATCATTAGAAAAAAGAGTAAACATTGGAGTATTAAGAAGTTATTATAAAGATCTAACCACATATATTAATGATTTAATATTAATAAAATTTTGAAGATGAAATTTTAGAAGGGGTGAGAATCTAAAACATGAGCATCAATTATAGTAAGTAATCTTTTCTTTCTAAAAAAACTATTGAATAACGCACATAGATTTATTCAAGAATGTTATTAAAACATAAATAAAAAAATTAATAGATTATAAATGATTTAATTATTTTGATTATTTGAATCCATCTTTCAAAATTATCATAGGATTATTTTTTTATATTTGTCAAAAATATTGTTTTCAGGGTGAACAGTAAAAAAATATTGACTTTTCAAATAGTATCATTTTTATGAAATTATAATGATATAAGAGTGACTTAAATTTATATGAAACCTTTCTCATGAGAAAATATATATTTATGAAATTATATAAATAAAATAAAAATATAGTATTGAACATATAATCTATGGTAAATATTTTAGAAATCTAAGTAATGCTTTTATTTTAATAAAAACTATTTTTGCTTTTCCCTCTTAATCAATTATTCAAAAGTTTCATTTAATTTTTTGTTTATTTTGAAAAATAATAAACCAAATTTTATTTAACACAGTTCAATTAATTCTTTTAGAGTCAAAATTATATATGATTTTGTTTTAAAGTTTTTTTTATTCCTAAAATAAGTAATTTTCTAAAAAATATTCTCGTTTCATTATAAAACATATATTAAAATTAATTTTTAGTAATTTTAGAAATTGAATCATGTAAAATGGATTAAATATTTTGAATTATAATAATTTATATTATGTACTAATTTAAACATGATTTTTGGTAAAAATTAAGGGTAGCTAACGTAAATATGTATCACAATAATTAAAGGTAAAATGAGTTAAAAGGAATAAAATTAAAGGGATAAAGCTTCAAGAAAACATAAAAAATTAATTAAATATAATTGGTTGGTTTCATTTTGAAAATAAACTTATCAAAATAGAATCTCTGATAACTCATAACCACTTGGATTGAGTAAGACATATATTATATAATAATGTTTCAAGTATTTACTAGTTTTCCACTCACCACACTTATAAAATAACACCCCATATTTTCTCATATCCATGCTACTTGAGCCACTTTTATCAACCAGTACCTTCCCAAATAAATTTTAAAACATTCCTTCCCAAATTACAAAGTTATTGGCCTCATAAAAATACCACTTTATGAAGGCTTAAGCTGTAATCCAAATGATATCACCAAAAGAATATGTATATGTTCTTACCGAGATTTCTCTTGTTCCTTTTCTATTAAACCTCTTCCATGTATGAAATGGACATATTATAATAATTAATTGATTATAATGACCATATTTATACATTTTTATGTTAATGGAATATCCCTTTTCTATCTCATTTCCATCCAATGGGAAATGATAACATTTTTTTAAAGGATGATGCCCTAGTAAAAAACCAATGCACTAAGATAAATCAAGAAAAGATACACAAGTATAAAGGAGGGGAATTTATTACAATCATTCTGTTGAAGAGTGTTGAATTCCTCCAGAAGGATCTCCAAGCATGTGTGATTGATATCAATACCCTTATTGTTATGGCCATAAACCACTTTATTCGCCTCTCTGTGGGTGTGAGTGGTAATATGATTATTCCTTGATATTTAATGCAGGCAGGTGATCCATTTAGTAGTAAGGGTCCACACCAGGTGAGTTATTCCATGTCTAAGAGCAAGAACAATGGTCATCGAATCACTTTCAATCCAGACGTTGTTCAAACCTTTTTTCCTTATCAAATAAATAGCACTGATGACACTGAACATATCTACTTCTAGGGATGATACATTACCACACGAACCATAGAAGCATCCAAGAATGTCTCCATTTTGATTTCTAGATATGGTGCAATATCTAGTAGGTCCATGGTTTCCATTTGAGGTGCCATCCACATTTACCTTTATCCATCCAGGATTAGGTGGTTGCCAAAAAACTTCCATCAGACCATTTGGCGGATTGTATCTTCCCTTGATCCCAAGTCATCTCAAGACACAAAAATTTTTGATTGAATTATGGAAAGTTCCTACTTGCATGATTCCTACCTCCATGATTGCAGTGCGGATTTTTATCTGAGATACACAAATTATAAAAGCATTATTTTTGTGCTTAATTTAATTTCTCTCATACCAGATAATATGAATCAATTCTGCCACAGCTGCAATGAAAAGTTGGTGAATTTGATTTGAGGAATCCATGGTTGTGCATTTTTTAAGCTACAATCCAATAGAATCCAAACCTATCCACCTAAATTTAAAAATGTCAAAAATGTAAACCCATAAGGAAAAAGCAGTAGCACAGGATAGAAATAGATGATCAATGTCCTCTCTGTATTTTTTACACATGCATCATCTGGAACAAATTTGTATACCACACATCTGAATATTGCAATCAGTGGGAATTATATTATGAGGAATCCTCCAAATAATAGTGTTCCAGGAGGGCCTAACCCATTTTTTGTTAAAATTATTTAACCAGGAGAAAAAGTTGGTTTGTTCAGTGACTTTATGCCTATAATAAAGCTTGGAATTTAGCACACCATTTTGAGTTGGTTCCCATACTAGGAAATCATTCGTGTTGACAAATTTTTAGTTATTTATAATAGTAGAGATTTCATCCGGTATATCATCATTAGGGGAAATCATCACATAATTTATGGTGATGTTTAAATTTTTAAACAAAGGGATGTGATTAACCATGTTGCAGAGAGGTATGTCATTCCAGTTATCTAACCAAAAAAGAAAAGAGGAATTATGGTTGACTACCAATATAAAATTGGCCATTATTTTAGAAAAACTATGTTTGATTGAAAACCATATCGAGGAGTCCAAATAAGAATGTTTTCCTCTTCTAAGGTTATTGTATAATCTATCGTGAAGAAAATCATAGGTTTGTGAGTTGTTTTTTATAATATTCCATGTATGTTTAGCTTGAAGGGCATCATTGAAATGATTAAGGTTCTTTATACCTGGACCTCTACTACAAATGGGAGTGAAACAGGTTTTCCAAGGAATAGTGACAGGTTTTCTTTCAAGAGTGCTTCCACTCCAGAAAAAATTCATTATGCTTTTGTTGATATTTTTAATAAGTCATCGGGCCATTTGTACTCTATCCAAGAATACACCATTTTAGAGAAAATAGTGTGCTTGGCAAGACAAATATGTCATGCCATCGATGATGTTTTTCCTTTCCAGGAGGAGAGATGGTTACTGATCTGGTCAAACAAAATTAATAAGTAAGGGCTTTTGGGTTTCCCCTAGAAGATGGGGACCCAAAGGTAGTTAAATGGGAATAATACTTCCTTTATCCCAAGTTCATTCATGACATAAATTTTTCTAGGAGCGGGGAAACTTTTTCCAATGAAAATAAACGATTGAATCCAATTTATGGATTGACCAGGTATATTCTCATAATGGGAGCGGACATCCTTAATCTTTTTAATGTTTCTATAATATCTTTGTAGAAATAAAATTGCATCATCAGTGTATAAGAGATGCGAGGGGATAGTTAGTGTTCTAGAGAGAAATATGGGCTTTATAATTCCCCGATTAATAGAATCCATGATAAGCATGCTAAGGTAGTGTTCAGCAATAACAAAGAGGATTGAAGAAAGAGGGTCTCCTTGTCTCACACCTTTTGTACAAGTGAAAAAAATCCTTAGGGGAACCGTTGATAAGAATAGAAATGAAAGTATAGTTAGAAAGGTTTTTTATTTTTCTAACAAGGCTATAATTAAATCCAAAACTGTATAAGATATTGTAAATGAAGTTCCAATAAATGGTATCAAAATCCTTCCTAACATCTAATTTAATGGCCACACTTCCCCCTCTTTGATTCTTTTTTAACAAGTTTTCACTTTTAAAGGCAAGGCATATACAGTCTTGTATATTTCTTCATCTTAAGAACCCAAATTGATTCTAGGATATAATCCTGTTGGCAATAGGATCTATTCTCTTAGCTAAAATCTTGGATATAATTTTATAAACCGTGTTAATAAGAGCTATGGTTCTAAAAAGATAAATTTTTGATGTGTTGTCCACTTTAGGAATAAGGGTACAAAATAGAGCATTGATACCATAAAGGAGGAATCCATTATTGAAAAGATATTTAACCAGGAGACAAACATCATTGGAAATAATGTCCCAATGTGGATGAAAAAAATTAGTGAACACATCAGGGCCTGGGGAACTATCAGGTTTTAGACTAGAGACTACTTCCTTGATTTCACGATCAATTGGAATACTATTCAAAAGGTCATTATCATTTACCCCAACCAAGAAAGGAATGATATCAGGCTTGATATCCTAATCCCAAGAGTTCTCATTAAAGAGCTTACTAAAATAGTTACTGACATGATTGTACAAAGCCCCTTCATTATCAATTATGAGGTACTTTTCTTTAAGTAAGGCGATAGGTCTGCTATCCTTTCTAGCCCTTTGAATAGAATTAAATAATTTAGTGTTTCTATCACCAACTTTAAGCCATTTGACTGTAAGAGTTTCTTTCCTGATACTATCCTTAAGAGAAAGAAGAGTGTTAAGTTTATTTCAAATCTCTATTTACTGAGTGGGATCCTTAGTAAAGTCATTTTGAGTTAAATTATTTTGAATCTGATTTGGATCATGCTCTAGGGAGATAATTTCAATATAGAATCAATGAACATATATATATAATTTATGATATAATTATTATTATGGAAATATAATATATATTTAACATCCTAGGTAATTAATGAATAATAGATTTTAAAATCTATGTCTATTTATGAATTAGATAGTGTTTTAGAGGCTTAAAATGAGAATATATCCAATTTTAAGCATAGAATACTCTAATATTTTTAAAAGAGTGTTTACATCCTTTTGATGGCGAACCTTTTTTAAATATAACTTTTGACAATTTTACAAGCTCTATTTTTCAAAATAAACTTATTCTTTATAATTGATACATTGAAATTTACTTTGGATGAAAAAAATTATTTTTCTGACAATGTTCAATTTTTAATGAATAGTGGAAAATACTGCATTTTACGTTAAAACTGCTTTTTCACCTAATTTAATTATATGGTTATATTATCTTTGTAATTGGTATTAAAGTTTAATTAGAACATATTTTTACCATTTCATTCAATGGTGTTCATTCGAATTAATTTCACTTTGAAATTGGATATAAACAATTTTCTATCTTTTGATAGATATTGTTTCTTAAAAACATGCTCTTTGTTTTGACAACGGGAATTATTTTTAATTTAATTACTACAGTTTTTCTGTTTAGAATTTGGTAAAATGGAGTCCATATTTTGAATCATAAGTTCAAAATTATATAATTAAGACTCTTTTGTTTTGGACATTATGAATAGTAACGATGACAATTATCTTTAATTATCATGATTAAGTAGTAATCTGGTAGTTAAGAGTAATAATATAATATCATAATAATATAAAATGACCCCAAAATGTGTCTTAATGCTATTTTTTGAGTCATTTCCGACCATGGGATGCCTTTTTCCATCCTTGGGATCCCATGGAATCACTTTAGTGTGATAGTGACCTTTTATCATATTATTTTTAAAGAAAGGGAAATATAACCAAAGTATGTATCACCTAAGTAAAAATATTTAGTTTTGTTTACATAAATGATCTCTTAGAATATAAATATTCATTGAAAATATAAAAATATTTCCTACATCAGAGTATTTTTTCTATAATTTTTAGACATTAAATAAATAAATTTATTTATGACACCATGATGATGTAGTGATTACCTCATTAATGAAAGATTTAAATAAAATTAATATATAAGGTAAAATATAAGACTTAAACTTTTATAAACCCTATTTTATGGGTTTATTTCGAACTATTATCACCTTATCCTCAAAATATATCATTTTGGGACCTTTAAAATCTGAGAATCACTTCATAATAAAGTAACATTTTATCACTTTCCAAGAGTGCCCCTCCTCCCTCATATAAAAGATCCCCACCTCTACCCACTTACCAACACCTATCATGCCCTTGGATCATCCATAATCTGTTCATATTATCTCTCCACATCCATATCTTACTCCTATAAACCTCACTTTGGGCAGAAGTCTTCCCAAGGAAGCCTTTTTCTCAAATCAAAAAGAGTTACCCGATTTAGAGGTAATGTCTTCTCTCGAGTTTCTTCCTTTTATTTTCCTTCTTCTCTCACCACTATATTCTTATTATTTGATCACATAATAACCCCAGTATTCTTAATATACTAGGATTTTGTTATGATAAGGATTCTACATACACTCACACACACCCCCGTCTAATGGTTAAAGAACATACTATTTCTGTGAATGGCGAATTACTACCTCACGAAACGTTGATTGTTCAATATTCTTTTAACACCTATCATGGTGGTCATTAAAATGAAACTATTTTTATATATGATATATATTATGTTTATTTTTACTTTATGCTTCTATATTTTTCTTTTATATCATACCTCTATGGTTTCCATTATGGGTAAACACGATAATCTCATTAGAGGAAGTGCGGACTACCGACCCGTCAAAGTGATATGACTCATTAATACCATATGTGGTACGTATAAATGATGGAGTTAATGATATTATATATTATAATATACTAGAATTGTTATAAAACTATGTATCATTATGTTTTAATTCCATTAAATAAGAGATAGAAATAAAAGTATCATTAATGCGTACGTATGGCTTACCGTCTCTATGAACGATGAATTTCATTTATTACCTCTATATTTTATGTACTATTATAAATACATCTATATGATGGATATATATGATTTATATGATATCAAAATCATGAATATCATTATGGATATAATGAACATTTGACTATATGAACAACATGTAATTATAAGAATTCCATTTTTTACTTAAGTACCAAATATCGACAAAACGAACATTATTAACTTAAATGATTTCATAATGTTTATAACATGGAAATAAGTGATATAAAAGGAATAATAAAATTGAAAAAGGTTCTTAAGAAAGTATAAATTAACTTTAGTTTATTATTCAGGAGATTAATGAACGATCGATTCAAGTCAGACACAAGGTAAGGGACTTCGTCTCAATCTCCTTTTATTGAGGCATATTTTGTTCTAATGAAAGACTTTCTTTTATACGCTGTATAAACGCCTTTGAAATTTCATTTCATTCAAAGGGAATCTTTTTCTATGAAGCATTTTACTAAATGACAAAAAGGAATGTTTCTTTTAATGTACCTGGTGACAACGACCTTTCTGTCACCGCGAGTATTATTTGATCTTTAGATTCCTCAAAAAGTCGTAATGTTTTTAAAGGAAAATAATTACCATATACTCTATTATGTATTTTGGTATTGAAAATAGTTTTGATAATGGATTTGTTATGTCAATATATTTAAGTGATATATTGTGATTGAAATGTGGAAATTTTTTCGTTCCTTTATATTTGTTTTATGTCTTATGATTTTATGATGGTACTTAGACATTTGACAGGTGGTTACGTGATAAAACAAATGACGGGTGTTGCCGTGAATACCAGGACGGGTGGTTAGGTTATAACCTCCAATGCATTAGGTATGTAAGTTGACCGTATTAATATTCCATTTAGTGATTTGTGTGGGAGTTGACTGTATAGTTATTCCATTTAAGTATGTTTATGTCCCAAGTTACCTTTATATGTTATGTGTTATTTGTATGGGTTTTACGGTATTCTTCTAGTTGCAAAATGGAATGTAATGATCTTTTATTCAGTAAATAGTATTTAATACTTCATAATGGTGAAAATTATTACTTATGATAAAGTATTCCTGGTTTACTTGTTGTTTTGAAAAACTAACAGTTTTCCTTTCATTGTGTAACCCTTACTGAGCTTTTTATACTCATCCCAAGTTTTGAAATGTTCTTCACAGGACTTAAAGAATAATAGGTTCAAGTATGGGATCAAGGAAAAGTCATTTTATCTAAAACATGGAACTAGACATGGTTATGTTTTTTTCAAGAGTGTTTATTTTGTGAAAAAAATGGAAACTGGGTAGGAGTGTATACTTTTTATTTTTTAGATATAATTTAATAGTTATCGCCTAATTCTCTAAAACACTAAACCTGAAAAGATCCTCAATGTGAATTATTTATTTATTTCAAGATTAAGTAATGTTTTAAGGTCGGGTCCATATATTTGGTATCAGAGGTCGGTTTAGAAAACATTATGAGTTATAATTATATTAAATTATTATCCAAAAATATTTTTTTACGCATTATGGTCAAATTTTAATGATATAGAATTTGAATATTACCATGTTGCTTTATCTAAGACTTGTTTGTTCAAAATGGGTTTCCGGAGAGGAAATAGAGAAGTAGTTCTAGGAAGGCATATAAAAGGAAATGACCTTCTAAATCAGCATCCTGAGATGGTTGGAATTGGAACTGAATAGTTTTTTGTAGTAATGGCTTAGTTGACTCAAGAGATAAATGGTGGTGGTATCCATGCACGAGATCATCCAGATCAACCGCAGAGGAACATGTAAGTGGTGGAACATTTCATGAGGCAACATCCCCCATCATTTAGAAGATCATCTGACCCTGTGCTAGCTAAAGAGTGGATTAAGGAACATGAGAATATTTTCGATGTCATGGGGCTTTCAGACAATAAAAAAGTTAGTCATGATGTTTACCATTTAGAGGGTGAAGCAGATCAGTGGTTGTCGATGGTTGAAAATATCAGGTATGCTTATGAGATTTATTCTCTTGACTGGGACAAATTCAAAGGTATGTTTCTTGAGAAATATTTTCCTAAGGCTGTTTTACTTAGGATGGAAAAACAATTCTTGGAATTCAGGTAAGAGGGAGACTTAGTGGATGCTTATGAAGAGAAGTTCACTCGATTATCAAGTTACACTCCAAATTTTATCCAAGACCTTGATAGTAAAATCAAAAAAATTTACTCAGGATTAAAGACAAAATATCGAAGGTAATTATCTTCTCGTGAGTTAAAAAGTTATGAAAAACTTGTTCGGTGTGGTAAGAAGGTGGAAATGTAGTTTTCTGATGATCAGGTTTTCTTTGACAAACAATAGAATAAGAGGTCCAGTTGGCAAGCAATGGGAAAGAATTCATCAAAGAATCCTGGAGGAAAGAAACCCAAATATCCATCATGTGAGAAGTGTGTTAAAATGCATCCTGGAGAATGTTTATCCAAGTATGGAATGTGATTTTGGTGTGGTAAGTATGGTCATATTGCTTGTAACTGTAAGGAATATTGTCAATCAGACAATGAAAATCCAGCAGTAAGATGTTTTAAGTGTAATGAAATGGGTCATTATGCAATAGAGTGTCTAAAGAAGAACTCAACTGAGGAAAAGTAGCCAGACTACAAACAGAAAGGGGTGATGAAATCCTTTGCAAATACCTCAGCATAGGTTGGGCCATCGAATGAAGTAGTATCAGGTACACTATTTGTTTGTTCAGATTATGTCAATGTGTTTTCTGATTCAGGGTCTACACATTCGTTCATTTCTGAGAAGTTTTCTTGTAAATTGGGAATTCCATCTAAAGATATGAATCCTGAATTTATTAAAAAAACATCTGTGGGAAACGTTGAGAGAAAAAGAAATTATAAGAACCTTCCTATCCTTGTGTGCGGAATGAATCTACCAGTAAAACTTATTTTTTACCTCTAGTGGAGTTTGATGTTATTTTGGGCATGGATTAGCTTTATGTTTATCATGATAAGATTGACTGCAGGGCTAAAGAGGTTTCTTTTCAGAAATATTTTCAATTTGGGTACAATAATTAACCCTTTCTTTTGATAACATGTCTGGAAGTTGAGAAAGTACTAAAAGATGGAAATGAATGTTACCTTGCACATATTGTTGAAATCAAAGGAATTGTTCAGATTAATTATGTGCCAGTGGTAAATGAGTATCTTGATGTTTTTCCTGATGAGTTGTCTTGTATTATACCTGATCAGGAAGTTGAATTTTCTATTTACTTAGTTCTTTATTATAATCCAATTTCAAAACCCCCTTATCGAATGGCTCAAGTTGAACTTTTAGAGTAAAAGAAGAAATTACAGGAGTTATTAGATAAAGGTTTCATTTGACCTAGCACATCACCATGGGGTGCTCCTGTCTTTTTTGTTAAAAATAATGATGGTTCAATTTGAATTTTCATTGATTATAGAGAATTGAATAACATCACTGTTAAGAATATGTATCCTTTGCCTCATATAGATGATTTGTTTGATCAGATCCAGGGAGCTTAGTATTTTTCAAATATTGATTGATGTCGGGGTACCATCAGATGAAAGTAATAGAAGAAGAAGTTATGAAGACTGTGTTTCATACTAGATATGGCCATTATGAATTTGTAGTTATGCCTTTTGGGTTAACTAATGCACCTGTTGTATTCATGGATCTGATGAATAGAATTTTCCATAAGTTTTTGTATAAGTTTGTTTTTGTGTTCATTGATGATATTTTGGTTTCTTCCAAAAGTAAAGAGGAACATGAAAGTCATTTAAGGGTTATCTTTCAATCCTTAAAAGAAAAAAACTGTATGGAAAATTCAGCAAGTGTGAGTTTTGGTTACAAAAAATTTCTTTCCTTGAGTCCAGAGGTAGTTCAGCTGGAAGAGAATCTATCTTATGAGGAACAACTAGTCCAGATTCTTGACCACAGGGAGAAATATTTGCGGAATAAGGCGATTCATCAAGTAATTTTTTTTTGGAAAAACCACATGATTGAAGAGGAAACATAGAAATCTGAAAATGCAATGAGGGATAAATACCCCCACTTATTTGATAAGTAAATAAATTGCGGGGACACAATTTTCTAAAGGGGGGAAGGATGTAACATCCCAAGTAAGTAAAGAATAATAGATTTTAATATATATATTTATTTATGAATTATATATTGTTTTAGAAGCTTAAAATGATAATAAATCAAATCTTAAGAATAGAATACAGTAATATTTTTAAAAGATTGTTTTTCCGCCTTTTGATGGGGAACATTTTTTAAATATAAATTTTGACAATTTTAAAAGCTCTATTTGTCAAAATAAACTTATTATTTAGAATTGGGACATTGAAATTTACTTTGGATAAATATTTTGTATTTTTCTAACAATGTTCATTTTTTAATGAATAGTGAAAAATACAGCATTTTACTTCAAAACTAATTTTTCATCTAATTTAATTATATGGATAGATTATATTTTTAATTAGTATTAATGGGTAATTAGAATATATTTTTACCATTTAATCTAATGGTTTTCATTGTAATTAATTTTAATTTGAAATTGGACATAAACAATTGTCAATCTTTTGATATATATTGTTTCTTAAAAACAAGCTATTTGTTTTGACAACGGGAATTATTTTTAAATTAATTACTGCAATTTCTGTGTTTTGAATTTGGTAAAATATATTCCATATTTGAAATAATAAGGTCCAAATTATATAATTAATACTTCTTTGTTTTTGCACATTATGAATAGTAACGACGACAATTATCTTTAATTATCGGGATTAAGTAGTAATCGGGTAGTTAAGGGCAATAAGATAATATCATAATAATATAAAATGACCCCAACATCTGCCTTAATGATATTTTTTGAGTCATGGCCGATCATGGGATGCCTTGTTCCAACCTTGGGACCCCATGGAATCACTTTAGTGTGATAATAACCTTTTATCATATTATTTTTAAAGAAAGGGAAATATAACCAAAGTATGTATCACGTAAGTAAAACAAGTTTAATTTTGTTTACATGAATTATATCTTAGACTATAAATAGTTATTGGAAATCAAAAAATATTTCCTACATCATGGTATTTTTTTATGATTTTTAGAAATTAAATAAATAAATTTATTTTTGACACCATGATGATTCAGTGATTACATCATTAGTGAACGATTTAAATAAAATGAAAAGATAAGGTAAAATATAAGACTTACACTTGTCAAAACACTATTTTATGGGTAGATTTCAAACCCTTGTCACCTTATCCTCAAAATATATCATTTGGGGGCCTTTAAAATCAAAAATCATTTAATAATACAGTAACATTTCATGACTTTCCAAGAGTACCCCTCCTCCCTCTTATAAAAGGCCCCCACCCCCACCTATACCCCCTTACCCACACCTCTCAGGACCTTGGATCTTCCAAACTCTGATCATATTGTCTCTAGACATCCTTATATTACTCCTAGAAGCACCACTTTGGGAATAATTTTTCCCAAGGAAGCCTTTGGCTCAAATCAAAAAGGGTTACCTGATTTAGAGGTAATGTCTTCTCTCGAGTTTCTTCCTTTTATTTTCCTTATTAAATCACCAATATCATCTTATTATTTGATACCATAATAACACCAGTATCCTAAATATACTCGTATGTTTTTATGATAATTATTATACCTATACTCCCACACACACCCATCTAATGGTTAAGAACATACTATTTCTGTAGGTGGCGAATTACTGCCTCACGAAACGATGATTGTTCAATATTTTTTTAACACCTTTCATAGTGGACATTAATATGACACTATTTTTTATATATGGTATATATTATTTTTATGTTTACTTTATTCTTCTGTATTTTTCTTTTATATCATACCTCTATGGTTTCCATTATGGGTAAACACGATAATCTCATTAGAGGAAGTGCGGACTACCACCCCCTCAAAGTGATATGACTCATTAATACCATATGTGGTACGTATAAAGGATGGAGTTAATGATATTATATATGATACTGTTTTGGAATTATGATATAACTGTGTATCATTATGTTTTAATTCCATTAAATACGAAATATAAATGAAAGTAGTGTTCATGCATACGTATGGCTTACCGTCTCCATAAACGGTGCATTTTATTTCTTACCTCTAAATGTTATATACTATTATAAATACATGTATATTCTAGATATATATGATATATATGAAATCCAAATCAGGAATATAATTCTGGATATAATGAACCTTTGACCACATGAACAACATGTAATTATAAGAAGTCCTTTTTTGACTTCAGTACCAAATATCTACAAAACGAACATTATTAAATTAAATGATTACATAATGTTTATAACATGGAAATAAGTAATATAAAAGGAATAATAAACTTAATAAATATTCTTAAGAAATTAGAAATTAACTTTAGTTTATTATTCAGCATATTAAAGAATGATCGAGTCAAGTCGGACATGACGTAAGGGACTTCGTCTCAATCTCCTTTCATTGAGGCATATTTTATTTTAATGCAAGACTTTCTTTTATATGCTGTATAAACACATTTGAATTTTCATTTCATTCAAATGGAATCTTTTTCTATGAAGTGTTTTACAAAACAACAAAAAGGAATGTTTCTTTTAACGTATATGGTGACAATGACCTTTCCGTCACTATGAGTATTATTTGATCTTTGGCTTCCTCAACAAGCCATAATATTTTTAAAAGAAAATAAATACCATATACTCTATTATGTATTTTGGTATTGAAAATGGATTTGATAATGGATTTGTTATTTCAATATATTTAAGTGATATATTATGATTGTAATGTGGAAATGCTCTCATTCATTTATATTTGTTTTATGTCTTATGCTTTTATAATGGTACTTGGACATTTCACGGGTGGTTACATGATAAACCAAATGACGGGTGGTGCCGTGAATACCAGGACGGGTGCTTACGTTATAACCTCCAATGCATTGGGTAGAGAATTTGGCCATATGGCTATTCCATTTAGTGATATGTGTGGGAGTCGACCGTATGGTTATTCCATTTAAGTATGTTTATGTCCCAGGTTACATTTATATGTTATGTGTTCTTTGTATGGGTTTTATGGTAATATTTTGGTTACAAAATGGTAAGTAATGATCTTTTATTTAGTGAAGAGTATTTAATACTTAATAATGGTGAAAGGTATTACTTATGATAAAGTATTCATTGTTTACTTGTTGTTTTAAAAAATAACAGTTTACCTTTTTTGTGTAAACCTTACTGAGCTTTTTATACTCTTGCCATGTTTTGAAATGTTTTTAACATGACTTAAAGAATAATAGGGTCAAGGATGGGATCAAGAAAAAGCCATGTTGTCTAAAACTTGGAACTAGACATGGATATGTTTTTTTTCAAGAGTTTTTATTTTGTGAAAAAAATGGACTGGGTAGGAGTGTATACTTTGTATTTTTTAGATGTAATGTAATAGTTATGGCCTAATTCTGTAAAACTATAATCCTAAAAAGATCCTCAATGTGAATTATTTATTTAATTCAATATTAAGTAATTATTTAAGGTCGGGTCCTTATAATATCATATACCTTATTACCCTTCCTTTTATTGGAAAATTCGGACGTCATCTGTGAGTATGTGTGAACTACGACCTTTATGATGCGATGTAATTTGTTTTTATATTACCACCATGCATGAATGATTATAAAATTGTATATAATGAAAAAATATATATAATTATGAAATTATTAAAATTTTGAACATTATGTAACTATTTAATAACACCTTTAACTATGTTTGATATACCAATGTAATTTCTCATAAACTATCCCAACAACCTTAAGTCATCAAAAAAAATAAGAACTATTAAATTAATCGACACCAATGAATATAAATGGATATTAAAATGAAATATTGATGAAAAATGACCTTAATAAATTATTTAATAAATTTAAATTTATTAATAAGGATTATTTAACACAACCAACTGGGTGGAAGTCCAAGGTAAGAGATTATTTTAGAATCTCATTTTCTAGGTATTTTTTATGTCTAAAACTCCACTGAAATAAATTATAAACACTTTTTCTTAGACTCCATATTTTTTATTGTCCTGTATTTTTCTATATATTTTACAATTTTTCCTTTAATTTTCATCTCTTTGGTACTAAAAAATACTAAGAATGTTTTTTAAGGAAAATCGGCCTTATTTTTCTTTTTGGTTGGGAATCTTTTCCTTCCATATCAATGTTCACTATAATTTTTTTAGGAATTTTATTACTATCATCCAAATATTTTTTAAATTCACTTTCTACTATAATTTAATTCCTCAAATGGTTTATAAGGAATCTTATTTTTTTCGAATTTATTAATTTTACTTTTTACAAAATGTGTAAAGGGAATATTTGTTTTAAAATTTAATAAATGAATATTTTTTAAATGTCATAACTATTCTTTTTTTTAATATTTATTTACAATTTTGCATGGTTATTTTTAATTAAAATCATTTTTTCAATATTCTATAAATTTTTATTCAAAATGTTATAATAATAATTATAATATTTTTTCTATGTTTTCAAATGAAGTATGAAATGTGATTTTAAATATATTTTTCATCTATTTCAACATCCATTAATGACTCTTATGGTTTAATGGGGATATAATCTACTGATACCATCACCCTTATTTATTTGGGGGATTATGAAAATTTTTTCTATTTATTGGCTGGGTAAAATATTGACATTTAGTATGGTATTTTTTAAATAAAAATATTTATGTCTATCATGTATTTATTTTTTATTTATTTCAACAATATGAAAAATGAATTAGACTTATTTTTGTGATTTTAAAGGCATAGTATATCCCCTCGATGCGTCGGTACATCTCATTAGATGAACTAGTTTGGGTAATTTTCATACACCTAACCAATTTATGTATGGTGTCTTGGAACGATGACTTGAAGGTAAGATTATGATGTATGAAAATTTTAATTCTTTAATTATGAAACCATTTATTATTATTCATGTTTTTATTTTTGTTTTTATGTTATCCATGGATATATTTCCCTTTCATAACATTAGTTATATGGAATATTTTATTGTTGTTCATCTTTATCAAATTATTTTTATTTTATCTATTCTATGATATCTTTTGTTTTTTATTTTCTCCTACTAAGGATATAACATCACCCTTTATTATGTTTTATTTTCCCCATAATACTACAAAGGGATCTACAAATGGTTTTAGGGATATACTAGATGAAATAATAAAATTTTCACTTAAATTTTAATTTGAATTTATTTTTTAAAAATTTAGATGATAATCATGTATGTATCTAGTCTTCTAAAAAATCTAAACTATTTCATCCATTGGGATGTGATATATTATATCTCATTCCAATATAGTAATATAAATACTAGATTTGGGTTACTGGAGTTGGGTTGTTACACAGTCATAGGGGAGAGAACATCAGTAGAGGATATATAGATAGGGCCACTAAATTTGGAACCACAAGATAGAAAATTTGAGAATAGAAAGGATATTGTGCTATGGCTCACCAATACACAAGAAAGAGGTGTAAGGATGATATTAATGTTATATTACTAAGACCTATATGTTATGTGATGTCAATGGAGGATTCATGACGATGGATTTTTTTCTGGAAGAGCTCTTGAGAGACGAAATTAAAGCCACAATCACATGGGTTCAATATTTAATAATACCATGTTGGACCAATTATCACATATCAACAGACCTAGAAACCTCAAATGCCTACCCAAAGAGAAACACTCTGTATTGATGGATAGATATTCCACCCTGAAATGAAAACATGGAACAAAGCGCTATAGAATATTATAATTTTTTTAATTACATATTTATTTAATAATTATAAAATATTACAATGGTTATAATTTAGTAAATTTTACCATTATTATACTTGAATAAAATATTAAAACCATCCAATGATTAAATAAAAAAAAATGAAATACATAGTCCATGGAACAGTGTTTCAACCATAATATAGGAAAAGTTTTCATTTTAGAATAAATTAGAGAGAATAGGATAATAGATATTCCTTTAATATAATAAAATTAGTTGTATACCTATGATATTTATTTCAATTTATCATGATTCATGAAGATGTTTATAATAGTTAAATGAATAAGAAAAATCAAAAGAGTTTGGATAGGATAATATACCTCTTTTTTTGAAGTCCTACTTTTATATGTGACTTAGGAATTATGAAATGGTATTTTTTAAATACTTGAATCTCTTGAATTTTTATTGTGGATATTTTATAAAAAATTCTCAGAAATATAAGAATATTTTTTATAAGGGGACGTTTTATAGTGAGGGACGTATTTCTAGGATGATGAGAGGGGTGTTTTGGAATAAAATGTTGTAATAAAGTAATATTTCTCTAAATAATTATAAAAAATTATGATTAAATAGTAAAGGTATTATTATTTAATATAAATTTTGTATTTAAAATATTCACATAACTTATAGAAACCTCAAAAATTCATTCATATACACTATTACAAAATATAGTACTTGTATGGTAATTTAATATTCAACTACATATTTTAACTGTTCAAAAGAAATACAAAAAACATCAAACATAAAAAATTATAACCTGTTGATTCAAAATATTACATCCATTTATATAAAATAAATTTATAAATTAAGTAATTTTAAATTTTAATACTAATATAAATAATATTTTTTATTGAATAATGTAAACAATGATTTAATAAAAAATTATTGTTTTACTTGTTTTATGTTACATTGATTGAGTAATTATTTAATTATATACTTATAATTATATTCACTTAATTAATTTATGTTAAAAATAATTTATATTGTTAATTCATAACTTTCCCTAATATTTATTTGTACTATTCCAATAATTAGGAAATTTTCAAATGATCAAGTTACTATTCCAATAATATGGTTTCTATTACAACAATCATATTTCTAATGGTTATAAAATTTTACTCATCCTATAAATACATATTATTTTTATGATTATCTATTCAGTCAATTTATTTCAATGATATTTAGTTTTCTTTTATGCAATTTATATCTAGTTTTAAATACTTTAATCTCTTTTTATAGTGTGGTTCGCATCACTAGTAGTTCTAAGGAACCGTAATGCACTGAAATTTCAACCTATAGTTTTTTTATTTACCTGTGATCATTAACCCACTATAATATTTTCAATTACAATGTGTGTATTTATAATCCATATAAAATATTCTACATTACCTATCATAATCATTCGGGTTAATTTCACTCTGTAATTGTGTTTTATAACCATGATGAAATAAAATGCATATGGTGTATTCAATTTATTTATGTTATTCCATTATAAATTAACAAATATTTTGTAGAGGCGCGTGTACTATGTATTGGAAACTAATTATTTGATAAATATGTATAAATTTTAATTTCATATCAATATAAAAAAATATTTATCTAAAATTTATTTCTATATATTAAGATAAACATATTATGAAAATATACATTAAACTTATGGGTTGTTACATTCTCTCTACTTAAATAAATTCCATTCTCAAGATTTTAATTTACTCTTACCAATGAAAATTATTTTAAGCTATCATTAAAATATGTATGACTCTATACATGAATAAAATTGAGAAAAAACCTTAACCACTATAGAAATAGGAAACTTATTATTTCCCATAAAATATGAATGTGTTTAGTTTTTATTAGTCACCGCCATTTGATCTTTTTAATATTATTCATTAATAAGATTCATGAGTTTCTAGAGACATACAATTTACTACTTCAATTTCATGATATTTCATCCAATAATTTACTAAATTTTATGTGGTTAGTGAGAGTAATGATAATATCAATCAAATTTAGAGTGATACATCTAATAAATAATAATTAAAATCCTAAGATTCTATAACTGGTGATATATTCAATTATATTATGATATTATAAATTAAACCTTGGCTTACTTTCCTGTACCCACTAAAAATTGACTCTATATCAATCTCACAAATCATAACCTCCTTTCCTTGGTTGAAAATTCATCCATCGTATTTTGAGATCAAATATATACTAATAATTATGAAAAAATAAATCATTGGTTTAGAAATAAAGTTTTCAACTATATTAATTCCATGAATTATAAAATTAAAACATAAAAAATTACAATAATATATTTATGTTGCAATTATTTCCTCAATTTCTCATGTGATGGTTAAATTTCTTTAAGAAACATGCAGTATATTGAAGATTATATAGGTCCATAATTAAAAAAAATCATTATCTAAAATTAATTTTATGATCAATATTCTTCTTATGACATAATTCTGTACTTTATTTTTTCATATATAAATTTCATAAGCACAACCTTTAACCCTTGGCCTCTTCTGAATTATATTCACCTCACACTTTGGGAATCGATTAGAATAGTTCACCATGACGTTGAAATTTAATAACTAAACAATGGAATTGTATATCTTTAATTTACACTCCTTATCTTAATGTACGTTTTCTTCATACTTGTAAGAAACTAATAAACCCTTCATGTAATCCCCAAGGTTTTTCCTTCAATAATTATTACATTTTTGGAAATTTTAAAATACCCATCTTCCCCTTGGAAAAAATAATTTTTTCATTTATCTCAATTGTACTATTTTTATATTGCTTTCCTTTGGAATATAAGACTTTGAGAACTGTTCATCGGTTTTGATAACACTTTTAATTTTCTCCTTATATGAGGAAAATTTTTAAAATACTAATTCCCTTTAAAGTCTTGGATTTATACCATCAAATAACCTTCCAGTATTTTCTTATAAATAGGGTGCATAATTGGTAGTGTGTCTCTATACGCTTTTAATGCTAGCCTCATACTAAGAAATAGTTTCCTCATCCTTCTTATATAATTCATAAATTTAATTTATATATTATCTTATTTCTCTTGAGGGGAAAATTTATTTAAGGAATAACTCTATAAAACTATTCCATTCCATAAATTATATCCCTTTCTTGTTAAAAATTTCAATCAAGGACCACCATAGATCAAAATTCCCCATAAACAATATATAGTTGTTGTTACTTTATCCCTTTCACAATATAAAAATAAAATGAATATCTTCCCTAGTAACTTAACACATTTCACCACCACAAATGTATTAGTGATAACAATAAATTATGGATAATTTTGTTTCATGAAATTACTGAATGTTGTTACACCTTATTAGAGGATAATTGTTTATTCCATATGGTTAATGTTATTCATCATAACCTGGGTCAAATTCAAAAATATAGATATATTGTTCTCATCACCCACACTAAATTCTTTGGTTTTCCTAGTATAAAAATCCTAACACTTGTTATGGGTGTTTACATGGTTTTGACCCTTCCATTAGGTGTTATTTCTAAATAATGACAATTAATAATTAGTTAATGAAGAAATATATGAATTATGATTTAGAATTTATGATTAATATTAATTTATTAAAAATAAAAAATTAAATAATACATCCATCATAGGAAAAAATCCAAGATTGTTTTTGAATAGGTTGAGGGTCAATCCCCCTTTATTAAACATAAAATTAGAGGATATATTTTTATTACTGGGAGAAGATGAAACACATTAAAAATATAGAGGCTCTATAATTTTCAAAAAAAAATTCATAATTTTTTTTATCTAATGATGTCCCTCTAAAACTTGTTATTAATGTTTCTACTAAACATTGTTTGATACAAACTATAACAACCCTGACTCCAGTTACATGAATTTTGTGGTTGTTTTATTACAAAAGTACTCACTATATAGATCACAACACATAGGATCTGATGTTTTGTTGTATTAGGTGTAACATCCCACATCTAGGTACACCCATTTTATGTTTAAAAGGTTGTTTTTTAGGTTCGAACTACATCAAAATTTAACCAGGTGTTTTCTAAAGAACTTGTATTGAATGGTGGTTACAGGAAACCACCAGCTAGCTAGTGGATTTAGAATAAACCCTATATAATTACAAGTTACATTTTAAAATTGTTCAGTTTCCACTATCTATAATGTTGGTTATCTATTAATGATTTCATGGCAGTCATGACCACTAACTGGCTAGGGGACACCATGGGGTAGCTAGTGGTGTCGTGTTGGGCCAGGTAACTAAGGGTATAAATATAAATATTATCCCCCACAAACCTTAATTAACCCTATAAACCCTATTTTATATGGATAATACATCTTAGCCTCTATTAGATACTCTTCTTTTGGGACATATGATCCTTTTATATTCATTAATTGGTGTATTAATACTGTATTGACTAGTTTTCAATGATTTGCTAAGTTTGATCGATCTCTTCAAATTTGTTTCTTTCCTAATGGAATTTTCAATTGATCTATGGAATATTTTTGGGATATATTGATCATGTTATCATTTTTATCCAATATCTTCTAGATCATTTGTGTGTTTTTATTCTATAGGTTTGTTATATCAATGGTTGTGGTGAGTCATGTGATTCTTGAGGCACTTAATGATCAAACAACACTACCAAATCTTTTTATTTTTTAAAACTTATTCTTATGTTTTGGAATTGTTTTTTAGGGTCTTCTATCCCTTTATCTTGAATTATATTACTTTAATTTATGTGGATCTCATTATGGGTGTTGTGTGACCGGAAATTTAGGTAGGGGTTTACCTATCTATCTTAAGTTCCATAAATCATTGATTATATTTTTTTATAAATGGTTTTCTTAATGAAATTTCCTGATCCATGAATTAATTGATATGCATCTGAAAAAAGGGTTTTGGTAAAAATGGTTTTCCCATAATTTTGGTAAGTGAAAGTTGTTTTCAAAGAATTGTGAAATGTATTTTAAAAATATGTTTCAAATAATGTTTTTATGTAAAATGGGTTGTTTGGAATTATTTTTGAAATATGATAAGACCATTAAAATTTGATTTGATATATATTTCACATAGGAGTCTCATATACTTAGTATAATGGTTTATTATTAGGCATTCTTTATTTAAATTGTTAGGGGGTCCACTTTTTTTGATGCACCTCCCATCTAATATCATATATACATTGCTGCTAAGAACATTTTATTGAAATTGTAAGAAGTTATATTTCTGTAATTTTCTTCCATGTCTGGTTTCTTGATGCGTTGAATCTAGGGACATTAGTGTGCCCTAGTCATTGTTTGTGATTTGGGTATGAGTGACCTAGCCTACCCGATATTTTTTATCCTAGAGTTGTTAACCATTCTTCTTTGAATTTTTAATATTTTTTTCTTTGATATCATAAATTATTTGATAAATCTATATGTTTTATTGAAATTATTCATTGAAATTTTACTATATAGTTCTTTGTAATGTTTATGAAAAAGGGAAATTATTTAGAATTTTTATATAAAACTATATTATATATTATCATTCAATGTTTCCTTTAAATTGATAATATTGGGATTATTTTGTAGAGAATTTTTATGGAACACCTGGGTGGGATCCTATTGAGCATGTTTATCCTACACCCTACACACTCCCTTGGGGGTGTGTAGACCTTGTTTTATCTAATACAGAAAATAGAAAGTTCCCTCTATGAGGTAGCGAGTTTTTTTGTCAGTTGGGAATGGGTTGTTGGTGGTTATTCCAGGGTATTTTTTCCACATATCACATGAAGTAGCTTTAGATAGTTTTAGTGGCCTTTTTTTTAGTTGTGTGTTGTATATTTACATTGGGTTTTATATTATACCTTTCGTTGTATCACTAATGTTGGAACTATTTTGTTTATGAAATATTTATTTTATGGTTATATATATATATATATATATATATTTTATGTGAGTTGTTTTAGGTTGGTAAAATATTTCCATTTTGATTTTAATGGATGATTGGGTGCTAGTTTTAATCCCAGGTGGATCATAAACACCTATTAAGTATTTCTATTTTCCTATTCAGAGCCTATTTGGATGAGTTATCCAAGATAGTTCATGAAGATTTGGTAAAAGATCATGATTATTCTCCATATCTGGAATATTCTAGATATAAGATACTATTTTTGGGACATGAAAGGTAGGTTATTATGAGTTTATACCCGTATCATTCCATTATGAGGATCATGTTACCGTGGGATGTTCATATATGTGTCTCTTATATTGGATTTTAACTTTCATACCAGTTTCAAATTATGTTCCTCTAGTTTAAATAGATATGGTTTCATGTTCTAGTCATTTATTTATACTTTTGGTATATATAACCATACCTCTAATATGTCCTACACATGTTTCTTATGAGGATTTAGGGGGATATTCTATAAAAAGAGATCATCCCCCATATTATAATCTCTTAGTGGTTGTGATGTTTATAGTACCTGTAGTGGACTAGAATACACCACATGTTAAGAACCAATCTGGGAAGGTGCAACGAGAAGATGGAGGATACAGTGATATAACTCGAGAGTTCCTACAAAAGAATCACCCATTCATTAAGGGTGTTAATGAACCCGAAGAGTCGGAGGAATTGATAGATACAAACAAGTCTTCAACTTCCAAGAGACACCTGAATCCATTAAGTTAAAGTGCGTGATGTTCAAGCTCGAGGGTCCTAACAAGTTCTTGTGGGATTTAATATCTCAGGAAAACCAACATAGGGGGATTAGTGAGGAAGGGATTTAATACCCTTTTCATTTAGAAGTTTTTCGAAGAATCTATGATGATAGTGGATCCTTTTGAGTTTCTCTCCTTTCAACAGGTTGATCATTCAATGTTAAAGTACACCAACCATTGTGTGGTGCTAGTTTTTTTCTCCCAATGTGGGTATGAATGATTAGTTGATGGCTCAAAAATACTTGTAGGTCTTGTGACTTGAAATATAGTCATAGTTATATGTTCTGAATATCACAACCTATGCTAATAATTTTGGTAGGGTGAAACTGGTAGAAATGGATATGGAGAGAATGATTGGCTCATTTTTCACATCTCTTCCACCTATTGGAAGATTCAATATTTTCAAGGGAAAAATGGGAAGTGGAATCATAATTTTAAGGGCAGTGGAGATGGTTCATAGTTGAAATATTCCTCTAAAACATCATAATAATTCATTAGTCTTCCCATGACTTTTTATTAGTATAGAAAGGTAGGTCACACCGGATGTACATTTCTCGCACCCATGAATAATTTCATTTTTGGGCTACTAAGGCCATCTGTAGAGGTTCTGTTTTGATTTATTTATACCCTCATTTGGCCAGTGATCTTTAATTCCGTATTCTAATATAGAATTTTTGGAATATAAAAATTCATAAAGGCTCCTTCCATAGGCTATAGTAGTGAATCAACTTCACAAAGTGGATGATTTTCCAGTGGTGGTTGATGCAGGCCTAGATATAGTAAGAGGTACCATATTTTTTTCATTATCCATAGAATGTACTATGTTTGATATAGGTTCCTCTCACTCTTTTATATATACCCATTTTTGGATTCACAAAACCTAACAACACAAGTCATTCCCTTATTCATGGAAATGAAGAGGCCTATTAGTATGAGGAAAGAGTATGGATTTTATTGTCACTCTTATTCTCTTATAGTTTTTTATTTGGAAGTTATTTTGGGAATTCATATTTCATTATCTGGATATTTTCAACATCGTCATCATGATAGATTGGTTGGATTCTCACCAATATGATATTGATTTTTATCTTCATGTGGTTTCATTATGTTCAATTGGTAGGATATTTCAGGTCTTCTAAGAAGATTATAATCTAAGGTCCAATCATATGGTATGTTTCTACCCAGATCTCAATATACTATTATCTACCATTGTAGTTGAACCTAATTATTTTCTCCTCATACGAATCTTCCCTTTGTTGTTCAATAATTCTATTGGGTCTTCCCAAATAAAATATCTAGTCTTACCCTAGAGAGGTGTGTAGAGTTCTCGATCAATCTGGTGTTGGGTAAGAAACCTATTTCCAAAACATCTTATAATATTATACTTTCTAAGTTGAAATAAATTATTATTTGGTTTCATTATATACCTAATAAGTATTTTATTCACCCATGTGTTTCTCCATGTGTGGAACCTATTCTATTTTCCATGAAGTATGATGTTACTCGTTGTCTTTTAATAGATTACTGAAGTCTAAACTAGGTGATATTTATGAATAAGTAGATATTTCTTTATTTGGATGAATTTTTTATTCAGTAAATTGGAGAAAAGCGGTTTTCAACACTCAACCTTTGGTTAAAATAACACCATCTTATAGTTTGGGAGTCAGATATCTGGAAGGCCTCTTTCATGACTAGGTTTTTCCTTTATAAATATGTTTTTATTCTTTCTGTTCTAAACAATGCTCCTGAATTGTTTATGTATTTTATAAACTAGATATTATATCAATATCTAAAAACCTATTTTGTACTATTTCTAGTTGATTTACTAGTTTATTCAATAGTTGACCATGATCCTGAAAACCATCTGAATTTTGTTTTAGAAACTATGATGATTAAATGCCTTTATGGAAATCTATAGAAATAAAAATTCTATATCCAATAGGTGAATTTATTGGGGCACATGATTTAAGAACATGGCCTCTCTATCGATCCAAAAATGGTGAATGGTATATTTTCATATTAAGAATCACATAATATCTTCAAGATATAGATATTCCTAGATATAGTTGATATTATTGGTTAGTCATCAAGTATTTTTCAATGTTGGAATCATCATTAACTTCCCTTTCCAAAAAAGTGGTGAAATTCATATAAAATGATAATTATGAAACTTCTATTGATGGGTTGAAATAGAGTCTAACATAGGTTCCTATGATGATATTTTTGGAACCAAGTAAGGGATATGTGGTATATTGGTATGCTTCTGGAATGGTCTAATGTATGTTATTATATCATATGATCATGTGGTGGTTTACAATCTCATCAAATTCAACCACACAAAAATAATTACCCAACTCGTGTCTTGGATCTCATCACTGTAATGAATTCACTTATGTGTTAGTGACACAATCTCTTTAAGGGGATTTTCAGGGAATTTTTGGATAAAAAGATCATTAGTTTTATATTTTCTCAGAAGGAAATAAACCTCAGACAAATAAATTTTCTGAAATACATCCGAATGATTGAATTCAAAATTTCCCACACCCTAGAGAAGTGAAATTTAATTATAATTTCTCTCAGTAGGAAGTATCGATCTCATGTTTTCATTTAATTGAAATAGGAGTGGAATCTTATGGGGCATTTTGCTAAGCCTCATTTGGATACATAGAACTGGAATTCAGGTATGGTTCTGACCAATTATCAATTTTCCTTCTCTCTTCTTGAGTCTATTCTATTGGACCAGAAATAGGATGATGAGTTCAAAGGATTTAGAGAATCTCAATAGAGTTAGGAGACTATGTCTAGTTAGTCTCTCCCATCTTTTGGAATTATTCTCTATGGGGATTGTGTTGTCAACTAATTCTCATTTCAGAACACAGTATTTCATGAATCTTATAGTTTTTCATAGGTCATTCATCATATAACTAAAAAGATGTATTATGAAATGAGACAATATTTTTTTTGGTTGGTTATGATGTGAGAGATCACTAATTATAAGTCTCACTATTACACCTACTAGCTAATAAAGATAGATCACCTAAAGCCTTCTAGTCTACTCTATCTTCTTCTAGTAGTAGTAGGAAAATGGTACAAGGTTCCCATGGACTTCATTGGTGTATTTCGCTAGAATCACTCAGGAAATAATGTTATCTAGGTGGGGATTGATCGGTTGAAAAAATCAACTCATTTTATTCCGAATAAAGACACCCCCAATATTAAAGATCATGTTAATTTGTTTGTGTATAATATCGTTAGGTTGCATGGGGTCCCCTCTTATACCATATTTAAAAGGGGTCCTAGGTTAAATACATATTATGGATGAGTCTCCAGGAGATGATAGTGACTCCATTCAAGTTCAGTAAAGAATACCATCCATAGATGGATTGTTATATGGATCATTTTATAGAAATTATATGGGATATTCTCTATGTTAGGGAATTGGATTTTTGTGGATAATGGGATATCCTTCTAGGAATTTTTGAGTTCACTTATAATAACAATTAAAATTCATTATATCAAATGGAACCCTTTGAGTCTTTTTATGGTTTCCAATGTATGTCACCTCTTTGTTGGTCATAGGTAGGAGAGGCCTCTACCATAAGACCAAGTCTCATTTAGTAGATATCAACATTGATTAAATATATACATAAATTCTTGTTTATATCTCAGAGTTGGCATGAATTATATGTGGATCGTCAGCATCATCCTTTGGATTTTTCCATTAGTGATAAGGTATTCTTGAAAGATTCCCCTCAGTTGGGTCACTGTCATCCATGGAAAACTGGAATCTATCTCTGATATATTTTGGACAATTTTAGATCATTGATAATCTTTTCTAGGTTTCTTATTAATTGTAATTACTAACTTAGTGGACTTTTATTCAAGATTATTTCTATACATCTCGGCTTAAAAAGTACCACCCTGATCCTTCCCATGATCGGAATTGGGAGGAGATTGAGTTGGAGATAGATGTTTTTATCATGGAATAACCGATGTAGATCATTGATTCTAAGATAAAATTCCTTCGTGATAATTTTATTATCTTGTCCAATGTTTTATAGCATTATGGATCGAATTCTCATGAGACATGGGAGAATGAATCTTTGGAAAGAGAGTAGTGGCCTCACCTATATTTGGAGAATCCGTCTACTATGTGACTTTTTTGGGACAAAAAATATAGTGGTGTGGATAATTATAACATCCCAGATTAAAGTATGTGACTTTTTATGTTTTAGATATTTTTTCCAAGTGTGAGTGGTGTTGGAGGTAATCAAAGAGGTTTTCAAAAGAACTTGAGCTAAAAGGTGGGTATATGGATCCATCGACCAGCCCATGCCATTATATAGAACCTTGTATGGGACTTGGTACAACTAGAAAACATGTGGGATTCTATTGGCTAGCATGTAGGCTGGATAGTGATAATTTAATGGTAGTAGTTCCCGTTATCTAGCCGGTGGACACCACTAGGTAGCTGGTGGCATCGGGCTGGGCTAGGAAACTAAGGGTCTAAAAAAAACTTTAAGCCCCTAAATACCATAATAAACCCTTTAAACTCTTTTTAAAGGTCATAATATAATTATTTCTCTTTAATATACTATTCTTTGGATATTTTGGATCTTTCTCTATTCTCTTCCATGTTTTTTGATCCCTGGTCGATTTTTTGTCAACGATTTGGTATGATTTATCACTTTCTTCTTATTTATTCTTATTTCCTCATTTTATCACAGAATTTATAGAGGATATAAGTTTTATTATTATTATTTACTGATCATTTTGTGATTATTCACTAATTTCTTCTAGATATTTAGTTTTTTTATCTTCTCTTGGTCGGTTCCCTCATTGATTATGTTGCATCATGTGGTTCTTGAGGTATGCGTTGATAAAAATTCTCTATCAACCCTTTTGATTTGTGAAACAAGATTCTGTGTTTTATGAATCATTTTGTAGGTACTTTTATCACTTTCACTTGAATTCACATATATTCTAGTGTGTGGATCCCATTTTGGGTTGAGTGTGACCAAAACATGAGGTAGGTGGTTCCTTCTCTAGAATATGTTATATGAACCATTTAGGAATTTGTTTTTTCAAATGATTTTCTCAATGGAATAGAATAATAATTGAATTTATTATTATTTTTTTGTAAAAATGGGTCTGGAAAAAAATTCATTTCCTTTTTTTGTAAAATAAATGTTTTTTTCAAATAATTGTGAAATTGATTGTCAAATTGGTTTTCACTTCATAATTTTGATTGAAAAGGGGTTGTTTGAAATTATCTGTGAATTGTGATGTTCCCTTTGAAAATATATTGAAGATATTATGCATATAGGATACGTGGGAACTTAAGTGGAGAATTTAGTATTGGGAATTTTCATATAAAATTGTAAGTGGGTTCACTATATAGGGTGTTCCTTAATTCTTAGATCATAGGCACATTATCTCTAGGAACTTGTTCTTGGAACTTTAGGGAGTTCAATTTTTTGGGTGTTATTTGTTTCCAAGTTTATGGATACATTGACACAAAGGATTTGAGTGTGCACTAGTCATTGTTCTGTATTTTCATATGAGTTGCCTAGCTAGGATGATCATTGTTATCTTTTTTATTTTCCATTTTCTTTTGATTTTTACTATTTTGGATTTAATATGTTTCATAATATGATAAATATAGATGGTTTATGGTGTTTTTTATTTTAAATATTATTACCTCGTTTTTGGGAATACTTTTGAAAATGTCAAATTATTTACCATTCTTTTAATTTAAATGTTTCTAACTACTTAACATGTCATAATTTCTTTAAATTGAGTGTATTGAAATTTTTTTATCAGGGCTTGTTATGGAACACTTGGGTGGGATCCTACTGATCTTGTTTAGATCACACACTAAATATTCCATTGAGAGTGTGTAGATATTTTTTATTTAATTTTGTAAAGGGAAAGGTTTCACTGTGAGGTGGAGAGTTTTTTGGTTAGTTGGGTATGGGTAGCTATTTGTGAGACCCTGGGAATTTTTCTATATATCACATGAAGTAGAAGTAGATGTTTTTGGTTTCCTTTATTTTATTTTCGTTATTGAAGTGTGATTTGGTTTTTATCTACTACCATTGGTTGTATTTCTACCATTATTAGTTTATCATTTATGGAATATTTATTGTACAGTTAAATATATATATATATATATATATATTCCATTTGTTCTATTTTGGTTTGGGAAAATCATTCCATCTAGTTGTTGTTGGATTTTTGAATGTTATTCTCCATCCCTTGAAGATCCAGAACTCTATTTAGGTATTTTTAGAATCACGTTCGGATCCTAGTTAGATGAGATGTCTTGTTTGAGTCATGAAATAAAGAAACTAGACACAAAAAGAATTAATAAATTATATGGTAAGCATCATTACAAAACATGAAATATTAGTATTAATCATATTCTTATCCATAGATATTTTATGGAAAACTTCATTATTTCCAAGGGAAATAAGGAAACAATTGAAAGGTTTTATCACATAATCTCAGTATGGAGTAGAGTACAACGGAATCTATCATAATAATATTAATACATAAAGAATATGGAAAGAAAAAATAATTAAATAATTTTATATGATCGATAACATGATAATAATATATCAATGGATGAGAAATAAAATAAAATTAAATAATAACATAAATAATAATAGATAATATCAATGTGATAAAATATATAATACTGAATATCATAACTATACCATAAAGGACTTAGCCTAGACATCAGATATAAAATGGTAGACATTCACCAAATACCTTGGTTAGTTTATCTCATGAGAACTATTTATGGATGAAAAACCTATATAATTCTAGTCCCCACCCATTACTTTATAATTTTAAATAATTCATAATATAAAAAGAATAAATGAAAAATCAAATACATTATATAATATTCTTTAAGGAACATCTTTGGTAAACATAACTATAAAATTAATAATTAACTATATTGAAAAAATGGGAGTCTAAATTCTCAATATTTTCCAAGTCAAATAAATTGAATGATATTATAGGTAATATATAATAACTAAGAGTAATAAATATATGGTGTTGACATTGTATAGAGTAAAGGGAATATGTCCAATCCATTAATACAAAAACACATAAAAAAGTTGAAAATTTTTTAGAATATATCCATGAGAAAAATAACAAGGACATGGATGAAAAATATAATTTTTGTAAAGAGAGATGGAGAGTGATAAACAAAATAATCATAAGAAATGAAAATTAGTGAGTAAGACAAATTAAAATGATAATAGAGGTAATGTTAAAAGAATAAAAAAAGATAATTTAAAAACAAATAAGGTATAACTTTTATATATTTTTAAAGGACATTAAGGATTGGATAGAGAATATATAATTAATAAATGGATTTAATGATAATTTTGAAGAAAACAACTTACTTTGAAATAGTAACAGATTAAGAACTGGGATTGATGGGAGGGGTAGGTTAATATATATTAATAATATATAAAAAAATAAAAATAACAAGAAATTATAATCGCATAATAATATAAATAATTATTGGAAATTTCCTTTTTTTTAAAGTTTTTCAAGAAATATAGAGGATTAGAAACACTTACCTTGACATAATAATGGCTTAGGATAAGGGTATAATAAGAGGTATTGGGAACTATCTCATATTCAATAAGTAAAAAAGGTTTATAATAATATTTAATTATACACATGTTAGTATATTAAAAGTAATTTTGAAATATAATGTTGAAAATGGAATTAAATTGAAAAAGGATGAGGATTATAAACCCTTTCTTTGAGTCTCAAATCACTTGAACATTCCTATAACCTCATGAATAGTTTAATTGAATATATTAAGTTCATAATTTTTAACCTTATTATTTATAATTTTATATATAATAAACCATTAACTATCAAATTTTATTCATTTATTATATTAGTTTCCACACATTAGTCATTTATATTTGATTAGTCTACAACTCTAATATTGCTTCAGTATAACTGTCAATGTTTGTGGTCCTTATAAAATGGCTCCAAAATCTATATAATGGTATTTATATGGGTTATATGTTTTTATAGAAGTTAAATTAGTTTTATATATCTAAAATATTTTAAACAAAATCATGGTTCATTATTTATAAATGTTATTGTATGATGGTATATTCATTTAGGTGGTTTTACTAGTAGTGATGAAATTAATTTGTTTTATTTAATTTTATGAATATTTACATATTCTAAAATATGGATCATAATATAATATCATAATTATGTTCATATTTTTCAATAAAAATATTTATTATATCTATCCAATAAGTTGGTAATAGTTTTTTTAAATAACGGAAAAGTTAGTTATACCAACCATGATGGTTTATTTATAATGTTTCCATTCCAATATTTATTTTCTCTTAATAGAATATTACAAATTTTTTAATTCAGTATTTTTTAACATTATTATACAAAAATAAAATATAAAAGTAATATATCAAGGCAATAATTATAAATTAAATACATCATCCATAGAGTCACTCAATCGACCATAATATTAGCGATGTTTTAATTTTAAAATAAATAAGAGAGAGTTGGATAATAAATTTTAAATTAATATAACAGAAAACTTTTATACCTATGATAAAAAATTAATTATATCATGATTTATGGAAGATATTTTGATTATTTATGAGAATAATGAAACTCAAAAGACTTGTGTGGGGATAATTTTCCACTTCCTTTGTAAGTCCTCCTTTAATATCCTACATAGGATTTAAGAAATGGTATTTTGTGAACACCAAAAACTATATAATGTAGATAAAGGAGTTTGGGGGAAAAATATAGTATAAATGTCTAAGGTAAATACTATTAATATATTAGTATATGTGGTTTTTTGAGGAGAGGTATTAATATAATAGGGAGGCATGTTTTTAAAAAAATATATTAGAATAATGTATTATTTCTCTAAATGTTTATAAAAATTTTCATTCAACAGTAATAACATTATAGAAGAAATATATATTGTACATTAATATATATATATATATATATATATATATATTATGAAACACCCCAAGCTTCTATGGTATGTTTCCCTCTGAATAAAGCAACAACTTACGTTGTACGCAACTTTGAGATTCGAACACATCGCGACCAATTAAACTAGCCGTTATGAATAGTAATACCCAATTTTTGAAATTTTATCAATTTTATCGTTCAAAATGGAATTCATTTTTTGGTTTATAATATCAAAATTAGATTAGGGTGAATTTTTGGTATTTTCTGGAAACTTTCAATTTTTGATGAATAATGAAAGATACTAAATTTTAATTAAACACAACTTTGTTAATCAAAATAATTTATAGTTATAAATTATACTATTGAGTGTTTGTTAAGTATAATTAGATTATATTTTTACCATTTAATTCAATTTTGGTCACTGGACGTAATTTCAAATTTAAACTGGACATAAGCATGTGTCAATCTTTTGATAGTTATTATTTCTTAAAAACACATTTTATGTTTTGACAACAGGAATTAATTTTAAATTAATTTATGCGACTTCAGTATTTTGAATTTAGAAAAATGGATTCCATTTTTAGAATCAGGAGTTCCAAATTTTGTAAATAGGTAACTTTTATTTTTAGACATTTTGAATAATTACTTCGGTAAATATTTTATTTACCATGGTTAAATGGTAAATCCGGTAAATAAGTGTAAACAAATAATATTATAATAATATTAAATTACCCCAACACATGTTCTAACTTTATTGGTGGATACATGTATGACTATGGGCATCCTTGGTCGATTTTTGGATCCCATGTTTCCACTTGTAAGTGACAATGACACTTTATATTAATTAAGTTAAAGTCAATACAAAAATGACACAGGCATATATCTTTTAGTAAAAAAAAAATTTACATAGGGTTATATATGTTATATCTTTGACTATAAATATTCATTATAAATATAAAAATACTTCCCATATAATGGTATTTTATTTATAATTTTTAAACATTGAATAATTAAATTAATTTATGACACAATGATGATTCAGTATTTTCCTTATTAATTTAATGACCAAATAAATGGTATTTTAGATGTTAAAATAAATATAATTTGAAAGTTTTAATGCCATAAAATAATTTTATAGATTAGTTTAACATTTTAGGATTAATTGAATGAATTTTTTTTCGAATTAATAATGCTGTGATAAATTTAACAAAAACAAAATAGCAAATAGTGTCAAAATTGGCATAAAAGAGTTTTTAAAACAAATATTATATTATTAATTGATATTATATTCCTAAAAATATAACATTAATCCAAAGGTCTTCAATAATATTATATATCTCATTAATGAACCACTTTATGTTCTTTTTGATGTTTATAGTATGTTTATTAACCATATAATAAAAAAATATAAAGAGACATGGTAAATGTCAAACTAATTAACTAAGAGTTAAATATAGAGGATAAGGTTAATATAGTGATAAAAACCTATATAAAACCTATTGGTTGAGTGGTTTTAGACCCGTACCCACCTTATCCTCAATTGTAATCATTTTTTATCCATTAGAAACCGAAAATTATTTTTATTATAAAATAATATTTCAAATTATTCCAAAGGTGCCCCTCACCACTCTTATAAACGGGCACTTCCCCTTCACTCAAATTGACACCTTCAAAGACATTTTTCTTGGAAAACCACAGGCAAAATATCCTCTAAACTATCCTAAATTAATCCTAGAGGCCTTCCTATAGTCATAAATCCAACCTAAGGAGCCCTTTTGATCAAATCGAATGGAACAACCCAAAGAAGAGGTAAATGTTTCATCACCTCTTTCAAGTTCTTTTATTCTTCCACATCCTCTTTCATTATTGTTTCCATTATAAAACAATAACTCCAATATATTCTGTATAATTTTAGGTTATAATAAAAATGGTAAAACCATATTCATTATTTTATCCATCCTATTAATGACATGTTACCATACGTACGTACGTACGTACCTCTTACCGTCTCCACGTCGTGGTGTAGTTTGTTATTCAAACACTTCATCATTTAGATGTGTATAATGATTAGTATAAATGATGAAAATAATAAATATAACATGATAATTATTTTTCATATATTATATTCCATCCAATTATAAATTATTTTAATATCAAAATAATTATATTGTCTCTCGTGCGTACGTACAGATTACCGTCTCCATGAACGCGATTAAATTCATTCCCCATCGTATCCATTAAAGAATAATTTTTATTTGATGATTAAAAATAATATTTAAAGAATTGATATCATTCTGGATACAAATAATATAGATCCCATACATACAAAATATGAATCACATAACAAAGAATATAAATCAAAACGAATCAGTTAACACCTGAAACAATGACAATACCAAAATATTATTAACAAAGCAATGTTAGAAGATCATATATGATATCATATTTATGTATATGCTAATTTAATAATTTAATAACAATAATTTAACTATTATAGAGGAGGTTAAAGTACCATTGACCAAGGAAAAGTACAAGGTAAGAGTTAATTTCACAATCTCTTCATTAGTCGAGGTTGTTTATTCGTAATTTATCTACTCGGATCTCTTAATCATTCACATAAATGTTTCATAAAATGTATTTCAAAACATTTTTACTATTTACTAGATCATGGGTTAAATCCATTTATACCTTTATTAATCCTTATATGTTTTGAAAGGAATTTTTTTGTCATTTTCCAAAAAAGGTATTTAATGACCTTTTTGACAAAATTAATGTAAGAATTTTTTTTAACTTATATGGCGATTGCGGCTATTTTCTGCCGTTTTTACATCATCAAAGATTCCCTTAAAATCTTATAAGAATATTTCCAAAATAAATTTTTTATTTTATAATTATATGAATTTTAAATGATTTCAAAATAGAAAGAGATATTTCTCTAAAAAAAATTGATTTCATCAATGTCTACATCCTTTGATGGATTTTAATATTATTTGAAATTGATTTATTATGATACAAAACTTCTATATTGTATTGAGGGTTTTGTGATATTTTTGACTGTGGATGTGTTATTTTTAGACCATTCATGGTTTATGGATAAAGTATTAACATTTCGTATGCTAGTTTTAATACTAATGTTTATGTTATGTTTAAACCTTTTCGTATGAGGAATGCATTAGACTTAGTATGTGACAGGTGGTTCCCACTATAGCTCCTCGATGCATCGGTAGGTCTCGTGAGACAAACTAGTGTCTTCGCACAAGGCCTTGACTATGTTGTTATGATTTCTAGCATTATGCATTCCATCATTATGAAAGTGGATATTGATATTGCATGTGATTATTTGACTAGTATAATATCCATGTGATTAAGTAAATGGAATTACTTTATTTTATCTTTTCCGTATTATGATAAAGTTCAAGTTTAAAAGACATTTGTTTTAGTCTTATACAATTCCTTAAATTTTTATGATTATTTATGAATTTTGTTGCTATATTGTTATCCTTACTGAGCATCTGAGCTCACTATTTTCTATGTTTTATTTTTCCCAAGATGCGAATAAGTATTTTATGACTGACCTGGAGGGATAGTCTAAGGGGATATGAGTTTGGTCTAAGGAAACAATGTTGTTGTAGTTTTTCATTTTATATTGTAATGTAAAACTTATGAATGTATCTAGTATTTCCAAGGCTACTAAACTAATCGGTCTTTCGGGACATAATTTCCTTGTATCATGCCAATGTTATGTAATAATACACTGACTCTGGGTATCTAGGGTCGGGGTGTTATAGTTTTTATCAGAGTAAGTTTAGTAGAAACCTTGGAATCTAGATTTAGATAAACTCTGATTAGAGCACATTACCCTAAGATAGACTTTGAGGATTAGTATAGAAGAACATCCTAGAATTTTAGTATTGTATATATTTTGTGAGTTTTCAAAGAAATACATCCCTGTCTGGATACAAGAAGGTAGTGGCAGCTCTGGCACAGATGTACCTCGGGGTAAAACCCGAAAACACCACTTTGAGATAGACTCGAACGGGAACTGGTGCACGACAATGGGCCTTGATGCACTCTTGGTTACGACACTCCCGGAGGATATGATTAGGAAAATTATCATTTTAATTACAAATAATTATGAAGGGTTTATGAGTATATACCTCCTCAAGGAAAATATTTTTATGATTATGGATTATATCCATAAACTGTTCAGTTTATGTTAAGTGTTTTACAAGTTTGGAATTATGTATTACGATTCATAAACTAATCTAGTTTATGTCATTGTTTAGAAATGGCACCTAGTGGAAGGAATGGAAACCATATCAACACATGTAATCCATCTAGGGATTTCCCTCCTACTCAAGATAATTATAGCGGAGCTGGTGATGAAACTAGTTCTGATCATCTTATCACCATACTGGGACAAATCACTCATGTTATGAATAATAACCTTACCTATATGGAGCACCCGGATCCATAGCATGGAGGATAGATGTTAGATCGGTTGATGAGCCAACAATATACAACATTAAATGGGAGTACAAATCTATTAGTAGGTGAGTAATGGATAACTTCCTTAGAGAAAATATTCCACACCTTGGGGAGTAGTGATAGGGAAAAAGTTTTCATTGCAGTTTACTGCCTCACTGGAGATGCTGATCAATGGTGTTCATTGATTCCAAAAAGAAAGTAATATTAGGAAGTATCAAATATGGAATCGGGGAGTTTAAAGATATTTTCTTAGAAAAATACTTTCCTCGTGACCATCGAGTGGATATGGAAAGACAATTATTGAGCCTGAGGCAAAAGGAGGATGAGAATATTGCAAAGTATGAAGCCAACTTTACAAGGTTAGTGGGGCATGCTACAGATTATATACGTAACCCAAGAAGTAAGATTAATCATTTATTTGATGGGTTAAAACCATTTCTCTGTTGAGCATTAGTCTCACAATCCTTCTCATCGTATGAAGATATTGTTTCATGTGCTATCAAGACAGAAAAGGAATTCTCTATGTCTTGTGAAATTAAATAAAATCAAGAGAAGAAGTGATCTACTGAACACTCTAAAAATGGAAATAAGGGGAAGAAGGAAAAAGTTGAATATCCATCATGAAGTAAATATGGGAAGAAACACCCCGGTACTTTCTGGAAGGGAATGTGAGTCTGTTACAAGTGTAGTGAAAAAGGCCACCAAGCTTGTGATTACAAGGGGAAGAAAGATGTTTTCAATGTTGAATTCTACAATTATAGGGAAAGGGGGAATTATGCAAATGAATGTCTTAATCACCAATGAAAATTACCTCAAAAAAGGCCAATGGATCAAGGAAAAGCTTATGCTATCACTAATGATGAGTTTGAAGCTCCGAAAGGCGTGGTGGTAGGTAGTTTAATGGTTTCCTCAAGTTTAGAAAATGATTTATTTGATTCTGGATCATCAAATTGTTTTGAATCATCCCAGTTTTCTTATAAAATTAGATATTTCCAATTTTATTTAACAAGGGAGTTGTCAGTCAAAACTCCTAAGGAAAGTATCATTGTAACAAAGTTTTGTTAATCAGTCCCCATAAGGGCATATAAATGTTCCTTATCTACTGATCTCATCATCATACCCATGATTGAATTTGATATAATCCCCTGTATGGATTGGATTTCGGACCATGATGCAAAAATTTATTTTCAGAAGAAGGAGGATACTATTTTTTATGACGATGATAAAGAAAACCTTATATTTAGAGAAGAATCGTCACCACCTGATTCTTATCTAGATCTAGCCCTAGTATCTCAACTAAATTAAATTATAGGGGAGGAAGAGAATGAAATAACTTTGGGTGAGGAAAAGAATGTTCAAATAGAAGATGTTTCTATTGTGCAAGAATATGTTGATTTATTTCCAGAAGATTTACCTGGAAATCCTCCAGAATGAGAAATTTAGTTTTCCATTGATTTAATTCTTTGTTCAAGGCCCATATCTAAGACCCCTTATAGAATGGACAATGTGAATTAGTGGAACTAAAGAAAAAACTATAGGAATTGAGTAATAAAGGATTTATTTTCCCTAGTGTTCCTCTATAGGGAGCCCATTTCCTTTTTGTTAAGAAGAATGTTGGATCTATGAGGCTCACATTGACTACAGGGAGATCAATGCTATAACAATAAAGAATAAGTATCTCCTACCTCGTATTGATGATTTATTTGACCAACTTCATGGATCTAAATATTTTTCAAAGATTAACCTTCGATATGAATACCATCAGTTGTGCGTGAAGAAGGAAGACATTATGAAAACAACATTTTGAACCAGGTACAGGCATTACGAGTTTATAGTAATGCCTTTTGGGCTGACTAATGCACCCTCTATTTTCATGGATATAATGAATAGGGTTTTGAACGAATATCTTGATGACTTTGTAGTGGTATTTATTGATGATATTTTGGTATACTTAAAATTCTAAGAATATCATGAAAATAACTTGCGCATTATCCTAAAGACTCTTAGAAGATATGAATTATATGGGAAGTTTAGAAAGTGTGAATTTTGGAATCAAGAGATTTCATTTCTTGTCCATATTGTCTCTACGGATGGAATATCTTTTGATCCTTAAAAGACCAAGGCAATCCAAGACTGGCCAGCACCGACACGTATAACTGAGGTACATAGTTTTATTGGTTTAGCAGATTATTATCGAAGTTTGGTCCATAATTTTTCTCTATTAGAAAACCCATTAACCAAGCTCACATGTAAAGGGGTAAAATTTGTTTGGAAAAAAGAGTGTGAAGAATTTTTTGAAGAATTGAATAAAATATTAGTCGATGCTTTTATATTGACTCTACCATCGGGGAATGATGGGTTTGTTATTTATAGAGATGCTTCAAAGAAAGGACTTGGTTGTGTCCTTATGCAGAATGATAGAGTTATTGCCTATGCATCACGATAGCTAAAAATTCATGAAAAAAAAATCCTACTCATGATATTTTATTAGTAGTTCTAATATTTTCTTTAGAGATATGGAGACACTATATATATGGTGAAAAATGTGAGATTTATACTGACCACAGGAGTTTGAAGTATATTTTCTCACAAAAAGAACTCAACATGAGGAAAAGGTGATGGCTTGAACAACTCAAGGATTATGATTTCACTATACACTACCACCCGGGGAAGGGAAATAAGGTGGAAGATGCTTTGAGTAGAAATCATCATGGAATTTTGAACAAGATGAGAGTTGAAAAGGATCCTATATACCTGGATATAGTAAATATGGATATGGGAATAACCATGGAAGGTGAAACATCAATTCGTTTTCAAATGGTTGTAAATCCATCTTTAATAGAAAGGATAAAAAGTTCCCAGGCTGATGATGAGGAGTTTCAAAAGAATATTAAAGCTGTGAATAATGGGAGACTGAGTGACTTTGTATATGAAGATGGAATTTTGAAATTTGGGAAGAGACTTTGTATTCTCGATATACCTAATCTAAAAAGAGAATTGTTGGATGGTTCTCATAGCTCCAATTTACCTATACACCATGGGAGCACCAAAATGTATAGAGATTTGAAGGAACATTTTTGGTGAGACAACATGAAGAGGGAGATTTCTGATTTTGTGTCAAGATTTATGGTTTGTCAACAAGTGAAAGCTGGAAGGAAAAAGCATGGAGGAGTCATGAAACCTCTTCCCATACCTGAGTGGAAATGGGATAATATTATGATGGACTTTGTCATGGGATTACCAAAGACTCCTAGAAGGAACGATGCAATATGGGTCACTGTTGATCGTCTTACCAATTCAGCACATTTTATTTCTATAAGAGAAGATTTACCACTAGAATTTTTAACAAGAGTTTATATTAATGAAGTTGTAAAACTACATGGAGTACCCCAATAGATTGTTTCAGATTTTGATCCTCTTTGTACATCAATATTCTGGAAATGTCTTCAGAAAGACCTGGATATTAAACATCGTTTGAGCACTGCCTTCCACCCTCAAATTGATGGACAATTAGAATGGACTATTCAAACCTTAGAAGATATGCTGAGATCCTGATCAATTGACTTTCAAGGTATGTGGGTTCAATATTTACCTATAGTATAACTTTCCTATAACAATAGCTTCCACTCAAGTATTCAGATGGAATCATATGAAGCGTTATACAGAAAGAGATGTCGTACACAAACTTGTTGGGATGATGTGGGTGAAAGAAAACTCATAGGCCCTGAACATTTTGAGGAAATTATGGAAAATGTGAAGGTAATCTAAACCCACATCAAAGCAGTTCAAAGTAGGCAGAATATCTATGCTGATAACCAAAGGAAGGATTTGGAATTTCCGGTATGAGATCATATTTTCATGAAGGTGTCTCCATGGAAGGGTGTTATACATTTCAGTAAAAAGGGTAAATTGAGCCCCATGTACATCGGAACTTTCAAAATTCTTGAATTAATTTGGGCTGTAGATTACCGTTTGGAAGTTCCTCTATGTCTCTCCAAAGTTCAGGATGTGTTCCACGTATCACTGTTGAGAAAATATATGCCTGACCCAACACAAGTACTTACCAATGGGGAATTAGAACTGGAACCCAATTTGTCTTATTATGAAGATCATGTCAAGGTTCTTGATACAAGATAACAAGTGTTGAGAAACCAGAAGACTCGTCTGGTAAAATTTCTATGGAGAAACCATAAAATGGAAGAGGCAATGTGGAAACATGTGGAACTTATGATGAAGAACCACCCAAATCTTTTTATGCAGCAATATTATACAAATTTTGAGGACGAAATTATTTTAAGGAGGGAAGAATGTGACACCCCAAAATTCTACGATACGTTTCCCTTTGGATAATGCAATAACTTGCATCGTACGCAACTTCGAGATTCTAACACATCGCGACCAATCAAACCAGCCGTTATGAATAGTAATACCCACTTTCTGAAAAAATTTCAATTTTATCTTTCAAAATGGACTTCATTTTTTGGTTTGTAATATTGAAATTATCTTAGGGTAAATTTTTGTTATTTTTTTGAAAATATTCAATTTTTGATGAATAGTGAAAAATACTAAATTTTAATAAAAAACAAATTTTTTATAAAAATAATTTATAGTGATAAATTATAATATTGAGTTGGTTATTAGTATAATTAGATTATATTTTTACTATTTAATCCAATGTTGTTCATTGGATGTAATTTAACATTTAAACTGGACATAAGCAAGTGTCAATCTTTTGATAGTTATTATTTCTTAAAAACACGCTTTTTGTTTTGAATACGAGAAATAATTTTAAATTAATTTCTGCCACTTTTGTGTTTTTAATTTAGAAAAATGGATTCAATATTTAGAATAAGGAGTTAAAAATTGTGTAAATAGGTAACTTTTATTTTAAAACATTTCGAATATTTACTTCGGTGAATATTTTATTTACCATGGTTAAAAGGTATATACGGTAAATAAGGATAAAAAAAATATTATTATAATAATATTAAATTACCCTAACACATATTCTTACCATATTGGCTGATATATGTCCGACCATGAGCATCCTTGGGTCGATTTTGGGACCCCATGGAGCTTCTTGTAAGTGATAATGACATGTTGTATTAATTAAGTTAAACTCAATGCAAAAATGACATAATCAAATATCTTTTGGTAAAATAAAAATTTACATAGGGTTATATATGTTATCTCTTAGAATAGAAATATTCATTAGAAATATAAAGATATTTCCTAAATAATGGTATTTTATTTATAATTTTCAGACATTGGATAAGTAAATTTATTTATGACACTAACGATGCGGTATTTTCCTTATTAATGAAAGAATCAATCAAATGATATTATAGATGTTAAAATAAATATAATTTGAAAGTTTTGATTCCATACACGAATTTTCTAGGTTAATGTGACATATTAATATTGATTAAATGAATTTGTTTTTTTTTGAATTAATAATGCTGTTAGGAATTTAACAAAAATAAAATAGCAAATTGAGTCAAAATTGACATAAAATAGTTTTTAAAACCAATATTATATTATTAATTCATATTCTATTCCTAAAAAAATAAGGGTTTTAAAAAAGTCTTATATAATATTATATATGTCATTAATGAACCAATTTAGGTTCTCTTGAATGTTTATAGTATGTTTTTTAACCATATAATATAAAAATACAAAGAGACATGGTAAATGTAAAACTAATTAACTAAGAGTTATATCTAGAAGATAAGGCTAATATAGTGACCCAAACCTATCTAAAACGTATTGGTTGAGTTTTTCTATAACCACAACAACCTTATACTATAAATAAATAATTTTGGAGCCATTAGAAACCGAAAATTATTTTTAGTATAAAATAATATTTCAATCTTTTCCTAAGGTGTCCCACACCCCTCTTATAAAAATTCACTTAACCTTCTCTCAAATTCACACCATCAAAGCCTTTTGGCCCATCCAAAACCTACCCAAATATCCTCTAAACTATCCTTCATTCATCCTAGAGGCCTTATTTTAGTCAGAAATCCAACCTAAGGAGCCCTTTTGATCAAATCAAAAAGAAGAACCTGAAGAAGATGTAAATATTTCATCACCTCTTTCAAGTACTTTTCTTCTTCAATTTCCTCTTTCTTTGTTGTTTCCATTATAAAATAATAACTCCCATATCTTCTATATACTGTGATGTTATTATAAAAATGGTACAACCTTATTCATTATTTTATCCATCATATGAATGACATGCCACCATAGGTGCGTATGTACGGCTTACCATCTCCACGTCGTGGTGTAGTTTTTATTCAAACACTTAATCCTTTGGATGGGTATAATAATGTGTATAAATGAAGAAAATAAAAAATATAACATGATAATGATTCTAAATATATGATATTACATCCAATTATATATGATTTTAATACCAAAAGGGTGATATTATCGCTCGTGCATACGTACGGCTTACGATCTCCACGAACGTGATGAGATTCATTCCCCATCATATCCATTCAAGACTAATTTTCATTTGATTATTAAAAATAATGAATAAATACTTGATATCATTTTGGATATAAATAAGATACATCCCATCCATAACAAATATGACTCATGTAACAAATAATATAAAGGAAACGAATCAGTTAACACCCGAAACAAAGATAATACTAAAACATTATTAACAATGAAATGTTAGAAGATCACATATGATATAAAATTTATGTATATGGTTCTTTTATAATTTAATAACAATTATTTAACTATTATATAGTATTTTAACTTACCCTCAACCAAATAAAAGTACAAGGTAATGGCTAATTTCACAATCTCTCCATTATTCGAGGTTGTTTATAAGTAATTTATCTACTGGGATCTCTTTATCATCCACATCCATGTTTATTAAAATGTATTTCCAAAACAAAATCTATTTACTAGACAATTGGTTAAAGTCATTTATACCCTTATTTTACCTTATATGTTTTTAAAGGAATATTTCTGTCATTTTCCAAACAAGGTACTTTATGACCTTTTCGACAAAATTAAGGTAAGAATGGTTTTTTTAACATATATAGCGGGTGCAGATATTTTCCACCATTATAACATCATCAAAGCATCCCTTACAATATTATAAGAATATTTCCAAAATAAAAGTTTTATTTTATAATTATATGAATTTTATATGATTTCAAAATATAAATAGATATTTCTCTAAAAAAAATTTGATTTCTTCTATGTCAACATCCTTTGATGGATTTTAAGATTATTTGAAATTGATTAATTATGATACAAAACATCCATATTGTATTGAAGGTTTTGTGATATGTTTTACTGTAGATGTGTTATTTTTACACCATTCATGGTTTTTGTATAAATTATTGACATTTCATATGCTAATTTTAATATGAATGTTTATGTGATGTTTAAACATTTTCATATGAGGAATGCATTAGACATAGTATGTGATGGGTGGAGCCCTCTATAGATCCTTGATGTATCGGTAGGTCTCATAAGAAAAACTAGTGTCTTAGCATAATTCCTTGACAAAATCTTATTTGTAGTCTTTGAACAAGGCCTTGACTATGTGGTTATAAAGTCTATCATTATGCATTCAATCATTATAAAAGTGGCTATTGATATTGCAAGTGATTATTCAACTAGTGGAATATCAGTTGATTAAGTAAATGGAATTATTTGATTTTATCTTTTCCACATTATGCTAATGTTCCGGTTTAAAAGACTTTTGTTTTAGTCTTATACATTTCCTTAAATGTTTATGTTTATTTATGAAAGTTTCCGCTATATTGTTATCCTTAGTGAGAATCTGAGATCACCCCTTTCTATGTTTTATTTTTCCTAGGATGCGAAGAAGTATTTTATGACTGACCAGTAAGGATAGTCTAAGGGGAAATGAGTGTGTTCTATGGAAACAATGTTGTTGTAGTTTTTCATTTTATAATGTAATGTAAAACATATAAATGTATCTAGTATTTCCCAGGCAACTAAACTGATCGGTCTTTTGAGACATTATTTCCTTGTATCATGCCACTACTGTAATTTGGGTTTTTCCCAATGGAAGTATACCAACGGTTTCAATTAAACCGTTGGTACACTCAGCCTTTGCCAATGGTTTACTGAAATCATTGGCAAAGGGCATTCTAGTGACCCATTTCGCAATGGTTCTATAGAACCGTTGGGAAAGGGGTGATAAACTTATCCCTTTCCCAATGGTTTATTGAAACCGTTGGGAAAGGTTGCCTTTTCCAACGGTTTTTACAAACCATTGGCAAAGGTTTTGCCCAAATAGAAACCCCAATCTTCTCTCCCTCATTCGAGATAGAGCCCTAATTATCCTCTGCTCCCGTGCTCTCGCGAACCCCCTGTCCGAACATCATTGACCCTCGTACGAATAGGAACACCCCCCATCCGAACAGGTAAAAATTGATCTCAATCAAGTTTTTGTAGTTATTTTAATGAATTTATTTTTCCATTAATTAAAACATAAACACTATGGTTCCATTTTAATAGAAGCTTACATGCCAATGGTGGACAATTTTATAATGCATATAGATTCTATTATTTTTAGATTTCTTCTCTTATGGATATGTGTTGGTTTTCCACATGGAATGCCTTGACTATCTACTTAGCATGATAGAGGGTTTCTTTTGGAAATTTACAATGGAAATTACCTGATCCTATAAACATTTTGATGAATTTTCCTAACCTAGATGGATTGTCTGATGTTTCTCTAATGATCAAGGACAGAATGTTTGGAGGACATCACAAGTCCTGACTGGTTGATCCTAGAAGCAATTTCATGATAATGGATGTAATGCCTATAGGGAATCTCTTGATTTTGGTGATCTTCTCCATTTTCATAAAAAGACATGTTTGACACACTAGGAGGGAAACTCTAGAGTCAGTGTGACATGTCTTGAAGGGTGATTTATGTCCATAGTGACATGATTTGAGGACATCACATGACCTAGTTGGTGTGCCTGGAGGGTGTTAAGGGAGCCATCTAACATTCCTGACATTTAATATGAGACTGAGATAATATGTATTGATTCCCCTATATAGAAGGAGATACATATCTATTGGAAAACATGTAGTCTGTATGGTGAGAATTAAAGGCTTTTCATTACAAGGGTGGCATATTCATGGGTGCCATATGATTTTATTTGACATGTCAAGGGGACATCAAATGATCAAAATAGGTTTCCAATGGAATGTATTGTGAACAGGATGAAATTTCCTAGTGCAATAAAATTTCATAGGTGATGCATGTTATGAACATTAGGGTCAACATATATTTCCTTCACCTTAGTCTCCCATATTTTAGTATTTCATCCATCCTTTTATCCCAAATTCCATAGATTTATACATTATTTTATTATATTATGTCTCAAATTATCTAAAATATGTGTTTGATGTTCTTCATGTGACCTATCATAATTCCTTCTCATAATCTATAGTGATCATGGGAAGATCCCATGCATTATTCATGATCACTCAAATTATTCTGCAGATCATACATAATGGAAGCCTTACAGGATGTGAGATGATTATATCTATGAAATATACTCAGGTACCTGGTGAGGAAGTGCATATTAATTCAAAAAGGTAAATCACATATGAGGATACCCTACTAATATGGTTATGGGATGAGGCATGCTCTGATGTGATAGCACATTAAGTTCTTGTTGGTTTTACATTTTTTCAATAACACATTAGTATGTTTTTTTCACATGTGTAGTTGATACCATGATTGTTTTCTTCCTTTATCATTTACTTAAATGTATTTTCAATTAAATTTCAATCCTATTGAATTGTTTATGACAAAATGACTTATATGAATTATTTTTACAGTATGGACAGAAGATGGATGTATGAAACCGATCGTATCTCAAGCGATTTTCAAAACAATTTGGAGAGATTTATAGATTTTGCATTTCATAATGCTTCAGATAGTGGTCGCATACACTGCCCATGTTCCAATTGTGTTGGTAGACCTTAGTTGAGTCGTGAAGAAGTCAGCTACCACATAACCAAAAATGTTTTTCAAGTAAACTACTTTGTGTGGTATCACAATGGGGAGAAAATGAAATCTCAAATTGGTGATGATCGAAATGAAAGGACTGGAATGGAGAATTTGTTAGATGATCAGTTTTCGTTTATTCGTCATCATGAAAAAGAAAGGATTTCGACTCAAGAAGATGTCGATATGAGGAGAACTGATGCATCTAGTGAAAATGATGATATTGATAGGGTGAAAAAATTGAATGATGCTTCCACGACTCCAGTATATCGACAATGCGATAAAATGAAAAAGCTGGAATTTTTAATCCGATTGTTTCATGGAAAAACTATGTATGGGATTTCTAATACAGCAATCGATTACATTCTTACCCTCTTGAAGGATTTACTTCCAGATGATGCAGATATTCCCTCAAACCACTATATGGCATGGAAGTTAGTTGAAGAACTTGGATTTTCCAGAAACAAAATTCATGCTTTCCCGAAAGATTGCAGTTTATTCTGGGAAGAAACCGCTGAACGAAATGAATGTATAAAATGTGGAACATCCCGCTGGAATTCAAGATCTGATGGAACACCATCCCGCGTTCCACAGAAAGTAATGTGGCACTATCCATTGATCCCCAGACTCCAGAATCTTTTTATGTCTGATGACATATCAATAAAAATGAGATGGCATGATACCGAGAGAAAGAAGACTAATGATGAGTTGGTTCATCCTGCAGATGGATTTGCATGGCAGAGATTTGATGCTCGACATCCTGATTTTGCATCTGATGTGCGTAATGTGAGGCTTGGTCTTTCATGCGACGGTTTTAATCCATTTGGGCAGATGCTTACTTCGCACAGCACATGGCCAGTTTTTATACACATTTATAATCTTCCCCCGTGGTTGTGTATGAAAAAATATTTCACTTTCATGAGTATAATCATATCTGTTCCTTATGATCCCGGCATTGATATTGATGTATACATGCAACCTTTAATAAAAGAGTTGAAACTTCTTTGGGATGTGGGTGTGCACCCATCGATGCATGTTCGAAAGACATATTTCAGATGCGTGCTGCGCTTATGTGGACGATCAATGATTTTCCGACTTATGCATTGATGTGTGGATGGAGCACGAAGGGAAAACTGTCATGTCCAGTTTGTATGAAGAATACATGATCCAGAAGACTGAAACATCATTGAAGTTTCAGTTTTATGGGACATCGACAATTTTTGCCAAAGGATCATCCATATAGAATGAATCGTCGAAGATTTGATAATACTATAGAGACCGATGATCCACCTCAGCATATGTCTGGAACTGATGAGCTTAATGAATTGAGAGATTTCAGTTTTTTGTTCGGGAAGGGTCAAATGAAATTTGGAAAGAGAATGAATGTTTCCACAGAAACCTGTTACAATTAGAGGAAGAGGAGTATCTTTTTTGATTTGCCTTATTGGTCAACCAATTTGCTACGTCATTTCTTAGACGTAATGCATATTGGAAATAATATATGTGAAATGTTGCTTTAAGTTCTTATAAATGTCAAGGGGAAGACAAAAGATGATTTACGATCTCGACGTGACTTGGTGGATTGGGTCATCAGACCAGAATTGCATCCTGTGCGTATCAGTGAAAATAACTGGAAACTTCCATGTGCTTCTTATGTGATGACACCTACTGAAAAAAAACAATTTCTGGAAGTATTAGAGACTATTATAGTTCCTGATGTCTATTCAAGCAACATATCTAAACGAGTCAACAGAATAGAGTTGAAGCTAAAATCATTGAAGACTCATGATTGTCACGTTCTACTGCATGAGTTGCTTCCGATAGCAATCCGTCATCTTTTGTCCAATAATGTAAGGGTGGGTTTTATTCGGTTGTGCCATTTGTTTAGAGATCTTTGTGCTAAGAAGTTGTCCAAGTCTTTCTTGCAAAAAATGTTGACAGATGCCCCATTAATTTTGTTTGAGTTGGAGAAAATATTTTCCCCATCATTTTTCACATGCATGCTGCATCTGACTGTCCATATTCAAACTGAAATACTTCTCGGAGGACCTGTTTCTTTTCGTTGGATGTATCCAACTGAAAGAAATATTTTCACATTAAAGTCTTATGTTCGAAACAAGAATCATCCCGAAGGTTCTATCGTGAACGGTTACTTAGCTCAAGAATGTATGGATTTCTGTTCGATGTATTTGTCTGATCTTACTACAAGAATGGACAGACCAGTGAGAAATGAAGAAGAACAATATGAGCAAATTGAAACCAGTTTTCCATCACTTCCTCAAACAGGAGGAATTCCTGGATCATATACACTGAAGACATTAAGCCATGAAGAGCGGGAGATGGCACATCGCACAGTTTTGTTCAACTGTGATTTGTTCGATGACTATATCAGGTAACAAAATTGAATATGTTTATCTTACATATATATCTGTTAAACTATTCATATTTTTTTATCTACAGGGAACATAAAACAATGATAAATAGGAAGCATCGTTCTTTATCTTTGAGAAGGATAGAGACTTTGCATAGCAAAGAGTTTTCTGCTTGGTTAAAATTGAAGGTAAAAATATTACTGTTTAAATTAATTATTTCAATATTTAATTAAGTTTAACTATCATTTATATTGCAGGTATTGAGTTTGTCTGCTGAATCTGTCTCTGAGGAAATAAGAGCTTTGGATTTTGGTCCTAATACCGTGGTTCATGACTATAAATCAATTGTTATCAATGGGTACAGATTTATTGTCACTGAACGAACCAAAAACATGAGAACACAACATGATGGTATTATGGTTACTACCACAACAGATTGTTATGCCAATGCATCAGATAGTGGACCGCGACTTGAAAATGTGGGTTATTATGGAGTCGTTGAGAAAATAATAATATTGGATTATTACTCTCATGGACGAGTCACAATGATGAAATGCCATTGGTTTGATTCGATGACGAGACATGGCACATTTATTGATGATTGTGGATTTCGAGTAATTAATATGACCCGCACTCTTGCTACTGAAGAACCATATGTGTTGGCATCAATGGATAAACAAGTTTTTTATGTCAAAGATCAACTTCAACCTGAATTTGGTGTCATAGTTGAAGTAATTCCAAGACATATTTTTGATGATGCTGATGATGGAATTGACATTGTCCATATTGCCATTGGAACCAATCCATTTATTTCTTTTCATGACTCCAATAGCTCAATTGTCAGAGTTGATTGTGAACCTGAAGTTGTGGTTGGAAATATATAGAATCATTCATCCATGTTCTCAATTCTTTTGGTTTACCTCGAGATGGGTTGTTAAGGTTGGTAATATTCATATTTATTTAGTATTGATCACAAATATGTTTTAGCTGACTTGACCGTTATGTGAATTTTCAATGTTTATTGGTTTCTGTTTTATTTGAATTGCATTTTCTAATTTGGAATTGAACTGTATTCAAACCAAATCAAACAATGTTTCTAACTTGGTGAACATTACAACTTTTATGTTTTATTAAATTCATTCAAGCTCTTCTAAAACAATTGATAGAAAAATTACCAATGAATCCCCTCATTACCTCATATATTTAGTTTTTTGGTTTACACATTAATTTCATTTTTCTAATTAATTACATATTTGTTTTCAAATGCAGGAAATGCAGCCAATTGAAGAGAGACGAAAAAAAAATAGCGGAGAACAATCGTCGGATGGAGGAGCTGGGCATTCCACCATTAGTGCCTACAGTGAGTACTTTATTTCAAATATATATATATATATATATATATATATATATATATATATTTACAGAATATATAATGTCATGTGATTAATTTTTTTGTAAATTTTTTTGTAGGATCCACCGTTACGTCGACAGTTATTCGATGAGGAGCCTAGTACTAGTCCTAGTACTCAGGCCGGTGGTACGAGGAGGGTTCGTACCAGAGGTGGACGTAGAGCTGCGGGTGCCCGACTAGACCATGCCCCTCCCACTGACATTTCAGCCTTCCCACATTCTGATCCCGGTGTGTCGTTAGGGACACACAGGGTATTTAGGCCTCCCATGTTTTCGCTACCTTCTGCATCTTCTGCCCTATCATTTTCACATCCCATGATGATTCCCACTCCCCAGTCAGCATCAGGTCATACAGCTATTCCATCTTCTTTTCCATCTACTTCTTTCTCTCCGAGCTTTTATATTTCATCGTCTTCGACTCCTGTTCCACCAGAGGGTGTTCCATCAGGTTCTGTGGATCTGGCGCCACTCATTGATCAGACTTGCGCAGGTATATTTATAAAACCCTAAAAAAAATTATAGAAATATTTATTTTCATTATAACATGTTTTGATAAAATATTTGTTTCTCTTTCATGACAGATACATCTACTGACAGGAGGCGGGGGCAGGGCCGTACACGCATGCGTTCGGTGTGGAACCGTCGCACACAGGTTATGGTGGAATATAATGAAGTCAATAAGATGGTTGAAAAAACAGGGCAGCAATGTCGGAGTTTTCTGGCGACGCTTGCCAAATACTCCGACATCATTCCCGTCAGCCTGCTATCATGGAGACATTTTCCACATGAGGTCAAAGATAGATCTTGGGCAGAGATATGGGTAAAAAAATCTGTTGTATTTAATTCCATGAATTATTTTTGTATTTATATGAATTAATATTTTGATTTAAGCTTCGATTTAATTTTCTTGATGGTGAGGGTGCACGACTGGAATGTCTAAAGGATTTAGGTGAGCTTCGGAGAGCCTACAAGCATGATATATATATTGGCTGGTGTGCTAGAGTTGGCACTGAGTTAGAGGCGGTACCAGTCGTGGATGATTGTACTATAGAGCAGTATCGTCAGATGATTACTCATTGGACGAGTACCCTATTTACGGTATGAATTACATTTGAGGTATTTAAATAATAACTTTCAAATTTTTCATTAATATTATCCTTTGAATTATCGAATTTTATTTTGGAATCATCTGGAAAAAATAAAAAAACATTGATGCAAAAAAATACCTCCATACAATAGGACGCACGATGATGTCGGATCATGAGAGGCAGCAGGTATGATAATTGTTTATAAGTTTTCTTTACGACTTACATTTTCTTTTGTTTCCTCAATTATTTAATAATTTGCTAAAGTTTTTATATAACTTTTGTTTTCAATGTCATTGTAGAGGAAAATAAAAAATATTGAAGGATGTGTGCCTCGAGCAAAACTGTTTTGCTCGGGTAGACGAAAAAAGGATGGAAGTGCTGTCAACGAAGCGACTCAGCAGCAGATTGTAAGTTCTAATCTGTTGATTTTATATTTTAATATCTATTTTTTAACTTAATAATATATTTATATTTGTAACAGGATGTTTTAGAGGCCCTCGATGCCCAAGAAGCAGACAATTTTGGTCCATCTGATCACTTACATCAGGTGTTGGGAGAGGATCATTCTGGCAGAGTATGCTGCCGACCTAGGATAGCCCCGACGAGGTATTGGCCTGCCTCAGGTACGAGTTGTAGTGCCACCGAGCTGCAACAAGTTAGGGCACAGGCTAACAGGCTGAGAAAAGGGCCACAGAGACGGCAGAACAGTCTGCTAGGGAAAACAGTGCATTTATGAAATTTATTGAAGTTCTACGTCCAACACTTCCAGCAGAGGCCAGCCCAGCGATTGATGAATACATGTCGTCGATACATTATATATATGGTGCACCAGGTGTCAGTTCCAGTGGTGGTCTGGCCGATGTCCATCTTGAAGATGATGATGGCGAGGAGTCTGATGCGGAAGAGGAGGGAGATGAGGAGGGTGAGGAGGAGGGAGAAGGTGAGGAGGAGGGCGCTGTGGAGGGTGAGGACGATGACGAGGACGATGACGAGGGTGATGATGATGATGATGATGGTGATGGTGATGCTGATGTGGGACATATTGATCCATTACATTTTTTACTTATATTACTATGATTTGATGTTTAATCTATTCTAGTTGTTGGTTTTATCTAGACTTGTAGTATAGTATTGGAGTTGAGTTATTTTTATATATTGTCTGTTTTTATGGATGTTGTTGTCTTTTAGTGGTTGTGTGTTTGAGAACTCCCTGGACAACCCCCCTCATTCTTGGACCCTGGACAACCCCCCTCCCCCTTGGACCCTGAACACCCCCCAAACACCCCCCGGACAGCCCCGCGGACAGCCCCCGGGACAGCCCCCCGTACAACCCCCCACCCTCCACCCTGGACCCCGGATAGCCCCCCGGACAGCCCCCGGACAACCCCCCCACCCTCCCCCTTGGACCCCGGACAACCCCCCAAACACCCCCCGGACAGCCCCTCCACCTTCCTTAATTTCATTAGCTCTGAAATGTTTCATTGCACGATCAACTAAAATTTAATCCATACTAAATATGATATAAAAATATTCTATATGAATTTCCATAAGATTTTAAGTGAAAACAAAAAGTGACATACGAAAAGCTGACCAAACGCATTCGAAATGTGTTGATGCTTTAGGACAACGATCCATGGGTCATATGTGACGTGTACGAATCAACCCCGCCTCAATCCGAGGCGCGGTGTGGCCGTAACAACTCAAAGTGTATGTCTTTTGTTTCAAAAGGACATCATTTTAAGTGAAAAACATCAACTGGCATACAGAAAACCGGCCAAACGCATTCGGATTATGTTGATACTTTAAGACAACGATCCATGGGTCATTTGAGACGTATACGAGTCAACCCCGCCTATATCCGATATGCGGTGTGGTCGGGACCACTCTAAGTGACTTTCTTTTGTTTAAAATGGACAGTATTTTAAGTACATACGGAAAACCAACTAAATGCATTCGGTTTCTGTTGAAACTTTAGGAGAATGATCCATGGGTCATATGTGATGTGTACGAGTCAACGCCACCTCAATCCGAGGCGCGGTGTGGCCGAAACCACTCAAAGTGTCTCTATTTTGTTTAAAATGGACTTCATTTTTAGTGAAAACAACAAATGACATACGGAAAACCGACCAAACGGATTCTGATTGTGTTGATACTTTAGAACAATGATCCATGGGTCATATGTGACGTGTAATAGTCAACCCCTCCTCAATCGGAGGCGCGGTGTGGCCAGCACAACTCAAAGTGTATGTATTTTTTTTCAAAAGGACATCATTTTAAGTGAAAAACATCAACTGGCATACGGAAAACCGACCAAACGCATTCGGTTTCTGTTGAAACTTAAGGAGAACGATCCATGGGTCATATGTGACGTGTATGAGTCAACGCCACCTCAATCCGAGGTGTAGTGTGGCTGACACCACTCAAAGTGTCTCTATTTTGTTTAAAATGGACTTCATTTTTAGTGAAAACAACAAATGACATATGGAAAACCGACCGAACGGATTCTGATTATGTTGATAATTTAGCACAATTATCCATGGGTCATATGTGACGTGTACGAGTCAACCCCGCCTCAATCCGAGGCGCGGTGTGGCCGGCACAACTCAAAGTGTATGTCCTTTGTTTCAAAAGGACGTCATTTTAAGTGAAAAACATCAACTGGCATACGGAAAACCGGCCAAACACATTCGGATTGTGTTGATACTTTAGGACAATGATCCATGGTTCATTTGAGACGTGTAAGAGTCAACCTCGCCTAAATCCAAGACGCAGTGTGGCCGGTACCACTCTAATTGTGTCTCTTTTGTTTCAAACGGACAAGATTATAAGTGAAATAAACAACTGGAAGACGAAAAACTGACCAAACGCATTCGGAATCTGTTGAAATTTTAGGACAACGATCCATGGGTCATATGTGACGTGTACGAGCCAACATGGGCTCAATCCGAGTCATGGTGTGGTCGGGACCACTCTAAGTGACTTTCTTTTGTTTAAAATGGACAGTATTTTAAGTACATACGGAAAACCGACCAAACACATTCGGTTTCTGTTGAAACTTTAGGAGAACTATCCATGGGTCATATGTGACGTGTACGAGTCAATTCCACCTCAATCCGAGGTGCGGTGTGGCCAACGCCACTCAAAGTGTCTCTATTTTGTTTAAAATGGACTTCATTTTTAGTGAAAACAAAAAATAACATACGGAAAACCGACCGAACGGATTCTGATTGTGTTGATACTTTAGAAAAATGATCCATGGGTCATATGTGACGTGTAAAAGTCAACCCCGCCTCAATCTGAGGCGCGGTGTGGCCGGCACAACTCAAAGTGTATGTCTTTTGTTTCAAAAGGACGCCATTTTAAGTGACAATCATCAACTGGAATACGGAAAATCGTCCAAAGGCATTCGGATTGTGTTGATACTTTAGGACAACGATCCATGGTTCATTTGAGACATGTACGAGTCAACGCTGCCTAAATCCGAGACGCGGTGTGTCCGGTACCACTCTAAATGTGTCTCTTTTGTTTAAAACGGAAAAGATTATAAGTGAAATAAACAACTGACAGACGAAAAACCGACCAAACGCATTCGGAATCTGTTGAAATTTTAGGACAATGATCCATGGGTCATATGTGACGTGTACGAGCCAATCCGGGCTCAATCCAAGTCACAGTGTGGTCATGACCACTCTAAGTGACTTTCTTTTGTTTAAAATGGACAGTATTTTAAGTACATATGGAAAACCAACCAAACGCATTCGATTTCTATTGAAACTTTAGGAGAACGATCCATGGGTCATATGTGACGTGTACGAGTCAACGCCACCTCAATCTGAGGTGCGGTGTGCCCGACACCACACAAAGTGTCTCTATTTTGTTTAAAATGGACTTCATTTTTAGTGAAAACAACAAATGACATACGGAAAACCGACCGAACGGATTCTGATTGTGTTGATACTTTAGCACAATTATCCATGGGTCATATGTGACGTGTACGAGTCAACGCCGCCTCAATTCGAGGCACGGTGTGGCCGGCACAACTCAAAGTGTATGTCTTTTGTTTCAAAAGGACGTCATTTTACGTGAAAAACATCAACTAACATACGGAAAACCGACCAAACTCATTCGGATTATGTTGATACATTAGGACAAAGATTCATGGGTCATTTGATACGTGTACGAGTCAAACCCGTCCAAATCCGAAACGTTATGTGGCCAGTCCCACTCTAACTACGTCTCTATTGTTTAAAAGGGACAAGATTATAAGTGAAATAAACAACTGACATACGAAAACTGACCAAACGCATTCGGAATCTGTTTAAATTTTAGGACTAAGATCCATGGGTCATATGTTACGTGTACGAGTCAACGACGCCTCAATCTGAGTCGCGTTTTGGCCGAGACCACTCTAAGTGTATCTATTTTCTTTAAAATGGACTACATTTTAAATACATATGGAAAACCAACCAAACGTGTTCTGATTGTGTTTATATTTTAGCACAACAATGCATGGGTCATGTGTGATGTGTACGAGTCAACCCCGCATCAATCCGAGGCGCGGTGTGGCCGACACCATTCAAAGTGTCTCTCTTTTATTTAAAAACACTTCATTTTAAGTGAAAACAACAACTAGCATATGGAAAACTGACCAAACGATTTCAGAATATGTTGATACTTTAGGACAACGATCAATGAGTCATTTGTGACGTGAACGAGTTAACCTCGCCTAAATCCGAGGCACGGTGTGACCGGTATCATTCTAGGTGTCTGTATTTTGTTTAAAATGTATATGATTTCAAGTAAAAATATATGGTTTACAAAAAACCAATCAAATTATGAATTGAATTCCGGATTCCACATATGATTGTCATCTAAATTTTAAATTGAATTCTAAATGAATTATGTATGTTTATAATTATGTTATGAATTCTAATTTAATTATGGATGAGTATATTTCCAGGATGCATTATATGTGTTGGTTGGTTGGTTTTCATTATTTAAATGTGTTGGTTTGTTCTCTATATGTATGCGTTGTATATGTGTTACAGTTACAATAATTGGATTGAAAATTGAATTGAAAATGAGCCCAAAATAGACCTTCTATGCCAAAATGAGCCCAAAATAGACCTGTTGTGCAAATTGCAGGCTTCTGTGCAATTTGCACAGCAAAGCCTATGCCAACGGTTTCAAACCGTTGGCATAGCCCATATAGAGCTGTTTTTTCCAACGGTTCATTAAACCGTTGGTAAAAACAGACTATCCCAATAGTTCAAACCGTCGGGATAGATTTTGGAATTGGTGTTTTTACCAACGGTTGGTAGAACCGTTGGTAAAAACCTTTCCCAGTGGTTTTCAAACCGTTGGGAAAGAAAATATTCATGGGATTCCCCAACGGGCCAAACTGTTGGGAAAGGATTTTCCCAACGATTTGGCACAACCGTTGGGGTAGGTTGATTTTTTCTAACCTATCCCAACGGTTCCTTGTAAACCGTTGGGAAAAGCCTTTCCCAACGGCTTACTTCCCCACGGTTGGCAGAACCGTTGGTATAACATATACCAACGGTTCTGCAGCCTTTCCCAATGGTTCAGAACCGTTGGGAAAGGATGGATTTCTAGTAGTGTGCCAAAGTTATGTAATAATGCACCGACTCTAGGTAACTGGGGTTAGGGCATTACATCTTAATTCTAAAAACCTCAAAATTACATTAATAAACATAATTATAAAAATTAGTACTTAAACAGTTTTTATAGTTTATTTTATTATTCAGTTTTCTATTGTATTATTCATGAAAAATACCAAAACATTATCCATACTAGATTTTGACATTATGATTTGAAAAAATTCATCCATTTCTTAAAATAATTTTCTAAACTAATTAAATGAAATATTTAATTCTACTAAAAAATTATTTTTGTGTTGAATAAATTAAACATTATTCATAAAAAATATATACTTTTACTTATATTTTGTCACATTTATTGAGTAATTATATGAGTGTATTTTAACACTACTATTTACTTATTTAATCTATAAGTTACCATAATAGTCATTTTTACTATTCTAAAGGACGTGTTAATATTTTAATGGTTAGGTTACTATTACAACAGGTAGGATACTATTCTAATATCAATGTTTCCAATGGTCATATAATTTAACACACCCTATAAATATTACCTATTTCTATAATTAAAAATTCACTAAATTTTCCAAGATTATTTACTTTTTATTTATAAAATTCTAATAATTTTTTAAATAGTTTCATCTTTTTTAAAGTTTTATTCACATCAATGATAGTTCTAGGGAACCAAAATGCTCTAAAATTTCAACTTCTAGTTTTTTTAATTACTTTTATTTATTTCCCAATTATACTTTTTTCAAATTCATTGAAGAAATTTATATTTCATATGTATAATTTTACACTACAAGTCACAATCAGTCTAGTGAATGTAACTCTATAGTTTTGTTAGACTAATATGATGAAATAATATAAAATATGGTTTCTTCCATATATTTATTATATTCCATTATAAATTAATTAATATTTTATAGACTTGCACTTATTTATAAAAATAAACTAGTTAAGTGATAAATATGTAAAAAATATAGATTCATGTCAATATAAAAAATGGAAATAAATTTATTTATATTTTTTCACATAATTTAAGGTAAAAAATTATAAAAATATACATTGTAATTTTTGGATGTTACAGATTTTTTCATTGATTTCCCTTAATATCTTGGAATTTTTGAAAAAATATATATTTTTATATAATTATTGATAAATTTAAAAAAAATCAATGTTCAAGAAGATGAAATTGGTTGATGATTTGGAGATACACTAAATGGATAAGGTGGTGATGATTAATAGGGTTTTAAGTATGATCATCTCAAATCTATATCCCTATTTTACCACAATATAGTGAATGATATTAAAACACTAATTTAACTATCAATTATTCCTTACTATGTCCTTTTATCCTTCAACATATGGGTAGAAAAAAATGATTATCTGGATGCAAGAGGTATTGTTTCATGAATTCATTTTTGATTTCAGATGATTGTGTGTGAATAATTTTCCTTTGATTAAGTTCTCCTATAATAATAGCTCTCAAATTTCTATTGGAATGCCTATGTTCAAGGAATTTTATGTACAGATTTTAATATCAATGTTGTACTGGATCATGTTTATAGATTCAGTGCTCTGGTATTGGATTTAGTATAATTTATAATTAAAAAAGTGTAGGTGATTTTAAATGGATGAAAATATCTCAATAATATTAGAAGTCATATTTTTATGGGAGGAGGAGACATCTTTTGTTCAGATTTAGTAATCATGTATTATTAAAGGTTTCTCTATTTCATTATTACTACAGATTTATTTTAGATAATCATATTTATCCTTGGTTTCTTAGACCTCTGATGGTTTTGGAGTGAGTTGGTGATATAGTAAATGGTTTTTATCTTTCTCCTTATAAGGATCATATTTATGAAATATTTCATGTATCACAAATTCATAGATATATTTATGATGAAGCTTCTCTCATTTATTTGGGTGAGTTATAAATTAAGGGGTATGTGACATTAATGGATTTTACTATTGAAATTTTGTATTTTCAAGAGAAGGTGTTGTGAGGATGTGCTATTCATTTAGTTCTAGCCATGTAAATGGATTATGGTTTATAGGAATACATGAGGGAGAAATAATCATATATTTTATCTTCTTATTCATCATTGTTTTAAGTTTTAATTATTTTTTTGTAATTGAATGTTGATTTTATTATAAATTAGTAAAAGTTGTGCATTCTCATTTGTATTTCATTTGAGATTTTTCAATGGAGATATTCTGATTTAATAGGTATATCATGGAATGTTTTTTGAAGTTATTTTTTCCCTAGGTTTTATTTTTATTATTTATTATGTGTATTATTTAAGAGTTGTCAAATATTGAGTCACAGATTCTCTAGGTTCTATAATTTTTTTTAGGTGATTGATATAGTAGAAGAGAGTTCATATAAAATTTATTTCTAGATATATTATTTTTTACCTTTAGAGGAAAAAATGTCATAGTTTTCACCCTACCACATCATGGTTGGTTTAGTATACTCAAGGTGGTGTCCCTAACCATGGTTTTTTGGATATTTTTATAGGGATGAGAAGTATTCATGGATTAAATATGTTATGAAGGTTATTTATGTTATTTTTTTAAACAATGTAATGGTACTTCCTTGTTTTCTTTTCATGGTTTGTGTTCAGTTTTTGTCTAATCCCTATTTATTGTGAAGAAGATGAACATTCTTGTAGTGTTTATCAGTTTGTGAAAATGACATGGTTTTCTGAACACTGCATCATGGATTTTTCATAAAGGTTTGGTGAGATTGGAGAAAACATTTCATAATTTATGGGGACCATTCCAAGGTTTAGTGAGAGGTATATTTTAATGAAATAAATAGTTAGTGGAATTATCTAGCTTTCCATATAAAAATACCATCACTTTTAGATCAGTGTTAACTAAGATAAACAACACTATGAATTATACATTGTACACTATGATTTTGATCTCTTCGGTTTTTAATATATAACTAAGGAATATCTTCCTCTCATTTTGTTATTCATTTCTTTTAGAAAACAATAGTGACTAAGAGGTTTGATTTTAGTGATTTAGGATAACCTTGTTCGATTTTAAAATTCTTATCTTTGTAAGGTCAATTATTCATGATCTAAGGAACGTTCTTCCCTCCTCTACTTTTATTATCTTATTTGATCATCTCAAAGGCTCGTAGTAGTGGATGGTGTGAATCATTAAAGGATATTTGATGATAGATTTATGAGGTTTTATGTATTATAATTTTTTAGAAGATAATTATGATATTGTGTGTGTCTAATAATTGTTTTCTATCTCTTCTTCATGTTGTATCTTTTTAAAAATCCTTTAATGTAGGATATTCAAATTTTACCGAATTTATAATTTTTCTTAGTGTGGATTAGGCATGATTTAGTTTTAATATATGTTAGAAGATGAAATTATACTAAATGATGTTAAATAATTTAATTTAAATAATAATTAAGTAGATAAAATATTCTTAACATGATTTCCCCCATTATTACATTTTCTTCACTATTTTCATGCTAAGTGTGTTTTTATGATTAAATTGATTGCAATATGTGTGTAATAATTTTATAAATTATATGAAAACCTAAAATGAGAACATAATAAAAGTGGGGAAAGTGTAATTGATTATTTGGTTATTTTTTATTCTTTCATTTGTTTGTTTTTGTAGAGTAAGAAGTGTTGATTTGGTGCATTTTTGAGGTACCTCAATGAAGCTGATATGGTTTGGTGTGATTTATTTGATATAGAATTAGTTTCATTGTGGTTTGTTTTGTTGATGACTTAGTGTGGTGAATTTTATATGGTTAGTGAATTTTTGTCCGTGATGTATATTTTGTATGAAACCAATGAAATAGTTGAATAATATGAAATGGGGAATGGGTTATGTTGAATTAATGATACTGAATACCTTAAATTATAGTGTTGAATTAGTTATGTGGTAAATAAACATGAATAGATGAATGTGTGGTAATCGTTTAGTGGTTCATGTAGAAATTGATATTTATATTGAGAAATAGGATGGGACTTATGTAACGACCCAAAAGTTTGAATAAATCTTGTTTCCTAATTTTGTGTGTTATTTTATTTCATACTCAACAAAACTTTTTCATTTAATAAAATGGGTATAATTAAAATGATACTGTTGGGTTTTGACTATTATATGACCATTAGTTAGTATGACCTTTGGAAACTAAATGTTGCGATTATTGTCTCTAAATACAAGTGATTTGGGTTAATTAATATAGAAAGAAGATTTGATGGCCTTATCCAGTAGTCTCGGGCCAATCGAAGCTCATCTAACAGAACTTGGTAAGGAGGTAGCACCATTGGGCTTTGCTCTGGACCAAACCCAAGCTGAAATTTATCATGTGAAGCTATAATGGAATCACCTTCGGGATAAGTTCAAACTGATAGAAATTACTCCTTGTGTGATGTTGGCTGAGCCGCCCTCAGATTCTCTCACCTTTGCACACCTTACACTTAGGTCCTATGCTGGGGTTATAAGTGGCTATGTAAGGAGACCGTAACTTCATTGTGTAATCCTTTGATTTAAATAAGAAATGTGATTTCTTCTTCTGATGAATTTTGTGAATTTTCAAATGTCCGGATAAATATAGTATGAAATTTTTTGATGAATTCTAGAAAAAGGATATTTGAAAATATTTATGTAAACCTTAAATAATTAATTATGTGTAATGATTTTCGAAAAATGGTCTTCTACAATTATGTTCAGTAAGAAATTTAGAGTCTAATAAGATCAACTTGATTTTTGATGAATAGTAAATTATGAATAGTGATTTTACGCTTAGGATTAGTAATTTGACAAAAGGGATTAGTAATCTCACTTAAAGAAAGTATTAATATAATCTAGGAACCTTGATTAAGTAATGTGATTCAATAAAATTGGTAAATAACTGTTTCAGAAATTATTAGTCAAGTATCAGTTTTTTTGGGTGAATAGTATTTTTTTAATAAAAAATTAAGTTTAAAATATTTAGAAAAATATTTTTATAAAATGGAGTTCATTTTTGAACTGAGAGCATCGATATTATGTTAAGGTAATTTTTGGGGATTTTTCTGAAAAAATGAATTTTCGGTGAATAGTGTATTTATTTAAAAATTAAATTAAAATTATTTAGAAAATTATTTTTTTAAAATGGATTTCATTTTTGAATTCAAACCATCGATATTATGTTAAGGTGAATTTTGGGGATTTTTCTGAAAAAATGAATTTTCAGTGAATAGTTAAAAAAATACCTTTTTAGGGTTTCGATATGTTTAATGACATCATGAATGCATCATGATGATTTCATTAGATATTTTAAGGTATGGTATACTAAAGGGGATGCATTATCGTATGAGGGGTCCCATGTGGCCTAACGCCATGGGAAATAGCATGGGAAAGCCCATTGTTTTTCCAATACCATCAATGAGGTGTCCCTTGGCCATTAATGCCTTGTCCTCTCACTTCCCCAATAAATACCAAGCCATTATCTCATCCTTTAGATTATAAAATCATCCTCAATGATGTTCTGGTCTCCTTACCTCCCCAGGAGTCCTCCCAAGGTGCCCCCAAGCCCTCAAGGTCCCAACCTTTGAGTTTTAAGAGTTATGTTTTAATGCAAGGGATCCTACCTCTCTCTTTCATTCTAAGTACTCTCTTTTATGTCATTTCTTTTATGCTCCATGTTCTTATGTTGGGGATGTTATTTTATATTCATCCTACTGTCCTCTTAATTTTCATATGATGATAGACCCCCTCTTTCTCTCATCAATTCATTTTAAGAATATTTAAGTGGCGCCGTTAGGCTACCGAATTTTTAAGGGATTCTTTCACCCTTCTCATTCTCAAGTTCTATTCTCATGTCAAGTCTTTCAAGTTCATTTTTATTATGTTGGGGTATTATATCTTTATCTATAATACTTATATTTTATTTTTATATGATGAGATACCCTATTTGATCTCATCAATTCATTTTTTTGAAGTTTAAGTGATGTCGTTAGGCTGTCAAATTTTTATAAGAAAAATCTTATTTTTGTCTTCCTTCCATGTTTTTCATTTCAAATGTTATGTCCTTAAAATTCCATTACCATGTTCAAATATCCTTTATATTCTGTACCTATACTTTTTCATATATCATTTATGAGTGGGTGACCCATGTCCCCTCTCTTTTCATTGTTTTCTAAAGCCCTACAACATAGTTGTTATATTGCAGAAGTTTCGTCTCAAAATGTATCCCTCCTTATCTCAAATTATTTTATTTTATTAAGTGAATACTCAAAGCTCTTTATTATATATGGTTATTTGCATATATATCAAAATGTTCTATTTTAATTCTAGGACATACATACATGAAACCAACTTTCCTTTTTCCGTGGGTTTAAAGTGACATAAAGATCATATCTTTAAAGTAGTGTTTTTAATACGTTATGATTATAAAATGAAATCCATTTATTTTATGCTATATGGGTTATTTATGAAATGTTTTATGATGATATATGTGGCTCACATGATAATAAAGGCAAATTTAAGGGTGTGACCTGATAGCGCTCCAATGCATTGGGTAAAGACTTAATCTCTAGAGATGACCATTTTTAAGGACGCCTTGATGAATAAACTTGGAATTTTTAATGACACATTGGGGATGAACCATTGTGAAACGGAAATGATTGTCTATGTTAAATGTTTTATCCACTTCTTTAAGTTATGAAATACGTTATTTTTAATTATTATATGCCTCATGATTTCTTTCTCATGCCTTAAAGTTATTTTTCATGACTTTATTGATGTATCTCAAGCTCACATGTTAAATGTTTCCCCTGTTTCCCTTACTGGGCCTTATTCTCACCCTTTCTTTTGATGTATGCTCCAAGTTTATGAGATGTTGTAATGAACATAGGATGAACAAATGAAGAATCCTTTCAAGTGTTTAAGAAAAATGTTTTATTTTGTCATGTATTAAGTTCTTGTTTTCCAAGACACTAAACCTTAAAGATCCTCAGTTTTGTATAATGTAATGAATGTTTATGTGATAAAAAGATAGGATTCTATAGCTGGTATCAATGGATGGTTTAGTTATTTGTGGGAATTAGGATATGAAAACTTTATGAGGAACCCTATAGAAAAGTTTAAATATATGAAATCTTCCTGGTATTTTTGTGAGTATTGAGTAAGTGGTTTATCAAGAAAATACATCCCTGTCTAGATATGAGTAGGTAGAGGTGGATCTGGAACAGATGTACATAGGGGTAAAACCCAAAAACACCATGTGATCTAGACTCGAACGGGAACTGATACATGATAACGGGCCTTGCTGTACTCTTGGTTACGACACTCCCAGGGGATATGCTTTGGTAAATTCATATGCTTGGTATGAACCATTATTAAAGCAAAAAAGATAAAATAAAATAAAGATTAACATGAGAATATATGATCATGGATAACCTAGATTAGAATCTAGGGGATCACAAGTTAGGATATACTTTTCTTCTACAAGTTTATCTTTCGGTGCTTAATGTTTCCTTTTCATGATTATTGGCTATGTATTTAAGCCCCCTAATTATACATTCTTTTCGTAGTTAATGGAGGGAAATGTAATAACATGTCCCAACAACCAATGTGATATGAAATGTCAAAATTGTGCTATTAATATGATAGATCTGATGAGAGATCAAGTTGAACATATTGTGTTTATGCCAAACCAGCTATCAAAAATCACAATTAATAATTGGTACCTAGTTGAATTCCCAAATTCATCAAGGAAGAATAAGACGAAGTCTCAAGGATGTTCATCTAATAAATTTGATAAGGGAAAGAAGACCCAATTTCCTTTGTGCAAAAACTGTGGAAAGGGGCACCAAGGATAATGTCACAAAGGAACCACAATATTTTTTAAGTGTGGGGTGATAGGGCATAAAGTATCCAATTACTTTAAAAAATGGATAATGTAATGAATAGAGATAAGGTTTGATCTAATGTACCTTATACTTTTCAAGGACGTAAATGTGGAGAAGTCGGACATTATCCAAGGCAATGCTCTCTTGGAAGGGATGAGAAACATGATGAGAATCAATAATCTTCAAGGACAAGAGAAGAATTCAAGTCCTATGCTGAGATGGATCATGATGACTAAAGTACATGTAACTTCTACACAATAATTGTCTATGTCATTTTGTATTTTAGTTCGTGCCATATGAGCATATCTTTAATGTTTTCTAAGAACATCGAGTCACTACCTAAGATGGTTTTATATCATTATGGAAAACATCTATTGTTATGTACCACATGTTGATGTTGTGAAGTCGTTCTTCTTAAAAAAAGAATGATTAGGGGATTAAAAGATGACTATTATTTTGGAAGACGTTCACTATTTTGGTAACCCTATATGATCGAGGTAAATAGAATACTACAGTATTTTCTTTGAGGAGTAATAGTTGACTTATTTTTTGAAGAATCGATGAATTTAAGGTGAACTTATAGTAATTTAGGTTACCTATGGAAACGATTAACCTATCTTGGGGAAAATATGTTTAGGTTCGTTACTTTTGTTATAAGATGTTAGGAGTGATTGATGTTGTTTGGAGATGAAAGATAAAGTTTATCTTGGAAGACTATGTTATCAAATCCTTCTTATATTTGGGTTTCAATCTTATTTTGGTTTATTTTGAGAAATTTTAAGGACAGTTATTTATGGAGTGTTCTATGATGAACTTTGGGTAGTACCGTGTAACTTTGAAGATTTAAAGTAGTTTCCCTTCCTATGGGGTTCTTTCCTTTTGAAGAGTTGTTTTATCTTACCCTTTCTGTTTTTGGGATAAATTTTTAAAGATATATAGTTATTCTTTTGTCGATTACGTGATTCTCTAGAAGATAATTCTTGTGCTTTGATGACACCAAGTAGTTTTGAATGCTCATTTTTTGTAGAAAAGAGTAGTCTTGGTGAAACTTATTAAGGGATGAAACTCTACTTGAAGGTAAATATATTTCCATGTGTTCTTATTCTAGGTAGTAAATGAATTCCTCAAAATTATTAAAAGGAACGTAAAACAAAAATGTTGTTGGTTTAAGTTTCCTACTGGGTAATCAAAGACCGTTTAACGCATAACAAGTTTGTTATTTTTTGGTGGTTAAATTCCTCTTAGACATGTTTTTTATCACTCTACCTCAGAACTTGACCCTTTGTTTTCTCCTCCATATCAATGTTTTCCTACATGGAATCCTATTATGGGTTAACATGGGTGACCTCTATACTTCCTTTTCTTTCTTTTAAAGTAATAGTGTTACTGACTCTTTTTCTAATGTGGTACTTTCAAAGAAATTTCCAAGACCAATTTCAAAAATCGCGAGGATGCAATTTCTTAAGGGGGGAAGATTGTAATGACCCGAAATTTTGAATAAATATTGTTTCCTAATTTTGTGTATTATTTTATTTCATACTCAACAAAACATTTTCATTTAATAAAATGAGTATAATTAAAATGAGACTGTTGGGTTTTGACTATTATATGACCATTAGTCAGTATGACCTTTGGAAACTAAATGTTTTGATTATTGTATCTAAATACAAGTGATCTTGGTTAATTAATATAGAAAGAAGACTCGATGGATTCTTCTAGTAGTCTCGGTCTAATTGAAGCCCATCTAACAGAACTTGGGAAGGAGGTAGCATCACTGGGCTTTTCTCTGGACCAAACTCAAGCCGAACTTCATCATGTTAAGCAATAACGGAATCACCTTCGCGAGAAGTTCAAACTGATAGAAATTACTAATCGTGCGATGTTGGCCGAGCCACCATCAGATTCTCTCACCTTAGCACACCTTACACTTAGGTCCTATGTTGGGGTTATAAGGGGCTATGTAAGGAGACCGTAACTACCTTGTGTAATCCTTTTATTTAAATGAAAATTGTGATTTCATCTTATGATGAAGTTTGTGAATTTTCAAATGTCCAGATAAATATAGTATGCATATTTTTGATGAATTCTAGAAAAATGATATTTGAAAATATTTATGTTAAACATAAATAATTAATTATGTGTAATGATTTTCAAAAAATTGTCTTCTACAATTATGTTCAGTAATAAATTTAGAGTCTAATAAGATCAACTTGATTTTTGATTAATAGTAAATTATAAATAGTGATTTTACGCTTAGGATTAGTAATGTGACCAAATGGATTAGTAATCTCACTTAAAGAAAGTATTAATATAATCTAGGCACCTTGATTAAGTAATGTGATTCAATGAAATAGGTAAATAACTGTTTCTGAAATTATTAGTCAAGTGTCGGTTTTTTTGGGTGAATAGTGTTTTTTAATTAAAAATTAATTTTAAAATATTTAGAAAATTATTTTTATAAAATGGAGTTCATTTTTGAACTCAGAGCATCGATATTATGTTAAGGTAATTTTTGGGGATTTTTCTGAAAAAATGAATTTTCGGTGAATAGTGTATTTATTTAAAAATTAAATTAAAAATATTTAGAAAATTATTTTTATAAAATGGAGTTAATTTTTGAATTCAGAACATCGATATTATGTTAAGGTGAATTTTGGGGATTTTTCTGAAAAATGAATTTTCAGTGAATAGTAAAAATACAGTTTTAGGGTTTTGGTATGTTTAATGTCATCATGACTACATCATGATGATTTCATTAGATGTTTTAAGGGATGGTAGACTAAAGGGGATGCATTATCGTATGAGGGGTCTCATGTAGCCTAACACCTAGGAAAATACCATGGGCAAGCCATGGTTTTTCCAATACCACCAATGAGGTGTCCCTTGGCCATTAATGCCTTGTCCCCTCACTTCCCCTATAAATACCAATCTATTCTCTCATCATTTCGATTCTGAAATCATCCTCAACGAAGTTCTGGTATCCTTACCTCCCAAGGTTCCCCCAAGCACTCAAGTTTCCAACCATTGAGTTTTAAGAGTTACGTTTTAAGGTAAGGGATCTTACCTCTCTCTTTCTTTCCAAATACTCTTTTTTATGTCATTTATTTTATGCTTCATGTTCTTATGTTGGGGATGTTGTTTTATATTCATACTACTGTCCTCTTAATTTTCATATGATTAGAGACCCCCACTTTCTCACATCAATTCATTTTAAGAATGTTTATGTGGCGTCGTTAGGCTACTGAATTTTTAAGGGATTCTTTCACGCTTCTCATTTTCAAGTTCTATTTTCATGTCAAGTCTTTCAAGTTAATTTTTATTATGTTGTGGTACGATCACTTTATCTATCATACTGATCTTTTATTTTAATATGATTATAAACCCTATTTGATCTCATAAATTTATTTTTTGAAGTTTAAATGACGCCGTTAGGCTGCCGAATTTTCATAAGAAAACTATTATTTTTGTCTTCCTTCCATGTTTTTCATTTCAAATGGTATGTCCATAAAATTTCATTACCATGTTTATATATCCTTTATATTCTGTCCATATACTATTTTATATATCATTTATGAGTGGGTGACCCATGTCCCCTCTCTTTTCAATGTTTTCTAAAGCCCTGCAACATAGTCGTTATGCTGTAGAATTTTTGTCTCAAAATGTCTCTCTCCTTATCTCAAATTCTTTTATTCTGTTAAGTAAATACACAAAGCTCTTTAATATATATGTTTATTCAAATATATATTAAAATTTTCTATTTTAATTCAGGGACTTTCATACATGAAACTAGATTTCCTTTTTCTGTGGGTTTAAAGTGACATAAAGATCATGTCTTTAAAGTAGTTTTTTTAACTGATATGATTAGGAAATGAAACCCATTTCTTTTATACTATATGTGTTATTTATGAAATTATTGATGATGATATATGTGGATCACATGATAATAAAGTTAAATTTAAGGGTTCTCCCTGATATCACTCCAATGCATTGTGTAAAGACTTAATCTCTAGAGATGACCATTTTTAACGACGCCTTGGTGAATAACCTTGGTAATTTTTAATGACACCTTAGGGATGAACCCTGGTGAAACAGAAATTATTGTATATGTTAAATGATTTAAACACATCTTCAAGTTATGAAATATGTTATTTTTAATTATGATATGCCTTATTATTTCTTTTTCGTGCCTTAAAGTTATTTTTCGGGACTTTATTGATGTATCTCAAGCTCACATGTTAAATGTTTCCCTTGTTTCCCTTACTAGTCCTTCTGCTAACCCTTTCTTTTGATGTATGCTCCCAGGTTATGAGATTCTCTAATGAACTTAGGATGAACAAATGAAGAATCCTTTCAAGTGTTTAAGAAGAATGTTATATGTTGTCATGTATTAAGTTCCTAGTTTCCAAGACACTAAACCTTAAAGATCCTCGGTTTTGTATAATGTAATGAATGTTTATGTGATAAAAAGGTGGGATGATATATCTTACGCCCCTTTTTAATTAATGAAGTCAAACTCTCTTTGAGGGTTAACCCATTACATTTCCCTAAATCCCATGCATGCAAAGTTATTAATATATGGATGGCCATTATACAACCATGCATGTTCCTTCCACCTTCTTATTCAACCTCGCCACCCAACCCCCACCACTAAATTCATAGGAAACCTCATCTTCTTGGAATATGTCTCCCTCTACTCCTATATGCGCATGCTTCATGTTTTTGATACCTCACATGTGACTGATGTCGCATTTTTTGTCCACCCTACCTAGTGATATCCACTACATTCACTATAATACAAACCTGATAAAAATTTATTGTAATTATTCTCACACAATTTTTCCCATGTTTTCTTTTTTACACTAGAAGAAAATCACCCCCTTCTCCCCACCCTATATAGAGTGATCTCGATAAAATGGTTGGGGATAAAACCCCTACTAGAGGGGATGTATTATAACATCGCTTCCAACTAATCTCGCATTCATTTTCAAAAAAAGAATCTATAATTAATGTGGTTAAAGAAATTAATATTATTGGTAAATAGTCAATGTGGAATTAGAAAATAAATATGAAATGGGAAGGAGTTTTTTAGTTCTTTTATTGGCATGTTATGTGTTTATATGTGGCAGTGTTTGTTATTATATCATGGATGTGATGATGTTGCAATGTGATATAGTTATAGAGGTTTTTGGATATGAATTTCCCTGTGAGTTGAGATTTTTCTCAGGTATATATATATCCATTTTACACATAACGCACCGAGATTTTGTGAAATTTAATTTTTAATGAATTCAATATTTTGAGGATTTTCATTACACACAACACTGATTTTATATTAGGTTACTTGAAACACTATTTGTTTATTGTGTTAGAAATAATACCATTTCTATGTTACATTATAAACAACACTGATCTTAGCTTGTGTTACACGTAACGCTTAGTTTAAAGGAAACGATACATATTATTAAAATTTATTATAACTATCACCTAGATGTTGGAATGGAGAGATTGAAAAGTGTTAACTATGTTATGAAAATATTTTTTATGTATTTTTATAAAATTAATTATTTTGTTACCAATTAATAAAAAATAAAAGTAAGCACAATTTGAAAATAATGAAATTCCTCTTCTAAAAATCTATTTTTCAATGCACAAACATTTTTTATATAAATAAATTAACCATAAAAACAATTGATAAATGATTTTAATGAAATGGTTACACTATATATTCAAAAAACTATTTAAAATTTATCTTATGTGTTTTATTTCCAGTATATAATAATAAATCCAATTTTATGCATAATAAGATGTATTTTTCTAAAAGGCTATTTTACCACCTTTAAATGGATTAATTATTTTAAAACCAATTTTTTATTTTTTTATTAATTATATTTGAAAAAATAGATTTTATTTTTTAAAGAATAATTTTAATATTATCTTAGGGTGACTTATTGAGATTTTTCTAAAAACATTCATTTTTTGGTCGAATAGTGAAAAATACAGAATTTTAATGGAAAATGAATTTTATTCTAATTTATTTATATTGTTAAATTATAGTTTAAATTGTTTTTAAAGTATTATTTGTTTAATTATACATGTATTAATCCAATTAAGGTAATTTTAATCTATTAAATATTGAAAATAGATATAAAAAATTTGTAAACATTTGATCATTTTCACTTTAAAAACTCACTTTCTCATCTTGCTTATGTGGTTAATTTTAAATTAAATTATGAAACTTATGTGAGTGTAATTGGGAAAATTGGATTCCATATTTTTAATCAGAATAATTTATATTATTTAATATGTATAATTTATATTTTCATCATAATGATTTTTGAAAATTGTTAAAATTAATTAACATAATTAACGTTAAAATAGAGATTTTGTGTATTTCATATGTTTATATTAAAATTAATTGTTCAAAAAAATAAAAAATTTATTTAATGAATTGAACTTAGTATTTAGAACCATAGCATATAAATTATCTAATAAATATCTATTTAATTATAATATTATAGGATAAATCACCTAGTAAAATAAAAAAAAACAATTTTCCTTTATAAAAACTATAAACATAAGATTTAGTAAACTTAAATAATAAGGAAATACTTTATAAAAAATTAATATCATAAAATAACTTGGATTTACCCAGTCCTTTCCTTTTTTTAAAATTTAGTCTTTGAGGTGTTATGGGAGCTATGAGTGGCTTACTTCAGAAGTTTCCTAAATTTACATTTTTCAATTGGAATGTTAGTGTGTTGGAGTGTAAATGTGTTGGCATGTTAGGGGAATCGGCATCAATGAGGTAGGGGTGTCAGCATCATTGATTTATGGGAATCAGCATCGGTGAGTCAGGGGTTTCAGCAACAGCGAGCCTGGGACGTCAGCATCCGTAGGTCAGGGCGTCAGTAGGTCTGAACGTTGGTAGATCATGGTGTTGATAGGTCGTGGCGTCAATAGGTCATGGCATTGGTAGGTCAAGGCGTTTGTAGGTCATGTAATCGGTGGGTCATTGTGTCGATGGGTCGGCATCAGTGGATTTGCATTGGTAGGTCGCGACGGTAGCTCACGTGTCGGTGGCTTCATGTCGGTGACTCACCCATCGATGACTCATTTGCAGTTTTTCCCAGTTTTTCGATTTTCACCACTCTTATTTCATATTTAATACAAACCAAGTTTACAGCCATGTTTGGGAATTTTTAAGATTTTTTTGAAGGATATTAAGTGTACCTTTAATGTCCGAATTTTCCAAAGACTTTGAGATATTAAAACTATGTAATCTTGACTATGATCCCATGATTAATGAATTTTAGAAATCGTTCTTCTTTTAAAATATTATCTGGATCTCCAAAGACAAGATCTTCCCTTCCTTGTGTGTTTTACATTTCACATTGTTGTGTCTAGAGACTTCCTCCATATATGAGTCATGCACCTGTGCTAGATCCCCTCGTCATTTTTCATGGAGTTCTTCACAACTACTCACACAACCCCTGTTCTTGGATCAATGAGGAACATCGATCCTTTGATCATCCATGTAGGGATTTATTCTATATCTATTTTATTGTACATCAGGCGGGGTAGTTGTAGTAATGCTTCTTGTAAGGATTGGATGAATAATTTTCTTAAAATGAGATATAAAGAAGAAGTAAATATGATCAAAATATAACGAGGTAATAAAATAATGAGCTGAGTGGATTGATGTTGATCACCTATTTTATTTGTTATCATTAATTCTGTTATGGTTATTGTGTTGATATGCCTTCCAAAAATAACAGTTTTTGGTGGTCCTAGCTTGTGCACTAATAATTTTCCATTCTGTTGAGATGCTTGAATAAATTACTATAACACAAAATATACTTAATCACATATACTTGGCCAAATAAATTAATTCCCCAATATCAAGCCTACTGAGTGATCAACCCAATTAAAATTAAGTGTAATTAATGAACCTCTACTGGTTAAATATGAGTGTACATGTCCTATTGATAGCTGTGGTTGAGTCCTATGTATTGTATAATAATGTGACCCTGTATGAGTTGTGTAGTGATGTTGTTGGGATCACGGTTGGGGTACCCGATTGGATACAGGGGTTGGTTCTGTGAGAAGTGTGTGGTAGGTGTGTACAGTAGGGTTGTGGGTTAATTGTAGTTACTATGGTCTTGGTGTTTGCTTTGGAATAGGTGGTTTGTTGGTATCCAAGTCTAAGAGATTGATTGATTGTGGAATGGATGAACTTGTTGGCAGTTGAGCTTCCTTTGTTGTATTGTGGTCACGAAGCAACATTGGGTAGTGGGACTGTGGTGTGGTCATGAACTTGAATGCAGTGGGACTACGTCTAGGAATTATTGGGCAGCAGGGCTGTAGATATGGGTTGTGAGAGAAGGATTGTGCAGAATAATTTTGAAGAATGGTTGTTGGCAATGACTTAACTAGTGTCTTGTAAGATTGGGGGTTTGTGTAGTGGGACTGCAGTTTGGTTTTTCTTGTTTTTTATTATTGTGGTTGTGGTTCATAGTTTCCTGGTAGTGATGGAAAAAAATAAATTCAACCCCTAGATTAATAAATGGAATGTGATTAAAATAAAGAGGGTTAGGATTGTTTTTTTTATGTTCATGTGGTTGTGTATATAGGGGTAACAACAAAGGTGGTTTTGTCGGTTTGTTAATTTTTTTGAAAATCATAGGTTGTTATGAGTGGTTTTCACCAATATATATATATATATATATATATATATATATTAGTTTCTTGTGATTTATATATTCACCCCACCTTTGTTGAGAACTATGTGCCGAAAACAACCAATTCATGGGGGAAGTTGCCTTTCCCAACATACCAGTGGGAGGATGGATGAATGGTTACTAAGTTTCTTCCTCTGACCCTCTTCTGGGTCCTTACCACTTGAGCATATCCAGGCAAGCTATAATGGCTTGAGGCTTACCATTGTCCAAGATTCTTTGGGTGAGGGTTCGTTGTTGATGAGAGACCTATGTGTTTGTGGGCCACGATTTTTTCCCAAGTGTCTTTGGGATAAGGCCCAGGTGTCTTCCGGTGAGTGGTTTGGTTTTCGTAGCCCAGATGTCTACGGGAGGGATTATGTCTGGTTGAGGCGCAGGTGTGTGTGGTAAAGTTGTGGCTATCACGACCCGTCCTAGTGGGGCTCATGCCTCAACTCCCCAAACCCACCTCCAATAGTCCAGGGGCTGGTGACTAGCACCGAGTAGGCATGTCACTAACATGGGATGCATTTCCTATAATCCTGTACACACACACACACATCTCCAAGCCCACAAATCTGAAAAGTAAAAACTACTGAAAATGGAAATGCTTGCATACACTAAAATCCCAACCAACAGAGTGTGACAGGAATGTAAAGTACAGTAATGTAAAACCCTGTGCCAAAAGTAAAATCCCCCCAAAATAAGGTCTATAACAAAGTCGAACCGGTAAAGAAAGGTACTGGGACTGCTATCCATAGCCATAAAAACACACCTCAGCCTGCCTGATCTCACTGAGAACTGTCCGGTCCTGGTCCACCTAGAAACCTGTCAAAGGCTCGCTCGTCTGCACAAGACACGAAACGTGCGGGAAAAGTCCATGCAGGATTGAGTATAACAATACCTAGTAGGACACCCTAAAACCACAAAGGAATACAACAAGGGAAATATCACAAAGGAATGATACAGTTAGCTCTACACAGTATATGTCTATAGAACATATAACAAGAATATCCAGATATACTCATACATGATCGACTATCGTGAAACCACCACTAATATCAAGATCGAATATTCCACTAACCACATAGATGGGAGAACATACTCTTAATTATGAAGAGAGATACGATGCACTCGTTCCGGTAGAACTCACTCCACGAGTACTGAAAACAGATACTTGATGTGTTAGATGAGGATCAAAACCAGTAGCTATGGGGTGATTCCAACAACTCAGTCTGAACTAACCTGCTAAGTAGAGGATCGGTGCCCGGGTAAAGTAGGTCACGTCTATACTAAGAAACTCTACCTAGGGTACCACGAAGGAATAGAGGATCCGGCTCTAAGTCTCACAGAGGGGATTCCAACAACTCTATTCAAGAATTCCTGCTGAAGGGATCATACTCTTGTACGTAGGAAATGATACCAAAAACCTTCAGAGGAAAGACCAAGGGGACAAACTCTAATGAAAAATAGTCCAAGTCACAGAATACCATTGTCTCAAGCCATGTAAAACAGGTTACATGGTGTGTAGTAGGATCACATGCCGTCTTTCTTGACTCTGGGTACTGCCCGTGTAAATGGCACGTGTCTCTAGTCCAGGTGTGTAAAACTAGACTGCATGGTGTGTAGAAGGATCACACACCATGTTCCTTTACTTCGGGTACTTCCCGTGTAAACAACCCATGTCTCTAGTCTTGTCGTATAAAAAGTAACTACACTGCATGTAGAAGGATTACACGCCATTTCCGAGTGTCCGGGGTTCGCTCCATGTACACTCGCCATGTGCTCTTACACGGCCTCAACCCATGTCGCCCTGCCCGTGTACCAGTACATGGGGTATCCCATGTATCTGGTCGGGTCTAGCCGGGGAAGGGTATACATGCCATGTCCTTGTACGTGTACGCAACTCATGTCTGTGTACTCCTGGAGTACTCTCCAGGTGGTCCGCCGACGAACACACATCATGTAGCCTATACTACATGCCGTGTATTTGGGATTTTTCCAGAACCTTCGTCTCCTCCTCATGCTTCGGCCGGATTTCGGGATTCGTGAACTCTCATATGTTCTTCTCAAAACATTAGATCATGGTTCATTCCACCATATGAACACCTAATCGGATTTTTTCGGGCCTTCGATCGGTTCGTAAACCACCAATGATCCATCTGAAGGAAAAACACCCAAAAAACTCATATCTCTCGATCTGCTCTGAATAGTCCGCTGAAACCGTGATCATAGCTCTGCACCATAATCCCGAGGTTGGATCCACAATCATAGATCGTTGCGCCATAGATCGAAGGTGCAATCGATCGTTTTTCTTATCCCGTGAAGAACGAAGAACATGTAGGAAAAAATTATGTGGAAAAGGATTCACTAAGAAACAACCTGAGGAACAAACATCGTCCATTGTTCGTTTTTCCCTTGATCCGTTACCATAATAACGATCTTCCAAACAAATATCAGATCTAAATTAGAAGGATTAAGATCTTCCCCAAAATCCAAGCAAAAATCTCATCCCGCAAACACGATCGATCCGTGGGAAAATCTGTTTGTGGATTAGTCTGTGTTCGTCGTAGGAATCAATAACGGTGAAATGAAACCAAAATCAAAACTTCCTACCTAGATTCGCGGCGTTCATTGGAGAAGATCGGGTCGTTGCATCGTCGTCGCCGGCGAAACTCATCAAGAACGTCGTAGACGCATTTGAAGGTTTTCTCCAGAGCTTCCCAACACCTCTAGGGGAAATTCAGGGTTATGAGATCTATAACCCTGATCCCCTGTGAAATCGTTAATTTAATAGATTAAAATATTTTGCTATAGAAAGATTTAATAAAATATTTTTATTAAATATTTTATTACGGTTATGTCGAAAAACTAGATTTCACCACCGATCTATGCCAGCCGATGTTAGGTCTCACCTAAGGGAAACTCTCTGCTTTGAACACAGCAGTGCCCTCAGGATTCTAATCCTAGAAACCATTCAAGAGTTATTCCACTTTTTCAGGAAAACCATACATGCGCATTATTTAATTATTTAATTAAATTAAAACATTTGTTCCCGGCTCACCGGGCCTCGGAACTGCACTCCGTCTAGGAGCCTAGTCTCGAAATAATTCCCATATAAGACTGAAATAATATACGGAAAAATCATAGACATTAAATCCTCCCAACCTTAGGGATTTACGTCCCTGAAAAGACAAAACAAAGGCTACTCAAAAAGATGTGGGTACTTTGCACGGATCTGAGCCTCCCGCTCCCACATGCTCTCCTAGAGATTCATGTGCTGCCACCGGACACGCACTAAAGGAATAGCTCATCCACGAAGGGTCTTCTCCTACCGATCCTCGATCTCCAATTGGTACTCCGCAAAGGTCGCTCCATCATCGATGTCCAGCTCTCCCTTATCGATAACGTGTGATGGATCATACACGTACCTCCATAGGTGCGACACATGGAAGACATTGTGTAGCTGGTCCATCTGAAGAGGTAGAGCCAAGCGGTATGCCACATCTCCAACTCTACTCGGAATCTGAAAAGGGTCAACGAACCTCGGCGATAGCTTGCCGACTCAGCCAAATCACTACAATCCCTGTCGAGGTGAGACCCCAAGGAACACATGGTCTCCCTACTCAAACTCCAAAGGCCTCCATCTCCGATCGTCATAAGACTTCTGCCGATTCTGTGCAGTCTTCATCTGCTCCTGGATGACATGCACCTTCTCTGTAGTAGCTCGCACCATCTCTGGGCCCATGAGTGCTAACTCTCCGGGGTCAGTCCAGCAAAGTGGTGACCTGCAAGGTCGCCCTTACAAAGCATCAAATGGTGCCATACCAATAGTGGAACGATAACTATTGTTATAAGAAAATTCAACCAGTGGTAGGTAATCCTCCCAGCTACGACTGATGTCAAGTATGCAAGCTCTTCGAATATCCTCCAGAACTTGGATGGTCTGCTCTGCCTGACCATTAGTCTGAGGCTGAAATGATATGATCAAGCGTAACTATGTCCCAAAATCTTCCTGCAATCCCTTCCACAAATGGGATGTGAAACGAGCATCGCGATCTGAGACGATCATTGATGGAACTCCATGAAGTCGAACTATCTCCTACACGTAGAGACATCCCAATCTCTCTACTGAACACAACTCCCATATGAATAGGAAGTGGGCCGACTTGGTGAGTCGGTCAACGATTACCCAGATGGCATCGTGTCCCCTGGACGTGCGTGGTAAACCCATCACGAAGTCCATGGATATCCCATCCCAGTTCCACTATGGCACCTCAAGGGGTTGAGTCAAACCTGCTGGAACCTAGTGCTCAACCTTTACTTGCTGACAAGTAAGGCACCAAGAAACAAACTATGCCACGCTATTCTTCATTCCTGGACACCAGAACTGACGTCTGAGGTCCTGGTACATCTTTACACCTCCTGTATGCACTGCCAAAGGAGATGTATGGAACTCCCTCATAACCTCCTCTCGCAACATCATGGGTACTACTGTACACCCTCTGAAAATAACAACGTGCTCCCCACATTTTTAATATCCATCAGTAGCATCACCTGCATATATCTGAGCAAGTAGAGTCTCATAGCTAGCATCTTCGAGATATGCCTCCTTGACTTGTTTTAAGAGTGGAGGGGTAACAACCATCGACTGAAGGTAATCCCCCTCATCATTATCCACAAAGGATAACTGTAAAGACTACAACTACCTCATCACCTCATCCAGCAACTGCGAACTGGATTTCTTGCTGGGAGCATCTACCACAACATTCCCCTTCCCAGAAGTATGAACGATCTCAAAGTCGTAATCCGTGAGGAACTCAAGACACATCCTCTATCTAAAATTCAGATCCTTCCAAGAAAAGATATATTAGAGACTATTGTGATCAGAGTAGACGACAAACCACTCGCCCATCAGGTAGTGCCGCCACATCTTCAATGTGAAGACTACCGCTGCCAACTCAAGATCATGGGTCGCATAGTTCTACTCGTGTGGCCTCAACTGACATGATCCATAGGCAATCACCACTTTCCTCTGCATTAGAACAAAACCAAAGCCTGGTTCCTGATGCACCGAAGAACACTACGTACTCGACACCCTCTTCTCGTAGTCTCAAGATCGAGGTGCTCGTCAGACTCTGTCTCAATTGCTGAAAAGCCTATTGGCATCTCTCAGTCCACACAAAAGGCTGCCCCTTTCGGGTCAAAGCTGTCATGGGTGCTGAAATCCTGGAGAAATCAGGAATGAATCTCCGATAGTTTCCTGCCAACCCAAGGAAACTTTGCACCTCCATCACTCTCTAGGGTGGATCTAAAGCTAACACTGCCTCTACCTTGGCTGGGACCAGTACTACGCCATCTTCTGAGATAACATGTCCGATAAAGTGGACCTCCTGAATCCAGAATTGGCACTTAGAGAGTTTCTTGTATAACTAGTGCTCTCAGAGTGTGTCCAGAACCATCCTTATGTGCCTCGTGTGCTTCTCCTTAGATGCGGAGTACACAAGGATATCATTGATGAAGACCACCACGAACCGATCTATATAGGGCTGAAAGATCCGGTTCATGAGTCCCATTAACACTGTCGGGGCGTTCTTCACATCGAAGGGAATCACCAAGCACTAATAGTGGCCATAGCAACATCTGAAAGTCGTCTGCGGTATATCTTCATCCCGTACACTGAACTGGTGATAGCCTGATCATAGATGAACCTTCGAGAAACTTCATGCCCCTATTAACTAGTTGAAGAGGTCATTGATCCTCGGTAGTGGATACCATTTCTTCACGGTAACCTTATTCAAGCGCCGGTAATCCACACACAGCCTCAAGCTTCCATCAGCATTCTTGGAAAACAACATTGGGGTTTCCCTGGGTAAAACACCGGGTATCACGAAGCCCTTCCTCTGCATATCTTCCAGCTGCACTCTCAACTTACAAAGCTCTTCTGGAGCCATCTGATATGCTGAAGCTGATATCAGTGTCGTCTCGGGTTGCAACTCAATGCAGAAATCTATCTCCTGATGGGTAGGTAGTCCGGGGACATCCTCCAGGAAGACGTCATCGTACTTATCCACTACTTCTGGAAACTAGAAACTTGTAACATCTGTTGCGCCAAGGGCTAGGCTAGCCAACAAATGTGAAATCGGTTGTAACTTCCTACGCACAAGTCCATCCAACACTGCCTGGGTCTCCTTTTCACTAAAAAAGGAGAACCTCGTTCCATCACTGTGGACACACCACACCCTTCACCTAAAATATTCAATCTAGGCATGAACTATGAAGAGCCAATCCATACCAAGAATGACATCATAAGGCCTCGACGCTCCACCAAGAGGTTCCAACTGAAACTCTCACCTCCAATGGTCAGGTCACACTGTCTGCAAAGGTGTGTGATCTCTGAATCTTATCCATTCGGTGTTTCTAAGTGTAAGGGTAGAGTCAACGGCTCAACTGGAATATCATGGTCTCGAAAAAGATAAGCTGCCAGAAAAGATTGACTAGAACCTGTTTCTATCAGTACGGCAACCAAAGTAGAAAAGACAAAGATTGTACCTCTAATCATTCCAGGGCTACCTGGGTCATGAGCCTCTGCTGCCTGCAGCTGTCCATGCCTCTTTCCACCATCTCCCTAAGACTAGGGTGGACCTCCCTGGGGGTGGTGGTGGTAAAGGGTCAAAACACCAACCACCTCCAGCTTCTCTCCTAGCTCCTCTACCACGTCCGCTGCCCCAAGGATCTGTCTGCTCCACACGTTGCCTCTACCTTGGTGGTCCATCCACTGCTCCCATGTCAATAGTACGGTGGGTAGGTCAATATCAAGTGAGATTTCCCTTGCGATAACATGAGTAGCATCTCTTCTCTTGAGGCTGGCTGGATGCGCCCTGCGAACCCTTTATGGCAGATCCTTTGTCCTGGTATCTCCTCTGGAAACGCCTCCCACGCCTAGGTCCCTGATGTCGGCTCCCTGCTACCGTGGTCACTACTCCAACTCTCTCACTACTGATAACTTCTAGGTTTCTATGCTCTTCTAAGAAGCTCTCAACCACCAAAGGCTGTTCAATCACCCCATCATAAGTAGGAATGCTCATAGGGATGATTCTAGCTCGTATGTCTCTGCGCATGCCCCGCTCAAAAGTCTGTGCTCTGAAGTACTGATCTATGACCATATCCATCGAGTACCATGAGAGGTTGGTAAACCTCTATGAATAGTTACCCACCGTCATGGTTCCCTGATGGATCTGGAGAAGCTTTTTTATACGTACTTCTATCAAGGTAACCGGTGAAAACTCCTCCCTAAAGAGGCACTCAAACTCTGACCATGCAAGAGCTGCCTCATCGTGAGTCTGGATAACCAAACTCCACCATCACCCTACCGACCCCTGCAGAAGGCTCGCTGCCAGGATCACCATATAGTCTGCTGGTGTCCTGACCAAACGGAAGACTCTAGCCACTGCCTCAAGCCAGTCCTCAGCCTCTTGAGGGTCAGGCTCACCTCCAAACCTTAGGGGTCTCTGTCTCTGAAACTCATGGAGTGCGCTCAGTCTGAGCTCCTCCTATACTGGTACAACAGCCCCTAAACACTGTTCTAAAGGTGGTGGAATAGCTGGCACACCACCCGAAGGTAAAACTGGGGGATCTGGTCCCCATATCAAATCTTCATCACTGAGGGGGTCATCCTCGTGATCGAGCTTCTGGATCCTAGCGGGTGTACATTGTAGAGGCATCCTATAAAGAAACAAGATGTATCACAGTCAGTGAGTATATCTGAAGAGCTGACACAAGAAGGACATGGAAACCACAACTCATTCCTATAAGATGCATGTGCCATTATTTTCCCCTGCAACTAGTGTTCTCATGTTCCGAGTCTAAAAACAAGTTATTAGAGTCCTGGTGTATGGATACGCCGGTCGCCTGTACCTACACTGGGGCCTCTGGCCTAAAATTCTAACTCGAAACACATAACATTGTTTCCCCCAAACCAACTCACAGACTCTCGGTCCTAAGGTAGAACCGACCAGCTTTGATACCACTCTGTCATGACTCGTCCTAGTGGGGCCCATGCCGCAACTCCCCAAGCCCACCTCCAATAGTCCAGGGGCTGGTGACTACCACCGAGTAGTCATGTCACTAACATGGGAGGCATTGCCTATAAATCAGTACACACACACACACACACATCTCCAAGCCCAAAAAAGCTGAAAAGTAAAAACTACTGAAAATGGAAATGAATGCCTACACTAAAATCCAAACCAACAAAGTACGACCAGAAAGTAAAGTACAGTAATGTTAAACCCTTGGAAAAAGTACAATCCCACCAAAAGAAAGTCTGTTTCAAAGTCCAACCTATAAAGAAAGCTATTGGGACTACAATCTGTTGTCGTAGGAACACACCTCGGCCTGCCTGATCTCACTGAGCACTGTCAGGTCCTGGTCCACCTAGAATCCTGTCAAAGGCTTGATCGTATGCACATGACACGACACGTGCATGAAAATCCCGTGAAGGGGTGAGTATAACAATACCCAATAGGACACCCCGAAACCACAAAGGAATAAAAAAATGGAAATACCACAAAGGAATGATACAGTCAGCTCTACGCATTATATATCTACAGAACATATAACAAGAATATCTAGATATACTCATACACGATCTACTATCGTGAAACCACCACTAACATCTAGCTCTAAGATTACACTAATCACGTAACCGGTAGAACATACTCCTAAGTATGAAGAAATATATGATGCACTCGTTCTAGGAGAACTCACTCCACGAGTACTGAAGAAAGATACTTGATGCGTCAGATGAGGATCACAAACAGTATCTTTGAGGTGATTCTAACAACTCAGTCTGAACTAACCTGCTAAGTATAGAATCAATTCTTGGGTAAAGTAGGTCATGTCGATACCAAGAAACTCAACTTAGGGTACCACGAAAGAATAGAGTATTCGGCTCTAAGTCTCATAGAGGTGATCCCAAAAACTCTATTCAGGAAGTCCTACTGAAGGGATCATACTCATGTATGTAGGAAATGATACCGGAAACCTTTAGGGGAATGACCAAGGGGACAAACCCTAAGGAAACTAGTCTAAGTCACAAAAGACAACTGGCTCAAGCCTTGTAAAATAGGTTACACCGTGTGTAGTAGGATCACATGCTGCGTTCCTTGACTCTGGGTACTTCTCGTGTAAATGGACTGTGTCTCCAGTCCAGGTCTGTAAAACTAGACTACATAGCATGTAGAAGGATCACACGCTGTGTTCCTTGACTTTGGGTACTGGTCGTGTAAATGGCCCATTTCTCTAGACTTCTCGTATAAAAAGTAACTACATGGCATGTAAAAGGATTACACGCCATGTCTGAGTGTCTGGGGTTCGCTCTGTGTACACTGGCCATGTGCTCGTACACGACATCAACCCATGTCACCCTTCCCGTGTACCAGTACACAGGGTATTCTGTGTATCTGCTCGGGTCTATCCGGGGAAGGGTATACACGTCGTGTCCTTGGTCGTGTACCCAACCCGTGTTCGTGTACTCCCGGATTACATGTCAAGTGGTCCTCTAATGAACACATGCTGTGTAGCCCATACTACACTCCGTGTAGTCGGGATATTTCCAAAACCGTCGTCTTCCTCCTCGTGCCTCGGCCAGATCTCTGGATTCGTGATCTCTCCTCTGTTCATCCTAAAACTTCAGATCTTGGTTTTTTCCATCATTCAAAAACCTAATCGGGTGTTTTCAGGCCTTCGATTGGGTCATAAACCTCCAACGATCCATCCGAAGGAAAAACGCCCAAAAACTCATATCTCTCGATCCGCTCCGAATCGTCCACTGAAACTATCATCGCAACTCCGCACCATCACCCCGAGTTTGGATCCACAATCTCAGATCGTTGTGCTGCAGATCAAAGGTGCAACCGGTTGTTGTTCTTATCCCACGAAGAACAAAGAATGTGTATGCAAAAATGATAGGGAAAAGGATTCACAAAGAAACAACCCGAGGAACAAACCTCAGCCGTTGTTCGTTCCGTCCTCGATCCATTCCCATAAGAACGATCATCAAAACAAATATCAGATCTAAATTACAAGGATTAAGATCTTCCCCAAATTCCCCACAAAAATCCCATCCTTCCAATACCATCGATCCGCAGGCTAATCTATTCGTCGATTAGTCTGCGTTCATCGTAGGAATCAAGAACGGGGAAAGGAAACCAAAATCAAAACTTCCTACCTAGATTCACGACATTCGTTGGCGAACATCTGTTTGTCGCTTCGTCATCGCCGGTGAAACTCGTTAAGAACATCGTCATCATGTTGGGAGGTTTTCTCCAGAGCTTCCCAGTGCCTCCAATAGAAATTCGGGGTTATGAGATCTGTAACCCTGATCCCCTGTGAAATCTTTAATTTAAAATATTAAAAGATTTAACTGTAGAAAGATTTAAGAAAATATTTTTGTTAAATATTTTATTACGGTTACATCCAAAAAGTAGATTTCACCACCGACCTGCACTAGCCGATGTTAGGTCTCGCCTAAGAGAAACTCACTGCTCTAAATGCAACGAGGCCCTCAGATTTATGATTTGAGCACCCATTCAAGAGTTATTCAACTTTTTCTGGAAAACCATACGTGCAAATTATTTAATTATTTAATTAAATTCAAACATTTGATCCGGGCTCACTGGGCCTCGGAACTTCACGCCGTCTTAGATCCTGGTCTTGAAATAATTCTCATATAAGACTGAAATAATATACGAAAAAATATGAGACATTTCGGTGGAAGTGGGACTACGTATGGGGAGAGTGGTAGTATCAAGACGTTATCCATTAGGGATGAGTATTTAACCATTGGTAAAGTGGTGTGTGGTACCCAAATATCGAGGTGATTATACTATTAATTCACTTGAATTGTGTTATTTGGTGAGTGTTCCTTGGTGAGGCTAGGCTGGTTAGTATTCTTTGGCAGGTACTTTGAGGTTCTATTTTTTTCTCACAGGTATTTTAGTATGTTCCCTAAATTTTTCATGGGTGGATTTAGTTTTCCTACAGGTTATACTTGTATACTCACTATGCGTATATAAAACTATTTTCATGTTTCTAGGTGTAATTTGAGGATTGCACTGGACTCTACTAGCTCGAGGGCCAGGATTAGTTTCATTTTCTTCTTAGAATCTTTTCTTTTGGTACTTTACATGGGTGTTTTAATTTTACCTTGTATCAGCTTTACTTTTGAACATGCATGTGGGAATGGATTTTGGTTTCACGTTTACTTTTTATATTTTCAGTTTCATGGTAATTACTATATTATATCTCGGTCTTGTTCTATATAAAGTGTAATTCCTTCCATTTCTGTGTGATATTCTATACCTTGGCTACTAGTCGCCACTCCAGGGCCTATTAAAGGAGGGACTCATGGGTCATTATCTCTCCTTCATCTTGAAGAAGGAAGGATCTAACAGTTTTTTGTTCCTTCCCTTATCTTGGAGAAGGTGTTTCATGACAAAATGGTATCACAAGGAGTTCTAATTGAGAGAAATGATAGAGTTTATGGGTTGGAATGGTGAGTATTTCATGGCATAGAATGGAAACTGTGTTAGGAAATCTTAGTGTGCAAGATAGTCTAGGGAAGACCGGATAGGGCACGATATTTTAGGGTCCCCTGTGATCTGATTCAAGGAATCTAGGCCTACTGAATAACCAATAGAGGCTACATTTATTGTAGGGTAGAGACCCTAGGAAAGGCACATGCATCATAATGACTTGTGTTCTTATGTGACCTTACTTGTTTCAGAATTTAAAATAAATGAATTGTTAAAATAAATTTTCCACACTACTCAGACATACAAATTCCTTGTTTATTTTTCAGTTATAGAACCCGGATGTTACCCCCGTGGGGTACGAGAATTTGAGGCCTGACAGGTTGACATGTTTGATCAACAGAGGGTCGATCGGGAGGGGAAATATTACTAGTGGCATAAGATGATTTGTTTCTTCTCACATCAGACTCTGGGAATGTATTAGGGAAGAGTCTCATACATAGAGATAGAGAGTTGTGTCAAGGAGTTGGTGATCTCTTTCCTCTTGATCTAGGATCTGACAGAGTACTCGGTTCTTCTGGTTGTGATCTAGATGAGGTGAGCAGTGCGTCGGTGGTGGATGTTTTACCTTGGAGAGAGGAAGGAAACTAAGGTTTCATGGGATAATTTTGAGAAAGAGGTTTGGGAAAATTCCTTTCTTCCGTGTGGAAGGATGAGAAGAGGAGGAGCTACACTCCCTCTAGCAGGGGAGTATGTCAGTGAGGGAACTGGGGATTAAGTTCAAGGACATCCTGTGCTTTGCACTAGATCTATTCTCAAATAAGGAGTCCTGAGCAAGATGCTTAGAGGAGGCACTTCAACCCTATCTTTAGTAAGGTTTCACTCCATTCACACTACTAACATACTTATAGGTTTAGAATAATGTTGACATAGTGGAAGGGATGGACTGGCAGGGAGGTGTTCCACGAGAAGGGGGCCATCTTAGTTCTTCAAAGGGTAAATCCATCAACAATAGATCTATAGCATCAAGGCCTTCCAAGTTTCAGCCAGGGGGAAGTAGGCTTCTGCAGTTCCAGTTCTGATCTCCTGGTCCTCAACCTTTTTATATCGGACTGGGACCGAGGTTCTTTATCTATGGAGGTCATGTACATCTTCAGACCCACTTCCCAGTTCAAGCACTGAATAGTGGGGGTGGTCAGGTACAACACCCACCTCAATGGTATCACATTCTAGTTATGACTTTCCTGCAACATGGGCAGAGAACTCCAGCTCCACCAAGGGTAGACAGTGCAGTGGTAGGCCATCCTTAGCAAGCCACTTAGGGACCTCGACCAGGGTGTGGTCAAAGAGGTGGTCGAAATCATAGAGGTAGTGGATCTGGGTGTGGGTAGTTTCACACCGTAGAGGTAGAAGTTATAGCAGGGCCAGAGGTTGTTCGATGTGTGATCAGTCTGGTTAACACTATTGTTTGTGCCTTGTTTAATTCAGATGCCTCCCACTCCTTTATCACACCTATTCTAGTCCATGCTTTGGGACTAGACATAGATAGACTACCCATGCCACTGGTGTTGAGTACGTAAGTTAGAGTCTAGACCATTCTGTTTTATGTTTCTTGAGAATGTAGACTATTGTGAGGGACACATCAGTCTAGTGGGGACCTTCTTCTTCTATATATTCACCCATATGATGTCATCATGGGCATCAAATGCCTATTTTCTATGCACGTTGTTACAGACTGCTTCCAGAGAAGAGTTGTTCTCTCAGATGTGGGTGTCCAGTATGTAGCTTTTGATGGCGAGTAGAGTTTTTAGGAGGGAAACATCCATGTGTAGACTCTTCTTTCTTTGTTAGTCTATCTATCAATAGAATAAGCAGATACAAAGATGGTGTAAATTTTGGGAGGTGTTAGTGAGTTCCAGAATTTCTTCCCCAAAGAGTTTGTGACTCTACCCCCTTGACATGGCATTGAGTTCAGGATATACTTGAAACCTCGTACATGTCCAATTATGATGGATCCCTATCGAATATTTCATTTTGATTTGTGGGAGTTTTATATTCATGTTGAAGAACTAATAGATAAATGTTTTATAGGACCAAGTGTTTCACCATGGGGTCTCTAGTCTTGTTCTCGAAGAAGTCTTACAGTGGTCTGAGACTATGTATAGACTACCAGAGATTGAATGAGGTGATGTTCAAGAACTGTTACCCACTTACAAGGATCGAAGATATTTTTGATCGTTTAAAGTTGGATGGTTGATTCTCTAAGATCAACCTGCATTCTGGATATCCCCAGTTGAGGGTAAAAAAGGGTGATATCCCGAAGACTGCTTTCAAGTACTAGTATGGAAAATTTGATTTCATGGTCATACCCTTCAGCGTTACAAATGAATCATTCATGTTCATGAGTCTCATAAAATATCTTTATCATGATTTCCTAGACTGGTTCGTCATCGTGTTCATCGAAGACATCCTGATCTACTCAAGGTTAAAGGAGGATCATGTCCTAAATCTGAGGATTGTCTTGGAGGTCCTCTGACACCACCATCTCTATGGAATGGTGTCCAAGTGAAAGTTATGGATGTGATAGGTTCACTTCCTTGAACACTTGGTATCTCATCAAGGGATAACGGTAGACCCGTAAAAGGTTGATGTGGTTGTTTCTTGGGCAGCACCTAATAATGTTGTGGAGGTTCATATTTTTCTATATCTGTATGGCTATTACTGGAGGTTCGTACCTGACTTCTCTCGAGTTGTGGCTCCATTGAATTCATTTTCCAGAAAAGACCAAGCCTTCTTATGGAATGAGCAATGTCAGGCAACTTTCATCTATCTTAAGGGAAAACTGGTCAGTGCCCCAGTGCTTAGGTTTCCAGAATAATGGGTAATGTTAAAGGTGTTATGTGACGCTTCTAGCCTAGGATTGGGATGTGTGATGATGTATTAGTAAGGATTAATCTCATATGGGTCTAGGAAATTACATCCTCACAAACATAATTATGCCACCGATGATCTCGAGCATTCAACAGTCATGTTCATGCTGAAGTTGTGGCAGCATTACCTCATCAAGGAGTGATTTGTTGTCTTCACTTATCACAAGAAATTGAGGTATATCTTTTCCCAATGAGACCTAAACTTTCCGCAATGAAGATGGATAGATTTACTCCAATATTACAATTTTGAAATATCTTACACCCCAAGTAATGGGAATGTGGTGGACAATACCTTGAGTAGGAAGTCACAAAATGAGGTACTTTGGGAATCCATGAATTCTTAGAAGGAAATAGAGGAGTTGGCCACATGTGTCTAGATGATGGGAAGGATAGTGGAAGAGGCTATCCATTTCAGATGACAGTGCAGTATTCCTTAGTGAAACAGGAATAGGAGTATCAGTGGGGAGACTCAGAGGCTGAAGTAATACATAATCATGTTGTCTAGGGTGATTCTCCAAAAGAATGGTTAGAGGATATCCAGAAACAGATGATGTTCTATTGGAATTTATTTTTCCTAGTGGAAATATGTGAGGGAGTTCTCTATGAGTTCCATAGAACACCCATTATTGTACATCTATGAGTCTCTAAGATGTACCTAGGCCTAAGGGAATTGTTTTGGAAGCCTGGGGTGAAGAGGAAAATGGAAGCGTTTATGAAAATATGCCTAGTGTGTCACTAGGTGAAGGTTGATCCCCATGTTGCTGGAATTCTGTTGCATCCATTAGATGTTCTTGAGTGGAAGTGGGATTACATATCAATGGATTTTATCATAGGTTTACCTAGATATCAGGGAGGATGTAATTCCATTTGGTTAGTAGTGGATTGTTTGAAGAAATTATCTCACCTCCTAGAAATCGAGGAGTCAATCATAGCGGATGCCTTAGCACAGAGGTATGTCGGTGAAGTGGTGTGGCTGTATGGAGTTTCAAGATCCATTATCTAAAATTGGGATACACATTTCACGTCATGATTCTGGATGGAATAATAGTAAGCCTTTAGAACCCATTTCCTTCTTATCACTTCTTTCCACCCTCAGATGGATGGCTAGTTAGAGAGGATCATCCAGACATTAGAAGATATGTTGCGGGCATGTGTCTTAGACTTCGGAGGGTCATAGGTAAGACACTTGTCACTGGTATAGTTTTATTACAATAATATCTACAACTCTATCATTGTCATGGAACCATTCGAATCCTTTTATGGAAGACTATGTGGTTCACCTGTGTGGTGCAGATAGGTAGGAGAATCATCCCTCCTTAGACCAAAGGTAATGTAGAACACAACAAAAAAATTTTATCTTGTGTGTGATAGGATGAAGGGGAATCCGGACTAACAGATGTCATATTATGATCATAGGAGGAGGCCTTTGGAGTTTGAGGTTGGGGACCACATGTTCTTAAATTCTCCCCTCAATGTTGAGAGTGGAGATTTGGTAGAGGGAGAAATATTTATCCTAGGTTCATCGGACCTTTTGAGGTGTTGGGATGAGTTGGCATGGTGGAATAACAGGTGGAATTGCTACCATGGTTGGACAGGATCCACAACATCATCCATGTCTCTTATCACAGTCAATATCTACACGATGAATCCGACATCCTTGACTAGGGTGAGTTGGATGTCAAGGGTAACATAATGTTTGTGGAGAGACTAGTAGGAATCGAGGATCATGAGGAGAAGTTTCTGCATTAGTGTACCATTACTTTGGTTTGTCTACTTTGGAGGTCGAGTGGCCTCAAGGAGAGTACATGGTAAAAGGAGGCACAAATACGGGCATATTTACAAGAGTTGTTTTGAGTTTTTTTTTGTGTTTTACTATTGTTCTTTGTTTCATGATGTAATGTTTGACCTCTCTCACTATATGATAAGTTTTCTCCATGTTCTCTATTTTTGTGTAAAAATACTGATTATGGGGAGGGTAGGACCTGATCTCAAAACAAAATGCATTAGTATGGATGCGATTAAACCCATGTGGTCATGATAGTGCCTCCCAAAGTTGATTGTATCTGTACATGGAGGAAAGAGATCATCGATATATGTGTTTGAATGTTGTGACTTTTAGTGTGTGTGGGGTTACTTGAGGTAGTGGAGTGGTAGTGTTTCTACAGTACTTATGGTGATATATGGCAAGGAGGTGTTCTGGGATGTCAAGGTCATCACTCGAGCTTTAGAACAACACATGGTGGTTTTCTCCTAAGAGTTATCTTAAGGGGTGGTTGTTCAAACTTCTTTTATTCTAGGTTAGTTTTGAGATTCTTGAGGATGAGAATAGTTTGAGAGTTATCTGATGTAATAACATGGATTTCCCTAGGCTATTCTGTTGTGAAATCCACTATTTGAGGTATTCTAGAAACTATTTGTGGATTACTTCCAAACTTTTCCAAATTTTCAATTTTCCATCGGCATGCTAGTGCATCGGCATGTCAGTGTGTTGGAATGTCAGTGCATCGTCATGTTAGGGTCATCATCATTGGTGAGTTAGGGGTGTCAGTATCATTGATTCAGGGGAGTTTTCATCACTGATTCAGTGGTTTCAGCCTCGGTAGGTTGAGGCATCAGTAGGTCAGGGCGTTGGTAGGTTATGGCATCAGTAGGTCATGGCTTCGGTAGGTCAGGGCGTCAGTAGGTTAGGGTATCGGTAGGTTGTGAAATTGGTAGGTCATTGTGTTAGGGGTCAGTATCAGTGGCTCAACTTCGGTAGGTCACAATAGTAGCTCTCTCATTAGTGGCTCTGCATCGGTGACTCACCCCTCAGTGACTCGTTTTCTATTTTCTATGTTTTTTCTAGTTTTTTCAAATTGGCCCCTCTTGCATCTTATTTTACGTAAACTGAGTTTACATATTTTTTTGGGAGTTTTTTAGAGATTTTTGAAAGATATTAAGTGTAACTTTTTTGTCATAATGATCCAGGGACTTTGAGATACTAGAACCATGTAATATTGACCTTGATCCCACAATTAATGACTTTTGGAAACCATTCGTCTTTTAAAATAGGATCTGGCTCTTCAAAGATGTGATTTTCTCTTCCTTGTGTGTTTTATGTTTCCACTTGGTGTGTCTAGATCCTTCATCCCTATATAATTTGTATGCCTGTCCTAGAGCCCCTCCTGCTCATTTTTCTTCGATTTTTTCCCTATAGTTCACATGACCCATATTCGTGGTGTAAGAAGGAACTTAGATCCTCTGATCATCCACGTAGGGATTTCTTCTATCTCTCTTTTATTGTGCATCATGTAGGGTGGGTGTGCTAATTCTTCCTTGTGAGTAATGGCTGAATAATTTTCTTAAAATGAGTGATAAACAAGAAGTAAATATGATGAAAAGATAATGGTGTAATGAAATAAATGTCTTACAGGATTGATGTGGATCGCCTATTTTATTTGTTATCTTGGATTCTTTTATGATTCTTGTGGCGATATTCCTTCTAAAAATCATGGGTGTTGGTGGCCCTTGCTTTTTCACTAATAATGTTTTGTTCTGTTGAGATTCTTTATTAAATGATTGTAACATGAAATCTACTTAATCAGGTATACTTGGTTAAATAAATTAATGCCCAGGATCAATCCTATTGTGTGATCACCTCGGTTATAATTAAGTGGAATTGAAAAACCTTTTGTAGTTAAATCGGAATTTATACACGTCCAGTTGATAGGTGTGGCTGAGTGCTATGTTCTTTTGAACTGTGTGACCTTGTGTGAGTTGTGTGGTGCTTCTGTTGGGAGCACATCCGGGGATACATGATTAGACAGAGGAGTTTATTCCATGAGATGGGTGTGGTAGGTGTATACAATGGGGTTGTGGGTTAATGGTAGTTAATAGGGGCTTGGTGCGTGTATTGGAAAAATTGGTGTCTTGTTATCTCAGTCTGAGAGATTTATTTATTATGGAATGGATAAAATTTTAGGAATCTTAACTCCCTTTGTTGTGTTGTGGTCACGATGTGACGTTGGGCAGTGGGATTGTGGTGTGGTCATGAATTTTTATATAGTGGGATTGCATCTAGGAATTTTTGGGAAGTTGGGTTGTAGAGATGGGTTTTGAGAGAAGGATTTTGTGGCATAATTTTGAATAATAGCTGTTGGTAAAGACTGAACCAATTTCTTGGAAAATTGGGGGTTCGGGCAGTGGGACTACAGTTTGGTTTTTCTTATGGTTTTTGGTGTGGTTGTGGTTGATAGTTTTCCAGTACTGCTAGAAAAAAATAAATTGAACCTCTTAATTAATAAATGGAAAGTGATTAAATGAAAAAGGGGTTAGGATTGTTTTTGTGGATGTTCATGCGGTTGTGCATATTGGGGTAACATCAAAGGTGGTTGTGTGGGTTGGTAGCTTGTTTGGAAACCCATAGGTTAGACTGAGTGGTTGTTTACTAATGTATATATATATATATATATATGTGTGTGTGTGTTAGTTTCTTTTGATTTCAATATGCACCTTACCCTCGTTGAGAACTATGTGTTGAAATCCTCCAATTAAAGGGGAGGGTGTATTTTCCAACATCTAGGTGGGTGGATGGATGGTTGTTTACTAACATTCTTCCTCACACCCTCTTCTGGGTTCTTACCACTTGAACATATCCAGACAAGCTTTAATGGCTTGAGGCTTAACATATTCCAATATTCTTTGCACGAGGGTTTATTGTAGATGAGAGGCCTATGTGTTTACGGGCCAATATTATTTTCCCAAGTGTCTTGGGATGAGTTCGTGGTGTCTTTGGGTGAGAGGTGTGGTTTTCATGGCCTATGTGCTAATTGGAGGGATTGTTTATGGTTGAAGCCCAGGTGTGTGCGAGGAGGTTATGGAAATAGGACTAGTTATTGGAAGAGTGGTAGCATCAAGATGTTAGCTGTAACGACCCAATATTTCTTCAATGGAAATTACTTTCTTATAAATATTTCATAATCAAATTAAATCACAACATAATAAACTACTATGTTTTATGTTACCCTTAAAAAAAGTTTTCCACTTCTGTGATGTGAATTTTGAAAATCCGACATACACAGTTGTGATCAGTAAGTTATTTGGACTCTGATAAGAAAAAAAAAATTTGGTGAAAAATAACCTCCCATATAAATATTAACATACCCTTATTAATAGTGATATACCCTAATGAATAGTAACCTTTCCTATAATAGTATATTAATAATATTCATGTTGAAGTAAGATGTGCCTATGTTTTGGAAAAGATAAATAAATGTTTTAAAACTGTTTTTGGAGAATAAATTATGATTTTAAATGAATATTAAATTAATCATATTTATAAAATTATTTTTGAAAAATGGACTTATTTTTTGGATTCTACACATCAAAAAATGGATAGGGTGAATGTTTTGGGATTTTTTTGAAATACTTGAATTTTTTATGAATAGTGACATACCATAATTTGCAAAATAAGATAAATACACTAATTATAGAGTCATGTTTGATGTTATGCTGATGTAAGCCCAATTGATACAGATTCACATGATAAAATTACTATTCTTGTTCATGGAGTACTCACTATTCCTTAACTTGGGTAGAAAAAATAAATTAATGAATACAGTATTGAGAAATCCCCTCTCTCCACCACTATAACCCCCCCCATAACTCCCTCTTTCCTTCACTCCTCTCAAGCCTTGTGTCTTATCTAAATTTTGTCCAAATATCCTCCTAATTTACTCTACCTCATCAAGAAATCCTTGGTCTCATAATAATACTAAAACCTCTCTCTTAAGGAGGCTCTCAAGGATTTTTGGTTTAAGAGGTACATTCCTCTTTTCAATTCTTTGTCTTTCCTTTCAAGTTCATTTGTTTTCTTTTTCTATTATTACCTCCCCTTATCTAAATGTTTTTATGACTCCAGTACCTTAAATTTATTGGAATTTTTTCATGATAGTGGAATATGTTATCTTCATCTCTTCCATTTACCTTCGTTTATACTAGTAGCAAGAACACCATCCGAGATGTGTTAATTTACCACATTCAATGATGATGGGATTTCGACTTCTGTTATCATTCTCAATTCTGGTCATGAAACCATTCTTGTTATGATTAAACCAGATTATTATATATGTAATATACCCTATGTATGGTTCTGCAATCCCTTTGTATAAATGGTATTAAGTAATAAATAAAAATGAGTTTATTGTAATCAAAACCCAAAAATTAACTGAAACAGTTATAATTAAATTTATATATAATAATTCATCCTCATTCCATGTAACCATGTTATATAAAAGTCAAATAACACATATGTATTATAATAAATAATATTCTAATTCAATTTTTTATATTTACATCCATTCTACATGAACTCAATTATTTAAGATCAAGTGAACCGATTATGAAAATAAAGAAAACAAACATTGTGGAACGATGAAATTAAATATAATAACTTATCAAGAAAGTAATAAATGAACTAAATATAATTATGATAAAAAATTCATGTCTAATTGGTTCTGAAATAGGTTATTAATAATTATAATTTCATATTCCATGATCTTAAGTTCAATAGCGTAACACGTTCGGATTTAAGGTAATGGTTTTTCCACACGAACTTCTATTTTCATTCGGGTTATTTTCAATATCTAATTACCTAAATGAAATTATTATGTATTATTATATAATCGTCATAAATTCTGTTTGATTGTTCTATATATGTAAACCAACTAGAATCCTTCCTTAGTTTAGGGATTGTTACATGTTTTAAAAGGAGCTTTCAAAATTGTTTCTGAAATATAAGCCCGATTCAAGGGAATATATCAATTTCATACCTATTTTCAAGGGAACTCTATAATCTATTTTTAGAAAAAATTATCTTTATAAAATCACTCATTTTATTATAAACATACTATATTACATCACTTCTGGTTTTATAAAAATATTTTTCAAAAAGAACTCTTCTTTTCAAAGTAAGAGTATTTATCTCATGATTTACTCGAATGTTTTATAAGAGTATCTTCATCTGTTTAAAAAATATTGTTGATGATTATGTATTGTTCTGATTATTATTGCATGTTGTCATCTACCACATATAATTTAATGGTTTATGATTATTTTTGTTGTGGATGTGCTATCTTAAAACACTTCACCAATTTACTCTGAATGGTTAGTGATTATGCTTAATGTTCAGGGAAAGTTATTTGCATTTCATATGTTAATTTCAATATGAATGTATATTTTTTTTATGTTTATCCCAATTCATATGAAAAATTAATTGTAAATAGTAAGCTTCGGGTGGGGGCCGCTATAACCCCTTGGTGCATCGGTAGGTCTCGTGAGACAATCTACGGTCTTGGCCCAAGGCCTTGACAAAATGATTATTTATAGTCTTGGAACGAGGCCATGATGGTATGGTTATGTTTTCCTACATTATGAATTCCCACATTATGAAAATAGTGTTGACGGTTCATGGGGTTATTCTACTAGTATAATACCCATGATTCTGTTATGTTATGTCAATATTTACTTATCTCATATTTCTGCCATATTTTGTTCTAGTTTATTTTTAAAGTCATGTGTTTTCAATTATTCATTGTATCTAATGTATATGTTATATTACACTATATTTCATTCCCTTACTGAGTGTTTGATCTCACCCCTTTCTTATTTTTTAATATCTCAGTACATGAAGAATTTTATTATGATTGACATGCTGAAATAAACACGGAGTTATGGAAGTGTCTAAGGATTTTCTATGTTGTTTTCATTTTAAGTCATAACTTTGAAATTATATATGTATCTTGTTTCCAATAATACTAAACTAATCGGTCCTTAGGGATGATTATTCCTTGTTCAATTCCAATATAATCAAATAAGGCACCAACTCCGGGCAACTGGGGTCGGGTCCTTATAGTTGGTATCAAAGGAAGTTTAGTTGAAAACATGGAAACTAGATTTAGAAAATGTAAATTAGGGATTAGTTCCTAAGATAGTATTTGAGGATAAACATATTATAATTTCCTAGTATATTGGTAAGGAATAGATTATGTGGATCATTCAAGAAATACATCCAAGTCTGGATATGAACAGGTAGAGGTGGCTCTAACACATATGTAACTAAGAGTGAAAGCTTTGACAAAGAGTTTCTAGCTTGACCCAGGGTATCCTGGTACACGACAATGGGCATTTTTGCACTCTTGGTTATGACACTCTTGTGGGATATTCTTAGGATAATTCACATTTTCTTTACAATCCATTATGAAGGATTTAAATGTAAATTTTTCTTCAAAGATACCATGTTTATCATAGAGAAATTAACTATGTATATAATTTTGATTTATACTAAGTATTTTTGTACATTGACATTATAAATTATGATTCATACCCTAATATAGAATATACCATTATTTAGAAATGGCGCCTAATGGAAGGAATCAAAACCGCATGAAAGTGCATGTCCCCTGTAGGGATTTCCCACCAATGCAAGAAAATGATGTTGGATCTGGTACTTTGACTGGTGTCGAGAAACTTATAACTATATTTTGATAACTTACTCATGTTATAAATAATAACCTTACCTGTATGGAGCATCTGGATCCACCATGTTGAAGAGATATGTTAGATTGCTATATGTGACAATAACCTCCATCATTCCATGAGACTACAAACCCATTTGTAGTAGGGAAGTGGATATGTTCCCTAGAGAATATATTTTTTGCTTTGGAATGTAATGAAAGAGAGAAAGTTTTCAAGTTAGTTTATCATCTAACGGGAGAAACAGATTAGTGGTGGTCATTTACCCAAAACACAAAGGAGGAAGAAGAAATATAAGGGATTGAATGGAGGGATTTTAAGGAAATATTCTTAGAAAAATATCTCCCTCGTGAACAGTGAGCATATATGGAGAGGCAATTCTTGAATCTGAGGTAGAAGTAGGATGAAAATGTTCCCATGTATGAAGCCAACTTTAAAAGTCTGGAAAGGCATGTTGTGGACTACATATGTAATCTAAGGAGAAACATTTATCGATTATTTGATTTTTTAAAACCATTCCTCCGAAGGGATCTAGTCTCCCAAATTTTCTCATCATATGATGATATAGTCTCAAGTGTTATCATGATAGAAAGTAAATTATCTTTGTCTTATGAATTTAATGGAAACAAAGAGAAAAATATGGCTACTGAAATATCTGGGAAAGGAAATAAAGAAATGGGGAAGAAGGGAAGAGTTGAATTTCCATCATGAAGTAATTATGGGAAGAAGCACCTTGGAACCTTCCTGAAAGGAATGGGAGTCTGTTACAAGTACGGAGAAAAAGGCCACCTATCTCAAGATTTTAAGGGGAAGAAAGATGATACCAATTTTCTTTGCTACAATTGCAGGGATATGGGACATTATGCACATGAATTTCTTAAGATACAAGGAAATATTCCCCAAAGAAGGCCAAGGGAGAAAGGCCGAGCTTATGCGGTCACAACCGCAGAGGTTGAAGTTCCTAACGAAGTGCTGGCAGGTACATTGATCATTTCATCAAAAATGGCCAATGATTTATTTTATTCAGGTCCATCGCATTCATTTATATCTTCCCAGTTTTCCAAGAAAATAGGACAAGTCCAATTTGATTTAATAAAGGAGTTATTATTCAAAACCCCTACTGGATGTATCATTACAACAAAGTCATGTCTATTAGTCCCCCTCATTGCACATAAATGTGCTTTAGTTGCTAACCTTATCATTATAAAAATGACTTGATTTGATAAATTTGTTTGTATGAATTGGCTGTCAAATTATGATTTGAAGATCTATTTCAAGGAGTAGAAAGTTATATTTTTTCAGAATGGTGTGGAATACCTTATATTTATGGTAGAAACATCACCATCTTATTCTCATCTATATCCACCCTAAGTAGCTCTAATAAATTCAATTATAGGAGAGAAAGATAACCCAATATCTATGGACGATGAAATAAATATTCAAATTGAATATGTGCATGTATTTCAAGAATATGTTGATTTCTTTCCAAAGGATTTACCTAGACACCCTCCAGAGAAGGGAATTTAGTTTTCCATTGACTTAATTCCTAGTTCAAGGCCCATGTCGAATACCCCTTATAGAATGGCCATTATGGAGTTAGTGGAGCTAAAAAAACAACTAGAGGAATTGAGTGATAAAGGATTTATTCTCCCTAGAGATTATCCATGGGAAGCCCCTATTCTTTTTGTTAAGAAGAAATATGGGTCTATGATGTTGTGCATTGATTTTAGGGAAATCAATGCTATTACAATAAAGAATAAGTATCATCTTCCACGAATTGATGATTTATTTTATAAACTACATGGAGCACGATATTTATCCAAGATTGATCTTTGATCTGGATATCATCAGTTGCTTTTGACGATGAAAGACATTCCAAAGACTGTATTCTGAACCAGGTACGGGCATTATGAGTTTACAGTAATGCCTTTTGGACATACTAATGCACCATATATTTTTATGTATATAATGAATAGAGTTTTGAAGGAATATCTTGATGACATTTTGGTGGTGTTTATTGATGATATCCTGGTCTACTCTAAAATCTATGAAGAACATAAAAATCACTTGCATGTTATTATAAGGACTCTGAGAAGAAATAAATTATATGGGAAGTTTAGCAGGTGTGATTTTTGGCTCCAATCAATTTCCTTTACGGGCCATATTTTCTCTAAATATATAACATCTGTAAATCCTGTAAAGGCAAAGGATCTGCAAGAATGACCTACTCCAATGAACATAACTGAGGTACATAGTTTTATTGGTTTAGTAGGTTATTATCGGTGTTTCGTTCAGAACTTTGCCCGTTTAGCTGTCCCAATGACCAATCTCACACGAAAATGGGTTTTTTTTGTATGGAAAAAGGAATGTAAAGAATGTTTTGAATAATTAAAGAGGAGGTTAGTGAATGATTTGATCCTAACCCCGCTATTAAGGAATGATGGATTTGTTACATATTGTGATGCATCAAAGAAAAAACTTGGTTGTTTCCTTATGCAGAATGATTGACTGATTGCCTATGCATCTAGGCAGCTAAAAATTCTTGAGAAAAACTATCTAACTCATGATCTTGAGTTAGCAGCAGAAATATTTGCTCTGAAGATTTGGAGACATTACCTCTATGGTGAAAAATGTGAGATGTATACAGATCATTAGAGTTTGAAATATATTTTCTCACAGAATGAACTCAACATGAGACAAAGGAGATGGATTTAGCTACTCAAAATTATGATTTAACAATACACTAACACTTGGGGAAGGAAAATATGGGGGCATGTGGTTTGACCAGAAAGGACCACAGAATTCTGAACAAGATAAGAGTTGAAAGAGAACCTATGTTCCTGGATCTGGTAAAGATGGATATGGTAATTATCAAGGAAGGTAAACATAACTATTTTTCAAATGGTTTCAAACCTTCTTTAATGGAAGTGATAAAATTTTCTTAGGTTGATGATGAAGAGTTTAAAAAGAAAATTAAAGTTTTAAATGATGGTAAGTTGACTGACTTCTTATATGAAGATGGAATTTTGAAATTTGGAAAGAGGATTTTTGTTCCCTGTATTCATAAGATAAAGAGGGAACTATTGTATGATGAGTATAGCTCTCATTTCTCTATAAAACCTAGTTAAACAAAGAAGTATATAGATCTAAATGAACATTTTTTTGTTGGAAAGAATGAAGAGGGAGATTGTTGATTATGTGTCGAGATGTTTGGTGTTCCAATAGGTGAAGGTTGGAAGACAACGTCCTGGAGGAGTCATGAAACCCCTTCCTATTCCGATGTAGAAATGGGATGATATTACGATGGACTTTTTCATGGTTCTAACAAATACTCCATGAAATAATGATTTGATATGGGTAATTGTTGATCGTATTACAAAATCAGAACATGTTCTTACTATAACATAATATTTACAACTTGAACATTTAGCAAGATTATATATTAATGAAGTTTTAAGACTTCATGGTGTACCATTATCAATTGTTTCTAATCGTGATCCTTATTTTACATCATAATTATGGAAGATTATTCAAAATTCCCTAGATACTAATCTTTGTTTGAGCACTGCCAACCACCCATAAACTGATTGACAATCAGAACGGGCTATTCAAACTTTGGGAGACATGTTGAGGTCTTGTTCACTTTACTTTAAAGGCATATGGGATCAGTATTTACCTATCATAAAAGTTTCATATAACAACAACTTTCGTTCAAGTATTTAGATGGCACCATATGAAGAATTGTATAGAAAGAGATGTTTTACACTAACTTGTTGGGATGATGTTGGTGAAAGAAATCTCATAGGCCCATAACTTGTCAAAGAAACCACGGAAAAGGTGAAGATTATCCAAACACATATCAAAACAGATCAAAGTAGGAAAAAGAACTATGCTGATAACCAAAAAAGTATTTGGAATTTCAAGAAGGAGATCATGTTTTCATAAAGGTATCTTCATGGAAGGGTATTATACGATTCAGTAAGAAGAAAAAACTAAGTCCGAGGTACATCGGATCTTTTGAAATTCTGGATCAAATTAGATTCGTAGCTTTCCATTTGGAATTTCCTCCAAGTCTCTATGAATTTCAAAATGTGTTCCATGTTTCAATGTTAAGGAAATAAATTCCATACCCAACACATGTACTCACCTATGAAGAAATAACACTTGAGCCTAATCTGTCTTATTGTGAAGAGTCTGTCAAGATTCTTGATACCAGAGAATAACTATTGAGAAATCTAATGACTCATCTGGTAAAGGTTCTTTAGAGGAACCATAAGATGGAGGAAGAAACATGGGATCTTGGGGATCTTATGTTTAAGATATACTCGAATCTTCTTAGGTAAATATTCTGTGAATTTTGAGGATGGAATTATTTTGAGGGGAGAATTTAACGACCTAATATTTCTTCAATGGAAATTCATTTCTTATAAATATGTCATAATCACATGAAATCAAAACATAATGAACTTATAAGTTCAATGTGACCCTTAAACATAAGTGTGTCACTTCTGTGATGTGATTTTCAAAAATCTGACATACATAGTTGTGATCAGTAAGTTATTTGGAGTCCGATAATAAAAACATAATTTTTGGGGAATAGTAACTGACCCTTATGAATATTAACATACCCTTATGAATAGTGATATACCCTAATGAATATTAACCTTACCTATGATAGTATGTAAATAATATTCAAGTTAAAGTACGATATTCCTATGTTTTGGAATAAGTAAAAAAATGTTTCAAAACTTTTTTTTAGAATAAATTATAATTTTAATTAAATATTAAATTACTCATATATAGAAAATTATTTTGGAAAAACAGTCTTATTTTTTTTGATTCTACACATTGAAAAATGGTTGGGGTGAATTTTCAAGATTTTTTTGAAATATTTGAATTTTTGATAAATAGTGACATACCATAATTTGCAAAATAAGATAAATACACAAATTATAGAATCTTGTATGATGTTTAGATGATGTTAGCCCAATTTCCCAGATTCAAATGATAAAATTACTATTCTTGGTCATGGGAGACTCACTCTTCCTTATCTTGCGGAGAAATAATAAATTAATGAATATAGTATTGAGAAATCCCCTCTCCCCACCACTATAAAACCCCCCATCACTCCCTCTTCCCTTAACTCCTCTCAAGCCTTGTTACTTCTCCAAATTCTATCCAAATATCCTCCCAACCTTCTGTCCTAGGTCCATAAATCCTTGGTTTCATAAAAAGACAAAAACCTCTCCCTTGAAGAGGCTCTAAAGGAAGTTTGGTTCAAGAGGTAAATTCCTCTTTTCAATTCATTAACTTTCATTTCTAGTTCATTTGTTTTCATTTTCTATTATAACCTCTCCTTATCCAAATGTTTTGATGAATCCAGTACATAAAATATACTAGAATGTTTTCATGATAGTGGAATAATTTATCATCATCTCTTCCTTTTACCTTCTTTTATACTAGTAGCAGGAACACCGTCTGAGATGTGTCAATTTACCATATTCCAGGATGATGGACTTTCTACTTCTATTATCATTGTCAATTATGGTCATAAAACCATTCTTGTTATGGTTGAACCAGATTATTATATATTTAATACAGCTTATTTAAGGTTTTTTAATCCCTTTTTACACATTTTATTAAGTTATAAAGAAAAATGAGTTTGTTGTAATCAAAACCAACAAATTAACCGAAACAGTTATCATTAAAGTTATATATAATAATTCATCCTCATTCCATGTAACAAAGTGATATAAAAGACCACTAACACCTATGGATGATCATAAATAATTTTCAAATTCAATTCTATAGATTTAAATCCATTCCACATGAACTCCATTTATTAAGAACAAGTGAACCGATTATGAAAATAAATAAAACATACTCCACGGAATGTCGAAATTAAATATAATAACTTATCAATAAGATAATAAATGAAATAAAAAGAATTATCATAAAATAAATAAATTAATAATTTTTTATAAAATATTTTATTAATAAAAATAATTTCATATTCCAGGAGCTCAAGTTCAAGAGTGGAACATGTTCAGATTTAAGGTAAGGGTTTTTTTCACCCGAACTTCCATTTTCATTTGAGTTATTTTCATTGTCTAATTACATCAATGAAATTATTATGCATTATTATATACTCATTGTATATTATATGTGAGAGTTCTATATATGTACCCCAACCCAAATCATTACTTATTTTATGGATATTTACATTTTCTTAAAAGGATCTTTCAAATTTGTTTTTGAAATACAAGACCGATTCAAGGAAATTTCTCAATTTCTTACCTATTTTCAAGGGAACTCTAATCTGTTTTTGGAAACCATTATATTTCTAAAATCACTAATTTTATTATTAAAATACTATATTACTTCACTTCTGGTTTTATTCAAATATGTTTCCAAAAGAACTCTTCTTTTCAAAGTAAGATTATTTATCTCAAGATTTACTCGAAGGTTTTATAAGAGTACTTTCATCTATTTCAACACTCTTGTTGATTATTATGTATTGTCAGGATTATTATTTAATTTTATAATCTACCATATTTAATTTTATGGTTTACATTTATTTTGGCTGTGGATGTGCTATCTTAAAACCATTCACTAATTTACTCTGAATGGTTCGTGTTTATGCTTAAAATTCGGGGAAAGTTGTTTGCATTTAATATATTTATTTCAATATGAATATATATGTTGTTTATGTTTATCCCTATTCATACGAGGAATTAATTTGACATAGTAAGTGTTTTTCTGAGTCCTATATAGCCCCTCGGTGCATCGGTAGGTCTCATGAGACAAACTACGCTCTTAGAACAAGGCCTTGACAAAATGATTATTTATGGTCTTGGCACAAGACCTTGACGGTATGGTTATGACATACCACACTATGAATTCCCTCATTATGAAAATATTATTTATGGTTCATGTGGTAATTATACTAGAATAATATGCATCATTATGTTATGTTATGGCAAGATTTACTCAGCTCATATTTTATCCATATTATGTTCTAGTTTATTTTTAAAGGCATGTGTTTTCAATTATTCATCTTGTCTAATGTTTATGTTATCTTCCATTGTATTTCATACCCTTATTGAGCATTTTATCTCACTCATTTATTAAGATTCTATTTTTTAGGACATGATGAATTTTATTATGACTTTCATACTGAAATAACTTAGGAGTTATGGAAGTTTCTAAGGATTTTCTAGGTTGTTTTCATTTCAATTTTTAACATTGAACTTATGTATGTATCTTTTTCCAATAATACTAAAATAATTGGTCTTTTGGGATGCTTATTCTTTGTTTTATGCCAATATAATCAAATAAGGCATTGGATGCAGGAAACTGGGGTTGGGTCCTTACATTAGCCGTTAAAGATGAGTAGTTAACCAGTGGGAAAGTGGTGTGGGGTACACAAATATCAATTTTCTTATAATATTACCTCAATTGACTTGCATTATTTGGTGAGTGGGCCTTAGTGAGGCTGTTCTGGTTACTGTTCCTTGGTAGGTTCTTTTAGGTTCTATTTTTTCTCATAGGGACATTATTATGTTCCCTAACTTGTGAAAGGGTGGATTTAGTTTTCCTACTAGGTATACTTGTATAGTCACCCTACGTATATAAAACTATTTTCAGATTTCCGGTAGGACATTAAGGACTGTGATGGAATTTACAAGCTTGAGGATCGGGGTTAGTTTCTATTGTTGATTATACTCTTTTATTTTGGTACTTTACTTGGTAGTTTTTATCATACCTTGTATCAGCTTTACTTTTTAACATGCATGTGGGAATGGATTTTGGATTCACTTTTAATTTTGGTATTTGGAGTTGTTTGAGATTTACTATATTATCTACCAGTCTTGTTCTATAAAAAGGGAAACACATTCTATTTCTTTTTGAGATTCTATACCCTTGGTTCTAGTCACCACTCTGGGGCCAATTGAATGCGGGACATGGGGGTCATTATCTCTTCTTCATCTTGAAGAAGGAACGATATGGCAGTTTGTTATTCCTTACCTCGTCTTGGAGAGGGTAGGTCGTGACATATACATTCTATAGTGGAGGTATTTAAAGACCAATTAATACCTCCCCTAAAGTATTGTTCAATTTTATGGCACATTAGGCAATGGAGACCTTTCAATAGTGAATACTTTTGGTTATTTACAGGAATGTCACTCCTCCTCAATTATTATAGGGAATTCACTCACCCCACTTATACACAAATATAAATACATTTTACTCAACAAAACCCTATAAAAATCAATTTTGAACTTCCCTAATATCATAATATAATCCTTCATTTTGGCATAAATCCAACCAATAATGGAATTTCTCACAACCCAAAAGAAGATACCCGAAGAATAAGTAGCATTCATCAACAAACTTTTTATTTTATTTCTTCATCAAACCCATTAAATTATTTTTCTATCATGATTATATAACAAAATAATTATATTAAATATACTAAAATTTAATTATCTAAATTTTATTACCTAAAACCACACACAATTCTATAAAATGGGTTACGAAATCATTATTCGTGTGTACAGAGGATAACCACCTCAGGAACCAATATCACTTATTTTTACATTACCACTTTTCAAGGCTGAACATTATGATTGAAATACTATTTAAATATTATATTTATGATGTATTTAGGATTTTTTTAAATATCGTATATCACATACCTTCATTCCTTCAATTTTGTGTGAATATGATAATGTATTTTGTGTGTACAACAAACTACTACCTCGTGAAATAATGTGATTCATTCATGCTATAAATGGAATGTATGTAGGATGAGTTTAATAGAAATATGTGATATATATATCATAAAATTAATTTTATAATGATAATATATCATATAATTTTCTTTCATTTAATCCTACTAGTAAATGAAAACAACATTTATGTGTATGTATGACCTACCATCTCCATGAATGGTGTATTTCATTTCCTATTTCTATTTTTAGATATTATTATAAATATATATACAATGAACATATATTATATTTATGTAATTTATATAATTTATATAATTATTTATATTATGAATTAATTACTAATTTAATAGAACAAATTATATAACAAATCGAAACTTATACGAGAAACAAAGTCGTTATTCCTAGAAACGTGACTTTAACATTGTATTGTTAATAAATGGGTAATAAATTGTAATAAGAAACCCATATATGGTATGATATATATATATATATATATATATATATGTGTGTGTGTGTGTGTGTGTGTGTGTGTGTGAATATAGTTCTGTAATATATGTATATTAAACATATATTTATAATACAAGAGTTTTAAATGTGTATGAAGGAATTCAAGGCTTATGTTAAGGGATTTTCCCCTCACATTTTTTTGTGACACATGTTATATTCACCACATATTTCTTCTTTGTGGTTTATATAATGAACATGAAATTATTTTATGATTATTATCCTAAAAGTTAATTTTATTTACATATCCATGTGAGGATCCAAATTTTTTCTAGGGGTTTAGTGTTCAAGGTTACCTAAGTGGTAATGATTTTATGTTACAATCTCATCGCTTAATACGATTGTTTATGATTAAGTATCCAATGTTGATATCTCATGATCTACCTATCTGTAATTATTATGAATTTTATTATACTATGGTTATTAATGATTTCTTCAAGTAATGTTACTATTTTTATACTCCTTGGTACTTATGATAATTAAGAAAATATTTTTAATAAAATTTATCTTTATTTCTGTCTTTGGTCGAAAATCAGTTTTCTTCCCGAACAAGATTTTATAAAAATGTTTTCAAAAATATTATTAAATAAAAATTTAAGTTGAAATTCATGGAAAAGTATTTGGATTTTTTTTTAAGTCTTTTAAATTATTTTCAAATCTTTTTTATAAGTTTTTAATGTTAATTTAAATGAAAATAGTTTTCAAAATGTTTTTTGTTTTAAAAAGATTTTTTCAAATCAGAAAGGATATTTTCATAAACAAATGTTTTAAATGATTCTTTAAAAATTATTTCCCAGTTAAGATGACATCTGTTGGTGTTACATTTCCCTTATGGTGGATATGATCCAATTATACCATTCATATCCTTTCTCTGGATATTTTATGTTTTGATGGCATGATGTTTATGGAACTCATTTAATTTCCTTGGGTCAGTCATGTTACAAAGTGATTATTATGAAACCAATTTATTTTCCACAGGTTAATCATGTACCAAATATATTTATATGAAACACAATTTATTTCCACATGTTAGTCAGGTTATGAAATAATGATGATTGTTTTTATGAGTTTTTATGATGATATGAAAGATCTTTGTACTTTATTCTTGTTGTAGATCTTGGAAAAAATATTATATGATGGGGAGGTTCATATAGTGCGTGGTAAGCCTATTACATATCATACAATGGGTAATCCTAGATAACATTAGTTGATCATGTTATATCTTACATGATGGATGTCATGAATCATCCCTCGGGGCCAGTACAGTGACATACCCCAAGCCTACCTTCTAAAGGCCAGGGGTTGGCAACTAGCACTGAAGGCGTCAACCTGCTAGTGAGAGAAATTTTCGAAGATAATTGTACACATGTGAACTCACAAACAAAATCCACAAAGCTGAAAGGTGAACACTAAGTAATCGGAAACCATATTACAATAGCAAGTAAAGCACCATGTGGTAAAACCGGGCCAGTATACAAGCCCAACAAGAGAACTAGAAACAACAAGGTACAAAGGGAGCACCGATGGCCATCAGCAGAAAATCCCACATGATCACTAGAGTAGTGAAGCTACTGGAATCCAACTTAGTAGGTTCTATACGCCTGGTCCTGTTAGGCCCCACCTGGTCCTAGGCCACCAAGTCCACTGTCGTAACGGCCTTCGGTCCCGTCTCCCTAAGCGCATCTACCGAAACATCAAACGTTTGCACCAGACACACCATGTGCGAGTGAAGCCTATGCAGGGGTGAGTAAATCAGTACTCAGTAGGGAACCCTTATACCCTAAATGGTTACTTAGAAATTCACCAAATAAAACACCATAAAACAACCATGAAGTAAACCACAAAGCCCAAACCATGAAGTAAACCACAAATCCAAAACCACGAAGTAAACCACAAATATTATGCATATTCATCTCTACTCAGGTATATTACCATACATATACCTAGTTCATCCAGATATACTCATCTCAGCCACAATGAGACATAAGGCTCGAACCTCAAATCCATTACCCAGATTTTCATGGAAGGATCAAAGCATAACTCAAGGATCAGGAGTATACGCTCCATGAGATGGTCATCCATGATTGCACCCGTTTGAGAGATGTACTCCATCAGGTACAACTCAATCATCCCTAATGGTACGTTCGAAAGGACATTCTCCATCGAGAACTTTCTACTAGAACTTCCTCTAGTTCCTAGCACTAGAGGTCTCGTTGTCATGGTCTTACGCCTGAGGCAAGACCAAGGGAAACCAAGTGAAGAGTACCACTCCTCAACACTACATTCAGTTGGGGGAGAACTGCTCCAGTCTAACCCATGATATCTCATTCACTTGAGTAAGAAGTGGCCCGCACCTCAGTTCATCGAGGGACCACTAACTTCAACCTTGGTATTTATTACATCAATTAGAGGGGCCCATTCTTTGTCACTGTTTCCTACAGTCAAGGTACATACAACTCCCATGAAGTACCTACTCTCCGTGGCTACTTGGAGATGGGGGAATACTACTCCATAAGTGATGACCTGCACCCTACATGGTAGGGGAGTACAAATCTTGTAGTTTGTTCACTATGGGGGACTCGTGCCCTAGTACATCATGGGAGTACCAACCCTAGGCTATAGTACCTGCACCCTGGCACGGTAGGGGAGTACCGACTCTACTGTAACAAGTTGTAAAGATGACCCCCACACTAAATCGATAGGGGAGTACAACTCCGTGACTAGAGGACTTGCGCCCTAGTATGGTAGGGGAGTAACCGAATCCATCACAATATCTATTGTGGTGGACCCACACCCTAGTAATTCAGGAGAGTACTGACCCCAGCCTAGAAGACCCATGCCCTGGCATGATAGGGGAGTACCAACTCTACTGTAGCACTGCGTAAGGAGGACCCATACCCTTGGTCGACAGAGGAGTACCTACTCTTAACATAGAAGACATGCACCCTACCCGGTAGGGGAGTAGCGGACTCTATGTGAGTTAAGTATGGAGTAATCGTTCCCTAGTCCAATAGGGGAGTACTAACTCCAATGATAGAAGAACATGCTCAGAGGAAAATGAACTTGAACCCATGATGTGGGGAGTCCCGTCTCTACCTGAGAAGAGGAGTAAAGAATACTCGTTCCTTGAGTCATCAAAGGAGTTGTAATCTTAACTCTCACCATAATAAACATCATGGTTCTACTCATCCGGATTTTGGAAGTACCTCAACATCCACAAAGTTCTACAAAGAAGTGACCTAAAGTACCGCTATGTCATAAGGGTTATAGCACGATAGACGACAGGTCAATCGGACGCCCAATCTGTAAGTTATAGGAATTTTAGTACTGAGGGCCCGGTTGGATTCGTGTTCGATCCAACCCAGCCATACTTAAACATTCTAAAAAACTTAATTGGAGTATTTCAAAAGTACCGCCTCATCCCAAGGGTTCCATCTCAATAGAAGGTTCATCAAATGGACATATGGTTTAGGAGATCTGGTCCTTCAAGTGTAACTGTGTCAAAATGGGTTCGGGTCCAGTCCAACCATGGTCCGACCCAACATGGGTCGACCCGACCCAACATGGGTCGACCCGACCCAACATGGGTCGACCCGACCCAACCTGGGTCGACCCGACCCAACCCGAGTTGACCCTGCCCGTCGGGCCTGCAGACTCAGCCCACTGGTCCATCCTGATCGGTCATACCCACTTGGATCACCTTTTCCTGTCGTTGTGAGTCGGGCCCATTATCCCTGGATACGGAATAGTCGCGTCCGTAACTTTCTCACTCGCTCGGGCCCACCGGTCGTGTCCCCTACGTCAACCCGCATGGCAGGTTGACTTCTCCATTGGGTGCCATGCTGGCACCATGGGACTCCAGTGTCATGACCCATTGAGGCCACAGGTTTTGTCACCCAGGCATGCCTCCTCCTTCGGCCTCTAGCCAGGCCGGCATCCTGCCTCTTCTACACCAGGCACGCGGTCGACTCCGACCATAGCTTTTTTGGGCCTCCAGATGCACTCTGGTGACCCTTTTTTAACACATTTTTCACCCATGGCCTCTAGGGGATTCTCTCTTCACTTATATTGATCTGCATCTGCCTTTATGTCAATTTCAATTTTCTAATCACAAGGAACGAACATTTGGAGGGGCTCAGGCCTGGTTCATGTCAGTTGGCGTCCTCTGTGTCAGAGGATAAAAATTGGAGAGGTTTTAGGGAGTGCGGTTCAAACCAAAATAAATCAATCCCAACATTGTACCTGCAAAGATACACCCCCCCCCCCCCCCCGCATGAATGAGTGACTTTCAGATCAACCAACTTGTGGGTTTCTCAACATCTTTCATTTAATAAGAACGAGGAACGGGGAAGATTTAAAAAAATAAACCCCAACCTCTTACGACCTTCGATGTTGTGGTGTTCATCCTTGAGGGGTTAAGATGTCGATGTCTCTTCCTGACTCTGATCATCGAAAGGCATCGTAGGTGTTAAATATCTACTAGCATTCATCATTCTTCACTGGGATGCAAGTCCATTAGAGGTTTTCCAGATATTTCTCCAAATCTTTAATTTGTATTTCCCCAGTGCATCGATCTATAAATAGGAGAATGTTGCAACATTCCCATTATGATGTTACGCCACATTGTTACACTATTTTATTTATGAAACAGTGTCGTTGTTACATTCCATTAAAGTGTCATTACGCTACGAGTTTAATGATCCATTGATGAGCCTAACTAATGCACATCATCGCTACCATGTCATTGCCTCGCAGTGTAATCATCCTCCACTCAAAACTGAGAAAAAATAAAATAATTATATTAAATTATTTTATTATTTTTTCTTGAAATGTCGAAAAAATATCTTTTCCAATCAGCCCTTGTTGGCCGAAGTTAAGTCATTTCTAGGTGAATTCTGACATTCTGAATTCAATAGTACCCTCAGATTTTTGATCTGAGTGATGGTTCAAAAGATAAAAAATTTGGCTCACACTTTTACATAATGTACTTTAAAAAAAGTTTAAAATTATATTTCAGGCTCCCTGGACCTCAGAATCATGTGACGTTGAATTTTGTGGTCTCAGAATAATTCCATAAAAATAAAAAAATTTCACATAAATTTTATGATGTTACATACTCCACACCTTTAGACTTTTCATCCCCAAAAATCCCAAACACAAACTTACGGGAGGAAACTGGATCAACAAAGGTTTCTATGCTGCTTCTAAGAATGTGCCATGTAAAATCACTATGATCAACCACTCTCATGTCCATCTTTGGCTAGGTCAACATCATGCCGCAACAGGAACATGTTTCTTTAGCTACTAAAAGAGTCAAAAGCAGTAAGTACTATGATTCATCTGCAGTCATGGGGTTCAGTGGCTCACCTCCAGGCTATCCAGACACAAATCATAGAAAGAACCCCACAGTCCACATCCTCCCATGGATGCACTGAGCTAAAACCCCCACTAGCGTTATGAATTCAAGGTTGATGTTAACATGTGTGAGTAATTACAAACAAAAAAGTGCAACCCATGAGTGAATATTTCACTACGGGAAAAAACGATTATTGTGACGGGGTATTTGCGGCGGGACTTATTCTCGTCGCAACAACTCCGATGAAAAGGGTTTTTGCGATGAGAATATTTTCCTGTCGCAAATGGGCAGTTACTTGCGATGGAAATACAGGGCCCGTCGCAATTGCAATGGCGCGGTTTGCACGCCAAAACGCGGGAAGGATATTTGTGACGGGTAGAAGGCTACCTGTCGCAACTACCCGATAGTGGTAAATAGTATTTGCGACGGGGAAATTTCCGCGTCGCAAAAAAATATTCACCCGGTATTATTTGTGACGGGCCCCATCGCCAATACTGGCCGCTATAAAGCCTATTTGTGACGGTCACCAACAGCCCGTCGCAAATACCCTGCAGTAGTAAATACGGTTTTACGACGGGACTATGTACCCGTCATAACAGATAATCCAACAGGAGGTATTTGAGACGGGTCCCGTCGCAAATACCGATGGCGGTAAATATGGATTTGCGACGGGGATATCCTCTCGCCGCAAATACCGGCGGTGGTAAATAGTAATTTGCGACGAGGATGTCTGCTCGTCGCTAATGGTGTGGCATTAGCGACAGGCCCGTCGCAACAACCCTTTTACCCGCCGCCTGTAATTAATGCGGGCGAATGTATTTACGATAGGCCCCGTCGTGAATACCGGCGGCGGTAAATAGAAATTTGCGATGGGGATAGCCGCCCGTCGCTAATGGTGGCTATTTGAGACGGGCCCGTCGCAAAAATCCTTTTACCCGCCACCTGTATTTAATGCGGGTGAAGGCATTTGAGATGGTATCCCGTCGCAATACCTAGTATTTGTGACGGTCTCCCATCGCAAATACGACCGTCACAAATAATCTAACCTATATATACACCTCATCCATTTTTTCCCATAACATTCAGTTCTCCATTCTTCTCTCTCTCTCATTTTCATATCTGAGCAGAATTTTTTTTTTGTTTTAATTTTTTCTTTCGAGAAGAGGAAGGAAGGAGTCAGAAGGTGCAGATTATTAAAGGTATTTATATTTTTTTAATTGTTAAATTATTTTTAATGGCTAATTTTATTTTTAATTGTTAATTTTATTTTTTTTCATTTTTTATCTATATAGTATAATTAGTTTATGTGCTTGTACCAAATAATCCTTGTCTGGATACGAACAAGTAGAGGAGGCTCTGGCACAGATGTACCTAGGAGTGAAAACTCTGACAAGGTGTTTCGAGCTTGACTCGGGGTAACCTGGTACACGACAACGGGTCTTGCTGCACTCTTGGTTCGACACTCCTAGGGGATGTTTTGGTAATAATTAGAAATAAATATATAATTATCAAATAATTAAGAAATAATTAGATTTAATTAAAATAATTATCAAATAATTAGGAAATAATTAGATTTAATTGATTAGAAATAATTAGAAAACAATTAAAATAATTAGGAAACAATTAGATTTAATTAGGAAACAATTAAAATAATTAGGAAACAATTATATTTAATTAGGAAAAAAGTAGCATAATTAGGAAACAATTAGTATAATTAGGAAACAAATTGTATAATTAGGAAACGGTTAGTATAATTAGGAAACAATTAGTATAATTAGGAAACAATTATATTTAATTAGGAAACAATTAGATTTAATTAGGAAACAATTATATTTAATTAGGAAAAAATTAGATTTAATTAGGAAACAATTAGATTTAATTAGGAAACAATTAGTATAATTAGGAAACGTGTTTGACCGCTCATCTATCTCAATTTTCTTTTCATTTGTGTGTTGAGGCTTGACAGGAAACTTCTGCCTCCACATGTAATATCTTCTTTTTCTATCAAAATTATCAACCTCCTCACCAATATAGAGGTGATGAGGTTTATAATTTTGACAGTAAAAGCACATATTTAATGTGGAAGCCGAAGTTTTCTATCAACCTCAACGCACAAATAAAAAGAAAATTGAGGTAGATGAGTAATCAATTACGTTTGTTTTTCTATTCATTGATTGATTAACCAGCCGATGTATATACATATCTTCACATTTCTAATTAGTAACATAATTAGTAACATAATTAGTGACATAATTAGTAACATAATTAGTACTATAATTAGTAACATAAATAGTAACATAATATAAAATATTATATTACTCTAATATTAATAGTTAATAATACTTATAATATAATTATTTTATTATTATATGTTTAATATTTATAAAAAAATATTAATATTATTAAAATTATAAAATATTTATAAAATATTACAATTATCAATATTTTTAACAAGTTTTTCTTTATTCTTAACAGTTCAAATCTTAAAGGGTCTCCAATTTTCAGGTCATGCCCAATAAAAAGTTTGCGTTAACCGTGTCCAATATAAACTCTATAATTGTTCTTGCTTGGTTGATCACCTCGCAAGTAGCGTTGCAATAGGACAACCCAAGTCATGTCTTTCTCATTACTTGTGTCGTCCGATTACAACACTACTTGCGAGATGATCAACAATGTAAGGACAATTATAGAGTTCAAATTGGACAAGGTTGACCCAAACATTTTATTGGGAATGACTTGATAATTGGCGACCCTTTAAGATTTGAACATGTTAAGAATAAAGCAAAATCTGTTGGAAATATTGAGATTTGTAATAATTATTAATAATTACTAATAAACTTAATCAAAAATAAAATAAATTCAAGTACATGGTTATAAATTGGCACAATTTCCAGTGGATTGACGACTACCTTTTGTTCAACGTCTCATATCATTGTTACTTTCTACCACTGAAATCAGTATGAAAAATGTGCTCTAACGTATGTCAGAGAAAGTTTTTCATACTCATTTCAGTCGGGAGAAAGTTAAAAAGAGATGAGCCATCGGAAAAATCAGAATAATTAGTAATATAATCTTCATAACGATGATTACAAAATTTATTTTCATTATTCAAGCATATTTCATTTTTCCAAGTATTGCTAAGTATTTCTAAATTAATAATAATTAGTGGGGATGATTATAAACTAACTGTGTCACCTATAATTATTGGTAATTATTAATAAATAACTGTAATTATATATCTTCTTTTTTTAGGATATTGTTTCTTATATCAAATTATTTAACAATAGTAATGGTTTTAAATTTTGTAGAAACATATATATGAATATGGAACAAAGAAATCGACATCAATCATTATTAGATGATCGTGCTTGGATAAATCAGCGCAGAAATCCAAACGGTTCTAGTTTAAATCTTGTATATGTTGATGGTGTTGAATCTTTCTTATCATTTACATCATCAAACCCGGAATTTGTTTCAGAAGGGACAATTAAGTGTGCTTGTAAAAAATGTACTCTGAGAACGTTTGAGACATTTGACATCGTTGGGAAACATCTCTTGCGTTATGGTTTTCAATCAGATTATATTTTTTTTGTATCAACACGGTGAACGCAGTTCCAGAGAAGATACTAATAATTTGATTTCAGATTCATCACGGTTTCAGAATTTAGTACATGATGTTGTAGGGTCATCCGTTCAACAAACAGAAATTGAGGATGATGTTGATTTACCTCCCAAGTGGGCACCATCTGAATTTAATGAGTTGTTCAGGTCTGCTGAGGATGCATTATATCATGGTTATAAGATAAACAAATTAGAAGCATTTTCAAAATTTATGGCTATTAAATCAGATAATGGAATATCAAATAACTGTTTTGATCAGATATTTTCTTTTGTTAAAGCATTGTTACCTGAAGGAAATGTGTTTCCTGCTAATTATTATGAGACCAAAAGACTCATTCGTAATCTAGGCCTTAGTTATCAGAAGATCCATGCATGTTAAAACGATTGCATCTTATATTCTGGTGAAAACGAGTCAGTGGATAGTTTTCCCACATGTGGACAATCGAGGTATAAAGAAGCTCAATCAGGGAAGTCTGGAATGATTCCTGTAAAAGAGTTGAGATATTTCCCACTTACACCCAGGTTGCAGCATTTATTTATGTCTCAGAACACAGCGACAATGATGTCATGGCACAAAACCAATATTTAAAATGGTAAAAGCTTGGTTCATCCATCTGATGGCGATTCATGGAAACATTTTGATCAAGTGCATCCGTATTTTTCTTTAGAATCTCGGAACGTTCGATTGGGTCTTTCTACTAACGGGTTTTGTCCATTTGGATCTTTTGGTAGTCAATATTCCTATTGGCCTGTCTTTGTAACTCCGTACAATTTTCCTCCATGGATGTTGATGAAATATCCTTATATATTTTTGACATTATTAATCCTAGGACATCCGAAAAAGAATATTTATGTTTATTTTAAACCACTGATTGATGAGTTAAATTTATTGTGGAGTCATGGTGTTGGTACATATGATGCTGCTGCGAAACAGAATTTTGTAATGAAAGCTGCTTTGATGTGGACAATTAGTGACTTCTCGGCATATGGAATGTTTTCTGGATGGATTACATATGGTCTAAAATCATGTCCTTACTGTATGGGAGACAACAAAGCATTTATGCTCGTGAATGGAAAAAAAACCATGCTATTTTGACTGTCGTCGTAGATTTCTTCCAATCAATCATCCTTTTCGGAGAAATAAATCTCATTTCAGAAAAGGCAGAATTGAAAGAGATGGACCTCCAAAAATGATCTCAGGTACAGAGTTACAATCAGTTGTATTTTCATTACCTTCTATCACTTTTGGACCGACAATAAACCAACAGAAAATTCATGGTTTTGGGAAAGAACACAATTGGACAAAATGGAGCATTTTTTGGAATCTTCCATATTGGTCTAATTTATTGGTCCGATACATGTTGGATGTCATGCATATTGAGAAGAACTATTCTGATAATTTATTTCATATAGTTTTGGATACACCGAATAAAACCAAAGATAATGTAAAGTCACGATTAGATCTTGCCCAAATTTTCAGGCGACAAGAACTTGTATTGTTTGAAAATGTCATATCACAGAGATTAATGAAGCCAAAAGTAGCTTATACACTGACCAAAGAGAGTCGCTTATTATTTTGTCAGTGGATTGAAGATTTGAGACTTCTAGATGGCTATACTTCCAACTTGGTAAGATGTGTTAAAAATGGTCATATTACCGGATTAAAAAATCATGACTGTCATGTTATAATGGAAAGTCTTATGCCAATTGGATTAAGAGGTTTGTTGAATTCTAAGATTTGGGATTCGATAACAGATATATCATATTTTTTCCGAGACATGTGTGCGGTGACAACAGACTACGATACACTAAGCAAACTGGAAGAAGCTGTTGTTGTAATTATATGCAAATTGGAAAAAATCTTTCTGCCAGCTTTCTTTGACTCGATGGAACATTTGATATTACATTTTCTACATGAAGCCAAATGTGGAGGTCTGGTTCAGTTTCGATGGATGTACCCTTTTGAGAGATGCATGCAGAAATTGAAGAAAAAAGTCTGAAACAAAGCATCCTTTGAAGGCTCAATTGCTGAAGCTTATTTGCAATAATAAATTGATTTATTCTGCTCTCATTATTTTGAATCTGAATATCCCTCAAAATTTAACCGCATGGTCCAGAACGAGGGGAATGTTGATGATGATATGAATAATCAATTATCAGTTTTCAATCAGCCCGAACTTGGCTTTGGTGGAGTTCATGGTAGATGGATTCCAGATGATGAACATCATAGAGCTCATACATATGTTCTACTCAACTGTGAACAAATGTCATCAATTGTACAGTGAGTTCTCTTATCCCTTATTCTATAGATTCTGTTATAGTAAATTAATCATATTGTATTTGTAGGTTATATTATGATCATATTAAGAAACAATTTCCACAAATTACAGCAGCTGTCTTAGAAGAACGTCGGCAAAAAAATTTTGCCTACTGGTTTCAAAAACTAGTAACATGCATTCTTTTTTGGTTTTACATATAAATCAATTTATTACTTGTAATAGTGATAAATGTTTTACAAACCTTCAGGTATCTGTACATGCTGATAAAATTGATATTCGATTGCGTATTTTGAGTAGCCCACCATCCAAAATGGTTAAATCTTATAATGCATATGTGGTGAATGGTTATCGCTTTCATACACGTGCATATGGGGAATCAAAGAAAACCATGAATAGTGGTGTTTGTTTGAAGGGATAACATCATATAGATATTGAAGTTGACTTTTACGGCATTCTTGAAGAAATTATTGAACTGTGTTATTTGGGACAGAATTATGAAACAATGTTTAAATGTCGATGGCTGGATACTGAGAGAGGCCTTCGTATTCATCTGAATCATGGAATTGTTGATATTAAACATAAAAGTCTTCTTTTAGTAATGAACCATTTTTATTGGCTCATCAGGCATATCAAATTTATTATGAAAAATACTATTCTACTGAAAAAGAGTTGGATGATTGGTGGAGTATAGTAAAAGTTAAATCTCTAGAAAATCATTTTACTCAAACTAAATGTGGTTCCACTGAAGTGAAAGGAAATGAAATTTTTCAGGACACACCTCAAAAAACATCTTTTTCACAAAGTGACATGAATATTGAGGATGACACCCCACAGTTAAGGGTCGATAGTGATGATGTTGTCAATGATGTTACAATTGAAATTGAAATGACAAGAGATGATGACAGTGAAACTAATACGGAAATTGATGATGTTGATGAGGAAGATGAAGACATTGACATTGAAAACTATGAAGATGATGATCAAGATGAACATTGACACAGTAAAATTATGGTTTGAATTGTAACAAATATATATCTATATATAATAATTATTTTCAGCTGTTTTCTAATAACAATCATTTCATGTTTCAGATGGACTCGGAAACGTTTCGTCAGCTTCTGGAGGCTGATCTACCTATGGATGAAGAGTTTCTTGATTCATCTGACCCTCAGGTTGTTGGCACTATAGGGGGCACTCGAAAGGGGCGTGGTCTTGCTAGACTGATGATTCTAGATCCTATCTCGGAGCGACGTCCACCTCTTAGATTTTATGTGCACACGCGGTGGTACGGTAACCTGTGTATTTTAGTTATCTTTCATTATAATTTATTAATATTCTAATTGTTTGATTATTTGTTCTTTGTCCACATTTTTACACATATATCTATTGGACAGGGGAGCGCTATCTTGCGCAATTATTTTTCTCAGCCCTGGCTCACATGGGATCAGATTCCCGCTGATGTGCAGGCCGCCATGTTCGATCATTGGCTAGTACGTAACTAAATATTATTTATTTTGAAATTTAATTTATTAATAACTTTATATTAGGGTTTATGGTATCCCATCGATGAGAGAATGTGTGCCACTATCCACACGGCATGGGTGGTGTCTATGCGTGACCGTTTCCGTCAGTTTTTTCATAATTTGAGAAAGATGGCTGTGAAGAAAGCCGGAGTGACAGAATTTGACGAGTCCTATAGTGTCCACCGACCAAAGTACATTTCATCTCACGTTGTGGATGGATTATGTACACACTGGTTCGGTGGTGGGTTTCAGAGGAGATCTGCATTGGGTCGACAGAATCGGGGGAGACAATAGGTGACGCATCGAGCCGGTAGTCGTACATTCAGTGCGCATAGAGAGCGTCTGGTAAGTAATTTTTTTTTAATATTTTATACAACTTTAAATATAAGCAGTTTATTTTATATTCATATAGGAAGCCGAGCAGCCCGGTATTTCGGTGTTGGGCGTTTATCACAGGATATACACTGACCCGACCACTGGAGAGATTAGAGGTGACCGCCAGCGTCAGATTGTGATCAGTATTATTTTCTTTTCCGTTTGAAAATTAAATGCATATAATCTTTTCATTATTTTAATTTCTAATTGAAACTTAAGGAGTCATATGAGGTTGTGACCTCTCAGACACAGGCTGAGAGTCAAGACGAGACGGGTTATCAGACTAGTGCCCACCATTTTGATGAGATGGCATGGATGCAGGCGACCCAATATGGATTCGAAAAGGGCCATGTAGTTGGTATCGGCTCTCATTTGACTCCTGCAGCATATTATGGTACTGCTGCGATGTCGGAGTCTAGCTCGAGAGGAGCTCGTGGAGAGACATCATCTTCTGCCTCACAGTATCAGGAGCAACTGCGTGCTCAGAGTCATCTTATAGAGGATTTGTGTCAGGGGCAGGAGCAGATGTGTCAGCAGCACGATGAGGAGATGCATCGATGGCAGGAGCAGATACGTCAGCAGCAGGATGAGGAGAGACGTCAATATGAGGAGCAACATCAGGAGTATATGGAGTATATGCGTCGTCTGACTCATAGTTTAGGGATGGAGTTTACACCACCTCTTCCAGGTCCTCTAGGTCCTCTAGATTATCCACCCCTAGAGATTTTTTTAGATGTAATAAAGAGTTGAGTTCATAGTTTATTGTCATATTATTTATTTACAATTCCTCTTTCATATTGGTACGAATATTAGGTGATTTAATTTGTTTTTATTTTTTTCAATATATTATTACTTATTAGTATTATTTTTAATGTCTTCTTATTTTAGTAATATTACTTTTAATATTTTATATTTATTGTTAATATTGAGAAGTTTATAATTTTATAATTTTATTAATATTAATAATATTAATATAATTTTTTCATAAATATGTATGTTTATTTTAATAATAATATTATTATATTAATTTTTTATATTAATAATATTAGTACTATTATTATTATTTTTTGATGTTAATATTTCATAATATATAATATAATATTATTTATATTCATATTATTATTATTATTTGATATTAATATTTCATAATTATATTATATATATTTTTTATTATTAATATTATAATAATATAATTTATTTATATTATTAATATTATTATTATTATTATATAGATAGTTTAATAATATTATTATTATATTAATTTTTTATATTATTAATATTAGTATTATTATATTATATTATATTATTCATATTCATATTATTATTATTTTATATTAATATTTCATAATTATATTTTATATATTTTTTTATATTATTAATATTATTATTATTTTTATATAATATTATACGATTTGTATTAATTATTTTATTTTATTTTTATTTTTTTTTAAGATTTGCGATGGGTACATTTGCGACGGGAATTCCCGTCGTAAATGTTTTTTCCAGTACCATTAGCGACGGGATGAATACACGTCGGGAAAACCATTCTGCGACGGTCCGTCGCAAATACTTTCGTCGCAAGTATTTTTTAAAATTTCGCATTTGCGATAGGATTCCGACCCGTCGCAACTAATATATCTGTGATGGCTCGTCGCAAATACATTTTTTATATATAAATGAAAACTTATTTGCGACGGGGGACAAATACCGTCACAAATAGTTTTGTTGCGACGGGACCATCGCAAAAACACCTATTTGCGACACCGTTTTTGGCAATGGGCGATTTGCGACAGGATCCCGTCGCAAATATTCAGTTTTCCTTTAGTGTTTGGTCTTACTGGGCCCTCTATATAAAACCTCTAGCGGCCTCACCAAAAGACAAAACAAGAACACGGCCACTCCCACTTGTGGAATCTTTACTGAGTATGGATGGTTAGCTCTACTGAGGTATATTCCCATAAAAATACCTCAGTCATCCAGATATACTCATCTCAACCATAAAGAAAAATAAGGCTCCAACCTCAAATCCATTACCAAGATTTACAAAGAAGGATCAAAGCATAACTCAACGAACATGAGTGCATGCTCCATGAGCTGCCTATCCATAATGGCACCTGTTTGAGAGTTGTACTCCATCAAGTATAACTCAACCATTACTAATGTTACGTCCGAAAGAAAGTTCTCCATTGAGAACATTCTGCTAGAACTGCCTCTAGTGCCCGAGAATAGAGGCCTCATTGTCATGGTTTTGCGCACGAGGAAAGACCAAGGAAAATTAAGTGAAAAGTCCCACTAATCGACACTATGTTCTGTTGTGGGAGCACTACTCCTGTCTAACACATGATATCTGAGTCTCTCTAGTAAGAAATGGCCCGCACCTCAGTCCGTCGAAGGAACACTAACTTCTAACTTGGTATCAACGAAATCAAGCAGAGGTCCCCGCTCCTTGTAATTGTGTCATGCAGTTGAGGGATCTCCAACTCCCATGATGGACCCTCTCCCCGTCACTATTTAAAGATAGGGGAGTACTACCCCATAAATAAGGACCCACACCCTAACTGACAGGTGAGTACAACTCTGATAGTTTGTTCATTGTGGGGGACATAGACCCTAGTACGTTAAGGGAGTACTGACCACAGGCTAGAGGACCCACACCCTGGCACGGCAGGGGAGTACCCACTCTGTTGGAACAAGGTGTAAAGAGGACCTGCACCCTAAATCGACAGGGGAGTAAAACTCGGTGACTAGAGTACCAATTCCCTGGTAAGGTAGAGGAGTAACTGACTTTTTCACAATATCTAATATGGGGGGCCCGCACCCTAGTACAGTAGGGGAGTACTGACACCAGGCTAGAGGGCCTGCTCCATGGCATGGAAGTGGAGTATTGACTCTGTCATAGCACTACATAAAGAGGACCCGCACCCTGGGTCGACAGGGGAGTACGTACTCCAAATATAGTGGACCCGCACTCTACCTGGTTGGGGAGTACCTGACTCTTTATGAGTTAAGTATAGAGGACATGCGCCCTAGTCCAATAATAGAGTAGCGACTCCAAAGATATAAGAACCTACTCAGAGGAAAATGAACCTGCACCCATGACGTGGGGAGTCCCGTCTCTACTGGAGCAGAGGAGTAAGGAATACTCACACCTTGAGTCATGAAGGGAGTATTTGTTCTAACTCTCACCATAAGAAACACCATATTTCTTCTCCTCATTCTATCATTCATACCTTGACATCCACTAAGTTCCAAAAATAAGTGACTGAAATGACCACCATGGTATAATGGTTCCAAAATGATAGACGACGCGTCAATCGAACGCCCGGTTTGTAAGTTATAGGCATTTTAGTACCGAGGGCCTAGTAATATTCATGTTCGATCCAATCCAGTCATACATAAAAATTCTCTAAAACTCAAGTACAGTAACCCAAAAGGACTGCCTCATCCCAGAGGTTCTATCACTGCAGACGGTTAATCAAATGACATCTGGTTTAGAAGATAAGGCCCTTTAAGCGTAACTGGATCGAAATGGGTCTGGGTCCGGTCTGACCTGGTCAGACCGACCCAAACCGACCAGTTGTGGGCCGATCCAACCTGCTTGGTCGACTTGATCAAGAAGGTCCACCTGGCGGCGTGGCCTGCCAGGCTCACCCCTACCTGTCGTTGCGGGCTGGTCCGCTTCTCCTATGACATGGCATAGCTACGTCCGGCACCTGCTCACATGACAGGGCCCACTGGTTGTGTCCCCTATCAGTGCTAGTCTCCATCCCCTATCCTTTGGGAGGCAGTCTTGGGGTGTGTCATAGTACGGGCCCTAGGAGATGGTTCATGACAAAGTGGTATCATAGGTTCACTAGAGAATCCTCTAAATTTCTAATCCACATTTCCCCAACACGGCAATCAATAAATAGGACCATGTCTCATTGTTCCCATTATGATGTGATGTCACGGCGTTACACTGTTTCCTTTATGTAACAGCATCGCTATTACGCACCATTAAAGCGTCGTTACACTGCGAGTTTAATGATCCAATTATGAGCCTCACTAATGCGCATCATCATCGCCATGTCGTTGCCCCATAGCATCGCCATCCTCCACTCAAAAGTGAGAAAGAAAATAAAATAATCATATTAAATTATTTTTTTATTTTTCTCCAATATTCTGAAAAATAATTTTTTTGATCGGCCGTTGTCGGCCGAAGTTAATTCATTTCTAGGTGAATCACGGTGTTCTAAATTCAATAGTGCCCTTCGATTTTTCATCCAAGCGACTATTCAAAAGAAAGAAAATCCAACTCACACATTTACTGAATGTACCTTAAAAAAGTTAAAATTTTTGTTTTGGGCTATCCAAACCTCGGAATCATGTGCCGTAGAATTTTACAGTCTCGGAATAATTCCATACAAATAAATTGATAAATTACTCAAACAATCCGAGACATTAAAATGGGTGTACCTAGATAGCACTTCAATTCATTGTGTGTTGATAAATTATATATGATCTTAGAGGGTACAATGGTTGCCCAAATATGAGGGTACACGAATATTTATCCCAAGACCAAAGATGATGGTACATAGGTGTCCAGCCCAACCCCAAGGAAGAGGGTACATCAGTGTTTATCCTAACCCCAAAGATGATGGTATATTGTTGTTAATACAAAACCCAAAAAATAGGGTTCACGAGTGGTCATCCCATGACCAAAGTAGGTATACAGGTGGTTGTCCTAAGCATAACTTGTTATGAACGTCTTGGTGGGTGGCCTTACCATAATTTTTTCAATGATTATGTGTATGCCACAAATTCTATGTCGTACGCACTATTGAATCATGTTCATTGATTTCCTTATGACTCATGTCTTATGACCTAACAATATTTATTACATGACACATGATTATGATCATTGATACAACTGTTATGGTTTTTAAATTTCATGTTCATGTTCTCATACTCTTATATTCATTTTTTGATTACGTATCTCCCTTTTTCCCTTATTGAGAGTCTAAGAACTCTATTTATTATGTTTCATTTCCCCAGTTAATAAGGATATGTATTATGTATGATATGTCGAATAAGGGTGATAGCTAAGAATAATATATTGGGAGATGACATATCTCACATATGGTCCACTGTTTATGTTTCAATGTTTCATAATTTATTAAAGTTCTTATGAGTGTAGTTATGTAATGAAATAAATATTCTGAAAAAATGAGGAAATATCTATGAATGAAAATACTAGAATGTTTCATGATTTAGACATCCTATAAGTAATTGTTCCTAAATTGTTTTTCTAAATAATGATTAGTGTTTCTCATAATATTTATTTTGTCTTAGTCAATAGATGGAACCCAAAGGAATCGAGTTAATAAATAATTTAATGGAAAATTAAATGATTTTCATTTAAAGAAAAAAAAATTATGGTAGCTAAAATGAAAAACCTCTGTGTTATTATCCCACAACATTTTCAAGATATGAATCATGGTGAACATAAAAACAATAAAAGGATGGAAAAACACTTTTTTTATTCCCTCCTGAGGCAGTGTCCACTTTATTTTTGTGGTTTCATTGATCCTTTTATTGTTGGGAAATGGATCAGTTCCATTGAAAAGATATTTTCATTCTCCATTGTTTAGAGAATAAAAAAATACACTTTGTAAGTTTACCATCTATAAGGTGAATAATATCAATGGTGGAATATTATCATGAATATGAGGTCAGATTATGAAATGTACTCCATGTATTGGGATGAATTAAAGAATTTATTATTCAATAATTAATTTTCTCATATTCTAAATTATTTGATGGATAAGGAATTACTAGAGATTATGAATAAGGTTTATGGATCTATTTTTTTTATAAAAATAATTTTACAAGACTTACGAGGTACTATTCGGGTATTATCATTCATCCTGAAAGTCCGATTGACTCATTCTTCAGTGACTTAAAACCAAATCTCCTAAGTGATTTAGCCATAAGGGATATCACTTACTATGAAGAGACTTTTATATGTTTTATAAAATTTGAAATAGAAGTGGGATTTACATGTCATTATCATGGTTTTTATGAGAACAACAAAATGGAATTCAAAGGAAAATTTAAGAACCATGGAAAAAAAGAATTTAATATTTTCTTTATACTAAAATTATTGGAAGAATCATGGAGAGAATTATTTTAATGGGACTAATAAATGTTTTATGTGTGTAAAGTAAGGTCATCAAGGGGATTAATTCTGAAATGATGGGAAAAATTTAGTTAATGATGTGAATAATGAGAAATCCACATACAAGCCACCACCCTCGATTCAGTGCTTAAATTTCAAGGATATTTTGAATTATTCTAACAAGTTACCCAATCCAGGGACTAATGAGGATGATAATCCACAACCAACATTGAATAAAAACAATAAAGGTAATTATTATTCTATTATAATGGATGAAGTGAACCATGATAAATAGGTAACACTTATCCTTCCTACATATTAGGTAATTTCATGTTTAATTCTGTATTAATGAAAACCAATAGAAATATTATTGTTCATTCTATATTTTGGGAGAATAAAATTTTATTTGAATGGATGGACTATGTACTAAGGATAACCTAGAATATTCAAATGTTTTTAAAGTTGTGAAAATAGGAGATATTACGGGGCTTATGCGTGAGCTTTCCTAAGATACCCGACCTAGTAGATGGGCAAGGTGATGGTGTGTTTTATGGATTACACCTTAGAGGAGGCCCATATTTGGGGACCAATAGGAATATATCACATTTATATATATATTAAGGAATGTTCATGGATTGCACCTAGGATAATTCCTACATTGATTAGTCTAAGAAGAGTATTTGAGATTGGACTCATGATTCATGATGAAGCCAAAATGAGGCATCTAAACTTAACGTGTTTGAAGGAATCCATGTGGAAAGATTTTTATATGATGAAATATGATATAACCAAAAAAATACATCTCAACATAAGGAATTTGAAGGAATGTTTGGGGGATTAAACCTAGGAGTATTATCATGTATTGACTCACTCCTCATCCACTAATTCATGTGGAAACACTCATAAGAGAAATCGTAGGAGAATTTTTTCTAATGAGCTAAAATAAATAGGCGATTTACAAAAGAGGATGCTTAAAATTAATAACTATGATTAATTTACAAATTAAGTTATATTAAGGAATGGAAATGTATTACACCTAGGAGGATTCCCATATGGATTAATAAAAATTTTCATATAATTGTAGACTCATGATGCATGATGAATCCAAAAATAGGTATCTCAACTTAAAGATTTTAAAGGAATCCATGTAGATATATATAAACATGAGTAAATAAGATAAAACCCACAAAATTAGTCATCTCTACTTAAGTTGTTTGAGGGAATTCTTAGAGGGTTACACCGAAGAGGATTCCCATGTATAGACACATTCTTAATCTACTGATAAATGAGGAAGGATGATCACACTAATAAGATAATTTTTTCTATGAGCTAGAACAATTCGGGGCTTACACCAAATTTGATGCCCAAACATAGAGGACTATCTCAACTCTAAGTGATTATATAAGGATTATGCATAGGATCTATCCGACTAATAACCTAGAAGAATATATCCAATTGAGGTTAACAAATGATAACTATGAGGACAATCTCAAATCAATGGTGTTTTAGGAATCCAAGAGGAGTATATTGACTCAAGGAAATTATGTGGGGCTTATGTGTTAATGTTTCCCAAATTTACCCAACCTTATTAGTGACTCGTGTGAAGGTATGGAGAGATATGAGCTTATACCTATGAAGGTTTCCTTGAATGACTCCATCCCCCCAACCTTATTTTCTGGTCAAAATATAAGGAATTGAGTTTGTTAAGGTTAAGGCTTACACCTAGTAGGTGGAACAAGTTGTTATGGTTGGGGATTACACGTACAGAGGAGGAATATGAGGGAAACTTGGAGGAATATATAAAATCTAGGTGTATATGGAATGGGTGGTTTCCAATATGAGATACCTAGGTGAGTTTTTATTTATCCCTAGTATAATTCCCTTGGAAAATGGGTCCCATAAGTTGGATGACTTAGGAAAAAAGGCTTCCCAAGTGGGATTCCTTGTGCGAATGGTCTCCCAATGGGATTCCTTGGGTAAAGGGTCTCCCAAATGGAGTGCCTTAGGTGAAGTATCACCCAATTTGAGTACCTTGTGAGAAGTATTTTCCAAGTGATGATTCACTCAAGTAAGGGGGATTTCTAAGTGTGTCACCCATGTAAGGAAATATTCCCAAGTGAGGGTCTCCCATGTGGGATGCACAAGTAAAGTTGATCACGTAATTGAGATTTTTCTTAATTATATTTTCATAGTGAGGGTTGGGTGAGACTCTACTCATAAGGAACCAAATAACCCAAGTGTTTTTTCCTAATGGAGATCTAGGAGGTGGCTTCAACCTAGTGAGGGTCACCTAGGTGGCTCACCCTAGAAAGGGAAAAATGGGAACCCCATCCTAGTAGAGGTATGGAAATGCTGGTTTTCCCAAGCATGGGAGAACTATTTGGGTGAACAAGTAGGGTGAATAAATATCTTATGATTTTCATCCACTATTATTTAATCTATCCTCCAAAAAATAGATTTGGGGTCCATTTATAGAATGACTTACGTACCTGGGTGCGAGATCTGGGTGAGAAACTTCTACAAGATGGGCTAGTCTACTTGGAGAGATACATGCATGAGATAGGAGAAGGATTTGGGAATGATACCTTTTTGAGGTGGGATAAGGAGTTGGGAAATAATCTTTTATGAGATAATGGAATGAGCTAGGTGTTCAGCCAACATGATAACTCGAATCCCTTTACAAAAAATATATAATGTCAAATAGCTATTACTTTTCATTCATAAGTCTATTTTAACACCATAAGCAGTCAAATAAAATCCTAAAAATTGATCCACACCCATGGATATAGATTACATACATTATTAAGATGTTCTATGTTTCCAAAAAGTACCAAGAATACCCTAAAAACATGTTTTAAATCATCGATACTTTTATCGACAATTTTTGAAATCAATGACCTACACACAGAGGGAGTTTCTCACCACCATGCCACCGGATTGATAAATATTTCTAAGGAATATTCATCCCTCAATGTGTTAATAGTCTTGTGCCACATAGAAATATAATATGATTCTTCTTCTATAATGGATACACATTTCTACTCACACTTGGAAAAAGTTTTATATGTGAGGATAATTTTATGGGTTGTGTGTAGAATTTTTAAATGACGATGACAATTTTAGAAAAAAAAATAAGTATGTCTATGTGTGAAACAAGTTTTCATATATATATATATCATGTGTGTGTGTGAAAACACACACACACATGAAATAGTATATTTTTAGGTTGAATGTTTCAAGCCAACATAGAGATCCATTAAAAATAATGTATTTGTTCAGTGTCACTTCGTGTGGTCCTTAATGATGAGAGAAGAAGACGATGATGACATTATGGTTGGGGTATTAAAAAGAAATAGTGTACTTTTGTAGAACTATTATAAAAATGAATTGATAAATGATATCTTATTCAATACTAAAAATATGATCATTGAGAAAGGTCAACTAGAATTTGAAAATAAAAAAATGGTTCGGGAGGCTACATGGTTCTAACTAATGTTACGTGACATATGGAATATATTTTCAACCACTTGATGTGGAGAGATTATCCTTAACATATATATGATTGATATAAATATGTGTGTTTTTGTGTATTGGTAAATATAAATATTAAATTAACTTATTCTCAAATATAAATTATACTCATACAAACACACACATCAGGAATTGATGAGAAAAAAAATATATGAAAAAAATAGATTGGGTGGCCACAGGGTTTTAACCCTTTTCACCAAACCCATACCACATCCTTTCAAACACTCAACATATATTGTTTATCCTTTACATATATATGATTAATATAAACATGTCTTTGTGTAAATATACACATATACTTAACATATTCTTAAATATAAATTATACTAACACACACACAACCTTAACTTATAATTATATATAAAGGTTTGAATTAAACTTATATATACATATTATTTATTTATATATATTATACTTATATATATATTATGTATTTATATATTATCATATTTTTATTTAATTAAATTATATTTATATTTTTACATATTTATTCATACTAATTTATATTTATATATATTCAAATAATTTTTATTTTTATTTTGAATTTATATATTAATTTCATGTATAAATACATTTATTTATTTATTTATATTAAAATTATATTTCATGATAGACATGTACACCTATAATTATATTATTATAAATATAATATATATTATATAAAGTATAAATTATTATAAATTATTATAAAAATTATATATATATATATAGATTATATATATTATATCATATTACCTTACAAACAGATACACATGAATATATATATACAAATATATACTTAAATATGACTTAAATACATAAATACACAAATATAAATGTGGAAAATATAAATAATATATTTATATATGTATACAATTATTTAATTATAATACATATATATAATTAAATATGTGTGTTTGTCCATATATATGTATATACACACAAATATTTACTTGAATATATATATATATACCTTTGTGTGCATAAACCCACACAAAGACATATATATATATATACTTAAATATAATTTTTTATGTAAATAAAAAACCAATCATTATATATATACTTTTTCAGTGCCAAAAACACATTCTGAGAAAGAACTTCTCTTATTAGATATTGTTTTTAGTACTGATAATGGGTGACCTCAATATTATAGAATTAAATATATATGAAAGTGTTTTCTTCATATATGATAATTTAAAATTATCATATATATAATTTTACAATTTAAAAAAGATATATATTTTTTTTATAATTTTTTAAATATATATAGAAATATGTATGATGATTATTTATTTAACTATCCTATATTTCATATATCTGATATTGTATATGATGATTATTAACTTCAACTATCATATATTACTTGTATAAATAAATTATATTTCTTCTTCTCCAGTAGCACCACTAGAATAGAGAGTGTGGGGGGAGTGGGAGAGAGAGACACTAACTATAGCATCACAAATAATAACTTCTAGAAGAAAATAACAAATTAGTTTACATCATTAAAATAAAATGATTATTATAGAAAATGATATATACTTACAAAAATTACTATAAAATCCAACGGATCGTATTACTACACTGAGAGGGGTGGATTAGTGTAGAATTTTATTTTTAATAATCTGTATTTTTCTTCAAATAATACCCTCTTGCTGCTTAGATCATCACTCTCTCACAAGAATATTATACTCTCAACCATGCATGATAATGCAGAAAATAAACAGGACAATCCACATCAAAAGTTTTACTAGGTTTGGACACAACGTGTGAGATCTCTCCTTTCTACATATAGTGACTATCCTAGATGAATATTTTATACTATAAGTAACTCACAAACTTATAATGGGTAGAGAGGAATCTTCATCACCTACAGATTCACAATATGCTAATGGTTATAATGAGTCAGAAAATGAGACAGTTCACTTGAAGCTCTCATTTTCCTTAGAAACTAATATAGATATTCTCTATAATCCTTAAAAATTTTGAAGATACCACATTAAATTTTATGGTATTTGATGTACATTTACCCTCTATTACCAATCTCAAATATCATTCATGAATCTCTATTTTTCAACAACAAGAAAAAAAATTAAGTGTTGAAGACTTATGCTTGGAATTCAAAGTCTTACACTAAGACAATACTTTTGATGAAAGTCCTACATTGGGTAAAAGAATTATTTCCAATGCTTCAAAGTATTATTCTCACACACATGAAGTCTTATGATATGAAAATACTTATGTTTTCTAAAGTCTTATGATAACAACTCAAATAATTACATTGGCCCTCAAAGTCTTACATTGGCTCTCAAAAGACTTATTCTCCTACCAAATCCATAAGATGATAAATTCATATGATCTGAATTAATGTATTACTATAAAATCTGATGTTGAAAATTCATATTAATGGATAATGTGTCTTACACTCAGTTTCTTTAACATTTTTTCTACCTTATCCCAAAGGCATAAGATGTTCCAAAGTTTTTTGATGGTCTTTAGAAATTTTATATGACTTTGAACTCTCACAGAACATCTTCAAAACATCTCCGACTCTTTGAAATCAATTCTATAACATTTCAATTAATTAAAATATTTTCTTTGTAACACCTAATTATTATCAATAATGGATGGAAACCTATGTTAACCTTTGAAAATTTCATCAACCAATAAAAGGCCACAACCTTTTCTCCCTTTTGTATCTGTAAGTGAAAGTATTCAACTCTTTCAAAAAATATAATTAGAATCATTAATTCATAGACATCCTCATATGATAAGTATATTGCACCACACTACTGGAGAAGGTAATGTTTTTAGAGAATTTCATCCCTCTCTTATAAGAATGTGTGAAAAAGTGACTTAAATGAACTCCCCTCCAATTATATTCCTCCCCCTTATTCAATATTGTCCAAACTATGGTGGGGAAGTATCTTTTAAAATAACTTTAATTGATTGTGGAAGTTTGAACATGATACTTTATATTCAAGTCATGAAATTTATCCATTTTTAATTCCATGGTAATGATATCTAAAACTTTGTCTTCTGTGATAATAAACATAAGCCTTTCATCACCATTCAACACATTTTCTTTTATGAAGTGATACCTAAGAAAAATGAATTTAGGTCTAGAGTTATAAAGAGGATACAAAGAATAATCTATAGAACTTTTATTGTAATAGGAAATATATTATGGTATATCAACTTCATTTCTAAAATAAACTAGCTGAATATGAATCCAAATCATATGTATATATTCTTGGGTCGTTTATGTGTACTCATCTTCATTTATTCATAATTCTACTAAACCAAGCTTATTATTATTCCATTCTACAAAACTCTCACTAAGAAAAAATGTTCCACCAAAGTTTGATTCCAATCAAGAAAGTCACCATAATAATTAGAATAAAAAACCTTGTAAGGTAAAACCTAAAATAGATCTGTACAATAGAGTGAAACACAATGTACTATTGATATATATGATGATTATCTTGGCTGTAAATAGGTGGTAATCTTTGAGATCACTCTAAAATCAGGCACACAATGTCACAATGAACATAATGTTAGTTATGGATGTTGTAAGGCATAGATCCCATTGAATTATTCTATTCCAAACCACTTCAACAATTCCCTAGAGTAATTTCTTGAGATAGAAAAATATACTCAACTCCTTGAATGACTTTTAACCCTATAAAGCAAGACATGAGACCCAACATGTAAATTTTGTAATTTCTTTTGATATCCTCATAAAATTATTCATAAAGATACTATTTTTACCTAAAAATGATTTCCTCGCCATATACTATAACGATGAGACTACCTATGGAAATATCCATTACACAAAGATTACTATTAATTTTTCTCATTGAAAACTCCTTGAGTTTCAATCATCCTTCAAGCACTGTGGATTTATGAAAGATAACCCTAGTTGCATGGTTTCGTCCTCAATGCCCATCGATTGATGAGTTCGAGCGATTTTCCTCATAATCTTGGGAGCTATAGGCATGCACAGTTGTGGGTCTTCTTGATCAGAGATATATAATAATCTGTTTTGGCTCAGAGGTGGATTTGATTGTGTCTTGGTCTCGAGCTCCTCGAAGATTCAATGTCTCTACATTCTTTTTTTGTTGTAGCTTTGATTTTCACATGCAATGTGATCCCACAACAATTTCAACATGGGTAAGTCTCCCTAGCCTACCTCTTTCTTTCCAAAATCCCTCGATTTTAACTGCAATCGGCAATATGATCGGTCGTTACTTATGTTCATATCATCAGACTGAGGTGGTGTGTCACTCAATTTGTCCACAAATCTATGTGGAGGTTGATGTCTCAACACCATAGGTAGATTTTGTTCAGATCATGGATGTCAAGGAGTTTTGCTGGAGGCAGGGTGTCATCTTTGAGTCTTGGATGCGCTATTGCGTCGCATGCTTCCAATTTGGTCATCTGGAACTGGTTTTTTATAGCGTACAGTTGGTTGGTACTTCACGGACGGTTGAAAGGAGAAGCTCTGATGGTGTTTTTGATATTAGATTGGACCCATTACTGGGCACGGAAAACTCTGGTGATCCTATGATATTTCTGGAGAATGTGAATGAAGGCATGGGTGGCCTTGTGTAGTGTGGTGTACTTGAAGTTTATAATGATCGGGGTGATTAGGTGGGAAGCCTCTGCCTCAGCAAAGCAATTCTGGGTACAGGCACAGAGCGGGAGGTGCGACAGTCCTTTCACACAGAGGTGAGCAAGCATTATTGTGTAGTGAAAGAGGTGCGGGAGTCACTCAATCCATCATTGCAGCAGGTCTTTGAGCAGATAAAATGTGGGCTTGGTGTTGAGGACCTACCTTTGCTAGAGGCTTCTACTGGTCATGTGCAATAAGTAGGTGATAGACTAACTAGAGAAGTAGGAATGACTGAGGTACATAGTGGACAGGTCCTCTCAGGTAACAGGATCGTGGTCTTAGAGTAGGATGTGCCACCCACTATGATGGTTGATCTATTGGTGCATGAATCATTGAATCTTCATATTGGTTCTAGTAGTCCATAAAAGGTTGTAGTTGTTGTCTCAAGGATGGGGACTTTTGAGGACCTTGGAAAAGAGGTTAACCCTCAATGTATTGATCTGATTGATCATAATAGGCACTCTTAGATGATTGGAGGTGAGTATCTGAAAACCTTAGAAGGTTTCTTGGTGAGGCATGATGGTGGGTGCATAGGTTTCATCCCTGTTAATCTCACTGGTAAACAGGGGAACGTAGCTGACAGTGGCAAGGATAATGACTGATGGGTTGCAAGACCTTCTTACAACGATATTGTTCAAGGTGGTTGGAATATGTTGTCTGAAAGTGTAGGTGTGGTGACTGATCCACCAAAGTGGAGGCCATGAAAAGACTATTCATAAATACGGAAGTCGGAATCCACCAGGTCCTCATCCAGGAAGGAAAAATGGGATGCCCCTAATTCAAAAAAGATCCATGTGATCTAGAAATAAAATAAGGAGAAATGCTCTGTGGAGAAAATGGAACTCGGACGGATGTATTCCAAGGTTCTTAAGCCATATGATACGAACTCTAAGTGAGATTAGGCTAATGCATAGGATGCGGCTTATTATGGATGTAGTGAGGATTTTGATTACTATGATATGTAGTTATTCTTTTCTAATTGGAACAGATATTTGGATGTGGATGGGCTATATGTTTGTACTCTCACTCCTTGCCTCCTATACTATTATTTTATTTTAATAAATGGACAAAGGCCTTCCTAGGACTAAGTGTTCTTGGAATTTTAGAGTTCCAAAATTCTTTTAGTGGTATTATAATTTTCAGTTCATTGTATAAAATATGTAGTGTATTTTCTCTATATTTGATCAATATCTTCATTAATTTCAATAATCTTGTCATTGTGTTCTACTACCTCATTAATAGTATAAGGTTAAGCATGTTAAATAAGTGTTTTTTTGTTTTCTAGAATCATCCTTATTCATGTTTGGATAGGTATATAATATTGGATAATAATTTTATTAGATTTAAAATGTTTCCTCAACCTATGATGTATGTTCCCCCAGTTATCAGTCCCTACTTCCCCACTGATAACATTTAAATCAACATCAATGACAATATTATTTTTACATCCTACTCACTAATCTTTTGTTCAAAATTTTACATGTTTTTAACCCTAGTAAATTCAATATCAAGTTCCAAAATCACATATATATACTTCTTATTTACAATTAATTTAAAATATAAACATTCTTTCACCTTATTCTTGTTTTTTCTCCAGTATTCGTAACCATGTCCATTCGAAAGATACCTTTGAAGGGTTCATTCTTCAACCATTTATTCTAAATTTCCTAGCTTTTTTTCTTTATCTTTATCTAACATGGGATTCCAAATAATTTGAAGTATTTTATAGTTGGTTTTTAATTGTGTGACATCTCAAATGGAGTCTTGTTATTATCAATTCTAAAAAACTCTTTTTAGGATATCCATTATACTAGAGAAAAGTTATCTTCAAAATAACTTTTGTAGTTTATACTCAGCTAGCATGGTTTTGTCAATTTTCTGAATACTTTTATGTTTTCTTTTATCCATTCAATTATTTGGAGGAGTGTATGGTGTGCAAGATTTACATTTTATACCATTAATTTATTGGAAACTCTTAAAATCATTTCCCGTGTATTCTTTTCGATTGTCTAACCTTATCATTTTAATGTAAACACCAATCTCTTTTTACACTCTTCCTATGAAAAAAATTGAATATTTGAATAGCCAATTATTTTTTTATGAAGATTAGATTTTTCTTACGGTTGTAGTAATCTCTAAATTTAACAGAATACATATTACCATTTTTCTACTTTTTCCTCATGGTACCACATACATCTAAATATAGAAATTCCAAAGGTCTAAAAGACTGTACGTCCATCTTCTTATTTGTATCTTGAGTTTAAGAAGGTCTATAACTATTTCATTATTTTAGATCATACTCATATTTAATTGTAAATTATGGAAAGGTCTCTTATTCCATAAGTCATTTTCAACTAGGGCACTAATGTAGCATGGGTTGGATGACTCACTAATCTAAAACTAGTTTCCACTTATTCATTAACCTCTTTTAATAATTATTTCATCCTTCGAATTTATCAAAACACATGAGTTATTATGAAATATAACTTAATTCCCCTCATCTCATAGTTTTCTAAAAATTATCAAGTTAATATACAACCCTTCCAAAAACTATAAATCATTTTACTTGAGTCCCTTTACCTCGATCTCTACAGTACCACTGTAACACCCCAAGATATTTAAAAAAGGAACATCATGTTCGATAGCGAGTATGACACTAAACATAAAGGTTAGAAAAGAATATAACATCCTTATACCTTATGATTCATTTCTTTTTAAATACATTCAACCTTTGGGATATCTTGTGATTCACACAACACTGATTTTAAAAAGAACAAGATACTCTATTAAAGTAATGTAATTTAAAGATGCACAGTATAACATAGTTTTTTGTTAGAGGGTATGAATATTAATAACTAAATTATGATAATTTTATTATTTAAACATGTATAAAATAAATTTAGTTGTCATATATTTATTTTAAATAAAATAAGAATGATTTGAATGTAGAAGAAATGTTTTTGTAAAACTGTATTTTTTTAAAGGAGGTTTAGTCACGCTTTAAGAAAATAATTCATAATTAATTTTTACCAATTTTAGAAAAATTATTTGAAAATATAAACTTCATTTTGAAATCATAATATCAAAATTATCTTATATATTGTTTTTTTGTCTTTTTCTTAAATGTATCATTTTTTGATGAATAGTAAAACAATACTAAATTTTAATTGAAAACTTACATTGAATTTAAATTGTTCATAAAAATAAATTATATTTTAAATTGTTTTTAAAGTAATATTATTTAAATTATATATCTATTAATCTAATTTATGTAATTATAATTATTTTCATATTAAATTTTGATATAAAACCATTGTAAATGTTTGGACATTTTCTATATAGAAACCCCACTTTCTCATCGCATCTAGGGATTAATTTTAAAATGAAAATTTTAATTTATGTGAATGAAATATTTATAAATAGATTTAATATTTGGAATCATCAAAATTTATATTATCTTATAATTTCATCTGATATTTTTACTATAATGAATATTAAAACACCGTAATAAAATATTTACCATGATTAAGGTAAAAAAATGTTTACTGGGGGTTAAAATAAGAAGAAAGGGGGAAAAATTCCTAAAACTTTTCCAAACACCATTTTCTAGACATATTTATACCTTATAATGTATAATTATTGATAGTTATACATTTTTAACCCATTTTACATGTTAAAAAGGTGGGCACATCTGTTTCTTTTCAAAAGTTGCATGTGTTCCTCTCACCTCACTTATAAAGGTCTCCCCTTATCCTCTCTTCATCACAGATTAAAAACCTTTTTATTCAGAAAATATATTCCAAAATAACATACCAACTTGAATGACCTCATCCTAGAATCATTTTTTCATAAATCTATTCTAGTAATACATTATGTATAATTCTGAAAAGGTGGTCTGATTATTGGTAAAAGTCATAACTGTACATTTTTGTGTTATTTAGTCTCCCCCTCCTTCAAAAATTATTCATTTATACTTATATAATACAAAATATCTATTATATACTTATATTTTATTATTTTAAGTGAATTAATTGTATCCATATACTCTTCCCCAAATAATAAATGATAACTTTTCTCGTGTGTACGACAGAGTATCGCCTTGCGAACAGATGTGACACATTTTCCATAAACACCTATCACAATTGGTTATGATGATTCATATAAATTATATATATTATTTTTATAAAATAATTATATCTATTTAGTCATTATATAATATATATATATATACCTTCTTAATTACCATTATTTAGGTGATACAGTAATGTCACTCATGAGTATGACATATTACCACCTCGTGAAGTGATGTGACTCATTTTTCACTAATAAATTACATGAAAGATAATAAGGATAAAGTTAAATAATATAAGTGATATATATGACATATTTATTATATTAATTGAATATTTATCCCTATTAAAAGATAATATGTCATTTTATTTCGTACCTTTTCACTTAATGAAAGATGATAATGTTGTTCATGTATGTGTAGACCACCACCTTCACAAACTGATGTGAATCTCTTTTTATAACAACACCACATGGATGAAATATAAAACTATATTTAAAGAAATAATATTTTATTTGTTATGTTATTATAATTTTTAAGTATAATATATTACTTACCTCATTTCCATAATTATCTAGGAAAAATGGAAACGTTTTTATTGCGTATGTACGACCTACCATCTCTATAATCAAAATATACTTCATTTCTCAAAAATATAAATCATTATTCGAATCAAAGTTATAATTAATTTATAAATATTATAATTATTTCATGATAATTATTCTCGAGACATTAAAATAATGACCTCTTATATAAATACTGTACCTACCAAATTCATTTTTGACCCATAAGTCAAATATCATCGAAACAAATAACGTAAATTTAATATTATGTAATTTCGTATAAAATGAAAATAATTGAAATAAAAGTAATAATAAAAATGAAAATGTTTATTAAGAAATAAAATAATTAACATAAGTATATTATTATGTAATTCAAAGAACGTATGTGACGAGTCGGACTCAAGGTAAGGGTTTATTTTCTCACTTTTACTTCCACGAGATATACACCATATTAACAAACCATTCATTTTTGTGGTTTAAATACTACACCTTTTGATTTTTTATATCCTAAATATATTTACCTTTATGGTAATTAATTTTTCATTTGATTTTATTTCTTGAATTTGGATTATGATTTTGAAGTTACCAAAGTGCTTTGGCTTTATTTCACAATCTCATCATTAATCGTGATTGTTTTAGTTTAAGTCTTCCTTGGGGTACTTATTCGATACTTACATTTTAAAATCAACATATTTTCTCCCCAACTAGTTATTCATGATATTTTTTCAATAAATAGTACCATTTTTTCACTCTTTGGTACTTAATATGATTAAGAAAATGTTTACAACTTTATTACTCTCTTCGTTCGAAAGTCATATTTCCTCTAAAATAATGTTTTCTAAAAATGTTTTCAAAAATGATTAAAAATTGTTAAAATGATTTATTAAATAATTATTAACAGATTTTTTAATTTTGAAAAAATATTTTGAAAGTAATTATCTTGTCATTTTCTAAGTGATTTACTTTTATATCCTTTTTACAATTTATACGGAATGTTATTTTTAACGTATAAGATGTGTACCAAATGACATGCCATCATGACCATAATTTATTACAAGATTACTTTTAAATTTTTCAATTTTATTTATAAATAAATTTTTTCCCTAAATTTCTTGAAATTATTATTTTTTAAAATTTATTTTCAAATAAAAATATTTTAACAATATTTTATGATTTTTTCTAGTTTTAAAATAAAAATGGTGATTTTCAATGAAATGATTAATTCCTCAATAAATGTTCTAAGTGTATTTTAAAAACAAATTAAATATAATAATACATCCTTTTTTGTAAATTATGATTTTATTTAGGATATGCTTCAATTATTCCATCATTATTATTTCTCAGGATGGTTTATGATCAATTTGATTAGGGATGTACTACGTTGACACCATTCATTTTACTCTAGATGGTTTATGATTATGTTTATTGATTTTGGAAATTATTTACATTTCATATTGTAGTTTAAATATGAGGGTTTATGTGGATTATGTTTCACCCATTTCATAGGAGGAATACATTGGACTTAGTATGTGATGGTTGGGCTGGCTATAGCTCTTCTATGCATCAGTAGGTCTCATGAGACAAACTAGATTGGGTTTTAGATGATTCCATGCTCATTTATTTGATTTCATGGTAAAATTACTTGATTGTATGTCTCATATGATCATAAATATTCATTACATCATAATAAATTCAGTTATTGATATTCCATTTGATTATTCAATTAATTAGAATATCCAATGTTAATATTTCAAGCTCATGTTTTTATTTGTATAGAATTAGTTGAATATAATTTATTTTTGCTATATTATTCTCAATTTATTAATTAATTGTATTATGTTTTATTAAATTGAATTTTTGTATTAATTATGTATTATTTATTCATATATCCCATTGCATTCTTACTCATACTGAGCAACTGCTCTCACCCAATTTTTATGTTTTATTTTCCACAAGATACCAGGAAGTGTTTTGTGATTGATTTATAGGGATACACTATAAGGATAAATGGTGGGGTCAATGAAAATAATTTATGTATTTTAGGTTTTCAATTGAAACCATAATTTAAAGTATGTACCTATTTTATGATACTACTAATCTATTCAGTCCATTAGGATGTGATTCCTTATATCTTATGCCAATGTAATAATGTAGATACTGAATCTAGGCTACAAGGTTGAGGTCACTAAAACCAACACCATAAATCCTTATTGATATTTTATTGACAAAGTTAACTTCTCCATCCTCATGTTCCTCAACATTATTCAAAAATTTAGCATCTCAAATTATATTTGAAGATTATTCACTCTCAAGTATCCAAGTTCCTCCCTTCTCGATTTCCTCCAATTCCACTACTGAAAAGAATGAATTTTCATCTACTTTTTTATATTAGACACCTTTTCCCATTTCCGGGTAGGAGGTATATATAGAAAAAAATTTCATAAATTCTTTAACATAATGTCCTTGATTCTCACATCTACCACAAATTTCATTCAAGATTTCAACCTTATTATGTGTAAACATATTTAATGTAACCTTGTTCATTTTAATTTTTATTTGGTGAATCATTTATTTTCATATCAGAGTTACTTCCCCTTTATACATGCCTTATTATTGGTAGAGACATATTATACATGTATTTATAGGCCTTATAACCATTAAACCCACAACACCGATAGTATATACTGAATCTGAACCTATTGTTATAACAATAAGAATATTTTAAAAACTACATTTCAGAATTCAATATTTGTTTTCCAAATATACGAAGATCTTTCTTGTTCTTTAAAGGGATTTATTTTTATTTTTATCCTCTATTCCATGGATATAATAGAGTATTTATTATCATCCATATTTTTCAAAAATTTCTAGTGTTCCAATTTGATCTATATAGTTAGAAAAAAATATTCAACTTTTAAATAAGTTTTAGGTACTGATTTAACCAAATATAATATTCTATCATTTTAATCTATTAAAAGTTTCTCATCTATGACTTAAAAATATTTCTTGAAGTCATCATTTTCTCTTCACAACTCTTTTGACGTTTCAAGATATTTTGATTTCGACTTACTCAGTCACTCTTCTCTAGGGACCAGTTTTTCTTAAATATCTTTCAACTCTATTTCAATCTCTTCCACATTTAAATTTGATTTATTAAGTTCTTCAATGTGTGTGTTTTCTTTATTTTGATACTCTTTAGTTGATTCTTCCTTCTTCCCATCTATATTCTTTATTTATTTAACATCCCTTTTGATCCTTTCATTTTTCTCATGGAAATATTACAACTCATATCGGTGAATGTACTCTATAAATGGTTATTCACTACATTAATCTTTAATACTTGACTATATTTATTCCTTATCCACACTAACCATAAGTTTTTCAAGCTTTCCATTACCTTAATACTTATATTGACTACAGAATGATGTTTTTGTGTCTCCTTTTTTCTTATTAATCTATTTCTTTTTCTTCTTATAGACATATTATTGAACTCACCATATTTATTTTTGATATTTTTGTTCTTCATCCACTTCTTATTCTTTATATATTAATCATTTTAATTTTCATCATATCCAAGAATATTTTTTTTGGAAAATTCATAATAAAATATTAAATTCCTCCATAGTTGAAGTATTTTAATGGAAATTTTCCGTTGTGCATGCATTTTCATTTTCTAATTTTTTTAGATAAGATACCCAGTTATCTTTCTATCTTAATATTTCTCATCATCACAATCTAATTCAATATAGGGTTTATGTTATTATTAATTTTTCCTTAACTTTCTCATCAATTTAAAATCTATCTAATATTTAAATCTATTTTTAAAAGAGGGTGTATTTTTTTATTTCATAGGCAATGTGGGTATTATGAAACTCATCATGAGAAATAAAATCTCTATATTCAATAGTATAAATTTTGGGATTAAACATATATGGGAATTACCACATGAGATTTTTCACAAAGGCATCATCATCCAAATTTTCATTGAATCCTATTATGTTACTCACAATTTCATTAAATCTATTAAAATAATCCTCAATGTATTACTCCGTGAGAATCGTTATATCTTAAAACTTGCTTCCCAAGATTCATAGTTTTTCTTCTTTAACTTTTAAATTACCTTCATAATTTCTTTCTAACTTCTCTCATTATTCCTTGGAAATTTTTAGACCTATCAACATAGTTAAAACATTATGAGAGATAGATATAAGAATAGAAATATTTTATTTTCCATCTACTTAAATATTTATATTTTTAATTATTTTCATGTGATCAAATATTTTAATAGGTTTATAATTTACTACATATGCCTAAAGAACCTCCAACCCGATCGACAAAAAACAAGAAATCATATTTTTTTATACATGGAAGTTTTTTTCCATAAAATGTTGGCACTAATATACTATTTAAAAAGTTGATTTTTTCTATCATTCAATCCACTAAAATAGTGTGACACAGGTAACCCTCTCACTGATAATATTTTTTTGAGCTAGTGGATCATATGAATACACTAGTAGGGGTGAATCAATGTAGATTTTTCTTTTTTACTACATTGTAATGACTCTAATTTTTTTTAGTATTGCTTTAGAATATTATATGGATTAATTTTAGCGCCTGATGATAGGACGACATGAGATTCCAAGACCTGGTGTGCCCTTTTGTTTTAAAATATATGAAATATATTAAAGTCATGAGTGTGCAGTTTTCCTAAAAAGTAAAATAACTCCTAAAAGGGGCTTGGATAATAAATTTTAGAGAACCATTGAGTATAAATCATGGGTTTTACCCTAGGCATGACATTACATTTGTCGACATTGGGAATTTTTTAAAAGGTTTTCGTGGGCATGGAATCAATAAAATAAAAAAATAAATTTACTTATTTAAGTTAAATTTATGTGGATACCTACATCCTTTGTTTAAACGTGGTTATTCCTTAACCCTGGAGTTAGAATCATAAAATTGGGATTTATAGGAGTCATTGGAGGATTGTTGGAAGACAATTTCTGATGAAAACAGATCAAGGATCATGAACCTAAGGATTCTATGGATCTTACCAATTATGGAAATGCAGAACCATTATTAATCAACGATTGATTCAAACTCTAGGTAGGAAGTTGTATTCTTTATTTACATCCCATTCTTTATCCTATTCCGAACGTGAATAAATTCCATGAACAAGAATTGATTTCGGCCTCGATGGATAATATTTTTTATAGTGTAGATTTTTGTTTTTTATTTTAATAACCCTCTTTGTTCATCAAAATCTTAGACCATATATTGAGACCAAATGAAAAAAGGATGAGGTTACTTTCTTACATATTGAAGCTTATGGATTTATCACCTATTTCCTTAAAAGTTCATCATGGGTATTTATTTGTCTTGTGGTTCGATGATTAGCTGGTATTTGGTCGTTGGGTGATTGTTATTCGACACAATGGATCAATAATATGAGTTTTGTTCCTGGTAGAGGGTGTTATTGAGCTACGATGATGATAAAGGATTATCGAAATCATATCAGAACATATTTTCGATTCATGTTCATCCCTAATTCAATATTTTGTCTACATGCATCATGAATGGGTGTTTCTCATCCAGATTCGAAATCTAGAATCCTAATATCTAGTGATGGGAGTGTAGTAAAACCCCATATCTACATTTTCTAGTGATCTAGGTGGTGGAGACAATATAGAGGATGATACAGGAGAGGAACCAATAGGATATAGAAATATCATGTTACATGGAGTGTAATCCATAATTATATTTCATGTGTCACCCCCCTCCCCCCAATGAAGATCAAGGGTTTCCATGGAGAGAAAAATACCACACATCATGTGACCCTGTCACATGCCCTGTCACTTATGCTAGGAAAAATGGCATGAAACTCAAAGGTTACATGGGAATTAGTAGGATGAATTACACGGACAAAACTAGAGTACACAGACAATATCCAGTTTACCTGGGCATAGACAGGCGGCATGGGAAGAGTACTGGATGATCTATAAATTTCATGTAGAAAACCTACATGATATTTATATGAATATTTACATTACCTAAGAAAAATAACCATATGGGTAGACCAAGGGTTGTTTGGAAAAGTCTGGTACCCCTAGTACATGTTTTGTACCCCAAGTACATGTCATGTACCCCCTTTGAGGGGGTTTGGATCCCTTCATTACATGAATATGAAACAGTATCTATTGAGCATGCTCCCTTAGTCTAACCCCTTAAGGTTACAGTATAGAATCATTTCCACATCTCAGGATTGTGATTTCTTCTAGATGTTGAGTCTCAGATAGAGTTTTTAGAGTCCCTCTCTAAGACCAATGTGTGATCCTATATCATTTTAAACCCAAGTTGGGGTTTTTGTAATCGGCATGACCACCTTGAGTATGGAGTTGACCATTCATCTATATATCCATTTTTTAGGGTTCATGGTATCTTTGGAGTACGATCCCTTACATAGAGGGTTGACCCATATTTTTGGTGTCCCCAGGATATCCTGGGTGTGATAACATATCTATGCATCATGGTATTTAGAGACCAATGAGATTTCCTATGTGAGAACCAAGGATCATGACCTATGGATTATTGTATTTGGTGATGACATGGATCATGAAGTGGATTCTCTAATATTGGGTGTTACTTTGAGTAAAATCATGTGGCTAATAGTTTGGTTGTGTCCCCTAGAGCTGCAGTTTTTTTATGAGTATATCTATGTTCTTTTTTATATGAATTGATTGTTACATCCTTTTATGAGAAAAATTTTCTTGATGTTGTGTGTATTGAGTTTTCAGGATTCCATATTGGGTATTGTTATACATTCCCCTTCACGGGATTTTCCCACACGTGTTATGTCTTATACAGACAATGAATTGTTTAACGATGTCCTAGGTGGGAAGGGAGCTATTGGATTGTATCTTGTGCTCGACAGAATAAGGTTTTTTCTTCATGGTTTCATTTGATAGTAGTTCTCACCCATAGATTAGTTTGGACTCTCTATAGTTTTTTGTTGGGATTTTTTTTAGACCCAATTTATTTCATTTATCACTTTATTATCATACTCTGATATGTGGGATCATAGATGTATGCAAGAATTGGTTTCAGTTGTTTTAAATTTCATCATTGCATGGGATTATATATGTGTGCATGTGCATAGGTGCTTCAAGTTAAGGCACACCATGTGTGTTATATACCAACTCAAAATTGTTCGTTATCCCCTGGAAAATTGGAGGTAGGCTAGGGGTTGTCATGATTTGTGCCCCATTAGGCAAGGTCATGACATAGTGGTATCAGAGTAATCGGTTATACCTTAGGAATAGGGATAATGAGATTAGTTTTGTTTTATAAAAACAATGTGGAGTGTTTTAAATACAATTTTCTTTCTTGGGAATCCAATGTTGGTGTCCTGGCTAACAAATCCATACACCAGGACTCTGATCACCTGCCTTTCAAATCTGTACATGTATACATTGGTTGTAGAGAAAACATCGGTACATTCATCATAGAGTAATGGGTTTCAGTTCTCATGTCCTTCTAGATTCATCTCCCTATATATAATCTTTAGTCATGGTACATATTGATTATTTTAGGATGCCTCTGAGAAGACAGCTAGCTATGATTCCACTGTTTGATCACGAGTATGATTTATTGAATGTTGATGATTCGGTATAGTGTCTTATGATGGATATAGTACATCCTGGTGGTTTACCATCTATACCACAACTCATTGAGAAGAAATTATCCCAGGAATTCCATCTAAAGAGGCATTTAGGCTGATTGTGCTACATGAGTTCCGTTGTAAATGACATGCCATGGTTCAAGTCAAGCTAGATCTAAGCATGGTCTAGAGACAGTCACTCAAGTTTCCCACCTTGTGAGGACGCATGCAGATCAGATGGTGTTACTCACATCGAGTCTTACTCAGGGGTCCCCTAGGAGATTTTGTATTTTAGTTACTCAGTAACATGATAATACACATCTCTCCTTGTCAAATTTTGAGCATATCTTTGGGGAAGAGTTTTAGCTATCCATGTTTTGGTCAATGCTCATACAGGTGGTTCTGTATCTTTAGTAGTGTGATTTTAATATAAAGAAGTATTCAATGAGGTTTAATGATCTCTCATAATACAACATGTATATTGTACACTAATTGTTCTTTAGATCATGGAACTTTGAGCAGCGCTTATGTGAGGATATTAGAGATTTAGATATCTCTTTTCATTCCCACATTTGTAGAGTACTGGAGAGAGACTTGGTGGTGGAAAGATTCTTGGAAGATCATGTTCTAATAATGGGTGCTAGTAGTGGAAACCAATGATCTGGGACCTGAATATTATGTTTCTGATGGAAGTTTGAAGGATCGAAGTGTATCAGACACTTAAACATATGATCCTAGGACATAGGATCAGTTGCATAGAGCTCTCGGGATGGCCCGAATCAATAAAGGGAGAAGTGGTGTTTCTATTATGTTGATCAAGGAAATAATTCTAGGGATTTTATGACCCATCATATAGTTGATTAGAATAAGGTTGAGTGACCACAAAGTAAAATACATGGTCATGAGTAGGGTGGTCCACAAGGTGGAAGATGTGGAAGTGGGGTTAGTAGAGTAGCAGGAGGAGGTCAGAGGTTGGACCTATTACCAACACTACCCCTAAGTGGTCCACACCAAGATCAGGGAGATGGTGATCCATGTTGAGGCCATCTAAAGGCTATGGAGGCCTATGACTCTGAAGCTTATGGGATGATATGAGGTACAATATGTGTCTTTTATACCTTATCTGTAGTATTGAAAGACACAAGTGTGAGTCATTCATTTATTTCCACATCTCTAGTTTAAGAAGTAAAGATTTCAGTTGAGCCTTTGACTTGACCCCTATTCTTACAGACTCTAAAAGGAGGTTAATAAGTGAATTCATATTTCTTTCAATAGTGTGATTTGATGCTTAGTGGTAGGATCTATTTGTGGGGATTATTTGTAGAAGTGACGAGTCCTTATGACTTCATCTTATATATGGACTAGCTATCCATAGTTTATTCCTGTATTTACTATTTTATTTGGAGGATGTAGTGTGTCCATAGTGATGGGATGAGGTTTTACTTTGGGTGTAAAAAGAAATCCTTGTTAGATTCGGATAGGCTCGTGAATAGAATATTGAAATTGATTAATAAACAGTTGAATATAATTACTCTTGGATTAGTGAATGTTATGGGATACTAGTTCCCTACTATAGTGGAAGAGTACGAGGATGTCTTTCCAGAGGATATTTTAATTTTACCTATTTGTTGATAGTTAGGATTCCATATTGACTTACACCCTTGGAAGGCTCTGGTATCTTCACCATCATATTTTATGGATCTAAAAAAGATTCATGAGTTTTGGGTATATTTAGATAACTTATAGGAGAAAGGATGTGTGAGACTCGTTGTTTCCCCTTGAATAGCCCATATGTTGTTCGTTAAGAAGGAATGTGGAAGCTTGAGGTTATGTGTGGATTATTGATGCTCGAACTAGGTGAATGTGATGAATAGGTATCCATTACCTAGTATCGATGACCTCTTTGATCTATAGATAGGTTCATGATGGTTCTTGAAGATTGGCCTCAAATTAGGCTATCACCGACTATTTGTACAGGATGAGGATATATTCATGATGTAATTCAGATGTTTCTATGGTCACTATGAGTACTTGGTGATTCCCTTTGATGTGAAAAACACCCTAGAAATTTTCATGGGACACATGAACCATATATTTTAGTCTTTCTTATATTAGTTATTGGTGATCTTCATCAACAATATCCTAGTGTTCTCGGCATCCAAGGGGGATCATGATAGACACTTAAGGATGGTCTTGGAAACACTCTGAGAGAACCATCTTTATAGGAATCTCTCTAATTGTTAGTTTTGGATTTGAAAGGTCCACATTTTGGACACATTATCTTAGAGGAAGAAGTGGCAGTGGTCCTGCTGATGTTTGAGGTAGTGAAATATTTGGGAGCCACATAAGACTGTTACCCAGGCTCAAATTTTACTTGGGTTGGAAGGGTACTGTCCTAGGTTTGTACCCAAATTTTCGAGACTTTCATCACCCTTTACATCCTTCACCTGAAATCAGTATCCTTTTGTGTGAATGGAAAGCTTCCAGCAGTATTTTTGGGATTTGAGTTGGAGTTTGATGAGCACCACCCTTCTTGATATTATTAGAGGAGGGTATTGAGAACATAGTGTTCTATGATGCCTTAGTGACTGGGATTTCTTGTGTCCTAATGCATAGGAAGGAAGTGATTTCCTATGGGTCTATCCAATTAATACTACATGATCTATTCTATGTGAACCATGAATATGATCGGGTAGTAGTATTCTAAATACTAAAGATATGGTGACACTACTTGATGGGTGAGCAGTTTATCATCTATTCCCACCACAAGAGTCTCAAGTATATATTCATTCAGAAGGATATTAACTTGAGAAAAATGTTATGTCTATAGTTTCTCCAATAATATGACTTTAATATTTATTATACTCCTAGGAAGGGGAATGTGATGCCAAATTCTCTGAATAGGATATCTTATTCATAGTTTTAGGCCAATGCATCAAAGTAGTTAGCCTCATTGCAGTTGTCCTTTGTGGAATGGGATGGTTCTACATAACTTTAGTCAATAGTTGTTACCCCACCACTTTTACAGTATGTTGTGGAGGCTTGTCATGTAGATGTCGTATTTGAGACTGTACATACTAAGATATCCAATAGACCACCTTCTGATAGATATTCTGAAGGTGGAGAGAAATTCATCTTTTTTATAGGAAAGATAGTGGTACATTTATAATTGTTGTAGGAGGTAAAAATGGAATTTCATACATCCCCTTTAGTGGTACATCCATGTGAGGAAAATAAGTACAATTACCTATGACATCAGTTTTGGTGTCCAGGCATGACGATTCATGTTGTTGATTTCATCTCTCGATGAATCGCTTGTCATCAATTAATGTTTGAACACCAATTTCCAATGGGTTTAGCTCAACCCCTTGAGGTTCTAGAGTGAAAGTGGGATAATATATCCTTTTACTTCATGATGGTGTTACCACACACATCCATGAGACATGATTCCATCTAAGTGATCATAGACTGACTCACCATGTCATCCCACTTATCATCTAATAAATAGTAGAGTTCAATAGTGATATTTGGATGCTTATATTTTCCAAAGATAGTATGGATCCATGGATTTCCCTCAATTACCATTTTATGTCATGATGATCTATTCATGTTGCGATTATGGGGAGGACTGTAGGGGGGCATCGGGACTCAGTTGCATTGAAGCACATAATTTCACCCCCATGATGATGGCTACAGCGAGAGGACCATTCAAGTCCTGGAAGACATGACATAGGGATTTAATGTTGGGTTTTTTCCATATTTTGGAGGCTCAATTACCCTTGGTGGATATTTCATTAAAAAATATCTATTATTCCATCATCAACAAGGAACCATTCAAGGACTTTTACGGGCGGCCCTATAGGTCATCACTTTGTTGGAATGACCAGGGTGAATCCACACTCATGGGCCTAGATTTGGTGTGAACTACTACATGGAAGAATCAAATCATCCATGAACATATGTGGACTATATAGAGCTATCTGAATTCATATGAACATTGATGATTAAGATGTGTGGAGTTTGATGATGGAGAGAATGTGTTACTAGGGGTCTCATTGAGACTTGGATTGCTAAAATTTAGTTGTGGTGGTCAGATATCTCTAAGATTCAATGGTTCTTTCAAGATGCCAAGAATAATTAATGAGGTAGCATACATCTTTACTCAACTATCGCAGTTTGATCTGTACAAGACATAATTTATGTGTCGTAACTGAAGAGGTACATACACGACCTATCATAATATATCAACTAGGGCGAGCTGGAAATCAAGGATGGTGCTACCTTTTTGAGTACCTAGTTGAGATCAAGGATTGATAGGATAATATCTGTTGTGGTTGATCAATTCCCCAATTTCATTTTTAGGGGTAGCATGAGAATCTTTAGGAGAGCACCTGTGACTGGGAGACCCATATGCGAGCCCAATACCCTCATATATTTTAGTAGGTTTTTCTCTTTTCGGGGTAAAACCCCTAAGGTGGGGAAAATTTAAAGACTCATGTTTTTTCCTGAATTTATTCATAATAATATATGGATTATTTTTAGAGAAAAATGCTAATATGGAGTGAGATTCCAAATCCTAGTGTACCCATAATTATTTTTAAAATGTATTAAATATATTAAAATCATGCACATGTAGTTTTCCTAAAAAAAGTGGAATAACACCTGAACTATAAGGACCCATCCTTAAAACATTACATAATCTTGAATTAAATGAATAATTCACATTGAGGATCTTTTTAGGTTTAGAGTTTTAGAGAATTAGAACATAACTATTACATCTCACAAGATTACAAAGTAGACACTTCTACTCAGTTTGCATAAAATAAAAACTCTTAAAAATAAACATGTCTAGTTCTATGTTTTAGATAGCATGTCTTTCCTTGATCCCATCCTTGACCCTATTCATCTTTAAGTATCGTGGAAAACATTTCAAAAACATGGGATGAGCATAAAAGGCTCAGTAAGGGATATAAAAATATGGAAAGAAAACACTAGTACATGTACACATAAGAATCAATGAAATCATACTTTACCCATAAAACATAATCACTTTAACATACCTCATGAAATAATAAGATTTATGAATAACTCATAGAAATCATAAGACATAAAGGTGTCTTCAGGAATTCATAACATTCTTACGTAGGGAGTAACCCTCATGGTTACGTTTGGAATACCCACCACAGTATATTCCCTAAATCTCTTCGGAGAAACCTTAGCGTTTAACCCCTTCGCGTTACCCAATGCATTGGAGAGCTATCTCGGGCTCACCCTCCCTTAGTTTATCATGGAACCACCCGATTTCATAAACATTGACCAGGAACCATAACATAATAATAACACTTAAAACATGCAAAAAAGAAACATAAAATTACCACATTTAAATCACAAGAGATCACATCAGGATATTACCATAAATAAAAACATCTAATAAAATCATTAAAACTCTCTGAGATAAATATCCCTTTATACTTTGAAAATATTAAAATAAGACATTTAAAAGAGATTTTAGAATCAAAGTGTCCCATACCACTTTGAAACTTTTGAAAGGGTTTTAAAAAATTCATGTCCATATAAATAAATCCTTAAAACCATTTTTAAAACATGGACATGGATGATAAATCTTTAAAAGAATAAATCTTTAAAACCATTTAAAACAATGTTTTAATAAAAGTGTCCTTTTCCATTTTGAACACTTAAATTATAAGCCACATGAATGTAGACAATTTTTAAAACATTTAAATGACTTGAGTATAGACATAATATGGATATGGAATTTCAAAGGGGCGGTATATAACCTTTAAAAAGAATAAAATTTCATATCCTAAGAAATGCCTAAATGAGAAGAAATTGAGATGTAATCCAAATCAAGGATCATGCCATTAGAGCAGGGATAAAGAAATGACATAATTATGTGTGAAAAATATAAATATGCCAAATATAAGTGGATATTCAGTGTAAAACAATCAGATGTAATCCGCACATATTCATATCATGACATAATACAGAAGTAGAGGTTTAACCCAAACAATTGAAATTGGGTTAAGAAGCTCCCTTACTGAAATTCAACACCTAACGACGTCACATTAAAATTCATAAATTTAGTTGATGAGAGAGAAAAGGGTATATAATTACATGGACATAATATTTATAGAAATAATGATATAGAAGAAGATATACCAACATAACAAGATGTAAATTAATAGACATAACAAAAATAAGTCTACTAAAAAAGAGGAGGGTGAAAGAGTCCCTTACCGATTTGGGTAACTTTCGAAATGTACACCCCATGAAAGAAGGAATATAAAAAATTGATGTAAATACTCATATATTAAATTATATTACACAAATAGTAGAATAATGGGAAGTACATACACCACTCAAAGGAAATGGTGGAAAATTTAGCATAAATCGCACAGGAATAAAAGTGAGATAAAAAAATCCCGGATGAAAACTCGGCAGCCTAATGGCGCCACTTAAAACTTCCAAAAATGAATTTATGAGATCAAATAGGGTATCTCATAATATGAAAATAAAAATTAAAAAATGTGGAATATAAAATAACATCCCCAAACATAATAAAGATGAGCTTAAAATAAATGACATAAAAGTGAGTACTTAAAAAGAAAGAGAGAGGTAGGATCCCTTACCTTGTGTCCGACTTGACTCGATCATTCTTTAGTATCCTGAATAATAAAGTATAGTTAATTTATACTTTCATAAGAACATTTTTTAAGTTAATTATTCCTTTTATATCATTTATTACCATTTTATGAACATTATGTAATTATTTAAGTTAATAACGGTCGTTTTCTTGATCATTGGTACTTGAGTAAAAAAAATATTATAATTACAAGTTGTTCATGTGGTAAAATATCCATTATATCCAAAAATATATTAGTGATGTAGATATCATATATATCATATATATCCATTATATAAATGCATTTATAATATTACATAACATTTAGAGGTAAGAAATGAAATGCACCGTTCATGGAGACGGTAAGCCGTACGTACACATGAACGCTACTTTCATTTCTATTTCATATTTAATGGAATGAAATAATAATGATATAAATGTATATTATAATTCTAGTATAATATAATATATATAATATCATTAACCTCATCCTTTATACATCCCACATATGGCATTAACTAATCAAATCACTTGAGGCGGTGGTAGTCCGCACTTCCTAAAATGAAGATATCGCGTTTACCCACAATGGAAACTATAAAGGTATTCCATAAATGAAAAATACAGAAGAATATTGGAAACATAAACATAATATATATCATATATAAAAATAGTGACATCTTAATGGCCACCATGATAGGTGTTAGAATAATATTGAACAATCATCATTTCGTGAGGCAGAAATTCGCCATCCACAGAAACAGTATGTTCTTTAACCATTATATGTAGGTGTGTGTAAGTGTAGCTCGAATCCTTCTCATAAAAACATCATAGTATATTTAAAATACTGGTTTTGTTACAAAATAAAGGAATAAAAAGATTTTAGGGGGTTGGAGAAGAAAAATAAAACAAAAGAACATTAGAGAAGACATTTCCTTTAAATCGGGTAACTTCTCTTGGTTTGAACCAAAAGGGTTTCTTGAAGAGATTTCTGTCTAAGGTAAGGATTATATGACGAAGAGAGGGATGTGGAGATATGAAATGAGCATAGTTTGTCTGATCCAATGGCTTGAGAGGTGTGGTAAGGTGGTAGAGTTGGGGTCCTTTTATAAAATGGAGGAGGGGCATTCTTAGAAAGTCATGAAAAGATACTTTATTATAAAATGATTTACGGATATTAAAGGTACAAAAATTATATATTTCGAGGATAAGGTGATAATGGTTCGAAATCAACCCATCCAATTGGTTTTTTACAACTGTAAGTCTTATATTTTACATTATCTTTTCATTTTATTTAAATCATTCATTAATGAGGTAATCGCTGCATCATCATGGTGTCATAAATAAATTAATTTATTTAATGTATAAAAATTATAAACAAAATACTATGATGTAAGAAATATTTTTATCTTTCCAATTACTATTTATAGTCTAAGATATCTTTTATGTAGACAAAATTAAAATCATTTTACTTAGGTGTTACATACTTTGGTTACATTTTCCTTTCTTTAAAAAAATGATAAAAGGGTCACTATCACACTAAAGTTATTCCATGGGGTCCCAAGGTTGGCACAAGGAATACCATGGTCGGCCATGATACCACCAATAGCATTAGGACACATGTTGGGGTCATTTTATATTTTTTTGATATTATTTTATTACCCTTAACTACCCGGTTACTAATTAAACACGATAATTAAAGATAATTATCGTCATTACTATTCATAATGTCGAAAAACAAAGGAGTCATCATTACATAATTTGGACCTTATTATTACAAATATAAAATCCATTTTATCAAATTCCAAACACAGAAATTGTAGTAATTAATTTAAAATAATTCACGTTGACAAAACCAAAGACACGTTTTTAAGAAGTAAAATCTATCAAAAGATTAATTTGTTTTTACATCCAATTTAAAATTTGAAATTACAAAAAATGACAAAAATTGTATTAAATGATAAAAAAATAATTAAATTAAACCTTAAAACCAATTAAAATGACAATCTAAATATATAAATAATTTGGATGAAAAGGCAGTTTTGAATTAAAATGCAGTATTTTTCACTATTCATTGAAAATGAATATTTTTCAGAAATTTACCGAAAATTAACCCTAATATATATTTGATATTCCAAATAAAAAAATGATATCAATTTTACCAAATTCAAATTATATATGTTTCATTAATTAATTTTATAATCAATTCTCACTGTCAAAACAAATAGCGTGTTTTTAAGAATAATATCTATTAAAAGATTGACACTCGTTTTTGTCCAATTTCAAGGTGAAATTAATTCCAATTATCACCATTGAATTAAATGGTAAAAATATATTATAATTTCACTTTAAAACCAATTCAAAAGATAATATAATTATATAAATAAATTATATTAAAAAGAGGTTTTGAATTAAAATACAACAATTTTCACTTAATCATTAAAAATGAACTTCATCGAAAAAAATAACAAAAACATACACAAAGTAAATTTTGATATCCCGATTCTAAAGAAAGATTTTATTTGGTCCAATATAATGTATAAGTGTGACCAAAACTATTTTTAACAATGTTTCTCTATCAAAAGGCGATAAATTGAAATTTAGTGAATATTAGAGTATATATGCTTAAAATTGAATTCTATTCATATTTTAAGCCTTTATCTTTTATTGGATAAATGTAAAAACATTTAACAAACATATATAATCATATTTTATTTATTTCTATTTATTCTCGCTAATACAATGGCTACGTGTTAACTACCATTTGAAATAATATTATTATATTATTAGTGTGCATCGTAAGATTTCAACGAAACTCGTTGTTGCGTATTGGGTACGCCATCGACCATAGCATCCCATTTAAAGTAATATTAATATTTTCTTCACAAATATTAATAAATATTAAAAAGTAATATTCTTTATTTACCTAGGATGTTACATCCTTCCCCCCTTTGGGGAATTGCGTCCTCGCAATTTTATAATTAGACTTGGAAACATCATTGAAAGTCCCACATCGGAACAAGAGTCAATAAAACAATCACTTTAAAATAAAGAGAGAGAAGTAAAAAAGGTCACCTGAGTTAACTCATACTAGGATTACATGTAGGAAAACATGGACATGGAAGAGAAAACAAAGGGTCATGTTCTGATGGAGAGTGATAAGAAACATGTTTAGGAGAAATTTAACCACCAGAAAATCACAAACTTGTGATGGGTTAAACAGTATTTGATTCTTTGGTAGGAAAAAATAACAGACAACATTTTTGTTTTAAGTTACTTTTCATTGAGGAATTTGTTTATGAGTTTAACTAAAACATAAGAAAACATACTTAATTGTCATGTTGACTTTAAACGTTTACTAGATTTCTTACACAAACTCATATTTTCTCCAAAAGACGCGTATTTAGGAAGACTTGATCACATTAAGATCACTATAATCAACTTATTGAGAATCACCTAATTCACAAAAGAGAACTATATATTTCCCATGTCTTTAGACCTTAACCAAACCAAAACCAAAAAGTTTAGTACAAGATCAGATAATCCCCAAAACGGATAATCCTTTAAATAAAAAAAATCTATTCTTAATCTCCAAAAATTGTCCAACAAAACCCAAGGTTCAATAAAGACAATTAGATAAAAAAATTTCCATAAAATTATTCAAATTAAACCACACTAAGATTGAAACCCAAATCACTTAAGGATTTAATCACATAGTCTTCCAAGGTAAATATTAACATTTATCTCCAAATAACATCAGTTTCTATTAAAGTCTCATATTGAAAAGTAATTAACCTAATCACATACCCCCCATGATAGGATAATCATTTCCATAGATAACCCATAATCAACTTATTCCTTATTCATAAGATGATCTAATAAAAAAATTAGTTATACTAACCATGGGACTTCACGTAGTCTAGTGGTAGGCGATAAATACCAGTCGCACTTTGGTTGTGGGTTTGATTCCCGCATCTTTGTCCGACGCGACGGGTTGTCACACGGTCTGCCTGTTGTCCTTTTTCCTAAAAAATATAATTCTCAAAACATTCCCTAAAAATAGATAAAATATTCAAAAATAACCATAACATAATTTAACCTCAAGTTTATCTCATGCCTTTCATTTTCCATCATAACATATAGTAACCCATAATTACATCAAAAGAAAGGATCATATAAATCATAATGGTTACCTTTATAATTATTACCTGAACTTCCACATTGAGTTGGTTCTCTCGTACATGATGCATCAGAGAACTCACCAAGGTTCAAGTGGTTAATCATGACTCCTTGATAGTTGGTTTAGAATAACCACGAGATTCCTCATCGAATCCCCCATTTCATCCAGTCTCTTAATTAGAGAACCACCATAGTTTCTTCAAACCCATTGTAACTTTGGTTCCTACTATATCCATCCATTTACTAAAAAAAATGGCAGTGTGATTATATCAACAGAATCATCACATACTAATGAGGAAGATAAACACTAACATATACTTACTCATTCAGTTTATCTAAAAAAATGTGACTCTTTCTGAAATCCTAGCCATTATGGTAATGTAACTTATGCTTAAAGAATACTCTAACCTCTAAAGTTATCTAAACTGACCTCTGATACCAACTATAAGGACCCAGCCTTAAAACATTACAAAATATTGAATTAAATAAATAATTCACATTGAGGATCTTTTCAGGTTTAGAGTTTTAGAGAATTAAAACATAACTATTACATCTCACAAGATTACAAAGTAGACACTTCTACTCAGTTTCCATAACATAAAAACTCTTAAAAAGAAACATATCTAGTTCCATGTTTTAGATAGCATGTCTTTCCTTGATCCCATTGTTGACCCTATTCACCTTTAAGTCTTGTGGAAAACATTTCAAAAACTTGGGATGAGCATAAAAGTCTTAGAAAGGGATATAAAAATACGGAAAGAAAACACTAGTCCATGTACACATAAGAATCAATGAAATAATACTTTACCCATTAAACATAATCACTTTAACACACCTCAGGAAATCATAAGATTTATGAATAACTCATATAAATCATAATACATAAAGGTATCTTGAGGCATTCATAACACTCTCACGTAGGGAGTAACCCTCATGGTTACGTTTGGAATACCCATCACAGTATATTCCATAAATCTCTTCAGAGAAACCATAGTGTTTAACCCCTTCACATTACCCAATGCATTGGAGAGCTATCTCGGGCTCACCCGCCCTTAGTTTATCACGGAACCACCTGATTTCATAAACATTTCCCAAGAACCATAACATAATCATAACAATTAAAAAATTCATAAAAGAAACATAAAATTTCCACATTTCAATCACAAGAGATCACATCATGATATTAACATAAATAAAAACATCTAATAAAATCATTAAAACTCTATGAGATAAATATCCCATTATACTTTGAAAATATTAAAAGAAGACATTTAAAAGAGATTTTAGAATCAAATTGTCCCATACCACTTCAAAACTTTTAAAAGGGTTTTAAAACATTTATGTACATATAAATAAATCCTTAAAACAATTTTTAAAACATGGACATGGATGTTAAATATTTAAAATAATAAATCATTAAAACCATTTAAAACAATTTTTTGATAAAAGTGTCATTTTCCATTTTGAACATTTAAATTATAAGCCACATGAAATTAGAAAATTTTTAAAAAAAATTAATGACTTGAGTATAGACATAATATGGATATGGAATTTCAAAGGGGATGTATATACACATTAAAAAGAATAAAAGTGCATATCCTCAAGAAATGTCTCAATGAGAGGAAATTGAGATGTAATCACAATCAAGGATCATGCCATTAGAGCAAGGATAAAGAAATGACATAATTATGTGTGAAAAATATAAATACACCAAATATAAGTGTATATTCAGTGTAATAAAATCAGATTTCATCCACATATATTCAGAGAATGACATAATCCATAAGTAGAGGTTTAACCCAAACAATTGAAATTGGGTTAAGAAGTTCCCTTACTGAATTTTGACAGCCCAACGACGTCACTTTAAAATTAAGAAAATGAGTTGATGAGAGAGAAAAGGGTGTCTCATTACTTGGTCATAATATTTATATAAATAAGGATATAGAAGAACATATCCCAACATAACAAGATGTAAATTAAAATACATAACAAAAATAAGTCTACTAAAAAAGAGGAGGGTGAAAGAATCCCTTACCGATTTGGGTAACTTTCAAAATGTACACCCCATGAAAGAAGGACTATAAAACATTGATGTAAATAATAATAAACGAAATTATATTAAAAAAAGAGTAGAATAATGGGCATTATATACACCACTCAAAGGAAATGGTGGAAAATGTAGCATAAATCTCACAGAAATAAAAGTGAGATAAAAAAAATCCCTAACGAAAACTCGGCAGCATAACGGCGCCACTTAAAACTTCCAAAAATGGATTTATGAGATCAAATAGGGTCTCTCATAATATGAAAATAAAAATTACAGAATGAGTAATATAAAATAACATCCCCAAACATAATAAAGATGAGATTAAAAGAAATGACTTAAAAGAGAGTACTTAAAAAAGAAAGAGAGAGGTAGGATCCCTTACCTTGTGTCCGACTTGACTCGATTGTTCTTTAATCTCCTGAATAATAAACTAGAGTTAATTTATAATTTCTTAAGAACCTTTTTTAAGTTAATTATTCCTTTTATATCATTTATTACCATTTTATGATCATTATGTAATTATTTAAGTTAATAACAGTCGTTTTGTCGATCATTGGTACTTGAGTCAAAAATAAACTTCTTATAATTACAAGTTGTTCATGTGGTAAAATATAAATTATATCCAGAAATATATTCATGATGTAGATATCATATATATCATATATATCCAGTATATAAATGAATTTATAATATTACATAACATTTAGAGGTAAGAAATGAAATGCACTGTTCATGGAGACGGTAAGCCTTATGTACGCATGAACGCTACTTTAATTTCTATTTAATATTTAATGGAATGAAATAATAATGATATAAAGGTATATTATAATTCCAGTATAATATCATATATATAATATCATTAACCCCATCCTTTATACGTCCCACATATGGAATTATCGGATCAAATCACTTGAGTGGGCGGTAGTCCGCACTTCCTAAAATGAAGATATCGTGTTTACCCATAATGGAAACCATAAAGGTATTCCATAAATAAAAAATACAGAAGCATATCGGAAACATAAACATAATATATATCATATATAAAAATAGTGACATCTTAATGGAGACCATGATAGGTGTTAGAAAAATATTGAACAATCATCATTTCGTGAGGCAGAAATTCACCATCCATAGAAACAGTATGTTCTTTAACCCTTAGACGGAGGTGTGTGTAAGTATAGCTTGAATACGCCTCATAACAACATCGTAGTATATTTAAAATACTGTTTTTGTTACAAAATAAAGGAATAAAAATAATTTATGGGTTGGAGAAGAAAAATAAAACAAAAGAACATAAGAGAAGACATTACCTTTAAATCGGGTAACTCCTCTTGGTTGGAACCAAAAGGGTTTCATGAAGAGATTTCTGCCTAAGGTAAGGCTTCTATGATGAATATAGGGATTTGGAGAGATGAAATTAGTATAGTTTGGTTGATACAATGGCTTTATAGGTGTGGGTAAGGTGGTAGAGGTGGGGGCCTTTTATAAGAGGGAGTAGGGGAATTCTTGGAAGGTCATGAAAAGATACTTTATTATAAAATGATTTTCGAATATTAAAGGTCCCATAATTATATATTTAGAGTATAAGGTGATAAGTGTTCAAAATAATCCCCTGCAATTAGTTTTGGACAAGTTTAAGCCTTATATTTTACATTATCTTTTCATTTTATTTAAATCGTTCATTAATGAGGTAATTGTGGCATCATCATGGTGTCATAAATAAATTAATTTATTTAATGTCTAAAAATTATAAAAAAAATACCATTATTTAGGAAATATTTTTATCTTTCCAATGACTATTTATAGTCTAAAATATCATTTATGTAGACAAAATTAAAATATTTTTACTTAGGTGTTACATACTTTGGTTACATTTTCCTTTCTTTAAAAAAATGATAAAAGGGTCACTATCAGACTAAAGTGATTCCATGGGGTCCCAAGGTTGGAACAAGGCATCCCATGGTTTTCCATGATACCACCAGTAGTATTAGGACACATTTTGGGGTCATTTTATATTTTTATGATATTATTTTATTACCCTTAACTACCCGGTTACTAATTAAACACGATAATTAAAGATAATTACTGTCGTTACTATTCATAATGCCAAAAAACAAAAGAGTCTTAATTACATAATTTGGAACTTATGATTCCAAATATAGAATCCATTTTATCAAATTTCAAACACAGAAATTGTAGTAATTAATTTAAAATAATTCCCATTGACAAAACCAAAGACGGGTTTTTAAGAAGTAAAATCTATCAAAAAATTGATTTGTTTTTACGTCCAATTTAAAATTTAAATTACATCCAATGACCAAAATTTTATTAAATGATAAAAAAATTAATAAATTACAATTTAAAACCAATTAAAATGACAATCTAACTATATAAATAATTTGGATGAAAAGGCAGTTTTGAATTAAAATGCAGTATTTTCCACTATTCATTGAAAATGAAAATTTTTCAAAAATATACCAAACATTCACCCTAAGCTATATTTTATATTCCAAATAAAAAAATGATATCAATTTTACCAAATTCAAAACATATATGTTGCATTGATTAATTTTATAATCAATTCCCACTGTCAAAACAAATAGCATGTTTTTAAGAAACAATATCCATTAAAATATTGTCACTCGTTTATGTCCAATTTCAAGGAGAAATTAATTACAATTACCAACATTGAATTAAATGGTAAAAATATACTCTAATTTCACTTTAAAACCAATTCAAAATATAATATAATCATATAAATAAATTATATTAAAAATAGGTTTTGAATTAAAATACAACAATTTTCACTTATTCATTAAAAATGAACTTTATCGGAAAAAATAACAAAAACATACACAAAGTAAATTTTGATTTCCCGATTCTAAAGAAAGACTTTATTTAGTCCAATAGAATGTATAATAGTGACCAAAACTATTTTTAACGAGTTTTCTCCATCAAAATGCGATAAATCGAAATTTAGTGAATATTAGAGTATTTATGCTTAAAATTGAATTCTTTTCTTATTTTAAGCCTTTATCTTTTATTGGATAAATTTAAAAACATTTAACAAACGTATATAATCATATTTTAGTTATTTCTATTCATTCCCGCCAATACAACGGCTACGTGTTAACTACCATTTGAAATAATATTATTATATTATTAGTGTGCATCGTAAGATTTCAACGAAACTCGTTGTTGCGTATTGGGTACGTCATAGAACATAGCATAACCTTTAAAGTAATATTAATATTTTATTCACAAATATTAATAAATATGAAAAATTAATATTCTTTATTTACCTGGGATGTTACATGAACGGGGGCATAGATTAGAAACATTATAACATCATTGAGTTCATAATGTGAATTTTACCCTAGGATTTACATAACTTTGGTCAATTTTGGGTGTTATTTAAAATTTTTTCTTGGGAACATAATTAACAAAATTTATTTATGTATTTAGTTCATTGCAGTTGAAATAGAAACCTAATTCCTATATTTAATAATGGTTTATCCTAAACCCTAGGGTTAGTCTCATAACCTAGAGATTGAGAAGAGCCATTAGAGAGGAGAGGTTGAAGGATCATTGGTAAACGACGTCGGATCAGATCAGATCAAGGATTGTGTGCCAATAGATTTTTTTGATCTCACGAATGATGGAAATGCAGAACCGATCTTCATCAGTGAATGATCCAAACTCCAAGTTGTAATTTGATTTTTTATATACATCCTTTTATTTATTACATGTTGAACATGGATCAATTCCATGAAAAATAATTGATTCAAGCATTGATGGTTGATTTTTTGATGGTGGTTATTTTTGTTCATTATTTTAAAATCCCTATTCATTCATCTAAATTGGTGATAGTGGATCACGGAAAAATGAAAAATCATCATGCTTTATTCCTCAAATATTGTGGATTATGTATTTCTCCCCCATTTATTTACACATTCATCATAGTCATTTTATTTGGACTATGGTTCTATAATTACCCAGTACTTGATCATTGTGAAATAGTTCTTTAGCATAATGCACCAATATTGAAGGTGTGGTTCATGACTGAGGGTAAGATTGAGGTGATAAAATGACAGATGATGATATGACGTGAATCGAAATGGATTTATGATTACCATTCATCTCATATTTTATGGTGAAGTTATGGATGGCACGAATGGGTGGTTCACGTGCAGATTCAAAGCTTGGAATCCTAATCTCCAGTAATGAGAGTGTTGTATTGACCCTGGATATAAATTTTATGGTGAGTTAGGTGGTGGTGGTGGTGATGTGTAGTATTAAATAGAATATGAACTATTGGGATCTAGATATCCTATTTTACACAATGTGTAATCCAAAATTAAAAGTTTTGTGTGACCCCTCTATGTGGTGCTAGGGTTTCCCCAAAGAGACAAATATCACATGTTTTGTGACCCTACCACATGACATGTGACTCATACTAAGTGTTTCAACATGTAACTCAAAGGTTACATTAGCATGGGAAGACCAAATATATGGACATGACCATAGTATATAGACACTTATTGGTATACACGGGCATGGTTAGAAGGCATGGGAAGAGTACCCCTAACCTCTAAATGCCTTATATTATTCCTACACACTATGTATATGGATATTTACATGTTTTTTGAGGTATTACCAAAACAACATATTATGGGTTGGATGGACACGTTGTGTACCCCCAATACATGTTGTATACCCCCTTTGAGGGGGTTTAGAGCCCTTTGTTTCTTCATTCGAGGAAAATATCGTTTGAATGTGTTCCCTTTTTTCATCCCCATGAGGGTACATCATATAATTACATCCACATCTCTATATTGTGATCCCCTCTAGAGGATAAGTCTAAGATAGAGTTTTTGGTGTTCCTCCATGAGATCGGAGTGTGATCCTTAATCATTTTATACCCTAGGTGGGGTTTGTGGAACAAAAATTACCACCTTGAGTATGGATTTTATCTTCCATTTAGTAGTCCATTTCAATAGGGTTATAAGTATCATTGGAGTATGATTCCCTATATAGTGAGTTTTTTTAGATTGGGTTTGTGGTGTCCCCTAGTGGTCTCAATTGTGATCCCCTATCTGAGTATCAATGTCTTCGGAGACCGGTGAGATTTCTTGGGTGGGGATAAATGATCATGAACTCTATGATGAGTTTCTATGATGATGGAATGGATCGTTGAGTGGATTCTCCTAGAATGAGCATTTATTCGAGTAGAATCATGTGGCTAGTAGTTAGGTTGTGACGACCCGAACACATGGTGTCCTTCCTGAGTATATAAAGGTTCATTTTATTATTAATTTATTGTTACATAATATTATAACTTTAATATTCCTAATTCTCTGTGTTTAGTGTTTTTGGGGTGTCATATCGGGTATTGTTATAGTCACCCCTACATGGGATCTTCCCACACATATCATGTCTTATGCAGAAGACAACCTATTGTTAGTGTCGTAGGAAGATAGGGAAATGGTGTAGCATAGCTTGATCTTGAAAGAATAGGATATTTTTTGGGTGGTTTAATTTGATGATATTCCTTTCCCTTGGATCGTGTTGGGCTCCCTTTATTTTTTGGTTGGGCCTGTATTTGTCCCCTTTTATCAATTTTATTACATGATTGTCATGCTCTGAGTTGTGGAATCATATATGTATGCATGAATTGGATTCATTTATTCTACACTTAGTTATTTTATGGGTTCAAGGATGTGTTTGTGTGTGTAGGTACATTAGGATAAGGCCTCCCATGTGTCTGGTATGCCTACTCGGCGCTGGTCGCTAGCCCCTTACTTATTAGAGGCGAACTTGGGGTAGTCACGGTTCGGACCCCAATGGGCCAGGTCATGACATAATTATTCTTATTCCTAAAATAAACCTCTCTATTTAGTTATATAATTAAACTCTCAAAAGAATATAATTCTCTCATTAATTCATGATAATAGAGAAAATAAATAGAATAAGTTGCATAATAATTTTTTCCATTATTCAACCATAGTGTGTCAGTCTAATACAAGTCGTTGCATGTGGCTATCCTGGGTGTAGATTTTCCACTATAAGTATATCAAAAACATATAATGGGTATAAAACAATCACCCTTAACCTTATGTTTCATAGAATCATGATGGTTACAATGAGTTAGAAAACATAATAAAGATCGCTTGAATCTCCATGTTTCCTTAGAAACTGATGAAGATCTTCTTCATGATCCTTCAGAATATTAAAGGTAGAATGATCACTTGTTACAATACCTGATATTGATTTTCTCATAAATTATTTTTCTCAAATATTATTCATCAAATACTTGATCATAAGAATATTTGGATGATACGTTCTAAACATCATGTAGTATACTCTCATCTTCTTAATATTTTTCTCCCATACCCACATATTCTCCTATCTAAATATCTAAACTTTAAACCAAATCATATCTTTCTTAAAGAAATCACTTTTTGGGTTAAATGACACATTAAATACACACGTCATTTTCAAATAAACATATTTTTATGATAAGGTGACTTGATCCTTCCAAAATAATTTAGCATGAGTATTTGACTATTTTGAGCTTCCTCGATCATTCTTCCCAAACTCACTAAGAGTTATCATGTGGGTCTTATTTCCAAAATTCTCGTGGAAATACCATAACTACCCTTATCTTATTAAACTAGAAAACAACACCTTCAGATTCTAATACTTCAATTGAGTTAGTCTCAGTTACCATTCATCTTCCACATACTTATGTGTCTAAATATAATTAGTTTTCACTGATTATATTTTTTTCTACCTTCTTGGGGTTTGAAGGAAAAAGTAACTTCTAAACAAAACATCAAAGATAAAATTAATAAAAATATATATAATTTTAAAAACACTTTACTTTAATCATTACATAGATTTCTCATGATTATACAAACTAAGAATCGACAAAAAATCATCCCAATAATATCTGCATTGTTCATGAAAGTATAATAAATTCACTTCATCTTGATCTCATATAACTATATTGATATCATGTTAGCACTTTATCTTTAAAGATGAGGATCCCCATTTGTTCATCCTTGTTGAATAAAATTCCAAATTTTATGCTTTGATCATTTAAGATTGGTACATGCATCTTCTAGTTCAGATTCTTCAAAATATTTGAATTTGGATTACTCTATTTTTTATCCAATATTAACTCATATTTTCTAGGTTTTATATACTAATATTTGGTATTAAAAGGATTATTATCAATGAAGTATTATGATTAAAGTATTACATTGGATCAAAGACTTGTGTTATGTTCTTTAAAGTGTAACACTCAAAGACTTGAAGTCTTGCAATATGAAATTTCTTACTTTTGGTGAAGTATTAGGATAAAAACTCAAATAATTATGCTAGAACTCAAAGACTTATTGAAACTATCAAAATACCTGTACTTAATCCAAATTATTATGGTTAGGAATTTATACAATCTTAATCAAATTCTAACGATGGAATTTTATAATGATACAGTCATATGCCTAGAGCCAGAGGCTTGCGCTCAGTTCCTTTTCCATTTCCCTTTCCTTATCCAGAACTCATATGATGTTCCAAATTCTTATGATTGTATTTAAAAATTCTAGATGAATTTTAAAACTAAAAAAACAACTTCAAAATAACTCCACCCTTTTCAATCAATGTAAAAACATTCTAATAAATTAAAAAATAAACTCAAAACCCTATAGTGATTCTCGGCAAAGGTTGCCTACAAATGTAAACCTTCAGTAACTTCTTCAAAAAATATAAATCCATAAAAATAACAAAATTAAATGATATTTACCTATAATATATCTGAAATAATGCTGCTAATTTTGTAACATGCACTTAAATGGATTTAATTAGTATAAAAACATAATAAAATGAAATTATTATCAAATGGTTCTTATTATAAAAGTATAAATGTGGTGGTAACTAATAATTGAAATAAGTATATTTTACTATGTTATAAGAAAAATGATTAGAAAAAAATATCACACATTTTAGAAGTCATAATTTGAAGAAAACAAAGCACTAATCTATATATATATCATTGATAACATGTCTGAAATTATTAATGTATGAGGCTCGTTGGTGACATAATTAAATTCCAATTACCAAAATTATAAATAAATAATATAGTTTTATAATCAAATGTAACATATATAAATACACACATATATATATCATGGTATATATTTTGGTGTCTATAAGAATTGTGATTTCCTTCATTTAAAATTGTGAATATTAAATTAGAATCATGAAATCCCATATACATATAGTTGAATAGAAATAAATGATTATTAAGAATAAATATTTTATTATTTATGATATATAAGAAATAAATGTTAACATTATGTCAATAAAATAGTATAATGGTCAAATAAACACATTAAGAATCATTTTTTAGAATTATACACTACATATTATAAATAGTATATGACTCTATAATTTGTAAGATAAAAATTAAAATGTAATATCTATTTATGAAAATATTTTTTTTGTTTAAACATATATTTTTTTACCAAATTTCAATTCCCCGTAAACATTTTAATATTTTTTAGAGTGTATAAAATAAAAAATATATATTTGAGTTCTTAGTTTTGTTCAATTATTTTTGAGATAAAAGAGTGACTTTTGACCAAAAATATAATTATTTACTAATTTACAATACAGTTTGATTATATTAAAAGATGAAATAAGAAAGATGAGATATATATATTTTTAAAACATTAACATAAAAACTAGTTTACATGAGAAAGATAAAAAACTATTTATAAAGTTTCAGGGAATCTTTGAGGATACAATCTTTGAAAGAGTGTGATAAATTATATTACCACAATGTATATATTCTTGAATATTCCATGAGTTTTCTATCGTTTTATTTTAAAGGATTTTTCTTCAAATTATAGTGATTGAAAATCACAAAATATTATCTCAGCAATGATAGAATGAGTGATTAGTGGGTAGAAATCAAATTAAATATTTTATAAGATGGAAGCTATGGAAAAGATACAAATCACTCAATAAAGATGTTGGAGTTGGTGCCCCAGAACCAACTTATATGGAATTTATGATTACCTATGTTATTTTTTTAATATTAATAAACATATTATCACATCATGGTTGTTATTATGCATTATGTATCTTGTGATAATGTCCTAAAAGTAACTTCCTAACTTAAATATTATTTGTGTGTCCTACAACGATGAGAACCTACAATTTCCATGACAATATTCTCAAAATATATTTGTTCTACAGAAGGATGAAATAATTTGACTGGAAAAAATGATACAATCTATTAGGGTTGGATACTCAAAGTAATTTGAGTCACTTTATCATGGTTTATTTCCTTTCTCATTTCCAATGCAAGAGATTATGATAATACAACCCATCAATAGGAAGACTATATTTATATGTTTCATTGGATGTTCATTTCCATGGATTTGTGTATTGATCCGTAGACATTATGATTGGTATTAATTAATATTATGTGTCAAGACCTTTTATGTATTGATTAATATTGTGATGAAATATGATCTGGGTGATATAGGATATGTTGGATATGCTATGAATAATATTTCACTAATGAATAATGAGATAAATGATTTATACCTTCTGTTATTAAACAAAATTCGATATCTTTCACCCTTAGATGGGAATAGAATACCTAAATTTAATCCATGTCCAAGTTTATCAAATGAAATTTTATTTATAAAAATTTAAATAAAGAGATAATGAGCATAAAGGTTGATGTAAAAAACATGCAACCAGGTCTAAAGAAGATATCATGATAAACTGATTATATTACATAGTAATAATTTGTAGGAGGTTTTATATCACTGTAACATTAAATAATTTCTCTATGGGTTATTTGGTGTGATTATAGATGGTATCCTTGGACTTTGGGTGGATTCACCTAATTCCTCTGAGAAAGTGGCCCAGAGGGTCACACACTAACCATACTCAGAATCTTTGTTAAATATTAAATATTATTTATTATTTAACATATTGAAAAAATGTTATTTTCATTCTTAGTTTAATAATTATTAGTATTTATTGATCTTACATATTGAGTCAAAATTTATTTGATAGAATATTTATGAGCATAATATTTAAAAATTATTTATTTCTTATTTAGTCAATATAATATTTTATTAATTTACTGGAAAATAATGCAGTGACATTTATTTATTAAATAAATAGACATTATTCAAGGCCTGATAAATATTAATGAGGAATGGAAAATCATGTTTAAAGTTATTATGAGAAATAATATATATTAAATATTATTTCAATAAAATTTTAAACAATTTATTCAATAAATTATGTTTTATTAATTTACTGGTTTTTTCATGTCAAAAAAATCATAATATTATTATTATTATAGACACGTGGTTTCATTAGGGATCTATAAAATTAATGGTTAGATGTTAAATAGTTATTTTCATACCCTAGAACTAGTTGAACTCAATTATATTATTTCTAACCATTTATCTTCTTATTTGTTTTGTTTTGTACAAAAACATCCATAGAATCCTCTTAGGAACTACAGATCTCATCTCCAAAAATGCTCTCAAGAATGAAGCATGATCCTCATCTACCGCCCATATTAATTCTAGATTGAATAAGTATATCCCTTCTTTGAAGTTATTCTCATGGTGATCAATGATGAATGGTTCAAGAAATGGTATCTTCGACGCTAGCACTTAGAGATTCATATGGCATCACTTACAGATTTTTGGTGCACAAATGGATCGCTTATAGAGGGAATATGCACTTGATTTATGCAGCATAAAAATGGTTTGTTGTATAAATATTATCAGATTAATCAATGTATAAATAATTCCTAAAAAGTTAATTTTTTAACAACATAAATAAGTTATAAATAATTATGTGATTATCATGAATTTTGGTTCCAATATTCATTCACAAGTTAATAATTAAATTAATTTCATTGTTCATGATGTTATAAATCATGTATATCTTATAATAATCATTTATTATGGAAGACACAGAATTGGGAATGCACAAAAAAATGTGTGCCCAAAATCATCAAATACTATTAGAGAGGTCTCATAATAATTTTAAAATTATTTAAACACATTGATTGATTTACGCATTTATCATCAGTTTTTTATTTGGGTTTAGTATTTATTTAAATAAAAAACATGAGATACTTATTCATACTCTTTTTTCCTACAAATATAATCAAAAATAGATTTATTATGAATGAATAACATTCAAATATATCATCTAGAGGTTCTAAGTATTATTGTCAGATAACACAAGAATACACAACCTGTATCCCATTGGTACACACTATGTACTCATGTTTAATTCACTTGGATAAATAATACATTAATTTGGAGCATTGTGTATTTATTTTATGTGGTGTTTAATTAATACACACCATTTGTTGACTACTCTATCCTAGCATGTGGATAGATAGACTACACGACTTGTAACTTATATACATGACATGTTTTTCCTTAGTCAAAGAAGAGTTGTGTGTTTATTAATTGGAACATGTGACTAGTAACCATGGAACTCATATACCACCATACATGTAACCTAGGTACACGTCATGGAATCCATTATTGTTCATTTAAGGTTAACACACCCTATCCCTTGGCATGTGATGTGAATAGATGGTGAAAAACTATACACGGCGTGTTGCAAGATAGTACACACCATGTATATTACCTGATTATATAGAATTTAAAATTAATCTATTACACTAATTAAACGCCATCAACATCTATTCTATGTTCCACTTAATTGACTCATAAAATATATGTGATGGGGCTTATAAATATTAAATTTCAAGTAAATTTATACATAATATTTTGAACTACATTTTGTGTATAATTCATAATACAGTGATTACTCTACAAGAATTAAAAAAAACATTCTAGATAAATAATATATTTCAATGATTCATTTATTTGAAATTACGTTACCTGAAATTATACTAGACTATGTGTATGTTACATACCATATGATTATATAGTATATAAATAAAAAACACACTGAGTAGTTTAGAAATGTACTCATTATGTTGCCTCAAACCTATATTTTTTTTCTTATTCAATTATATATATATATATATATTACTTAATTTAAATAAAATAATTATATATGGGAATCTTAATAATGTTTTAATGAGAATTAAGATGACATAATTTATTAATTAAAGAACATAATTAATTTATTCGAGTGTGATTTATCATAAATAAGAACAATTGTGAATGAATTGTACTTTAATAAATGCATAATTAATTGCATGTATGTGGATGATCATGATAATATATACTAGACCTTTTTATGTTATTGGTTTACTTCTATTTAATTATTATTATTAAATTAAATTGATTAATTTTTTTTTCATACCTCATCACACTATGTAAGGGACTATATGTCCAATGTTTCATTTTATGTAAACCCCCTAAACCAATCTTTCGATTCCCCTCACATTCATGTATATTAAAGATTATGTATTGGATGGAGAACCTAGGTGAGTGGATGTGGTTCAAGTTTATAGATAAGATGAAACCAATCCAATAGATACATGGTAGAACAATTTGAAAGATACAACATGAACGAAGCCATGGTTCATGGTGTTATTCCCCTAGGTCATGGGTTCCTTTGTCATATGCTAGAAAAACTAACCATTAGGAAAGGATAATGATCATTCCACTCTTATTATTTTATTTCTATCAAGTTTCATGGTTATTTTTATTGTGGATGTTTTGTCGCAATCACATAAATAAATTAATTAACTAGTATGCAAGATAAAACTAAAATAAATTGGATTATGTTTCAACTATATATAATACATGCTTAATCACTTAGGTAAAACCACTTAATAATAATAAAACATGTAATAAAGATAAAATGGTTACACATAAAGATAAAAATACCTCAATTATATATATATATATATATTAAGTTGATATAACCTGCCAATTATTATGTAGGTGTCGAACCAAAGTTCAAAGTGTTTGAACAAACTCTATTGTGGTGCTTTCAATAATCAAGAAATTTATATCTTGAGATTTAGTTTGACCTAACATAGTTCAAATTATGATTTTATCACCTCCATGAAAAATGGTACAAGTGGTAAGTGAAGAATTAAGGAAATCGCTTTTCAGGATTTAAGGATTGTGGATTCCAATCAACATATAAAGAAGCTTAGATTTAATACATTTTTAATGTTAGACCTGCCTCAATACCTATGAATGGATGGAGAAACCTCTTTCTAGATTATGATAAATGGAATATGGATCATTTCCACTAGACTATCATTGAAATAAGATAAGTTCAATCCAATGGTCAGGCCTATTGGGTTTCTATTAAACAGTTAGAGATAAATTAAAATTTATTTTCTAATTTTTATTAGATAATGTACTAAAATATTTTCATTTTAATTATAGAAATGAAAACCCTCATGAATTTAACTATATCACTATAATCCATACTTGAGTAGTATAACCTTCTGACCGGAACTAATTTCTACGAATGGAATATGAACTTTAATTATTTCCTACACCATTAAAGAAAATTATATGTACAATAAGACCTCATTCCAGAAGCACCTTGACATGGGTCTAGTGAGGCAAGATAGACTCACTGCATAAAACATATGTATGTCTCCACATATGTTCAATATTTTATTATATCTTCCTTTTCTAATGAGATTATAAAAAAATATGATGACATGGATGTATATCACACCATATCTCTCCTTTATGATCTATATTAAGATAAGGTGGTTCAATAGGGATATGAGATATCCAATTCAGTGGTCATGTGTAGTATTGGATAGTTAGTGTCAGTTGGGGCTCATGTAGTAAAATTAATTAGTTTCATATTGCACTTATAAATTTTGGGAATTAAATTTCATAATGATCAATGAACAAATATCATTTTATCTTCACTAATTAAATACTTACATAGTTTTATTATTAATTAAAACATTATAAATATAAATAAGGCTCTTTCAGTACTTATCCCTCTCATTCACCAAGTTGATAAAGACATAAGGAGTGTGTAATCCCTAGTCTTTATTGTTAATATGAAAAGGAAGAAAAGGGCAAACGGGCCTAAGACTTATTCCAAGTCTAAGTATTTTGAACAATTTCCTTCCAAGAATAATAATATTCATTATTAGGTGAATTAAAATGATATTTTGTGTGTTTCAGGTGGCAATCTTGGACTCCTGAAGAAAAACAACACTAAAAAAGAAATGGGATTCTAAAGGTGTATTCATTTTAAATTGTTAACTTTATATATCTACACATTGAGTATTAGATATAGAATTTTGTGCTCACATCTATATTTAAATATAAAAACCACATAGATTTCTATTTAATCCAAAGAAGAGGTAGATCTTTGAGTAGTTAATGGAGCACATCTTGCTGCTTTTTTATAGGAGACTAAAACTTTCTATTTCTAACTGGAATGTTTTTGGTTTTAAATAATTATTATTTTTTTCCTGGTGTTACTAATAATACCATATATGTCAATTTCCAAATAATTGATGGATTTATCTTCAAATTTTTAAATAAATAATGATTCTTTTAAAAATACAACATTTTTTATATTATGAAATAATTAATTAATGATATTTACACATTGGATTATAGAAACTAAGTATTGGAAATTTATAATGATTTATGTTTTTGTAAATCATATAGCACATGTATGTGTCATCAATTTCTTGGTCATGTAAATGCGAATAATCTGAAAAATCTCTTTCAAGATGGTTATTTAGAATATTTTGATCAAATAAAACTTAAAATATTTCATGCTTGTTTACAAGGAAAAATAACCAAAACACCATTCAGTGGATAGGGTGAAAGGTCTATAGTGCTTCTAGGATTGGTACACAAAAATGTTTGTGGGGATTTTATAGTTGAATCTAGAGGTGGATAATATTACATAATAAAATTTACTGATGACTTGAGTAGATGTGGATATGTCTACATGATGAGGTATAAGTATTAGTCCTTTGATAAATTCAAACAATTCAAGAATGAAGTATAGAATCAAATCGGTAAGAAGATAAATAAGATTTAATCTGATCAAGGTGGTGAATATCTTGGTTTATCAACTTTATATAGGATTTTTGGATTATATCTAAACTCAATTCACCATATACACCATGGTGGAATGGTGTTACTTAATGTAAGAAATATACCTTTCTTGACATGGTGAGTTCTATGATGAGTCATGCAGATATTCCATTAACCTTTTGGGGATATGAATTACATATATATAAACATTATAAATTTAGTATCCACTAAATTATAAAATGGAATTCCCGATAAATTAATGTATAGAAAGAAATATGTGTTTCCTCACACTCATGTATGGGGTGGAAAGGTTTTTTATGGCCATTTTAGGTAACAAAATAGAACTCGGTGGAACGAATTTTTCCTATATTGGTTATCCCAAGGAAAAAAGGGGATAATATATAGCCCCCCATAAAAGAAAGTAATCACTAAAAGAGATACCATATTTCTTGAGTGGGAGAAAACAATTAATAAGGACAGTTGGATAAAAATTTACTTCAATTAATTTGACTCTAAAAATACACAATAGTTGGTACTGGAATAGATTTTATAGGCCCCATGGAAATTATTTTTACTGAAACGCATGTATTGTGTAGGAGAACCAGAGAGGTAAGAGAACCAGAAATATATATTTTTCGAATAACTAATTTTTTTGACTCTCTATTGATGAAAATAATAAAACTATATCCAAAAAATATGTATTATAGAGCTCAAAAGATAAAATTTGGAAATAATCCCTAAATTATAAGATATATTCCATGTATCAAAACTAAGATTGGTTTCTGGTTGATCGACCAGTTGATGTAAATATTATTGTGTGTAGATGTGTATTAAAGAGAAAAATAAATGTTTAAGGTTAAGTAAATACCTTAAAAACATGATAAAGGGTTTAAACAAAATCAATGAATTGACCATGAAGAAACATTTTTTCTAGTTTAGATATTTAAATCCTTCATAATTATACTTACTATAAATCTTACCATTACAATGGAATTTGGAAGATGGATTTCAAAAAATATTTCCTTAATGGGAAATTTCAGGAAGATTCCTATATGACATAACCAAAAGGGTTTGTGATCCCAGTAAATGAAAAAAATATATATTGAAGTTATATAGATTCATGTATGTATTGAACAAAGAATTTATTTCATCAAAATAATTTTTTTGATGAAGCTATAATATAATTTAGTTTCATTAAGAATGAATGTGAACCATATGTTTTAAGTGGTTTAGTGGGAGTATTGTCATTGTCCTAATAGTATATATTGATGATATATTAATTATTTGAAATGATGTACCATTCATACAGTCTAGAAAGTATTGGTTCAAAAATTTATTAGGCAAAGTAACCTACATTCTAGCGATCAAGATCATTTGGGTAAGGGATTGTATCCTAGTTACACTTTCATTTTTCATGTTTTAAGTGTTGTAGGTGATATGATAAGGTTACATGATTTTATAGAATGAAAAAGGTGTCTAGGTAAGTTCTATTCCATGGATCATTTGGTTTCTCATAGGGCTATTGGCTACAACATTGAAGGATTAGTTGCAACATAGGGTCCAGTGAGGTTGAATTCAAATCTACTGCCAAAATGAGGGAATATATGTTCCACGGAGGTTGGTTGTGGTGTATCCTCTCTTAACAGTGGATGAAATTTGTGGTGTAGTGATCTTGTTTGTGTCTTGGTATCTCCCTATATATATAGGATTTGTGCCAGGTGATTCGATGTGTTCCTCATACATGACCTTGACTGGGTAGTTTGTGGTGTGGTCTAGGATATTTCATTGTGGTCTTCAGTTTTTAATTTCTCCTATAAATACTCAAACCTCCATTCAAATCCATTGTTCTCCCATGTTTCTCTCTCAACCCCTATTCAACCAAGATATTTTTTTGATGGAATTTAATTCCTGTTTCAATAGAGATTAATCTATGGCTTCTCATGTTTGATCTATGGTGATCCAAGGAGATTTATTCTTTCTTTATTATGGTTTCTCTTCTGTTTGATCAACTTTATTATTTCCATATTATAGAGGATGGTCACCATAATTTTAATCGAGTTTATTTTTATTTTTTCCATTTAATTAATGGAACAATGTATTTGGGATATCATATTTTCCTTGCGGGATAGGTGATTAGGGACTCGTGTCATCATGTTGTTATATTCAAAAAATGTTATAGATTTTAGGTAGGGTATTTTTTTATTATCTTACATATTAAATTAATTCATTTAGTTATAGTGATTTAGTTTCTTTGGGTGGTAGTATAATTGACCCTCAAAATAGAAAAACTAGATTAATTAAATAATTGTTTATTGTTAGCAATCACATGTGTTCCTCCACCATGATAATGGTTTTCCTCTTGATTTGAAAGATAATGTTCTATATTTGTTATTATTTTTTTATAATTTTTGTTATTATTAGGTTATCATGTGTTTTTATGAATTGGTAAAGAATGTAATGCTGTTAATTTATTGGTTGGCTAAGAAAATAAAGAAGATTCATGTTTAATGTATCCTTATATTCATGTAAATTGATAGTGAAAAAACATCATGCTTGATTCATGTTTTATTAAAGATTGTTCTTCCATGTGTTAATGGAATCATTTAAAGAACATTAAATATAGTATTTCATGTTGTGTATAATAATAAATATGCATGTTAAATGTGATTCCTTTCCACAATGTTTTTCGAAACATGAATTTTATACTTGAAAACATATTTAAAAAAGTGATAGATTGTTATAGATTATGTATTAGGTTACACATATTTGTAACATATGACAATTGAATCGATTAATTGAATATTAAATAAAACTTAGTTATTTTATAATTATAAATATTTGATGTAGAGTGATCCTCTTTTCATATAAATCCTAAATGACATGTGTTTCAGGAAGAGAGAGACCATTTTCATGTGGAGGATGAATGCCTTATTTTTAGGGCCAAGTTACCCAATTGACTGTGTTTTTTATTTTATACATTCTATGTGTCTCTCAATGTGATACATTCTATGTAATGTGATATGATCCATGGATGGATGATGATATATGCATAGGGAGGCATGGAGTTTGTGGAATCAGTTTATTCTTGTGATGTAAATATTCATCGTGATATTCTTGATGGCTTTAGGGTTGGCCCCGAAGTTTATGGGATGAGTTCAAGTTTTTCATGTTCGTTTCTTTATTAAATATCATATTATTTCTTGATTATATAACTTTTTCAAGATGGGTGAATGGGTAGATTTTTTTATCTTTATTCTTGTCCCCGCCGCTAGAGGCAGTTGTATGTTTGTAGTTATGCATCTTCTTGTGGTAAATTAGAATGTTTCATAGAGTGCCTTTAATAATGGAATGATAATAATTATTAATAAATGAATTAACCCATGGGTTTGGTGTTTATTTAAATTCATAAGATGTTAATGTTGAGAAACCATGGACTCGATTAGATTATGCTTGGAGGGCATGGAATTCACTCTGATTGTTAATGCATTGTGGATAGAATAATTTTATTAATGGATAATTAATAAATTAATGAGAGTTCAATTGTTAAAAATGGTCCAAGGTAATTTAATGAGGGTATTTATAATTTTTTTCATGATTATTGGATATCAATCTCTCTGTGATATCATTCGGGTGTCTAAGCGATGATAGTTATTATTGAGCATAAGACTATGTTAATTTCCATAGTGTAGTTGTGAGATATATTATATCCTATATGTTTTTTGATTCCATACTCTACCCCAACCATACTAGTAAGTTGAATGACACACTGTAGACTCTAGGAGGGTGTTTTCACATACATCTAGTTTCATGAGGGATAGATGGGTAACTACCCCCTCTCTCCCCCATCTCTTATACTAGATGTATTATGTGTCGGTATGAACGATAGTCAGATTTCACATATATGTTTATAGAGGGTTGTAATGGTTTTTTTATTTTACCCACATATATATCTAGATATAGTATCCAGATGATTATTATAGGTTTGACATGTATGGGTTTTGATGTCTTGAGGTTCATTACTTGATATATGGTTTATGATGGATTGAGGAAAAAACTCGATGTATAATACACAACATATGGGTTGTGTTGGATCTCAGAAACTACATGATTATAATATGGAGATGTTCATAGGATGATGAGATGATGTGATAAATGATATTCTTGTTATAATACTAAGCCTCAGTGTCTTTGGGATGGCTTCTTTTGGAGAGATATGGCTCAAGATGTACGATGTTGGAAAAGAGAGGCAAACCTATAGGGAAGAGGTAGCAGGGTACCTTTGTTTTATTATTATAATATATAATCCCTTGTAAAAGATAAATTCTGAGAGATATCCATACTGAGGATGGGAACTTGAAATACCTATTTAGGTGATGATTTAGTTTCATTTGTTGTTTATTATGCTTCAGTATTATTTCTTTATATGTATCATGAAGGGCTCTGGTAAGCATCCTACTTATTCTCACCCTATGTATATATATAATATTTTTTAGGTAAAAAATATCAGGTTAGAGATTGGGGTGGATAGTAATATCTCATGGTTTTTCATGAGCTATTTGAGCTTTGTGGTTGCTTTTGAGTTTACATTTTTTCACCTATAATTTTCTTTTCCATTTTTTTCAATGAAATATCATGTATATACTTGGGATTCTTTTATTTATCTATCTAAGAAGAATTTTACTAGTGTACTCATGTTATCTATCTATTCCACATGTTCTGTTATAGGTTAATGTCTCTCATCTACCCTTGGTACTTGTTTCTAACCCATGGCCTATTAGAGGTAGACTTAGGGAGGCCAATATCTATTTTTATTATTCCTAGTTTGGTAGGGATACCTTTGGGTGAATGGGGTCAAGAAAGAGTGGTATAAAAATTTTATATTGATGGATAATATGGAGTTTTTAAGCTATGAATAGGTGAGATTTCATGGGTTGATAGAGAAATAGTGCCATCTATGTTTGGTAAGCAATGTAAACATAGGATAATAGTCGAGACATGATTATTTGGGTCCCCATGTGATATGAAGCATTTAAATTTAAGTTGAAAAAGCCTAATTAGTTAAGTAAAACTTGTTATAGGGTAGATACCTAGAAAAAGATCACACATCATTTTTCTTGTACACCTTTTTTAAATGGTAAGACAATGGGATTAGGTTAAACAGATGATAAATTAAATAATAAATTAATAAATATTATATATTCCCTATTCTAGGTTTAAAATTTTAACTGTTTGTTCTTTTGTGTGTATTGATTCAGGTCGACTTCTTTCCCAAGTTCTTATTGATGATATTCAGCCGGATATGCCAAAAGATATCTATAGAGTATAGGTCTATGATAAAGAAACATGGAGGAGGAAACTCAGAGAGTTTTAACACCAGAGTCTACAGAAGTATGAGAGATCCATTTTGAAAACAGTGACACAAGATATGTTGGAGGAGGTTGAGATAGATTTCTATTAAATCAGTGCTTGGAATGAGCATTGGGTTTCATTGGTTTTGATGGTACTACATGGAGTAGTGATGTAGTTTTGGGTCTTCTTCCTCGGTGATCATAAGGAGTTAGTGGTCTTGTGGGAGATGTTTAGGAACTAGTTCTGAGAATATTTTCATTCTTTAAAGGTGAAGGTATCTAGTTTCTAGGATATTCTTACCCTTTGATAGGGGAGTTCTGGTGTGTGATTAATTTTAATATATTTTAAGTCCCTTGTCTATTATGAATCATACATATTGAAAAATTATGAGGCTATGTTGATTAATTTTGTAGATCCTTTTCATATAGATATCTAGAACCATGTCATCTTGTTCATGTTATTGACAAATTTTGAGGTGTTTTTTAGAGAATAAGTTTTTGAGAGGACATTGGATAGCACCATATCATCGTGAGAGGGGATGAGGTATGAAAAAGAAATCCTTATGATATTCCTCAACCTTAGGGAGTAGTGATCTCCGATGGATGTGGTCTTCATCAGGGTCGGAGATATTGTGGATTAGGTCATGGTCATATTTATGCTCTAGTATTTCTATAGTGGAGTGATACTAACTTCATTCGAGGTTCCCATTGATTTTTTTATACTTGGGTTCATGCCTTGTTTGATTCGGGTGCTATACACTCCTTCATGTCACCTACCCTAGTTTATGATTTGGGACTTAAGGTGGATAGACTTCTAGTTATCCTGGAATTTACTATGCTAGTTAGAGGTGGACCTTATCTATATTAACTATGTTGAGACTATGATCTATTGTTGGAGCATCATATCTCTTGGAGAGACTTACTATATTAATGTAAACAGCCATAAAATATCATCCTTGATATAGAATGGTTTTATTCATTCCAAGCTATTGTGGATTTATTTAGAATGTATGTTATATTATGAGATATTGATAGAGATTATATTCTATTCATTGGTGATTGAGACCTTTATATGGTTCTAAGGTCAGTTTCTTTATTTTTTTTTCCTTGTTGGTTGAGTTGATGTGGAGTTCATCGGAGGTTCAAATGATGGAGTTTCTAAGGTTTTTAGAAGAGTAAACTAATGTATTTCCAAGGAGATTGTGGTATTACCCATTCAATAAGAGATCATTTTAGGGATATATAAATATTTTAGTTCTTCTATGATCTTTATTTATTTTCATAATATTGTGTCTTCTGAGTTGTGATAGTTTTGAGTATGTCTAGATGATCTGTTATATCAAGGTTTTGTTCGGCCAAGTGTGTCACCTCTGGGTGCACTAATTTTGTTCATGAATAAGGATGATGTAATTTTTCAACTCTATCTTGAAAATAATTGCTTTAATAAGGACACATTTAAGAATCATTATTCTCTTCTGTGGATTAATGATTTATTCAATTAGCTGAATCATGACAGTTATTTATTGAAGATCGATCTATGGTTAGGATATCATCATATTTGTGTGAAATATGAGTATGTTTTGAAGACAATTTTTCTAGGTCATTATATCCATTATGAGTTCATTACACTATTTTTGGGTGTGAAAAATTCTCTATCCATGTTCATGGGTTTGAAAAATTATGTGTTTAAAGAGTTCCTAGATTGGTCCATGGTGGTTTTCATAGACAACATCAATGTGTAATCCATGTCTGAGGGAGATAATTTTCATACCATTTTGGGAGTTATTATTCATCATTATAATTTTTGTTAATTTTTTGATGTTTGAGGTCTAGTATCATGAATTTCATATCTTCGGTTATGTTAGGTCCCATAAGGGAGTGTTTGTATATCCTTCAAATATTGAAGTAGTGGTTTCTTGGGAATTCACTAGGATGGATTCATAAGGGCATATTTTTCATGATATTGTAGGATATTATAGAAGGTAAATAGATGAATTCTATTTGTTTCTAACTCCTATAATTTCCTTGACCAGAAAGGATAATATGTCATATTGTACTAATCAGTTCCAGACATCTTTTAAGTACTTGAATAAGAACTCAGTTAGTGTTTCAGTTATTTGATTGCTAAAGGAAGGAGTTTTGTTCGATGTTATCTATGATGCTTTGAATGTTGGATTGGTATTTGTTATAATTTAGTATAGATTAGTTATTTATATGGATGTCTGTAGTAATTTTCTAATGATAATAATTATTACACCCATGATCTGATGTTGTTGGAAGTTGTGTTTTCCTTGAATTTGTGGTGATATTACATCATCATGAAGTGTTTTGTGGTTTCTTCTAATCATAAGAGACTGAGCTATGTATTCTCCCAAAGTAACTTGAACTTGAAATAATAAGGGTGGATGGAATTATTATAGTATTACAAAATTTTTAATTTGAATGCACCAATAAAGAGAAATTTTATATATGATTCACTAAGATAGAAGTCACATAGTGTTAAATATCATGATTCTAGAGATTCCTAGAGAGTGATGGAAGATCTCTAGGTGATAAATTAGAATATGATAGAGGTTGGGAAAGAGTTTGTCTTTTTTAGATAATACTACAGTCTTATTTGGTGCAGCAAGTGGAGGAGTCCCAATTAGGGAATTTTGAGGTGCAGGTCTAGAGAGATTGGTTTTTTTATGGTGATACCCTCGAGGTTAGGTATGAGGATAAAAACCATCGAGTGTTTTTATAAAATTGGATTTTCATTCCTTTGGTGATGTATAATATGGGTCTTTATAAGATCTATATCATACCCTTGGAGGTACATCCTGGCATAAAAAATATGTATTAATCTCTAAGAACATAGTTTAGGTGGCCTGGGTTGAAGCATTCAGTTACAGAGTCTGTTTCTCAATGATTATTCTATCATAAGGTGAAGTCCAAGCACTGTGTTCATGGTGGTTTTATATAGATATTAGATATTCCTTAGTGTAATTGGGATGAAATATCAATGGACTTGATTATAATTTTAACTCAAACTCAGTGGGGACTGGATCATATATGGGTGATATTGGATAATTTAATGGAAATAGTGGTTAAGGAGTCAATCTCAATTGAGGGTTTTTCAAGGTATTATCTAGAGAAGGTGGTGAGATTCTATATACTCCCATGGGTGATCATCTATGATCATGGTCCTAGTTTTACCTATAGTGTGTAGAGTTGTATTAATCACAGTTTGGTATCTTAATAATTCCTTATTAATTATTTTAATCCTTAGTTGAATGGTCAGATAGAGCAGGATATCCAGACTCTTAAATACATGTTACATTCTAGTGTCTTTGATTTTAGAGGTTCATGGATGAGGCACCTATCTTTGGTTGATTTTTCTTACAACAATATTTCTCAATCCACCATTGTTATCGAATTTTATGAATCTTTGTATGTTTGAACTTATATTTTTTTACATTATGTTCAACCGGAGTTAGGTATTCATCAATTCATGGTCCCGAATTAGTACTGAACATGACAAAGATGGTTTAGGTTATTCATGAGAGGATAAAGGTAGTGAAGAATCATCTAATTCCTATGCATATCATAGGAGGAGACCTATGAAGTTCTATGTTGAATGTAATGCATTTCTAAAAGTGAATCCTCATTTTGGGAATTGAATTTATGATCATGTAAGTAAGCTCCCTCCCTGATTTTTTGGACCTTTTGAGGTGTTGGATCATTTCTAAGTTCGGACATTTTGGATATCCCTTCCATCGTATATGATCTAGATACATGTTGTATTCCATGTGTTCTAACTCTTTAATTTCCTTCTTTAAAATTAAAACTTCATTTATTTGGGTGAGATAGATGTTAAAAATTATATAACCTTCAAGGAGTGTCCCATGGATATCCAAGATCATGAGAATAAGGTTCTGTGTGGTCATGTTGCTCCCTTGGTTCAGGTCTTGTGGTTTCATGGTTCCATGTAGGAGAGTACATGGGAATGTGAGTCCCATATATGAACTCAATACCCCCAAGAATTTTTTTTAGATATTTTATTGTGACATTGCTTGTTTGTGGTTGTGGGAATTTTTTGTTTTATTATATGGTTCCCACTTTTTACATTGTTTTTTGGTAACATTGATCATGTTTGAGAGTTATATCCTCTAGGATAGTTTTTAAGATTCAGTGGTATATATTTTATATTTTTTCCATTTTTTCATCTATGTGAGGTCATTGATCTCTCATGATGGAGATATCTTAGAGAGGTATCTTGCAGTGTGGTTTTTTGGACAACCCATTTTCCTATATTTCCCTTATGGATTGGTTTTAAATTATAGAGGATGGGTAAAGTTTGAGAGGTACCATATGTAAGGTCCTAGATCCTAGTATCCCTTTCTTTTATTAGTTTTAGGTGGTAGAGGTTTCCAAATAATGTTATCAGGTTTTCCAAGGTGTTTTGGAGGAAAATAGGGAGTTTGAGGAAGTTTCATGTCATGGAACCTGGGGATATGGCATAGTGATAGTGTTTATAGTGTCTAATTTATGAATATGGAATAGGGCCCCAAGAGTAGGAATTTAGAGAAACTACCAAAACTGGGGATAGTTTCACCATGGAGGTAGTCCATGAGGAAGCCTCCCTTCATAGAGGATGAGGTCTACTATGTATTGATCTTTACTACATCATGTTCTCTTGTATCTATAGACTCTTCAGTGTGTGAGTCATTTTGTTCCCTGAACATACCTTTGACCAAGTAAGCTATAGAATGGTTCCTTTCATTATATCATATTATTCCCCATGTCAAGAAGCTTTTTTTGTCTAGGAGGTTTCACCACGGTCTTCAGTTTCTAAGATAGATTATAAATACCCAAAACCCCATTTGAACCCACTTGTCTTCAAAGTTTCTCTCTCGACCCCAAGGCATGCAAGATATTTTTTTAATGCCTTGAATTCCCTTTCAATATAGATTAATCCCTAGATTTTCAAGTTTGATATGTGGTGATACAAGGTCAGTTGCACTTGTTTTATTATGGTTTCTCTTCCATCTGATATCACTTCCTACCATTTATTCTTTAAAAACATTGATATATTATATCCACAATTATAATGGAACCTTTTTTGGTGTTTTTAGTGCTTTCATGGAACGAAATTCTTGGGAAATCATAGTTTTTTTACAGGGGAGATGATCAGAGACTTGCATCATCATTTATTTCTGTTCAAATAACATCAAATATTTGAGGAATGGGATTCATTGATTCTCTTATATTTTTACATGAAATCATAAATTTATCATACATTATATTTATTTGTTGGTGGTAAAATTGACCCTAATAAAGGATAAATAAAATTAATGAAATAATGGTTTGTGTTTAAAAATTGCATGTGTTCTTTCACAGTGATAATGATTTGCCTCTTAATTTTCTAGATGATGTGTTATTTATATCGTGAATTTTTTAGCATGTTGGTTTTTATTGGGTTTATATGTGGTTGTATAAATTGGTAAATAATTTAAATATGACAATTTTGTGGTTGTATAAGAAATTAAATAATAGGAAGGTTTAATGAATCCATAGGTTCTTATAATTTTATGGTAATAAAATTGATGCTTGATCCACATTTAATTGAAAGTTGATCTTACATTTGTTAAAGGAATCAGTTAAATAACTTTAAATATGGTAATGATTGTTGTGGATAATAATAAAGTGGCATGTTAAATGGTATTTTCCCCCTAAATATTGTTGAAACATGAATTTTATGTATGAAATCATGTTTAAATAATTGATATATTTTTATAACGAATACCTTAGGTTACCAATAGTTATAACCCGTGATAATTGAATCGATTAATTTAATATGGAATAAAAACTAGTTGTATAATAAAGATAATTTTTTTGGTTTGAGTGAGTCTATTTGTTTATAAAATTTAATTACCATGTGCTTAGGGATGAGAGAGTTTATTTTCATGTAAATTTTAATTCCTTTTTTTATCGAAAAGTTTCCATGTTGACTATGTTTGTTTTTTATTTCCTTCTATATTGATCCATATGTGATTCTTTCTATGTGATGTGGTCTAATCCTAGTATGGGTAATGAGATATGGATGGGGAGGCCTGGATTTTATGGAATCAGTTAATTCATGGGATGTTGAGATGTATGGAGACATGCATTAGGTTGTCAATGATGACATATGAGTTGATGGAATCAGTTGAAGTTTGTATTACCCATTATTGTTCATAAAACAAGGATACTTTATTGATAATAAATCTATTTACAGGCTGGATGGCTGGGTTTATTATTTATTTTCATTTCTTTCCCCCCTACTTGAGTTAGATGGATGTGCTTGGTTATGCATCTCCCTATGGTAGATTAGGATGTTTCTTACATTAGCTGGAATTATGGAATGATAATTATGATTAATAAATGAAATAACCCATGGGGATGGTGTTTCATAGATTTAAAAAGATGTAAATATTGAGAAAATATAGACTCTGTTGGATTTTTTCTATAGGGTGTGGACTTCACTCTGATGGTTAATATAATGTATATAGAATAATGTTAATTAATGTTTAATGAATCAATTAATCAAAGGTTAAATTTCAAAAATGATCAAGGTAATTTAATGAAGTTTTCTTTAATTTCTTGTGTTCTTATAAGATATTTTTCTCTTAGAAGTGGTAGTAGAGAGTCTGAATGATAAAAGATGTAGTTTAACCTAATACTAGGTTAATTCCTAGCGTGTGGTTGTGGTATATACTATATATTGTATGTTTTGTGATTTCATAAGTCACCCCACCCATGTCGATGGGGAAAATGACACCTAGTGAACTCTATGAGGGTTTGTTCCCCAACATCTAGGTCTGTGAGGGGCAGATGGATAACTACCAGCTTTGGACCCACTCTTTTATTCTATTAGTATTATGTGATAGTATGCATGGTGGTTAGATTTACCATATATCTGTGTATATGGATGTAATGGCTAGATGTTATTTCACAGACATTTATACCCAAATTTAGTATTCAAATGATTATTCTAGGTATGACGTGTATGGGATATGATGGATCGAGGTTCATTACTCAATGTATGGGCTTTGCTTTCCATGAGGCATAATGCATGATGTATAATACACAACATATGGAATTTGGTGTCTCCTAAAAACAACTTGGTTAATATATAGAGGTCTGGATGGGATGATTTTATGATTTTATACATGAGATTCATGTAATGATACTTATCCCAGGTTTCTTTAGGCTGGATACATTTGGAGAGAGATGGATCAAGACATAAAATTTTAGGGAAGAATATGAAACCTATGGGGAAGTGGTAGTGGGGTACCCTTATTTTAGTACTATAATATATAATACCATGTATATGATATTTTTTTAGAGATATCCATGGTGATATTGGGAACTTAGAATAACTAATTAAGTGATGAGTTAGTTTCACTGGTTCTTTACTAGGCTTAAGTATGATTTCATTATATTTGGCATGAGAGGATCCATGGAGGATCCTTCTAAGTATACCTATTACACACATATTATGTATATATAAACTATTTTTTAGGTCAGTAGAAGAAAGTTGGAGATCAGGCTGGATATTACTAGCTCATGATTTTACAGGAGGTGTTTAGGCTTTGTGGTCAGTACTGAGTTTACCTTTTAGCAATTTTAGTATTCATTTATAGTTTTTATAGTCATGTATGAAATTTCATGTATGTACTTTGGAGTATTTATTTATCTATCTAGGTAAGAGTATATTTTTGTAATTTTCTTATCTCTCTCTTCTACATTTTCTCTTAGAGGATAATACCTCTCATTTTTATGTTTTATATGTGGGACTTTGTGGCCTGGAACCAATGACTTTGTACCTTAGGATAAACTTGTGATCCTGGATTTGAATATTAACAAAAACCTTATCACATCTGGATTTTTCTTCTACGTGACAATGCATGTGATAATGTCCTAAGGATAGTTGTTACACCAAAGGGTCATAGCGGATCCCTACTATGATGAAAACCCCAAAGTGCCATAACACTATTCTTGAATATTTGGTCTATGTCCGGATGAGGTTATTTAAGGGAAAAATAATAAAGTCCATTAGGGGTTAGGACTCATAAAACTTTTAGGCACCTTCTCATGGTGTGCGACCGTGGTAATATCCAAGAGGATATTATGAGAACGAGACCCGCCAGTAGAAAATCCATATTTCATTATGTCATTGGATATTCCTCTATTTGGAAGTTTTTATTGGTCCTTGGACTTTAATATTATTATTATTGGGTATTATGACTCGCACACTTAGATTTATTGACAAAAACTATGAAGACACAATGTTCGTAGTGAGGTAGGATATGTTGGGTTTGTCACGAGTAATACCACATTAATAGATAATGTGAGAAGGTATGTGTCCCTTCTATTCCATAATGGAAATTGATATCTTAGGACCTTTGATGGAATTCATGTATCCTAAATAACTCCATGTCCAGGGTGAGGAATGGAAAATTTCAATTCCATGAAGTCAAAGAAAGACTAATCGAGCACATGGGTTGATGGAATTAGCATGCAACCCACTTAATTAGAGATATCATGACAAAGGTATTACATTACACATTAAGAATTCATAGGATGTGACATGTAACTGAGTCATTAACTTCTTTCTATATGGGTGCCTTGGAATGTTACTAGATGCAATCCTTGGACTTTAGGCAGGCTCCGCCTAATACCGCTAAGAAAGAGGTATAGAGGGTCACACACTAAGTGTGTCCAAGTATCTTAGTAAAATGTTCATTTAACAAGTTGAATAAATATTATTCCAAATTGTGGTTTAATAATTATTCATGGATGTCTCATCACATTTATTTCGATTCTAGTTATTCAAAATAATATATTGTGGATGAAATAATATATATATATATATATATATATTAGCGAGTAATGATGTGATATTTATTTAAGAAATAAATAGTCATTATTCAAGGTCCAATAAATGCAGTGGAAAAAATAAAAAAATGGGAAAAAAAGTATATGTCTTGTATATATTAATATACATGTCGTGTTCTTTTCTAGGAATTTCTGAGAAATAATATTATTTATTTAATGAAATAATATTAGGTGTAATTCGTTGGGCACTTGTAAAGTAATAATAATAGTCAAACGCTATTATTAGACATGGGGTCTTAATAATAATTAAATTAAATAAATAAATAACTATAGGTAATTATTTTATTTTATTATTATTATTATTATAAATCCCAATTAAATTATTCTCATTAAGCCTAGACATTATTTGTGGTTGTGTACAACGGATCTAGAGAAATATTTCAAGCCAAGAGAGAATTCCTTTCTTCCAAGAACGCTCTCAAGTTACGATAGAGATCATCCTCCTCCAATTCAAGGAGAGTGCTTTGGAAGCCTCTATCAAGGAGATCAAAGGTGGACAGCACGAGAAAAGGCTATTCCATTCTAGCAATGGGAGATCCCTTCAGTGACTTACAGAAATACGTGGAGCACGTGTGGATCACTACTAAAGGATCCCTACATTTGGCTTCTGCAACGCAATGACGGATCGCATTGGATCATGACTGGAAACATCAATAGAGAGAGAATTCCATCAAGGTAATTCTTGCCTTTTGATTAAATTAATTATAACCAACATAATATGATCCTCTCTATGGTTATAGGACTTCACTCTTTCCTTTAAATTCTTTGTTCTATTCCGGTGATCCGTCATATTATTATCCTAATGGATCTTTGATTGATCGTTGCTAATGGTAAAATTAAGGTTGGGTACACTTATCCACGCTCTTCAACTGCACTTGGAACCTATAATTAGTATCAAGGGGGTCATATTGTTGATTACAACTATTTAGTTTTTCATTGATAATTTACACATTTAATAATTTAGTTGTTTAAATTCAAGTTAATTGTTCTGTAAATATAAATCTTGAGATATATTCCTCCTCTCTTTTTTCTCGTTCACCTTACAGAAATGAATGTTTCTATTAATTTTGATTAAAATAAAATAGATGATCTCATCTAAAGGTTCCAAAGGTTCCTGGTCATACAACACCATAAAACACGGTGTGTATTCAGTAGTACATGTATTTTATTCAAGGTTCAATGCATTGGGACTGGTCCGCCCAACCAAGTCATGTCATTGGAGTTTGTCTAAGTCTTAATGACTCTGTGTGTTGACGAGGAACAAGTGGCGCATAGTTTCTAGATTACACGCCATGTGGCCCAATTAATATGGCATGTAGTCCCTTCAAGTTTGGGTTGGACCGTGTACCCCGTACATGGATTTGCTAACTGGATACTGTGGAATGTGGACACCACATGGGTGTGGCCCACTGGACACATTTTGTACTCCAAATATTTCTAAAGTACATCTATACACAGTATCCCCAGGTGTGAACTTCGGATGGATGGTGAACGATAGTACACACCATGTAGTTGGAACTACATGTCATGTACTCATCCAAATTACAAATATTTATCAAAATTTATTATTAATTTTATACAAACCATTGAGAAGTGTACCATAGTGCGGGCGTAAAGATGAGGCACAACACATGATATATGTTTTATACATATATATTTAATTTAACATCCGCGTAATGTTCATTTCTACTCATTGGTTAGTTATGAACAGGAATTCACCAGGTTGCCTCAAAATTACAAGTTACTTACAAATATAATTTTAAATTAATTTATTTGTTTAAAATTTTGATGGATGAGAATCTTAAGGAAATTCAGAAAAGAGTATTTTAGATAAAAGGATTAATTAATTGAAGATAATTAATTGATTCGAAAATGATTTATCTTAAAAAATAACGATTAAATAATTTAATTCTAGTATTATTTATGTGTAAATAGCATTTCATGTATGGATGATCATGAGCTAGACCAAGACCTTTGTATGTGGATGGTTTCTTTTAATTTATTTATTTAAATTTAATTTGTTAGACTATGAGCCTTATCCTCATTAATATGTAGGGCATGCATGGCCAAGGATTCTTTTATGCAAAACCCCTTTTTACCCCTCACTTGTGTGTGATATAAAAGGATATGTAATGTATGGATCTCCCAAGCTAGTGGAGGCAGTCCAAGTTAGGAGCTAAGGTGAAACCAACCCAAGGAGATACAATGGTGGACTGGTGAAAGGTTTTAAACACAAACCCAAAAGGATCAAGGTGTTTCTCCCCTAGGTATTGGGTTAGTTTATCAACCACTAGATAAACTAACTAATAGAAAAATCCCATGATCATGACATTTATTTTATTTTTGTCAGTTTCACTGTTTATTTATTATGGTTGTGTTGTTGTGATCACACAATTAATGAATTAAACAGACACGAAAGATAAAACTAAAATAAGACTGGATTATGCGTAAATATTATCTTAGACAAGGTTAATTACTTAATTATATCCCACATAATATTAATAATCATGTAATAAATATAATAAAATATAATTTTATTTATAACGATAAAATCCCTCAAAAAATATTAAGTTGGTTTAGCCTTCCATAATCTTGGTTAGAATTGAACCATAGTTCAAAGTGCTTGACAAACCCTAGTTTGGGTGCTTTCATTTATCATGTAATTATAATTCAAGGTTTTGGGTTTACATGACTTGGTTCACATCAACTGTTGACTTCCATAGTAGGATTTGGTGTAACCAAGAGGAAAATGTTGAGGAAATCCAAAATAAAAGGATTTTAGGATTGGGGAGTCCACTCGGCAGATAAAGGAGTTATGAGTTAATGCAATTGGAATTTGGAATACCTACCTAAAACCTTTCAAGTTTCTCGACCAACCCTAGTTGGGGAAATGATAAGGGTAATATGGATCATTTCCACTAGAATATTCGGGCAATATAATATTTCGAATTTAATGTTGAGGGATATTGGATTTCGATAAAAATAGTGGGAGATTAATAAGTATTAATTTATTTATTGGTCTCAGTTTTATCAAGATAAAGTAATAAATCTTTTCTCATCTTAATTTGTATAAATATAAAGAAAATTTACATGAAACATATCATTGTTAACCATACTCGAGAAGGAAAACCTTGTCACTAACACCATTTTTCATGAGTAGCAGAGGTGTTTACGTGCTATCCTTCGCTACGAGAGGAAATTGTATGTGTTGGAGGGTCCTATTCAAATTTTTCCTGGAAATGAGTCTAGTGATGAGGAAATATATCTCCATATGAATTTTTTTTTGATTCCACATATTTCCAATTTTTCATTCTATCGGTCATGTTTAATGAGATCCTAAAGAAATATGAAAACATGGAAATGTATAGCATGATGTCTCACCTTAAGGATATCTATCAAGAGAAGGTGAGATAGGAGAGATATGAGATCTCTAACACTTTTTTCACAACTATTATTGAATATTCTATGCCATCTAGGCCTCATGTAGTCAAGATTATTTGCTACATTGGACGCATGAACATCATAAGGATTAAGTTCCTTGATGAGTTGTGTATAGATCTTATCCTATCATCACTACCCAAGACCTTCTCTACCTTTATTATCAACTAAAACTTTAGAAATAATAAGAAGAGTATATTGGAACTTCTGACCTTGATTCACCAGGTAGATAAGGACATGGTCATGACAAACCTGTAGTTCTTATGGTAAATTAGTAGAGGAAGGACAAGATAAATGGGACTAGGGTTTATAAATGGTCTGAAACCACTGAGCATCATCCCTCCAAGAAGGGGAATATCTAGAGGCAGGGAAAGGAACAGAAGGTGGTATAATTTTCATGTGGAAAGCTAGAACACTAGAAGAGGAATTGAACCTAAAAGTGTGGGGATGCTAAAGGTGTGTTCATTATCGAGTGTAATCTTTCCATTTCTACAAATTGGGTACTAGATACATCTTGTGGGGCCCAAATCTATATTCAAATGCAAGAACCATGTAGATTTAGAAATATTTCTATAGGATAGGTGGATCTTTGAGCTTCTAATGGCATGATGCTGGATGCATTGGCTATTGGTGATTACCATCACTCCTTTCCAACTAGGATGCTTTTGGTTTTACATAACTATGATTATGTACCTGGTGTTACCAAAAACATAATTTATGTTTCAATTTTGGATATGGAGGGATTTATTTTCAATTTTGGAAATAAGGTTTACTTATTTTATAAGAACAACATATGTTTTGTTATGAAACATTTAAATAATGGTTTGTATGTATTAAATTATGAAAACCAAGTATTGGCAATCGATAACGAAACAAACTAACATGACTCACACAACACCCACGTGTGGCATCATCATCTCGATCATGTAAAGAATAAGTGCTTGAAAAAGATCTTCCAAGATGTTAATTTAGACTCTACTGAGCTAAAACCACTTTATAGATTCCATACTAAACATAAGGTAAAATGACCAAGCCGCCATTTGGTGGACAAAGTGAAAGGGCCATAGAGCATCCAGTATTAGTACACACGGATGTGTGTGGAGGATTTCTAGTCGAACCTAGAGGTTGATATTCTTATTTCATTACTTTTATAGATGATTTGAGTATATATGGATATATATTCATAATGAGGTATAAGTCAGAGTCCTTGTAGAAATTTATGTAATTCAAGAATGAAGTAGAGAATTGTCTTGGTAAGAAGATAAATAATATTAGATTAGATTGAGGTGGAGAATATATGAACCAAGAGTTAATCAACCTTTTACAGGAGTATGGGATTCTATCTCAACTCACTCCTCTATATACACCATAGTGGAATGGTGTTAGTGAAAGAAAGAGCCACAGCTTGTTGGACATGGTGAGGTCGATGATGAGTCATGCAAATCTTCCATTATCCTTTTGGGGATATAAATTACAAAATACAGTATACACATTAAACCGAGTACCAACTAAGGAAAAAAATGTAATTCCCTCTGAGTTATGGAATGGAAAGAAACCCATTTTTTCACACACACGTGTATGGGGATGGGAGATGTTTGTTAAGGCCTTATCCGGAAACAAACTAGCACCTTGGGGAATGAGGTGTATCTTTACAGGATATCCCAAGGAAACGAACACTACCACAAAACTGGGTTTCCACAGTGCCACCCATTATCAGCGCTAAAAAAAGTGCTGATAAAGGGGGTCTTTATCAGCACTAAAAAAAGCGCTGATAAAGGGAACTTTTAACAGCGCTAAAAAAAGCGTTGTTAAAATTGACCCTTTATCGGCGCTTTTTTAGCCCTGATAAAGGGAGCCTCTTTATCAGCACTTTTTTTATAGCACTGATAAAGGGGGGGTTTATCAAAATGTATTTTCCTAGCACTGATAAATATGTATATTTCAAAAAAATCATAAAAAATATGATATTGATATAAATATAATAAATATTTCTTAAAATATGTTTTATATCGATTTTTTATGTCGTAGACCCAAAATCAACACCCCAGAGTAGAAATTATGGTTGTTTGTAGAGATTAAGGACATTTTTGTACCTTGAAGAATAATATGAGGTGTTATAATGGTCCCCATAGTGTAATTATGGTCATAAGATTCGATTTGATATGTGGTTGAGGCAAAACGGACACCCGGAGCATAAGTTATGAAAAAACAGACCCCCAGAGCCAAACTTATGACCGTTTAGAGGGTTTTTGGTCCTTTTGAACCTAAAAAAATTGAGAAGGGGTTTTGGTGATCACCATAGTGTGTGAATTTTTGAAATATTCGATTTTATATGTGATAGAGCCAAAACGGACACTCGGAGCAGAAGTTATTGTCGTTTGAAATTTTGCAACTCTTGTATCTCCTAAAAACCTAAGAAACCAACAAATCACTAAAATAGGAATAACTTATGCTCTGGTTGTCCATTTGAGTTCCGTGACCATTCAAATCTAAGATCATGAAATGAGTGACAACCATGTCTAGTCGAAACCTCTAGAATATCAGAGGAATGAAAGATGTATCAGTTATAGCACTCCAAGAAAAGTTCAACTTCAAACGGACATAACTTTCGCTCCGGGTGTCTGTTTGGGCTATACCACATATCAAATTGAAGACACAGAAGATTTATACATATAATATTGACTAATACAAAGTATAATTTACATTTGGGACCTGAAAATCCCAAAAAACAACAAGAAGTCCTTCAAAAGTCAGTTTTTGTGTCCCGACCCCTGTCAACTTTTTATTAAAATAGTCATAACTTCTGATCTGTGTGTCTGTTCGGCCTCTGAAAAATATTTTATCGTAGTTAGTTCCATGATCTTCAGTTCTACTATTTACAAATCTGAAACGGACACTCAGAGGATAATTTATGTCTTCTTCAGTGACACTGTGATTTGTTAGGTTTTTCGAGACCTCATTTCTAGTACTTTTGTATATACATATTAATATATAATATTTTTAAATATATATAAATATTTATTATTATACCTATAGATATACATATAATATATATTTTTGTGTGTGCGTTGTATATATGTATGTATGTATTTATTTATTTATTTATAAAAACACACATAATAAAACATATTTTATAAATTTATTTAAAAATAATCTTAGAAATATATTTTAATATATATTAATATACAAATAAATATATGGATAAAAAATTATAACTAAATATATATATATATTAATATATGGATATATATATATATATATATTAATATAATTGAATATATGTATATATTAATATGACTATATATATATATATGCTAATATATATATATATATATTAATATATGGATATATATATATATATATTAATAAAATTAAATACATATATGTATATTAATATGACTAAATATATTAATATATATTGATATATATATATATTAATATACGGATATGTTAATATAACTAAATATACATATATATTAATATATGAGTAAATATAACTATATATATATAACTATATATATATATATAACTAGATATATTAATAAATGAAAAGAAAAGAAATATGGTGGAGTGGTAAAGGCTTAGGCGTGCAGGCAAGAGGTCGCAAGTTCAAATCCTGGGGGGGCAGGTCACGCACGCAGGTGTGGGGAATTACCTAATGCTATTAAAGGGGGTGGGGCTGGGTGGAGCTATCCTGGGGTGTACATGGGCTACCATGGGCAGTGGACGCTATAAAATGGGGGCTTCAAGCGCTGTTGAAGACCCCCAGAATTGCAAAAAAAATATTTTTTATTTTATCAACTTTTATCAGCACTTTTTTTTAGCGCTGATAAAAGGGACCCCCCCCCCCATTCTCGTCTCGATTAACAGTGCTTTTTGGGCGCTATTAATCGATTTTTCTAGTGCTGATAAAGGCCATATTTGTAGTAGTGGAAAGGATATTACCTATATAACCCTTCAGATAAGAATTTGAATGTCACCATACAAGTCGTCTTTCTTGAGAGGGATCACATCCTCAAAAAGGATATTGGGAGTAAGATTGAATTCGATGAAGTTGATGCTCAAGATACACTGGAGTTGGTGCATGAACAAGTTCCACAGGTCCCCATGGAAGAGGTTCCAGAAACACATGTACTGCGTAGGAGCTCAAGAGAGGTGAGGGAACTAGATATGTTTGGTTTCCTAGTCATCAAGGATGGTGAATCATTATTGTTGGACAATGATGAACCTCTCTCCTACAAGTAAGCAGTAGAGAGCTCCAAAGCTGCAAGATGGATAGAAGATATGAATTCTGAAATGAAGTATCTCTATCAAAACCATGTCTGGGTTCTGGTTGATTATCCAGTTTATGTAAAGACTGTTGGATGCAAAAGGGTATTCAAGAGAAATATAGACATGAAAGTTCAAGTTAGAACCTATAAGGAAAGGATAGTGGATAAATGACTCAAACAACGTCAAGGAATTGACCATGATGAAACCTTCTCAATAGTTTCTATGCTTAAATCCATAATAATCCTACTTTCCATAGCATCTTACCATGACTATGAGATTTGAAAAATGGATGTTAAAGAAGAATTCTTTGACATGAACCTTCAGGAAGATGTCTATGTGACACAACCAGAAGGGTTTGTGACACTAGGTGAATCCAAATGGGTTTACAAGTTATAAAAATCCATTTATGGATTAAATAAATAATCCAGGTCATGGAACATTTGATTTGATGAATCCATAAAAGAATTTTGATTCATTAAGAATGAATGTGAGCCATGTGTTTATAAGTGGTTTAATGTGAATGTGGTCGTTATCCTAGTAGTATATGTTGATGACATATTACTTATTGGAAACAATGTACCAGTCTTACAGTCTATTAAGTACTGGTTGAACAAGTGTTTCTCCATGAAGGACTTAGGTGAAGAAACCGACATTATAGGGAACAAGATCATTTTTTATAGATCCTAGAGGGTGTTTGGACTAAGTTAAGGTATATACATTGACCAAATACTAAATATATTTAGTATGGAACAATCCAAGAAGGGATTGGTTCCGGTGTCAAATGTTCTGCATCTTTCTAAGATAATTTGTCCTCATACACAATAGGAGAAAGATAGGATAAGTAATATCCCATACCCTTCATCTATAGGATCAATCATGTATTCCATGTTATGTACCAGGCATGACGTTTCCTATGAACTAATAATAGTAGGCAGATATCAAGCAGACCCAGGAGAATAGCATTGGACTGCTGTTAAGACTATCCTTAAGTATATGATAAGAACTAAGGATATGTTCTTGGAGTGTGGAGGATAAAAGGATCTTGTTATCAGAGGGTATGTTGATTTTGTTCTTCAGACAGATCATAACAACCCAAAGTCACAATCTGAATATGTTTTTTATCTCAAAGGTGGAGCTGTGAGCTGGAAGAGTTCAAATTAGTCTGTTTTCAATGATTCTACAATGGAGTCCAAAGATATAGAATCTTTTGATGTATCCAAGGAAAAAATCTTGAATTAAAACTTTTTATAGGATATTGTTGTTGTGCCTAGAAGTAAAGATCCTATCACATTGTATTGTGATAATATTGTAGTGGTGTCTCTTGGAAAAGAACCAATGTTTCATCAATGGACAAGGAACATTATCTGAAAGTATCACCTCCTAAGGGATTTCTATCAAAGGGGTGAAGTTTCAGTGAGAAGAGTGTCCATAGAATAGAAATTTCTAGACCTCATGACTAAATTACTTTCTCAGTATAAGCATAAATATCATTGAGAGATAAAGGGTTAAAGTATTTTATCAATTGGATCTAGTCTAAGTGGGAATCTGTCGGAGTTGGTAGCCTAGAACCAAAAACATTGTACTTTATGATAAACTTATATACATGAAATGGAATATTAATAAAAATATTATCACATCTTCATTGTTCTTATGTGTGACAATGCATGTGATAATGTCCTAAGGATAGGTGTTGCACAAAAAGGTCATAGAGGATCCCTACTATGATGTGAACCCAGAAGTGCCATAACACTATTATTGAATATATGTTCTATGGATGGATGATTTTATTTTAGGGAAAAAAATAATACATGCCATTATGGGTTTGAAATCATAAATCTTTGAGGCACCTTCTCATGGTGTGTGCCCTTGGTAATATCCAGGAGGATATTATGAGAACAAGACCCACCAGTAGGAAATCCACATTTCATAGTGTCATTGGATGTTCCTATTTGCAAACATGTTTATTGGTCCTTGGAATTTAAGATTATTATTAATGGTTATTTAAACTCATTAACTTATATATGTTGACAAAAACAATGAGACACACTATTCGCAGCAAGGTAGGATATGTTGGGTGTGTCACAAGTAATACTGCATTAATAGATAATGTAAGAAAGGATTTTCCCCTCAGTTCCACAACAGAAGTTGATATCTCAGGCCCTTTGATGGAATTCATATATCCTAAATAAATATATGTCCATGGTGAGTGATGGGAAAGTTAAATTCTAGGAAGTTAGAGAAAGAATAATCGATCACATGGGTTGATGGCACTATATAACAACACTGATTTTATTAAAAACATAAACATGATTTATTACATAAACTTCACTTGATACAACATAGTTGATTGAGAGTTCTAGTGTATTTGGGGCTTGGGATCATTAAATAACAACTTAAAACATGAAATATAGCATCTTTATTGAAAACTTCTTCCACATGACAACTACATTCCCTCGTACTTAGCATTGCATGAGATAACCTGAGGACATGCATAAGAAATAGGTGAGCTATAAAGCCCAGTAATGGAATAATCATGGAATAAAACGAGGAATAAAATAAATGTTAGAAAATAGGCATATTAATATAGCACAAGAGAAACACAAACATAAAGGCATGATAAAGCATGATAATCATAACATGAAAATGTGGCAACAACACTTAACATTGAATTAGCATGAGCCAAGGCTCATTGCACATGGAGCATTAGTAAACACCCATTGCACATGAAGCATGAGTAAACCCTCATTTCACCTGAATTAGCATGAGTAAACACCCATTTTTCATGATGTATCATGATACTATACTTTACCCAATGTATTGGAGCACTATAAGGGCGTACCCTTCTTAAACATGTCATTTAATGCATAAGTGTTCCACATGGATCATAAAACATTTAATCATTCAACATAATAATTAATTCAATGATTAAAGAATGTAGAATACATACTTTAAACTCTTTAAACAATAAGTAAATGTTCATAAAGGTTAATACCCTTGATAGAGAAATGGTCATGGTATTCACTACACAATGACTTTGGCTTGGAAAAACGTGGTGCAATTTCGATAGCATAACAGAGTGACATAAGAACTCATAAAAATGGTTTATGAGAGAAAAAGGGGTGTATTATCATATTTACATGACATGGACAGTAAAAGTTTCATATATATACATGTTCCAACAAATTTAATGTAATTTAGATTCATGATACAAAAGAATTGCTTGAATGTAAATGAAGAGAGAGAAATTCCATTCATAATTTTGGCAAAGTAACGGGTGTACATGGGAGGCATTTAATGAGAGAGAAAGGGGTATACCATAATTAAAACATAAATAGGGAAGTATGCGGGAGGTGAAAACCCATACCCCAAAATTTTTAATTTAAATTAAATGTTCATAACAACTTAAAGAATATTGGAAAAAACTGAAAAAGGAAGAAAACCCTTACATGGAAGTGTGCTTCCAAAGGCTTGAGAGAGGCTTGAGAGAGGATACTTGGGAGCTTGGGGTTCCTTTGGAGGATTCTAGAGGAAGGAGGGAATAAGTTTGACAAACTCTAAATGCCTTCAGTGAGGAGGAAGTGGGAGCTTGGCTGGGTTTATATAGGAAAGGAGAAGGAATTGTTTATTATTTAGGTTTGAGACACCTCATATTAAACTAATCAAAACCACAAACCAGACAATGATTTTTTCCAAAGGGGAATTGAAAACAATATTTTATAAGTTCAAAGTCTGAAATTCTTAAAATAATGGGGTTGCTTATGTGGAGGTGAGTCACACTCCTAAGGAAAACAATTTAAAAAGACGAAATGCTTAATAAGTCTTGAAGGGTCCACTAAAGCTTTGTAAAATAAATAAAACAAACCCAAAATCACATTATTTTAATGGTAAAACATATATTGGACGAACATAAAGTTTATAGTATTTTATTACATCACTATTGTGTCATTATGATGTCATAAAACACATTATATATTTAAACGGTATTTAATTTTTACCCAAAAATTTGATTGTCTCAGAAAATTATGAAAAATTCACCATTGGATAATTTCGACATCTTAATTCCTAAAATAATATGCATTTTATATAAATAATTTTATAAATATGTTAATTTTTACTTTTAAAATAAAAACCGACATTTATCAAAAATTTGTGGGTTTTGACAAAAATGGATTTCAAACCTTAATAAAAATTACAATTTCATTCATAAAATTATAAAATAATTTATATTTAATAAAAATTAATTTAATAATAATAATAATATTTTATTAAAATATTATTTAATTTAAAAATCCATTAATTCATCAAAATAGATTTCTTAGTTGAATATTTACTAAAAATATTATTTGTGATTTAAAATTTTTTTACAGGGTAACAAAAATAAAATGAAAGTATATTCATTATTATATACCAAAATAATGTACATAAACATAGTAATATGTTCTTGTTACAAAACCCCTTATAACAGCCACATAAGACCGAAGAGTAAGGTGTGTGATGGTGACAAACTCTTGGGGTGGCTCGGATAAAATTTCTCGGGTGGTAATCTCTATCAACTTCCACTTCTCTCATAGGAGGTCCCGCTTGAGCTTAACATATTCAAGATCATATTGGGCTTGGTTAAGAGAAAATCCCAAATATGCAACCTCATTTCTGATATTTGAAAAATGGGCTTCGTATGGGGAACATCTATTGGATGTGGTCATCGCTTCCTTTTTTTGAGTAAATTGGACTTGTTAAATCCCTATATTTATACTAATCATGTGACCACTCTTCAATGGATATATTAGAAATAGTCACAATTCTTAACAGTATTTTAAAATCCAAAATCATAAAACCAAATAAATTTACATTTTATATAAACATTTTACATAAAGAGACATTTAATTAGATCAAGAGGGATTTCCATTAATGAAAGTTTGGGTCGTTAAAATATTCCCCCATTAAGAAATTTCTCCCACAAAATTTCATTTTCCCTCACTAAAACATATTTGGGTAACTCTGCTTCATCATTTCCTCTGATTCCAACATCGCTTTTTCAAACTTGTGGTTTCGCCACAACAACTTTATGAGAGGCATTGTCTTATTTTGTAGAAATTTTTCTCTACGATATAAGATCTTCACCGGTTGCTTCTCACAAGAAAGATCATCCTCTAACTATACCACCTCTGAAGAGAATAAATGTGAAGGGTCTAGTATGTACTTCCTTAAGAGGGATGCATGAAATACATCATGTACTTTGGCCATTGTAGGTGGAAGTGCAAGTCGATAGACCACAACCCCGACACGATCAATAATATCGAAGGAGTCGATGTACCTTGGGCTTAACCTCCCCTTCTTTCCAAACCTCATGATCTTCTTCCACAGAGATATGTGTATAAATACCATGTCTCCAACTTTAAACTCAAGGTCTCATCGATGGTTATCTGCATAACTCTTTTTCAACTCTAAGATGCGTTGATATGATGCTGAATGGTTTTCACCTTCTCCACCATTTCTTCAACAATTTCTAGACCAAGTAGCTTACGCTCACCAACCTCATCCCAATACACTTGTGTTCTATACCTTTTCATATAAAGGGCTTCATATGGTGCCATTTGGATGCTCGAGTATAAACTATTATTATAAGAGAACTCAACCAGAGGAAGATGTAGATCACATCCTCCTTTAAAGTCCATTAAGAACGCTCTCAAGATTTTCTCAGGTGTTTGGATAGTCTTCTTGGATTGGCCATTAGTTTGAATATGATAGGCCGTACTGAAGTTCATTTCAGTTTAGTATTCAGAGCATGTTGAAGACTCTTCTAAAAAATAGAGGTGAATCTTGGATCTCAATTGGACACAATAGATTGTGGTACTCCATGTAGCCCTACCACTTTCCTGATATATATTTGTGCCATTTGATCCAATGATAAATCCTACCAAATGGAAATGAAGTGTGCAGCCTTTGTAAGATGATCCACAACAACCCAAATTGCATTGTTGCCTTTGGAAGTCTTTGGATGTTTGGTGACAAAGTCCATGGTGATGTTATCCCATTTCCATTCTGGTATGGGCAATGGTTGCATCATCCCCTTAGACTTTTACCTCTCTGCCTTCAATTGCTGACACATCAGGCACTTTGATCTATATTAAGTGATCTTCTTCTTCATATTATTCCACCAATAATGCTCTCATATATATCAATACATCTTTGTGTATCCTGGGTGAATAGAGAACTTTGAACTATGTGAATCATCCAAAAGTTCCTTCTTCAGCTCCGAACTTGATAGAACACATAGTCTTTTCCCAAATCTCACCATTCCTTCTTCTTTAACATTAAACTCTGGGGATTTCCCTTTTCTGGTAGCTTTCACTTTTTCTTGAATTCCCACATCATCCTTTTGAGCAACCTTTAACCTTTCCAAAAGTGACGGTTGAGCAATAATTTGTGAAAGGATTATTGATATTCCCTTATTTATGATTCCCATGTCCATCTTCATCAAATATAAGAAGATTGGATCTTTTTCAATTCTCATCAATGATAGAATCGATGGGTCCTTTCTACTTAGGGAATCTACCACCTTGTTTGATTTCCAAGGGAGTTAATGGATTGAGTCATCATAGTCTTTGATCATCTCTAACTGTCTTCGTTGGAACATGTTCAACTCTTTCTGTGTGAATATATACTTGAGGATTTTGTGGTCTGTATATATTTCACACTTATCCACAAAGAGATAATGCCACCAAATTTTCAAAGCGAATATCACTACAGCCAACTTGAGTTCATGCGTTGGATAGTTCTGTTCATGAACTTTCAATTGCCTTGAAGCATAGGCAATGACTTTTTTATTTTAAATCAACACACATCTCAGGCCCTTCTTCAAAGCATCATTGAATACACCAAAAAGTTCTCCACTTGTGGGTAAAGTGAGAACAGGAGCAGTGATAAGCCTCCTATTCAACTCCTTGGAGATTTATTCGTATTCATCACTCCAAGAAAACTATACTCCCTTTCTAGTTAGCTTGGTAATAGGGTTGGACAATCATGATAAATTTCTCACAAATCATCGATAATATAAATCTAACCCCAAGAAGCTACAGATATCTGTTACCAATGATGGCCTCATCCATCCCTCAATTGCATCTGTTTTGGAGGGATCCACTGATATCCCATTGCTTGTGATGATATGGCCCAATAATGAGACCTCCTTCAACCAGAACTCTCACTTTCTATACTTTTCATAGATCTTATCCTTCTGAAAGGTCTCTAGTATAGTTCTTAGATGCTCCTCATGATCCTCCTTGATTTTGGAGTATATCATAATATCATCTACAAAGACTACCACAAATTTGTTGAGGTAATCTCTGAAGACTCTATTCATCAATTCCATGAAGATTTTTGGAGCATTAGTGAATCTGAAATTCATTACTATGAATTCATAGTGCCCATATCTTGTATGAAAAGTAGTCATGGGGATATCTTCCTTCTTCACCATTACTTGATAATATCTCGACCGAAAATCCACCTTGGGGAAGTATTGTGCTCCACGATGATGATCAAAATAGTCATCAATTCTTGGGAGTGGATACTTGTTCTTTATTGTGATTTTTTTAAGATCACAATAATCGATGCAAAGGCGCATTGACCTATCCTTATTCTTGACAAAAAGCACTAGTGCGCCCCATGGTGAAGCACTTGGGCGTATAAACCCTCTATCCAGATTCTCTTATAGTTGTTTCTTCACTTCCTCAAGCTCCACAACAACATTTCTATATAGAGTCTTGGATATTTTCAATTCCTCAAGTATAAGATCAATTGAGAATTCAACATCTCTTTGAGGAGTGATAGCAGGAAATTCCTCAGGAAACACTTCTGTGTATTCCCCCACAATAGGCATGTCTTCAAGGATGGTCTCTTCCATGGACTCAATCAAATTAGTGAAAAAGTGTTCTCATAGGGTAGTAATATCCACGCTTGAGATGATGGAGCTAAAGAAGATTCATCTTCCTTCTTGCACTTGTATAGAATCGGGGGTCGATTATCCATATGGAGAGTGATTTCCCTCTCCCAAAAATTTATGTTGGCTCTATATAAGGAAATCCAATCCATAACATGAATCGCATAAAATTCCACCAGAGGGAGTATGATGAGGTTCTCCATGAAGTTTAATCCACATATTATGACAGGGGAGGAGTTATATTAATGGGATGCAATGATTTACCCAATTTTTGTACTCACAGACAGCTTTACTTCAATGATTTGTGGTGGGGCTGAGATTGTTCTACTAAACTTTTGAGATATAAAGGAATGCTTAGAACCTGAATTAAAAAGTATATTCGATATTCTTGAATTAATAACTAGCGTACCTATCACCACTTCATTTTAGGGGTTCACTTTGGCAGTAGTAATGGAAAAAGCTCGCCCTTGTTTCCTTGGAGGTTGTTGGTTTCCTCTGAAAACCCTTGGCATAGGGAACTGATTTGCAAGATGCCATGGTTCTTTTTAGTTACAGAAATAAACCATGTGTTGAAGTTAAAATGGATAATTCATATCCTCTATCGTAGCCATGGGTCTTTCTTCCCAACAGTTAGTAGCCAGGTGCCCTTCTCTTCCACACCTAAAGCATTTCCTCATCCCCTTCAGGTAATTTCCGAGGTGATTCTTTCCATGCCTTTGGAAAGTGGGGTGTTGGATATTATTAGCACCATTGGATTTATCCATCAGAACACCAACATTGAAGTCCACATTACTCTTTTTATCATCACAATGCCCCTGAGATTCTCTGATCTCCATTTCAACATTGAGGGTACATCGGACAACTTCCTCATAGCTGTCGAGTCACGGATTGCTAGCGCTTTCCGCAGGCTAGGTTTCAGCCCACCAAATAAGCAGTCAACCTTTCATTCAGGGGTAATGACAAAGCTGAAGGCATATCGTGCAAGCCTTGTGAATTTTTAATCATATGCTTTAATAGATTCTTCATCTTTTTTCTTGAGGGAAAGTAAGTCCCTTTCCATCTTAATTCGGAGGGTGTAGGAAAAATATTTATCAAAAAACATCTTCTGGAAATCCTTACATTCCAATGCCTAGATATCCACCTCAGGCTTCTTATTTTTGATCAACATCCACCATTGATTAGATTAACCCTCCATATGATAACCAGCTAGGAGAACCTTCTCTTGTTCAAAACATTGAAGGATGGAGAAGATCTTTTCAAAGGAGTTGATCCATTGTTTAGCGATTGAGGGATCAGATGATCCATTAAAAGTAGGAGGGCTTTGTCTCATGAAGCTCTCAATAGTGACTTATTCTTTGTTAGGGGGTTTGAACATTCATCTTGACCCATGTTTATATTCAAATATTGAGTTAGCTGAGAGATAATCATGAAAATGTTCATGATTCCTGCTCTCATTGGATTGGGCATCTCATTAGCACAGTAATCACATTGATCTTCACATCGGTTGTTAGCCTGAGTCCTCCTATTACCGGTCATTGGCTGGAATAAGAGGAACGTTAGAGGTAACACATAAAGGGTAACACAAGGACAAAACTGATGACTTATAAATAACTTTTATTTCCCTAACATATGAATCTATTGGCTTCAGTCTATGTTATCTGTGATCTACTTTCAAACATATATTCTTAGGGAATTTTTTAGTCCCTTAATAATGGTTCATACTAAGATTGTGAATTTAGAAAAGCATATCCCCCAGGAGTGTCATAATAATGAGTGCAGCAAGTCCCATTGTCATGCACCAGTTCCCATTCAAATCTAGCTCAAAGTAGTATTTTCGGGTTTTACCCCTAGGATATATCTATTCCAGAGCCGCCTCTACCTGCTCGTATCTAGAGAGGGATGTATTTTCTTGATAAACCACTTACTCTATACTTGCAAAAACTTAGGTATGTTTTCATTATACTTATTTTTTCCTCTAAGGGTTTACTAGGGTTTTCTAATCCTAATCCCAAAAATAACTAAACTTGTCCTCTAATACCAACTATAACAACGCTACTTTTATTCAAAACATAAACATGATATATTACATAAAATTCACTTGATACAAAATAGAAGATCAAGAGGTCTAGTGTATTTGGGGCTTATGATCATTACATAACAACTTAAAACATGAAATACACCATCTTTATTGAAAACTTCCTTTACATGACCACTACATTCCCTCGTACTTAGCATTGCATGGCATAACCTGAGGACATGCATAAGAAAAGGGTGAGATATAAAGACCAGCAAAGGAATAATAATGGAATAAAATGAGGAATACAATACATTTTAGACAATAGTAATATCAATAGACCACAAGATAAACATAAACATAAATCCATGATAATCATAACATCGAAATTTGGCAACAACGCTTAACATGGCATTAGCATGAGCCAACGCTCATTGCACATGGAGCATGAGTAAACACCCATTGCACATGAAGCACAAGTAAACCCTACTTTCGCTTTAATTATCATGATTAACCATCCATTGCACAATACGTATCATGATACTATACATTACCTAATGCATTGGAGTGCTATCAGGGCGCACCCTTCTTAAATATTTCATTTCATGCATAAGTGTGCCACGAAGATCATAAAACATTGAATCATTCAAAAAATTCATTTATTCCATGATAAAATAATGTGGAATAAATAATTTAAACTATTTAAACAATAAATAAATGTGCATAAAGGTGAATACCCTTGGTATAGAAATTGGCATGGTATTCACTACACAATGAATTCGGCTTGGAAAAACATAGTGCGATTTCGGCAGCAAAACGGCGTGACATAAGAACTCATAAAAATGGTTGATGAGAGAGAAATGGATATCTCATAATTTTTACATGACATGGACATTAATTGGGTAATATAGATACATGTCCCAACAAATGTAATGGAATTTAGATTCATGATACATAAAAATTGCTTGAATGTAAATGAAGAGAGAGAAATTCCTCTTGGAATTTCAGCATAGTAACGGGTGTACATGGGAGGAATTTAATGAGAGATAAAGGGGTTTAACATCATTAAAACATAAATAGGTAAGTATGGGAAAGGTGTGAAACCATACCCCAATATTTATAATAGAAATTAAAAGATCCTAAGAACTTAAAGAATATTGGAAAAAATGAGAAAGGAAGAAAACCCTTACTTGGAAGTGTGATTCCAAATGCTTGAGAGAGGCTTGAGGGAGGCTTCTTGGGAGATTGGGGCACCTTGGGAGGATTCTAGAGAGAGGAGGGAAGAGGTTGTATAAAATCCAAAGGCCTTGAGTGAGGAGGAAGTGGGAGCTTGGGTGGGTTTATATAGGAAAGGAGAGTGATTTGTTTATTATTTAGGTTTGTGGCACCCCACATTAAACTAATCAAAACCACAAACCAGACCATGGTTTTTTCCCACATATTTTGCCTAAGGGGAGTAGAGAAAAATATTTTATAAGTCCAAAGTCCTAATTTCATAAAATAATGGGTTTTCTTATGTGGAGGTGAGTCACACTCCCATGGAAAACAATTTAAAAAGACAAAATGTTTAATAATTCTTGAAGGGTCCACTAAAACTTTTTAAAATAAATCAAACAAACCCAAAATAACTTTATTTTAATTTTAAAACATATATTGGACTAACATGAAGTTTATAGTATTTTATTACATCACTATTGGGTCATTATGATATCATAAATCACATTATATATTAAAACGGTATTTAATTTTTACCCAAAAATTTGACTGTCTCAAAAATTATGAAAAATTTACTGTTGGATAATTTCAACATCCTGATTCCAGAAATAATATTCATTTTATCTAAATAATTTTATAAATATTTTAATTTTCACATTTAAAATAAAAACTAACATTTTTCCAAAATTCATGGGTTTTGACAAAAATGGCTTTCAACCCTTAATAAAAATTACAATTGCATTCATAAAATTATACGATCATTTATATTTAATAAAAAATAATTTATTAATAATAATAATAATTTATTAAAATTTTATTTAATTCATAAATCCATTAATTCATCAAAATAGATTTCTTAGTTTAACATTAACTAAAAATACTATTTGTTCCTTAAAAACTATTTACAAGGTAACAATAATAAAATGAAAGTATATTCATTATTATATATAGAAATAATGTACATAACTATAGTACTAGGGTCTTGTTACACAAACCCTTATAACACATGCATAAGATAGAAGATTAAGGTGTTCGATGGTGACAGACTCTTGGGGTGGCTTTGATAACATTGCTCGGGTGGTGATCTTTATCAACTTCCACTTCTCTCGTAGGTGGTCCCACTCGAGCTTAACATATTCAATCTCATCTTGGGCTTGGTCAGGAGCGAAGCCCCAAGAAAAAACCTCCTTTATGATCTCTGACAAATGGGATTCGTATGGGGAACGTCTAATGGATGTGGCCATTGCTTCCTTTGTTTGAGTAAATTGGATTTGTTAAAGCCCTATATTTATACTAATCGTGTGATCAATGTTCGATGGCTATATTAGAAATGGCCAGAATTCATAACGGTATTTTAAAATCCAAAAACATAAAACTAAAGAAGTTGACATTTTATATAAACATTTTATATAAAGTGACATTTAATTAGATCAAGAGGGATTTCCATTAATGAAAATTTGGGTTGTTAAACATAGAATGCAACCCTCTTGATTAAATATTCTATGAAAAAGGTATTACATTACACAGTAATCGTTTATATGAGGTGACACATCATTGCGACGTTAACTACTTTCTATATGGGTTCCTTGGCGTGTTTCTAGATGCTATCCTTTGAATTTAGGTAGTCTCTGCCTAATGCCACTAAGAAAGAGGCCTAAAGGGTCACACACTAAGTGTTTCCAAGTATCTCAGTTAAATATTCATTTAACAAGTTGAATAAAGATTATTCCCAATTTTGGTTTAATATTTATTTAAGTATGCCTGGTCACATTTATTTTAACACTATTATTTTGAGAGAATATATTGTGTGTGAAATAATATGTATTTATTAGCGAGTAATGAGGTGATATTTATTTAGTATATAAATAGTCAATATTCAAGGTCTAATAAATGTGGTGGATGAAATTAAGAAAATGGAAAAAAAGTACATGATGTCTATATATTAATATACATGTCTTGTAGTTTTTCAAGGAATCTGTGAGAAATAATATTATTTATTTAATTAAATAATATTAGGTGTAATTCTTTGGGTGCTTCTAAAGTAAAAATAATATTCAAACACTGTTATGAGACATGGGGTCTTACTAATAATAAAATTAAATAAATCAATAACTGTGGATAATTATTTTATTTTTTTACTCTAAGTATTATAAATCCCAATTACATTATTCTCATTAAGCCTAGATATTCTTTTCAGTTGTCCACAACGGATATAGATAAATCTCTCAAGAAAAGATATAATTCCTTTCCTCCAAGAACTCTCTCATGTTATGTAAGAGATCCTCTTCCACCATATTAAGGAGGACGCTTTTGAAGTGTCTCTCAAGGTGATCGAACACAGACATCGTAAGTGAAGGATCTTTTGTGCTAGCACTTGGAGGTCCCTTCGGTGATGTCTAGAGATATGTGAAGCACGTATGGATCACCACTAGAGGAATCCAACACATGGATTCTACAATGTAATGAATGATCACATTGGATTGTGACCGGAAACATCAACAGAGAGAGAATTCTATCAAGGTAATTCTTGTCTTTTAATGAAATTAATTATAACCTACATATGATGATCCTCTCTATTGTTCTGGGCTTTCCCTCTTTCCTTTTCGTTATTTGTTCCATTCCGAAGATCCTACATTTTATTATCATGAAGGATCTTGGATTTATTATAGATAATGCTGAAATTAAATTTGGTTACACCCATGCACGCGCTTCCGCTACACTCGGAGAATACACATTATACCCTCATTGTTTTTCTCCAACATGTGGCTTATTGAATGTGGGAATTGGATAGTCATTATCTTCCTTATATTATTTTAATCCTAGGAGGGGTACCTTTGGGGGAGTGGATCATGAAAATTTTTGATCGATTCTGTAAGATTCATGGACTAATTAAAAGTACATACATTGACTAGATATTAAATATATTTATTATAGAACAATCAAATAGGGGTTTAGTTATAGTTTTATATGGTATCTCTCTAATAAATGTGTCCTCATACATAATAGGATAGAGAGAGACAATGATTATTATCTCACATTTATCTACAATAGGATCAATCATGTATGTTATATTATGTACAAAGCTTTATATTTTCTATTCCTTGAGTATGGTAGGCAGATATCAAGACGATCTAGGTGTATAACACTGGTCTACTATTAAGACCGTCTCTAAGAATCCGAGGAGAAATAAGGGTATATTCATAGTTTATAGAGGATATATGATCTTTTCATTAGGTGTTATAAAGAATCTATCTTTCATATAGATAATATTCAATCCCTGAACCTACATTTTGAAAACATGTTGGTATCCTGGAACATTATCTTTATATACCATGTTTAATGGGATCAAAAATAACTCAAGCCAAATTATATACATAACAGAGACATTATAAATTAACTCCCTCATTTTTCTAAATATAAATAATATTACCCAATTAATTATAGATCTATATCGACTTAATTTTTAATATAATCTATATCAGGTTAACATGTCATATAAATTGTATCAGAAACATGGTTTTCATAAGTTGTTTTGGTCCCAACCTACATCATAAATAATTTTCAAGTACCGTACATGAATATAACAGATGGAATATTTAATTTTCATCACCAATACGTTAAAAAGAGTTTTAATTACTTAATTACTTTATTTACATGTTGAAAATAAACGGGCTTCATGAAAATCTATTTAAAATAACCTTCATAATCCATCTAGATAGAGAATATGGATGGTATCATAAGATTATATTCCTAGTGAAGCAAGGTAATAATTAAATGATGTATACATAGATGAAAATACTTTTAAAATAATATTTAAAACATTTCTTTGAAATTAGGGGACAATACAATTGTTTTAGGTAACTTAAAAACTATAAATTCAGAAAATATTAAGAAAAGGATTTTATTTTAAAATAACTATGAAAAAATACATAGGAAGATTCAATTTAACAAATGGTAATGGTGATAGAAAAATCTATTCATATCATATATGTTAAAAGAAAAAAATTCTCTTCACACTTTTGTAAAAAAACAAAAATGACTTGTTCAAAAAAAATTGAAAGATTATTTTATTAACTTTTTAAATAAATAAAAAGGTATTGAAAATGAAATTTTCAGAATATCTAAAGTATACTTAATAACTTTTACTAAAAAATTTTAAATACTATGGAAATGGAAGAAAAATAATGTTAACCAAAGTTGAAATAAGGTCGATTTTTTTCTAAATTGTTTTTGATCATTTCAAGTACCAAAGAGAGAAACATGATACTAATAATTCAAAATTATAGGAATAATTTGAGGATAAGATAATATGCGTGCTTATAGAAAATATTATCATACAATTTTCTCCAAAGTAACTCTTAATATAAATAATCACATGATAAAATGAGATTGTAAAATAAAAAATTTACTTATTTTGTGACTTTAAAATCAAAATCCATTGGAAAAAATAATATAGTATTTATATTAAAATAACAAGAATTTCCTAAAGTGATATTCCAAAATAAATCCATATGTTATTAAGTACACCATACAATTAAATTATAGTTCATGACATTAAATATGTCTCATGAAAATGAGATTGAGACAAAGAAACCCATTTAAAGCTTAGGTCATTTGATGTGACAATTAATCCTTGAACTGATTATATGAAAATACATAAATCCACATAAAAAAATTAAATATAGACTAAACCAATTTATAGAACAATTCAGACATTATCATGACATCTCAAAGACAATGATGTAGAAGTAATACTCATTTAGGCCAATTAGGCCATATAGACCAATTTAGTCCAATTAATTTATTTTTCCCAATTAGTCCATTTACGTCATTTAGGAAATTTAGTCTAATTTATTCTAAATATTTCATTTATACTAATTATTCCATTTAGTCCATTTAGGCTAATTTCGGCCAATTTTGTCCAATTAGGCCAATTTAGGGAAATTAGGTCATTTAGACCAATTTAGTATAATTTAGTTCAGTTAGACTATTTAGTCCATTTATGTAATTTAGTCCATTTAGTCCAATTTAGGTCAATTTAGACTAATTGGTTAATTTAGTCCATTTAGGCCAATTAGGCTAATTAGATTAATTTGTCCAATTTGGCTATTTTCCCATTTGGCCATTTGGAAATTGGGCCATTGGGCCATTGGGCCATTAGGCCATTGGTCCATTTGTTCAGTTGGCCATTTTTTCATTTGGACATTTGGTCATTTGGTCATTTGGCCATTTGGCTATTTGGACAATTCTCCATTTCTGAATTTCACCAGTTGGCCATTTTTTCACTTGTCCATCTTTTCCTTTGACCATTTTTCAGTTTGGACAATTAGTCCATTTCACCCATTAGACCATTTGGTAATTTTTTCATTTTTCCACTTTGACAATTATGACATTAGGTCAATTAGGCCATTATAGTCCAATTAATAAACTGGGCCATTATTCAAATTAGTCCATTTTGTCAATTATTCCAATTAGTCCATTAATCTATTTGACTATTTGGTTGTTAGACAATTTTTCCATTTGTCCTTTTTTCATTTATCCAATTAGGACATTTGTCCAATTAGTCCATTTGGAAAACTATTTAATTTAGTCAATTATTTCATTTTTCTGATTATTCCATTGTTCCAATTAGACCATTAGACTAATTGGTCAATTATGTCATTTGGCCATTAGTCCATTAGGCCATCTAAAAAATTATGTAATTTGGTCAATTAGGTATTTGGTCCAATTGGTCCATTATTCCAATTAGTCCATTAGTCTATTTGCTGAATTAGGTCATTAGTCCATTACTCCATTAGGTCATTAGTCCAATTAGGAAAATTAGGCCATTTTCTAATTGTTCTATTGGGACATTAGTTCATTTGGACAATTAAACCATTTGGACAATTAGTCCATTATATTATTTTTCCAATTAGTACATTAGTCCATTTGGCCAATTTGTCCATTAGGACATTATTTCATTCAGAAATTTGAAAATTTGTCCATTTGGCCATTTGTAAATTAGTCCATTATTCCATTTGGCCATTTGTAAATTAGTCCATTATTCCATTTGGCCATTTGAACATTTGGACATTGCACCTTTGGACATTGGGTCTTTTGTTCATTTGTCCATTTGGCCATTTTTCCTTTAGTTCATTTGTTCATTTGGATAATTAGGCCATTATGCCCATTAGTTCATTTGGCCATTTGGCCAATTAGGCCATTAGGCCATTAGGCCATTAGGACATTAGTCCATTACACTATTAGGCCATTAGGCTATTTGGCCATTTGGCCATTAGGCCTTTTTGAAATTATGACATTTGGCCATTTGGCCATTAGTCCATTTTACCATTAATTCGTTTTTCCATTATTCATTTATTCCATTTTTCCATTAGGCAATTTGGACATTAGGCCATTTGGCTATTAGGCTATTTGGACATTAGTCCATTTGTCCATTAGGCCACTTTTTCATTCGGTCATTTGTCTATTTGGAAACTTTTTCATTGGTCCATTTGTCCATTATTCCATTTTACCATTTTTATATTCCCATTTGGTCATTTGGTGATTAGGCGATTAGGCCATTAGTCAATTAGGCCATTTGGTCATTTGGTTATTTGGCCAATTTGGTCATTTGGCCAATTAGACCAATTAGGTCATTAGTCCATTTATCCATTTGTCCATTTTTTCATTATTCAATTAGTTTATTTTCCCATTTAAACATTTTTCCATTTGGAAATTTAGCCACTTTTCCATTAGGTCATTTGGTCATTTTCTAGTTAGGCCATTTCTCCATTTGGACAATTATTTAATTAAGCCAATTAGTCCATTATTATATTTTTTTCATTTATACCATTTGTCCATTTGGTCATTTGGACATTTGAATATTTGACCATTTTCCTGTTAGGCCATTTCTCCATTTTACAATAAGGCCATTTAACTAATTATGCCACTGGTCTAATTAGGCCATTAGTCTATTTGGACAATTAGACTATTATTCTATTAGTCCAATAAGGACAATTAGGCCATTTAGAGAATTATGCCATTAGACCATTATTTCATTTGGCCAATTAGTCTATTAGGCTAGTTGGGATACTAGTTCATTTGGATAATTAGTCTATTAGGCCATTAGGCCATTAGGCTATTTGGACATTAGGCAATGTTTCCATTATGCTATTTTTACATTTAATAATTTTTCGATTAGTTTATTTGGCCATTTAACAATTTGGATATTAGTGCATTTGGACATTACACTATTATAAAATTACACCATTATTCCATTTATCCATTTATCAATTTTTCCATTAATCCATTTTTCCATTTGGCCATTTTTTCATTTGATCATTTGGCCGGTAGGAAATTTTTCCATTTGGACATTTGGCCATTTGACCATTTACCATTTGGCCAATTAGTCCATTTGTCTAGTTATTTAATTAATACAATTATTCCATTAGGATAATTAGGTCATTAGGACAATTAGGCTATTAGGACAATTTGGACATTAGACCATCAGTCAATCTGACAATTTTTCCATTTTAAAGTTGTATTTACCACATAGTATTAAAGGTATTAATGAAAAGAAAACATAAATTTCAGTTTGAAAAAAAATTAACTAACAATATAAATATAGATATAATCTATATTAATATTAAATCACATTATGACTCTCATTCTTGGGCATTGTAGTGCACCCCAAAGTGTAAAAATACTCCATTGAATCTTTCTTCTTTTTTTCTCGATGGTTCCTAAAAAATTCAATATAATTAATAACCATTAAATTTTCTATTTAAACCATTAAATATTTTAAATAACTTAAACTTGTCACTCATCCAATATGTGATCATTTCTTGATATTGTGTTATTGGACTGTCATCGAATATTGGTACACACTCAAAATCAAAACTGAATCTACTCTTCCAAACAATATATAACTCAGGTTTATATGATTTCTAGAACTACCCAAGATTCATTAACCTTGAAACCATATCAACTTCATCATTGGGAAAGTTAAATCGACGCTACAATGAACAAGTTAATTAACATAAATATAAAAATAATATAGAAATTAATTTATGAAATTTTCCTAGCTATATATCCATCTATGACTTGTCCTTCATTTCATTACTCATATGAATTAATAGAACTTGTTTCATCAGAATGATATCATTGTACTTGGTTGAAGTTCCTATAAAACTTCTATATTTCTTGGAATTTTTACCTATCATATGATTATATTCATTTTAATCCACCATTATTTATGTTTGGTGATTCGGGCTTCTTGTATATGGGTGTTCCCATGTCACATATTCGAAGATACCACTGAATATGATTGATGTAAAAAATAATAATTAAGTCGCTGTAAAAAGGAAAAAAATTATGTGATATAATTTCACACACTTATAATAAAAAAAACATGATGTAGGATACTCATCGGGATCTTATAGATATGTGGGATGTACTAAATAAGTAGCCTCTAAAGGATGTGTTTGTTCCAGTGTATACACTAGGTGATCTGAATGCAATGGAGTGGAATCTAAATGAATAGAACCATCTGATCTAGGATGTATAGTATGAAATGGAGGCAGTGTAGTCATTAAAGGATATAGGTAGTAGGGTTTGGGATGCATCAGAATATATGGATATGGTAAAGTTGGGAACATCCCTGGAGGCGGTGTAGACATGGTATCGGAAGAATTGGATAAATGAAATGATGAGGGAGGCATGGTTGGTAACATCTATATAGGCTAAATTGGAGGATAGAAAGTTGTGGTATATGGGGTGTCCGCTAGAAGGTAAGCGTGAGATTGGGTATGATGGGTTCTCTTCCTAGCTCTAGGAGCACCCCCACTCAGACCCATACTGGTATGCTGAGCGGAATTTAACTCTCGCGTGATTGTATGTCCTTAAAAGAAATTTTATAAATAATAATAAAATTAAATTAAATGTAATGAAAAAGAAAAAAAAATTCAATTATTATTGTCACTAAGGGAACCATATTAGTCAACCCAAGCTCACTCATTTATCGATCGTTTTCATATAATTTCTTCCTTAAAATGTTTTCAATACTTTTCATAATGTGCATAAGAATGAAATGTAAAGTTTTTCAGAACAATTTTTAAAAATAATTCATATAAATTTTAAGTCAATGAAGTCATAAACAAATTTTATAACCACTTTTAGAAACTATAATTTTGAACCTAGTTATATGTTTTTTAAAAACCTATCATAAACCCATTTTTGTAAATAAAAATAAATATAATTAAATTCAAAGAAAAATTATTAAAAAACATATCATTCCAAACTGAAACTAATTTAAAGTAATTACAGTATTACCAACTTGGGAAACCCATGTCAAGGTAAACTAAATGAACTATGAACATATATGGTTTCTTCTATATATTACCCACCACAACTTCAGGTTCTATATCAAAACTAACAATGGGACAATTTGATTCATAAAATTAAATGTTTTTGTCAACACCAATGGGGAAGTAAATTGTGTCAATTTCATCCTCACCATCATGAAAAATATGTCTTGAGATAGCTTCAATAATGACACTATAATCAGATCTCCAATAATTTTTCACATAAAACACTTATTTTTCCATTGATTCCAAAATATATGGTTCATAGATGTCCAAGAATTGAGTCATCTTAATAAATATAAATCAATAATCATCAATAAATTTACAATTTCACGTCATTTATTCAAAGCATTTACACTTCATCATAGTGACTCATCCATGAAATTAGTAATCCAATAACAATATTTTCTCAATATGTCCATAATAAGACACATTTTCATATCGAGGTCTACAATATGATGCATTGGAATAACAGTATGTTGTAGTTTTTAACATAACACCATCATGCTATGTTCTCGTTTTTACTATTCAATCAGTTATAAAAAACTATAACCATTTATTATTAAAGATTTACATTCACAAACCAAATAATTGGGACCAAAATCCAGTGCTCTTAATTCTTTAGAGATAGATTCAATAGGTAAAGTCAATACCTAAAATATATATGAATAATAAAATTGAATGAATATTTATATTTTAAGCTGATTAATGTAATGGTCATGTCATTGATTTTAACTAAGAAGGAAACTCTTTGCAATTAAAATCCTCTCTCCTTCTCAAAGTAAAAGGTCAATGAACTATACTTATAATTTTTTTATGTTTCCTACATAAAATGGTAATAAAATTTTTTGGTATATGTGAAAGGACATAGTACAATATGATATATAAATATTCAAATTACTTAATATAATCATCAAACAAACCATACTTGAATAATATTGTGTGATGTGTCATATCATGCTCTTCAAGTATCAATGTAGAAAATGTATATGAACTAAGATTTCCTCCTATTTGGGGAAGAGATAGAAATAATAGATTAATTCCCCCATACTTCCCATCTTAATTTCTCATTGGTTGGCTATGTATTGTTCTCAAATAAGACAAATACATTAAATAAAAATCCATAAATTCTTGAGACAGAAAACCTCTGAATTTGGAACCTTCAGGATGATTCATTTTTTGGAAATATGATTTCATTGTGTACATATTTCTTTTATTAGGATACATCCACTAAAAAAATGGGTCCCCAAATAAATTTTTCAGTTGGAAGATGAACTACTAAATGCAACATGCAAGTGAAAAATAATGGAGGAAAAAAATTTCAACTCACACAAAATTAATGTAACCTCTTGTTAAAGTTTTACTAAGAAATACTTGGATATACTTTTATCATAAAGGTATATAAAAATGGAATAAGAGAATCACTTTCACCCTTACATTATTGTATAGTAAACTAGTACTCCGCCCGTGCGATGCACTGCACCATAAAATTATTCTTATTATTAACTATAGATTTCTATTTATAAAACATAATAGTTCATTATCTGTCTTCTTAAGAGTACTATTTATAATAGTTGCGAAGAAACAGCAATGTTCTATGTATTTTACTCTTAAATAAGTGGTGAAAAATTTGGAATTATAAGTGAATCTATTAAGAATACATAAATATAAAATTTTAAATTAAGATACATCAATTGTAATGTGAAACACCTTGGAATAGTCAAGTGTGGATACCTGACTTCAATATAAATTGCATTTAGGAAAACAATATTGTATACTATGAAAAACAAAGATGAAGAGAAGTTACTTAAGGAATAGTTTATCTAATAAAAAATATCAGATGTGCCGAGGAATCATTATAATACAAAAAAAAATTGTCATCCACAAGTAGAGATGTTATGTTTTGACATGGAGTAATTTTACAGCAAGTAGAAGATGTTCCCAATGCATTTCATCTTTGCATCACCAATATAAGATTGGTTGGAATCTTCCATGTCTAACACATCATAAGAGTGCCTGAATACAATATAAGAATATATACAACATAAGTATACAGCATCAAAATACCTGAATATGAAAAATAAGTTTTAATGTCACCAAGAAATGGACATGAATGAATTATCCAACCTGCCCAGCCCCCTGCCCCTACCCCTCCCCTCCCCTCCCCCCTTGCCCAACCTTTTCCCCCAGCAGCCCCCTCCCCCTGCCATAACCCAACCCTGCACCTCCCCTACCCCCCTGCCCAACCTCTTCCACCAACACCCCCTCCCCCCTTCCATCTTCCTCCCCTCCCCTACCCTACCCTCCCCTCCATCCTGCCTAGCCCCCTGCCCCTCCCCTCCAACCTGCCCAGCCCCCCTGCCCCTCCCCACCCCCATGCCCAACCTTTTCCCCCATCAGCCACCTCCCCCCTACCATAACCCTCTCCTCCTCTCCCTAACCCTCCAACTTTCCCAGCCCTTGCCCCTCCCCTCCCTCTGCCCAATCTTTTCCCCCAGTATCCCCCTCCCCACTCCCCTCCCCCCTACCCAAAAGATGCAGAAAAAATGATGCAGAACCTAAAAATGAAGCAAAATGCAGAAAAAATGCAAGAAAAATTGAAGGAAAAATGATGAACAAAAAAAATGAAAAACCTACAAAAATCTTGAAGTCATTCATGGACTGCTCCGAGCTCACACCTTCCCAGCCATACTCTTCTTCTTCAGTACACTTCCATGTTCTCATGCCCTGCCACTTTACACAGTTTGGAAAGGATGTTTCAAAGAGGGGAGATGATGCGAAACACGTACGCACCGAAAAGCATAAATCTTCATTGGCTTTAGAAACATTGTACATACTCATGATAGTAATCATTAACAGAATCTATGTACCTGTATGGAATAAAAGATGGACCTGTTAGAAAAACAATTGTGAACAAATTAGAAAAAATATGTACCTATTAACCCTCTTATAATAAAGAAAATAAATAATAAAACAGTGAAATACCATATGCCATAGGTGTTACATGTTCACTCACCTGTTGATGAGATGTTTAGTACCAATTCCATAGATTCAGATTTTAACATAATGGATATTGAAACATATATTTTTTTTAAATAGTATAAAACACAGTGAATGTAAAACACCATGAATGTAAAACACTCATTTCATAAATGAAATAGTATGTATGGAAACACTGACCTAAGGAATGACCGACTTCTCTAAATGAAGAGTATCCACGTAAATAACAGACCAGTCAAAATAACTAAAAGGCAAGGGTGTTACATCCTATCATCGATTCCCTTTTCGGTGCATTAATGTTATACATTCAGGGATTCGAAAGGAAGTTTCAAAGAGGGGAGATGATGTGAAACACATACGCACAGAAAAACAGAACTCTTCATTGGCTCTAGTAACTCTATACATACTCAAGATAGTAATCATTAACATAATCTACGTACCTGTATGGAATAAAAGATGGACCTGTTTAAAAAAAACATTGTGAACAAATTAGAAAAACATATGAACCTATTAACCCTCTTAAAATAGAAAAATACATCATAAAATAGTGACATACCTTAAGCCATGGGTGTTACATGTTCACTAACCTGTTGATAAAATGTTTAGTACCAAATCCATAGATTCAGATTTTAACATAATGGATATTGAAACATATATTTTTTTTAAATATTATAAAAACATAGTGAATGTAAAACACCATGAATGTAAAACATTCATATCATAAATAAAATAGTATGTATGGAATAACTGACCTAAAGATCCCCCATATGCCTTCGAAACAAACTGCTTTGGTGATAAATTAAAAACATTACCACCACCTGAAAAAGAAACAGTTTGTATGGAAACCAAATATTTAAATTCATCACATATTTTTCCATTATGTGGGATATTAATTCAAAAATATGTCAAGATATAGAAAAAAATGTCAAAGTGATAAAATAAATATCAATAGATGGTCATTGATCCCCTCCCCCTGCCATAACCCAACCCTACCCCTCCCCTCCCCTCCCCCTTCCCAACCTCTTCCCCCAGCAGCCCCCTCCCCCCCAGCCTCATCCTCCCCTCCCCTCCCCTCCCCCCCTGTCCAATGTTTTTCCCCCAGCACCCCTCCCCCCTGCCATATTTCCTCCCCTCCCCTCCCCTCCAACCTACCAAACCCCCTACCCCTCCCCTCCCCTCCCCCTTTCCAGCCCCCTTCCCCTCCCCTCCGCTCCCCCATGCCCAACCTGCCCAGCCCCCAGCCCCTCCCCTCCTCTCCCCCATGCCCAACCTTTTCCCCTAGAATCCCCCTCCCCCCTGCCATAACCCTCCCCTCCCCTCCCCACCCCACCAACCTGCCCTACCCCTACCCCTCCCCTTTCCTCCCCCTGCCAAATATTTTCCCCCAGCAGTCCCCTCCACACTCCCCTCCCCTACCCTCCCCTCCCCCCTGCCCAAAAGATGCAGAAAAAATGATGCATAACCACAAAATGAAGCAAAAATGCAGACACAATGTAGGAAAAATGAAGGAAAATGAAGAACAAAAAATACAGAACCTAAAAAAATTCATGAAGTCATTCATGGACTGCTCTGGAATCACACCTTCCCAGCCATACTCTTCTTCTTCAGTTCACTGCCATGTTCTCATGGCCTGCCACTTTACAGGGTTGGGAAAGGAATTTTCAAAGAGGGGAGATGATGCGAAACACGTATGCACAGAAAAGCAGAACTCTTCATTGGATCTAGTAACTCTATACATACTCAAGATAGTAATCATTAACATAATCTACGTACCTGTATGGAATAAAAGATGGACCTGTTTAAAAAAACATTGTGAACAAATTAGAAAAACATATGAACCTATTAACCCTATTATAATAGAAAAATACATCATAAAACAGTGACATACCTTAATCCATGGGTGTTACATGTTCACTCACATGTTGATAAAATGTTTAGTAACAAATCCAAAGATTCAGATTTTAATATAATGGATATTGAAACATATATTTTTTTAAAACAATAAAAAACATAGTGAATGTAAAACACCATGAATGTAAAACAGACATATAATAAATGAAATAGTATGTATGGAAACACTGACCTAAAGCTCCCCCACACGCCTTCGAAACAAACTACTTTGGTGATAAATTAAAAACATTACCACCACCTGAAAAAGAAACAGTTTGTATGGAAACCAAATATTTAAAGTCATCACATGTTTTTCCATTATGTGGGATATTAATTCAAAAATTTGTCATGATATAGAAAAAAAATGTAAGTGATAAAATAAATATCAATATATGGTCATTGATCCCCTCCCCCTTCCATAACCCAGCCCTACCCCTCCCCTCCCCTCCCCCCTGCCCAACCTCTACCCCCAGCAGCCCCCTCCCCCCCCCCCGGCCTCATCCTCCCCTCCCCTACCCTCCCCCCTGTCCAACATTTTCCCCCAGCACCCCTCCCCCCTGCCATCTTCCTCCCTTCCCCTCCCCTCCCCTCCCCTCCAACCTGCCTAGCCCCCTACCCCTCCCCTCCCCTCCCATTGTCCAACCTTTTCCCCCAGCAGCCCCCCTGCCATAGCCCAGCCCTGCCCCTCCCCCTCCCATCCCCCCTACCCAACCTCTTCCCCCAGAAGCCCCCTCCCCCCCTGCCCACCCTCTTCCCCTAGCACCCCTCCCCCCTCCCCAACCTCTTCCCCCAGCACCCCCTCCCCCCTGCCATCCCCCTGCCCCTCCCCTCCCCTCCCCTCCCCCATGCCCAACCTGCCCAGAACTCTTCCCCTCCCCTCCCCTCCCCCATGCCCAAACTTTTCCCCCAGAATCCCCCTCCCCCTGCCATAACCCTCCCCTCCCCTCCCCACCCCTCCAACCTACCCTTCCTCTGCCCCTCCCCTCCCCTCCCCTACCCAATCTTTTCCCCAGCAGCCCCCTCTCCACTCCACTCCCCTACCCTCCCCTCCGCCCTGCCCAAAAGATGCAGAAATAATGATGCAAAAAAAAAAATAAAACTGTGACATACCTTAAGCCATGGGTGTTATATGTTCACTCACCTGTTGATAAAATGTTTAGTACCAAATCCATAGATTCAGATTTTAACATAATGGATATTGAAACATATATTTTTTTAAAATAGTAAAAAACATAGTTAATTAAAACACCATGAATGTAAAACAGACATATCATAAATGAAATAGTATGTATGGAAACACTAACCTAAAGCTCCCACATACGCCTTCGAAACAAACTGCTTTGGTGATAAATTAAAAACATTACCACCACCTGAAAAAGAAACAGTTTGTATGGAAACCAAATATTTAAAGTCATCACATATTTTTCCATTATGTGGGATATTAATTCAAAAATATGTCAAGATATAGAAAAAAATGTCAAAGTGATAAAATAAATATCAATATAAGGTCATTGATCCCCTCCCCCTGCCATAACCCAGCCCTACACCTCCCCTCCCCTCCCCCTACCCAACCTCTACCCCCAGCAGCCCCCCCCCCCCCCCCGGCCTCATCCTCCCCTCCCCTCCCCTCCCCCCTGTCCAACATTTTCCCCCAGCACCCCTCCCCCTGCCATCTTCCTCCCTTCCCCTCCCCTCCCCTCCCCTCCAACCTGCCCAGCCCCCTACCCCTCCCCTCCCCTCCCCCTGTCCAACCTTTTCCCCCAGCAGCCCCCTGCCATAACCCAGCACTGCCCCTCCCCCTCCCCTCCCCCCTCCCCAACCTCTTCCCCCAGCATCCCCCTCCCCCCTGCCCACCCTCTTCCCCCAGCACCCCCCCTGCCCAACCTCTTCCCCCAGCACCCCCTCCCCCCTGCCAGCCCCATGCCCCTCCCCTCCCCTCCCCCATGCCCATCCTTTTCCCCCAGAAGCCCCCTCACCCCTGCCATAACCCTCCCCTCCCCTCCCCAGCCCTCCAACCTGCCCTGCCCCTGGCCCTGCCCCTCCCCTCCCCCTGACCAATCTTTTCCCCAGCAGCCCCCTCCCCACTCCACTCCCCTACCCTCCCCTCCCCCTTCCCAAAAGATGCATAAAAAATGATGCAAAACCAAAAAATGAAGCAAAAATGCAGACACAATGCAGGAAAAATGAAGGAAAAATGAAGAACAAAAAATGCAGAACCTAAAAAAATCATGAAGTAATTCATGGACTGCTCCAGACTCACACCTTCCCAGCCATACTCTTCTTCTTCTGTTCACTACCATGTTCTCATGGCCTCCCACTTTATAGGGTTTGGAAATGAATTTTCAAAGAGGGGATATGATGCGAAACACGTATGCACAGAAAAGCAGAAATCTTCATTGGCTCTAGAAACTTTGTACATACTCATGATATTAATCGTTAACAGAATCTACGTACCCGTATGGAATAAATGATGGACCTGTTTGAAAAAAGCATTGTGAACAAATTAGAAAAATATATGAACCTATTAAACCGCTTATAATAAAAAAATACATAATAAAACAGTGAAATACAATAAGCCATGGGTGTTACATGTTAACTCACCTGTTGATGAGATGTTTACAGTAATCTGTAAAATGGAAAAATTTTATTGAGAATAATGAAAAAAAATTCCCAAAGGTATCAAGGTAAAAAAATCCTCTCCCACATAAAAATGTTTATAAATTACACAGTTAAAGCTGTTATTACCTAGGGAACAATAAACATAATATTTAGTGTTAGAAAACAAACAAAAAGCAATTGTTATGATTCCAAATATGAAACAGTTAGATTATTACATAGATTGATTACACAATATACAATCAAAAAAGGATCCATGAGTGGATTTTGAATAAAAATTTGATATCAATAAGTCTCACATAACAGTCAAACTACCAACAATCTATAAATTTTCAGCTCCAAGCATGAAAACAACAGATTATTAAATAGATTGAAAACAAATCATGGGTAAATATAAATTAGTTTAGAATAACTGAATAGAAAACGAAGTAAAGTTGTTAGTTTTCGGTAGATAATATCAAATACAGATGAATTGATGAGTTAACCGAAGGAAAAAAATAATAATAGTGGTTGTTGAATGCGGGAAGAACTAAGGTATATCTCTAATGAAGCCTTCTCAAATAGATCTGGGAACAAAATGAAGTAGATGGGATAAAATTTTGACGGGATTGGGATAACATACCTATTGAAGAGATGTATATCTGTAGGATTTCTGAATATGTTGTTGGTTCTGTTAAAGGGGTTCGCGAAGTGGTTGTCGCGTGTCATATTCGGTGGTTGAAAGTGGAGAAGATATTGGAACAGAGTAGGTATTTAGTGGTAAATCGAAGGTGCTGATAGACAGAGGATGTGAAGATGAATAGAGATATGGAGCCGAGGTGATGTGAAGGATTTCCGGAGTCAAGGTTCTGGATTTCTGTGAACAGAGAGAGATGACAATATGCTTAGTGATGGAGACGCATGATGAGAGGGAGACATAGAAACGATAAGCTGAGTGGTGGAGATGCAGGTGGAGACGTAAGTGAAGACGCGGGCAGAAACACATGCGGAGACAGAGACGATGAACGGAGGTAGCTTGATGGGAGGTAGGCATAATCCCTAGGCCGCATGAATGAAAATCGCGGGCGTGAAGGATTATGAATGGAGGAAATAATGGGAGTGAAATTATGAGTAGCGTCGTGGAAGATTCTGGTGGTGAAACGTCTGCAGGAAAATGACTACTTTAGTAAAGATAGTAGATTTCAGGAAAATCAGATGACTTGGCCACATAAAAAACTGAGGCAAAGATAAACTGTGCCAGATATCGCTCAATTATTTAATGTAGAAGAAATACCTGGAGAAGATGATAGAGTCTAGATAGTTGATGATCCAGATAGCTCACATGCCGCATCCAGTCTTGACTACTCCAAGAGAACTCCCAAGAGCTCCTAGGTTGTACAATAACTAATAAGATTTTTTGTGAAATGATTGATGCACAGTAAAAAAATCACTGGTTTTTTTGTAGACAACTATACCATTATGTAAAGAATAACACCATTCTTGTAGCCATTTTGATGTACTCATTGTCTTTAATTTGAGTGTGTCCATTAATCCACAACATTGAACCTGGATTTAATAGTTGTAAATAATTTCCAAATGATTAATTATCTCCTTATTTGAGAAACACAACATAATACATGGCATAATGGCCCCCCTATTAGGCTCAAAATTCCCATGTATTCCATGATCGGAATCTCTATGGAATAGTATTCGGAGCATTCCACCATCAATAAATTCATGAGATACCTATTATCTCTTCACCATGCATATATTCATTGCCATTTTTCTATTGAGATGAATTTATGCTGCGATATATTCAAAAGTTTGATGTTGTGTATTCCAAATGACTCTGAAATAGCATTACAAGTTTCTGCAGATTCATTGATGTATTGTGGATTAGTTACCATTACACATCCTGGATTGGTTTCCCTTATATTTCTTTGATTGGGTACACTTACATAGCTTACACTGCTTAATATCAAAACGAATATGATCACAGTTTTAATTCAATCCTATCAAAATGGATGATAAACAAAACATTTTCATGTGAAGACTATACATAACTGACAACCTCTGTCATTGTTTCCTTTGTACTCTTTTTTTAATAAAAAAATTAAACAATTTTATAGAAAAAAATAATTGATAATCCATATCAAACATTAAACTTATTCAGTTGGTTAATGTTTACAGCATACCTGTACCATGAGCTTAAAACAATTCCATAAACACAAATTCACACGACCAAAAAAAGGAATAATTAATCAACACTGTAAAAAGAGTATTACCTCCAATACTTTTTTGCTTCTGAAGCATAGTTTTACATCAAAAACATCTTGCATCAGGGCACTCTCAAGATCAAATGAACAGTCACAATATTTCAAATGTCCTGAAAAATCAATGAACTTTAAAAGTAAATGATAAACAAAATAAATGTCACTAAAGTTAATAAGGATGCATTTGTTATGTAAGTAAGATTTGGTTTTGTTGTTACCTTCTAGTTTTGAATATATCATTTCAAAACCAGTTGAGTGAAGCTACCGCAGGTGTAGAATAGCTCCTTGGAACTATAACTGGTTGAGAATGGTGTAATAAAGATATACATGAAATAGACAAGATATGCAGATCCTGTAATATCACACGGGGGAAGTAATTCGTTTATGAAGGCTTAGAAATGCAGTATATAGCCTTACCCTTATGTTCATCATCAAAATGAAAAAAGAAAAGTATAACAAAACATTGCAATCCAAATATTTATATATCCAACATGATGTAGTTAATTTAAATTTATAAAATAAGAATGAAAACATTATTTTCAATAGTAAATGATATCTAAGATGTCAAAAAGATCCTTAGAAATGAAATATCCATCCTTACATTTATGTTCATCATCAAAATTTAAAAAGGATAGCATATGAAAGGAATTCATCTTCAAAATGAAAATCCATATTGTAGAATGTTGTGTATGTGGTGATAGATATGGGTTTTCATTAGGTAATTCAACCTTGGAGTTGTAAGCAGCAGGTGTATAAACAACAACTTACATTTAAAAAAATCACTATAGATGAGGGATTCCATGTCACATACCTGAGAAAGCAGCAGAAGTGACATAAATTTGAATTATAATTAATACAAAAATATAGCAAAAGTAAGAATGAATATACAAAATGGTGCATGCTTATAAAAAATTGAATACAGTGATAAAATAACATTCTCAACATTGTATATATGGCCAAACCCAGTGAAAATCATGGTTGGAAATATTAATACAATTTTTGATAAAAGAGACCTCATCAATTTATGAAAAAATAAATAGAAATTAAATAATTATGTCAAATGAAAAATTACCTTGAATCATTATTACCATTGCATTCAAAAATTGAAGATAATGATAAAGCAACCTGAATAGAAGAAGAAATGTTAGCTCATTGGGCACCATTTTAATAATAATGTAATGTAGAAAAAATGTAAAGATCGATAATGAAATCTCATTGGCCATTACTTTCTTCAAATAATGAAACAACATTAAGATAAAAATAAAGAATGGGGGTTAATGTCACTCGCAGAGTTAATTTAAAAAAAGGGGGACTCAAATCTGAATGGGAATAATAGTGACATACGATAAATTCTTCACCAGAGATAGATACTGAAAATTGAAGAGCATAGATAAAATAAATGTAAATTATTTTCAGAAGAGAAATCTAAAATAGTGCTATGTTTATCCTAGTAAGGTTGAAGCAAACTGAAGATGTCGCATGTGCAGAAGGCCTCCTCCAATCTATAGGTGTGAAGACATTTTACCTATAACAGACAGCCAATTTAGATGATGTAGTAGCTTATGAGGGAAGGAAATCATGTATGAGATGTAGGGAGTAGCACTACACAAATAATAACATAAAAGGTTCTTGTAGTTATGGTCAAAAGTAATCAGGAGCAGGATCTTATGGTGGTTTCATCAATGTTAGTATAGCGTAAATGTAGGGATACCTCCCATATTGACAACGCAATTCACGAGTCGCGCCTATCTCCAACCAATGGATGTCCCGCTGATGTAGATTTGCGTTGCGTCGGCTATTGAAGTGAATATTTTGGAGTCGATTGTTGTAGGAAATACGATAAATTATTCACTAGAGATAGATACTGAAAATTGAAGAGCATAGATAAAATAAATGTAAATTGTTTGCAGAAGAGAAATCTAAAATAGTGTTATGTTTATCTTAGTAAGGGTGAAGAAAACTGAAGCTGTCGCAGGTGTAGAAGGCCTCCTCCAATCTATAGGTGTGAAGACATTTTACCTGTAATAGACAGCCAATTTAGATGTTGTAGTAGCTTATGAGGGAAGGAAATCATGTATGAGATGTAGGGAGTAGCACTACACAAATAATATCATAAAAGGTTCTTGTAGTTATGGTCAAAAGTAATCGGGAGCAAGATCTTATGGTGGTTTCATCAATGTTAGTATAGCGTAAATGTAGGGTTACCTCCCATATTGACAACGCAATTCGCGAGCCACGCCTATCTTCAACCAATGGATGTCCCACTGATGTAGATTTTTGTTGCGTCGGCTGTTGAAATGAATAGTTTGGAGTCGATTGTTGTAGGACTATGCTTACGTTGAAATAGAAGATCTCGACAAAGGTATAAACAGATGGAAAGGATGTCCTGGTTAACTGGAGGAATATCCAGTGGTGCTTTTCACGAGGAGAAGAAGAAATCAGGAACCCTAGACAAAGAAGGTCGAGGGGGAGGAGGCGGAGAAGACGGAGGCACCGAGCGATGTTGCGGAGGTTTAGGGGGCCGACGTTAGAGGCAGGAAACCTAGGTTTAGAGGAATGAACTGGGAGCAGTGGTCGACAGATGAGAAGAATTGGTCGAAGATGAAGAAAATGTTGGAAGGGAGGGTAGGAAACCTAAGGTAGCCGGAATTTTGAAAGACGCCGGTAGCTGCAAAACCCTAATCCAGAGGGAGCAGGGGAGAGCACGCTGTAGGGGGAAGCCGAAGGCGTTGCGCGACAGAGGATGGAAAAGTCATGGGGTAGCTACAAAACCATAATACAGAGGCAGCAGGGGAGAGCTCACAGTGGGGGGAAGCCGAAGGCATCGCGTGACGGAGGATGGAAAAGTCGGGAGAGGGAGGAAGAAAAAGTGGAGGGAATGAAAAGGGGGTGACATGGAATAAAGAGAATTTGACACGTAGGGTATGAAGAAGCCTAATTTAGTATAGATAATAGATGTCATATTTCTACTAGAATAAATTCATGAAGAAGGATAGAATAATCATGAGTTTTTAGGGATTTTAGATTTAACTCTCTTTTATTGTATCATTTAGATATGTTACTAGAATATCCATCAAGAACCTTGATATTCTCCAATACTTCTAAAAATTGGTTTTTATCTAAAGTTTTCATCTCATGATAAGAATAAGGAACATTCCATTTGTTTTCACAGATACACAAAGGATACATTTATGTTTGAATACCCCAATCCAACAAGTCCCAGCAAAACCAAAATTAATCTTTGGTATTCCCCTTGATATTTAGAATAATTTAATGAAAAACTTCACATATATTTTTATAAATGTTAGTTACGTCTAAACAATAATATAAAAATAGGTGGAGCAATATAGAAACTCAAAAAAACATACTTTTATTTTTCTAATTATAAGTGGCTTCAATTTCAAAATTTTACCTAAGAACATAAGTTCTTGACATACATTGAGTTGACTGTTTAGTTTCAACGATATTATCAAACCTCCATCGATTCTTCATGTATTGATTATACATTATAAAGAATCATTTATTCCCCATGAAAATGAAGTTATAATGATATTTAATCCTTATTAATCATATATTCTTTATAAAAATAGGACATTATATTTGTCCCTTAATGCTCCGACCATACATCATTACATAAGTAAGAAAATCATTTATAGTTCATTGAATGGAAGCATGCATGTGAAATACATTTTTTGAAAAATCATCAAATGTGCACACACCCATATCCCAAAGCTACTTCAACTCTCTTATTAAATGTTGAAAGTATAAGTCTATATAATTACTAGGATTAGAAGGTCAAAAAATTAGTATAGTCAAGAAAGTGAAATGTTTTTTCAAAAACATCCATGTATGAAGATTATAAACATGAATAAAAACCAGCCACATATTGTGTGCAGTATGAATTTGACCAAATAGATTAAAACCATCACGGATAGACCCAAACTGAAATTATGAACCTTAGATGAAAAATAAGGATATTGTACATAAAATTACAACAATATTAATCCATCAAAAGTATGAACCAACTCATTCTTACCATTAACTCTTTCAATGTTATTTCATCACATATTGGTTTGTATTTATTCAGAAATGAATAGATTTTGAAGCATGGGAGTCAATGGAAAGTGCCACATGAATTTATATGGAACATGAGATAGTGGTCCATCTTCATTTTCTTTCCATAGTGATGTACCAAATTCTTTACATTCATTAAGGTATGTTGTTTCCTCTCAAAATAAATTACAGTCTCTCAAATGTGCATGAATTTTATTAGTATAAAATCTGAGCTACTTAATTAACTTCCATGTCATATAATGATTTGAGGGAATATCTACACCATCAAGAACAAATTCCTTCAAAAATTTAAGAATATAATAAATGTAGGTATTATAAATTCCATACATGGTTCATCCATGATATAACCGCATTAAAAATTCAATCTTTTTTATTTTAGTACATTCCTAATATATAGGAGTTCTGGAATCATCCATTAATTTTTTCACTCTCTCAATATCATCATCTTCAGTATTTTACTCATGTGTATTGATATCACTACCTTATTACACTATCACAATATCTCTCTCATAATTATGAAAAAATTTAAACAGATCAAATATAAAATTCTCCATACCAACTCTTTCTTTACATTCATGAATAGTAAAATATTATCTCATCTCTCCACTATAACACCAAACATAATAGTTTTTTTGAAAAATGGATTTTCTTTTATGGTATCAAACTTCTTCATATCCTAACCATTTTCTTCCAACATAATTATAACATGGACACTATATACATCCTCTATCTGAAGCATTGTTAAAGGAAGAATCTAAAAACAATATCCAAATTATTTTGAAATTCTGTTGAAATCAGATTAGAATGATATATCCAGATTCTATCCATTCTATTATAAGTAAAAAAATTATGTTCTAATCCAAAATTTAAACCATAATTACAATTATATCCAAATTTAAAAACAAATTAAAAGTATTGTGTAGAAGAAATTAAAGAACACTACTAGGAAACCATATTGAATACAATAAATGATGCAAGTAACTATTATAGAATACTACTATCCATCCAAATAAAGAAAAAATAATATCATAAGAAAAAACCTAGGCATACTCATATAAATCCAAATAAGACTCATGTATTCAAATAAATAACAACTATGGAATAATAGCACAAAAAAATTATTTCTTATCTATAGAGGTTTCAAATTTTGAAAACATAATTGAGGATGACATTTAGTAATGAAATTATTTTATTTAAGGTTAAAATTAATAATATGATAAAAAAAAGTAAAATATATTTTACATAATGTTCTATTTAAATTAAATAAGTATTAAATTTAGAGAATATCCATCAAGACATAACAATTAATCCATTCCATATTAATTTTTGAAACACATCCATTACTTCACCACTAATGAAACCGATTAATTGAGATAAAGTGTGGTTAGTTGGTTTTTAATTCATTTAACATGTATTTGAAATAAATGGCTAAATAATCAATGCATTATAAGTTAACCAAGTATGAATTATTAATAATGAACTGTTTTATACTAAAAGGTTAATCAAAATAGGTGAAATAAAGTATCACACAATTAATATCTTAATAAATAACTAAATTCTAATATATAACTTTATCAATGGAAACCATGTTTTATAAAATTAATATAATCCAAAAATATTTCTATTCTAAATTATATAATTATTTCATGACATTTACCAAAGGATTATATAAATATTTATACATAATAAAGGTTTTAAAATTCTAAATCATTTTAAATCAAAATATTTATTTATTTTAAATAATATTTTATCATTCATTCATGAAAAAATCCTAATAATAAATTATAAGAAACATTCTTGAAAAATAATATAAATACAATAGTGAATTCTTGAAGAACAAACCTCCATATATAAAGAATTATTCAAGATTTACATATAATATTATAATCACGTGCATCATCATACAATTATTTCATTTTGGGTTAAAATAATCCAATAAATATTTTATTCGTGTTTCATGATATAACAAATTAAATTTCAATAAATAAATACCACAACTAAAGGATAATAAAAACTAACATTAACCCCTATAGTAAACTTAAATTTGATTCCAAAAAATAAAAATCTCTAAATCCCTAAAATATTCCACCAAAATAATCTCAAATTTATGAAAAAATCATAATGATCCCTAGGATGGATTTAAAAATGAAGAAATTTTAATTGAAATGGTACTTTTAGGAATTTAATAGACTATATTTGACCTCTATTAGACTATAAATTTAAAAACATACTGATAGAAGTGATTTTAACATGCTCTCGTAGAATTAAATTCATAGATAAAAATGAAAATAATAGCCAGAGGAAGAGAATAATGATTCGTAACTCATTAATCTGATATCTAAGAAGATTGAAATAAAAAAAATCAGTAAATTGGAGGAGAAATCTGGGGAAGACCATCGACCATCACTTGGGTGAGTGGAGAAGAAAGAAGATGAGGAAAGGAAAGCTTACCTCTCAAATATCGAAAAAAAAATGCCAGAAATGGAGGAAGAAAAGTTGTACGATGGTGGTAGAATCACATGGGGAGGGGAGGGTGAGGCTAAGGCTCATATCAAGTGAGGGGATATTAGGGATTTGATGAGGAGGGGAGGGGGAGACCGAGGGGCATCCGGATATTCTAAGGATTTATACCCATGATTTTTGGAAAACTATTGGTATAGCTAAATTTATGCCAATAGTTTTTCAAATTGTGGGTATAACTTTGGGAAGAAACTTTATACCCATAGTTTCTCTAAACTATTGGTATAGATGCTGGGAATATCACGATTTTCTATTAGTGGTTGTTGACATTTGGATCTAGTGCAAGTGAGAGTCTGTTGGATTTGGTTCTCTAGAACCAAATTTTATGCACTATATGATCACCTGTGTTTATTGTTTTGAATATTAATAAACATCTTACCACATCATGATTTTTCTTTTATGTGATACAGTATGTGATAATTTCTTAAGATTAAATGTCACACTAAAAGGTCATATCAGTTCCCTACTATGATATGAACTTCAAAGGGCAATGATTCTATTCTTAAAATATTTATATTATATAGTTAGATGATATAATTTAACTAGACACAAATTATATAGATATTAATGGTGGAGGCTCCTAATAATTTAGAAAAAATTTCTTGTTTTACACCCCTGGTAATTTCTAGGTTAGGAGATTTTAATAAAAGGACCCACTATTAAGTAGTCCAAAATTATATGTGTCATTTGATTTTCCTATCTGTGGATGTGTGTATTGATCCTTATACTTTAATCTTGTTATTAATGAATATGTTGAGTCACTTTATTTGATCTATTTAAAATACCTTGATGATATATACTCATGGTGAAGTAAGATACGTTGGGGTTCCAAAAATAATATTGCATTAATGAATAATGCCAGAAAGGATTTATACATTATATTATAAAATGTAAGTTGATATATCCATCCCTTTGATGGGAATAAAATAGTCTAATTAAATTCATGTCCATGGTGATCAAAGGAATGTTCATTTTTTGAAATACAAATAAATAGATAATGATCACATTGGTTGATAACCCTAGCATGCAGCCTGCACAATAAGAGATATCATGATAATAGGGTTATGTTACACACACAAAATTTTGTATGTGTTTTAATCTCATTGAAACATTTACTAGTTTATCTATGAGTGTATTTCCATATTTCATGATGCTAATATTGGACTTTGGGGGGTCTACCTAATGCCACTAGAAAGAGGCCTAGAGGGTCATACACTAAGTGTATCCATGAACTTAGTTAATTGTTAAATATTATTTATTATTTAACATGTTTAATAAATATTATTCTCAGATATGGTTTAATAATTATTCAAGTTTTTCTGATCACATATATTCAGTCACCAGTTAGTCCAGAGAATATTTGTGTGTTGAATATTTAATTAATATTTTTTTATTTAGTGAATAAAATATTTATTTATTTTTGGTGAATAATGAATTGATATATATTTACTAAATAAATGGTCACTATTTAGAGACAGATAAATATTAAGTTGGAAAGTGGATTAATTTTGAAGTTCTATTAAAAAATATTATCTATTAAATATTATTCAAATAATTTTTTAAACAATTTAGTCAATAATTTTTATCTAATAAATTTGATGTTTTGTGCATGTTAATAAATAAAAATTATGATAATAATATTATTCTTATCAAATTGGGGTTCTATGGGGATTATGGAAATAATATGGTTACATGTGCAATTATTATTTTCAAACCCTAGGACTATTTAAACCCAATTAATTTATTCTGAGCCATAACTCTAGCCATTTGGTTTGTTGTGTACAATGACAATTTTTATAATCATATCAAGACATAGAGAGATCATATCTCCTAGAAAGCTCTCAGTAAAGGATAGTGATTCTTCACTACCACCCCTCTTGATTCTAAAGATAATAAGAAGAATCCTTCTTTAAAGTGATTCTCATGGCAATCAAAGACAAACAACGCAAGTTTTATGATATTGCAATATATGCCTCAAAGATTTTTATGAAATATATCAGAGATTCATGGTGCTCATGTGTATAAATGATAAAGGTATTCTACACTTTAATCTTGAGACACACATATGGTATAATAGAGAGATGTAGTTAAATTCATCAATGAATAAAGAATTTATCACAATGTAATACTTTATCTACTTAAATTAATTATAAGTCATTATGTGATGATCCTGTATTTTTTTTAGTGTTATTTCATTAATTATTACTTGAATAAATTTCATTGGTCAAGATTTTATACAACGTTTACATCTCAAAATAATCGTTTATAATGAAAAAAGTCGAGTTGGGAATGCCTAAAAACAATAATACACTTTGCTAAGGGCCTTCACAGGAGCTATGGACATTTTTATAGGTTCTATATTATGAAATTTACAATTCAATACCTTCTTAGAAATCACCTATTGTGAAAAATGGACCATAGTCGACCTGATTTTTCAATCTATCCTTCCCACCACAAGTCTCAAATAGAATTCATGATAACACTAGGCTATATAAAGAAATAAGGGTATAAAAATCAACTATATGTGAATGATTTCACCCTAGTAATATAATTAAATGACATAGATATTCATCTTATATATATAGTATAACCCATACAAATATTAGATTTCCATTCTATAAAAATTATAAGTTCATATAAAAGAAGATAAATATATTAGAAGTAATATAAATTATAATCATAACTCATAACAATAAATAAATTTCAAAATAAATCCACCCCCAAGATAAAACAATATACCAAGACTATTAAGGTTAACGCAAAATAACCCAAAAATACTAAGGAAACCAAAATTATGTATCTGATCCCAACACTCCCCATGACCCATTGTTGCCTCCATCATAATAATGATGAGGGATGGTTACTATAAAAAATATCCACCAAACTTCATGGTTCCCTTCCCTTTACTAGTGTCCTATAAAACCAAGTCAACATATTCATAATGGAATACACATGGTGTGAGGTGAAATCCCATTAGGATAACATAATTAATCTATGAAATTTCTCTCAACATGAAAACAAAATTTCCTTGAAAAACCTTTCTTTTAAAACATGATATAAATACCATTTGTTTTATAAAATAGATCCAAGTTCTAAAATAAGATGAGATAGGAAATTTTTATAAAAATTGGTGAAACATAACATAATTGCTATCTAAAATCCAAATCATGAAATAGGTAATAGAATTACACACAAACACTATGGACATAACCTATTGCTTTAAGGATACTAGAACTAGAACTAGGAATACAATATAAAATATGTTAATCTAGTTATATATACCTAAGAGATCAATTGACTCACTAGGGTACTAATACAACCCATTAGAACACTAAATATAATTAGTCCAATAACCCTAGTCAACTTATAGTCAATACTTGGGGCTTCATTCATCCAATTTATTAACTCACCAAAGATCTACCATACGCTTTTGAAGATAAAAAAGGTATTTAAATCATTTATATAATCATATAACAAAGGAAAATTCATCTCCAATGAAAATTATATTTGAAACACCCTATGAAAATTCAATTGAATCCATTTCATTATTTAAATAATTTCATCAAAAACATATTGGGAAAGAACTATTTATAAAAAATCCATTTGAAATTTATTTTAAATCCAAAAAACACTATGAATCACTAATAATAAACATATAATAGACTTAAAAATTTTAATAAACATAATTAATCCAATTCAACCAAAGTAATACTACGAAATAAAACCATCTTATGTGAGAGACACATTTGGTAGAAACACTTATCTTGAATCTGAAGTAAATGTGTCTCTTATGCAAGGAATCACAAGAAATGGGATGAAGGAACCCTCATAAGACTAAAACAAGAAGAAATATCGCAAAACCCCAATCCCTAACCATGGGTTTGGCCCCTATGGGAACCTAGGGTTCCAAAAACTCAACAAAATAGAAGAACATGGAAAAACAATTGAAGAGGATAATGAATCTAAAAGAAATCAAGTATAACCCTGAGGAAATCCTCAAATAACCAAGAAAATATCGAAACATTCAAAGGATAAGGGAATATCTTGGTTGGAAGGGGATGTGTGCCTGATTGAGTGGAAGATGAGAGAAAATATGGTTAAATTATATAAGGGTAAAGAAGAATTTTACACCTTTTTAATGAAATCTTAGATGATTATATAGTTTGATTGTACCACTTTATAAATAATACACTAACTTTTTAGGTCACCTTCTATTTTTAAAATGGCTTAAAATTTTTTCTAGAGAGTACATATACGTACATAGCCATAAAAATAACATAATCTGGAGTTTTAGTTCAGGAATTCATTATATTACATTTGAGGATCATTTTAGGTTTAGAGTTTTAGATATTTTTACAATAAATAATTAATTAAAAATCATAAATTATAATGTGTACACTTCTAATTAGTTTCCATTTTTTCCATAATATAAAACATTTAAAAAATTTTATGATTTATATTGATGAAAAAATTTGGAAAACATTCAACTGGACTTATTTCTTTATTTTAATCATCCTTAAACCCTATGAAAAATATTTTAAAAATGTGGGATGAGAAAAAAAATCTCAGTAAGGGACATAAAAAAAGAATTTCATTATTCTAGGGAAAAACATAAAAACCCATAAAAAATATTTTATTATAAAAATATCTTTTTTCTCATAAAGGGATAATTTTTCCATTAAAAATATCATTATATTACCTTTTAATATTAAATAATTTCCATAAAACGGATTAGAAAACATAAAAAATTCATTTAGGTGACTTGGGACACCATCTCATAGAACCCTTACATAACCCTTACAATTTGAAATAACTATAAAGTTTACTTTTAATATATTTCTCTCAAGAACAAAATCATTACCCAATGCATTGGAGTGATATGTGGATCCACCCAAAGTATAAGCTACAACAGACTCACTCGGTGCTATCTGGGCACACCCATTATAAACAATTTCCATGGACCATATCATGAATAAAATACTTTAATCTTGAAATTTTTCATTATAAATCCCTTGAAAAATTATTTTAAACCCTTTTACAACACACTTTCGAATATAAAAATACAATTTTCTTTAAAAACCCCATTTTATGTAATAAAATACCCTTTAATTTTAAAACACAATTTATAATACCAAAATAACCAGAAAATGGAAAAGAGGGTTTTTTTACAAAATGTTAAATTTCTTCAGGTAATACAAGATTCAAATAATGGTTATAGCATTAGGAAAAGTCTTTGTCACCATATATGTTAAAATAGAAAATTCCTTTTGTAATTAGTAAATAAATTAAAATATTCCATATAAATATTCCATTTAAAAAAAATCAATTTCATAAATACATGAATTTCCTTTATAAAACTCTCATGTCCATAAAAATAATTTTAAAAACATGGGCATGGAAGAAAAAGAATGTTAGAAGGAAAAAAATAAAAGGGAATTGGTTTTTTAAAGAAAAGTCCCTTATCAATTTGGAAATATTTGAATCAAAATAACCATGAAATAATAACATAAAAAACATTAAATATCACTATAATAGATAAATTCATGATATAAAATATCAACAAGGTTGTATATACACCTCAAAAAATAATATAAGTTCATAACATAAAAATATTCATTAATGAAAGAAAATTGTGATGACTTACCTTATGGTTGATTCATAAAGATTGTTATTTATCATGTTGAACAATAAACTCATATTAATAAATTAATTTTTTATGATAATTTCTCATGTTTATTATTCTTTTTATTCCACTTATTACCATCTCATACACAATTACATAATCAATTAATTTTATGTTGGATGTTTCGACGATATTTATCTTATCTGTCAAAAGGACTTCGATAGGTTGACTATTAGTCTAAGAGTTAATTATGTAAATATCTAAAAAATAATAATCAGGACATATTTATCATTTTTATGCATCAATTATACTTTAAAAATGAATCACTAATGATTTATATTTAAAATGAATTTTGTTACGATCATGGAGATTGTAGGTCATACATACGCATGAGTCGTGTTTCCATTTTCCAATTATCATTATGAAAAATAGGTATGTAATATTTTATCTTTACATAATGAAAATAATATTAAATATTAAATATTAATTTTTTAAATATACTTATATATATCATTCTTGTTATGTAGTAATGAAAAAAATGAATCACATCGCTTCATGGAGGCGGTAGTCTACACGTACATGAATGACATTATCATATTTCATGGTAAAAAATAAAATGATATATTATATTTTATGAATGATAAATATGTCATGAATATCATAACTATTTCGTATATATAACATATATTCATTTAATTTATCCTTATTACCTTCCATGTAAAGCGTTAGTGAAAACTGAGTCACATCACTTTATGAGGTGGTAGTCCACTGTACACACAAGCGATGTGATCATATTCCCCATAGAATAGAAAGTAAAAAGGTATGTGTGATATCATAACTATAGAAGATTAAATATATTAAAAGTCTCATATATTTATATATATATTCTTTAAATCCACCATTATAACAATTCATGAGAGGCAATTATAGAAAGAAACGATATCAGTTTATGTGGTGGTAGTTTTTCGTACACTGGAATGATGATTTTGTATCCCATTTGATGGAAGATGAGATGGAATTTTTTTATTATATTAACATAATAACTTCTCAGTAAATTAGAGAAACTTTTTTCTTATATATTAAAAATTAAAAAATATTTTACAGAAGTGTAATAATAAAGAAAATAAAGATGTCTAGTAAAGCCTGATACCTCTTCTTTGGAAAACCTCCTTAAGTAAGCACACACATCCTTTCTATGATGGATTTATGATAAAACTAAGGGTTATAGGTCATGGGGATGTATTTTATGAATTTATTGAGACATTTATAGTCCAATAAAAATGGATATGAGGGATTGAATAGGAGAGGAGAGGGGGCCTTTTATAAGTGAGGTGAGAGGCCCACCTATAATTTTTAAAAAACAAATGTGTACCCGTGTTTTTTAGATACCACTAGGATCAATAATAGATAATTATTGAGCCTTAGAAATTATAATGTATAATTATTTCTAAAAATATAATTTATAAAAAAAATTAGATCATTTTAATTCTTATCTTTTTTAGTTTAACCCCCTGGTAAATCTGGTTTTACCTTAACCGTGGTAATTAGTTTTTACTATTTTCATTATTCATTATGGTCAAAAAATAAGTTGACATTATTAAATAACATAATTTATGATTATTATAAATATTTAACCTATTTTACCAAATTCAATTTATATAAGGAAATTTTTTTAATTTCAAACAAATCTCATAGACATGATGAAGATGAAGGTTTTCAAGAAGTGTATTTTTTGATAAAAAGATAATTTATATTAAATATTTCAATAATAGTAATAATTTTATGCCTATAAATTAATATTTACTAACATATAATAAATATATTTCATTTAAAACATTAATCAGTAAGGATTATTTTAATTATATAAAATGTTGAAACATTATGCACATTAAAAAAAAATCAGAAAAGTCGTGTTTTTAAATCCAAAAAATATCTTATACTGAAATAAAATATAAATACAATTAAAAAAATAAGTGGATTAAATATAAATAAGTAATTATTATTTTAATTTAAATCATATTAAAAAAATAATTGTACTATTATATTCATTAATTTATTGAAAATAAAAGAATTTTTTAAAAAATATTTATTTTTTACTATTCATTGAAAAATTAATATTTTTCTGAAAAAACCAAAATTTAAACATAATTAAATTCTGATATGATGATTTAAAAAATTATATTAATAATTTAAAATTAAAATTATAAAATTTAAAAGTAAAACTTTTAAATTAAACATTATATTAAATGATTTAAAAAAACTATTTTCTTTTTCATTTAAAAAATTATTTAATATTTTCTTTATGAATATAACTATATTAATAAACATGACAGTGATTTATTTTATCATTACCTAGGATATTACATTCTTCCCCCATTTTGTAAATTTCATCCTCTCAATTTTATTCACTTAATAAATAAGTTTGGATCTCTTTCCCTTATATAATTTTCATATTCTCATGTCGCATCTTTAACCATATGGTTTTTTCATAAAACCTTTACCTAGTAAATCACCTTATTTCATAACAGATGCTATATATGGTTAGAATATTAATTGGATATTCCTCATTATAATTTTTCTCTTATAGTTAAACTACTTATGATCTCAAAACATTAGATGAATTTAGCACATACTTCCTTAACAATGAAAAACAAAACATGTTGTGTACTTGGGATAAACTCTGAGGCAAGGACACTCAGTTGGAAATTGTTTGAACATTTTGTAGGACTTTACACGGTCCAATTAACCACGGAATTAGATTCAATTTTTTACCAAAATTCATAATACTTTTCCATGTAAATAATATGAGAAATACAAGATCACCTACCTTGAAAGAAAGATTAGTTATCCAGTTATCCACATAAATTATACGTATGCTCTAAACAATCCTCATATATTTATAAATCAACAATATCTTTTCAACCACTTCCTCTCCCAAATCTAGTCCCATCAACTTCATTTCTCTCACATCATCCCAAAAAATATGGCAATCAACACCACTTTCCATATAATTTCTCAAATGGTGCCTCCTATATACCAGAATGAAAACTATGTTATAAGAAAACTAAACCAAAGAAATATATTGATCCAAACATCCCTTGAAATCCATTGAATAAGAGAAAAGAAATAATATATTTTGTGGTATGAATCATCCACTTATACTGGCCATCTGTGTAAAGACAAAATGATATAAGTAAATTTATTTCAGTACACAAAAATTTCTAAATTACTTTCCAAAAAAATTGATGTGAACCTAGGATCACAATCTGATACAATGAAGAGAGGAAATCTATGTAACCTCACTATCTCATTTAGATACATTCAATAAAGATAGTCTAAATACATGGCATCTTGAATGGGAAGTAAATGTGCAGATTTAGTTAATCAGTCAACAATAACCCAAATCCCATTGTTACCTTGAGAATTATATGGCAATCCAACCCTGAAATCCAATGATTTATCTTCATATTTAACCTCAATAACTAGAGAAGGTTTAACCATTTATTTCGATAATTTTTCTTCAACTTTAACCTAATTACATTTCAAACACTCCATGGTAAATTCATTGATATCTCTTTCGTACCATCCCACCATAAATACTCATAAAGGTCACTATACATCTTAATGATACCTGGATGAATAGAAAATAGAGAACTATGAGCTTCACTCGATAACTCTTTCTTCAACTAGGAATCACAAGGAAAACATAATATTTTTACAAATATTAAAACAACTTCTTTATCATTAATAAAATCAATAAAATTACCATTCTTAACATATTCTACCTTTTACTATAAAACATGATCCTCCTTATCATCTTTCTTAATTCGTTTTGATAGATTTCACTACACTGAAACATAAAGAAAAATAGATTATTCCACTACATTAAAAACATCTAGGCCAAAATTCAACAAATAATTTTCTAAAGGGTCATATTCCAAATATAACATGGTTAATTTTTAATTATTTTTCCAATTCAAAGAATCATCCACTTTTCTTTTCAAAGCTGTTAATAAATCATACAATCATAATCCTTGATCAATTATAGCCATCTTATTTTCCTAACGCCCAATTATTTTTGAGTGAATTTGTACTTTAATAAAAGTATAAATTTATATATTTCACACTTTACTCCAACAAAAAGATACCTCTAAATTTTTAAAGTAAAAAACATTGTAACTAATTCAAGATCATTTATAGGGTAAATCGTGAGGTTTTAGTAGATGTGAAACACAAGCAATTACCTGGTCATTTTTTATCAAGACACAACTAAGTCCCTTCAATGATTCATCAATGAATTTGAATAATTCTCCATTTATATAAGGCATGGACAAAATTAGAGCTTTCACCAACATTATTTTTAGTTTATCAAAACAATCATCACATTCTTTTGTCTAAATTAATTTCACTCTTTTTCAAGTTAACTTAGTCAGGTGGGAATATAACTAAGAAAATTTATCAATAAACCACTGATATTAGCCCGCTAATCTGTGAGAAATTTAAATATATGAGGTATTTTTTGGTTTTTTCTATTCATTAATAATTATTCATGAGTATTTACAATAGTTATTCCATATTTTGAAATAATATATCCAAGGAATGAGATTTTTTTCAAGTAAAATTCACACATACTAAATTACCCATATAGTTTATTTTTATTTTATAGTTTGAAAAATAATAATTAGGTGTCCTTTATGTTCCTCTTAAATTTTATAATACATAAAAATTTCATCAATAAACATAACCACAAACATATCCATGTACTCATGTAAAAATATATTCATGAGGTCTATAAATAAACCAGGTTCATTGGGAAACCCAATTGGCATAACTTAAAAATCGTAATTCCCATATCTAGTTTGAAACACTGTCATCAAAATTTCATCCTCCTTCACCTTCTTCCAATTGTACCGAGACCTCATATCAACCTTCTAAAAATACTGATATCCATATAGATGATCAAATAAATAATCGATATGAGGTAAAAGATAACTATTCTTAATATTTATGTTATTCAAAGATCTATAATCAAGGAAATGTCTCATTGAACCATCTTTATTTTTAATAAAAAAAATAGGACTACCCCATGTTGAAGTCGTAGATCAAATGAAACCTTTATTTAATAACTCTTGAAATTTATTTTTCAATTCGAAAAGATTTTCATGAGGCATTCTATAAAGGTTTTAGAAATAGGATTTGCTTTAGGTAATAATTAAACAGTAAATTAAACCTACTAATATAGAATAACACTAGAAAAATCCTAATTAAATACATCCATATATTCATTTACTACTAGGAAATCACAAATTTGACCAATTACATTATTTTCAAAAACATTTTCTAGATAAATTTCACAACCACCTTTAAAAAAATTCTCATATTCTTGATATGAAATCAAATATATTAAATAATTTAATAAAACTTTCTTGGATCCATAATCTATACTATCATGATAAAATGAAATACAATCCATACCCAAAATGATATTAAACTTCACTTTAAACAGTTTAATAATATTTTCAAAAAATACTAACCCACTTGTGATAATATAAATATTACTTATAAATCTTGGTTTCATTAATACATCCACCTTTAGTTTTTACCAAAAGATATATCTTACCTTCATGTGGTTGTTTTTCCAATTTACTTGAAAAGTTCTTAGAAATGAATGAATGGAAAGAATCAGAGTCAAACAAGGTGTTTGAATAGTTTGAATAAAAAACAAACATACCTATTTCCACTTCATTTGATGGCTCAAAATGAACTATAGTAGTGGAAAAATATTTTTCAACACCCTTTTTTATCTGATCTTGATGATTTCCAACCAGGGTTAATAACTTCAAAAACATATTAGCATATTCACCCAACTCATTTAAACTAAAACACATCATCATTGTATGGCTATCAGTTACCCCATTATTTGATTATTTAGGATTATTTTCCTTGAAATCAAGGGTCATATGGCCAAACATTCCACATCATTAACACTTCTCTAATTTCATAATACTTTCTTTGGGGTAATATTTACTACACTTACCATATGATGGGAACTAAATTTATTTACCTCTGTATTTATTTATTGTGTGTTTCCCCATCACCTTTTATCCTGAACACTTCTTACTGTCATTATCACAAGGCACATAAGTGTTTGAAAACTCCATCATGAATTTTTCATGACAATGAAAATATTTCTCATAGATTTTAAATTATCATGAGGCCAAATCTATTCATAGAATTGGTTTCAATTCTGAGTTAAATATTTTAATTTTACTATTAATGTCCTTAAAAATCTAGTACATATATGGCCAGTCTTATAAAATTGGCTTTATATGTGGTCATAGAATCATCATCTTTTTTTCTCTATTCTAGAAAAAAATTCATCGAGAGATGAAAAAACATAGTGAAATATATTTCAAGGAAAATGACCTTAATTTTTCCCTTTCTATGGCATAAATATAATCTTAATCTATAGTATTATTAACCAAATACCAAAATTATTCAGTTTCACCTTCAAAATGATAAATTGTAAGAGTTAACCTTTAACATTATGAATATCCCATTACTTGAAATATCTTCTCTACGTCATTGATCCATCCTTTAGCTACTATAAGGTCAGATGATCCACTGAATTATGGGGAATATTATCTATTGAAATTATCAACTACTAACATGTTTCTTTGTGGTAGATATGGTAGCTCCCTAGCATAGATAACACCACCATTTATTGTTTGTGTCAACTTATCCATCACTACAATAAATTATTCTGTTCTAAGTCCTACCATATCAGGATGATAATTTAGAAGGATATTTTCCTCTTGATACCTTTCGACTAAATATTCCTGGTTTCCTTCATATAAAACCATTCTAAATAGAAATATTTTAGATAATGAAATAGGGTAAACTTTAAATACCCTATCATTTCAACATAATAGTGATGTAAAAACATTCAAGGGGATGTAATTATAATGATACTAAACTAGAATGTTTTCTAAATACAAATTTGATACTAACTATATGGACCAACCCTTAAACATTACATAAACATTACTTTTATGTCAAGAATTTATTCTCATAAATTTGAGGATATTTTTAGGATTATATTTTTAGAAAATTAATTCATAACTAATACATAATAAAAACTATAAATTAAAAAGTGGACACTTCTGATTAATATCCATTTCTTACAAAATAAAAAACTTCTAAAATAAATCATAGTTTATTTTCAGGAAATTTTTTTTTAACATTCTACTAGAATTCTTAATTTACTATACCCATCCTTAAAAACATTTTAAAAATTTAGGATGAGCACAGAAATCTCAGTAAGGGACATAAAAAAGTAGAAGTATATTAGTCTAGTGAAAAAATGAAAACCCATGAAAAACATTTTATTAAAAATAGTACTTTTTTACCATAAAGAGAATCACTTTTCCTTAAAAATGTCATTATCTTTCCCTTTTAAATCAAATTATTTCCATGAAAAATCATTATAAAACATAGAAAATTCATGTAGGTTCCTTGCGACATCATCAAAAATAACCCTTATATAACCATTTAAAATTATAATCACCATAAGGCCAAATTTAAATATATTTATCTAGATTACATAATTGTTACCCAACTCATTGGAGTATAATCTAGGCACACCCATCGTATAAGCTATAATGGGCTCAACTCGCACTATCTGGGAATAGGCATCATAAATGTTGTCCAAGGACCAAATCATAAATAAAACATATTAACTTACAACTTTTTTTCATAATAACATTGAAAAATATTTTAAACCTATTTTAGAAACAATTTCATATATTAAAATACCCTTTTCTTTTAAAACCCAATTTTCAGAGCGAAAATACCCTTCTCTTTTAAAAAAACATTTTTAATACCAAAATACCCATAAAAGTTAATTAAGGTTTTTATTTAAATAAAATATGAAATATTGTAATGGAATCCAATATTTCAATAATGGTTATGGAAATGATAATAGTCACTATCATCATATATATTAAAATAGAAAATGTTTTGGTTGTTTGTAAAGAAATCCAATCATTCCATACAAAGATTAATAGTTTTTAAAAAAAATAAACAAATACATAAATTTATTTTATAAAAATATCATGTCCATAATAATATAATTTTAAAAAGATGGACATGGAAGAAAAATATAGTTATAAGGAAAACATTAAAAGTGAATTTTTCGTAAAGAAAAGTCCCTTATCACTTTAGAAATATTTGAATTATGATACCCATGAAATATTAACATTAAAAAAACATTAAATAAAATAATAATATAAAAATTAATAATATATCATGTCAAAGGGTCAATATATACACCTTTTAAAATAATATAGGCCCATAAGACCAAAATACTCCTCAATGAAAGAAAATTGAGACAAAATCGCTTTCCTCAAGTTCGATTTGCCACGCTCGTCCTTTATCTTTCTGAATAAAAACTTTATGTTAATTATTTTATTTATTTATATCCTTTTAAAAGATTATTATTCCTTTAATTTTACTTGTTACCATATAATATATAATTACTTAATCAATTAATCTTATGTCAGATGTTTCGAAGATATTTGTCTTATGGTCAAAAGGACTTCGGTTGGTTGACTATTGTCTAAGGGGAAATTATATCAATATATACATAATATTAATCATAAAATATTTATCATAATTATTCATAAATTATACTTTCAAAACCAAATAATTAAATTTATTCATTAAAAATGAACAATGTTACGATCATAGAGACGATAGGTCATACATACGCATGAGTAACATTTTCATTTATCAACAGTCATTATGTAAAGAAAGTAAGTATTATTTGAACATTCCATAATTATCATAATATCATATATACCATCTTAATTATTTAAATATACTGATATATACCATTCTTGTGATGTTATGATGAAAAAAAGGAATCACATCACTTTGAGGTGGTGGTAGTCCACACGTACACGAACAATGTTATGATTTTTAAATGTAAGAAAGAAAATGATATATTATATTTTCAGAATGATAAATATGAAATTTATATAATAATTACTTAATTTATATCACATATATTCATTAAATTTATCCTTATTAACTTCCATGTAAATCGTTAGTGAAAAACAAATCACATCACTTCGTGAGAAGGTAGTTCGCCGTACGCATGAGAGACATTATTGTATCCCCCACAAAATGGAAAGTTAGATGGTATGTGTGATATCATAACTCTGAATGTATAAATATTTTACAAATATCATATATATATATATATATACTTTAAATCCATCATTATAACTATCAGTGATGGGTGATGATGGAAAATGAATGACATCGGTTGATGAGACAGTAGTCCGTGAAACACACAAATGATGATTTTGTATCCCATTTAATGAAAGAGGAGATGGATTTTGGTTATTCAGATAACATAATAAAATATAAGTATATTTTATATAATTTTATTATTATATAATAATAATTAATAGGATTTTAAGGAGTTGGAAGAATAATTAAAATAAAGATGCTCGGTAAAGGATAATACCTCTTCTTCGAACAACATCTTTATGTAAGCACAAAACGTATACTTATGATAAACTTATGATAAAAATTAGGGCCCTAAATAAAGGGGTGGGAATTTAGTAATTAATTTGGTTAGGTATTTTCTGATCTAAATGTATTTTGAGGTGTGAAGAGGGGAGGAGATGGGGTGGCCTTTTATAACTGAGGTGAGTAAAATAATTGTAATTTTTAAAAATAAAAATGTGTACCCACGTTTATTACAAGAAAAATGGATACAAAATGGACCATTATCCATATTTATACATTAAAATGTCTAAATATAGACATTAAATAGATTTTATACAATTTTTTATTTCATTTTAACACTTATAATTATAGTTTAACCCTCCGATAAATCTGTTTTTACCTTAACCACATTCATTAATTTTTATTGTTTCCATTTTCAATATGGTAAAAAATTAAGTTGAACTTATTATATAATATAAATTTTTTTATTTAAATTATATAAAACATTTTTAAAATTATATTCACATTTGTTTAAAATTTTAGTTTAAAATAAAACCCGTAGACGCGACAAAAAAGATAGTTTTCCAGAAGTGTATTTTTTGGAAAAAAGATGATTTTATATTAACTCAATGAATAATAATTATTATTCTATAAATATAAATAAATATTTATTGATATATAATATATAGATTTCATTGAAAATATTACTCATTATTTTTTATTTTATTTCATTAAAATAAAGAAACATTATTCACTTTAAAATAGTTGTTAGAAAAATCTCATTTTTAAACCCGAAATAAAACTTATACTAATATCCAATATTAATTTGATTAAAAAGTAATTAAGACAAATAAAAATAACTATAAAATAATTATTAAACTTTAAATCATATTCAAAATATAATTTTACTTTTAAATTACTTAATTTATTGAAAATAAAGGTCTATTTTTACAAAAATCATTATTTTTCACTATTTACTAAAAAATCAATATTTTCCAAAAAACCAAAATTTAAATTTATGTATTTTCTGATATGATTATTTAAAAAATTATATTAATTTTTATAATTAAAATTATAAAATATTTATATTATAATTTTTAATAAAACCTTATAAATTTCAGTTAAAACTTTTTCATATGGCCCAACATAACACAGTGTCATCTTTCCCTACATACCCAATCAACAAGGTCCTATTTGATTTCATACCTTTAAAAATACATGATCAAAAAATACAAAATATAATTTATGATATCAATAGTTGGAATTGAATTTCAAATGACTCTAAGTTATCTCCATTCTCTTTCAGATCAACTACACATTCTTTGTCATCACCTAAATGATGTTCATCCCCAAAAACATATAGGTAGAAAAATACACCTTTGAAGTCTCAGGGGTCTTTAGAAAAAGAAATATACCTTCAATATTTCCTACCCACTAATCAGTCACTTTAGGTACCTTATCACTATGAAAAAACTGGCAGGTTTATATTTGTAAACTTCCGAGCATGGTCCACTATCCATGTATATTATCTTGCACACTCATGGCCCAATGACTGGACAATTTTGAAAACTGAAACAATGGAAGAAAGGTTAATGGGAGGTCTATCCTATGTAACATACATCATTACTCCTTCTATTTGTTTCTTATGGTCCTTTTTTTAATAATAATTGAACAAACACAACATATATAACATAATTGATTCTAAACTTCAATTTCAAAATCCCGAGTTAATCATGAATATCATTCAATTACTCTTAAACAAGTAATAATATCAATCATTAAATTTATGGAGGCCAAAGGTGTAAAACTAGTTTAAATTTACAGATTTTATCATGATTCATAGTTTATAATCATGTTTTGACAATTTGTGATCCAACCATGAGAAATAGTACTTGTAGGATTTTTGACTTGTCCATATAGGTTTTGCAAGGTTTCTACTGACATGTTCTTAAAGAGTGCACATTTTATTTCCTCCCCTATTTCACCAAAAAACACAAAATTTCTCATTACAACTCATAGTTTCTTCCTAAAATCAATAATAATAATAATAATAATAATAAATATAAAACCACCTAAAACCAAACCAAAAAATTTTTAAATTCATTTCACAACTCCAAACCACCCATGGTAACTCAAGGTTATACATAAAGATGATCAAGATAGGAAATTCCCCATACCCAATTCTCATGATCTAGTAGTTCGATCTACATACTACCTTTAGTATTATAATAACAATATTGCACTAGTACAATCTTCTAATGAACCATACTATCTCAACTCATCCATTCACTCAAGATGACCCAACACAATGGTTGAATCATGTTACCAATCACTACGGGATAGAAACAAGTGATAGGGTATCAAAATGAACTATTTGGTAAATTATTCAACCTCATAATCCAAGTAAACAGAACATGGATTCCACATGGAATTTTGACGTGACCCATCAAGATATTAGACTCCCAATCCATCAAAATAACTAGTTTTAAAATATATAAGATAAATTGAGTATAATAAGAAGAAATTATAACCATAACTCATAAACATCAAGATATAAGCATAAATAAATTTCAACCAACCTCAACCTATAATAAACTAAAATATATCCATGTTGGTTATGTGGATACAAAATATCACAAACCCACTAAAGAACCCAAAATGATCCTCTTGACACCAACACTCCTCATGAACCACGATCACCTCCATCACTAGACCACGAAAGGATAAAGAATATCAGGAAGAGACATCAAACTTCTTAGTTTCATTTCCTTTACATGTTTCATATAAAACTAATTTTTTATACACCAAATGGAATATATAGGTTTTGAGGCCAAATCCTATTAGGATACCATCATTAATCTATAAAATTTCTCTCAAAATAAAAACTACTAGTTCTAGAAAAAAGAATACTTTGAAAACTCTTTCTTTGAAAACATTATATAAATATATTTTGTTTCATAAAATGAATAAAAGATCTAACACAATATGAACTATGAAAAATGATATAAAATAAAATAATCACAGCATAGGGGGTATCATAAGCTCATCCATGAAATGGAAAATAACAACATATCATAGTCACCATGGACTCAACCTATGGATCCAAGGAAAATAGAACGATCCCTAATAACATAAAACGACATAGATGAACCTATTCATCCATCCCTAAGAGATAAGTTGTCTCATAGGATTACAGATCCATATCATTAGAACACTTGTTCTAACTAGTCCACTATACATAATCAACACACTATCTATACTAGGGGTTGCATCTGTCCAAGTTATCAAATCACCCAACATCTTCACTGTGATTTTAATTATCAAGAATAAATATAAATTATACTAAAATAATGTAACCAATAAAACATAAATCCTAATAAAATTTCCATTTGAAACACCCATTGAAAATTTATTTGATAACATTACATTCTTTAAAGACTTTTGTCAAACATGTATCGTGATCAAAACCAATTTCCAAATAAATCCATTTGAAAATGATTTAAAATTAAACACACACTATGAATCTCCATGAAAAAACAAATAATAACCATAAATAATTCATAAAAATAAACATAATAAAATTTAACCAAAGGAAAAAAAATAAATGTATACTATAGGAGATACCAATTTGATAGAAACAACTACCTCAAATATTAAGAAAATGTGTCCCTTACATGAGGAATCACTCTAAATGGGATGAGAGAACCCTCAAAATCCAAAAAAAAGAATAAATTTCACATAACCACCATCTCAAACACTAGATTTATCCATATTGTAATCTATTAAACAAACCACTATTTTAGTAAATATATTTCTATAACTATTTTGAGTATATTATCAAATACCCAACACAAAAATAAAAAAAAATCTGGATACTTTAATAAAATAAAATTATTAAAAATTATTTTTATATTATAGAATTTAAATTCATGGTTATAAATAATATTGAACAACATTTTGAAAATTATTCAAAAATTGATAACAAAAAAATCATTTTATGAAAGAAATTAAACAATCTAAAAAATTGGTTTTTACACATTATGTGTACTAAAATGAAAATTAATTTTTTCTAACCCTAAGAAATTTTATTAGCTAAAATGGATTTTCTATCATTAATAAATAGTTAAAAACTATATTCAAAGTCACATATAATTTTTATTCATAAAAATAAGATTACTATGATTAAATTCATTTACTGTGATAATGGTAAAACAATTATTTTCAAAGATTTTTTTTATTAACATTGTATAATTTTTTATCTAATATAATAAATTAATATCTTTTATATAATGAATATAATATAATTTTTAAACCAATATATAAATATATTAAACACTCATTAAATTGGTAATCAATGCTAAATAATATTGAGAACACTTAATGGTAAAAACAATATATTTCTACAAAATAGTTTATATATATATATATTAAATTTTTTAATTTAAAATTTAATTTTGAATTATTTAGAAATTTAATTAAATTATATTTCACTAAAATTTAGGTATATTTCATCTAAATTTGGTAACAAGGGTTACCATATATTTTTTAAAATATAAATTTCTTTATTAAAAGATAGTTACCAAGATAAAAATCAAAATCATAAAATGTAAAATTCTAGTGGTAAAAGACTTTAAACATTCAATAAAAATGTGTGAAAGTGAATTTTAGAGGATTTTTTGACCATATATAAACCCAAAATTCATTATTTAACACTTTATGAGCCATCAAATCTTAAATAATGTCATGTCATCATTGAAAAAATGGGTATTTATAAAAATTAGGTTTTCTTCGTATATAAAAGGGGATCAAATCCAAGAAATTTATCCACCCTTTAAAAATTATTCTATTAACTAAAAATATACCTTAGTGTCCCATAAAATCTCTCACCATGTATTATAACACTTTTTATTTCCCAGAGATCAATCTAAGGAGATTTAAGTTGTTACCTAGGGGAGAACATCCAAAGGGAGAGGTAATGTTCTCAACATAGATATATTATATCTCTTATTATTATACCACATAAAACCTAATTTATCCATAAAATTATGATAAAATAAGTATTAATAATATTATTAAATATTATTATACTAATGTACTATCCATTTTCTACCCTCCTCCCAACCTTCCAAAAATGAAAATGTGCCTTGTGTTACGTGTGAACTACAACCTCTAAGAGAAATGTTATCCATTTTTTAAAACCACCATACATGGATGGATAATAGTGGGGTTTAATGAATAAATATTATAATTAAAAATATTAATATTATAAAAATATATACAATTTCTTACCTTCTTTACATTCTATGTAAATGAATGCGCTACATGTGTGTATATACAGACTACCACATCCATGAAAGTGACATATTTTGTTTTACATTGAGTATTTATTATTTATAAACATATATTTAAATATGATTTAAATAATTAAAATCATCTATATAATATCATTAAGATTTTTTAATAATGTTATTATTCCAAAATAATCACTTTCTTAACCATACTCACCAATAGATTATAGATTGTCCTTGTTTGGGTCTGTTAAACTACCTACTTGAATAATGATATAATTTTCCATAATTTATGCCAATGGAAATGTAAATAATGGTGTTATTATATTTAAATTATAAAATATTGTTTGGTTTATGATTCTAGAAAGGTGATACTATTATTGAACTTATTATTATTGTACTTTCTTTTTCTTTGTTAAAATTATCGAAACAAGCTCATCGTCAACTTCATCATCGCGAATCACAGAAAAAATTTCTATGAAATGAAATTATAAAATTATAAATGATTATAAAACATATAATTTAGTACCTAAAATCATATTTTATTGATTAACCTTGAATATATAAACCAGAATCAACACAACTGTTATGGAACTAGTACTAAACAAACTATTGAAACTAATAACATCCAATAAAGAAAATAAAATATTAATAACTAATATATTTATAATTAATAATCATAAATTTAGTTTATATATGTGTTATTGGTATGAATAGTTTTATTAACTATGTGATTAATAAAGTTACTTATTTTATAAATGGATTAGAGCGCATTCGACTAAGAAAGAATAAAGGTAAATGGTTTTCTTGACTCTCCGTATTTTCTTGAGTAATAATGATTCCTTTTGAATATGGTTATAACATGATGGTTTTATTATATTAATTAATGATATTATAATTCAATTATATTTTCGTTTTAGGGTAATTATATTTATTAATTTCTTTCTTCATAAAATCTTTTGATGTTAAGAATAATTCTCATTATCTCTAAATGAGAATGTTTTTTCATATCCATATTAAATATTTCCACTAATGTTATCCTTTCTTATTTTAAATTCCAAAAATGATTTATTTTTTGTAATAATTAAATTTATCTTTAACAATTTAAAATAAATTTTTTATCACTATCTTCATATATGGGTTTCAATAATAGTTTTTTAAAAACATTAAAAAGAATTTCTCCTTTGAGTTTATAGTTTTATCTTCCACTCCAAATTTCCAATGTAATATATTTATGTATTTTTCAAGAATAAATTTTTTTGGATTTATTTTAAAGTGGGTTTTTAAAAAAATCATGTTACCTTCTTGAAAATAATTTTTAAAAAATATTAATAATTACATCTCTATATGATAATGTTAATAAATGGTTTCTAAAAGATCTTTTTCATGGTCTCTCTTCCATTTTTCTCTATAAATAAATATCACCTATAAGGTTATTTTGTATGAATCACCTTAAACATTACTTGAAAAAATAATCCTTAAGGTTAATTGAACTTGTGTTATCAATATATTAACTTTTTATATCATTTTGTGCAATACCATTTGGAAATTATGTGAAACCCATATTCTTCCCATGATTTTCCAAGATATATTGAATTATTGATCTATTGTGGAACATATATGTATGTATGATGATGGATGGGTCATATATCTCTATGCAACACCTTGTTTAACAATTTATATCTCATGATATAATATATTACAGACCATATTGGATATTCTCACAGGTTAAAGGGTGATTATTCTTTAATATGATCACAAACATAAAGGGTTGTATTTCCTGGATATGATCTCAATGTGATGATAACTTTGGGATTATTTTTTGGAAAATTTTTATTTTTATGATTTATCTCAAGGGAATGTTACATTTTCACTCCATATTCTTATGATTATCCACAAATTATTATGTTTATTATCTCATTATTTCATTCTTTTTTTGATGGTATATATTTTTCCACTTGATATTGTATGCCCTTATATTGTTATTTATGGAAAACTCTTATTATTACATTTTCTTTTTAATAAGATATTTCATCATTAATCATGGTTTGTCTTATTCTTATGATCTAACCCTTTAGGACATGTAGATTATGTTTCTCCTTATGATCATTTAATTTCACCCATTTCTTATGTTTTAATCACCCATGATATGAAGATGATCATATCTTATAAGAAGTCTATAAGGAAGTCTAGTGTGGCTCAATTATAGAGGAATTTCATCAGTGTTGTAGAGTAAGTTTCTTGTGTAGCTAGTCCTCAAAGACATTAAACCTTTTTTTCTTAAGTTTTTAAGATGACTTTTGTGTTCTAATGTTTATGTTATTGAAATGATATAAAATAATGATATGATTTTATTGGGTTGTTATAGTTGGTTTCATTAAAAGGTTTAATTATTCTGAGGATTGGTTTTGTTATTTTAGGGACTATGATAATATAAATTTAATAAAAACATTAAATATATATATATATAGGATAATTATAAGTATAAGATAACTTCATGAAGATTTGGTAAAGTAGAGATTGTGTGGTTTATGAGAAATTTCATCCCTTCATGTATACTTCCATGTGTAAGCAGTTGTGGTATAAATGAAACTAGGGGTAAACAAAATAAAAAAGGATGGTCAAGTATAAAATCAATCTTCACTTAGTGCATGTTGAGTGAGCCTAAGAATGTACATATCACTATAAACTCCTAGGGTATATGATTTGGAAATTCACTCACACTTTAATGAACGAAAATGAAGGAATTGAGAACATCTTTATGTTACAATTAGAAAAACCAATAAGATATAGATAATTAATAACCTATATTTAATACTTTAAATATAAATGTTATGGAATGTGTATCAAGTAACGACCCAAACATTCATTAATGAAAATTCCTCTTGAACTAATTAAATGTATTATTATGTAAAATGGTTATATAATGTATACACTTATTTGGTTTTATGATTTTGGATTTTAAAATACCGTTAATAATTGTTATCATTGCTGATATAGCCATTGAATAGTGATCACATGATTAGTATAAATATAGGGATTTAACAAATCCAATTTTCTCAGACAAAGTAATTGATGTCCTCATCCAGTAGACTTGCCCCATATGATGCCCATTTGTGAGAGATCGAAAAGGTGGTGGTATCATTAAGATTTTCTCTTGACCAAGCCCAAGTCGATCTTGAATACTTTAAGCTCGAGCGGAACCACCTATAAGAGAAGTAAAAGTTGATATAGATTACCACTCAAGCGTTGTTATTTGAGCTACCCCAAGAGGTTTTCACCATCGCACACCTTACCCTTTGGTCTTATGCATGTGTTATAAGGGTTTATGTAACAAGACCATATCAGTATGATTATGTGAATTATTTTTGTATATATTAAATTATATACCTTCATTTTATTATTGTTAATTTGTAGATATTTTTTAAAGAGAAAATAGTATTTATAGTTAATGTTCAACTAATGAATCTATTTTGATAAATTACTGGATTTTTTAATTAAATATTATTTTAATAAAATATTATTATTATTAAATTACTTTTTATTATGTATAAATGATCATATAATTTTTATTAATACAATTTTAATTTTTATTAAGGTTTGAAAGCTATTTTTGTCAAAACCCATGTTTTTTAGATAAATGTCAGTTTTTATTTTAAAATTGAACATTCACATATTTAGAAAATTATTTAGATAAAATGAAAATTATTTTTAGAATTATGACGTTGAAATTATCCAACAATGATTTTTTCATAATTTTCTGAGACAGTCAAAATTTTGGGTAAAAATTAAATATCGTTTAACTATATAATGTGTTTTATGACATCATAATGACCCAATAGTTATGTAATAAAATACTATAAAAACTATTCTCGTCCATTATTTTTTTTAACATTAAAATAATGTGATTTTAGGTTTATTTGATTTATTTTACAAAGCTTTAGTGGACCCTCCAAGATTTATAAAACTATTTATCTTTTTAAATTGATTTCCTTGAGAGTGTGACTCACCTTTACATAAGAAACCTTATTATTTTAAGAATTTAGAACATTGGCCTTACGAAATATTGTTTCCCACTCCCCTTTGGAAAAAACCATGGGAACAAATCATGGTCTCTTTTGTGGTTTTGATTAGTTTAATGTGTGATGTCCCAAACCTAAATAATAAAGGATTCCCACTCCCTTCCTATATAAACCCACCCAAGATCCCACTTTATCTTTATTCAAAGCCTTTAGAGTTCATAAAAAATCTTCCCTCCTCTCTCTAGAATCCTCCCAAGGTTCCCCAAGCTCCCAAGAAGCATCTCTCAATCCTCTCCCAATCCTTCGGGATCACATTTCCAAGTAAGGGATTCCCTCCTCTCTAATTTTATCCAAGTTTATTTATATTGTTATGCCCTTTTTCAAGTATAAATATTAGGGTATGATTTAAAAACTCCCCTATACTGTCCCATTTATGCTTTAATGATGAGATACCCCACTATCTCTCATTTATTCCTTCCATGTATACTCGTTACCGTGCCGAAATTCCGTAGGGGATTTCTCTCTCCTCATTTACATTCAAGAAATTATTTTGTATTATGAATCCAAATTCCATTAATTATGTTGATACATGTATCTATATGACCCCATTACTATTCATTTCATGTAAATATTATGAGACACTCTTTTCTCTCTCATCAACCATTTTTATTAATCCTTATGTCACACTGTTATGCTGCAGAAATTATACCGCGATTTTCCTAGCCAAAGTCATTGTTTTGTGAATACCATGCCCATTTATCTATCAAGGATATTCACCTTTGTGAACATTTACCTATTGATTATAGAGTTTCATGTACGAATTCTGCATTCTTTTATCGTGTAATAAATGATGATGTTTTATGAATCCATGTTATGTGATCCATGTAACACCCCGACCCTAGTTACCCAGAGTAGGTGCATTATTACATAACATTGGCATGAAACAAGGAATCATGTCCCGAAAGAACGATCAGTTTAGTAGCCTTAGAAGTACTAGATACATTCATAAGTTTTACATTACATTACAAAATGAAAAAACAAAAACAAAATTTTCTCCATTGACCACATTCAAATCCCTTAGACTATCCCTACAGGTAATTCATAATATACTTCTTCGCATCTTGGGAAAAATAAAACATAGAAAGGGGTGATATTAGATGCTCGGTAAGGATAAAAATATAACGGAAACATTCATAAATAAAAACAAACATTTAAGGTAATGTAAAAGACTAAAACATAAGACTTTTAAACCTAAACTTATGCATAATATAGCTAATATAAATCAAATCATTTCATTTACTTATTCACATGGATATTATACTAGTCAAAAAATCACATGAAATATCAATATCCACATTCATAATGATGGAATGCATAATGCCAGACTTCATAACCACATAGTCAAGGCCTTGTTCCAAGACTACAAATAAGATTTTGTCTAGACCTTGGGCCAAGACACTAGTTTGTCTCATGAGACCTACCTATGCATCGAGGAGCTATAGAAGTCTCATCCCTTCACTTACTCAGTTCAATGAATTCCTCATAGGAAAATATTTAAACATAACATAAACAATCGTATTAAAACTAGCATATGAAATGTCAATACCTTATCCATAAACCATGAATGGTATAAAAATTACACATCCATAGTCAAACATATCAAGAAACATTCAATACAATATGGAATATTTGTATCATAATAATTCAACCTCGAACAAAAAAAATATCCCGTAAAGGATGTTGACACAGTTGAAAATGATCAGTAAAAATCTCTGAGAGAAAAATCCCTTTTTCGTGAAATCACTTAAAAGTCACATAATTTATAAAGTCATTTAAAAGATAGTTTTGAATCAATGTGTTCCATACCACATTTAAACTTTTAAAAGGAATTAACATTTTAAAACATTCATTCCCATATAAATAAATCCTTAAAACCATTTTGAAAACATGGACATTAATGTGAAAGGTTTAGAAGAATAAATCTTTAAAACATTTAAAATGATATTTTAGTTAGAGTTCCTAACCAAATGAGAGACACTTGAATAGAAATAATTAAGGAAGTAAAAACTTTATAATATCATGATAATAAAAGGATTCATGATATACTATGTCAAAGTACAGTATATACACCAAATAAAATTGAATTGGCTCATAACACCAAATAAGTCTCAATGAAATGTAAGTTGAGATGAATTACTTTATAAAGACTGTATCCTTAGGATAAGGATAAATCAATGACATAATTATGTGTGAAAAATATAAATACACTCAATATGATTGGATATTCAGTGTAAATCAATCAGAGGACATTCACACATATTCTTGTAAAAAGAACACCAATGAGTTGGATGTTTAACACAGTGAATACAAATTGAGTTAAAATTATTCTTATCAAGTTTATACCAATTACTTGAGAATTTATCAATTGAGTGATTATGTGTATCAAAATTATATCCGTGCAAAGTGTATTATAAATTTCGAGATAAGTAAATAAATAGTGATTTCACACATAATCTTGGAGTATAGTAATCAATGAAGTTTGCGTAAAACCAAATGAGTGGAAATTGAAATTTGAAATTCCCTTACTGATTTGGTAACTTACAAAAAATAAACCCCAGGGAAGAAGGATCATCCAATGATGATGTAAATACCCATAAATTAAAGTATATTCTTCTAACAATACAATCATGGGTAGTAAAAACACCACACAAAAGGTAATAGTGGAAAATATAGCATGAATCTCACGGGAATAAAAGTGAGATGAAAACCCCTTACCACGTTGTAATCAATTGAGTCATAGGACCCAAAGTTAATAACCACCAAATGAATCACATAATACCATGAATATAAAGAGAATAATGATAATATATATCAAATGGTAGTACACAATACACCACATGCAATAAATAAGTGGTGAACAATGGAAATCTCACGGAATTAAAAGTGTGATAAAAAACCCCTTACCTTGTACTTTTCCTTAGTATAGGGTAGGTTTACCTCCTGTATAATGGTAAAATAATTGTTATTAAATTATACAAGAACCAAATACATAAATATGATATCATATATGATCTTATAATATTTCTTTGTTAATAATATTTCAGTAGTATCATCGTTTTGGGTATTAACTGATTCGTTTTCCTTTATATGCTTGGTTATGTAAGCCATTTTTTTTATGGATATGATGTATTTAATTCATATACATAATTATATTATGTTCATAAACATTATTTTTAATCATAAAAGAAAAATTATTCTTTAATGATTACGATGGGGAATGAATCTCATCGCGTTCGTGGAGACGGTAACCCGTATGTACGCACGAACAATTATATCATTATATTAATGGTGAAATAGTATGTAATTGGATGGTATATCGTATATACCAAATAATTTTCATGTTATATTTTTTATTTACATCATTTATACTCAATATTATACCCATCCAAATAATTAAGTGTTTGAATAACAAACTACCCCACGACGTGGAGACGGTAAGTCGTACGTACGCACGTATGGTGACTTTGTCATTTATTGGATGGATAGAATAACAAAAATGGTTGTACCATATTTATAATAACATAATTTTATTTAGAATTTAATGGAGTTATTATTTTGGAATGGAAACAAAAAAAGAAATATGTAACGTCCCGACCCGGGTCATCACTAAACCGGTGGCTGGACCGGTCGCCACATGATCTCAAGCGCATCTCCTCGTACGCCAGAGGCTGCCGACTAGCAGTGAGGGTCTAAGGATTGTCAGTGCGGAGACTATAACCTCTTTTCAGAGTTTCACAGCAGTATATCAATGTGGATAAAAAACAATAGTGGTAGCAGTAACTCATAAATGACAAACAGCAGAAGACAGATAATACTCATTTTATAAAAGTGGCCAATGCCAAATTATAGAGTAGATGCATTCATGACATGAAAATGATACAAAAGTAGAAAATAGTGAACAAAATATCATGATTTACAATCCAATACAGAAATAAATAAATAATGACTCAAATCCCAAAGGGCGATCTCCTCGAGCATCCTGAGCATCCGCTCGGTCCTCTACTCCTATCTCCCAAGTAAATGCAAACAACATAGTCCTACAACCCAATAGAATCTACTCGGGTACCCAGTGCAATGGAGGCCCGAGTAGGGTGTGAGATATAAATCTCAATAGTCTGGGACAACCGGTGTCTACCCAAAATCCAGAAATTTAATAAATAATTTAAAACACATGAAGGCATGCATAAAATAAAGTATGCAGTACAAAGTAACTATATTCCCAAGTACCTGCTTCATCCCTCAGCTTGTGTCTGAACCTGCACTTTCATTTTTCATGCAAACTCAACAATAATTACATAATAATTTTTCATTTATCAATTACTAAAATATTATTATGAAAGTCTTTAGATTCAGCCTACCACCAACATCTCTCGTATAAGTCACTAACTATGGATATTTCTAAAGACCATCTAAGTAATCAAGTAAAGACCGAATACAAACTTCTGTTTTGGCTTGGATAACGCGTCGTAATTTATTCAATTTAATCTTTAATATACTAATTCTGACCTCGTCCGCTAAAATTGGTTCACCCAATTCATAAATAAATCTGAACCCTTTCTCATAATCAATTCACAAATCATCATTTCACAACAGCCTTCATTAACCATTAAACTCATTTCATGCACGAACAACTGGACCCTCAGTCCAATGTTAATTAATGGGTGTAGAACATCATGTTTATCACCCTAGTGAGTATTCAGAGCATCATTCCATGTCTCAAAACCCATGGGTATTTGAAGCATCAGTCCCTGACCCATAAAAGAATATTTTCTTGTAAGCTGGGTGTAGAACGCCATGTCTAGCACCACGTGAGTATTTGGAGCAACAGTCCCTGTCTCACAACCCATTTATCAATCTTACATATACATCTATCATTGGTGTAGAACATCATGTATAACACCCTGTGAGTATTTGGAGCATCATTCTCTGTCTCACAACTCATTCATCAATCAAACATATATATTTATCATTGGTGTAGAATACCATGTCTAACACCACAAAACAAATCCGTTAATTAATTCAAAAATTAATTAACAACAAAAATTGCTCTTCAGATAAGTCAAAAAGTAATTAACCATTCAACATCTCATTAATTAATAATTAATTAACAATTAATAATTCTTAGCAAGACAACCGAATAATTAACTAAGTACTTAATTATCCAAAATCTTTAACAAGTTTGAACTCGTCCATTCAAACAATGGTTCGTCCAGGACTTAAACAATCTAAAAGCACACCATAATCATTTCAAAACATGATAAACAAGGGAAAGATATTTAGTGACCATATCACACAACATATCATATCTCTAAAAAACTCAATCCAAGACAACTTAAGTCATGTAAAACTAATATGCATCAAAAGGTACTCCTGACCAACAATTGTAACAAACAATCAATACACAATCTTAACTTAATGTTTGAAAATTAATTAATTCAACAATTAATTAATTAAATCATATCTATTTAACCAATAATTAATTAGTTAACCATTTACCATGTAACATGTAATAATTAATCCATCTATTAATTATTACCAGTTTCCAAATTATCTCCTGAACATGTCAAATATTCAATATTCCCAATAATCAGTAAATTCCACAAACTCATTCCAAGTCATGACTTGATAATTAATTATACAATTAATTATCCTTATACTCAATCTCCCCATTCCAATAATTTAACTGTTTAATCATATCACTTTAACCAAGTTATCCAAATATGCTTATACTCAACACAAGTTCAAGTCCTCACTTATCTCATGTGGGCAGAATTATTTAATAACTTCAAAAGTGTCATTTTTTGACATATCATAATGAAGGAAACTCACATTCATAATTTATTTAAAGAAACTATAATTCTTAAATAAAGTGTTAAAGATTTGGGACCCTACCTCTAGTTTTGACGGAAACCATAACGAACGAATAACCCTCAAGAGAAATGGGTTTATTCTTCAAGAAACCGCCTTAGATCACTTCTCCTAGAAAGACCAAGACCAAAAATCATCAAACTTGTCATCCAAACACTTAGATCTACCCATAACGGGCATAGATCTAAGAAACCATGAGAATAGGATATGTACATCTAAGAAGATCTAAGAAACCGAACAAGAATGAATAAGAACATCTACCTACCTCAAGAAACTAGCTTCGATTATCCAAGTGAAGCCTTTGGATTGCCTCCAAAATGATTGGGAGAGTTTCTACAACCTTCAAGGGAGAGTAATCCCGAGTTATGGCCACTTAAGAAGAAATTGATCCATCTAAAGGCAAAAACAAGTGAGATCCACAATTCAAGGATCTCATTTAAGTGCATGCACGGTTAGTTCACACGGTTTGACAAACTGTGCACTAACCATGCGTTAGATACTACCCCGGCCACCCTTCTCACATGGTTTGGCCGCACTGTTAGACAAACCGTGCACCACTCGTGTTGAAGCTACTGCCTCCAAGACCATCTATGCATGGTTTGGCCGCGTGGTTAGACAAAACATGCACCTCCCATGCGACTTCCCCTTTACCTCAAAACTTCTATGAAAGTTAGAGAAAAAATGACATATTTAGGTGTTCCAACACTCGGAATAAAATTCCAAAGCTCGGTTTAAAAAGAAAAACCCATTGATAAACTAAAAAAATCATAAACATTCATAATTTTAACCCGTTTCAAAACAAGGGATCTTACATTACACCCACCTTAAAAGCTTCTCATCCCCGAGAAGCCATCAGGAATCACTACTAAAACAACTAACCTACCAAGGTCATTTATTCTCGTTAGAAGTGACGAGTTGCATTCATAATTCCAAAAACACCTTTAACCCTTCTCAAACCTGATGGATAAGCTTTTATAACTAGATCCAATGATTACTCTAAAGCTCAAGCATCGAAACAGATCTTATATCTTAGGTCATTAGACGGGCCTTGTCAACATAAAAGGTTTAACCTCGATCAAACAATGGAACAGGTTTCTCATGATTCCCTCAAAGACGTTGCGGACCTAAAAGCCACTTTTTCCCTTTATCTGACGACGTGCCTTTAAAACTATACCAAAACCATGCACTAGTATAACGATGTCTTTACCCAACATCTGGTGAAATTTCCAAGCCCAACCATCGTAAGGATATTTTAAAAACAATCATGCCCCAACGCGAAAAGGAAAGTAGCCCAAATAAACAACACATCCCATGTACTACCCAGATAAAAACTACTCACCAAGCCCAACAACATTTAAACTGTAGCGTGGCACAAGACTGACACTATCTTAGTGTCTCCATGAGGAGGTCAAGATAGGGCACATTCTCATCGTGTCCAGAAGATCACACTAAGATAAAACTGAGGTCATGAAGAAGATCAGTCAAACCATTACTGGACAAATATGTTTTAAATGTTTGGAATCACCTGCCAACATGTTCATAGAGAACAAAGTGACAATACCCACATTGGGATTTCCCATGATGTCTCAAAAAGAGATAACCCTCTCACAAGCATGCCAGATTAACAACAAGATCAGTGTGTCAAAACTCTCGGGTCTTTAGAAAACTATTCCATGTATTGAAATGAAACTGATTCTTTAACGCTCATGTTACTCTACATGGAGTTGACCTGAGACCGTACTCAATAGTGCAAAAAGGCTTATTACATAGTCATATCGACTCATACGACCATTTTACTGGAAAACGCTATAACCAGTTATCCATTACTAAGAAGAAAGGGTAAAATGACCAACAAAGTAGCCGACCATGCCCAAGGCATGTCTAACCAGCTGACAAAGAGCATTAATCGATGTTCAATCTCATAACAAGGTCAAGAAACACATCACCACCCATTCGAACAAGGGTTTCATAGGAAACTGGAAGTCCTACCTGGGACAACGACACCCAACAACACCAAAACAGTGAGGAAAGCCATAGCGCTAGCAAGTCATTTATGTTCTGAGGGCACTACCGACCGCAGGTTAGCCCCTTACGAAGAAAAAGTGTTAACCCAAAACCGGGTCACTTCAAACAAGTCACTAGGCTCAAAATCTGAACATAATGTCATTGCTAAGGAGAATAACGCCTACGGAAAATACTCACGCTTCCGTTCCAAGGAAACTCAAGATAAGTCTGAGCTACCCTTTACATGAGGGTTTTAAATAGTGGACACCACAATAGGTTCCATTTCCATGCCTTTTATATTTAATCACTTTTAATATTTAATCGTCAGATGATTTAATCAAAACATCATAGTACCATTTTCAAAACTCCCCAAGGAAAAATAGGCAAGTTTTATAAAACTCCCTTTTTAAAATATTTAAGTTAGTTGACATCACGCCATTTTCAGAAACTTATCAAAATAAATTCCTTTTAAGAAGATAAGGCGACCAATGAGGATCCCATTTTAATCAACCTGGGTTCTCTATAAAGTAACCCAATAGAAAACACACAGGTATTAAAATTTTAAACACCCAAATGGGTTATCTTATAAAAACACTCCCCAACTGACCTACTTGGGTCAAGTTGCGTTTTGAAAGATATCCATTTGATTTTAGATCAGTATTAATCATCTTTAACATTTAAAATAATTTCACAGTGCATCAAGACATCACATTTAATATGAGTATTCATTTCCCAATTCATGAAGCATCCATACACTCCATGGATTGAAAATTGGATCTGATTAATTGATACCAATGTCAATTCAGAAATTAACATGATCAACCTAATGGTCTAAATTATATGGGTGGACACCTACCAATCGATAAAGCGCCCATACACCTTATCGTTGGATTTTGGATCCCATTTAACACAATCAAAAATTATTTAAAATTTTATCTTTATCTCCCCTTTCACATATCAAAACTTCTCTAACATGTTAGCATAAGCAGTAACACAACAACATGCTATAACACGGAAGCATGTCACAACCAAAAAACATGCTAATAACTAAGGCAGTACGGAATATAATCACTCAAGCATGTTAAATATAACATTGTAACATGATATCTAGAGAGGCATGCTAAAGCAGATCAAACATGACATTGCACCTAAGAAACACAATCCAAATTTGAAGGCATCCTACTAATGCAACTAAATGTCATATTATATGCATGAAATGATAATCTCTAAGTGCCAAATATAATGCATGTATGAAACTTCTTTGCCATGCCAGGCCAAGAAAATTATTCTTTTCAAAATTTTCAAAATCAATAAACAATGGAAACTACACCAGCCACTCAAGGTGAAATCATATCAACTGTAACCGCTAATAGTACAAACATTAATTCCCATCCCTGGAAACTTGGTAATTTCCCATACATAAGGTGATCAGTCCCAAGATCGGCTATTAACCCAAGCCCCAACACATTCCTAGTCTTCTATCTACCTACCCTAAAACAGTAAGAAAAAGGAAAAGAAAGAAACCTAAACCTCTGATACCACTTTGTATCGTCTCGAACCGGGTCACCACTGAACCGGTGGCCGAACCGGTCACCACATGACATCAATCACATCTCCCCGTACGCCAAAGGGTGTGGAATAGTAGTGAGGGTCTAAGGATAGTCAGTGGGGAGACTATACCCTCTTGTAAGAGTTTCAAAGTGGTATATAAGTATGTATAACAAACAATAGTGGAAGCAGTAACTCATAAATGAAAAACAGCGGAAGAAAAATAATACTCATTTTATAAAAGTGGCCAATGCCAAATTATACAGCAGATGCATGCATAAAATGTTATTGATACAAAAGTAGAAAATAGTGAACAAATAAGCATGATTTTCAATCCAATTCAGAAATAAATAAATAATGAATCAAATCCCCAAGGTTGATCTCTTCGAGCATCTCGAGCATCCGCTCGGTCCTCTACTCCTATCTCCCAAGTAAATGCAAGCAACCTAGTCTTGCAACCAAATAAAATCTACTCAAGTACCTAGTGCAATGGCGGCCCGAGTATGGTGTGAGATATAAATCTCAGTAGGTTGGGACCACCAGTGTCTACCCCAAATCTATACATTTAATAAATAATTTAAAACACATGAAGGAATGCATAAAATAAAGTAAGCAGTATAAAGTAACTATATTCTCAAGTACTTGCTCTAGCCCTCAGCTGGTGTTTGAACCTGCACTATTCATTTTTCATGCATACTCAACAATCATTAAATAGTCATTTTTAATTTATCAATTACTCAAATATTATTATGAAAGTCTTGAGATTCATCCTACGCTCGCCATCTTCCGTATAAGTCACTCACCATAGATGTCTCCAAAGACAATCTAAGTAATCAAGTAAAGACCGAATCCAATCTTGTGCTTTGGCTTGGATAACACTTCATAAGTTATTCAATTTAATATTTCATATACTAAGTCTAAGACCGTACACTAAAAGTGGTTCACCCAGTTCATAAATAAGTCTAAAACCTTTCTCATAATCAATTCACAAATCATTATGTCACAACATCCTTCATTAACCATTAAACCCATTTCATGCATGAACAATTGGACTCACAGTCCAATGTTAATTAATGGGTGTAGAACATCATGTCTAGCACCCTTGTGAGTATTTGGAGCATCAGTCCATGTCTCGCAACCGATGGGTATTTGTAGCATCAGTCCCTGACCCAAAAAACAATCTTTTCTTGCAAGATGGGTGTAGAAAGCCATGTCTAGCAGCCCATGAGTATTTGGAGCATCAAACCCTGTCTCACAACCCATTTATTAATCTTAAATATACATCTATAATTGTTGTAGAACATCATGTCTAACACCCTGTGAGTATTTAGAGCATCAGTCTCAGTCTCACAACCCATTCATCAATCAAACATATATATTTATCATTGGTGTAGAATACCATGTCTAACACCACAAAACCAATCCGTTAATTAATTCAACAATTAATTAACAACACAAATCACTCTTCAGATAAGTAAAAAAGTAATTAATCATTCAAAATCTCATTAATTAATAATTAATTAACTATTAATTATTCTTATCAAGCCAACTAAATAATTAACTCAGCACTTAATTATCCAAATTCTTTATCAAGTCTGTACCCTTCCATTCAAACAATGGTTCGTCCAGGGCTTTAAGAATCTACAAGCACCCCATAATCATCTCAAAACATGATGAACAATGCCAAGATATTTAGTGACCATCTCACACAACATATCATATCTCTAAACAACTCCATCCAAGACAACTTAAGGCATGGAAAACTAATCCGCATTAAAAGTTACTCCAGGACAACAATCATAATAAACAATCAATACACAATCTTAACATAATGTTTAAAAATTAATTAATTCAAAAATTAATTAATTAAATAATATCTATTTAACTAATCATCAATTAGTTAACCATTTAACATTTAACATGTAATAATTAATACATCCATTAATTATTACCAGTTTATAAATTATCTCCTGAACATGTCAAATATTCAATATTCCCAATAATCAGTAAAGGCCACAAACTCATTCCAACTCATGACATGATAATTAATTCTAAAATTAATTATCCTTATACTCAATCTCCCCATTCCAATAATTTAACTTTTTAATAATATCTCTTTAACCAAGTCATCCAAACATGCTTGAACTCAACACAAGTTCAAGTCCTCACTTATCTCATGTGGTCAGAATTATTTAATAACATCAAAAGTGTCATTCATTGACATATCATAATGAAGGAAACTTACATTCATAATTTATTTAAAGAAAATATAATTCTTAAATAAAGTGTTAAATATTTGGGACCCTACCTCGATTTTTGATGGAAACCACAACGAACGAAGAACCATCAAGAGAAACGGGTTGATTCTTCAAGAACCCACCTTAGATCACTTCTCCTAGAAATACCAAGACCAAAACTCATCAAAATTGGAATCCACACACTTATATCTACCCATAACGGGCATAGAGCTAAGAAACCATGAGAAAAGGAGATGTAGATCTAAGAAGATCTTAGAAATCAAACATGAACGAAGAAGAACATCTACCTACCTCAAGAAATCAGCTTCAATTTTCCAAGAGAAGCCTTTGGATCGCCTCCAAAATTCTTGGGAGAGATTATAAAACCTTAAAGGGAGATTAATCCCGAGTTATGGCCACTTATGATAGAAAAATATCCATATAAAGGAAAAAAACAAATGATATCCATAATTTAAGGATCTCATTTAAGTGTCTGCACGGTTAGTTCGCACGGTTTGAGAAATCATGCACTAACCGTGTGTTAGCTACTACCTCAGCCACCCTTCTCGCACGGTTTGGCCACATGGTTAGACAAACCATACGCCGCCTGTGCAGAAGCTACTTCCTCCAAGACCAACTATGCACTGTTTGGCCGCACGGTTAGACAAATTGTGCGCCGCTCGTGCAACTTCCCCTTTACCTCAAAACTTCTATCAAAGTTCGAGAAAAAATGACATCTTTAGGTGTTCCAACACTCAGAATGAAATTATGGAGATGGGTTTAAAAAGAACGACACATTGATAAACTAAAAATAGAATTCATAAACATTCGAACTTTTAACCCAGTTCAAAACACGGGATCTTACAAAAGAGGAAGTGGAAGAAGAAAAGAGCTTGAAAGAGGGTGGTGAAATTGTTACCTCTTCCTCGAGTGTTTCCTTTTGAGTTGATCAAAAAGGCTCCTTAGGTTGGATTTATGATCAAAGTAAGAACTCTAGGACGTTGTAAGGTAAGTTGGGAGGATATTTGGTCCTAGTTTGGCTGAGATAAATGGATTTGGAGGTGTGAAATTAAGATATGGGTAAGTACCCTTTAATAAGAGAGGTGAGGGTCTCTTTAGGAAAACCTTGAAATATTATTTTATAATAAAATAATTTTCGGTTTCTAATGGATAAAAAATGTTTTATTTAGAAGATAAGGTGGGGATGGGTCAAAACTTCTTAACTAATAGGTTTTAGACAAGTTTAGGTTTCCATTTTAACCTTATCTTTTAGATTTAACTCTTAGTTAAATAGTTTATCTTTTACCGTGTCTTCTTGTATTCTTACACTATATGGTTAATAAACATACTTTAAACTTCCAAGAGAACCTCAAGTAGTTCATTAATGAAATATATAATATTATTTAATCCCTTTGGCCAAACCTTAGATTTTTAGGAATATTATATCAACCAATAATATAGTATTTGTTTTAAAAATTCATTTATGTCAATTTTGACATTATTTAGTATTTGGTTTTTGTGAAAATCATAATAGCATTATTACTTCAAAGAAAATTTATTTAATCAACCATAACATGTAATATTAACCTAGAAAATTATTTTAATTCATCAAAAGTCTCAAATTACATTTATTTAGATATTTATATAATCAATTATTTTAATCTTTCATTAATAAGGTAATTACTGCATCATCATTGTGTCATAAATAAATTTAATTATTTAATGTCTAAAAACTATAAATAAATAAACATTATGTAGGAAATCTTTTTATATTTCTAATTAATATTTATATTTGAATTTATCTTATGTATAACCCTGTATTAAAAATGGTTTAGTAATTAAACATTGAATTTAACTCTTTTAACTCTTCTTTAAATAAAATAATAATAAATGTTCTAATCTTATCCATGTGGACAAAATAGGATCATATTTTATTCCTAAGGTTGTTTTTGGTCGAATTACACTTATCCAATTGAATTAGTACATGTGTTAGGGTAATTATAATATCATTTTTATCCTTAATTACCATATTTACGTTTAACTGTGGTAAATAAAAGTCAAAAGTTACTATTTGCCGAAAATAATTTTCATCTTATTGAACCACATTTTACTTAATTATTTCAACCATGTCTCTAAAATTTTGGAAATTCAACTCACAGAAGTGGTAAAATTATGTTTTATACAAATTTGCAAATGCTCCTAGAAGGTGGATAAAAGACGATAAAAAGTTCAATAAAATTTTATACATCTAATTTTATTTTAAAATGACTCCAATGAATTACATTGAACTTATATAGGTATTACATATCTATTTTGATGTAAAATAAATTTAAATAAAATAAATAATTATTTAAATAAAATGTCGGTTTTAAACTATAACGCAGTGTTTTTTACTATTCATTAAAAATTGAATGTTTTCAGAAAAATACAAAAAATTCACCCTAACATAATTTTGATATTTAGAATTAAAAAATGAATTGTATTTTACCAAATTAAAAACATAGATGTTTCATTAATTAATTTAAAATTAATTCCCATTGTCGAAACTGTAAAGCGGGTTTTTAAAAAGTAAAAACTATTAAAAGATTGACATGTGTTTATGTCAAATTTAAATTTGAAATTACTTATAATAGCCTAAATTGTATTAAATGATAAAAATATAATCTAATTATACTTCCAAACCATTAAAATTTGTAATCTGACAATATAAATTATTTCGATTAAAAAAATTCAATTAAAATTTAGTTTCTTTCAGTATTCATCAAAATATTAAAGTTATCATAAAAGTACCAAATATTTATTCAAAATAAATTTTTATGTCCCGATTAGAAAGAATAATTTAATTTCATTAAATTTAATATATAAAAGTGTCAAATATTTGTTTTAAAAAGGGTTTTCCATTAGAAGTTGGTAAAATTGCATTTTTTTGAAAAATACTTCTTTTATCTGAAAAAATAAATTTGTTCTTATATTATGTCTAAGAAAGACATAATATGGATTATAAAATTATATGGAGTATATAAAATTAAAATTTTAGTTAATACTATTCATAACCTCTTTTGAACGACTAGTTTGGTAAGTTGTGGTGCGATCAAACTCAGTGTTGTGTGTATCGCAAGCTATTTAATTACTTTAAAGAAAATAACTTTCTATGAAATCTTGGGGTGTTACAATCTATGTGGCACACTTATATATGAAATGAAATATTTAAGAAGGGTGCGCCCTGATAGCGCTCCAATGCATTGGGTAAAGATTAGTATCATGATGCGTCAAGTGAAATGCGGATTTACTCAATCTAATTCAAGTGAAATGAGTATTTACTCATGCTAATTCAAATGCAATGAGGGTTTACACGTGCTCCATGTGCAATGAGTTTTGGCTCATGCAAATTCCATGTTAAGTGTTGTTTCCACATTTCAATGTTATGATAATAACTCTATATTAGGCCTTAATATTCATGTTTCTTTTATGCTCCATTAATATTTCTATTTCCTAAAATGTATTGTATTCTTCATTTTATGCCTTTTTTATGCCCTAATTGGGCTTTATAGGTCACCCTTTTCACATGTATGTCCTCAGGTTATCCCATGAATTGCTAAGTATGAGGGAATTTTGTGGTTATGTAAAGGAACTTTTCAATAAAAATGTTGTGTGTTTTAGGTTTTAAGTTTTCATGTAATTTTTCTAATCCCCAAAGGCACTAGACCTCTTGATCTTCCATGTTGTATCAAGTGAAGAGTTTATGTAATAAATCATGTCTAAGTGTGTAATATAAATCAAGGTTGTCATAGTTGTTATCAGAGGATAGGTTTAGCTATTTTGGGGATTATGATTAGAAAACACTAGTGAGAGCCTTAGGGATAAGACTATGTATAATAAAAACATCCCTAAGTTTAGGTGAGTATTGAGTAAGTCTTGTATTAAGAAAATACATCCCTGTTTGGATACGAGAAGGTAGAGGCGACTCTGGCATGGATGTACCTAGGAGTGAGAACTCTAACAATGAGTTTCAGGATTGATCTGGGGTATCCTGGTACACGCCAACGGGCATTTCTACACTCTTGGTTATGACACTCCTGGGGGATATTCTTTGGTAAATTCAGAAGCTTAGTATGAACCATTGTTAAGGGAAAAAATTCCCCTAAGAATAAATTTTGCGAAGTAGATCATGGATAACATATATTGAAGCCAATAGATTCATAATTTAAGTAAATAAAATTTATTTATAATTCATCGATTTTGGTCCTTGGATTACCCTTTATGTGTAACCCCTAACTTTCATTTTATTCCAGCCAATGGCCAGTAATAGGAGGACTCTGGATAACAACCGATGCGAAGATCAATGTGATGATTGTTCTAATGAGATACCCAATCCAATGGGAGTGGGAATCACAAACATTGTAATGATACTATCTCATTTAACTCAATCTATGAATTGAAACATGGTTCAAGAGGAATGTTCACCCCCCCCCCCCCCATAAGAAAGAACACGTCGCTATCAAGAGCTTCATGAGACAACGGCCTCATACTTTTAATAGATCATATGATCCCTCTATTCCCAAACAATGGATCAAATCCATTAAAAAGATCTTTTATATCCTTCAATGTTATGAACAAGAGAAGGTTCTTCTTATTGCTTATCGTATGGAGGGTGAAGCTGATCAATGGTGGATATTGATCAAAAATACAAAGCCTGAGGAGGAGATCACGGTGTTGGAATGGAAGGATTTCCAGAAGATGTTTTTCGATAAATATTTTTTGCACACCCACTGGATTAATATGGAAAGGGACTTCCTTTACCTCATGAAAAAATATGATGAATCCATAGGATCATATGAGGAAAACTTTACAAGGCTTGCACAATACGCCTCTAACTTTGTCATTACACTCGAATGCATGGTTGACTGCTTCTTTGGTGGGTTGAAAAATAGCCCACAGAAATCCTCAAAGATCCGGGAGAGAGAAAACACTCTCTATGTGGAATTTTATGCAATTATTAGCATGGATTATCTTTCCCTATATAGAGCAAACATAAATTTCTATGAGAGGAAAATCACTCTCCATGTGGAGAATCGACCCCAGATTACGTACAAGTGCAAGGAGGAAGATGAATCTTCTTTAGCTCCATAATCTAAAGTGTGGATATTACTACCCTATGAGTATTCATATCTCGCTCAGTTGATTAAGTCTAAAGAGGCAACCATCCTTGAATACATGACTATTGTGAGTGAATTCGATGAAGTGTTTCCGGAGGAATTTCCTGTTCTTCCTCCTAGAAGAGATGTTGAATTGTCAATTAACCTTATACCTAGGGAATTTCCAATATCCAATACTATGTATAGAATGGCTATTGTGGAGATTAAGGAGCTGAAGAAACAACTACAGGAGAATCTAGATAAAGGTTTTATACTCCCAAGTTCTTCACCATGGGGTGCACCAGTCCTCTTCGTCATGAAAAAGGATGGGTCAATGCACCTTTTCATCAATTATCATGAGCTTAAAAAATCACTATAAAGAAAAAGTATCATATTCCACAAATTAATGACTCTTTCGATCAGCTTCATGGAGCACAATACTTCTCTAAGGTAGATTTACGGTTGGGATATTATTAATTAAGGGTGAAGAAGGAATATATCCCCAAGACTGATTTTCATACAAGATACGGGCACTATGAATTCATAGTAATTCCTTCCAAACTCACTAATGCTCCAGAAATATTTATGGACTTGATGAATAGAGTTTTTAGAGATTACCTAGAAAAATGTTTGATAGTATTTATAGATGATATTCTAATATACTCCAAAACCAACGAGGAGCATGAGTAGAATCTAAGAACTATACTAGAGACCTTGCGAAAGGGTAATCTCTATGAAAAGTACAACATGTGTGTGTTCTAGATGAAGGAGGCATCATTCTTGGGTCATATCATCACAAGTAATAGGAAATTTGTGGATCGCTCCAATAGAGCTGCAATTTGAGGGATGGTCGAGTCCAACATCTGGAACGGATATCTAAAGCTTCTTGGGGTTAGCTGGATATTATCGCCAATTTGTGTGAAATTTCTGACGATTGTCAAACCCCCTTAACAAGATAACTCGAAAGGGAGTCAAGTTTTGTTGGATTGATAAATGTAAAGAAAGATTGAAGGAGTTGAAAAGGATGCTTATCACTGCGCCTGTGCTCACAATACCCTGGAAAGGAGAAATTTTTGTGGTTTTCAGTGATTCTTCATAGAATGGCTTGGGTTGTGTGTTGATGCAGAATGATAAAGCGATAGCCTACACCTCAAGGCAGTTAAAAATCCATGAGAAAAACTATCCCACACATGATATGGAGTTGGAGGCTATGATCTTTGCATTGAAAATATAGAGACATTATCTCTATGGGGAGAAGTGTGAGATATATACTGATCAAAAGAGTCTCAAATATATATTCACACAAAAAGAGATTAATATGTGCCAATGAAGATGGATAGAACTCATCAAGTATTATGACTGCTCAATCTACTACCATCCTGGTAAGGCAAACAAGGTAGAAGATTATCTAAGTAAAAAAGGATCATGCATCTTTATAAATGATGATAATTTAAAAGGATACAATATTCTTATATTTTTATAGGATGGAAATGGGAATCTTTAAGGGCGGAACATTATAAATCTTTTCTCAAATTATTTCTTAACCATCCCTCATGGAGAAAATAGAGGATGCTCAAAGAAATGATGTGGATGTTATGAAAAGGGTGGAAGCTATCAGAAATGGGAAATCCTTAGAGTTTCTGGCTGACAAGGATGGAATTGTAAGATTTGGGTCACGATTATGTATACCATCCAATGTAAATATAAAGAAGGATATTCTGAATGACATACAAATCTCAACCTTCTCTATTCACCTAGAGAGCACAAAGATGTATCAAGATCTCTGAGAAAACATTTTGTGGGACAATATGAGAAGGGGGATTGATAAATATACATCAATGTTCCTGGTATGTCAGCAAGTGAAGGATGATAGGAAAAAGACTAATGGGATGATGCAACCACTACCCATACCAAAATGGAAGTGTGACAACATTACCATGGACTTTGTCACTCAACTTCCAAAGACATCCATAAGAAACAATGCTATATGGGTCATTGTGGATTGTCTTACGAAGACAGCTCACTTTATCATGATATGAGAGGAATTCTCATTAGATAAACTTGTAGATATTTACATCAAAGAAGTGGTAAGGCTTCATAGAGTACCACTATCTATTGTATCTGATCGTGATCCAAGATTCACCTCCAAGTTCTGAAAAAGTCTCCAACTTTCTTTAAGCACTGAACTGAACTTCAGTACAACCTATCATCCTCAAACTGATGTCCAATCTGATAAAAATATTCAAACACTAGAATATATGTTAAGATCATGTTCAATTGGCTTCAAAAAAGGATGGGACCAACATCTTCCTTTGGTTTAATTCTCTTACAATAACAGTTTCCACTCGAGAATCTGAATGGAACCATATGATGCCCTTTATGGGAAAAGGTGAAGAACACCGGAATTTTGGGATGAATTCGGTGACCGTAAGCTGCTAGGACCTGAAATGGTCAAAGAAATGGTAGAGAAGGTGAAAACCATTCAGCAGCATATCAATGCAGCCCAATGTCAACAGAAGAGTTATATAGATATTTTCAATGAGACCTTGAGTTCAAATTCTGTGTCATGGTGTTTCTATGCATATCATCATGGAATAAGTTTATGAGGTTTAGAATGAAAGGGAAGTTAAGTCCTAGGTATATTGACCCCTTTAAGATTCTTCATCATGTTGGGGTTGTGGCCCATAGACTAGCACTTATACCTTCCATGGCCAAAGTACATGATGTCTTTCATGTATCCCTCTTAAGGAAGTACATACCAAACCCTTCGCATGTACTCTCTTCAGAGGTAGTATAGTTAAAGGATTATATTTCTTATGAGGAGAAACCAGTTAAGATTTTAGATCATATAGAAAAAGTTATATGAAATAAAACAATATCCCTTGTAAATGTGTTGTCGAGAAACCAAAAGTTTAAAGAAGCGGCATGGAATTAGAGGAAGTGATGAAGTAGAGTAACCCACATCTGTTTTAGTGTGGGAAAAGGAAATTTTGAGGGAAAAAATTCTTAAGGGGGAAGATTGTATCCACCCAAAATTTCATTAATGAAAATTCCTCTTGATCCAGTTAAATGTCTTATTATATAAAATGGTTATATAACATATACACTTCTTTGGTTTTATGATTTTGGATTAAAAAATACCGTTATTAATTTTGATTGTTGTGGATATATCCATTGAACAGTGATCGCATGATTAGTATATATATAGGTCTTTAACAAATCCAATTAACTCATACAAAGGAATCAATGGCCTCATCCAAAAGACTTGACCTGTATGAAGCACATTTTTTAGAGATCGAAAAGGTGGCGTCATTGGGCTTCGCTCTTGACTAAGCCCAATCCAATCTTGAATATGTCAAGTTTAGAAAAATTTCCTATGATAGAAGTATAAGTTGATAGAGATTACCACTCGAGCGATGTTATCCGAGCTACCCCAAGAGGTTGTCACTATCGAACACCTTACCCTTCTGTCTTATGTGGGTGTTATAAGGGGTTATGTAACAAGACCTTATCACTATGATTATGTGCATTATTTTTGTGTATAATAAAGAATATACCTTCATTTTATTATTGTTACTTTGTAGATAGTTTTTAAAGTGAAAATAGTATTTTTTTAGTTAATGATCAAATAAGGACTCTATTTTGATAAATTAATTGATTTTTTAATTAAATAATATTTTAATAAAATATTATTATTAGAAAATTACTTTTTATTAAGTATAAATTATCGTATAATTTTATGAATACAATTATAATTTTAATTACGGTTTGAAAACTAATTTTTTCAAAACCCATGTTTTTTTATAAATGTTGGTTTTTATTTTAAAAGTGAAAATTCACATATTTAGAAAATTATTTAGATAAAATGAATATTAATTTTGGAATCAGGACATCAAAATTATCCAATGGTGAATTTTTCATAATTTTCTGAGACAATTGAATTTTTGGGTAAAAATTAAATGCTGTTTAATTATATAATGTGTTTTATGACATCATAATGACCCAATAGTGATATAGTAAAATACTATAAACACTATTTTCGTCAATTATTTTTTTTACCATTAAAATAATGTGACTTCAGGTTTATTTTATATATTTTACAAATCTTTAGTGGACCCTCTAAGACTTATAAAACTATTTATCTTTTTAAATTGATTTCCTTGAGAGTGTGACTCACGTCCACATAAGAAACCCTATTTTTTAAGAATTTCGGCCATTGGAATTATAAAATATTATTTTCCACTCCCATTTATAAAAAAACAAGGGAAAAAACCATGGCCTTGTTTGTGGTTCTGATTAGTTTAATGTGTGATGTCCCAAACCTAAATAATAAAGAATTCCATATCCTTTCCCATATAAACCCACCCAAGCTCCCACTTCCTCTTCACTCAAAGCCTATAGAGATAGTCCAACCTATGCCCTAATCTCTCTGTAATCCTACCAAGTTACACCAATATCCCAATAAGCCTCTCTCAAGCCTCTCCCAAGCCTTTGGGATCACATTTCCAAGTAAGGTATTTCCTCCTCTCTCATTTTATCCAAGTTTCTTCATATTGTTATAAAATTTTATTTTCAAGTATAAATGTTGGGGTATTATTTCACACCTCCTCTATACTTTCCTATTTATTTTTTAATGATGAGAGACCCCTTTATCTCTCATCTATTCCTTCCATGTATACTCATTACCATGCTGAAATTCCGTAAGTGATTTCTCTCTCCTCATTTACATTCAAGTAATTCTTTTGTATTATGAATCCAAATTCCATTAATTGTGTTGGGAAATGAATCTATATGACCCCCTTACTATAAATTTCATGTACATCTGATGAGACGCCCTTTTCTCTCTCATCAAACCTTTTTTATTAGTCCTTATGTCACACTGTTATGATACCGAAATTACACCGCGATTTTCTAAGCCAAAGTCATTGTGTCGTGAATACCATGCCCATTTATCTATCAAGGGTATTCACCTTTGTGAACATTTATCTATTGATTATACAGTTTCATTTATTAATGAAACATTCCTTTGTCATGGAATAAATTATGATGTTTTATGAATCCATGTTATATGATCTATGTGCACACTTATGCATGAAATGAAATGTTTAAGAAGGGTGTGCCCTGATAGAACTCCAATGCATTGGGTAAAGATTAGTATAATGATACGTCAAGTGAAAAAAGGATTTACTCATGGTAATTCGACTTTAATAATTATTTACTCATTCTAATTCAAGTGTAATGGGGGTTTACTCATGCTCCATGTGCAATTAGCCTTGGCTCATGCTAATTCCATCTTAAGTGTTGTTGCCACATTTCCATGTTATGATAATCATGCTATATCAGGCCTTTATGTTCATGTTTATTTTATTATCTATTGATATTCCTATTTCCTAACACGTATTGTATTCTTCATTTTATGCCTTTTTTACTCCCTTACTGGGCTTTATAGCTCACCCTTTTCACATGTATGTCCTCAAGTTATCCCATGCATTGCTAAGTACAAGGGAATGTCATGGTTATGTAAAAGGAGTTTTCAATAAAGATGTTTTTTGTTTTTTGTTTTAAGTTTTTATAGAATAATATGAAGCCCAAAAGACACTATACCTCTAGATCTTCCATGTTGTATCAAGTGAAGAGTTTATATAAAAAATCATGTTTAAGTGTGTAATTAAATGTATGGCTTTCATGTATCATTTTTTATTTAACCCTTTTATTTTAATAGTTTTCTTTATATATTAAGTTTTTTTATCTTTAAAATTTCATTGGAAATGGATAGAGTCATGAGAAACTGGGTTAAAAATGAGTGTAGTAAGAAATGTGATGATTATTATAATGGGAAACCAAATATTAGGGAGTGGGATTAAATAATATTATGGTGTTTCTCACTCAAATATCCCAAGGAATTAATAATAAAACAAACCATTTTGATCTCCCTAACACTCCATGGAATGATTATATTGTAATCAAGTCTTTCATGTCGAAATGTCTACTATCCTATAGTGGATCTTTTAGTAAATTTATCATTTTTAAGTGAATCAATATTATGGAAAAGATATTTTTTATTCTAGAGTGATCAAAACCTGAGAAAGTTTTTCCCTCCAATTATTATCTGGAAATTGTGGCTAACCAATGGTGTACAATTATTTAAAACATAATGAAAAGGGAGTATATTAATTCTATGGAGTGGGAGGAGTTCAATAAATTGTTCTTCACCATGTATTTTCCTCTTAATTTTTTCATGAATATGGAGAGAGAATTATTAGAGTTGAAAAAAAGGAGGATGCATCCATCAATACATGAAAATAAAGATTCATGAGTCTCATAAGGTATTCTATTGGTTTTATATCTAGTTCTGAGAGTAAAATCGATCCTTTCTTAGGTTTCTTAAAGTCAAGTATTCGAAAGAAACTACACAAAGAGACCTTGTAATCTATGATGATATTTTCCAATGTTACTAAAAGTAGAGAAGTAAAAACTAAAGTAACATTATTTTAGAGAGAGTGTAATTAAAGTAGATTATCATTGAATCTTTGATTATAATTCATTGGGGGAACAAATTTTAACTACCTATATATCAAAAATGTTGGATGAAGTACCTGGGTAATTTCCTCTTAGGACCAAGGAAGTGTTTCAAGTGTGGGAATATTGGTAATAAAGTTAATTATTTTCCTAAGGGGATAAAGAGTTTAGTCATTTTGATTGAGGAAAAGAATGTCCCCACAAATTTTCTTCCAACACTTCATTTCTTTAAATGCAAGATGTTTGGGGATTATGAAAATCAATACCCTAAACCCAAAAATAATGAAATGAATAGTCATAGAAAACTCTTAAACCAAGTGAAAAGAAAGAATGTATGTTATCACTATCCCTGAGGTGTACTATGATAATGAAGTGATTCAATATACACCCATTCTATAATCTAGAGCTGTTAATGACTTATTTGATTCTAGTTAATCACATTCATTCATATTATTAAAGTTTTTTTAGGAAAATTGATTCAACACCTCAATAAGTGGATAATTAAATATCTATGAAAACACTTTGTAAAAAATAATCATTTCTAAGATATATACCTATTCTCTAATAAACTTTTTTGGAAATAAACTTAATCTGGATCTAGTTCTTCTTCCAATGGTTGAATTTAATATAATATTATGTATGGATTAGAATTCCCTACATAAATCACATATAAATTTTTGGGATAAAGAACTATATTTTCATATCATGAATCATATTATTATCAAATATCAATTTAAGTATACTCATGAACACCCTTTGGAAGAAAATTTAATAATATGGGTCATGATTCCCAATAATGGGGGTCTTTTAGCTAAAACGAACAAAGAGGAAGTCAATATTGGTGACGTGATTATTGTATGAAAATATATTAATATATTTCTAGATGGAATACCTTGTATTCCCATGGAGAATGCAGTTAATCTTTCTATTGAACTCGTACCTGGATCCATGCATATATCAAAGAGTTCATATAGAATAACTCATGCAGAATTAAAATAATAAAAGAAAAAATTATAAAATAATGAGAACAAGGGTTTTATATTCCCAAGTGCTTTCCTATGGGGTTTAAAATATATATTTAACAAAAATAAATATGGAGAAAGGGGATTTTTCAATGATTATCATCATATTAATAAAATCATGATGAAAAAAATTATCATCTACCTAATATCAATGATCTGTTTGATCAACTCAAAAGATCTCAACACTTATCAAAGATTGAAATTTGATCTGGATACCATCACTTGAGATTAAAAAGGGTGGATATTTCAAAAATAGTTTTCCATGTGAGGTATGGACACTATGAATTTATAGTGATTCCATTTTTGGACTTATTAATTCTCCCTCCATATTCATGGATATAATGTATAGAGTCTATAGAGACTACCATGGTCAATTTTTAGTTGTATTTATAGATGATATTATTATGTATTCTAATAATAATAAAGATAACTAATATAATTTTCATATTGTTGTGAAGACCTTTAGAAAGTAGAATTTGTATGCCAAGATTAGAAACTATAAATTTTTTCTATAGAAACTATCATTCTTGGGTCATGTAATCAAAATCAAGTTCATATTTTTAGACCCTTCAAAAAATAAAGTCATTGAAAAGTTCGACAAACTGACCATAGTAATGAGATTCATAGTTTTCTAAATTTATATATATAGTATCAATTAATTGGGAGAAAGTTATCATGGATATCAAATCCAATAGGAAATTTAACATGGAAGGGAGTGAAGTTCCTTTGGATATATAAATGTGAATAAAGTTACAAGGTATTAAAAAATAGTTTGGTTAGTTCACCTATACTTACATTATCCTATAGTGATTAAGGGTTTTTATTATATAATGATGTGTAATTAAAGGTATTGGGATTTTTTATCAGGAAAAATGATAAGATAATTCATTATGCCTCATGATAATTAACAACCCGTGAGAAACATTACCTGATGTGAGATTTTTAATTAGCAGTAATGATCTTTATATTAATGATTTGGAAATGTTATATATTTGGGTATAGGTTTGATATATATACTTACCACAAGATCTTGAAATAAATATTCATATATATGGAGTTTAATATAAGCCAGAGGATATGGTTGGAATTGATAAAATATTATGACTTCTCAAAAAATTACCATATAGATAAGGAAAACAAGGTGGATGATGATCTGAGTATGAAAGATCATGTTACCCTACCTATGATGAGGATTGAGAAAGACACAATACTCATGGATTTATACTAGATGAATCTTAAAGTCATAAATTATGGTGATAAATCATATCTTTCCCAAATTATTTCTCAATTATCCAATCAAATTAAGTTTAAAGAAGCTTAGAAGTATTATTTGGAGCTGTGGATAGAGGTAGTGAGTATTCTATAGTTTAAATTTTATAAATAAGGAGTTATATTTTTTGGAACCTGGTTATGTGTCCCATAAAAACCATAATTGAAGGGGAATATTTTTTATGACGCTCATATTTCATTGTTCTCTATTCATACAAGAAGTATAGAGATGTATAAAGACCTAAAGAAAAACTTTTGTTGTGATAATATGAAGAGATAAATTCTATAATTTATATCCTGATGCTTGGTATGCAAACAAGTTAAGTATAAATGTTATAATTCTAAGGGGATTATGCAACCTTTACACATACCATTATTGATTGGGAAAATATCACCATGGATTTAATCATAAGACTCACTAGGAAATCTAAAGGATATAATTTAATTTGGGTTATAGTTGATTTCCTTACAAAGTTAGATTATTTTATTACCATCAAAGAATATTTCCCACTTGATAAAATTAATAAGATATTCATAAGGAAGGTGGTATAGCTACATGGAGTAGCACTCTATATTATATCTAATTCAGATATGAGGATTACATCAAGATTATAGGAAATTATTCAGTGAGATTTGGATACAGAGATGAGTTTCGGAACTTCTTATCACCCACAAATAGATGTTCTGTCAAAGAGAATCATTCATACTCTTAATGATAAGCTGAGATATTTTTGAATGGATTTATATGGATATTGGGATCAAAAAATTTCCTCAATAGAGTTACAATATTAAAATCATTTCCATTATAGCATTCATATGGAACCATATAAAGAACTATATGGGAAGAGATGAAAGACTCCAATATTTTGTGATGATGTTTGATAAAGGAAGATAATAGTTCCTGAACTATTCCTATAAATGATGGATAAGGTTGAAACCTTTTGGAGGCATATGAAATCAGCACAAAATTGATAGAAGAGTAATGTGTATAATATTTTATGTGATAAACCATTTTAAGTTTATGATAATATATTCCTTTGGATTCTTCTTGGAAGCTAGTTTTGATATTTTGGAAGAATAGTAATTTGAGGCCTAGGTATATCCACCCCTTCAAGATGCTTGATAATATTGGGGTTGTAACTTATCACATAGAAATTCCTCTATACCTATTTCAAGTATATTATGTGTTCCTTATCTCACTTTTAAGGAATCATATACCAGATCCTTAACATGTAAAAAACACAAAATTTGGGAAATTGGAATATGATATATCATATGAGGAACAACTGACGAAGATTTTTTATCAAATGGATATGGTGTTGTGGAACAAGACCACTCATTTGGTCAAAGTTATGTAGATGAGTCATAAGTTTGAAGAAGTTATGTGAGAACCTGGGGATGTAATGATTCAATAGTACCCTCACTTATTTTATTATTAGTAATAAAACTTTAAGAGAAATTTTATTTTCAATGGGGTGGAATGTAACGGCCCATAATTTTAGTAAATAAGTTTCCTTGAATAATGTTGAGTGTCTTGTCTTATACTTAACTACAAACTAAAATGAAAAAAAATGATAATTTAATAAAATAAAAGTGTTAAATATGAACATTATATTGTAGTTATTGTATTTGTGGGTATCAATAATAAGTAACAACCTTATGAAAATGAAGTAAAAAAGGTATAATAAAATAAAGGTCATTTATACTGTAAAACACACTTTCTAAAATATGGGTTTTATGCATTAAGTGTGATAATATGAAATTTAATTTTTCTTACACATATAAATTTTATTTGGAAAAATATATTTTATATTTTTATTTATTATGTAAAATTATCTAAAACCTAGTTTCATTTTTAGGCATAAAAATAATATTACTTGAATATAAGTTAATTCCCATGACAATGATAAATATGTTATTTTAAAATATTTTTTTATTAACATTGTGTTATTTTATCGATAAAATAAATTAATCTATTCAAAAAAATGATACTAACATAATATTTAAACCTATAAATAATTATATTAAACACTCGTTCAACTTTTAATCAATACTAAATAACATTAAAAACATTTAATGTTAAAAACAACATTTTTATACTAATCATTTTTTCTATATATTAAATGTTTTTATTTAAAAATTAAATTTGAATTATTTAGAAATGGAATTATTTTAAATGGAGATTAAATTTAGTTTTATAACATCAAAATTTGGTAACAATACAAACTTTATATTTTTAATAAAATATAAATTACTTATACAAAATCTAGTTACCATGGTAAAAACCAAAATGGTAAAATAAAAAAATATAATGGTAAAATAATTTAATCATGTTTTAATTTTTTTTGAAAAAGAATGAAAGATGAATTATTAATCTTATCACATATTAAAATTCTTTATTTACAACTTTTTATTTGTTGACTCTTTAATAGTGTCATGTCTTCACTGAAAAAGTAATGTGAATTTACAAAAAATGCCATTTTCTTCCCTTATAAAAAGCGATAAAATCCAAAACATTTATCCACCATTTAAAAAGAATTATATCTACAAAAACAAATCTGTATTATATCATAAACTCTATAGCCATTCCATATAATCCTTGGTATTTACAAAATACTATGTTATAGATCATTAAGGTGATACCCAAGGGAAAACATTTAAAGGGAGATGTAATGTTCTCAATCAAGATCTCTTATTTTTATGCTTCTTTTTCCACCTTAAACCTACTCTATCCACGAAATTATGATAACATATATATTACTAATATACTAAAATTTTATTATATTAATGGAATATCTATTTTATACCCTCCTCCGAACTATTCAAAAAATGAAAATGTTGCTTGTGTTACGTGCGGACTACCGCCTCCATAAGCGACGTGATCTATTTTTCATAACCTCCTTAAAAGTCTAGTTCAAGGGGATATTTAATGAATAAATATTTTACATAAAACATTAATAATATTATTAAAATATATAGAAATTCTAACCTCCTTTACGTTCCATGTATATTAATGTGTCATTTGTGTGTATGTGTGGACTGTCACCTCCATGAAAGTAACATATTTTTTCATATAGACTTCACTATTTATCAAAATTTCATAAAATATGATTTTACACATTAAAAAAAATATCATTAATATTCTATTATAATGATGTTTATTATAAAAAAACATACTCTTAACCATACTCTCTTATAGATTATAACATGTCCTTATTTGGATTAGTTTTACCACCTACTTGAGCAATGCTACAATTTTCTATCATGTATGACTATGGAAAATTAACTACTAGTGTTATTAGAAATTAATTAGAAAATATTTTCTAGGTTATGATTATATAAAGGTTATATTTTTGTTAAAATTAATATTATTGTACTTTCTTTTTTTCAGAAAAATTACCAAATTAATATTGTCATTCACTTCATCATCATAAATCATAACAAAAAATACTTATTAAATGAAATTATAAAATTATAAATAATTATAAAACATCTATTCCCATATCTATTATTATATTATAGTGATTAAATTTGAATATAAAAACAATAATTGACACTTCCATTACAAACCTAGTACTAAACAAACCATCAAAACTAATAACATTCGATGATGAAAATAAAATATAAAAAACTAATATATTAGTATTGGATAATTATAATTTTAGATTATAAAAGGTTTTGGAATGAATAAGGTTTTAAAATATGTTATTAATATAGTTATTTTTTATATAGTTTGTTATATCATGTTCGACAGAGAAAGAATAATGGGAAGGTGTATTGTTTACTCGACTTCTTTTATTGAGTGATAGTGGTTCCTTTTGACTATGGTTATAAAAGTTATGGTTTTATTATATTAATTAATGATATTATAATTCCTTTAAACTTTATTTGTTTACAAATTACAATGATTTATTTATTTCTTATTAAAATTTGGTGATGTTAAGAATAATTATCATTCTCTCCAAATGAGCTATTTTTCTTCATATCCATATTCAATATTCCCGTCAATATTATCCATTCCTATTTTAAAGTATACATATGATTTATTTCAAGTAACTGTTAAATTTATATTTATATATTTAAAATAAATGATTTTTCACTATCTTTACAATTTTGTTTTCCATAAATGTACTTTCAAAATATTAAAAATAATTTCCCATTCAAGTTTATATTTTCATCTTCCACTCCACATTTCCTATATAAAATCATTATTACTTTTTAAATACTCTATTATTTGAATTTATTTTAAATTTTGTTTTAAAAATGTTTTCATGTTACCTTCTTGAAAATTATTTTTGAATGTGATTTTTAATTAAATATTTGTATGAGAATGTTAATAAATGGTTTCTAACTGAAACTTTTAATGGTCTCATATCCATTTTCCTCTTTAAAGATCTATCTCATATAGAGTTGTGATTTATGGATCAATTTATAAATGACTTGATAAAATAATCCTTTAAGGTAATTTCAATTTTGGTATCAACCAATCGACCTTTCATATCATGTTATATTATACCATTTATAAATGATTTGAAACTCATTTTCTTGCTATGGGATTTCATGATATGTTTAATGATTAATATATTATGGTACACATATATATATGGATCATGATGGATGGGGTCCTATATCACTCTCCAAAACATTTCTAAATTTTTTATATCTTAAGAGATAAATAGAGTGGGACTTCTTGTATATTCTCACAAGTAAATGGGTGATCCTTCTTGGATATTCTAACAAATTTAAAGGTTTTTCTTTCTTGGGTATGCTCAAAATATGATGATACCATGTGACTATTTTTTCTAATGTTATTTGGTATGATATGACTCAATGGAATGTCAAATTTATATATTATAATCCAGTGAATATACACTGAGGCTCAAGTTTATTATCTCATGATTCCAAAATCCTTTTCTATGGTGTATGTTTGTTCATTTGAGGATAAATGTTATTATATCATGATTTATGGAAAACTATTATTGTTTCATATAATTTTTAATAATATATTTTTCTACTAATCATGTTTTATCTTATTTCTCTGATCAAACCCTGATGAAATTTTGTTAATTTTTATCTTATAGGGAATTTGATCTCACCCATTTCTTATATTTTCATTCCCTGAGTTATAAAAATGATTATAACTGATTAAAATTCAAGAATAAATTCTAGTGTGGATAAATTATAAAGGAATTTTCACAGATATTGTAGAATAAGTGGATTATTTAAAAATTCCTCAAAGACACTAAACCTTCTATTCATGGGTTTGTGAGATGATTTATGAGTTTTAATGATTAGCTTATAAAAATGGTGTAAAATTAAAATGTTTTTATCTTTGGTTATTATAAACTAGGGTTCCAAAAACTCTAATAAATAGAATAAAAAGGGGAAGAAAAGGGAATAGGAGAAAGAATATCAATGAAATAATGTCTAACCTTAAGTAAATTCAAAAATAACCAAGGAAAATCACCAAATAAAAATAGAAAATGTAAGATATAGGTTAGGGGAAAACGTGCGCATGAGCATTGGGAGAATAAAGAAAAATGGGTTAAATATCATAAGGGGAAAATTTGTATTTTTATACTTTTTTAAAGAATTCTTGGAAGACCGCATAGTTTGTCTATATAGTTTTCCAAACCATGCGGGTTACATCCCCTTATAAAATGGGTTGTTTGGTTTTCATGGAAAGTATAAACAATTTGAAAAACCATATTCAAAACATGTAAAGAGACACTCATCCCCCAAACCCTCTCTCATATGTTTTGGTGCATGGTTAACACTAATCGTGCACAGACCATACACCTTGGCCTATTTTTTTTAAAAACATTCATTTTTAACCCTTGACATTGGGAACTCTAAGAATATATAAAATAGGAAAAAATAAAATAAATACATACAAATGACCCAGTAGTTTTTACATATATCATCTCCTAACTATGATAATTAAATAAGGTTTATGATCATTATAGTTGAAATAAATATTTCCAAATAGAGTGATAGAAAACATCATATAATATTTGAAGCTATCAAATCTAGATAAAAAATATTAAATACACTATTTTTCAGATTTTTTATTATTTTATATATAAATTTATATAATAATATTATATATCTCATATTAAAAATAATTTTCAAGAAAATGTATAAAATATACAGATATCAATTTGAATGTGTCACCATATATTACAATAAATTTACGCATACAAGTAGTGAAATGAGTTTTTTTTAGTTGAAAATATTGTTTCTATCTCATTAATAATTTATTGGATCCAATAATTCATCTATATATTATGTTAGTTTTTCATATACTAGAAAAAACTGTAAAATGGTTACCAAAAATTTGAATTTTATAACCAATATATAGATATAACAAAACAACATATTTTTTAACAAAAATTACAATTTAACAATTAATTTAAAACTGAAAAATTCAAATATAATTTTTTATAATAATTATATTATTTTAACAAAATGGTTCATATTTTCTTATTTTTCTATTTTATTATATTCATGTTAGGATTTAATATCTTTTATTAAAAATTTAATTTAATTCGAAACATTTATTTTTTACATAAATAGTCTTTAATATATAGCATTGTAATTCAAAAACCTTGATTTCAAATTTTTTGAAAACATGAATATGTGGTATATGCAAATAAAAAGGAAAAATATAAATTTTTATATAGACTTAAAAGAATAGATGAATATATAAAGTATAAATTTTAACTAGTAAAGATTACTTATAAGTATTATTTTAAGTGTATGTTTTGAATTTAAAATCTATTTCAACTAAAAAAACAAAAATATCAAAACCAATTTAATAGATTACACATTTGATATATATTTTCACTCATATTTTTTCCTAATTAACATTTCAACCATTTAATATTAAATTCTTTAGTCTAATAAAATATCATTTAAAAGATATTTTCATAACCCACCAAATAATATGATGACTAAATAATTTTTAGAAACTATATATTTGTAAAAATCCATGGTCATATACATTCACAATGAAGTAAAACATATTATCAATTTTAAGATTTAGATAAAATTATTTTTCAAACACAAATTTTGATTTAGACATTCCATAATCATGAATAATCTTAAACTAAAACAAAAGTGACACATAAGAAAAAAAAATTATTGCTTATCACAAATAATAATCATTTAAAAATAAGTTATGTTTTTTATAAATGATTGTTTTAACCTATATAGAATTCAAACCAATTTAATAAAAAACTTCCCAAATAAATTTTTATTTTTTGTTTATTAATTAAAATATATAAAAGATAACAAATAATTTAAAATTTTATAAAAACAACAATAATAATAATAATAACATAAAAATTAAAAAATAATAAATAAATCAACAAACAACCTCCCAAAAAATAATATATATATTAAACCCTTTCTAATTGGGGTTGTGATGTTAGGTGATGAACCCAAAATAATATATTTGTTATATTTGTTGTTAACAAGAAATTTAATATGTCTTGGTTACTATAGTGAAGGTGGAAGATCAAAAAGAAGATGGATAAGATGGTGCTCATATAGATGAGAAAACAACACTGAGTTGATGCCATTATAAATGAATATAAAGGAAGAATAAGATTCTAATATTATATTTAAAAACAAGGATGGATATGATCAAAGGAGAATCGTACACATCCACTACAAAATATTTATGTTTTTAAAACATTGTTATATCTGTTTGTGAAATCACATTTTCTGTTGGTGAAGAGATTTACTAACAAATATTTCTCCGCCACTAAATTTTTTGTAAAAACTCTGTGACTAAATTTTAATACAACAGATAAAATAGTTATATTATAATTATAATAATAAAAAATAATAATATATTTTTTGGTCAAAATATTTAGCAACATATTCATATGTTAGATTTATCTATTGATAATAGCATTACCAACATTTATATTTCTATAGATATTATTATTGATAAATTTAAAGCTTTCATATTATCATATATGTAAAAATATTATAAAGGAGTTTTATGTGCATAATGTTTTTTTAAAAAAATATATATTAATTTCATAAAAAATTAATTAAATAAATAATAAAAATATTCAAATTTCTTAGTGAAGTAAAAAAATGAAAATAACTAAATTTTAATTAATAATTGTTTTTACAATAAATAATGCATCAAAATAATTTCAATAAATCATAAAAATATATACCTGACCTCAACCCATATGAATATAAATAAAAAATATTCTATACTCAAAAAAATCCTAATTATAAATTATAGCATCACCAACTTTATTCAAGTCAACATAAGAAGTGGTACCGGAATCCAACTGAGTATAATCAATATTCTCACTACTGACAAAACATTCTCATCTATAGAAGTAATGTCGACTAGCCCCTTGTATTGAAAACTTTCAACATGCAACAACCTAATCCCATACATATACAAAAGTTTCAAATATCTCTAATAATTCCAAAAATGTAATTCCTTTGATGTCATTTGTAGTATGACCTTCATACTCCCTATTCACACACTCTAAATGGAGAAACTCAACCCTTAAAAACTTTATTGGAATAATTTCTATCTCTACTTAATGAAAGGAATCTATATGATTCTTTTTCACCTCAAGGATCCACCATTTTTGGTGTGTTTACACCTGCCACACATCTCAATCCATCGGCAATCCTCTAGATAGAATTTTAACTCTCATCATCCTTCATGGAAATTACCTTTTCATTTCTCAATTAAAAGACCCTAAGAGATCTAGTTGCATCCCCCGAAGTGCTGACTATATCCACCACAAAGTTATTCCACGGATTAGTCAATCTATAAACGTTTGAAGTTGTCTCATACACAACATCCCATCAAACCTTAGATGGAACCTCGGGTCTCTTAGGCTTAGAAAGACATAAAGTTACTAAGCTATATAAGGGCTACTCTAATAGGTGATGTTCAATACTTTCTTTTCTATATGTTTCATTGGTCATATAAGAAACTAGTCAATTTGATTCATAAGATTTTCCTCCCTAACATGAAGAGACATATACATATGAAATTCCATTGTCAATATAAATTTCATGTACCACTTATTTTTTAGTGAATTTATCATAAATTATAATATTACAAAAAAGAACAAAATATCAGGTAAATTACAAAATCAAACATGAATATAATGATTTAATTTCTAAAAAATCGAACAATAGTCAACCCTATGTTAAATAGTTTTTACAATCAGCTCAATATGAACAACATGATAAAGAAAATGGAAATAAAAAAAAGAAGAATAAAAACTTGATGTTGAAGGTATAATATCTATAAATTTGAACTCTTCACTCACCTATATTCCCTAAAAAATATACTAAATTCATCAAATTCAACTCATCATAACTTGAGAACCTACAAAATTATGCAACGTCTATAATAAAATTAATCATCATGAATCAAAAAAAATCAAACTAAACTAGAAAAGTAAATTCTATGGATAGAAGAGTAGTGAAAGTATAGAATTGTAACATGTCTATTACAGCAAAAATATTCATATCATAGAAAAAAATAAATATATCCAATTCCTTGAAATCAGTATCATAATTGGGCTCCATTTCATAACAATTCATGAAATATGTTATAAAAAATAATAAGTAATTCACTATATTTTAACTTATTTCTGTTGAATTCTTCTTATATTAATGTGTTAACAGATCCTTAACCCCTTTGAACATGAGAAGCCATACAAATGAATTGAACACATGTGCGTGATTTATGCAGGACATAATGAGAAATATAGAATTTATTATAACTTTAATCATAACTTCCAACAATTAATCCATTAATATGGGAATGAAAACTTAGTAATATAAAATTATTCAAAAATTACTAAAAAGTAAATATTTCATATTAAGAAGGAAACTAACATTCAAATAACATATGCATTACTGAATTCTAAATACATAAATAAACTATGATATTAACATAAAACACTACTAGTTTTAAATTAGAGAAATATATCATTGTGATTTTCAAAATATAAAAAAAATCAATATACATATCAAATGTTATAAAAATATCCACTAATTAAATATATGAACAAGAGGCATGAATTATAAAAACTCTTATAAATATCATATTAAATCATAAACCAAATTATTAACTTAATAAAATTAATATAATGGATTTACATAACATAGGGAATGGGAATCAAACAATAATAAGGAAATTAAAATCATACATAAATCAAGAAAACATACAACATTGAGGAATTGCACAAAACAAATCAAAAAAATGTGTTAAAATATACAATTAGTGTGTATTAATCTTAATATTATGAATTAATCACCTTATAACAAGATTATTGGGGTATAATTAATATGTAAAATATTCAATATCTACCAATTAATGGTGTATACTATCTATATAGGATATATATTTTACTATAATGTATATTAAAAAACATTTTAATTCAATTAAAATTACTTTCAAACCAAGAATAAGAATTCGATTCAATGTTGATCTTAATGAAGTGCATATTCTTTAATATGGGTATCTTACTCTTTTTTTCAAAATCAAATATTATTTTAAAGTGATTTTCATGTGTAAAAAATTAAGTTCTTTTTATTAAGACCTATATATTAGCCTTAATTATATCATGTTCACTGTTTAAGAGCTATTACTTATAAAGTGTTCACCAATTTTATAATAATTATCTTAATATTTTTATCTATGATTGGAGAAATGTAATCTTTATCTATTAACTCAACATTCATAGCTCAAACTTGGAATTTCATAACAAAAAAATCATGATTTTCACTTAAAACATGTTCTTCACTACCTAATTCATTTATTTCTTAAATTAATGTTAAATTAACATAAATATAGATGTTTCCCATAAATATCAATGACCATTAATTATAATTTATAATATTAGGATAGTAGTGGAAGTGTATGATGTGAATGAAAAAAGATAGATAATGAGTGATACTAAATTTCCAAAAGGGTGGTTGATGAAGGGAAGTGTAGCTGCTGATGAGAAATGTGCTGACGCACCAAAGAGGGTGAATAGTTACCAGATTTGGTGATAAAACAAATGGAGAGGAACCGAATGGTGAATAATTGTGTGGTGATGAACTAAAGGTAATCATATCTAGAAATAAATAGATGGGCGGATGACGACATGACAACAGACCAAAGTCTAATTTCAAATGTGCTTTTAGGGTTTCAGGGGAACTTAGTTTGTGGGGTACATGGGTTTTATTTGGATGGAATTTAAAATATAATAATTTATTATTATAATAAAAACTATATATTACTAAAAGTAATAATTATTTTCAATTTATAAAATTCTATTTTATTTTTTAACTCATATTTTTATAATTGATCATATTAGAGTTAATGTGAATTTACACAATATATCAATGATTTCAAATTATATATACTAATTTCCTGACACATTATAAAATTATCAGTATTTTAATTCATTATGTATCAATATATTTTAATAAAATGTAGATTATATTTATAAATTTCATGAAACATTATTAAATTATCAATATATTAATGCATTATATAAGCATGTGTTGTAACTAAATGTTTTTTGATATTGAATAATTTATTATAACATATATTTTATATGGTAAATGATTTGGAATTACTAATAATAAATATAAATAGATTCATAAAATATTAAAATAATTAGTTGTATTATTATGATATAATGAAAAATTTAGTAATTGATAAAGGATTTGTTAGTATTAAACAACTAATATTAAAAAATACAAATATTGGTAAAAAAATATTTTTAATTTTAAATAACATAAAAAATATAATATATATTTTAATTATTCATTTTACCAACAGATATATTATCTGATGTAAAATTTCTATTGGTATATGTTATTTTTTGTAGTGATCATATGATTTATGAGTTGGTCTGTAAAGGATTCAATACATGTGCTATGGATTTTGATAGCACTATATATTATATATCATCTATATAGTGGTTTAATGGAGTTGTATATGCTAGATACAAGAAGAGTTGAGGGAAGTAGGTTGCGATTGTTGACAGAATAGAGTTGATAAGTTGATAAAGTAAAAAAGATTAGTTGTCTAGAAGGCTGAGAATCCATCCATGGAGTATCAAGAGTTTTGGATGCTGAAATATAAAAAGAATATCAACTTGGATGAAATTTTATAAAATTTTTGTTTTATATTGGAGTATTAACAGTTGTGATATATGAAAATACTCAAAATTGATTATCTATATACTATAGTATACTTTAGAATTAAATTTAAATTTGAATTATTCAAGTAATTTATATTTTGTATTTAAATTTATTTATGATTCCTTGAATGATTATAAGATCTAGGATAAGAATTAATAATTTTTTAGAATTATTTCATGAAATTATGTAATTTGAGAGTTAGAACAAAAATTTTATAATATCTAAAATCTCCTTGTATTTCATAAAGTTCAACTAGAACATCTAAATAAAAAATTCAAAAGTCATGAAAATTTATAAGAGTCGTTTAAAAATTTATAAAGGTAATCTAGAATACGTGACTGAAGAATTTAAAATATCATGAGGTTTTTATAAGGGCCTTCATGGAATTTGAAATAGTAACTTCAAAATAGGGAAGGAGTGTTTTTAAAAGTCACATACCCATGCAAAAAAATCTAATAGATGTGTGAATATTTTATAAGAGTTGTTTAATCTTTTGAAAAGGAAGATGGCATGATATTTTAAAAGTTATTTAGACTATTAAAAATCATAAGATTCGTTTTCCAAATAATAAGGATCATTTACTAGAAAGACCTAACACATTGGGGTCCTGACTATGCCAACAGTAAACTAGGAGTTCCACCAAAATCATGCCTTCAATATTCCATGGGATAGTGACTAGAATTGAGTAAGTATAACTCCCAATATGGGATACCTTATCCTAAGTCAACCTATAACAAAAATGTATCTTCAATGAATAAAATAACCAGCGGTATATATATGAACATGGATCGGTATGTAAAAAACGCATGAGAGAGCCACAAGGATCAACATAGACAACAAGTTCATAAATCATTATATAAAGGAACATATACATGCCCAATAGTGGAAAATAGTAACCTACATAAGTAGTTTAGATGAAGGGGTCCTCACCAAAGGTTTTCTACAAACATAAATTCCGCTTTCTAACAACACCTCTTGGTACCACAAAGCTCTTAAAACATTGTATCCCCCAAGATCACTAAGTATTATCTCCTATAAAGACACACTAAATCCCCATATATCAAGAACATATCTAATCAGTGCATCGTCTACCATACCCTTCATGTGTGCACCCAAGTCCCATACATGATTGAGTTTAAGCATACATGATATGATACCAAAAAAATATAATTAAAAAATAAATTAAAATGTAATATCAATACACATAGAATGATATAGTATCCTAGAAGAATAAAATGAAGGATCCAGATATTCTCTATAACTAGAATTCTTAGGGACACGGAGAATTCCAAAACGTCTTATCTGTAATACTAAATTTCACACCTCATGAGTAACTAGGAGATGATCTAAAAACCAAAAAACCCGCAATGTTTGTATTTTATAGTCAATCATGTACATTAAATATCAAATTCCTAGGGATTTATAAGGAATGACAAGCCTCAAATAAACTGATATACTTATCTTTTCTTCAATATTGTCATCAGAATACACTAAGGATAACCCACTCCTCACTAAGATATATGCATCAATAAAGATTTTACTTCACCTTAATACCCACCATTTCTATGTCACTACCCTAAAAACTGGCAACTAAACCCACACCCCGACCAGGATAGATTTTGGTTGAAGGAGTATTAACCCTTACTATAATTACTACTCCATTGTGAGAAAACCCACATAACATCTTAGAATTTTAAATGGAGGACCTACACGTCGTCGAGTGATTCACATCAAACAAGGGAGTAACTGACTCCATAAGTAGAGGACCCACTCCCTAAGTATATGGGGTAGTATCGAAATATACCCATTTCATGGGGTAAATGTATCTCACTGAAGGATAAATATCAATTATAGGCGTAACCAACCTTGTTGGAGGATTTTTTTCCCATATGAGCTCTTAAATGAGGGAGTACTATCCCAGTAGATAGATGACCTATGTCCAAGGTTTACATATGAGTTTTGAATCCTATATTTTATGAAGATGACCCACACCCTACCACAAAACACCATTATGGGAGTACCAACATCAAAAAGGCTCCTACAATCATGATTGGACCCCATCATTGACCCTAGAATCTAATTTATAAAATATCATATCTCACCATGAAAATGTAATATAATATCCCAATAGACCAAACCATTGCTATCTACATGAAAAAAAATATTTAGGACATGATATTTATTTATATTAAATGAGTATTAAATTAAAAATACTCATATTATTGTATCGTAGATGGGATTTAAGGATAATTCCATGAGTTGAAATATATATTACATATTGGCCTGGAATTTCTTTCCTTAATTTCACGGTTGTGATGTTATTGATGGATTGATAATTAGACATCATATTAAGAATTTACAATCTAAATAAGGTCCATAATAATATTAACAATAATAACATCTTTGTTTTTTTTGTTATTATTGTTGTTCTTATAAAATCTATTAAAACACTTTCAAAATCTGGCAGAAAAACGTATCCTCCCATCACATCACATGGAACCCCTCACCTCTTCCTACTTCTTTATTATTATTTTTATTCATTTTTCTCTTTTTTTATTTCTCCTTGGTTCTGACACTACATGGGCATTTCTACTTTTCATCTATTCTTAGTAGAGGTTATCCCCCCCTCTTTTTACTACTATAGTTAGTAATCTAGGCCTTCATTGCCACTAGACTACACAGGCATCCATCCTCTTCCATAATTATTGACTTCTGCAGGTTAACCAACCTTTCTACTCTACTATAATGATCCATAAACTATTCTTTGACCTCCCTTAACTGAATCCAACAACATTCCCTTTGTCATATCTCACCCCTACTACTTCTCCCCATGATGCATCAACTCTTGATTACAACTTCTTCCATCCTTACGGTTGAGTTCCTCTTTGATCTCACATGTAAAAATGAATAAGGTATAGTAGGAAAAGTTGCATTCTTTACCCAAAACCACCAATTGGAAATAAAATGGGGATTATGGAAAAATATTACCCCCATAATCAAGCCAATTGCATCAAAATTCAAGAACGATGTCAAACATAAATCCATCATTGAATATTCACTAATAATAGAATCAAAATTAAATAAAAAATCTTATCTCGATGGTGAATCGTCACTCTTTAATCCACCTCAAAAATAGGATTCTATTCATTGATGATGTTATCAAAGAACTCCATATTCCCTAAGATCCCATCCTTTTTCCCCCTTATTCTATGGTTTCCTTATAGATAAACCTATAATAGGGAGTAAGAGACTATGTTATTTGGGTGGTTAGGGTTTGGTAATTAATTAATATTCCACTTATAAAAATTTCACCCCTAAAAATCTGAACTCAAAAAATGGAATTCCTAGGGTAAATCCATCATTCTAGACTCAATAATGATCTCATATTTCACATTTGAATATTTATTTTTGAGTAATAGTTTCATTCTCATAGTAATTCATATGCTGGATAGAAATAATATTTTTTTACTTAAAATATTATTTTAGAGACCTCTATACACCCACAATTCTACAACAGCTTAAAATTTCATTCAAAATACACCTTAAAAATATACCAAATCTAAAACAACCAAATCAAGGTGGCTGCATAACCATCTGAGCTCCAAGACTAATATTTATTTAAATAATAAATATTATAAATATAATAAAACTTAACATGCTTGGAATTTCTCCAAAACTATTCCTAGGGGAAAACACTACATCCTAAGATCAACAAAACAAAGAGATTTTTTTACATTATTTGCTAAGGCAGAATTACTTTTTACACTTATGGGTACCAGGTCCATAAAACTATTAAATGAGCTTAGTCTCGTTCGAGGAAAAAAGTCATACTACTATGTATTCCCACCTTAAACCCTTTTCATCCTTGGAAACAAAACAACTGGTCCTTCTAGACAATAAATCTCATGAAACGGCTTTATATGGATGACCCACTGATATGTGAACTACCTTCACCTTTAAAGATATGAGGTCCAAAAAAAATATCAGTACACAATCATCTAGTAAAGAAAAACCCCCTCTCACCACTAAATATATAAACTCTAACTCGTAATGAAGAAAGAGCTAATCAAGAACATGATCCTACCCAATGTGAGTATTTACAATCCTCAACACCCAATACCCTTCCCATCATAAATTTTATCCTATCAAATGTGATGAAAAAAAGCCAAAAACCCATGAATATCACACATGAAATAGTTTTTTATGAAGGTTAACTTTGGTGGGAGTGCCCTACTATATACATTTAAAGATATTTATATGTAATTATTTCATAAGGATAACCCACACCAGATGTACTCCAACATTTATTTCCTTACAAAAAATTCACATTAACATGAAAATAGTTACAACTCATCTAGATCCTTCGATTCCAAACCAATTTCTCCATCATAACCCACATGAAAGGTATAGACAACAACACTTATAACTTTTTTTCACAAAACATATGTGGGACTTCATTCCCAATCTCAAAACCTGTGGAAATCCTCCATCCATATCTAGACCTCCAACAGTTCTACATCTACTAAAGAAAACAACTTTTTTGTGTTATCATCACTCTTTCAAGAAATCTACCAAGGATCACATCAGGTATAATACCAAAATCATCTAACTACTAAACATCATTCCAAAACTCATCGTATTGAACAATACAACATAATCCAAATTAGATGATTTCTATGACATCTTAAATTTTTAATGATAATAAAATCCAATTTTGTTAATAAATTACTAGTTTTTTTATTGAAAATTATATTTTCAATACTTCTATTTATTATGGATTTAAAAAAGTGTAACATCTCTGTTAATATTTTGGAATATTCTATAGAATATTTTCTTATTCAGGTATTGACTTAGTGTAAGATTGGGAGGCCCTTAGATCCCCATCACATATGTAATAAAGATATTAAATATATTACATTATTCATGAAATTTTTTTATAAATTAATTTAATATCTCCAAAATGGTTCATCATATAAGAAATATGAGACAACCATTAAGTATATGATGAGTGGTTTACGCTAGGTATGACATAACATTTGTGTGCATTGGAAATTTGGTAAGATCTCACGTGAGGATAATTTATTTTATTTTTTAAATATATTAATTTTCCAAAATAATTGAATATCTCCCAAATGGTTCATTTTATGGGAAATATGAGACAACTGTTAGGTTTGGGATATAGGTTTTACCCTAGTTGAGACATAACATTTATGGGTTTTGGGATTTTTACAACATCAAACACAATAATTCCTTTTAAATATTTAATAGTATCATTATTCTATTTTTAATTAATTAAAATTAGTTTATTTAAAAATTAATTCATCTTCTTTGATGTTTCAATATGGATACCACCATTTATTAAGCCACATCAATCTATAAGCTTCAAAATATAATGGTTTTTACTAATTTAAAATATGCAACACTATTAATGGAAGAATTTAGACATTCTGTCATTAACTTTAGGTTGAATCGTGGATTGAATGAGAGTTTTCAATTATCAATCTTTAATGAAATTTATTGTTGGAATTATAATGGTGGAAATGCTGTGAAATATTTAATAACAATAATAATTTTGGTCATTATAATTGTTACTATTAAATAGGGAAATAATTTTTAGTAGAAATTTATATATGGATATGTGTTTGTATATATGGCGTATATGTATATGGACTAAATGTGTGTGTTTGTGTGTGAGTGTAAATATATACACAAGTGTATATATATGGACATATATATATATGAAATTTAAAATATATATTTAATGGAGGATTAAATTGATTTATGTGGAAGAAAATTAAAATTAAATAAATGCTTGAAGAGGATTAGGGGAGATGTACAGCACACATGGTAATTGGGAGTTTCATGGGTGGTGCATGGATGAATTTAAAATAACAATTAATGAATTAAAAAATTAATAATAATCATTTAATGAATATAATTTTAATTTATATATATATATATGGGGAAAATAAGAGGGGCATAACATGATTCCCTTATCCCTCACACCATACCACTCCCACCCACATATCTCTCTCCCACCCTCTACTATTATTTTATTTTTTTTATTTCAATTATTTTTCTAAATATTCTTTCCTCAATATCTTCTTTGATATTGATCAGATTAACGCATCTTCAGTTTTATTGGGTTCATATAGATGAGAAAAAATTTAAACATAATTTTTTTTGAAGACAGTGATGTTTCGGTGGTGCGGTAAAATTTTGACATCAACCTTTGTCGTTAATCATCGTTGTACCTAAGTTAGGATGGTCTTGATATTTTTCTATGTTATATATGGTTCATTGGCATGATTGATGGTGTTCGTTTGTTTCCCAACGTAAAACCTATGTGTATGAATTTTTTGAAATTAGTGCATGATTTATATGGGTTATTAGCATGATTGTTGGTGTACATCTGTATCCCAATGTAAAACCTATGTGTAGGAATACCTTGACATTAGAACATGATTTATATAGGTTATTGTAATGAATGTTAGAAGGTGTGTTTATCCCAAAGTGATAACTATGTATAGGAATCCCTTGATTTTGGATCATAATTTATTATGCATAATTGCCATGACTATTTAACGTGTGTGAAAATACCGTTAGATCGATGTTTGATGCTTGAAGGCATGTGGTGTGACTATGTGTGTGTAGCCTTTAACCTGTGCTTGTGTTTCTTGCATAAGGATTTTGATGATTATGTTCAATGCTTGACTTGAAATTATATTGATCTATCATTTTCTTTATGTATCATATATGTTATATTTCTTTCTACTATAGTTAATCATGCAGGTTTGGCATGTTTGGTCAACATATGATATGTGACACATGTATTGGTCGAAATTGGATGACATGTGAGATATGACACATGATTTATGGCATGAAGTATTTGACATGTGTTTGAGACAATCCTCTGAGAGGGATGTGTCAAACTTGCATCATCATATACTTTGACTATTCCATCCAGTGTGATGTGTCAAATTCTTGGGGATATCCATACTAGAGGTTTGTTCTAGACTTGGGTCTCCATGTGATATTTGACACATTTTTGGGCTATCCACTCAAGATGGATGTTCCAAACTTGGTTTGGCATGTACTTGGACTATCCCTATTAGAAAAATGTGTCACACACTTCAGGATATCCACTCGAGGAGGATGTGTTTGGATGGTTACCGACGTTTCATCTGGTATTGTTCTTAAGCAGGTACATTTCTACCTACATGGTGCCAAGGTAGGTAGAGTCGGTCCCTGAGGGCCAAAAATGTTCTTGGTACTTGTGTGATATATTTTTTTCATATCTATAACAATTTTATATTGGTGGAATACACTTTTATATTTTATGAAATGTAGTTAAGGGTTATTGGTGGTGTCCTACTGATTCTTGTACGTACAACCTACTCAAACATTTCAGAGAACTTATATAATTCATGATTAGGGATCCTGAGAAGGGAAAGGTCCTTATGATTTATGTTCGATCAAGTGGAGTGGGGTGATTCTAACATTGATGGATGGAGTTTGAGTGGTACATTATCTATTTTTTTAATTTTATTAGCTTACCCAGTACTCTGGATCCATGTTTATTCTAGTTATTATATCACATATTTCATCATTCAGTTTCCCCATGTATTATTATGATCATTTATTTTATTTATATATTGATGTTATTGTTTATCGGTCTCATGGATTGATATGATGGGTATAGTCTCCCCACTGACAGATTTAGACCCTGGGAGCCTCTTGTATATGGGGTGGTGCGCCTAAGTTCACATAGAATCCGGGTCATATATGGTGGTTCAAGTCAGGATGTTACAATCTTGTAAATTTAAATGACTAAGATATTCTATCTATAGACCCAATGATAACACTAGACAAAGTGACCAATGGTCATAATCTCCTAAAAAACCTCCTTGACCACCACATAACATTAGTTTCCATGAAATAGGTACACCCACAAAGATACACTAGACTTACCACAATGAAGGCCACACTATATAGTTTCCACTATGGATTTACATCATGATATTAAATTTAAAATATCAAGATAAAACCAGTATCCACCTAGTTGAATGGAAAACATGTTCCCCGTCATTCAAAAGACCCTCTAGGAACATTAGCTAGGAATGTCTGACCATACTAGACTAATAGATTAACATCACCATTTTTTGGACCTATCCCACATAAAGGATGATTTTGGGGTATCTATTTTTGATAAAAGGGTAGTAATATGTCTCTATATATTCTAGAATCAAACACTCCAGAGTTATATACTAGTGATCCTCCTCCATCATCCAGACATAGAGTCCTTTGTTAGAAGTGTTAACTGCCAGGCCACTATTAAACCATTATGATCTCATCAACAACCGTGGATTAAACTTTTTAATGGATAACACTAAACCATAAACTAGGATCTCCATTATGGTCTCATCATTCTACTTTGAAATATGTGACCATCATACTCAAAATACAATCTAAAAAATTCATTAGCCTCTCAACAAGGTTTAACCATGAGTCATCCTTTAAAATAATTTGTACATTCGTTGATATTCATAGAAAGTGAATTTATCATCCATTTACATAGAGACTAAATTAATACTTACCATATAATTAGATTCATACCTTAGTAACTTAAGGGTGGGATCTTCTCACCACATCTAATGGGATCCCACTAACTGTATAGGGTGGTCCTTATCTCACTTACTTAACCACACATCACCGCATAGAACTAGAACGGGTACCCAATATATACTAAGATAGATACCAAAATATATTGTCTCTAACATGAAGTATTTACGTCAAATACCTCATTATTCACTAAGGATAAAACCACTTTACGATAAGAGGTGATTGAAAATGCTCACTTTCTATGAAATCCCTCTAGTAAACCAAAGTCTGGATAGGGTTTCATCAGAATTCCTAACTCTAGAACATTTGATAAAAAAATAACTCGCACATATTCCATCCAATAAGAGTTTCCATGAATAAAGGAGAAAAATAATACCTTAATATGTACTTTTTAATTCATGATCATAACCCTCAATCACTCATATATTTGAGCATCTCTGACTTTCATCACATCACACCTGACATGAACTATCCAATGGCAGTGTTTGTAAGAGTGGATCAATGCATTTCCCATATCTATCTACTCTAACACCACTGGATAATCCCCAGAATATATCCTTGATAGAAAAATGGGATAATTAAAATATAGGCCTTGAATATCAATTCCACCTTATACATGAAGGTGCACCCATGACACTACTCTATTTGATATTAGTAAAAAAATTAGCCTTCTCCCAAAAGTAGGGTTCTTTCTAACAAGAATTATCTATCTATCAAAACTCTCAAGAGGAGATCTAGAATAGATACTGTTTCATGGTAAACACGACCAAAACTTGATAAACCCTCCTCTGTAGTCATTAACCATATCATTGATCTCAAATAATTAACTCACCAAATATATAAATGGAACACCTTGTGATGTTTGTGGGCCTCAATGCATACTTGTACATGGTCACATTACCCTTTATATGGTCCCAAAAACCTTATATAAAATATATAATAAAAAATATATTAAACTCCAACCATAATATAGAAGCCTCATTGTGAGTTTGAGACACACATCATCCACTTACATCTTTTTTTCTATATAGGACTCCCAATACAGGAATAAATATCTTATTATTGGAAGTATAAACTTGATAGAAACAAATGTTTTGAACTCTATACAACCCCATGTCCCCCAAGGATCAGACTCACCTTATAATCCCAAGAGGCGTCTGCCATCATAATGTAAATAGCATACCCATACCATTGGTAACCTCATCCAGCTTAGTGGGAACCATTATTCTATATATGAGGTAAATCTATTCGAAACATGAAGGGGAAAGAATATAACTCAGATCACATGGAAAGATCATCTCTCAACTGATTCTTGGATATAATGTGTCATCACTCACTAACCATTAGTGAGAGGCCCAACTATAGTAATGGTCCCACCACAACCATGTCTTCATACACAATATGTCTATTAGTGGGTAGCACCCTTCAATTGATAGGATGAACCCACAAGAACTTGAGTATATCAATATAATATGATATAATAAGGAAATGAAATACAATTATCAAATACTATATGATACATTAACAAATTTCATGTACCCTTAAATGATACCTTAGATATATTGATCAACTAAGAGGTTATCAGAGTCCTAGTGAAAGAATATATTAGGTTTTGAACCTACAATGGTCTCCCTAGTATGATAATAAAACATAATTCCCATTTAACATCACTACCCTAAATTCCCAAACCAGTACTTACATGAATTCCAACATTAAAAACTCTATGTAGGAAAAATATACTTTAAAACCACTCTAATATGACCCGGCCCATCAGGGCCCAACCTGGGCCAGTGGTAATCCAGGAGTACCACCCAAATCCCAGCAATAATAGGCCAAGATCTGGTGACTATCCCTGAGTAAACATAACTCATAATATGGAAGATCTTAGCCTATGTCAACCTTTAATAGATATATATATATATATTCAGTGTAGAAAAATAACCAGTACTATATATACAAACATTGAACTATTTTAAAAACTTTCATGAGATAGCCACTAAGATCCATATAAATAAATAGTATGTAAAAATAGTGTAAAGGGGGAAAATATAGTTCCAATAACCAAAAGGGAAACCTGTATAAGAAACCAAGAAGAAGATTTTCTAGCTATAAGCTACCTCCAAACAAGAACATCAATTGGTAACAACACCTCTTGGAATAGCCGAACTCCACTAACATCATCATCCCCAAGGTCACCAAGAATAAACTCTAAATAATACATATGAACTCTTCTTTTATCAAGACTATATCCAACCCATACACCATCTACAGATATGCATCATGTGTGGGGCCAAGTCTTATGTAGGGGTATGTATAAACGAACCTAGTATGGAGTCCCGAAACTACAATAAAAAAACAAAGTAAATTATAAACTAAAAGCTTATGGTACATGATAGTAGTTAAGAGAAAGAAAATAGAGGATCCATATATTCTATACAACTAGAATTATATGGGACAAAGATACTTCCAAATCAACTCATCTATAATCCTTGAAGGTCTCATCTCACAAGTAACTAAAGAAAAATAAAAAAACTGAAAATCCAAAAAATTATGAATTTAATATCTCGATTTATGTCGCATATTGAAGAAATCCCAGGGGTAAATGGGGAATCACAAGTCTAAAAGAAATTGATCTTCTTAGCATTTCTTCTATACATTCCTCAAAATACACTGAAGGGATCCCCCTCTTCACTAAGATACATGCACCAGCCAAGGGAGTGTTGCACCTTATTGTCTACTATATTCATGTAATTGAACTTAAAACCTATGGGAAAACCCACACCCAGAAAAAGGATAAATATTAGTCAAGGTAATATTAACCCCTACCATCATAACTACTCCAGTATGAAGAAACCCATGTCACCACTAAGAAATTTCAATGTAGTAAATGCACATCATTGAGTGATACACATAAAACATGGGAGTAAAAAACTCCATAGGTAGAGGAACCACACCATGAGTATATAGGTGAGTACCAAAATATACTAGTCATATGGGGGATCTATTCCTCTATAAAGGTTCAGTATCTATTGAAATAGTAATTTGCTCTAGTGAGGCACTTGTGCCACTTCTGAGATTCTAGGCATGGGATTAATGACCCCGTAAATAAAGGAATCAAACCCTAGTGTAGGAGGGAGAAATAAACCCTATCAGTCATTCAAGGGATATTCTCCCTAACAAAAAATTCCACTAGTGGAGTACCAACCCTGGTAATTCTCTGACCAGCATACCCAAACCGTCTCATCAGCCCTACAAATATAATTAGTAAAAGAGCCTATCTCGCCTCAAAACAAATCCTCTAATAACCAAATGGACTGCACCATTATGATTAATATATATCAATACTCAATATAGTATATTTATTTATCAAAAAAATCATTAGATGAAAAATATTCATTTCATTATTTCATAGATGGGAGGAACTAAAATATGGTACTTGAGGCTCATTAGAAGAATCAAAATTATATATCACATGACAATATTTAATATTTTTCCTCAATGTTTTGGGCCTGATTCCATAGATAGATTGTCAATTTGATATCATGTAAAGAATTTAAAATAAAAATAATATCTATAATAAAATTAATAATAATAATTTTATTGTTATAAATATTAATATAAAGTCTATAAAAAAATAAAAAAATTGGAGTAACACATATCCCACCTTCCCCCTTTTCCCTTTCATGTGGAACCCACCATTTTTTCTACCACTCTCTCCAATCACCCCCCACCCCCACCTCATTATTATTATTTTTCCCTTTCTTTATTTTTTTCACTCTCCTTGGTTCTTTCATTTCTTTATCACTTATCTCATAACATTAGATAAATTGGTTTCCAAATCCCCTCTCTTGGTATCTTTATTGACCACCATAATTAGTTAACCCCATCTCCATCACCATTGACCATCATGGGTGGTTTATCCTCCTCCATCTCCATCAGCTGCCATAAGTTGGTTAATCATGCTAATCTAATGCAATTTTCATCAGGAATGATTTGACTTGTCTTCACCAAATCCACCAATATCTCCTTCATCGCCTATTTCCCACCTTTCCACTACACAGATATGAGTCACACAAGACCCAATAATTCTCCCCATACTGCATTAATTCATGATATCACCAACATAAAACCCTTAGTTCAGAAATGAATTTGGTATTATAAATGAAAATTAAAAATGGAAAGGGGAAAAATTCATGTTTCTGAATTCATCACTAAAAGCACATGATTAAAAATCAAACAATAATTAGAGTAAAATACTACACTAATAATCAATCCATTGGAAGAGAAATAAAAGAACGAAATCAAATGTAACTCTGAAAATGAATACTTTTGAGGGAAATAATAAAAATAAAATAATGAAACATTCCTCGATGCTTATGTAGGTTCTGGGCACAGCGAAAGTGCAATAGTGGGTGTACCCAACTTTAATTTTTCCTTTAACAATGATCAATCTGAGATCCTTCACGATAATAAAACGTTGGATCTTTTGAATATAACAAGGAATTAAAGAAATAAAGGGAGTCCTAAAACAATAGAGAGGATCATCATATGTTGGTTATAGTTAATTTCGTTAAAAGTTGAGAATTAACTTGATGGAATTCTCTATCCATTGATGTTTTCAGTAAGGATCTGATGTGATCCATCATTGCGTCATAGAATCCAAGTGTAGGATTTCTCTAGCAGTGATTCACACATGCTCCACATATCTCTAGACATCGCTGAAGGGATCTCCCGGTGCTAGCATAGAATATACTTCACTTGCAATGTCCACCTTTGATCGCCCTGAGAGCCGCTTCCAAAGCGCTCTCCTTGATCTAGTAGAACAGGATCTCTATTGTGACTTGAGAGCATTATTAGTGGAAAAAGAATTCTCCCTTGGATTTAGAGATTTTTAGATCTGTTATGCATAACCAACAATAATGGATAGGCTAATGAGAATTATATAATTGGGATTTTAATTACATAAAATAATAATATGAATTAATTACCCAAAAGCATTTATTCATTTCACTCAATTCTTAGCAAGACCCCATGTCTAATAATAATAGTTTCCAATTACAATTACCTGACATGTTCATAGATAATTACACCTAATATCATTTAATTAAATAAATAATATTATTTTTCAAAAATCCCTAGAAAATTACACGATGTCTATATTAATATACATGGAATGTACTTTTGTTTTTCCATTTTCTTTATTTAATACACCACATTTATTAGACCTTGAATAATGGATATTTATTTCTCAAATAAATATCACTGCATTACTCGCTAATAAATATATTATTTCACCCACAATATATTCCCTTGAATAACTAGTGTCGAAATAAATGTGATCATACATCCTTGAATAATTATTAAATCACAATCAGAAATAATCATTATTTAACTTGTTAAATTAATATTTAACTGAGATACTTAGACACACTTAGTGTGTGACCCTCTAGGCATCTTTCTTAGAGGAATTAAGCGGAGCCTACCAAAAGTCTAAGGTTAGCATCTAGAAACACGCCAAGTCACCCATAGGGACAGAAGTTACTGCCACAATGACCTGTCATCTCCTATGAACTCTTACCGTGTAATTTAATCCCTTTTTCTCAATATCTCGAATCAAGAGAGTTGCATGATAGTACCATCAACCCATGTGATTAATTATTTTTTATTTGACTTTCCATAATTGAACTCACACATTCCTTACCATAACCATGGATTTTTTTATGCTATATCAATTTCATGAAACTTCATGATATATCTAATTCTGTTGTGGAATATAAGGGAAAAAGCCTTTCTCACATTAATGTAGTATTACTCATGACACACCCAACATATCCTACCACACTACGAATAGTGTGTCACCACAGTTTTTTTGAATACATCTAAGTGTGTGAGTTGTAATACCCATTAATAATAATCTTAAATTCTAAGGGCCAATACACATGTCTGCAGATAGGAACATCCAATGACACTATGAAATGTGGATTTCATGCTGGCGGGTCTCATTCTCATAATATAATTCTAGATATTATTAAAGGTGCACACCATGAGAAGGTTCCTCAAAGTTTTATGATTCCTCACCCCTAATAGACTGTATTATTTTTTTCCCTCAAATAACATCATCTGGCCATAGAACATATATTCAAGAATAGTGTTATGGCACTTCTAGGTTCTCATTATAGTATGGATCTGTTATGAACCTTTAATATAGCAATTATCCTTAGGACATTATCATATGAATTGTTATGTAGAAGAACAATAAAGATACGATAAGGTATTTATTAATGAATAAAGTACAATGTAGTTGGTTCTAGGTCACCAACTCCAAAAAACTCCCACTTGGACTAGAGCCAACTACTAACAACCTTTAACCCTATAACTCTCACGTCATATTCATGCTTATTCTAAGATGGTCCTTTAGTAATGGGGTCTTCCATGTTCTCTTCCATGGACACTATACTCACTGCAAGTTCAACCCTTTGAGAGAAATCCCTAAAGAGGTGATACTTTCAGAGAATGTGCTTTGTTCGTTGATGTGACCTTGTTTCTTTTGCAAGATCCACCACTGTAGTATTATCCCAATACAATGTGATAGGATCTTTACTTCTAGGAACCAAATCAAGATCCTGGAAAAAGTTCTAAATCGAGATGGCTTCCTTCGCTACATCAAAAGCCGCTATATATTTGGAATCTGCTATAGAATCAGCAACAACTAGCTTCTATGAACTCTTCCAACTCACAGATCCTCCATTGAGACAGAAAAAATATCCTGATTATGACTTCAAATCATTCTGATCTATCTAAAAACTAGCATCAGCCTACCCTCTAATGAAAATCTCCTCATCTCCTCCATACATCAAGAACATATCCTTAGTTCTTCTCAGATACTTAAGGATCTTCTTAACAACAGTCCAATGTTATTTTCTTGGATCTGTTTGATATCTACCTACCATGCTCAGTGGATAGGCAACATCAAGCATGGTACATAATCTGGCATACATGATAGATTCTATAGGATAATCATATGGTATCTTACTCATCCTATCTTTCTCATGTTGCGTATAAGGACACATTCTCTTATAAAGATATAGGACATGTGACACTAGAACCAATCTCCTCTTGGATTGTTCCATACTAAATCTCTTTAGTATCTGGTCAATTTATGTACCCTGACTTAGTCCAAGAAGCCTCTTGGATCTATCACAAATGATCTTGATCCCTAGAATGTGGTTTTCCTCGCCTAATCCCTTCATGGATAAACACATGTTCAACTAGTCCTTAACTGACTATAAGATTGGTCCATCATTTCTAATAAGTAATATATCGTCAACATATACTACTAGGATAATGACTGTATTCCCATTAAACCACTTATAAACACACTTCCCACATTCAATATTAATGAAATAAATTTCTTTTTTGGATTCATCAAATCAAATGTTCCATGATCTGGATGCTTGATTTAATCTATAAATGGATTTCTGTAACTTGCAAACCCATTTGGCTTCACCTGGTGTCACAAAACCTTCTATTAGTGTCATGTAGACATCTTCCTGAATGTTCCCATTAAGTAATTCTATTTTGACCTCCATATTCCAAATATCATATTCATGGTAAACTGCTATGGAAAGTATGATTCTTATGGATTTAAACATGGAAACTAGTGAGAAGGTTTCATCATAGTAAATTCCTTTATGTTGTTTGAATCCTTTATCCACTAGACTTTCTTTATAAGTGCTAACATGACTGAGAATAACCTTTATTCAACTTGTTAAATTAATATTTGACTAAGATACTTGGACACACTTAGTGTGTGACCCTCTAGGCCTCTTTCTCAGTGGCATAGCGCTACAATGATGTGCCATATCCTCTGAACACTTACCGTGTAATGTAATCCCTTAGTCTCTATATCTTGAATCAAGTGGGTTACATGCTAGTTCCATCAACCCATGTGCTTGATTATTCTTTCTTTGACTTTTGATAATTGAAATCGCTTATTCCTTACCATGGAAATGGATTTATTTAGGCCATATCAATTTCATAAAATGGCCTGATATATCTACTCCATAATAGAACATAAGGGACAAATCCTTTCTCTCGTTATCTATTAATGCAGTATTACTCATGAAACACCCAACATATCCCACCTCGTTGAGAACAGTGTGTCGTCACAGTTTTCGTCAATACATCTAAGTGCACGAGTTAGAATACACATTAATAATAATATTAAAGTCTAAGGAACAATACACACATCCGTAGATAAGAACATCCAATGACACTATGAAATGTAGATTTCCTGCTGGCGGGTCTCGTTCTCCTAATATCTTCCTGGATATTACCAAGGGTGAACACCATGAGAAGGTGCCTCAAAGTTTTATGAGTCCTCGCCCCTAATGGCATGTATTATTTGTGTCCCTCAAATAACATCATCTGGTCATAGAACATATATTTAATAACAGTTTTATGGCACTTCTAGTTTCTCATCAGAGTAAGGATCCACAATAACCCTTTAATATAATATATATCCTTATGAAATTATCACATGAATTGTCACGCAGAATAATAATCAATGTGAGATAAGGTATTTATTAATAAATAAAGTACAAATTGGTTGGTTCTAGGTCACCAACTCTAATAGCTGAACCATCTCTGCTTCATCCATATCAAAGAAGGGGTTACATTTTTCAATACCATAATTGTATAACTCCATCCTCCCCATAATCCAATCCTCTTCCTCTCCCTATATCTTTTGTTTTCTTACATCTTACCCTAGAGGATGGAATTAAATATAAATATATATCATGGATTATGGTTAGGTAATTAATTAATTAATTAGTTAATTAAAATTATATCTTTGATGATCCCCCTCCAATAATCACAATGAAAACTTGAGAAATAGAATTATTAGGATAAACTCACCATTACGAACACAATGTAAGTCTTTAATTTCTTATATGATGACTTTTTTCAAAGGAAAATCATAATTCTCATGGATACATATGTGTGGGATTAAAAATATGTTATAATTTAAATATTATTTTCAATTTCCTATCATGCTCTTAATTCTTGGATAGATCATTATTTCATTAAAAATACAACTTAAAATATTTCCCAATTTTAAACCCCAAATATAGAGGTCTTTGAATTACCATATAGGCCTTAAGAGTAATAATAATTTAATTATTAAACATTATAAATCCAGTAAAACTCAACATTCTCATAAATTCACTAAAACATATCCTGAGGATAAATTACACATCCCAAGATCAAAATATCCATAAAAAAAATCAAGGTTGTCTATTAAGGAAGAATTATCATTTCAACCCTAGGGAGGTCCCGGGTCTCTAAAACTCAAAAATGAGAAATTTATCATTCATTAAATACCAAGGTTACTACATTTACACCTATATTAAAATTCATAATGTTCATGGATCAATTTTGTAGTAGTTATTTCCCAATTTTATAAGGTTCATTATGGCTATAAAGAGTAAAATATGGAAAAGGTAAGAGATACAATGTATTTTTAAGGGTCAATATAATAATTCAGAACAGCCATTTTTTAATTTTCAAAAGGCTGACTCTAGATTAGAAAAAAATTACAATGTATTTAATCATAAGGGTAATATCAAGATTATATAACTTGGAAAAAATAGTAAGGAGTTCTAGAATGAAATATTCTAAAAGAACATTAAGTTGGGATGGTGTTATAATATTCATTAATTAGATTAAATATCAAAACTGATCAAAAGGATTGTGATTAAATCAAATAATTTAGATACTAATTGATGTTGGTTTTGAGGATTAAGGAACAAATATATTGTAAGGATAAGTGCCATGTGAGGGAGTTTTGTGCATGAAAACAAGAATTCCAACATAGAAAAAACTTCTATGGATTTTAAGGATAAAATAAAGCCAGAGTTTTATGATATTTTGTTGACAATAAAATCCTAATTCTTCTAATTTATTTTACTAAAATTAAATGAGATTAAAAACTAGATGAGATCGTTGGATAGTTTTAAATAAGAATATGAACTATTGTAATTCAAGGATGAATTTTCATATTCATAAAATAGAAACAACATCAACGTGATTCAATATAGTAGGAGGAACATTTTTTGGGACCATAGTAGTATTGTAGCCGTTTCTATAGCAAGTATTGTTCGGTACTATAGAAATTGTAACTATTCACCTTTGGGATTCTAGTTTCAGCCTCGAGTCCTTGAGTCCTTCGGGCCACCCATGTCCTTCAGGACAGTTAATTATTTTGGGCCACCTTAGTCCTTCGATCCACCTTAAGGCCATTGGTCCAACTCATTCAGATCTTGAATTGTAGATACAATCAGACATACCAAAGTAAATAGCTCCATATGAGGACTTAGAGTATGAGGTTTCACAAGAACAAAGCTCTCCATATTGGAAGAATGATAGGCTATGGAAATTACCATCGGTACTAGGCCTGTGCACCCCTACATAGTTATTACTAGCTGAACAAGTAATGTGAATGTGGGAAGTTGACTTCAGGATCTAGATTCTAGGGAGGGGTATTTCTAAGTAGTCATTTTTAGAATTAATTCCTCTAAGACCTTTGGGTCATGTAATCCACTATGCCTACAGGACTTTTATGGGTTCCCACTTAACCCTTTATATGAGGATTATCAAAAATAAATAAATAAAAAATAACAATTATATACATGTATTCTAATATATTATAATAAAAAGAAAATAAAAGGTGGGATAATATAGATCTGATACAACTGATACTGAAGAACATGTCTATATCAAAGGAGAGGAAGTTTATGAGATTTAGAAGGAATAAATTTTGTGCCTGAAAGAATAAGAAGAAACCTAATAATAAGAAGAATAAGAAATCCATATGATACATTCATATCATAGATTTCAACTAATAAGGGATGGCATTACAATTTTTTTCATGATCTATATATCAAATCTCTTGAAGATTATTGAAGAGGAAGAAAGTGTAGAGTATCCTATTATCTAAAAGAATTAATCGTTCTAACTTTGAGTCAAGAAAATATGGTTGAAATGCATGCATTATTATTGATTGTGTTCTCGAAGTAAAATTCCAATAAATTGCGAAGTAATTTTTCATTATTATGATTTTTTAACATCTAGATTAAGGGAGATATTTTTCAAGAGTTGTGTAGGATGATCTTTAATGAATAGAAGGCTACAAGTATAATCAAATCCCATTAAAATCATAATCCTAAAGATATTTTTGATAGGAATCTATTGAATTAGGAAGTGGATAATTCCAACCCAAATGTCTAGTATAATACTAGGAGAACTATAAGGTTTAAGGAAAATACTTTGAAAAATTATGATACATTCTTTACCCTTGTGTGCATTATATAGTGTATGATACATTCATATGCACTCGTAATCACTACAAATAATTGGTGATAATGTGTTTCTCAATATGAACCAAAAATAAAAAGTATTAGGTACCCAAATTGGGACCGAATCCTCTAAAAATACTTTTTTTCTCTTTAATTTATTTTATAAATTTTATATGATATGTGTGTAGTAAGATTATCATAAATAGATCCATGTTTACTTTAACCAATGGTAGAGGTTCAAATATAGAGAAAGGTTTCAAAAAGTAAAATATTATAGTTGAAAAATAATTTTGTAAAACATGAAACCTAGATTCCTCCCATGTGAAAGCATAAATTCATGATAACATTAATTAGTATCAGAGAAAATTAGGTTCACTTTGATTGGATCTAGTTTTAAATCCCAATTTTTTATCTAAGTGATATAAATTCAATATTTGAAGGTATTTCCGAAAATCATTGGATGGAAAATGTAGTATGCATCCTTAATAATGTATAAATGTAGGTTTTACCCTAAAATTTGAAAAAAAAAATGAAGCAAATAGAGGCTAATAAGTTGAGAAAATTTTCTAAGTAGAAAGAAAATGCACCACTACCTAACGTAAATCAATGTGGTACTTGTTCTGTTAAATATTTTGAAAATGATCCCACTGATGAAAAAAGTTCTAGTTATGATGAGTATGAGTTAGTTAAATTTAATGAATAACTCTACTCTAAAGTCAATTATTTTTTATAAAAAGTTCCTATTTATATTTTAATAGATATATTTCTATTTATCATGGAAATACATGATGAGAAATATCAATTTGGATAGTAATATAATGAAATGTATAATGCATTAATTACAAATTTACATGGAATAACACTCTAAAAAATTATTGAAGTTAAGAAAAAAATTGTGTTTCTTTTGAATAAAATATTTTATTTGGATGAAGAATAGTTGGAAAGGAGTGTTTTTAAGAAATTTTATATTTGTAAATGTTGTTGAAGAAAATTTTCATGAAACAAATGTGCTTATTAATGACAAGAATACTCAATTGGAGGTCAAATATAAAAGAGTAAAAGAGCTTAAAAATTCTATGAAATAATCTAGTGGGACACATAAAGACTAAGTTTATATAATGAAGGAAAAATTTGATGAAAGTTTGATATCACATGAAGATAAGAATAATATTCTCATTCTGAGATGTCTTCTGCTCAAGGTTTATATGATAAATATTTAAAACACCCATGTTGAATCTTTACAAAATATTGAAATAATATGTCTTGAAACACAAGTTTAGAATAATATTCTTTATTTTAAAAATACTCAATCAGGTGAAAAAGATATATTTGAAATATTTGAGAAAATATCCAACGCAAGATCATAGAAAAAGGTTACCAATAATATAGTTTATTTTGTCTGTACTAATGCGGTTTTATCTTCTGGTGTGGGTTCAAAATAAAATTCTAGAGAAATATGGATGGATAAAAATGCTAAAAAATCCACCGCTATATATTGGGTAGATGATAAAATGTGTATAAATAGAATATACCTAAGAATATCCCAAGATATTAATGTGTCTATCCAAAAATAGAAAGGTTTGGGTACTATAAAATCAGGTCATACTACTTCTAAAGACAAAATATATCATTTAGTAAACATTGTAATTGTTTTTGGATGATTGGGAATAAGTCTATTCAGTTTTGGCACAACATGTCAACATACAAAAGATACAAAAGTAGTGAAATAATTTTGATCAGATATGTAGGGAATATAAAACTAGATGAATAGGATTATAATTCACATAAGAAGATGAATCTATCCCCAAAAAAATGAGTTCCATGAAAACTTCTTTAATTATTGTAAGAGAAGTTCTCATAATTATAATGTGTGTTTGTAAAAATAAATCTATAAAAAATCATATGCTAGTGAATAAATAATACCACAATATAAAAGGAAATAAGTATGAAAAGATGATAAATATTTCTTGGGGTATAAACAAAAGAATAAAACTGAGAAAGTTATGCCCAAGAAGAAAACGTAAAAGGATGTCAAAAAAAAGTAGTAACTATTCTATTATTGTAGAATATGTCACATAATTGGAAATTTTAAATTTACCATGAACATAAATGATAATGGGATCACTTCATAATAAAATTAAGAATCAATACAAGATATAAATAAGAGGATTTCTTTAGTAGAGGTCATCCTTGAAGAAGAAAATAAAATGTTAGAAAAGAATTGAAACACGAAGACTAATGAAGATCTGTGTGGAAGGTAAAAATTATCTGGGAATACAAATAACAAGTTCTTGTAATGGTTTTTTGGACAATATTAGTTGTTGAAAATATAGGTAAAATTACTATCAACTCATTAAAATACTTTTTGCAACAAAGAAAGAGTTCACATACAAAAATAAGGAAAACTATGTCTTTAAAGAATGTTTTTACTATTTGTACAGCCAAGTTTGACTTGTCTAAAAAAATATAGCTATTAAAAAAGGTAAAATGTGAATTTATTTCTAAATTTAAAAATCATATTATAAAAAATAAGAATCTTAATAAAAGTAATAATTCCATGAAACCTAAGGAATGTTAGTTTTAGAAAGTTAAAGGAGGATATTTCATGAAGAAATATCCAAAATTTGGAGCATAAATGGAAAAAAGTTACTAGGTTGAGAATAAAATACCATCCTTGTTAATCTAAATAATATACTGATAGAGAACACATCTTAATCCCACATATCAGTTTTATTTGTTCTTAAGTGAAAATAATTAAAGATGATGAACTTAAAGGGAGAAATGAATGAAATTTGTAATCATTATACCACAAAATATTCAGACATCATATATACTATTATATATTATCTTGATGCCTCCTTGAAACACATTAATTGGAATCAAATGTTTCTTAGTAATTATATTTGATTAATACCAACTATAATGAAGAGTAAATAAGTGTATCCCTTGAGTAAGGTCTAAGAAGAAAAATATTCCAAAATTTTATTATTTCATAATGAATTTGGAATTCTAAAGAGTATATAAATACTTTTAAAGTTGAGTTATTACAATCACTTTACAATTCTTGTTTAATTATATCAAATATAATGTATTAAGTGAGATTGGTTATTATGATAAAATGTTAATTGAAGGGTGATTAATATATTATAAATTTGAATACTTTTTATGTCTTTTTTTATTTGAGTGTAGGATAAAAAAATTCTTGTGGAGTCTATTTAAACATCCCCCATAAATATAAGATATTTTTGTTGTCACATATTGTATAGATAATTAGATAAATTTGATATCTATGTTAATAATTCATGTTTTAAACATATAGTATTTCCCTTATTGACTTATATTTAATTAATTAATATGTAACTGCTAAGGAAAATTTGATGCCACTTTTCTCTTAATTTTATTAGGTTGTATCTCTCAAGAAAATAGGCTGACAAAATAGAGAAAACAATAATGTTAATAAAATGAGTAGCAATTTACTTCACTAAAACCGTAGTATTTATTATCAATTAAGGCGATATAAAAAGTGTACTAATACAGACATTTTTTATTTTCTTTTGTGATAAATTGAAATCTATTGATAAAAAATCCAAAGGGGGGATTGCAGAAACCAAAGGATTTTTTTGGTTGTATTTTTTTCAAAAAGAAGGCCAATATATTCTAGTGACTACGGTGATAGTGGAACAACTAAAAGAATCAGGATAAGATGATGTTCATATAGATTATATAAAGAAACTAAGTAACACCAATTAAAAATAAATTGTAAGGAATAAGGATATACTATTTTTATCTTGGAATACTTGGCTAGATAGATTATATGTACCAATATTTGTATCAAATGATTGTTGGGATCTCTTGTTAAGAATTAAAGACATGTTCTATGGTTATGAGAAGAACTATATATAACACCAAATGTTTATTAAGTTTGATAGAATAATGAAAATATAGTTTCTAGAGAAGATGAAAAAATTTAGATATGATTGTTGGAAGAATAGAGCTACTAAGCTGCTATAGTGAAAATCATAGTAGGTTTGAAGGCTAAGAATCCATCCATGGGTTATTAAGAATTTTAGAAGAATAAATATATGAATAATATCCACTTGGATGAATTTTTATATAATATAATATTTATTATAGAGTATTAAGGTAGTGTTGATATATATAAATACTAAAAATTGGATATTTATATGATGAAAAAGACTTTAGAATTAAATTTGAGGTGGTTTGGAATTATTCTAGTGATTTTTAAAGTTATTTAAAGTCATTGAAGATTCCTTGAATTATTAAAAGATAACTAATATATATTTAAGAAGTTTTATATAGATTTAAAGATATTATGTAATTTTATATTTGAATTATAAATTTGAAAATGTTCAAAATTTTCTAATATTTTATAAAGGTCACCAAGAACAGCGGATTATAAAAATGGAAAAGGAATTAAATTTCATAAAATTAATTTATAAATTCATGATGTTCATATAGATTAGTTTATTAGATTTTTAATAAATTTTGTATGTTTTTTAAGGGTCTTCATGTAATTATTAAGAGTAACTTTTAATCATTGAATGAGAATTTGGAAAACTCGCATACCCATACTAAAAAAATAAGATTCATCTATATATTTTTTAGAATTCATATACCATTTTAAAAAGTAAGATGAGATGGAATTTGAAAAATTCATTAAGACCCCTAATAATTATAAGAGTCATTTTACAAATCATAAGATACATTTACTCATATATAAGAATTCACAAGGGTCATGGATAGGTTTTGTAAGAATCATTTTTCAATTTCATAAGGTTTATTGTTGTTGTAAAGAGTGAATTAAATAAAAGGGAAGAAATACAAAATATTTTTAATGGTTAATATAATAATTCAAAAGTATAATTTTTTTTATTTTGTAAGGTTAACTCTAGAGTAGAAAATAATTTTGGAAAATCCTTGATCCTAAGGATCATTTCAATAATCACTGTCTTAATCAAAATAGTAAGGAGTTAAAAAATAAAATATTCTTAAGGATATTAATTTAAGATGGTGTTGTATTTTTATTTCATTTAAATTAAGCATCATAATGGTTAAAAGTTCGGTCTTAGAATGGATATACTAAGTGAATCCCATTTTAAGGATTGAGAAATATCTACAGCATGAGGAGAAGTTCCATATCATAGAGTTTTGGCCATCTGAACATGTATTCCACCATGGAATAAAATTCATGTGTGATTTCTGGATAAAATATATCCAAGATTATTCCAATATCATGTGGAGAATAAAAGCACAAGTCTCTTGGAAGATTCTTCTCAGATTAATTAAGATAAAAAAACTAGAGGAAATTGTTGACCAATTTTAAATGAAAAAATATACAACCCTAATTCAAGGAGTACTTTCCATATTCAAAATATTAAAATATTATCAACATGATTCTATACATGTATTATAATTTAGTATTAAAAGGAGAAAATTAATAGTGATATAATCAAGATCTAATATTGTTTCAAATAAAGAAAATATTTATATCAAAGGATAAGAAGTTTATGAGATTTATAAGTAACAAATCATGTGTGTAAGTGAAGTGGAAATAAAAGAAGAGGAAGAAAAAGAAGAATATTCCCTACGATACATCCATATAATAGACTATGAATAATAATGGCCAACACTATTACTATTTTTCATAATCCATGTGATAAAACACTTGAAAAATAATGGGGGGTAAGATAAATGGTTTATCCTATTATCTATAAGTTTTGATCATTCTAAGTTTAATTCATGAAAAAAATACAAGCATTAATATAGTGTTGTTAATTGTATTCTGGAAGTTGAAGTATAATTTATTAAGGAGTACGATCTCATTTTTATGATTTTTTAAAATTCAGATAAGAAATTGACATATTTTTTATGATTCCATAAGGTAGAGCATTTAATAATTTGTGGCTACAAGTATAATCCAAGCCCATTCCAATTGGGATCCTAAAGAGATTTTAGGAGGAATTTATGGACCTGTTAAGTATATAATTCCTACCCAAATTTCTAATATGATATCAGGACACCTCTAAAGTATAGGTAAAACACTTGGAAAAAGTATGAAACCTAACCACCCCTTGTTTTTGTTGTAGATTGTATGATAACTTCACATGTTGTTATAGTCACTAAAAATAATTAGTTATAATCTATTCCTTGGTGAGAATAAAACATAGTAAGTATTAGGTACCCAAATTGCGACCGAACATTGTAAAAATATTATCATTATATTTACCTTATTTACTAAATTTCATATGGTATATTTTTTCTAGGATTATCAAAATAAAATACATATTTACCTTATCAAAAAACAAAGGTTCAAATATTTAGAGTGGTTTTATAAATTAAAATATCAAAGTTAAATTTAGTAAAACAAGTCGCTCTAATTCACACCCCCCATTGGTGACTGCACTCATTCTTGGTCACTTCACTAGGGGTCATATCCTAAAAATTAATAGGAAAAATCAAGGAGATATAATAATATAGAGACTATGAATTTAGATTAAGTTATATATCTAAGATCATTTGGGTTCATTCCACTGGGGAGGGTGACCACCAGGTGGTGTTAAGGGGTTTCGTTAAAGGAAGACCATCAAGAGAGATTAAGGCAGGTGTTTAGAGAGGAGGTCCACTAGGGGAGGGGATCATAGGGGTGTCCAAGGATAGTGATTTATAGTGTAGGTTTATTTACGGGAGTTCTTAAATAAAAAAGTTTATCTAGGGTTTATTAGATGTTGAATTTTCATATGAGAAGAGAGATCAATGATTATCGATTAAAAGGTCATAATATATGATGTACATTATTAAAAACCATCATATATTTGAATTTAATGAAACTTATATGTTAATTTTATATTAAAACCATCATATATGATTCCTTACATGGAATTAAAAATATATGATGCTTTTCGATAAAAACATGTCATATAGATTAATATACGATGATTCTTTATAAAAACCATCCCATATTTTCTAAGGAATTGTTATGTAAAAAATATATGAAGGTTTGTTAGTAACTATCATAAATTTTATAATATATAAATACTAGTTAAATTAATAATATTTTTAAAAAAAAACCATCATATATACAACATCATTTTTTCATATTTCTGTAATAGTGCCTATATTTGTGCTCCGAAAAGGTAAAGAGGGTTACATTTCTCAATGTTAAAAAACTGCTCAATTTTAATGACTTAACTAAAACTTTTAAAATAATGGAATTAAGATTAAAACCTATCCAATAACATAATAAGTAAGTTAAAACCATAATAATAAAATGAAAAATGACTTTTCAAAATGGTGTCAAATATTGTGATCAAACATGAATTGATAAATTAAAGTCTCTTTCAATATCCACTGATAATTCTAATAACATATGACTCGGTGGGATCCTCTTCCTGTAAATGTTATTTTCGTCACTCCTTAAATAAAAATGATGGAATAATGAATGGAAAAGTTATTATAGAACCTCCCAAATAATGAAAACATAGTAACTTTATTAGATGAGGGATGCTAGAAAACATTAAGCACCACCTTCAGTTTCTCTCAAAGTAATGAAGAATATATTACCCCTCTTTGATATTTATTGTAAAAAATGAATTAAATATCATAAAATAAATATAAATTATAATAAAAACAATAGAGGTACAATAAGTAGCCTCGAATGGTCATTTAGTTCATTAAATAGCCTCTAAAAGTTTCTTAAATCCCAAAAAATATTGAGAGGTGCATTAATGAGCCTCTAAATTGGTTGACAGTAGAAAATGAGCTGCTTAAATAGTTTCTCTATTTATTATTTTGAATTTTACACTTATAACAGTCCTTAGAATCCCATTACTCTAATACTAATCCCAAATCATATTTTGGATTTTCCATTTTCTTATGTTTATGAATTAATAACATAAATAAATAATTATTTATATTATAATGATTCATTAATTATTTAATTATATAACTATTATTTGATAAAATATTTTAAATTTGAAAAATATAAATCCTATTAGTATTCATAATAAATATAAACATTTTTACTCATGGACTATCAAATTAGCCCAAAATCCCAACTTGCATTATCTTATGCACGACTCTAATGACCCTTTATAAATATATAAAGGATTATGAATCTCATTCATAATAAAAAACTAATAGAGTTATATAGAAAAATGTCAAAGTTATCCAAATTAAAAAGAGGTTTGGTGTGATCTAATCCACCACATGTTTATCAGAAAATTTCTTTTATACCTAACATAGAGATTAAAAAAGCGACATGGATAATTTAAATCTCTTATAGCTTGTCTATTTTTCCAAAATATCATACTGACTAAATATTATATAATTACATCACATTCAATTATCTTGTAATGGTCGAGAACTTATTTATTCAAAACTAAATTGAGGACTATTAATTCATAACTATCCATATGGGCGTATACAATGTATCTCAGTTAATTAAATCCATCTTATTTATTAATGGAATACCCAGTTACCTTATATTAATAAAAATTCCAATATGATGTTAAATAGGTTTCAAAGTATAAAACCTCACAAGTAAAAACCTATTCAAAAACCAAAATTCAAAGGATTCATATCCAATATTCACTTAAGTAATACTAATGAAACATATATGAAAATACATATGGTGTACTTTAAGTATGTCAGTTTGAATACATGTTCACCAACATATATCCTATTAGTGATTAGTTGTATATATATACAAGTGATCCTAAAAATATTGATATAAATATATCATCATAACTCAATATTATTATCATTAATTAGGGATAACTTGGTATTATATTTATTACAGTGGTTGTTATCATATGATATCTCATATTCTACATAATAAACATAAATTACTACTAATGATTTTCCATCAATATACATTACATGATACAATATATCACTAAGACAACAATATTTGAATAAATTTATGGAATAACATGAATAGTCTCCCACTTATATTAATTTCAATCATCCATGTATATAATACCAAGAGATCAGGTGTTTTTTCCTGATTTTGTTTTATAAATGCCTTGGTTTGGGAATCATCATTATTATCCAATATAAGTAATTGATGAATATTAATATCACCTCTGTCAGTTTTCTATTGAATGATATTAAATCAATAAAGAATAAGTTTGGATATTTATTGAAGCCTAGATTTTATATCTTGTGAAACTTTTTCACTATTATCATAGTATAGTTTCATTATACGCATGATTCTTGGGATAACCATTAGTTAAGTAATGAACTTCATTATCTATATAACTTCTTTAGTTTCATCTGATTTTGTGATATTTTCAATTTTTTTATAAAATCATAAAAGATTTGTTTGTTATAACTATTTTAGATTATCGTTCTAATATTTTAGAAACTAAAATTATTTAACTTAAATATAAAATCCTTTTTTAGTTAAGAAACTAACATCGATGTAACCATTTTTGATGAGCTCTTGATTTCCCATAATGACTAAGAATACATCCTTAGTTCATATTAAGTACTAAATAATATTATTCATGGATACCCAATGAATTTCAATAGGATTTTATTGGTGTAGACTCATTACACTTAATGTATAATATATATCTATATAAGTGAATAATATAATATATAAGGTTAATCCAACATCCAAATAATGTGGAATCTTACCCCTGTATTCTTATCTCTAAATTTTTTAAGGAGAATGTGAATTTGAAATAATTTTTTAATAAAATTTATTTAAAGAACCTTATTTAGAGTTTTCCATGTCACACCTTTTTAACACTTTACTAATGTATGTGTTTTTTCCAAGGACAAGAATTCATTTAGATATATCTCTATAAATATGCATACAAAATATGTATACTTCTTTACCAAGATCATTTATTGAGAAGAAATGTATAAATAAATTTTTCACTAATTGTATCTTTGGGATTTCATTCCCATTGATAAGTACATCATCCACTTACAACATCAAAAATATAACTATAATCCCACTAACCCATTTATATACACAAGGTTCATCTTCAGTTTTTGATAATGCCAAACTATTTGATAGGTTTATAAAAATTAATATTCCAACACGGTGAATATTGATTCAGAAAATAAATTAATATTTGTATCTTAAAAATATTAGGATATTTTATTATATCCTCAAAATATTACAGTAGTGTCATATATATATATATATATATCCTTAAATAAATTATCATAAAGGAATATAGTTTTGAAATTTATTTTATATATTTCATAATAATAATTTATTGGTAGGGATAAAATAATTAAAATAGATGTGATCATGGGAACTAGAGAAAAGTTTTATTCATAGATAATACCATTAATTTGTTTAAAACTATTAGATACCAATATATCATTGTTGATAGATAGTCTACCATCCATGTCAAACTTCTTATGATGACCCACCCCCACTAAAATGGTTTTACCAATTCATGTGCATCTTATGGGTTCCAAACCTGATTAGTGTACCCAAATTCCATTTTATATGACATTGATTTAAACCAATTATAAAATCCAGAACACATGATGGTCTCTCAATAAGGTGTTGGATCACCTTCTATGATTGTTACATCATCTTCATAAAAAATATATATTCATATCTATCAAGTTCTTAATGAAATCTACCAAACCTTCTTGGTTCATGTGTATACTCATTCAGTTCATTTTCTATAACACTTTTAGTTTTTGACTCGTCTATTCAATAATTAACATCATATTATTGTTCTTGAACTTTATAAAGTTTAAATTTACTCTCACTAATCCTTTTATAAATTAAGTCCCTTTCTATAAAGTGGATATGTCAAGCTATAAAAACTTTTTCTATAATAGATTATAAAAATAATAACCCAATATTTCTTTGGGATAACTAATAAATAGACATTTATCTTATTTTTTTCATGTTTTCTTGAGTAATATGTCTAAAATATTCCTCACTTACACAAATTTTCAAAACAGATAAATTGGGACTTTAATGATCATGATGAAGTACTATAATAGTTCCTAAATAATTCCACCACTAGACCTATATCATACCTCTCGATCACTATATTCTGACAAAAATGCAATGTGTTAAATGAAATTTAAGTGGGAGATGGTTCTACCCCTTAGAATAAAGTGTAAACTATATGAGATTTATTCATGTAATTGACATGAACTATTTAACTACCCTATGCACAATGTGTATATTCAATTATTTAATAGAATTTGGTAAAAAAAGATCTAGGATATATTAAGTAAAGGATATAAGCATTATTTATATACATTTAAATCCAAAAAAACATCTATAAATTAAAAAAATAGAAAAAATAACCCAAAATAGTTGTTATACATACAATATGTATCGAATATAACCTCAGGAGAAAACATTAAGACTTCACAAGTGATAACTCCATTAGAAGAAGTCGATGACATCCCTCATGTCATCATCTAGACCATCTAGAAAGATTCCAAAAACAGACAACCAGAACTCCATGCTAGGAATATGACTAGCTCTCATGGTTGGGGTATTTTCTTCACCTAGATCATGTAAAAAATACTTCTCATGCATCCAATAAGGACGCATATAAGGTGTGAGTATGACATACCTAGCAGTAAGTCACCACCACCACCCCTTAACCACGTGTAATAAGATAAATTTTAAGTAAAAAATGTAGGGCTAGAGGAATAGGAAATATGATAGAAAACATGATACATCAAAACTATTTAAAATGGATAATAAATATATGAGAGAAATCTCTATACCGAGAGTATTTAAACATGACATACTAGCTTCAATCTTAACCCAGAGTCGGATACAATCAACAAAAAAAATTCAGGGTGCAATACATATCCCATTCAAGAGAAATTGAATCATGTATATTAGAGTTGGGAAAATATTGATGTTTATCACTTTAGGATTGGGGAATTGGGTATACTAGATATGAGGAATTATTATTCTATCTACTACTATCATATTTTCTTTCTATAACAGGTGTACCTATGCACCCATACTATGTAATCATATAATACCCATTTTAATAATGCTTCTCATACTACCATTATCAATTTTAACAACATTTATTACATGTATAACAATTTAGAAATTTGATATAAGAAAATAAGAATGGTATAAAAACATGTTACAACCTGAGAATCATACCAAATTATAGAGGGAAGCATCAAGATATATACAATATATCTATTCTATTTTTTTATCAAAATGAAAAACTCATTTATATTTCATAGGAAAGAACTAAACAATGATAAAATCAATAAATTTTCAATATAGACATGAAAATGTGGTAATAATAACCTATATTATGGAAAATAGTTCACAACCTTTACAAAATATTTTATAAAATATTTTATTAATTAAATTTATTTCATTTCAAATAAGTTTACTCACCTCTAAACCATTGGTAACCAAACTCTTTGAAAGTATGAAAAAAATAAGGGCTTCACCAAAATAATATATAAAAAAGAATTATTCAAGGTCTAATTTAAAAGGTAATTCCACTGAAGGATTTATTAGACCAGTCTATAATAAAGAAAAATTAGGTATTAAGGTTTCCTACATCTTTTGAGAGAGATTATGGAAATAAAAACCATGGTGATACCTTAGTTTTACTTAAGATAAACTCTTGTGATAGCTATATTGGAATAAAAATAATGGAACCAAAATATTTTTCATTCCTTATATTAGATAAGGAAGGGATTAAATTTGATTCCATAAATAATAGAGAAGGGGAATATAATAAGGAAAACTAACATATTTTTTATTGAAGAAAAGATCATACGATAACCTAAAGTTGACTTGGACAAATATTTAAGGTAGGGTTTCTTGAGAGGATTAATAGGATATGGAGAGACTCATGGGTGTGGTTACAATCTAAGAAACATATAAGGTTTTATGCATAGTGATGATTTTTTAACATAAGTATACTTGATTAGTTATTTCTTTGATTCTTATAAAAATATAAAATGGCCAAATAAACCTTGAGGTAAACTTACCTTGTTTACCCATTCATTGGTGACTTAATTTTATAAAAACTCATATAAATACATGGTTACTAAATTTTACATAAAAGGGTTATCTTTGATGATCTAAACATGATTTTCCATCTTTAAGCCATTAAAATCCACTTTTGAAATAATTTTACCAACTCAATCGTATCTTAAATGATATTAGCTCCAATGGTATATGATTTACATTCCTCCATATTATAGTGATGTGAATGAAAAAGTATTCTATAATGATATTTAAATGGATCCATTCTAATATATAACATGTAGTTGTTGTTATAGGATAATTCCACTAAAGTTAATTGATCCTCCCATAAGCCACAGAAGACAATGTTATAGGACTAAGGCATATATTCCATAATATGAATGGTTAGCTAAGATTATCCATTTATTTGGGTAAGTAAATTTATAAATAGTGTAACTTGAGTTCCCAAAACTCACTACATGCCCTTCCAGAATCAAGACATGAACTGTGGATCCCTATCAAAGATGATTATAGTGGGTACACCATGAAACTTCATGATCACATTGACATATATCTTCATCAACTCATCAGTAGGGAAGGTTTCTTTTATAGGTAATAATTGAGTTGTCTTGATCATAAGATCTATAATCACTCACCCTATAACCCATCCTCAAGATGTAACATTCCAGGTAAATAAAGAGTATGAAATTTTCACATTTATCCATATTTGTGAATAAAATATTAATATAACTTTAAAGGGGACGCTATGCTCGATGGCGTACCCAACACGCAACAACGAGTTTCTTGGGAATCTTATGTTGCACTCTAATAATAAAATAATATTATTTTAAATGCTAGTTAACGCCTAGCTATTGTGATTGCGGGAATGAATAGAACTAACTAAAAAATGATTATATATGTTTGTCAAATTTTTTTTCTTTTTACAATAAATGTTAGATGATTAAAAATGCGATTGAATCCAATTTTAAGCGTAAACATTCTAATATTCTTTAAAAGGTCGATTAACCACCTTTTGATGGCGAACCTCTTTTAAATACACTTTTTGGAAATTTTATGTGTTATATTTGACAAAATAAAATTCTTCTTTAGAATCGGGATATCAAAATTTACTTTGTGTAAATTTTTGGTATTTTTCCGATAAAGTTCATTTTTTTAATGAATAGTGAAAAATGTTGTATTTTAATTCAAAACCACTTTTTAATATAATTTATTTATATCATTAGATTATCTTTTGAATTTTATTTAAAGTGAAATTAGAATATATTTTACCATTTAATCCAATATTGGTCGTTGGAATTAATTTCACTTTGAAATTGGACTTAAACTAGTGTGAATCTTTTGATATATATTGTTTCATAAAAACACGCTATTTATCATGACAGCGAGAATTAATTGTTAAATTAATTAATGTAACTTATACGATTTGAATTTTTTAAAATAGACATCATTTTTGAATTCAGAATATCAAATATAGCTTAGGGTGATGTTTTGGTATTATTCTGAAAAACTTCAATTTTTGATGAATAGTGAAACCACTAAGTGGTACTTAAAAAACTGATTTTTCGTTTAAATGAAACTTTACCACTTATGTGTTTTGAATTTAAAAAATACAACATACATGGTTTTCATTAGTAATTAAAATGTGGTTCAATGGTATTAAAATAATTTTTTGGTGAATAGTAACTTTTATGTTTTTAATCGCGGTTAGAGATAATTAGTGTAATTTAAGGTAAAAATAATGTTTTAATAATATGAAATGAACTTGAAACATGTCCTAACCTCATTGTATGTTTCATTTCCGACCAAGAAAATCCATGGGTCAACTTGGGGACTCCATGGAGCCACTTTAGTTGGAAAATGACATTAATACCTTTTTATTTAATGTTAAAATTCAAATGTCACAAACATGAGTTGTTTTACAAAAACAATTTTTACATGGAGTTATACAAGTCATATTTTTGACTATAAATAGTAATTGGAAAAATAAAAATATTTCCTATATCATAGTATTTTTTTTATAATTTTTAGACATTAAATAAATTAAATTATTTATGACATCATGATGATGCAACGATGACCTCATTATTTAACGATTTAAATAAAATGGAAAGATAATGTAGAATCTAAGATCTAAACATGTCCAAAACCTATTGGATGGGTGGATTTAGAACCCTTATCACCTTATCCTCGAAACACATCAATGTGGGTCCATTAAAATCCGAAACTCATTCAAAAATAAAGTAACATTTCCATACTTTCCAAGAGTGCCCCTCCCCTCCTCTTATAAAAGGCCCCCACCTCTACCTCCTTACCCACTCTTCAAAAGCCTTTGGCTCGGCCAACCCCTGCCCATTTTGTCTCTACACATCCCTCTCTAACTCTTAGGAGACTCACTTTGGGCAGAAGTCTTCCCAAGGAAGCCTTTGATCTCAAACCAAAGGGAGTTACCTGATTTAAGGTAATGTCTTCACTTGAGTCCTTTTGTTTTATTTTGCTTCTCCAACCCCCTAAACTCTTTTTATTCATTTCTTTTGTAACAACTGCAGTATCTTAAATATACTAGGATGTTGGTATAAGAATTATTGGAGCTAAACTTACACACACCTACATCTAATGGTTAAAGAACATACTGTTTCCGTGGATGGTGAATTTCTGCCTCACGAAACGATGATTGTTCAATATCCTTATAACACCTTCAAAGGTGGCCATTAAGATGTCACAATATTTATATATAATATATAATATGTTTATTTTTTCCTTAAGCTTCTGTATTTTTCATTTATGGCATACCTTTATGGCTTCCATTATGGGTATACGCGATATCTTTATTTTAGGAAGTGCGGACTACCGCCCCCTCAAAGTGATTTGATTCGTTAATACCATATGTGGTACGTATAAAGGATATATTTAATGATATTATATATGATACCATACTGGAATTAAAATAATATTATATATCATTATGTTTTAATTCCATTAAATATGAAATAGAAATGGAAGTAGCGTTCATGCGTACGTACGGCTTGCCGTCTCCATGAACGGTACATTTCATTTCTTATCTCAAAATGTTATGTACTATTATAATTAAATATATATAATGGATATATATGTAATATATTACATCTAAATGATGGATATAATTCTGGAATTATAACATATATATATCTCTCATTTTGTTTTAATTCCATTAATATGACAAAAAAATGAAAGTAGCGTTCATGTGTACGTACGGCCTACCGTCTCCATGAACGGTGCTTTTAATTTTTATCTCCAAATGCTATGGAATAGTATAAAATGAATATATACTGGATATATATGATATTTAAAATATCAATACTATTTTGTATATGATGTACCTATAACTACATGGAAAATTATTTTCCAACAATTTCAATTTTTAACTCATGTACCAAACATCGACAAAAACATCTGATATGAACTCATATTATTAAAAAATTATTATAACATTAAAATATGTGATATGAACTGAATAATAATATTTATAGGAGTTCCTTATTCTATTATCAATTGAAAAAAGTTTATTATTCAGGAATATAAAGAAACTAACAAGAAAAGTTGGACTTGAGGTAAGGGATCCTACCTCTCTCTTTCTTTTTAAGTACACTCTTTTATGTCATTCCTTTTAAGCTCATCTTTCTTATGATTGGGATGTTATTTTATATTACTCTTACTGTAATTTTTATTTTCATATGATGAGAGACCCTATTTCCTCTCATCAATCCATTTTGGAAGTTTTGAGTGGCCCCGTTAGGCTGCCGAATTTTCGTAAGAGATCTAACCTCTCTCTTTCTTTTTAAGTACTCTCATTTATGTCACTTATTTTAAGATCCTCTTTATTATTATGGGGGTTGTTATTTTATATTCCTCTTTCTGTACATTTTATTGTAATATTATGAGAGACCCTATTTGATCTCATCAATCCATTTTTGGAAGTTTTAAGTGGCGTCATTAGGCTGCCGAGTTTTCGTAAGGGATTTTTCATCTCACTTTTATTCCCGTGAGATTTATGCTACATTTTCCACCATTTCCTTTGAGTGGTATATGTACTTACCATTATTCTACTCTTTGTGTAATATACTTTCATTTATGAGTATTTACTTCAATTTTGTATTGTTCTTCTTTCATGGGGTGTATGTTTTGAAAGATACCCAAGTCGGTAAGGGAACCTTTCACCCTCCTCTTTTTTAAAAGACTTCTTTTGTAATGTCTTTTAATTCACATAATATTATGTTGGGATATGTTCTTCTATATCCTTATTGATTTAAATTTTATTTCCAAGTGATGAGATACCCTTTTTATCTCTCATCAACTCATCTTTTGAATTTTGTAGTGACGTCGTTAGGCTGTCAAATTTTTGAAAGGGAACTTCTTAACCCAATTTTGATTATTTGGGATAAGCTTGCAATCCTTGAATATGTCGTTCTATGAATATGTGTGAATAAACTCTGATTATTTTACACTTAATATCCACTTATATTTGGTGTATTAGTTTTTCACACATAATTATGTAATTGATTTATCCTTAATCCAAAGATACTATCTTTGTAAGGGACTTCATATCAATCTCCATTAATTGAGGCATATTTTGTTTTATACACAAACTTATTTTATAAGTTGTATAAACCGCTTTGAATTTTATGTTTATCCAAAAGGAATCGTTTTTATACGAAGTGTTTTACTAAATGACAAAAGGTAATTTTTTTGTCGTACGTATGCGACGACAATGAATTCTCCGCCGCCATGACCATTTTTTGAGTTCCGGCTACCTCTACAAGCCATACCTTCTTTTTAAAAGAAAAATAAATACCATGTTTTACTATTATTTTATTTTGGTATTGAAAATGGTTTTCATAATGTTTTTATATCAATGTTTTGTATTGGTATCTTGTGATTGAAAGGTGGAAATGTTATGTTTCCTTTATGCATGTTTTATGTGAAACAATTATGTTGTGGTTCTTGGGCATTATTATGAAGACGGGTGGTTCCGTGATAAACTAAGGGCGGGTGAGCCCGATATAGCTCTCCAATGCATTGGGTAACGCGAAGGAGTGAAACGTTAAGGTTTCTCTGAAGAGATTTAGGGAATATATTGTGGTGGGTATTCCAAACGTAACCAAGAGGGGTACTCCCTACGTAAGAATGTTATGAATGCCTCAAGTTTCCTTTTATGTCTTATGATTTCAATGATTTATTCATGATTTGATGAGGTATGTTAAAGTGCATGGGTTTTATGGGTAAATTATGATTTCATTCTTATGTATATATGAACTCATGTTTCCTTTCCATATTTTTATAACCCTTATTGAGCTTTTTATGCTCATCCCAAGTTTTTTTGAAATTTTTTTCACAGGTCAAGGGAAATGTACATGATATGATGATAGTGTCAAGGAAGTGTCAAGAAAAATCCATGTTTTATTTTAAATATGTTTCCGTTGATGGGAAAAAATGAATACTATATTTATGTAACTACTTTGTTTAAATGTGGAATATAATGCAAGTTTTATGATCTAATTCTCTAAAACTCTAAACCTGAAAAGATCCTCAATGTGAAATTTTGTAATAACTCGAGATTAAGTAAGGTTTAAGGCTGGGGCCTTATAGTTGGAATCAGAGGTCGGTTTAGATAACTTTAGAGTTTAGGGTATTCTTTAAGCATAAGTGACATTACCATAATGGTTAGGATTTCAGAAAGAGTCATAGTTTTTAGATAAAGTGAATGAGTAAGTATATCTTCCTCATTAGTACATGATGGTTTTGTTGATATACTCAAACTGATATTTCTGTTTTTAGTGAATGGATGGATCTAGCAGGAACCAAAGTGACAATAGGTTTGAAGGAAACTGTGGTGGTTCTCTGATTAAGAGACTGGATGAAATGGGGGATTCAATGAGGAAACTCATGGTCGTTCTAAACCAACTATCAAGGAGTAATGATAAACCACTTGAACCTTGGTATGTTCTGTAAGCATCATGTACGAGATGACCAATCGATGTGGAAGTTCATGTAATAATTATAAAGGTAACCATTTGGTTTTATATGATCCTTACTTTTGAGGTAATTATGGGTTACTATATGTTATGATGAAAGTGAAAGGCATGAGATAAAATTGAGGTTAAATTATGTTATGGTTATTTTTGATGATTTTATCTCTTTTTGGGGAATGATTTGAGAATTATATAGTTTGGAAAAAGGACAACACGCAGACCGTGTGACAACCCATCGTGTCGGACAAAGCTGCGGGAATCGAACCCACAACCAAAGTGCAACTGGTATTTATCGCCTACCACTGGACTACGTGAAGTCCCTCATTAGTATGACTTATTCTTTTTAGTTGGGTGACTTTATGAATTAAGAGTACGTTGATTTTGGGTTATTTATGAAAATGATTAACCTATCATGGAGGATATGTGATTAGGTTAATTACTTTTTAATACGAGACTTTAGGAGAAACTAATGTTGTTTGGAGATAAATGTTGCAATTTAACTTGGAAGACTATGTGACTAAATCCTTCAAATATTTGGGTATCAATATTAGTTTGGTTTACTTTGAATAATTTTATGGACAAATTGTTTATCGAATGGTCCTCGTTGAACTCTGGGTTTTGTTGGACAAATTTTGGAGATTAAGAATAGATTTTCTTTTTATAAAGGGTTATCCTTTTCTAGATTATCTGATCTTGTACTAACCTTTTTGGTTTTGGTTTTGGTTAGAGTCTAAAGACATGGGAAGTATATAGTTCTCTTTTTTAGATTAGGTTATTCTCTAGAAATTGATTATAGTACTCTTAATGTGAACAAGTCTTCCTAAATACTCGTCTTTTGGAGAAAATATGAGTTTGATTAAGGAATCTAGTAAAAGTTGAAAGTATACATGACAAGTAATTATGTTTCATTATGATTTAGTTAAGCTCAAAAATAAATTCCTCAATGAAAAGTAACATAAAACAAAAGTTTTTTTTGTTAAATTTTCCTACTAGGGAATCGAATACTGTTTAACCCATCACAAGTTTGTGATTTTCTTATGGTTTACTTTCTCCTAGACATGTTTACTATCACTCTCCATCAGAACATGATCCTTTGTTTTTTCCTCCATGTCCATATTTTTATACTTGGAATCCTAGTATGGGTTAACTCGGGTGACCTTTGTACTTATCTTTCTTTATTTTAAAGTGATTGTTTTACTGACTCTTGTTCCGATGTGGGATTTTCAATGAAGTTTCCAAGCCCAATTTTAAAATTGCGAGGACGCAATTCCCAAAAGGGGGGAAGGATGTAACACCCCAGGTAAATAAAGAGTATGAAATTTTTACATTTATCCATATTTGTGAATAAAATATTAATATAACTTTAAAGGGGACTCTATGCTTGATGGCGTACCCAACATGCAACAACGAGTTTCTTGGGAATCTTACGTTGCACTCTAATAATAAAATAATATTATTTTAAATGGTAGTTAACGCCTAGCTGTTGTGATGGCGGGGATGAATAGAACTAACTAAAAAATTATTATATATGTTTGTTAAATATTTTTACTTTTTACAATAAATGTTAGAGGATTAAAAATGCGAATGAATCCAATTTTAAGCATAAACATTCTAATATTCTTTAAAAGGTCGATTAACCACCTTTTGATGGCGAACCTCTTTTAAATCCAATTTTTGAAAATTTTATGTGTTATATTTGACAAAATAAAATTCTTCTTTAAAATCGGGACATCAAAATTTACTTTGTGTAAATTTTAGGTATTTTTCTGATAAAGTTCATTTTTTTAATGAATAGTGAAAATGTTGTATTTTAATTCAAAACCAATTTTTAATCTAATATATTTATATGATTATATTATCTTTTGAATTGGTTTTATAGTGAAATTAAAATATATTTTTACCATTTAATCCAATAGTGGTCATTGTAATTAATATCACTTTGAAATTGGACTTAAACTAGTGTCAATCTTTTGATATATATTGTTTCATAAAAACACGCTATTTGTCATGACAGCGGGAATTAATTATTAAATTAATAAATTTAACTTATAATATTTGAATTTTGTAAAATATACATCATTTTTGAATTCGGAATATCAAATATATCTTAGGGTGAAGTTTTGGTATTATTCTGAAAAACTTAAATTTTTGATGAATAGTGAAACCACTAAGTGGTACTTAAAAAACTGATTTTTCGTTTAAATTAAACTTTACCACTTCTGTGTTTTGAATTTCAAAAATCCAACATACATGGTTTTTATTAAGAAGTAAAATGTGGTTCAATGGGATTAAAATAATTTTTTGGTGAATAGTAACTTTTATGTTTTTAATCGCGATTAGAGATAATTAGTGTAATTTAAGGCAAAAATAATGTTTTAATAATATGAAATGAACTTGACACATGTCCTACCCTCATTTTATGTGTCATGTCCGACCAAGATAATCCATGGGTCAACTTGGGGACCCCATGGAGCCACTTTAGTTGGAAAATGACATTAATACCTTTTTATTTAATGATAAAATTAAAATGTCACAAACATGAGTTGTTTTACTAAAACAATTTTTACATGGAGTTATAAAAGTCATATTTTTGGCTATAAATAGTCATTGGAAATATAAAAATATTTAATACATCATAGTATTTTTTGTTATAATTTTTAGACATTAAATAAATTAAATTATTTATGACATCATGATGATGCAACGATGACCTCATTATTTAACGATTTAAATAAAATGGAAAGATAATGTAAAATATAAGACCTAAACATGTCCAAAACCTAATGTATGGGTGGATTTAGAACCCTTATCACCTTATCCTAGAAACACAACAATGTGGGACCATTAAAATCCGAAACTCATTCTAAAATAAAGTAACATTTCCTTACTTTCCAAGAGTGCCCCTCTCCTCCTCTTATAAAAGGCCCCCACCTCTACCTCCTTACCCACACTTACAAAGCCTTTGGATCATCCAACCCATGCCCATTTTGTCTCTCCACATCCCTCTATAACTCTTAGAATCCTCACTTTCGGCAGAAGCCTTCCCAAGGAAGCCTTTGATCTCAAACCAAAGAGAGTTACCCGATTTTAAGGTAATGTCTTCACTTGAGTCATTTTGTTTTATTTTGCTTCTCCAACCCCCTAAACTAATTTTATTCATTTCATTTGTAACAAATCCAGTATCTTCAATATACTAGTATGTTGTTATAGTAATAATTAGAGCTAAACTTACACACACCTACATCTAATGGTTAAAGAACATACTATTTCTGTGGATGACGAATTTCTGCCTCACGAAACGATGATTGTTCAATATCCTTCCAACACCTTCAAAGGTGGCCATTAAGATGTCACTATATTTATATATGATATATAATATGTTTATTTTTTCCTTAAGCTTCTGTATTTTTCATTTATGGCATACCTTTATGGCTTCCATTATGGGTATACACGATATCTTTATTTTAGGAAGTGCGGACTACCGCCCCTCAAAGTGATTTGATTCGTTAATACCATATGTGGTACGTATAAAGGATATATTTAATTATATTATATATGATAACATAGTAGAATTAAAATACTATTATATATCATTATGTTTTAATTCCATTAAATATGAAATAGAAATGGAAGTAGCGTTCATGCATACGTACGACTTACTGTCTCCATGAACGATACATTTCATTTCTTATCTAAAAATCTTATGTACTATTATAAGTACATATATATAATGGATATGTATGTAATATATTACATCTAAATGATGGATATCATTCTGGAATTATAACATATATATATCTCTCATTTTTTTTAATTCCATTAATATGACAAAAAAATGAAAGTAGCGTTCATGCGTACGTACGGCCTACCGTCTCCATGAACGATGCTTTTAATTTTTATCTCCAAATTCTATGGAATAGTATAAAATGAATATATACTAGATATATATGATATTTAAAACATCAATACTATTCTGGATATGATGTACCTATAACTACATGGAAAATTATTTTCCAACAAGTTCAATTTTTAACTCATGTACCAAACATCGACAAAAACGTCTGATATGAACTCATATTATTAACCAATTATTATAACATTAAAATATGTGATATGAACTGAATAATAATCTTTATAGGAGGTCCTTAAGAAATTATAAATTGACCAAAGTTTATTATTCAGGAATATAAAGAAACGAACAAGACAAGTTGGACTTGAGGTAAGGGATCCTACCTCTCTCTTTCTTTTTAAGTACACTCTTTTATGTCATTCCTTTTAAGCTCATATTTCTTATGATTGGGATGTTATTTTATATTAATCTTACTGTAATTTTTATGTTCATATGATGAGAGACCCTATTTCCTCTCATCAATCCATTTTGGAAGTTTTGAGTGGCGCCATTAGGCTGCCGAATTTTCGTAAGAGATCTAACCTCTCTCTTTCTTTTTAAGTACTCTCCTTTATGTCAATTATTTTAAGTTCCTATTTGTTATTATGGGGGATGTTCTCTTATATTCCTATTTATGTACATTTTATTATAATATTATGAGAGACCCTATTTGATCTCATCAATCCATTTTTGGAAGTTTTAAGTGGCGCCGTTAGGCTGCTGAGTTTTCGTAAGGGATTTTTCATCTCACTTTTATTCCCGTGAGATTTATGCTACATTTGCCACCATTTCCTTTAAGTGGTATATGTACTGAACATTATTCTACTCTTTGTGTAATATACTTTCATTTATGAGTATTTACTTCAATGTTGTATTTTCCTTATTTCATGGGGTGTATGTTTTGAAAGATACCCAAGTCAGTAAGGGAACCTTTCACGCTCCTCTTTTTTAAAAGACTTATTTTGTAATGTCTTTTAATTCACATAATATTATGTTGGGATATGTTCTTCTATATCCTTATTGATTTAAATTTTATGTCCAAGTGATGAGATACCCTTTTTATCTCTCATAAACTCATCTTCTGAATTTTGTTGTGATGTCGTTAGGCTGTCAAATTTTTGAAAGGGAACTTCTTAACCCAATTTTGATTCTTTGGGATAAGCTTGTAATCCTTGAATATGTCATTCTATGAATATGTGTGAATAACCTCTGATTGTTTTACACTTAATATCCACTTATATTTGGTGTATTAGTTTTTCACACATAATTATGTAATTGATTTATCCTTAATCCAAGGATATCGTCTTTGTAAGGGACTTCGTCTCAATATCCATTCATTGAGGCATATTTTGTTTTATACACAACCTTCTTTTATACGGTGTATAAACCCCTTTGACGTTTACGTTTATCCAAAAGGAATCTTTTACGAAGCGTTTTCCTAAAAAAACAAAAGGGAACGTTTTTTGTCGTACCTATGCGGCGACAACGACTTCTCCGCCGCCGTGACCATTATTTGAGTTTCTGCTTCCTCTACAAGCCATACCTTTTTTTAAAAGAAAAATAAATACCATGTTTTACTTTTCTTTTATTTTGGTATTGAAAATGGTTTTCATAATGTTTTTATATCAATGTTTTGTATTGATATCTTGTGATTGAAAGGTGGAAATGTTATGTTTCCTTTGTGCATGTTTTATGTGACACGATTATGTTGTGGTTCTTGGCCATTATTATGAAGACGGGTGGTTCCGTGATAAACTAAGGGCGGGTGATCCCGATATAGCTCTCCAATGCATTGGGTAACGCGAAGGAGTGAAACGTTAAGGTTTCTCTGAAGAGATTTAGGGAATATACTGTGGTTGGTATTCCAAACGTAACCAAGAGGGTTACTCCCTACGTAAGAATGTTATGAATGCCTCAAGTTACCTTTTATGTCTTCTGATTTATATGATTTATTCATGATTTTATGGGGTATGTTAAAGTGCATGTGTTTTATGGGTAAAGTATGATTTCATTATTATGTATATATGAACTCATGTTTCCTTTCCATATTTTTATAACCCTTACTGATCTTTTTATGCTCATCCCAAGTTTTTTTGAAATGTTTTTCACAGGTCAAGGGAAGGTTACATGATATGATGATAGTGTCAAGGAAGTGTCAAGAAAAATCCATGTTTTATTTTAAATATGTTTCTGTTGATGGGAAAAATGAATACTATATTTATGTAACCACTTTGTTTAAATGTGGAATGTAATGAAAGTTTTATAATCTAATTCTCTAAAACTCTATACCTGAAAAGATCCTCAATGTGCAATTTTGTAATAACTCAATATTAAGTAAGGTTTAAAGTCTGGGCCTTATACTAGAAGATCTAGGTAAACAAATCAAAAAGACTGTAGTGATTTCATCCCATTTCCAAAATAGTAGTGGAAGTTTCTAAAGAATGCATACTAGTCTTTGGTGACCTATTTTCATTTGTTGACATATAAATCATCTAAAAATAATATTAAAATGTCATTTTTAAAACATATATAATATAATTGGTGATGAATATCATGATATATCATCATGATTCATGGATGTATAACCCATATAGAAGCATGATATTCCTTCATTAATTCCTCTCCCATAATAATTGGGCATATAATACTTCAATATACATATAAGAATAAAGAAGGACCTTGGAAACAACCATAAAGGATCTCACCACCATTGAGTTTCTATTGAATAATAATACAATCAGAATTAGATATCTAAGAGTCCTTAATACGATACACAATAGAATATATAAGGATTATTTGGCACAGACACATCCTTATATGATTCTTGATCACTTATAAATGGATTATATCTATGAGGGACACCAATCACCACTAATATATTTTCACATATAGTTTTTTATGGTGAACCTTCATACTAAGAGTTTTGAAAGCTAAATTTTCTTTCCCATGACTATATTGGATATAAAAGTCAAATGATTGAAGATATTCAGCCATTAAATAATGCCTTATATTTAGATAATTTTTTATAAAATATTTATTTAAAGATTTATTGGTCCACTTACACCATGAAATATTCACCAAAAAGATAATTCATATATAACTTTAATACATGAACCACTATGACTAGTTCTAGATAATTAGTAGAGTCATTCCTTTCATGAGGAAAAACATATCTAAAACCATATGCCACTACCTCATGGTCTTGAATGAGAATACAACCAAGGCCAATAGGTGATGCATAATAATAAACCTGGAATAATTCATGCGGTTGTAGTAAAATAAATACCTGTATAGTATTCAACCATTTCTTCAACTCTTGGAAAGCCACATGACATTGATCAACCCATATAAACTTAACATATTTCTTTATCAAAGGTATCCTTATAGAAAATTATCTTTGATAATTCCTAAATAAAATAGTGAAAATATTATATTTCTTATAAAAAATACTTAGTTAGAGTAAATTTGAATGAAATTTATATAACACCTTAAAATTTTAGTTTAAAATATTAATAATCTTTATAACTTTCTTAACATGCAACATTGATCCTTAAGCAAACTATGACATACTACAAAAGTATTATTATTTAAATGCGGTCATTATAACATAACTGCTAAATTAGTGGTATGATTAGGAATAAATAAAATATAAAAAATATGTAAAAAAGTTTTATAAAATTTAAATTTATTTATTAATTCATAATAAATAATTACTAAATTTTCACTAGAAATTTTATTCTACTAAAATATGTTTTCTTCAAAAATGATTTATATTGACATTTATGTATGAAAAATATCATTTATTTTTACAAATATTTTAGAAATTTTATTATAGTAAATGAATATAGTTTTTTCATCATTTAAATATTATATTAGGGTTAATATTTTGTTTTTTCTCAAACAGTTTTATGTGAATAGTGAAAAATATCAATTTTTTAAAATTGTCATTTCTTTTCATTAAATAAAGTATTTTAAAAGTCCCAATATGTTTGGAATTAGATATTAATTTAAAATAAGTCTCATTTAATTATAAATATTATAAATAATTATAAAGTAATCATCATTATACTTTATTTTTTGAATAAGTTAATTTTTGGGCTTAAAAATAAATTTTTCTAAAAACAATTTTTCATTGCTTTTTATGAATTTATTTTAAAATTGATTTTTTCCACTTACAGAAATTTAGTATTAAAAATTTATTAAACATTTTGAATAAATAGTTTTATTTTTGGTAAATAATTCCATTTTTTTATCACTATAAATAGTAACCATAGTAAATATTTGTCACCTTAGCAAGGGTAAAGCGGGTAAAAAGTATTATAGAAGGGGTTAAACAAAAATATAAGGTTTACAATGACATAAAAACCTATATAAATTTTATTATATGATTATATTTATACCTTATCCTCTTTTTCTTTAAATCAATGTCCATTTTTAATCATTTTAATTGATAAATACATTAAATGTATTTAAATATTTTAAGTAACTCTAAGTGTGTCCTCACCTCACTTATAAAAGGGAACCTCCTATCCTCATTTATTCAAATTTTTTTAGACTTATATCTCTATGAATACCTTCAATAATACCTTTCAAGATTTATTCCATTCATTATTGATCTCTTGGTCTTAACCTAAGACCATCCAAATAAGCCTAAAGGTGTAATCCAAATGAGGTATCTCAAAGAAGTATTAATCATCCTACCCAAGTATTTCAAAGTTTATTTCTTATTATAAGTCATATAAATATATTATATCCATAATAAAATAATTAATAAATTATAATCAATATAATTATATCTTATTATGATTATGGTACAACCATCCTCAATCTCCTTTCCATCAAATTGGGAATTGAATGTATCATTCTTACTTATGTGTGGACTACCCCCTCTAAGTAGTGATGGGATTAATTTTTCATCACCACCTATCATGGATTGTTATAATGATATATTTAATAAATATATATGATATTTATGATTTAATAATGATTCTATAATTTAAAATTATTATCTAATTTGTTTCTTTTTTCTCAATAGATGTAAGTAATGTTCATATGTACACCGTCTTCATGAGCAGGATATTTCATTTTGAGTATCATCATTTTATAGATGGTAATAAAATTATATATAATGAATATATATGATAATAATTACATGGATAATTTTATCTAAATCTTATATTAATATTACTCCTTGGCATGTTCTTACTCATTCAGTCTTTATAGCACCCTTTTGTTTAGGTCAGTTTTACCACCACTATGAGTGATGTTATAATGTTTATCACATGAAAAATTGTGGAATTGTTAATAATGGTAATATTATGTATTAATATGATATAAATTAAATGATTATAATTATGGAGATTATAGAACCATGATCAAACTGCAAGTACTTGGAACTGCCGAACTGAAACTTGAATGAAAAATGAAATAGTTATCACTCAGAACAATGTTTATAATAAATAATTGTTAATAAATTGGTGATAAAATGTTATAAGTAAACAATATTTGGTATTATAAGAATTAATATGGTCTAAAATATATGTATACTAAATTAAATTTATTAAACATGATTTTAAAGGAACTTAAGAGACAAATCAAACATGAGGTAAAGGATTTATCATCTCACTTTCATTTATATGATACATATGAAATATTCACTACTTATTTCCATTATGTGGGGTATATAAAGAACATTAATTTTTTTAATTATTATTATAATTAAAATTATGGGTATTTAAAAATCCATCTATGTTCCTATATTTTATGATATTTTGATACGTACATTTTCAAAAACTGTAAGAGTTCCTCATACCAATATTGTTTCGTTGAGATATGTTTCATGTTATGAACCAATTTTTATTTATTTAATGTATATTATTTCCCTCTAATATTTTATATCATTAATATATTAATATTAATGATATTTAAGGTTTTATTTGTTGTTTTGTATTTTAAGCGCATTATCATTTAAAATTTACAAAAGTTATAAGGGTTTATTTCAAAATTTTATCCTTAATCAGGATTTTTTATATTTTAGTTTCCATTTGATGAATTATATAATATCTTTATATTAAATACCATATGTTTTCTTATAATCTATATATTTATATAAATTAAAATTTTTCATTTACTTTTCCTCTCTTTATGTATTTATAAATCTGAAATAATGTTTTAAAAAAAACTGAATTTTTCTATTTAGTAAAGAATATTTTTATTCTTTGTCTATATTTTCTTTAAAAAATCAATCATGTTTTTATTACTCACCAATTATTTATTAAATTAATTTTTACACATGTTTTATTTTCTATAAAAAGGATTCAAAGTAACCTTTATGTCATTACCTAAACATGTTTCTTTTTACCAAAGGTGTGAATGGAATATTTATTTTAACATTTACCACATGAATAAATTTTTCCATAATCATGAATATTAATTTTCTTGAAGCTTCATTTAAAATTTTTCATGGTTCATTTTAAAGGAAATGTTTTTCTTATTATTTTATAAATTTTTATATTTTAAATAAGTGATTTTAAAAAAATGTATTTTCACTTGTGTCAATATAATTTTATGAATATTATACTTTAATAGATTTATAATATAATAATACCATCCACAAAATTACTTTTTATTTCATATGATCATGTTTCATTAGTAATTTACAAAGGAATATATTAAAATTTTCTATACTAGTTTTTCAAAATGAAAATTTATATTGATTATGTATTGAATATTTATTAATTTAATTAATATGATGAATGAATGGTTATTATTAAGTGATTTGTGAGTCCCATTATAAACCCTTTATGCATCAGTCGGTCTCATAAGGCAAACTAGTTTGGTTATTTTGTGCACGCCATACCAATTTATGAAAGATGTCTTAGCACAAGGCCTTGGTGATAATATTATGATGTTTATCATTATACATTCTCTCATTATGAAACTATATATTGTTATATGTGTGAATATTTATGTTATTATGTCATCCATGGATATATTCCACTTTTATTATATTATTTATACAAAATATTTGATTAATATTTATCTTTTACATATTATTCAACATTTATTTTATTCTATAATAGCTTTTGTTGTAATTTTTCCCTTACTAAGCATCTAAGCTCACCCTTTGTTATTTTTTCCTTTCCTTAGAATACAAATTAGGGATCTATGAATGATTTCGGGGGTATACTAGAAGGAATAATAAATTTATCATAAGAATTTATGTTTTATTTCATGATTTAAAATGTAATTTGAGAAATATTTATATATCTAGTATCCCAAGACTATTAAACTATAAAATCCTTCAAGATGAGATCATTTGTATCTTATATCAATTTAGTAAAATAACCACTAACTCTAGGTTACTAAATTATGTGTTTTATTTTTGGTATAAGATTATGTTTATAATATCCTTAAGAACTAAATTTAAGAAAACATATATTAGTGAACATAACCCTATGATAGATTCTAGAAATAAGTCTAAGTGTAGGGTAATAACATGGAACACTAGTAGAGTATATATTTTTTTGGTTTTCCTAGAAAATATATATTTTTCAGGATACTGGAAACTGGATATGGTTGTGGAATGGATTCACCTTGGGGTAACAACTCAAAAAGGGCCGGATTAGGTATTAACTACATCATCACCAGGGCACAATGAGTGGTCCTAAGGCTTCACACCTTGTTAGACACTCCCAAAGAATATTCTTGGGTTAATTCAAATTTTATTTATAAACCATTATGATGAATGAGAGGATAAAACCTATAGAAACCTATGATATTACATAATGATATGGGATAATCCTAAAGTGTCATGGGATGATAATTCTAAGGTTAATCATAAGTTTAAAGGCACAGATACCCCTTTTGAGGTTTTATATGGTCAATGTTTATGATGATTAAGGATATTTTGGGCGACGTTTAAGGGAATACTACCCTTTAATTTAGTATGTTTTATTTTGAATGGGTTATTTGAGTAAAGTCATTTTATATTTTGTGTACATAAGTTGAAAGCTATTAGTAACCTTTAGTTTTGATATGATCTTTGATTTTAGAATGGTTAATTGGAATGAAAGGGTTATTAAATTCTTGGAACATATGTTTTATTATATAGAAAATCATGGGATAGAAAATTGATCAGGTAACTAATTTATTAATATCATTTTTGAAGAAGTTTACTATATTTGGAAAATTATATGATTAAGGTAAATGGAAATATTTTTCAATAAGATCCGAGTTCATTTTAGGAATAAAGTGTGAATTATATTTTGGAAGCTATATGATTTAATTATGTATTTATGGTGATTTGGGATTTTTATGGTAATGATTAGCATATTTTGGAGATTATATGATTAGGTTATATACATTTTCAGTGTGTATGAGTGATTAATGTTGTTTTGAGATTAATTTAAAGTTAATCTTAGAATAATATGTTATAAAATAATTCAAATAATTATGTTTCATTTTTATTAGGCATATTTTGAATAATTTTAAGGTAAATTATTTATGGAATGATTATGTTGAAATTAAGTTTTATTATTGAGGATTTGGAGATTAATGTAGTATTAATACATATGAAGGTTTATTCATATTGGAAATTATATCAACTTGTGATAACCAATTTGCTTTTTTCTAGAGATGGGACAAATAACTTGATATCCGTTGATTGATATTATAATTCACTGAATGTTAATTTTAGTGATACATGTTTGAAAAATTCAACTTAAATATTCATTTATTGGAGTAAGAGATAATATAGAAGTGTAAATGGATCAAATCACAACCAAATTATGGAATTGTTCTTATTAAATGTAAAGAAATCAATTAAATATATTCTCTCATGTGCTCTATCTTGATAGTAAAATAAAACCACAACTCTAAGAAAAGGTTCTGTAAATGAAAATTTTATCATTTTACCTTCATTTAAGATGAATTTGTGTTCTTCTTTATCCTTTGATAATTTATCATTTTGAGGGCATTAACTTTCTCATTATATTGTTCTATATCACTCTCTATTATTCCTAGGATGTTATTTTTCTCCTCCATGTCAACATTTTCACTTCCCATTAATTTTCTAATTATCTATAAACTTTATTATATGTTATTTTAGGCAACCTTTATGTTTTCCACTTCCCCTTTTCAATGGAAATTTTATTTCTCATTTTTATGATGTGGGTTTTCAAAAAAAATATTTTTAAAAATTGAACCCTTGATAACTAAGATAAATAAATTGTGAGGGCACCATTTATTTAAGGGGTAGAATATAACACCCTAAATATTTTGTTTAAAAGAATAATAATCTCAATATCTTGGCTAAAACGCAACACTGAGCTTTAAGAGAACTGTGACATACTATAAAAATATTATTTTATAAATGTGTTATTATAACATAACCATTAAATTAAATGTTTTAATAGAAATAATCACATTATAAAAAATATTTATAATGGATTTATACAATGAAAATTTATTTATTAATTCATAATAAATAAGTACTCAATTCTTCATAGTCTTTTATACTTCAAAAATATTTTTTATTCAAAAAAATAATTTCCTTTTATATTAAGAGATTATAATTGATTTCTAAAATTTTTGATAAATTATATTTTATTAAATTAATGTCAGTTTTTAAATCATAATTTCAATATTATATTAGGGTGATTGTTTGAGATTTTTTGAAAAAGGTTTATTGTAAAGTGATAACTACAAAATACCGTTTTTTGTAAAACTACCATTTATTTTCATTAAATTGTGTAATTTAAAAAAATTATATTTTAATTTGATATTAATTAAAAATAATTCTACTTTAAATATAAATAATCTAATTAATTGCATAGGAATCATCATTATACCTGATTTTGTTATAATATAATTTTAACGATTAAAAATACTTTTTCGAAAAACTTTTTTTCATTGTGTTTTATGTATTTATATTAAAATATATTTCTTCCACTTTTATAAATTTGAAATTGAAAATTTTAATCCATATTTTTATTCATTTGGTTCATATTTGGAAAATATTTCCCTTCTATTTTTAGTCAGTATAAATATTTATTATGGTAAAGATTTGTTACCTCACTAAGAATAAAAGTGGTAAAACTATGTTAAAACTATGAGGTACGACTTTAAAATCTCCCTAAAATATACCTTTATCCTATTTGATGAGTTTTTTTACAAAAAATACATCCTATATTCTAAAATATTTCAATTTCATTCCACTTTACTTTGATTATAACATGTATATTATTTTAATAAAAGGATAAATTAAAAAATTTACTCTTCTGATTTTAATTTATATTATATATTTTAATAGGGAAAGAAAGATGTTATTAATTAATATAAAAGTTTATTTTAAAAATAAATTATCTTTTGATATTTTATTTTTAATTTTTGGAGATGGTACAATTACCTTAAACTCTTGGTAAACTCTGACATAGTTCTTGTCCAAACAGTAGAAAAAAATCTAGTCAATAATTTTAAAAACATTAAAATAAATATGTTTTTTATTAATTTTGGTTTTCCAAGAATTTTATGGTTAATAATAATTTATAATTCATGGGAGAATATTTTATATTATAAATCCATTGTTATCTTTATGACTTTAAAGTTAAATTAAATTAATAGTACTAAAAATTACATTAATAATATTTTAGGTTAAATAATATTTTATTAAATATTTTTAAAACAACATGAATGGGGACATCTATAATGGAAAATAGTCTAAAATTCAATCCATAGTCCATTTAAGAGTCAATTTTCATCTTATAAGTAAATTTATCACCCTTAAAGGCTAACAAATATGTTACCATGATTAAGGTTAAAAAGGGTTAACAAATGTTTTAATGGAAAGGATAAGGTTTAAAATGACATATAAACTAGTATAAAATTTATTTTATGATATTATTTTAACCTTATACTATTTTTATTCGAATCTATGACCATATGGAGTCATTTTACTTTATAAATACATTAATTATATTTAAATATTTTAAATAATCTGAAGTGTGTCCACTCCTCACTTATAAAAGGGTGTATCATATCCCCCATTATTTGGAAGGTTTGAATATTCTATATCATCCAATCTCAAACCTAATACCTTTATGTCCTACTTAACTTCATTATTGAGACATTTTTCTTACCCTAATACCATCCTAGGAAGGATTAAGGTGTAAGCCAAAAGAGGTATCTCAAAGAAGAGGTGATCATCATACACAACATTTTCAAATTTTATTTATTCTTCTTATTCCTATAAATTTTTTATAAATCATAAAAAATTAATATATTGTCATAAATATACTTATATGTTAGTATTATTATGTGAAAACCATTTTCCATCTCCTTTCCATCAAATTGGAAATAAAATTATCACTCATGAGTATGTGTGGACGACCACCTCCACATAGCAATGAGATTCATTTTTCATCACCGCTTATCATGGCAGTTTAAAATGATATATTTAAAAAAAATTGGATATTTATTATTTAATTATTTTTTTTAATGATAATATATTATCTAATTTATTTTCCTTTTTCTCATGATAAAATTGAATCTGTGTTCATGTGTACATACGATCTACCGTCTTCATGGGAAATATATATAATTTTAAATATATACCTTTTATGAAAGGTCAAAAAATTATATATAATTTATATATATGATACTCATGAAATGAATAAGTTGTTGTAAATTTTATATTAAGATTAAATTATTCCATGTTTTTACTCATTCATTCTTTATAACACAATCTTGTTTTGGTCAATTTTACCACCTACATGAGTGATGTTATAATGTTTATGACATGAATGACTATATAATGTTGAATAATTATGATATTATGTAATAATTTGATATATATGAAATTATTAACATTCATTATATGAACGAATCATGATCAAAGTTCCATTATTGGAACTGTTGAACCGAAATATTCCTGAAAAAAGAAACAGTTATCTCCCTGAACAATATTTATAATAAATAATTATTAATGAATGGATTGTAATATGTTATAATTCAACCATATATTATTTTGTATGTATGAATATGTTTCTCTAATATATGTATAATAAATTGAAATTTGTTATATAATAGTTTAAAGTAGGTAAGGTATTTCTCATCTCACTTTGATTTTTGTGAGACATATGTCATATTCACTAATTATTTATTTTGTGTGGTGTATATACTGACCATGAATTCATTTTATAATGATTTTAATTAAAATTATACTGATTCAAAAATCCATATATGTTCATCTCTTTTATGAGGCTTTGATTTAGAGATTACCAAACCTGTAAGAGTTGTTTGTCCCAATATTGTTTTGTTGACACCAATTTATTATTATGCACATATTTTTGTTTATATGGTGTATATTATAATTACTCATCCCAGTGGGGCTCATGTCGTGACTACCCTAAGCACGCCTATAATAGGATAGAGGATGGTGACTAGTATCGAGTAGGAATATCCCACAAATGGGAGGCATTTTCCTAAGTAATTGTACACACACACACATATCAAAGCCAAAAAATTATGAAATGTAAAAAACACTAAGTAAACAACGCATGCATACTACTAAGATCTTATAATAGAGTATGAAAATAAAAATACTGGGAGGTAAATAAGTCCAAACACAAGCCCACTATAAAGATTTGGTAAAACTATCCCAACCTGTAAGAAAAGAGGTACTGGGACTATTGTTTGGACCAAAGGAACACACCTCAGTCTGTCTTTCCTCACTAAGCCCCATTGGATCCTAGTTTTCCTAACACTCTGTTAAAAGATCGATCATCTTCATAAGAAATGACACATGTGGGAAAAGCCCGTGTAGGGGTGAGTATAATAATACCCATTAAGACACCCTAAAACCAAAAAGGAATACCACCAAGTAATACCTCAAAGGAAATTATCATAATATCCACATAGTTATATGTCTACAACACATGTATCAATAAAATCCATATATGAAAAATCCTAGAAACACAGTCTAGAGGTAATCCACAACCAATTACCATCCAAAGGACTCTTCCCGAAGCACGCTCCTTTCGGGAGAACATACTCCTCGAGCGATGATATCATCAGAAACACTCACGAAGAGGTCTTGTTCATTTGGGCCCTTCCCAAATGAGAAAGTATTGGTCAAGGAAGACTATGATACATATAGAGAGGATCTAACCTAGACAAATAGGTGAATACCACGAACCCAATCTAAAACAACCCACAACATAGAGGATCCTACCTAGACACACTGGGGAACACCAATAACCTCTGGCCTGCTAGATGGGGGATCAATGCCCCGCTCTCGGTGGTTACATCTATTCCACAAAACTACACTTGGGTGATAGAGGATCGCACTCCAGTACCACGAAGGGATATTATACTCTATCAGGGACTCAGGCTCTAGAGGGATTACAATAAAATGATGTGTACATAATTTCATATTGAACCCTCAAGGGAAGGACCAAGGGAACATCCTCATCCTATACTGGTCTAAACTAAAAACTCCCCACTTACCTCAAAAGGACTGTTTCATTTCATGGTCTCAACATCATAGATGGCTCATCAAACGAATGTACCATTTGGAAGTTATTGAAGTTTGAAATTTCAAAGGGGTCAATGGGCCAGTGGACTTACACCATAGTCGGCCCACCGACCGTGTTGATCGACTATTGTGGTTGACCACCCGAACTAGCCACCCTACGGTGGTCCCAGCCGACTACCCCCCAGCTTCTATGGTTGTGCGGCAGCTGGATCTACCACGGAACATCATTGACTGTTGTGGTCGACCATGGCTCGAATCTGGATCATTCTTCCGAGGTCCAACCCACTTAACCCATCCTGCTCGCATGTGGGCCACCACACATGGCCCACCTATCCATGACTACAGCCTCTGATCCACACAACCACCAGTCATGTCTCGTATGGCCACCCGTTGTGCTCCACATCTCCTACACCACCACCTTCAGTCGTCGCCTCCTATGATCACCACCACCCCGGGCCGTCGATGCCGCCACCTCTCCTTACCAAAACATTATGTCAGACCCACTCTTATGGTCCCTTCTACATAACACTGAACCACCTCCAATACCCAGAATTCAAAACGGTCACAGATCCACATGCCTCGGGTCCCGATCTATATAGACCCGACCTCTATTGTTGGTTTTCCTCCAATCTGTGGGTTAGATCAAATTCAGAGCCACCTGGTAAGTCAATATATGGCCACAAAAATCCAATGGCAAATAATGTGAATAATGTGGGAGAGAAAAGAACAAAGAACACCCTAAGGAATGGACTTTAAAAATTTTTGTGTCATCCTCAATTTTTTCTCATTAGAATGAAGAACAAAGATCCAAATCAAGAGAAACTCCTAAAATAATCCCCAAAAATATAAACCATCTCACAAAGATAAAACCACAAATCAATATATTTGTGGATTGTCTCACATTCATCGTAAAAATTAATAATGGGGAAATCAAAATGAAGAAACCACCCTACCTTGATTTGTATTGGTCACTGATGAAGAATGGTCATCGCGTCATTGTCGATCCTTGATTCATCGAATCCAAGGGGTATCATTCAATCAATCAGTCATCATCTGGCAACAGTTTATCTAGAGGTTATTTATCCATGTCTCCATAGAAATTTTAGGGTTATGTAGCTAACCCTACATTTCTGAAAACAACTTATTAAAAAGGTAAGTCATTACGTCAAGAAAAAAATTATAAAATTATTTTATTTACTATTACACCCTCTGTGACTTTTTCTACAGACGATCCACACTGAAAAAGTTATGTCATGACTTGGGTAAAGAAACCTCCCTAAAATAAACAGTTCCCTCATACTTATAATACAAACACTCGTTTAAGAGTTATTCTACTTTTTCATGGAAACTGTGTGTACATGATATTAAAAGTTTAATATTTTTTAAACAATTATTTTGGGAAAACTAGGCCTCAGAATCACATGCTTTCTCAGTGACTGGTCTCAAAATCATTCCATAAAATTTCAAAAAATAAAAGTTGTGAAAATATGAGATGTTATATTCTACCCACCTTGGGCATTTATGTCCCTGAAATCCAAACCAATTGGTACTCAAACATATGGGGGTACTGAGCACTAATATGAGCCTCCCGCTCCCATATGCTCTCCTGGAGATTCTTTTATTTCCACTGGACACGCACCAAAGGAATCAACCACCCATGAAGGAAGATGTCGTATACTGAATCTTACTATGGTGGTAGATCCAACTGGTACACCATCTCTCCAACTCTACACAGTATCATGAAAGGGATGAAAAACCTCGAAGATATCTTTCCGCCCCATCAAAATATCCATAATACCTATTGAGGTGAAACATGAAGGAACACATAGTCTCCTTCCTTGAACTCCAAAGGCCTCTGTCACCTGTCAACATATGACTTTTGACGGATTTGTGTAGTCTTCATCTGCTCCTAGATAATCTTCACCTTCTCTGTATTAGCTCACACCATCTCTAATCCCATGAGTGATAACTCAACTAGATCAGTAAAGCAAAGTGGTGACCTGTAGGGTTGCTCGTAAAAGGCCTCAAATTGTGGAATACCAATGGTGGTGTGATATCTATTATTATATAAAAACTACACTAGTGTCAGTTGATCCTACCAACTACAACCAAAGTCAAACATGAACACTACCATATTTCCTCTATAACTGGAATGGTCTGCTCAGTCTGGCCATCTGTTTATGGGTAAAGAATTGTTCTCAAGCATATATGGGTACCAAATTCCTCTTTTAATCCCTTCCACAACTGGGATATTAAGCGATCATCAATATCTGAAACAATAATCAATGTAACTCCATAAAGTCGAACTATCTCATGCACGTATAGGATTACCAAACTCTCTACTAAACTCTACTCTCAGATAGCCAATAATTGGGCCGACTTGGTGAGTCATTCAATGATCACCCATATAGAATCATGCCCCGATGACTTATGCAGTAAAACCATCATGAATTCCATTGATATCACATCCCACTTCCATTATGGAACCTCAAGGGGATGAGAAAACCCCACTGGAACCTGGTGCCCATCTTTCACTTTCTGACAAGTGAGTCATCTAAAGATAAACTCTATAACTCCCTTCTTCATCCCCAGACACCAAAACTGAAATCAGTGGTCATGATAGATCTTCGACACCTTGGGATTTACCTCCAAATGGGATGTATGAAACTCCCTCAAAACATCCTCCCATAACACTAAAGTTACAACTGTATTCCCAATGAAAAGAACGACGTGCTCTCCACCTTACAAATATCCATTAATAGCATGACCTGTGGACATGTGAGTGCATAGGGTCTCGTAATCGGTATCCCCAATTTTAGCCTCCCAGACTCACTATAATATTGGAGGGGTGAAGACCATAAATTGGAGGTAAGATTCTTGATATCCATCCAGAAATGATACTTTCAATGAGGCCAACTTCTCTAACACCTCGTTCATCAACTGCAAACTAGATCTCTGGCTGAGAACATCTACCACCACATTCCCCTTCCTAAGAGCATAGACAATCTCAAAGTCATAGTCCTGAAGGAACTATATCCATTACATCCATCGCAAATTCAGATCCTTCTTAAATAAGATATATTTGATTATCTTCTAATTGTATTAGGCAATAAACCATTCAACCATCAGGTAGTATCACCACATTTTTAATGTGAATACTACTGCTGCTAGGTCAAGATCATGGGTCACGTAATTATGTCCACGTGGTCTTAACTGGTGGGAGTCATAGGTAGTCACCACTTTCCCCTAAATTAGGACACAACCAAGACCAGTCTCTGATACATCATAGAACACCACATATTTGATGCCCTCCTTTGGAAATCCCAATATGCGAGTGCTCGTCAGCCTCTACCTCAGCTCATGAAAGAAATACTGGAACTTTTCTGTCCACGCAAAAGGCTAACCCTTTCACATCAAAGTTTTCAAGGTATAATACACTCGAGATAATTTAGTTATAAAATTTTGATAGTACCCTGTGAATCCCAAGAAACTATGCACCTCAATAACAATTATAGGTTGCTCCCAATAATGGAGTTCCTCAACCTTCACTGGATCTACTGAAACTCCAGCATCTCAAATGACATGTCCTAGAAAATAGATATCATGAATCTGTAACTAACACTTAGAGAGATTTCTATAAATCTAGTTCTCTAGGAGAGTGTCTAGAACCATCCTCAAGTGCCTTCTGTCCTCCTCCTTAGACACCGAGTACACTAGTATTTCATCAATAAAGACCACAAAAAACCAGACTAAGGCTGAAAGATCTAGTTCATGAGTCCAATAAACACTATTGGAGAATTAATCATGCCAAAATTCATCCCCAAGTACTCATAGTGACCATAAAAAATATAAATTTTGTCTACAGTATACTCATCCTGTACTCGCAACGGGTGATAGCATGATCTGATGTTAATATTCGAGAACCATCATGCCCCTTTAAACTAATCAAAGAGTTCATAGATCCTAGGTAGTTGATAATTATTCTTCATAGTCACCTAGTTCAAGCACTAGTAATCCACCCATAACCTCAATTTCGTATATACCATCTTGGAAAACAATACAGGGGATGCTGAGGGTGAAACACTAGGTCTCATGAAGCCCTTCCTCCACAAGTTCTCCAACTTCACCCTCATCTCATGAAGTTCTGTGGAAGACATATGATATGCAGGTGTAGATATTGGGGCTATCTCAGGGTCTAGATCAATGTATAATTCTATCTTCATGTGGTAAGGTAAACCAAGAACATATTTAGGAAGGATATCCTCATGCTTCGCTACCACTATAGGAAACTGAGTACTCATTTTATCTACATCATTGAGGGTGAGGCTATCCAACTAATGAGTAATCAGTTACACCCTCCTATGTGTGAGTCCATACAACAAGGAATGTGTTTTATTTTCCCCAAAAAAAATATGGTTCATCACTATGGACACACCTCACTCTTTTCCAAAAACAATCAAACTGAGCATGAACGGTGGACAAACAGTTCATACGAATAATGAAATCAAAAGGCATAGATTCTGCTACCATGAGATCCTAATAAAAACTCTCACATCCAAGAGTCTGGGAACACTGCTGGAACTAGTGTTTGATCATTAAATATCCTTCTGTAGGAGTCTCCAAGTGTAAGGGTTGAGTCAATGGTTCAACCAAAATCTCCAAGTATCAAACAAGGTTCATGTAAAGAAAGGAATAAATAGCCCCCATGTCTATAAAAAGTTAATATAAGGTGGAAAAGTAAAATATCTTACATCGAATAATCCTTGATTCCTTGAGCTCATAAACCTTCATTGCTTGCAATTGGCCTCATCCCTATCCACCAGCTCCCTGAGCTTGGCATGGACCATTTAAGGGTGGGGGTGGTAATAGGTCAAACTTCTAAACACCTCCTTCTTCTATGCCTACTACTCTACCACATTCTCTACCCTATGCACCACCCTACTCAGGCATCTACCTCTTCCTCAACAGTCCCTCAACCGTCTCCTGGTCAGCTGCACGATGGGTCGGGCAATCTCAGGTTAGATGTCCCCAACCACCGCATGAGTAACATTGTCTTTCCCATGGCTATTTTGAGCCACTATAAGAGCCCTGTACTATTAACCCTAAGTCCTGGAATCACCTCATAATGTTCCAGTACTTCTTGGATCCCTACGACTGTCATCGGCTACATACTGCTGAGGTCTCAACTACCTAGTTCCCGCTACTAGATCCCACCACCGGTGCCAGCTCCACTAGAAATCTATGCACAAACAGAAATCACTCAAGTACCCTAGTATAGGTAGGAATGATAAGGGATACCACTAATTATTTTATGTCCTAGTGTAATCCCTTATTTAAGGTCCAATCCTTGAAGAACTAGCCCCACACCATATCCATGGATTAGCATGAAAGATCAGTAAACCTTTTTTAATACTCTACCACAGTCATCATTTCCTACTAAAGATGTAGAAGCTCATATATATGCATTGATCATAACATGGCTAGATATAACTACTCTCTGAAGACATTCTCAAAGTATGACTATAATATAGTTGTCTTATTGTGATACTAGGACACCAAGCTCCATCATTTCCTCAAAAATCCTAGAAGAATACCTGCGATGAGGCCTTCCATCTGGTTGGAAGGAATCCTCACAAGTGAAAAACATCAGTGACTACCTCTAGCTAATCTTCATTTAACTAGGGGGTCTGGATCACCCAGAAACCTAGGAGGTCCCTACCTCTGAAAATCGTACAACGTAATCATCCTACATGCATCCTCAGCCACTAGTACTGGTAGTAGTTGTTACTTGATGGGTTGTGTTATAGCTAGTAAACAACCCAAAGGTGTTATCTCTAGTAAAGGCCAATGTACTGATTCTCTGTCACTAGGAGGATCATCCTTGCAATTGTGCAGTGGAATCATGGTTGGATGTCTTTAGGGAGGCATCCTGAAATAAAAAAAGATGTACCACGGTCAACTAAGTATATCTGGATAGCTAACTCAAGAATGACATGGATAACACAACCATTCATATTTGATGCACGTACCAGTTTTTTCCTACAACCATTTTTTCGTGTATCGAGTTGAAAATCAGTTAGTTAGAGTCCTGCTGAATGGATACGTCGGCCACTACACCAACACCAGATTCCATATCCAGAAATCTGAAGTCAAAACACTCAACACTATTTCCCCAAACCAACCTCAAAGAATCCTGAACCTATAGTATAACCAACCTCCTTTTATACCACTCTTTTATGACCCGTCCTAGTGGGGCCCATGTCATGACTACCACAATCCTGCATCCAATTGGTAGGGGCTAGTGACTAGCACCGAAAAGTCATATCCCATAAATGGGAGGCATTTTTCTAAGCACTTATACACACACACATATCCAAGCCAAAAAATGCTGAAATATAAGAAAAACACTAGGTAAACAATGCATGCATACTACTAAGATCTAACAATAGAGTATAGTAATAGAAGTAATGGAAGGTAAACAAAGCCAAAAACAAGACCACCACAAAGAGTTTATAAAATAAATCCAACCTTTAAGAAAATAGGTATTGGGACTATTGTTTGAACCACATGAACACACCTCAGTGTGTCCATCCTCACTGACCATTGTTGGGTCCTGGTCTGTATAGCACTCCATCAAAAGGTCAATCATATTCACATGACATGACACATGCAGAAAAATCTCGTGCAAGGGTGAGTATAACAATACTCAGTAGGATACCCCAAAACCAAAAAATAATACCACAAAGTAATACCAAAAAGGAATACCACAAAGGAAAGTATCATAATCTCCCAATAGATACATGTCTACAACACATGTAGAAATAGTATCTAGATATAGAAAATCCATGACATAGTCTAGAGGTAATCTATAACCAATTTCCAGCCACATGATTCTACTTGAAGCATGCTCGTTCTGGAAGAACTTACTCCTCGATCCATGATACCATCAGAGACACTCACAAAGAGTTTTATATTATTTGGTCCCTACCCAAATTAGAATGTATTGGTCAAGGAAGACTATGATACATAGAGAGTGGATCATGCCCAGACACACTAGGTAATACCACTAACCCTATTAATGTGGCCCGCTAGATGGAGGACCAAATACCTACTCTTTGTGGTTATGTTGATTCCACAAAACTCTACTTGGGGTGATAGAGGATCACACTCCAATCTCATGGAGGGATACCATACTCTATTTGGTACTCAAAATCTAGATGGATTTATAATATAATTATGTAGATGTAATTTCACACTAAAACCTAGAGTAAAGGACTAAGGGAATACTCTCAACCTGTACCAGTCTAGACTAAAAACTCACCACTAATCTCAAAAGGACCATCTCAACTTTAGGGTCTCAACATCATAGACATCTCTTCAAATGGACGTACCATTTGGAAGTTATGGTAGTATAAAGTTTCAAAGTGGGTCACTAGGCCTAGGGACCAACTACACGGTCGGTCCACCAACCTTAGCAGCTGATCGTCGTGATCGACTACCCAATATGGACAACCCATACCTATAACGGTTGACTTTCATGGTTGATTTCCCCACATCCACCTAGTCCGGGTGGCATCTAAAGTTACCGTAGCTCACGGTCGACCGCCACAGTCGACCATGTCTCAGCTCCGGCTCGGTCACCCTGGGTCCGACCTGGGTCTGACCCACTCGGCTTGGCCTACCTGGGCCAGGCCTACTCATGCATGTTCCACCATACAAAGCTTTTTCAACCACATCCATGACCTTCAATCCATTCGATAGTCATCTGTGTAACATGCCCCCCCCCCACCCCATGCTTCACATTGCTGATGATGCCACCTCTAATTGTTACTGCCTCCAGTCGCTACCTCCTCTGATCATCATTGCCCTAGGCTGCCGATGTTGTTACCCTACCTGCCAGAATTCTATGCCAGTGATACCTTCCATGGACCACCGATCCACCTTTGATTCCTAGAACTCAAAAAAGTTATAGATCTCTACTCCTCATATTCATATCTATAGATACCCAGCCTCCTTTGTTGTTTTTCCTCAAATCTGGGGGTCTGGTCGCATTCGGAGCTACCCGGAAAGTTGATCTATCACCACGGGGATCCAACGGAAAACAAAGCGAAGAACGGGGGAGAAAAAAGCACAAATAACACCCTAAGGAACAAATTTCATTTTTTGTTCGTGTTAGTCTTAATTCATTCTCATTGTAATAAAGAATAAAGAACTAAATTAAGAAAAACTCCCAAAATAATCCCCGCAATTATAAACCATCCTGAAATGATCGAACCACATATCAATATATTCTTGGATTGACCCACTTTCTTTATGAAAACTAAGAATGGGGAGACTATAAATAAAAAACCATCCTACCTTGATTTGGATTGATCTCTAATGAATAACAAACGCTGCTTCTTTATCGATCCTCAATTCGTCGAATCTGAGGGGCATCGTTCAATTGATTTATCGTCATTCACCAACGGTTTCTCCAGAGATTTTTTATTCAGGTCGCTAGATAAATTTCAAGGTTATGAGGATAACCCTGAATTTATGACAAAGTATTATTAAAATGGAATTCACTACATCAAGAAAAAATTATGAAATTATTTTATTTATGGTTACGCCCTCTGTGACTTTTTCTATAAATGACCCACACCGACAAAAGTTATGTCATGCCTTGGGTAAAGCCACTACCCTAAACTCAACAGTTCCCTCATATTTATGATATGGGCACCCGTTTAAGATTTATTCAATTTTTTTCATAGAAATCATGAATTTTTTATTAAAAGTTTAATATTTTTTAAACAATTGTTCTGGGAAAATCGGGCCGCTGAATCACAAACTCTCTCAACTCCTTGTCTGAAAATCATTCCATATAATTTATAGAAATAAAACATAATAAATTTTGATATGTCATATATGTACTTTCCTTTTATATTTTATATCATGAATATATTAATATTAATGGTATTTAAAGTTTTATTAAAAGTTATTTATTTCAAATATATTATGATTCAAAAGTTAACAAAATGTTAAGTGTTTATTCTACAAACACATCCATATTCGGGATTTTTTAGGTTCAAGTTTTAGTTAGAATAATTATATAATATTTTTATCTTAAACCTGATCTATTTTATTCTCCTCTAGATATTTCTAAAAAATAAAATTTTTCTTTTCATTTTACTCTCTCTAAGTACTCAAAAGTCTGAAATAATGTTTTTAAGGAAAACTGAATGTTTTTTCTATTTAGTCAGAAATTTTTTTCTTCTATGTATTTATTTTATTTAAAATATTTTTAACATTATCTAATAAATTATTAAAGTCAATATTAATAATTTTTTACTTTCTATAAAAATGTTTAAAAGGAATCTTCTTGTCATTTTCCAAACAAGGTCGATTTACCAAAGTGCGAATGGAATCTTTTTTTAATGTTTAGTACACAAATGAATTTTCCTATAGTCATGGTTATTATTTTCCATGAAGCTTCCATTACAAGTTTTCATGGTTCATTATAAATAAATTGTTTTTTTTAATATTTTAGAAACTTTTATATTTTAAATAAGTAATTTCAAAATTAAAATGGTATTTTCCTCAAGAAATGTTCCATTGATCTTTTAAAAATATTTTCATAAATTTCAACATCCTTTGATTAATATTATAATATACTAGGGATATAATATAATGATACCATTAACAATATTACTCTAGATGTCTTGTGATCATGTTACTCTAGTAATTGAGAGAGGAAAATATTAATATTTCATAGGTTAGTTTTCTAATAAAAATTTTTATGTTTATTATGTATTGAATTACTATTCATTTCTTTAATATGATGAATGCATTGGAGGTAGTAAGTGATGGGAAAGGACTGTTATAGCCACTCAATGTATCAGTATGCCTCATTAGAAAAACTAGTCTAGCTATTTGGCATACGTTTTACTGATTTATGTAAGAGGTTTTGGCATGAGTCCATGGTGGAAAGATTATAATGCTCATAATTATAAATTTTATCATTATAAAACTATTTATTGTTATCCATGTAATTATTTATATTGTTATGTAATCCATGGATATATTCCCCTATTATTATATTAGTTATATGAAATATTTGTTTATTATTTATCTCTACTATATTATCTATGTTTTATTTATTCTATGATATCTTATGTTGTACGTTTACCCTTACTGAACATCTATGCCCACCCATTATTATGTTTTACTTTCCCCCGTACACCTAGAACGGGTCTATGAATGATTTTAGGGATATAGTAGAATAAATAATAAAGTTATAATAATAATTTTAAGTTTTATTTTCTTTTTTCCTATATAATTTGAGAATCATGTATGTATCTAGTCTCCCAAAACTACAAAACTATTCGATACTTTGGGATGTGATCCCTTGTATCATAGGCTAAAATAGTAAAATAATCATCATTTCTAGGTTACTTTAGTTGGTGTGTTTCACTTTCCATGTCATCACTCATTTTATATTTTTACAATCTCTAAAAATACTAGTTTATGAAACCACATAGTTGGGGAATTTAACTTCCTAGATCTAGAAGAAGCACTTAAAATATTTATATAAAGTTTATATTTTCATAAATTATCTAAAATTTTTATGTTTTAGCCATTATTTTCTTAGGGATTGGAATAAAAAATTATGACATCCATAAAGACTATAACGAAGGAGTCTTAGAATGGATGAAATATCTTTTTCATCAATTTTATAAATATATTTGGGACATTAGTTAGTCGGAAAGTACGGAATATATACATAAAAATAAAATACTAGATTTTTTATGTAGTCTTTGGAATGTCCTTTGGTCTCACCTCGAGTTGATAGTAACCTGAACAAAGTTCAATATTTGAGAACCATTTCACCCCCATTAACTAACGAAGGAATCATCAATTCTGGGAAAAGAATAATCTTGTTCATTACCTGATTCAAATTATGATAGTCCATATAGATATGTAGAATCATGTATGCCTTCTTAGAAAGAATAATCGGACAACCCTAATAATAAGTTCTTGGTATAATAAACATCATTACCTCAAGATCCTCAAATTGAATCTTTAATTCCCTTAACTCTATCAGTTACATCTAATATAGAGGAATAAATATTAGTTCAATTATTTAAAATTGATTTGTGGTGAATTCCATTTACCACTTAAGAGGATTTCCAAAAAAATATTCAAGGAACATATTAGGATAATGATTTAATATAGGAGTTATATCTTGATTCCCCTTATATTTAAATAACCTATGGAATATTCAAGGAATTTCCACAATAATATCCCAAACCTTCCATTAATCAATACCTTCTAAATAACTTAAAACTCCCACTCTCTGTGAATAAAATATTGAATGCTCATAAGACATGAGAAAATACATTCTCTAATAATAACAATAAACATAGGAATATAACTGGATTGAACAATATATCCTAAGAATGATATCAAAAGATTTAATATTAAGGACTATCAGATCTCATATATGATCCAAGGACACCACTGTAAGAGAAGAAGGTAAATAATTACTTGATGACTATATATTCTTCTCAAGTAGGGTATTAAGACTCATAAATATAAGAAATGATTAAACTTTCAGTTTGAGGATAGATTATAATTTATCATAAATAAAATAATGTAAAGAACCAAAATCAAATAAGTCAGATAATAAAGTACATGATATAATAATAGTATCTCTAATAGTAGAAAGCCCCTCTCTAACATCAGTAGTAGATTTATCGGTATGATATTCTCTGACTGAGCCTTAATACCAACCTTGGGGTGAGAATATCTATATATATGATTAAATATAATCCATACAAACATTACTATCATATAATCCTCCTTGATCTAATCTCATAGATGGTTCATGTATACCTTTGATACATTTCACCATTCATTGACCCTATGATGACTAGGTTTGATGAGTTTGGTTTCTAACAATTTCTGAGGCACTTGGTTAGATAAATATCTAAAGATGACAATATAAACCCCTTAAATAGTATTGTTTCTCTTTAAAGGGTCAATTAAGCTTGATATATCCAAAGTATCTTCATTTATTTCACTGATAGGGAGGTTTTTTATGTTGTGATATGGAGGTACATCACTTCCTTGGCTTCCCTAGTTAGAGCCACCCAACTTGTAATGTCCCCATCTTAGTCATCCTAAATAGATTTGAGGAAGAGGTTCCACATGGACTTATATGTGTTTCCATATACACTAAAGGATTTTGAGTACTATTAAGGGTTTGGGTATGATCACGGAGGGACCAAACCCCCTTCATTAATAAAACACATAGAAATAGAAATACAAATATAATATAATACACATAATTGAATAAAATATAATTGAACAAATCATTCCATACTAATTGGTATGTAGTATCAGAAAAAAGTATGAATTTTATAATGATTACCCAATGTGGGTCAATCCCATAAATAAAACCATAAAAAGGGAATTTGACACCACAACACTAGACACTAAGTATCTACAAGGTTCTATATACAATATAAATTATAAAAACAACCCATACCATAACCCATAACTGACATACTCCAACTCCTTCATCAGGACTATTCCCTATCTTAAAATAAAAAAATGAGAACTACACATGCACTAATATTCTCATTAAGGGTGTGATTATAAAACTTAGTAGGTTTTAACTAAATGGGTATAATAGTGTAGGGGTGCATTCATAAGATAAAATGAAAACTGGTGACCAACCATACCAACCCCTCAATATCAGGGGTACTATACTGTCACCACCATGCATCAACCTACCTGCTTTGGATAGTACCAAAGTAAGAAAATATATTTACAGTCTGAACACACCTAGAGGATCACACAATCCTCCTATATACCATGCCACATAATTTGTACCCACATATCACCATCATATATATCAAGAATCCATGTAAAAGTATGGTAACATCCCAATCATCACATATCATCAGTGAAAACCTCTCATTGCCTTCTGGGTATACATCGACTACCTATGTGCATTGATCATGTCACCGTCAATGGTATATCACCCCCTATACATAACCATCCCAATGAACCGAGGTCATATGGTTTCAAAACACCACCACAATATATGGAAAATATATATGGTGTATCCCTCCATATGTATGATGGTCAACATCACCACCCTAATGCCATAACAACTATAGAGGATCCCTCCATAATCTGGGTGACCCAGTATAATATTGTGTGTACAAAACCCAATGGTCATAGCCCAAATGGTGAGAGAAACCAACTAACTTGTTAGGTCTACTCGGTCAAACGCCCTGAGAGAGGGTGTGAATCAGGGTATGACATATTAAAACTCCTTCCCCTTCGAATCTTTTTTCATTATTAAACAAAACACACTTCTCTCTTTCTCACATAGCAATATATGAACATAAAGGAATCCATGAAAATGACACAATGATTTTTCTTGGTTCTCCCTAACTAGAAGACTTCAAAGGAGTATACAACGACTATGTGCCAATTTTCCAAATTCACTAATGATAACTTCCAATTACAAGGTTTGAGCTAGATCGAATTTATGCCTAGGCTCACTGCATTTATAAGATTTTGGTTTTGTTCATTGTATTCCCAAGGGTCACTCCCTATGTCTCTTTCTTTAGATCACTACCGGTGGAAAGGATCACCATATTCTGCTTCCTTTTCTCACTAATATTGAAAGGGAACCACTAGCAATTTATTTACTTGTAGGTCCCTTAATTTTCATGAAATCACACATCCCAAATTGTAGATGGATGCTCTATTGAAGTCCATTTTCATCTATAAATGAAATCCACTTTTTTACGTACTGTTAGTTAGTGTAAATTACTTTCAGGAACTATTTTAGTGCATTTGTAAGCTTCCTTAAGTCCTACGAGAACCACCTTACCTATTCCACAAACTGTGTAGTGGGTATACTTGGCAGATCATCTCTCCTACATGATGCCTTTTGTTTTCACATACAGCCTCCACATATAGCCTCTATAAACCGCTTCTGTGTACCGGAATTCCTTCTTCTGTAGACTTCCTCTTTCGTGGACCAATTCTCCTATATGAACCACCTCAATTTCACATAACATTTTTCATTACAGGATATAGTTCCTAGAAAAAACTATTCACAAACCATTTTCATGAACACTATATCCTTTCATGGAATCCTCCCCATGAACCACTTCTCTTTCCCAGACTTGTTTCCTATGAACCACTTTGGAATTATCCGAATTCATAGAACAAAGATGTCTTATTATGAAAATAACTCGCACATTAATGATGGAATTAGTTCTACTTATATATTCAAATATATTAACAAAATCCTCAGATCCATTTTACTCAAATCTTCAATGTTGTATATCCTTCATCGCGTACCATTTCTCCCGTGAACCGTTCTTCCCTACGTAGTCCGTGTACCGTCACTATTTCTACACGACGACACAAATAACCATATTGTTTCCAAAAATTATTCCCTTAACATCTTCTCAAATTATCTTTTCATTTCCTTGAATGAAAATTCATCATGCATACTGAAATCCTTCCACGTACCACAAGTCTTGACTGTGAACTGCAATCCTTAACCATAAACCATTTTCATTACACAAACCATTTCTTCTATGTGGTCCCCTTACATTTCTTATTTCCTTGATAATTCCATGTAACACCTATCTTGTTCAGAATACTGTTCTTTTTGTTCCACGTACCATCCTCTGTGGCCTGAAAATAGTACTCTCCATTTCCAAAATCCTTCCTTTTCCAAAATCAATCTCCATATTTTGAGGCCCAAAAATTTGGAAAACAATAGGAAACTACATCACCTAAAAAAATACTTCTACAACATCAAATATACTCATTTTCAGTCATCTGTATTTTTCAATAAATACAATCACACCCAATACATATCGAGACGACACCTTGATGTATTTTTTTCCAACAATATCCCCCTTTCGGTTTGTTGACAATACTTTCATAATTTGATACCTTGTTAAAGATTATTCAAACTTCTACCATCATTTGATTCATTATAATGATATAGAGATCAATTATTTACTCAACACATACTCTAAGCCCACATGAGTCATGCTCTTCATGAGAAACAAGAGTATAATGAAAAGTTCATCAGTGAATCACTTCATTCAATTACAAAACCATTATTCTACTTACACCACGATCCTTAGATTTCATGATATATATCCTTTGATTGATCACATCTATAATCATCAGATTTAATACCCCCTTATGTCCCTTATCTACCAAATAGCTTCATCTCAGCTTCAACTCCCCCTATCTCGCTACTGCATCTAATAGCTTCTCATCGTGTCTCGAATAACCATAACTTATCCCCCTTTGTCAACAAACGTGAAGGTCACATCGTTGTTGTTTGAAACATGGTAAATAACACGAATTAGTACATTAGGAAAAGATATACCATACCTTGAGGATAGGGGAGGTATCACATCCACACTTTTTCACATGTGGGGAGTCGTATGAACTCCTAGACCCAATCGATTTCTTTAAAACACTTCTTTGGGTAAGGCCTTTGTCAGAATATCTACAACTTGTTGTTTTGTAGGCACATACTCAAAATTCATAGGACCTTGTTCCACCTTCTCCTTGATAAAATTATATTTGATTTCAATTTTATTTTTACTTGAGTGATGGATTGGATTTTTTCTAATATTGATAGCACTTTAATTATTGCAATGTATTTTGTTCAGTGACTTCACTTCAACACCCATATCCTCAAGCTACTGCTTCATCCTCAATAATTGTGTGAATTATTGAGTGGCTGCAATATACTCATCTTCTACAGTTCTCAATTAAATGAATTCTTGTTTCTTGATTATCCAAGAAATACACAATCCAAAAAGATAGAAATCACTACTTAATGTTGATTTCCCATCATCTACTGAACAGAAAAAATATGCATCTATATATCCCAATAACTCTGACTAGGATTTGTCATTATACATCAAACCAAAATCCATAGTGCCATTGATATACTAAAGTATTTTTTTTACTATAATCATGTATCTTTACTTAGGATTACTTTTATACTATGCTTCTTAACATGTGGAAAAAAACAATATATGGTCGTGTTGTTGTTAAGTACAACAGACTTCCAATGATATGCCAGTATTCTGTGAAATTGACCACTTTTCCTTTATCATCCTAATATAGTTTCATCCAGGTATCCACAAAAGTCTTCATCTCCTTGTAATTATCCATTCCAAACCTTCACAAAATTTCTTTGGTGTAATTATATTGATAAATTATTGTGCCATTATTTCCTTGTCTTACCTGTAAACCGAGGAGAAACATCATTTAACCAATTATTGATATTTCAAACTCACTTTTCATGAATTCGGAAAACTGTTTACATTACACTTCATATGATCCTCAAAATATTATGTCGTTGACATATACCAGCACCATTATCCTTTGATTAATTTCATGGTTGACATATAGATTGTAATCAACCCCACCACACTAAAAACCAATCATTTTCAAAAATTGATCTAGCCTTGAATACCATTCTTCTGGCGCTTGGCTCAAATAAAATAAAGCATTCTTCAGCTGAAAAACTTTTTTCACACTACCATGAATGATAAAACCATCTGGCTTCTTAATATAAACTTCTTCTTCCAAAAACTCATTCAGAAATGCTAACTTAACATCCATCTGGAAAACCTTGAACTTTCTTGGCACTACTATGGACAAAAATAATCTAATTGTCTCTATCCTTCCAATAGGTAAAAAATCTTCATCAACATAGATACCCTCTATCTAGGATTACCCTTTTCACACTATTCGTGATTTTTTTTGAATCACAACACCATCTTCATTCATTTTGTTGTGAAAGACCCATTTTTTCATGATGACATTCTTATCTTTTGGCCTCAAAACAATCTCTCATGCCTAATTATTCTCAATTTGGTCAAGTTCTTAATTCATAACTTGAACCCAATTCTCATCTCCAGTTGTTTCACTAAATTAGTTGGGCTCTACATGTGATAAGTATGATGCTTTTTGTAGATTCTTCATCCTCTTTGTCTATGCTAGAGCTATCGGATCACTAATTATGTTGTTTCAATAAATTTTATCTCTTATCGATGGTCTCAGTGCAGATACTATTTTATCCTCATCCTTATCATCATCTGAGTCTTATTCTGAAACATCCTCTATAATTGGATCATCCCCAGATCTTCTTATCTCTTCATCATTGTCCTCTTGATACTAATCAGGCATTTTCTGAATATTATGCTCATTCTCTTCTATAGTTATATCATGGATTTAAAATATCTTTCATATCCTCTTATTGAGGAATTTATATGATTTTATTTTATTTGAGTATCCAAGAAATATCCCTTCATCTCAACAGGATTCAAACTTCCTATGTTTCTCCTTATTGAGAATGTAACACCTACTGCTAAAGACTCAAAAGTACTTCAATGACAGCTTATTTATATACTATAGCTCATATAGAATCTTCTCTTTTTTCATACATTGTAAATATCTATTTGAAGTGTAAACTACTGTCATCACTACTTCTTTACAAAATTTCTCTATAATATCTTTCTCAATGAGCATTGTTCTAGCCATGTTGTCGATAAACCTATTTATTCTCTCAACTAATTCATTCTACTATAGAGTTCTTACTGGTGATACTTGATTCCTTCTCCCATATTTCTTGAGATAATCCTACACTTTGATATTTGTGCACTCTATTCCATTATCTATTCAGATATTCTGAATTGTTTGACCCAACATTTTCTAAAATTATCTTTGATAGGTTTTTATGCAACTCAATACCTCATATTTGTTGGTGATGATTGAAATCCAGACCATTTTTTGTAATCATCAATTAAGAAAATATAATATCTCCTCCAATCAATATACCTTGGTGAAATTATCCCACACCCATCAATATGCACCAACTCAAGTAATTTTGTTGACCTTTTCTCTTTTTACTTATAGGCCTTTCAAATGATCTTACCTTGTTGGAAGTCATTTCATGTATGTGTATGATCATGTGATAATCTAGGGAGATCTCGAGCAGCATCATATTTAACCAGGTCTTCCAAGGAAGTTTGGATCATGTGGCCAAGACGTTTGTGCCACAACTTATTTTCTTATTACTTGGATAGAAATCAATTATATTATTCTCTACTCACAAGGTAGAGATTATCTTTTTTACATTTTCCCTACAATACAAAAGAACCGAATTTTTCCTCAATAAACATAATTTCTGGGAAAATCTTATGTCATGTGATGATTCACACAATTGACTTACACTTAGAAATTTATGGCTAAGACCTTCAACAACCAATACATATGCATGTATCGTGTATTTTCCCCCAAACTTTGTTTTCCTAAAGCCAATAATTTTTAACCCTTCATAATTACCAAATCTTATGATACCTTATTTATTATACCTGATTCTCATCACCATATCCTTATTTCCTATCATATGGGAGGTGTATCAACTATCAATGATCCATATCCCAGTGAGATCTAATACCTTAACAACAATTTCTAAAACCATTTCCTGGTCATATTTTTTCTTTTTCATCCATGTTTTTTAATTCATACCCAGTATAGATTGACACTCTTAACTTTACTTGGAATATGATGGACCAGCTTCATCTTGTAGGGCTGCAAATCTATTTTTTATTTTCATCTCATTTGATGATACATTTGTCTGTTACTTATAACCTACCTTATTTTGTTTCAGTACATTCCACTATATTGTCGATGATAAATATCTTTCCCTGTGTCTGAATCCTCCACACCTAAAATAGTGTCCATGGAATGATGACTTAGAAAATTGAGCTTTGTACGACTACCTCTATTGGTCCTGATTTCTTCAGTACCTTTTTTCTATGGAAAAAACATTTTTTGAGGGTCTCATATTTCCACAAAAATAGAATCTTTTGAGGGGTGCATTATTGTGTGGTAATACTTAACCACTAATTATCCCTTGGGTTATATTAATCATCTTATCCTGATTCAAACCCAAATCAATCTTCAATCTCAGAGTGGGTGCATGTGGCCTGAATCCAACTATTACTGCTTTCTTTTTTCGATCAAGCCCCATACCAACATTATAATTTATATTTGACAGTTGCTTCTATTATTTTGGACAACTATGCTCCACTTTCATCTTTTATATTGCCTATATTATTTGTTTTTCCAATTATTTTCTATGAGTCAACAATTTTTCTTTATCCTTAACACTTCATAACAGACTAATGAATTCTTCTTCAAGTTCTTCGATACCCTTGATTTTATCTTTTTCAGTCTTAGTCAAACTATCAATCTCTCCTTTTTGTTCTTCAATTTTGAGCTTGTACTCAACAACCTTTTCTAAACTCTATGTCTTTGAAGACTTCAGTTTTTCAATTTATTCATTCAGATCAGACTTTTATTCTTCATATTGTTGCATATAATTTTTAGCATCATGAACAATTTTATTGGATTTCTTTTTTTTCTATCCAAACATCTATATCTTCAAGTATAACTTCTACTTCAGCATGAAGGTCAATAATTCCTTCAAATTCTTCTTCTTCATTGTCTTTTTCTTCTTTTGTTAAGGAAATTATGACAACTTACATGAAAGAATTCACTTCATTATCCTTGTAGTCCTCCAACTCTTCTTCCTCAAATAATTCTGGTATTACATCTTCTTTTAAAATTGGATTATTCTTTTTGAATAATTTTCTCTTATTACTTCTCATACCTTTCACATTGAATTAATACTTCTTTCAAAAAAATTACAATTGTCTTCATTGTCATATTCAATCTTCTTAGGACACTTTTCTACAAAATTACTAATCTTTCCACATTGAAAGCATGGAAATGGAAGTTTACCTTTGAAATTTCCTTTTCCTCTTTATAGATTTGAGGAGAGAAATAACATGAAATCGTCCAAATTATCTTACTCATGACTATATTCAATAAAGAGATTCTTTAGGGACTTGAATTCCACTTCTTTGGACTTCCCCTTTTCCACTGCATCATTATCATCATTTCTCATTTCATATGAAACGAGAGTATGATGCATGTTATCCAGTGTCATCTCCTTCGTATCTTTGTCTTCCAATATAAAAAACTTCGGATTAAACCATGGTGGAAGTTTTCTAAAGATGCGCTAGACAATATTTATATCTTCAATAATTTCTCAGAGAACATGCATGTCTTCCACAAAAAAATCACCCAATCAAATAATGCATCAACAGACTCATTAGGGTGCCTTCTAAGATCCTCATATTTGTTCCATAGAACCTACAGATTCACTTCTATGAATTTTGAGTCACCCTCATAAATGTTAAACATCCATTCCCATATAGAATATTATGTTTTACATGATATCACCTTTGTATATATTTCATTGGATATGGATTCCCCTAAATCATTGACCCCTTTATCATAACCATCCAATTCTCCTTGCTCAACTTCTGATAAAGAATCACTGTCAATATTGGCTGAAATACCATGCATCACTTCTATAAACACATTCATTCCCAAAGATTAGAAGTAATGAGGCCTTTGATTCTTCCATATTTGAAAATTGTTTCCATAAAATATTGTAATCTATTTGTGATTGAACACCTCCATTTATTATAATGAGATATATTCAATTACATTTAACATTTCTCTCTGATACTGATTCTTAAGTCCTCTAGGTCAAATACCATGAGAGGGGGTGAATTAAGTTATGAAAAATTAAAACACCTACCCCTTAGGATCTTGTTTTGTTGATAAAAAACACACTTATCTCTTTCTCCCATAGAAATATATAAACAGAAATGAAATCATGCATAGGACACAACAATTTTACATGGTTCACCCTCACTGGGATACGTCCGAGTAGAATACAATGTTGATGTGCCGATGTACCAAATTCACTAAATATCACTAGAAATTATATGGTTTGGGCTAGATCACTTCTATTTCTAGGATCATTACCTTTACAAGATTTAGGATTTTCTAACTGGATTCCCAAGTTCCACTCCCTATATCTCTTTATCTAGCTCACTACCTGTAGAAAGGATCATCGTCTTCTAATTCCTTCACTCATTGTACTAAAAAGGGATCCACTCACAGTTTTTGGACTTGTAGGTCCCTTCATTTGTATGAAATAACTCATCCTCAACTATAAGTGGATGATCTGTTGAAGTCCATTTTTCACCCATATATGAAATCAACTTATCCAGGTACTGTTAGTTAGTGTAAATTACATTCAAGAATTGTTTTAGTGTATTTGTAAGATTCTTTGAGTCCTCTATGAACCACATTTCTTATTCTGTAAACTGTGTATCCGGTATACTTCATGGATCATCTCTCTCATGAACTAACTTTTCTTCTATTACTGTATACCACCACCACAAACCACTTCTGTGTACCGCTTCCGCATACCGGACTTCCTTTTTCTGCAAACTACCTCTTTTGCGGACTTCTCCTCCATGAACAACCTCTCTTATGCATAACATTTTATTCTATGGGATACATTGACTCAAAAAACCTCTTCATGAACCAATTTTGTGAATTCTTTATCCTTTCATGGAATCCCCCTCTTGAACCACTTCTCCATTGTAGAGTTTTTTCCTACAAATCACTTCGGACTTAGTCAAATTTCTGGAGAAAATATGTTTTCTTATGAAAATAACTCTCACCTTAATGATGGGATTAGATATCCTTATATATTCAAATAGATATAAAATATATGCTGACCCATTTTACTCAAATATTCAATGTGGTATAGCCTTCACCGCATACCACTTCTCTTACGAACCGTTCTTCCCGACCAGGTCTGCGTACCAACACTCTTCCTATGCAGTGGCCCAAATCATCATCTTATTTTCTCAAATAAAACCCTTCATGGCATCCCAGATCATTACCTCATTTACCTAAATGAAAATAAATCCCACATACTGCAATCCTTCCATGTACCGCAAGTCATCACAGCGAACTGCAGGCCTTCGTCGTGAACCATTTTTGTTCCGCGAGTCGTTTCTCCTATGCAGTCCCCTCTACTGATTTCTTTCTCCCTTCTACATACCACGTATCACGGTCTACGTATCATTCTTCTTAGTCCATGTACCATCCTTTTTATCCCATGAAAATTTCTCTCCTTTTTCTAAATCCTTCCTTTTCCAAAATCAACTCCAGATTTTGAGGTCCAAAAATTTGGAAAACACTAGGAAACCGCATCACCTTAAAAACCTACTTCAGTAACTTTAACCATAATCATTTTCAGTCATCTATAATTGTAAAAAAACACATTCAAAACAAAAACATACTGAAAGGACACATTGAGGGATGTTTTCCCAAAAAAACTACGGTCAAAAAATGTTGAAACATCATCGCCACGCATTTGGTGACCATTATCACATTGAGTATTCAAGGTGAATCAGCATATCTCATTAACAAATGAATGAATTACCACACAACATTGTCATAAACTTATAGTTGAACTGATATCTATGTCACCCCCACTAGAACCCATCTAAAATTACAAAGCCATGTCACAAAAAATATAGTTCACTACTCCCATAATATGAAAATAATGCTCCACGTCAAACACACACAAGCCCTTCCACTTTTATACTACCTATCTTCAAGATCAATTCAATTACCATTTAGTTTTCAATGATGAATCACATACTAAAATCTATGCATGAAATTGATGCATATATAAAACCTTAGGTGCCCATACCACCCTTTTCTAGCCCAAAAATCACTTCATACTCAACCAATACTCAATAACAAATCTCATCCTCAATAAAACGTATATTCTATAGTTGGAACATCCATATGATGGCCACCATCTACTCATGATACACTAAAGTAAATCCATACATGGCTTCCTAAAATATATTTCAAGCTCATGAAATACTAAAAAATAATTTCCTACCACATGCACACACATTCCATTTAGACTTTCATTATCAACAACCCCCAATACCCTACACTAATTCCTTGGAATGTCACTCGTTCTAATTAAACCCCTGAAACCCCTCAAAGTCTATGTGAACCAACATTATCCCATTGTATCATTATACCACCTATACTTATACCCCCTCCATAAAAAATCACACATACATACATATAATAATTGAATAATTTATGGACCACCTACCTGAAACTAGTAGGACCCCACTCATCGAATACCATCAGACAATTCTTCTCGAGTTAGAAGAAACCAAAAAACTTGAAAAATCCCTAAAATTAGAGAATAAACAATAAGAAATAAATAAATGAATAGATAAATAGAGAATATATACAAGATTACTCTTATCCTTACCAGTATAGATCCCTATGGGCTAATGGTATAATGATCAGGTCACAAACGGAGGAGATCCCGCTATAGAGGGAGAATATTTGACAGGGGAAGAGGTTGAGTGACTACTACTACATAAAATGGGGAGACTCAATAATTTAACTAAATAATAATATTTAAAACAAATAAATAAAAATAATAAAAACACACAACATGTATTGGGTAGTTATTCCTCATATATCGGGTACTAGGTACCTCACTGAGTACCTTGTACAGGTTTATCACCTGATTGGTGGCCCTTTAAGGGTTACCTTCTCACTAACTGACTCCATAGGCTACTTAGTACACCCCACTGGGTACCTAGTGACATCATCCTTTAAAGAAAAATGTTCCTCATTAGGAATAACTCCACAAAACCCAACTTCTGACCTCCACCAACAACTTTAACACTTCAAATAGGCTTAAATACACAAGGTTCAACTGAAATTAAACCTAAATAAACAACTCAAACACACCAGTCTACTATGAAATTTCCATAATAAAACATCTCCTCCAAAATTTTTCCATATAAAACCCTAAAAAAACTCCTGATAACACACCCTTGATATAAAAAACACATTCTGAGACTCCACTCAAAACTATTAAAAAAATAATAGAATAGTATTGAACACAACTTTCGATTCACAAAAACAATACCTCATTGACTCATAATAGTCAATTACAACTATGATTTCTCCCCACAATAGTAATTTCCTATTACTCTTTCCTTATGGGTGATCCACCCTAAAAACCTTCAGTTACCCGATATGATTCTGATATGATATCCCAAAACATGTATCCATTACATTTTGAATATACAACCTCTTCTCGATTATCACTAACCAACACCCATCTGGGTATTTCCTACTCAACTAACTCCTTTAGGTCATGTACAATCTAGCACCCACGCAACTCCCCAACCCTATATAGGTTGGGTTCACTATACTTGGCACCCATGGAAACACCAATATCCCAATTATAAAAACCCAAACATAATCATATCATAATTACATTATTTATAGAAACATATATTTCATTATATACATTCTTATGACCATTTAAATTTAGATATTTAGTGAATTAGTAAAACATGTTAACTCATAAATACCATGTCCATCTCAACTAATGGAAAGAAATTAGATTATGTTAGGAACTATATGATCCATAATAAAAAATCAAACCACATATTTTATTTTGTTCTAGACATATGATGTCTAATCATTTTATTCATCACATAGAGAAATAGAAACATAAGAAATGTGAGATCAAATTCATGAAAATGTAAATTTTATATCAGAATCCATAATAGAATAAACAAGTAATAAATAACATGGTATGAAGTAATTGATAAATAAATAATTCCACACAAATGATCACATGATCTTGAAATATATCTATTCATAATATAATAATATAAATAATCACATGGATAATAATTATTGGTTTCATAGTGATAGAATGAATAATATCCATACTTTCAAGGCCTTAGTCTAAAACATTATATATCATTAATGACTTGTGCTAATACATCTAATTTTTTTCAAGGCTACATTCAATATATCTAATTAAATGTGTAAGAATACACCAAATACGAGGGCTAGTTTGTTTTATAAGACCTTCATCGAGGATCTATTGTGATACCCAAATATCACTAATTAAATCTAATGTATTAATTATATGAATGAATAAATAAACTACACAATATATAACCAACATTCCTTACTAATCAATAAACATCTGTATTGAAATGAAAAATATATAGATGGTTAATATTTCCCCGATTAATAAATAGAAAATATTTCTATGTTAAATTCCCTAAATCTAACACCATATAGAGTAATGGTATATGGTTAAGTCAATAATTTTCACAAATCGACCAATTTATGGTTATCTAATTGAATTACCTTCAAAAAATAAATGAAAAATAGGGTATTTATAGTGTAAATGTATTAGAAGAAATATCATGCCTATACATAGTGGATAATTAGGAGAAACAAAAGTTGTAATTGATTTTCTGTGAGATTAATACCCCAATAGAAAAATAGTATAAGATGATTTATATGGAAAACCCTGAAATATAACACCAAAGGTGGTAAAAAAAATTTAACATAAATAGTAAAATAGAATTTAATTTGTAAAATTATTTTTATAAAACATTTTTAATAATATCATAAAAATAGGGAGTTACGAGTCACTTTCAAAAGTTATTTTGAAAAAAGTGAAGTAAAACATTTTAAATTATTTAATTTTAGAAATATTATTTAATAATTTATAATTTAAAATTACAATAATTTTTTCTAGAGGAAACATGGAGTTGATGATAAAATAAATGATCATGGAAGGAAAAATGATATTAAAAATTTAAAACACCTTTATAAAAAACCCACATCATAAAAAGGATGAAAACTTATTTTTCAAAATTTATAAAGACAAATATTAAGACCACATGAAAGAGTAAATAATTTGGCTTCTAAATATTAATTAAAATATTTTCTTTAAAGGAACATATGGTCAAGGTGGTGAAACCATTATTAAAAAGGATGGGAATTATTCTTAATAATGATACACATTTTGAGGAATAAATCATCATGGTAAAATATTTGAATTAAAATATCATTTTACTCATAATGAAAGATAAATTATTTGAAAATAAAATATCATTTTGTAATAATCTAATCATAGAAGTAATAAGTTCAATATAATAACTCTATGAAAGGGGGTGTGAGTTAAACAAAACCCATGCGATGTCATAATCTTTCAAATTGAAAATCTATAGAAGGTATAAAATGAGATAGATTGTTAAATAACATTGATTTCATGAAAGTTATAAAAAAATAATTCTATACCCAATACATACACCACAAAAAGAAAAAATTGGTTAATACGAATCATATCTCAATGAAGTAAAATTAAGATTCAAAACCCTCATGTTGGGTCCTTATTCATTATGCATGTCTACCTAATGTACTGAAAAAATAAGTTAGTTTTATTAAAATTCTTTTTAAGATTTATTTAATTTATATTTAATTTTATAAGTTTAATTTATCACTATTTAACATTTATTAATTAAATAGTTATCGCTGATGTTGGTTGCATGAGGTTGTTTGATCAATTTTTGTGAAACTTCATCGGTCTATTAACTATGGAGAAAAATTTTATAAAATATATTCATAATCCCAAGAAATATATAGTTTTATTTAATTTATTATTTTATCATCAAAAAATTTATTCAATTATATAGGTTTTCCCAAAATGTACTCAAATTAAGAAAGGTTCCTCGATATGTTCATTTATGGTGGTAAAGTTTACTATGACCATTTGTTGTTAACATTAATTATATAATGTACAATATTATCTATATATAATGTTAATAGTTTCATAGATATTATTTTTACACATTAAATACATTTTTTTAATCCAACCATGTTAGGTCGTTGTGGAAAAAATACATCATTCTGTGGTGGTGGTGGTAGTTTGTACGTACACGGACGACACTTTCATTTTCTAAAGAATGAGAAGGGTGGAAAAATGAAATAATTGTAATTTAATAATTATAATAATGTTATAATTATTATATTGTTTTCATTAAATAACTATTTTGGACTATCCATTAAAGGATGTTGTGAAAAATATAACACATCATTTATTGAGGTGGTAGTTCGCACAAACGCATGACGATGTCTTTATTTTTGGAATGATTTTTGAGGGAGGTAGAAAAGTGGATATTAAGTTATTTTAAAAACATTTAATATATTAAACATACTTATGTTTCCATACTTTATTATATAGATAATATTTTAGGGGTATAAGAAGAAGAAAAATAAGATACCCTAATTGAGAACGTTACCCCCCCCCCCCTTCAAATGTTCTACCTTGGGTAACAACTTAAGGCATTTTAGCATGGCCTTTTGGGAGGAAAAGGGATTATAGTACATGGTAATATGGTTGAGGAGAGAATTGGGTATATTTTTTATATGTAAGCCATTGAAATTTGTGGATAAATTTGGTGTAATTGATCCCATTTTATATGTGAATAAAATGGCACTTTTGTAAATATCCATTACTTTTTCAATGATAAAATGAAACTATTTAATGGTAAGTGGATCCAAAAGTGGTAAATAATTGAGTGTGTGATGAGTTAAGGTCGAAAATTCCTCCACTATTCATTTTTTTATGTTTTAAACTTGTTTTTATCCCTTTACCATTAGGTTTTAAACCCTTATCTTTAGGTTTTTTCCTTGGTAACCAATTTTTACAAAAATGATTTATATTTTATTAAAAATATATGTTTTCACCTGTTACCAAATTTTGATATTTTATATTTAAATTTATCCTCCATATAATCTAATTAAATTTCTCAATAATATAAAAATAACTTTTAAATTAAAAAATTTAATATATAGAAAACCCTTTTTTTATAAAAATGTTTTTACCATTAAGTGTTATTAATTTTCTCTAATATTGATTACCAATTGAATGAGTGTTTATATATTTACAAATAGGTTTAAAAATTATATTATAGTAATTTTTTAAAAGTTATTAATCTATTGTTTTAGAAATAAGTTATACACTTTCAATAAAATTATTCCTTGAAAGTAACTTTTTTACTATTATTAAGGTAATTAACTTTAATCCTAGTAATATTATTTTTTTGACAAAAATGAAATTGAACTTATAACATAATATGAAAATTATGATCTAAAATATTAAATCCATTTTTTCTTATTTAATTTCTAAAAGTGATGATAACTAATTTTTAAAAATAGTTTTTAGAGTAAAATATTGCTTAAGTTTCCAAAACATAAACATGGGTTTAATAAATTCAACATAATATTTTAAATGGTTAATTTTAATCCTAAATATATATTTTTTTAATAGAAAAATTTTTATGTAATACTTGATTCATAATAAAGTTATAAACATTACAGTATTTTTTAAAAATATATTTTTTCACTAGTCACCTAAAAATCAACTATTTCAAAAAAAAGTCCCAAAATTTCATCTTAGTCTAATATTGTTATAGTTAATCCAAAAAATAAGTTCATTTATTCAAATTAAAATTATAATATTTTAGAATTTAACTTTTAAATAAAGAAATTAATATATAATTAAAACTTTTTTCATAGGAAAGTAACTTTTTTTAAATATTAAATATTCTTATTCTTATTTCCTACCAGTTACTAATAAAATTTGGGGTTAACATGTTATTCATATCAATAATATATTTTATCCATAATATATTTTGTATCTTAAAATTAAGCATATAAAAAATATAATTTTTATAAAGGATATATTTTAAAGTATAAATTAGTCTTATTATTTTTTTAGCTGCACTAATTGAATTTTATCTATGTATTAGAATTAAAAATTACCTTTATTTTCATTTCTATATATATTTCATAATTTGGTTACATTTATTTTTATCCTCCAATTACAAGGATAAATTTTAACAAGTATATATTATTTCAAAGTTTGTTGTGGTTCAGTGTTTCAGGTATCACATGTTATTGAACATATTAGGTCTTAAAGGAATATATATTTTAAAATCTCAAGGTGTTACATTCTCACCCCCCTAAATAAATTTCCTTCTCAAAATTTTAACAATTACCTACTAATTAAAATGTATAAGGTTATATAAAAATATATTAAACTCAAGATATAATTTTTAGATAAATATCAACCTTCCGAACTTAATAAATAAATCTTTTTTCCTTAGAATATGTCAATCATAAAGGAAGGATAATAAGACTAACATGAATCATAATACCATAAAAATTGAAGGAGATTCATATACTTTTGATATAATAATGATACCCCTAGGTATTTTTATTTATAATTTAGTAGCTAACAGTTGGTGAAAACTTACATGATATAAGAAATATTAAAATCTAGAGTTAAGAATAAGTGTACCTAGTACTAGTTAATTAGAATTGTCCACTTCAATAATAGTATTTGCATAGGAGTTTCCTTATTTTCATGGTCTAGGAGGTTATTTGTAAAATCATGAGTTTTAGGAGCCTTTTTTCAAATAAATTAAATTTATTTGATTCATTTAATTTTAAACAACACCAAATTAAACATTTTTTATACACTAAAAAAATTTAAGCTTGCGCTTCATGCAACATCGTCTTAACTTGTGGTACAAGAAACACTGAGTTTCTCTGAAACAACATTTTTTTATTATTATTATTTAAACAAGCTAGCTATAAACTATACATTAAAATTAGTAATATGAATATTAATAACTAATTATTAAATATTATTTATACTTTTTTCATATAAATAAAACAAATTTGTAATGAAATATATAATTTTCGATAAAGTATTTATATGTTTGAAAAATATTACTTTCTCTAAAGAACTGCTTTTTATGTTCTTATTTGAATAATAATAAAATTAATATTAGACACTTTTATAAATTTAAGTTGATAAAATAAAATTAATTCTTTAATTCATAATTTAAAATTTATCTTAGGGTGAATTTTTTTATTTTTCTGAAAAGTTTCATTTTTGGATGAATTTTGAAAAATACTGAATTTTTATTGAAAACTGCTTTTTCGCCTAATTTATTTGTATAATTAAATTATATTTTAATTTTTTTTAAGTATTATGAGATAAATTATACATAAATTAATACAAATTAGGTCATTTTAACCAATTTCACATTGAAAATGGATATAAAAACATTCCAACCTTTTGAACTTTTTACTTTAAAAACTCATTATCTCATCTCGTCTATGGGATTAATTTTAAAATAATTTCTTCCAATTATGTGTTTATAGTTTAAAAAATGGATTTAATACTTTGAGTAAAAATAATTTATAATTTATATTATTTTATACTTAGTTTTTGATCAAAAATATTAGTGAAATTAATTCAAATTAATTACATCGATTAAGGAAAAAACGAATTTACTCGGTTGTTAAATTTTAATCAAAAAGGGATAAATGACCTATAAACTTTTCCAAAATCCATTATATGGGAATATAGTGACCACATCCTCACTTTTATCGAATATGGACTATTATTGGAGGCAAATAATGTAAGGTAGAGCTCTCAATAGTGTTTTTTATATATTTTTAAGAATATCACTCCTCCTCCACTATAAAAATGGTACTCACCCCTCTCACTTATTCACACCTCTCTAGCACTTTTTCCCAGAAATACCCAGCCCAAATATACTCCCAACTTCCATAACTTCATTATTTGGGCCTCAATTATTTCATAAATCCAACAAAGTAATCCCTTTGGTGCAAACCAAAAGGAGTTCCCCAAAGAAGAGGCAATGTCCTTCCACAAGAACTTTTATTTTATTTATTTCTACACCCCCCATATTATTATTATATAAATATTTTATAATAATTTAAATATAATAAATATAATAATATGTTTTTATGTTAACTTTTATAACTAAACTCACATACACATTCACCAAATGGGATACTAAATCATCAATTGTTTGTACGGTGGACTACCACCTCACGAACTAATGTTGTTCATTATTTCATTACCACCTTTCAAGGATGGGAATAATGATGTAAATACGATTTTTATATGATATATCTGATATTTATGATGTATTTATTCTTATTTAATTATTATATAACACATAACTTCATGGTTTTCATTTTTATAGAATACGATAACTTCGTTTCGGGATGTGTGGACAACCGCCTCATCAAAGTGATATGATTCATTCACGATTTACATGGATGCATAAATCATGGTTTTAATATAAATATGTGATATATATTAAATACTAATTCTAATATGATAATTATATGTTTATATATATCATTTAATCTTCTTCCTTTAAAAATACGACAATAAAATGAAAACAGTGTTCATGCGTACGTATGGCCTACTTTCTCCATGAATGGTGTGATTCATTTCCTGTTAATATATTTTGAATATTATTATAAATAAGTATATAATAAATATATATTATATTTATATCATGTTTTAAATTCTGGAAATAATTAAATCATGATCTAAGTAAGAAAACTAACAATGATAATCCAAAACATGTATGAAAAACAAAGCGGTTATTACTCGAAATGTAACATTAACATGGAATTGTTAATAAATGGGTAATATAATGTCATTAGTAAATGATATATGGAATTATATATATTAATATGGTTTTTTAATTTATTTATAATAAACTTATATTTATTATATATTAGGTTTCAATGAGTATAAAGAGAGTCAAGACATAAGGTAAGCAGATTTCTAGTCTCGCTTTTATTCCTGCACGACTTATGCCTTATTCACCACTCAGTTATTTTGTGTGGTGTATATACTATCCATTAATTTATTATATTATTAATATACCTAAATTTATGGGTATTTACATATCCATTTTATGACCTCTATTTCATGGGTTTTACGGTTCAAAAGTCACTAAATCATATGGTAATTTTTGTCTCAATTTTCATTCTTTGAGACACATTTTATGTTATGAACCTACATTATTTTATGAGATGTATATACTGAACTTTGAAATTTTTAACCAAGAATATATTTATTTAATGATATTTTTTTCTTCATGTAATGTTATCATCTCATGTTTATTAGAGTCAAAGGTACCAAAGTGGTAATATTTTATTGCTAAAATCCCATCGTCTATCAGGATTATTTATGATTATGCTTTTATTGATGAAATAGTATGATCCATATATCAAGAACACTTTTAAATTTTCTTTTATTAATTTTATTCATGATATCCTCATTTATTGGTACAACTTTTCCACTCTTTTTCACTTAAGATAGTTAATAAAGGCTTTTAAGAAAATCGGGCCTCATTCCTCTCTTCGATCAGAAATCTGTTTTATTAAAAAACCATGTTTTCAAAAAAATCATTTTTAAAAATTATCATTTAAGATAATTTAAAGGAAAATTTATTTTAAAAAATTTATGGTTTTAAAATATTCCTTATATGTTTTCAAATCTATTTTCAAGAAAAAATATTTTCAAAAATTTTATGTTTTAGAAAGTGTTTCTCAAAGAAATAATTATATTTTACTTAATAAATATTTTTAAAAAGATATTTAAAAATTATTTTACATATAATATTGAATAAATTTGTGTTTCACATTCATTTTTTAGAATATTATCCAAGGGTTCTATTCATATTCTTTCCCTAAATGGTTTATGTTTTGATGGAATGATATTTATGAAACTTGTTTCTCTTTCATGGTTTATATATTTATGAAACTCATTTCTATTTCATGGGTTATATTTTTATGAAACTCATTTCTATTTCATGGGTTATATACTTATGAATCTTGATTATTTTCATGGGTAATGCTTTGATTAAATGATTATGAATCCTATCTCTTTTCTACAGGTTTTGATATGATGACATGTTTATTATACACATTTAATTTCATGGGTTATAGTATGATTGTTTATGATATTATGGAACATGTTTTTATGATTTAATTATGAGATGTGTGGGACCTATATCTCCCTCCAATTAACTGGGTGAATATTTATATCTCATGAGATATATATGGTTTGAATTGGGAGTGAAATCAGTTAAGTAAAGGAATGTGTCCACTAAGATGGTCTTGGGAATGAACCTTGACTACTAACATGGTCATGGGAGTGAACCATGACTACCGAGATTGTTTGGGGAGTGAACCCATCCCATTAATATGACCTCAAAATTAAGCCTTGAATACTTTTAAAATCATTTTATATTCTTTGATTTCTACCAGAATTCCATGTTGTAATCATAAGTTATTCTTTCATGTCATATGATCTTGATTCCCTTATGATTAATGTATTATGAACTACCAATATTTATGACATGATTCATGTTTATAATATTTGATATATAAGGAATGGTATTCTAACCTTATTATCATGTTATGATACTCTTATTCTCATTATTATTCTTTACATATCTTTTTATTTTACCCTTACTGGGCATCTAATCTCACCCATTTTTTGAATCCTTCCCCCATGTTATGAAGATATGTATTACGTATGATGTAAATAAGAAGGGTTTTAGTCATGAAGAACCTAGTGGGAGATAATGTATCTAAAATATATATCATTTTTTATGTTTCCATGTTTCCAAAAAAACTAAACTAATACGGTCTTTGGTTGTCTTCTTGTAAAATGTATTAAGTATTCCAAAAAAATGATGCAATGTCTATGAATGAGAAGCAAGGGTCACTGTAGTTGGTATCAGAGAAAAAGTTTAGTTAAAATTTAGAAAATAGTTTGAGAAAACCCATAGTGAGATCCCTAAAAAAATATCTTTAAGGATAATCCTAAGGGTGAGTCAGTGTATAGGAAAATGTCTTAGTATTTTGGTAAAGGATGGAGTGAGTGGTTTCCTAGAAATACATCCCTATATGGAAACTATAAGTAGATGTGGCTATAGTACAGATGTATAGAGGGGTAACAGCCCTAAAACACTATATTGATCTAGACTTGATCAGGAAATGGTGCATGATAATAAGCCTTAATGGACACCTAGTTTGACACTCTTAGGGTATATGCTTTGTAACTTCAAAAACTCTTCATGAAACATCATGAAGGATTTAAATGGAAGTTTTCTATAAATTACCTAAGATAAACTAAATGTGTCATAGATTAAATGTGTCATAATTTAGACATCATATATATAGTTTTTTATGATTATGTGGAACCACACTATGACTATTGTTTCTTGCTCTATGATTTTTGGTTTTCATAAATGGTTGGAACCTGAAAGAACCACATTAATGTTAAGTGTAAATGGAAATTCAATGATTTTTCTCCTGAGAATCCAAATGATATGGGATATAGAATAAAAAATATCATTTCTATGCTCCCTCAAATTTCTCAAGCTATGAATCACACTGAACTAAACAATGAGAAAATGAGGAAATAACATTATGTTGAGTCCTTCTTAAGGAAACATCCAACTTATTTCAGTGGGTCTTCTAATCTACGTGTTGCTGAAAAATGGATCGATACTACTAAAAATATATTCTACATTATCCAGTGTTTGGAACACGATAAATTCATTCTGGATATTTATCATTTCGAATGATAATCAGACTAGTGGTAAAATCTAATCAATAATATGATGAAACAAGATAAATTGAATCCATGGATTGGGAAGAGTTTAAAAACTTATTTTTTAATAAGTACTTTACTCATATTCTTTTTATAAAGATGGAGAAAGAGTTTCTTGAGTTAAATTCAAATGGATGTTGGATATATTGGTACCTAGGAGGCTAATTTTACAATAATTAAGGGGTACGCATATGGTATTATCATCCAACACAAAAGTAAATTTGATAGGCTCCTCAGTGGTTTAAAGAAAAGTCTCAAAAATGCGTAATCCATAAGATAATTTTTTATATATAATGATATTGTGAATTGTGTAATAAATTTATACATGGAGGTTCTAGTAGCGTATCAAAATCATGGTTTAGAAAATAAAATGAACATGTAGTTTAAAGGAAAATATAAAAATCGTGTACAAAAAATATTAGCTTTCACTTATCTAAGTGTGGGAAGAAGAAAGGAGGATGTTTCTTTAAGGGGTCTAATAAATTTTTTAAGTGCAGAATGTATGGTCATTAGGAATTTGATTGCTGAAGTTATGGGAAGAAGTTAGCTAAAAATATGAATGAAGATAAATCTACACAAAATGCACCTCCCCCTCTTCAGTGCTACAAGTGTAAAGAAATTGGAATTTTGTTAACTAGTTCCCAAACCACAAGATTAATGGTGTTGATTAATGTCAGTAACCTATTAATCTAAGGGATAAGGGGAAATATCATGAAATCATTATTTCTAATGAGGGGAGAGATAACAACAAGGTGAAAGGTACACTAATCATCCACTCTAGAACTACTAATATCTTATTTGATATTAGATTAACCCACTCCTTCGTATCTAAAGAGTTTGATATGGGTATTAAGATTCCACCCTATTGATTAAATTTGGAATTAGTAGTGAAAACCCCTAATGATATGATGATTGCATCTCTAGTATATGATTCATATCCGATTTATGTTTGTAGGAATGTGTTTCCTGAAAATCATCTCATTCTTCCTCTGGTTGAATTTGATGTCATCCTATGCATGGATTGTCTTTCTATGAATAAATCCCACATATATTTTAAAGTAAGGGAATTTATGTTGGATATTTAGAACCAACCAATTATTTTATACAATTCTATGGAGATTACATCCATTGTAGGGGTCTTAATACCCATTCAGAAGTTGTGTTTATCTCAAATGGTTGGGGAGAAAGTAGACATTGATGATATGCATATTCTTTGTAAATTTTTGGATATATTTTTAGAATAGTTTCATAAAATTCCACCAAAACATTAAGCTAAGTTCTAAATAGAACTCATACCTAATTTCACACCAATGTCAAATAATCCATATTGAATAGCCCCAATTGAGTTGAAGTAATTAAAGAATAAACTCTAAGAAAATCTTGATAAGTGATTAATTTAGCCAAGCGTTCCACCTTGGGTTTCACCTATTCTTTTTGTGAAAGATAAAGATGTATAAATGTGACTATGAATTAATTATCAAGAGTGGTAAAATATCCTAATCAAGAACAAGTATTTTCTTCCCCATATTGATGATGTGGTTGATCAACTTCATGGAGATCAATACTTTTCCAAGATTGATCTTCATTCTGTGTATCATTAATTGAGGGTCAATAAGGAAGATATACCCAAGACAAAATTCTTTAAAAGTTATGAATAAAATGAATATATAGTTGTGACTTTTGGTCTTACTAATTCCCCTTATATATTCATGGATTTGATAAATATATTCTTTAGAGATTACCTTGATTAGTTTGTGGTGGTCTTTATATATGATATTTGTATCTATTAAAAGAGAAAGGACAAGAATAAAGACCACTTGAAAATTGTACTAAATACCCTAAAGAAGTAGAAATTGTATGAGAAATTTACAAAGTGTGAATTTTGGATATAAAAGGTTTCATTTTTATTCCATATAACCTCAAGAGAGGGTATAGTAGTAGATCCATAAAATATAGTGTCTATTGAATTTTTTCCAAGACCAACCACAGATATAGTGGTCCTTAGTTTTCTTGGATTAACTATATATTATATATATTTTGTGGAGAATTTATCAGGACTATCTGATACTATGACCAAGTTAACTTGGAAGGGTTCCAAGTTCCTATGGATAGATAACTGTGAAAAAAATTTCAAGGAACTATAGAGAAGTTTAGTCGGCGCACCTGTTCTTACATTACTCTATAATGGAGAAGGGTCTGTAATCTATAATGATGCATCCAAGAAGGCATTGGTAGGTTTCCTTATGAAGAATAACATGTTTATATACTATGCCTCATAATAATTGAATACTCATGAATAAAATTACCCAACTTGTGATTTAGAGTTAGCTACAGTAATTTTTTCATTAAGGATGTGGAGGAATTATCTTTATAGAGATAGGTGTAATATATATACCAATCATAAAAGTTTGAATTATATATTCACATAGAAGGAATTAAACATGTTTCATAGAAGATGGTTAGAGATGATAAAATATTATGATTGCTCAATACATTACCAGCATGGTAAAGTGAATATGGTGGTCAATGCTTTGAGTTGAAAGGATCATTCTAGGTCATCCATGATGAGGATCACAAAAGATCCAATATTTTTGAATTTGAAAATGATGGACCTATAAATCCTAAAGGAAATGGAAATTTTATCTTTCTCAACTAAATTTTCAACCCTCTATCCGAGTAAAGATAAAAGAGGTGAAAAAGGAAGATGTAGAGTTGCAAAAGAAGGTTATACATGTCCCTGAGTTTAACCTTAATTAGGATGGAATTATAAGGTTCATGAATCATGTATGTGTTCCGTCCATACCAGATTTGTAGAAGGAATTAATAGAGGAATCTCATAGTTCTTCATTCTCTATTCATCCTGGGAGTATTAATATGTATAGAGACTTGAAATAATACTTCTAGTGGGATGTAAGGAAGATAGACATCATTGATTATATATCTTAATTCCTTGTATTCTGGCAATTTGATGTTAAAATAAAAACTTCTAATGGTATGTTGCATCCACTATCCATAACATAATGGAAATGGGAAAACATCACAATGGATTTTTTCATTGGTCTCCCCAAAACTTATAAAGGGAATAATACTATACGGGTGGTATTAGATCACCTTACTAAGTTATCACACTTCATCGCTATCAAATAAGATTTCTCTCTGGATCATCTTTCTATGATATATGTTATGGAAGTGGTAAAGTTGCATGGAGTACCTCATTTCACTGTATCTGATCGGGATCCGAGTTTTATTTCAAATTTATAGCGAATTATTCATAAATCCCTTGTTATAAAATTGAGTCTCAGTATAGCTTATCATCCTTAGATGGATGGTCAGTCTGAAAGAACAATTCAAACCCTGGAGGGTATGTTGAGATCTTATTCTCTAGATTTCAAAGGTGGTTGGGATCTACAACTTCCTCTAGTTGATCATTCTTACAATAATAGTTTTTACTCTAGAATTCATATATATCCTTATGAATCCCTATATGGAAATAAATGTAGAGCTCCAATATGTTGGAATAAAATTGGATAAATAAAGCTAATAGGACCTGATATCACTAAAGAAATGGTAGATAAGGTTAGAACCATTCGGTAGCATATTAGGGTAGTTGAGAGTTAGCATAAAAGTTATGCTGGTATTCATTGATGTGATCAAGAATTTGAATTCAATGAAAACATGTATCTATGGATCTCTCTATGGAAGAAGGTTATGATATTTGGAAAGAAACAGAAACTAATCCATAGATATATTGGTCCCTTTTAAAATTATTGATCATATTGGGATGGTATCCTATCACTTGGAACTTCCACCAAACCTCTCTAAATTCTATGATGTGTTCCATGTATCTCTCCTAAGGAAGTACATTCCTGACTCTTCACATGTACTAAACTCAGGGGTCATACCGCTGGAGCAGGATTTTTCATATGAGGAATAACCAGTATAAATTATTGATTGTACAAAGAAAGTTCTATAAAAAAATACCACTCACCTAGTCAATGTTTTGTGGAGAAATCACCAGTTAGATGAAGTTACATGGGAAATTGAGGATATAATGAGGTAGAAGTATTCTCAATTTTTTATATCAGAATGAAGAATTTTGAGGTAGATAATCATTTTAAGGGGGGTAGAATGTAAAACCAAGAGTTCTTATGAAGTTTCTTCTTTAGAATAAATTAAATTTATTTTATTTCTTGAATTATACACTATACCAAATTTAAATTTTGTTATGATCTGTAATAAGTTAATCCTAAGCTACATGAAACATCGTTTTAGCTTTTGTTACACACAACACTGAGTTTCTATGAAAATGACATTTTATTATTATTATTATTTAAGGGATACAGTTATAACCTAGCTGTAAAAATTCATAATATAAATATTAATAACTAAATTTTAAATATTATTTATAATGGTTTCATATAAATAAAACATATTGGAAGTTTAATATATAATTTTCAATAAATACTTTATATGTTTGAAAAATACTATTTTCTCTAAAGAATTGGTTTTTATGTCCTTTGAACAATAATAAAATTAATTTTAGAAACTTTTAGAAATTTAATTTGATAAAATGAACATAAACTTTTTAATTCATGATTACAAACTTATATTAGAGTGAATTTTTAGGATTTTTCTCAAAAAAAATCATTTTTGGATGAATAGTGAAAATACAAAATTTTAATGGAAAACTTATTTTTTGTATAATATATTTATATAGATAAATTATATTTTAATTTGGATGTAAATTATTTTTAAATCCATTATAAATCAATTAATCTAATATTGGTCATTGTAATAAATTTCACATTGTAATTGGATACAAAAATATTTCAGTCTTTTGAACCTTTCACTTAAAAAACATGTCATTTCATCCCGTCTGAGGGATTAATTTTAAATTAATTTTTTCCAATTATATGTTTATAATTTTAAAAAATATATTCCATATTTTTAATCAAAATAATTTATAATTTAAAATAATTTCAACTTATTTTATTACCCAAAATATTAGTGAAAATAATCAAAATTAATTACACCGATTAAGAAAAAACGGGTTTACTTAGTGGTTAAACATTAATATTAAAAGGATAAATGGACTAGAAACTTATCAAAAATTCATTTTATGGAAATATATAGATCATAAAATCCCTTTTCTAAAATATTGACAATTATTGGAGGCACATTATGTACGGGATACTTCTCAATAGTGTTTTCCATTTTATATTTATAAGAATGTCACTCCTCCTCCAATATAAAAATGACACTCTTCCCCCTAAATTATTCACACATATCAATACTTTTTTATCATAAAAAACCTGAAAAATATCCTCTAAATTTCCCTCCATTCATTCTATAGTCCCCTATTTTTTCAAAAAATCAACCTAGGAAGCCCTTTGCTGCAAACCAAAAGGAGTTACCCAAATAAGACGAAATATCCTTCCAAAAGCACTGTTATTTTATTTCATTATATACCACCTATATTCTAATTATATCAATATTATATAATAAAATCAGTATCCTCAATATATTGAGATGTTTTTAGGTAAATATTTTGACCAACACTCACACACATGTCCATCAAAAGGGATAAGCAATCATCATCTGTGTGTATGGTGGACTACCTCCTCATGAACCATTGTCGTTCATTCTTCCATTAAAACCTTTCAAGGTTGATAATAATGATATAATTATTATTTTTATATTATATATATGATATTTATTATTTATTTATAATTATTAAATTATTATATAACACATACCTTTATACTTTCCATTTTGTGAGAATACATTAACTTTATTTCTAGACATGTGGACAACCGCCTCCTCAAAGCGATGTTATTCATTCACGCTTTACATGGAATGTATAAAGGATGGTTTTAATATAAATATGTGATATATATTAAATAATAATTTGAATATAATTTTAATATATGTGTATTTATCATTTAATCTTCTTTATTTCAAAAATATTACATTAAAATGAACACAGCGTTCATGCGTACATATTGCCAACCATCTCCAAGAACAGTGTAATTCATTCCCTATTACTATATTTTTTAGATTATTATAAATATGTATATAATTAATATATATTATATTTATATAATGTTTTAAATTCTGTAAATAATGAAATCATGATCTAAGTAAGAGGATTAAGAATGAAAAGTCATAACATATATGAAAAACAAAGTTCTTATTACCTAAAACGTAACATTAACATGGAATTGTTCATAAATGAGTAATATAAAGTAATAAGTAAATAATATATGGAATTATATATAAAAATATAGTTCTTTTATAGATTTATAATAAACATATATTTATTATACATAATATTTTAATGAGTACAATGAGAGTCAAGACATAAGGTAAGGGGAAATCAATCTCACTTTTATTTCTGCGAGACTTATGCCTTATTCACCACTCATTTATTTTTTGTAGTGTATATACTACACATTAATGTATTATATGATTATTATCCTTAAATTTATGGTTATTTATGTATACTTTTGGTGATATCTATTTCATGGGGTTTTTGGTTCAAAAGCTACCAAATCAAAGGTTAGTTTTTTTTCTCAATTTGCTTTCTTTGAGACACATGTTATGTTATACACCTTCATTATTTTATGAGGTGTATATACTGATATTTAAAATGTTTTATCATGAATCTAGTTATTTAATGGTATTTTAATATTCATGTAATGTTATTATATCATCTGTATTATGATTCAAATTTACCAATGTAGTAATAGTTTATTGCTACAATCTCATCGTTTATCGGGATTGTTTATGATTATGTTTCCATTAATGAAATATTATGATCCATATCTCAAGATAAATCATTATTTTTATTATCCTATATTTATTAATGATATTTTCATGTATTGGTATCATTTTTCAATCTTTTTTACTTGAGATAATAAATAAAGTGTTTTTAAAAAAATCTGACCTTATTTCTCTCTTTGGTCAAAAATATATTTTATTCAAAAACCATGTTTTCAAAAATGTTTTTTAACAATTATATTTTATTTTCATTTTAAATGAAAAGTTATTTTAAATTTTTTTTATGGTTATCAAAGCTTACTAATATTTTTTAAAATTTATTTTCAAAAAAAATCAAAAATGTTTTATGTTTTAAAAAGTGTTTTTCAAAGAAAAAATGGTATTTTCCTCAAGAAATTTTTTTAAAAATATATTTCAAAATTATTTTACATCTAATATGACATATTTTTATGTTAATAATTTCTTTATGAGAATATTATCCAAGGTTTCCACTCATATTCTTTCTCTAAATTGTTTATATTTTGATGGTATCATGTTTATGAAACTCATTTCTCTTTTATAGGTTATATGTTTATGAAACCCATTTCACTTTAATGGGTTATATATTTATGAAACTAGTTTATATTTCATGGGTGATATTCTTATGAAAACCTATTGTTTTCATGGGTAATTTTTTGATTTATTGTTTATTAAACCGTTCGCTCTTCCACCAGTTATGATATGATGACATGTTTATGATACCCATTTCATTTCATAAGTTATGATGTGATTTTTTATGATTTGGTGAAACACGTATGTATGATTTCATTATGAGATGGGTTGGACCTATATATACCTCCAATTCATCAGGTAAATATTTATATCTCATGAGATAGACATGGATATAATGAGGAGTGAACTCAGTTTATTAAGATACGTTGTCCAATAAGATGGTCTTGGGAGTAAACCTTGACTAATAAGATGGTAATGAGAGTGAACCATGACTATCAAGAGGTTTGGGGAGTTATCCCATTCCACTAATATGACCTTTTCATTAATAATTGACTAATATGTAAATATTTTAATATTCTTATGCATCTACCACAATTCCATGTCTTATTCCTAAGTTATGTTTTCATGGATTACACTCTTGATTCCCTTGTGATTAATGACTTATGAATTGTCAATATTTATGACATGATTCATGTTTTTATGATCTTTGATATGTATGGTATGATATTATAGTTTTATGATCACATTCTAATACCTTTATTATCATGATTATTCTAATAAATCTCCCTTTCTTACCCTTATTGAGTATATTTTCCCACACATTTTTATGTTTCCTTTACCAATGTTATGAAGATATATTTTGTATGATGTGTATAATAAGGGTTATAGTCATTCAAAACCTATTAGGAGACAATTTTTCTCACTTATGAACAATTTTTTATGTTTCTATGTTTCCAAATCTACTAAAATAATATGGTCTTTGGGTGTCTATTTGTGTAATGTATTAAGTATTCGGAAAAAATGATGTAATTCCTATGTAAGAAAATCAAGGGTCACTATATTTTTGGTGTTGATTATCATTTAAATCCCTTATATTAGTTAACCAGTTTTCATTTTACCCAAATTGCTCACATATAAAACAATTAATTTCTAGTGAATCATAGGTAAGAACGTTTTTTTCCACATCGTGTTAACCAAAATATTTATTTTTCCTCAATAGCTTGTTTCTCAATGCCCTGTTTTTTCAAAGATAAAACATCTTATAGTTTATTTGATACATTCCCAAGGGTCTTTATTCTCACATTTTCTACATGATATAAGTTTAATCCTCTTTACTTAATCATATTTTTTACCCAAACTTCTATGAGTTTCCATCCTTCTCTTCTTTGGTGTGTTTTGGGATTGAACTATGTTCTTGTTGATAATAATAATTCATGATATCTAGTTTAGCATCATCACAAGATTTATCACTATAAATAATTTCCCATTTGGTTCTAAAATGTTACCATCACTAAATTGTCTATCATATACATTGTTAACATGGTTCTTCTGAGCTCCATCCACTAGTAAAACCAAAGAGTTAACATGAGTGATGAAAGATTAACTTCATAAGATAATTATAAAAAATTATACATTATAATTTCCTAATCTATGATACCATCATGTTAGATTACATTAATTTTATTTCATGAAATATATCTCTTGATTCAACCTATGTTTCTTTGGGTTAGTTTTATTAATTCTCCCAATCCAAAAAATAACATTCCCACGTTACTATGAAATTTCATTCAATTTTCTAAACCCAAAAATCATTGAAATATGTGGACACAAAATTCAACTCACCCATTATTTATAAAATCACATATAAATTAACACATAATTTAATGTATGAATCTAAATATTTGAATCTATTTTATCCATGTTCATTCTCCTATTAGGTTCAACAACATGTATATTTAAATATTTCATTATGGTTCATAAATAGAATGTGATTTTTCAAATCATTTCCCCTAAAAGTTTTTATCCAGGTGTGAATTATTTGGACCACTCATCATGCACTAAGTTAATATTTATTTCATACTCCACAAACCTTTTTTAGGATTATTACCTATAGTTTCCTTTGTTCCACAACTATATCAACTTTCTAGTATCCGTACAGGGATTTACTTTCTAGAAAAACCACATACTCAAAGTTTACCAAAATTTAGGATGTTTTCCTATAATTAGAATCATCCCAGGGGTTTTCTCCAAATATCTATTATCCTATTACCCAAAAATCATAAAATATCCAATATTACCTCACTTAACATTAAGGGTTATCTATACCTTTTAAATTATTATCAACCTTAAATTTTCAATGCTAGATGACATTTATAACTCTTTAATTATCCTCAACCAATAAAATTATAATACCAAAAATAATCTAAATCCTTCTCTGATACCAACTATTATCGCTCAGAAAAAACCATCCCATAATTACATGATTTATAGAAAAATTTCATTACATGAATTCCCATGACCTTTTAGGTAAATTACTTTAGATAATTAGGATAAATTGTTAACTAATAAATCTTATTTATTTCTCAAATAAGGGAAATTTTCTCCACTAAATTAGAAACTACAAAAAGAAAAATAATTCTTCAAAATTTTCCAAAAATTTTCCACACATTCAATTTTATTCAAGATATATCATGTATAATACTTTTTATTATAAACTGGGAAAATGGAAACATAAAAAGGGTCAATTATGATTATTAGTAAGGGAAAGAATATAAAAAAAGTTGTCATAGAATAAACAATTAATGAATAATATAGTAGGAAGTAAATGATAATCAAATAATTCCATATAAATAATTATATAAACTTGAAATAAATACATGGATGAAATAACATAATAAATAATCACATGGATAACAATAAATAGTTTCATAGTGATAAAATTAATAATTTTAAACTTGTCAAGGTCTTTTGAAAAAACATTACATACATTCAAGGACTCATGCTAGGACATCTACATGTTGTCAAGATCACATCCAAAATATCAAAATAAATGTGCAGGAATACACCAAATATCAAATCAAGTTTGTCTCATTTGATCTATTAATACATTGAGAGGTTGTGTCAATCCCCACCCATTACTAATTATGTTTAATACATTCATTATATAAAGAAATGAATAAATTAAATGATATATAACCAACATTACTTCGTAATAAATAAAAATTTGTATTGAAATGACAAGTATATGAATTGTAAATATTTACCCCAACCAATAAATAGAATATATTTCTTTGAAAGTATAGAAACCCAGGATTTTCATACATAGATATTACATATTAAAAGATTAATATTCATTTCATTATAAAAATACATGAATAAGGATTGAAAAGGTTTGGTGACTTTGGAAACATGGATACATAAATAAGTGGACTACATAATCTCCCACTATGTTCTTCAAAAATAGTACCCATCTTAGATGTATCTTATATAATATCTTTATTTATTACCTAGGGAAAGGAAACATAATAAATGGTGAGATCAGATGCTCAGTAAGGGTATAAAATGGATATATAAATGATCACATAAGAATAAAAATGGCATAAGGGTATGGTAACATGAGTTTAACATTTTGAAATGATTCCCTACATATTAAATTTCATAATATTGAAACATAGAATAAATAGTAGTAGTTCATAATACAAGAATCATAAAGTAATAAAATTACATGATTCATAAGAATATAACATTATTATAAGACATAGAACAATGGAATACACATAAACATAGAAAATTATTTCCTTATTAGTCAAGGATCATTTCCAAGAATATCATAGTGGAATGGGTTCACTCCCCAAAACCATCATATTATTCAAGGTTCGCACCTAATATTGTCATATTAGAATGGGTTCACTCCTAAAAACATCATAGTAGTCAAGGTTCACTCCCAAGACTATCATATAGTATAAATTCCCTTACTAAACTAGGTTCACTCTTCATTCCAGTCATGTTTATCTCATGGGATATGTAAGGGCCTAAATCCATATAGACTGGTCCTTTGAATGTTTCTAAGGACTATGGATGTCAAATGAGTCTTGTAGTGAGTTTAGAGGTGTTGGATACTAAATATCTAGAATTTAGGATAATACATGATGTTTATGGTGTTTTCATGTCATGTATATGGATTTCATGGATTGTTAAGGATGGTTAATAGGGAGTTTCATGATGTGAAAAATTTTTGGGATTAAATCCTTTGAAGTGATAAATTTTTTGTTGAGATATGAAACTCAAATTTTACCTAACATTTAAGCTTTTAATGATGTGAAAATTACATGTGCAGTGTGGATATAAAGGTTTCAATGCCTCGGGTTTTCTCCAAACCCTACAGTCATTCTCTTCTTCAATGAGATCTAGAAGCTCCAACTTCCATTGCTTTAGAATCCATTCAATGTGAATCAATCATTGGCCTCTTATATTCAATTTATGGTGATTTGAGGTACATTCTACCTATTTTATTGTGGTTCTTCAATTATATTTCTCTCATTTATTCTTGAAATGTGATGGAAGATCATATCCATGTTTCTAATGAAGTTTTTATTTTTTTTTGTCGGTGTGTTTGTTCTGTGGAATCCTTGGATGGATGATTCTTTTTGTGGGAGAGGTGATTGGGGATCCATAGTGTTATTTTGTTCTCATTCAAAGAACCTTGAAGTCTTTGAGGTAATGGATTTTTTTCTCTTATTTTATTTATGTGAAATTGTAAATTGTTCGTGGTTCATCCCTTTGGATGGTAATGAAATTAACCTAGCAATATTGAATTTTATTAAAAAATTTGGATATTGATCGCATATAGATGTTTTTACTTTATAATGTTATAGTGGGTTGCCACTTTTTTTCTATATAGTATGATATCTATGATATGCTTTTTTATAAACTTCTTATACTTAGATTAGCATGTGGAAATTGGTAAAGAATGTAATTGTGGAATTTATTGATAATTAATTGTCTTAAGAATAATTAAATAAGAGGCATGTTTTAATCCATTGGTTGATGAAATTTGATGATAATAAATTGATTCAATGTGCATGTATAACTGAAAATGTTCTTCCATATGATTAATGGAATTGATAAATAATGTGAAGAATGTTTATATTTGTTGTTTTTAAGAAATAAAAGGCATTTTAATTGATAATGATGCTTCTCTAGGTTAATTAAAACTAGAATAAATGATAAGACCATGTTTTTCCTTTTTATAGCTGGTTATAGCTTGATGAATTAGGTTTCCCATGGTTGGAACCTATGATGGTTGAATCAGTTAATTCAATATGGAATAAGAACTTGTAGTTTGATAAAGTTAATTGCTAGGGCCTTCGATTCTCGTCATCTTGATAAGGTCGAGTACCTTGAGTTTGGAGTTGTGAGATCTCGTTTATGTTTGATTGTTGGATGCATTATTTTTAGGGCCTATATTGACATGTTGGTTATCCTTATTTTTTTCCTGCTGATTTTGTAATGTAGGATAGGGATGGTTGAGCCTTGGATGGATGATGTGATATGTGAGAAGGGAGGCATGGATGATTTTGAAAAACTTGATTACTATGATGGAGAGATTCATTGGGATATGCATGTGGGTGTTAGGGGTGGAATTGAAGATAATGGAATGGGTTGAAGCTGATATTTCCTATTTATTTGATGCTGAGAGCTGGGATGCTTGTTTATGAATTTGTTTAATGGATGATGGTCGGGTTACCTATTTTAATTTCATTCCTTTCCCCAATTATTAAGGAAGATGGGTATTCTTGGTTGCACCTATGTTTGAAATGGGTAGACCTTGGGATAGGTTTAGACCTTAAAAAGATAATAAAATAATTAATTAATGTTAAATATTTAGTATTTTAGGTTTAATAGTATAACTGTTTTTTATTTTTATAGGCATGGATCGAGGTCGACATCCTTGTCAGGTTCACACAAAATAGGTTCCACAGAATATTCCAGTAGATCGCTACAAAATGGAGGTCAACGACAATGACTCTTATATGAGGAAATTATGAGAGTTTTAGTGCTAGAGTGTATAGAAGTATGATGTATCTATTTCAGATTTAGTCACAAAAGACTGGTTGGAGGAGGTTAATATATCTTTTAGATTGATTTTTGCTCGAAAGGAGAACTAGGTTTCGTTGGTTGTGCTGATGATTTATGGAGTAGTGAGGAAGCGTTGTTCCTTTTCCTCAGGGATCGCGAAGAGTTGTTATACTCGTGGGAGAAGTTCTAATAGCGGTTCACAGAAGAGTTACTTGCTTCAACTGTAAAGGAAGCCAATCGCCAGAAGTTTCTTACCCTTCGACAAGGGATTTCTAGCGAATAAGAGTTCAGGGTCTATTTTAATACCCATATATGATATTATTCAGGCCTATTTTGAGATGAGCAGTCAAGGGACAGGAATTTAGAAGAGTCTTTGAATCCAAAGAACTAGAATCCGGTCACCCCGTTTATGTTAAATATGTATCTCGAGGTACTGGTGAGGGAAGAGGTTATTTAGAGGATGATGGCCTGAACTAGATCATCACAAGAAGGGAGTTGTTAGGATTCCTCATGAATAAGATTTATGGTCTGGGGTTCCCAGTTTTCAGGAAATATAAGTTTCTCGTTATTCAAGGTAGGTCTCAATCCTAATCATCTCATTTTCTTAGGGTGGAATCTCTCAAACCTATTACAAGGGATCATACGCTTGTTTTTTTATAGGTTGAGGTCATTATCAGTGAGATTTCTTGAACTTTTTGATCTGTCAGTGTGTTCCAAGTGTTCAGATTTTGGTTCCTCTATTGAGGTAGTTTTATCCAAGGTAGTAGCAGTATCGTGATACTATTTGGGATGAGTAGAGAGGAGATAGGGTAGGTAGATAACAGCCCTATGATTCTCCTCATCCTAAAATAGTAGATTGTGGCCATGTATATGGTCATTAGTATGGTTAGAGAGGTTGTGGAGTGGGTTTTGGTCAGCTTCATTCTTTAATGTTACTATTTTTGGTAAAGATAGACATCGTTCGAGGTATCCTTTGATTATATTCTACATGGTTTCATTATTTATTTGATTTGGTAGTGGTGCACTCCTTTATATCACCTACCCTCTTACATGTTTGGTATATTGAGGTAGATAGGCTTCTAGTTCCCTTGGAATTTACTATTCCCATAGAATATTGATCAGACTTGAATTAAGTATGTGGATACTGTGAGCTAGTGTTGGGGAAGCATTGCTCTGGGGGAGATTTCCGATGTTTACAGATATAACCATATGAAATCCTCCATGACATGGATAATTTATATTTATTGAAAGATATAATGGACTTATTCAGGTGGAATGTTGTGTTTTATGATGATAATGGAGAGTCAGTAGTGTTTTTTTGTGAGATAACCCCCAGGATGGGTAAGAGGTGTGGTCCATCCTTATCTTCTTTGATAGCCGGGTTTATTGTTATATTGTCAGAGGTTCGGCAATCATCATTATCCAAGGTTGGGGAAGAGTTCCATGATATCTTTATAGATGAGGTTTTATAATCACCCCCTTGATGGTATATTGAGTTTTGGATCGAGCTACAGTCAAGTGCGTCCCCTATCTCAATGTCTCCACATAGTACGGAACCTTATAAGTTACGAGATCTTTTAACACAGCTTGATGACCTGTTTTAGTGATGTTTTGTTTAGCTGAGTGTGTCACCTTGGGGTTCAACAATTTTTTAAGTAAATAAAGATAATGGTATTTTGTGGTTTTGTATCAATTATTTTTGTTTGAACTAAGTGATAGTGAAGAAATTCTATCCTCTTTCATGGATTGATGAATTAATCTATCAATTGAAGGGAGAGAGTAGATTCTTAAAAATTGATTTTTATTTTGGATATCATCAAATGTGGGTGAAGGAAGGGGATATTAAAAAGACATAATTTCATTGTTTTTGTAGGAATTATGATTTCGTTGGGATTCTATTTGAAATGATGAATGCTCCAGTCATGTTCGTGGAGTTGATGAACTCAGTTTTTAGAGAGTGCTTGGATAAGTTCATGGTGGTTTTAATCGATTACATCCTTATGTACTATGTGTATGATAAGGATCATTTAGAGCATATTCATGCCTTTTTGGAGTTCCTCATCATGAGAATCAGTTCGATAAGTCGTATAAGTGTGAATTTCGGGCTTGTTAAATCCATTTCATGGGTCATGTTGTGTCCCAGTAGGGAGTAGCATTGGATCCATTGAATATAAATTTTGTTTTTCATTATTAATACCCCAATATAGTGGTAGAGGTGTGGATTTTCCTTGGTATTATAGGATATTATAGGAGTTTCACATGTAATTTATCTCGGGTTGTGACTCATCTAATATAATTGACTTGAAAGGATCAGACATTCTAATGGATTGACTAGTGTCATACATATTTTTAGTATCTAAAGGAGAAGTTGGTCAGCACTCCAATCCTTTTTTCCAGTGGAGGGGGTTTAGTTTTAGTTTTTCCATAACACTTCACATCTTATCTTGGGTTGTGTTTTGATGAAATAAAGATCATTTTTTTATTATGGGGGATGGTAGTTATTTTCCCATGAGTTTAATTATTCCACCCATGATCTTCAGTTTCTAGTAGTGGTTTTTGCTTTGAATTTTTGGAAAAATTACCTCATCAATGAGTGTTTTTTGGTTTTTACTGATCATAAGAGCCTAAGGTATGTCTTATCTCATAGTGACTTGAAATTTCATCAATATCTATGGATTTAATTCTTACCAGATTACTACGTTGAGATTTCTTATATGCTAGGAAAGGGAAATGTTATAGTAGATGCACTGAGTAAGAAGTCGCGTAGGGATTCTGTGTAAGAATCCAAAGATTCATCGATAGTGATGGAAGAACTTTCAAAGATGCATCTAGATATGGGAGAGGTTTGAAGATGAGGTTGTATTATCTAGATGAAAGTGATGTTTTCTTTAGCACAGTAGGTAGAGGAGTTCTAGTAAATGGATTTTGAGGTAGAGTTATAGAGGGACCGAGTTGATTTTATCAATTCCCCTGATAGTTGGTCTAAGGATGGAAAACATATAGTTTTGTTCCAGGGATGGATTTTCGTTCCTTAAGTGATGCATGAGGTGGTTCTCTAGGAGTTCCATAGTTTTCCTTTGGTGGTATATCCCGATGTTTAAAATATGTATCGAGCCTTGAGAGGCTAGTTTTGGTGGTATGGGTTGAATCATACAGTTTCATAGTTTGTTTCCCAATTTTTAGTCTGCCATAAGGTGAAGATCAAGAAATATGATCCTGGTGGTTTTCTATATCCATTAGATTTTCCCTATTAGAAATGGGATGACATCTTGATGGAATTCGTTACTGGTTTTCTTCAATATCAAGGATTATATAACTCTATATGGGTGAAATTGGATCATTTTTATAACGCCCTGACCATAGTTACCTAGATTCAGTGCATTATTTCATAACGTTGGCATAATCACAAGGGATCAAATCCTGAAATACTGATCAGTTTAGTAACCTTGTAAGTACTAGATACATTCACAAGTTTTACATTACATTATAAAATGAAAAAAAAAATCAATAGCATTGTTTCCATTGACCACATTCATATCCCTTAGACTATCCCTGCAGGTCAGTCATAATATACTTCTTCGCATCCTAGGAAAAATAAAACATAGAAAGGGGTGAGATCATATGCTCAGTAAGGATAACAATATAGAATAAACTTTCATAAATGAGCATAAACATTTAAGGCAATGTATAAGACTAAAAAAATCCTTTTAAACTTAAACTTCATCATATTACGGCAAATATAAATCAAATAATTCCATTTACTTATTCGCATGGATATTCTACTAGTCGAATAATCACATTTAATATCAATAGCCAATTCCATAATGATGGAATGCATAATTCCAGACTTCATAACCACATAGTCAAGGCCTTGTGCCAAGACTGCAAATAAGATTTTGTCAAGGCCCTGTGCCAAGACACTAGTTTGTCTCATGAGACCTACCGATGCATCGAGGAGTTATAGCGAGCTCCACATATCACTTACTAAGTCCAATGCATTTCTCATATGAAAAGGTTTAAACATAACATAAACATTCATATTAAAAATAGCATACGAAATATAAATACTTTATCCATAAAACATGAATGTTGTAAAAATAGAACATCCACAGTCAAACATATCACAAAAACTTCAATACAATATGGAAGTTTTGTATCATAATAAATCAACTTCAAACAAGCATAAAATCCATCAAAGTATTTTGACCTAGATGAAATCAAAACTTTTTTAGAGAAATATCAATTTCTATTTTAAAATCATTTAAAATTAATATAATTATAAAAGAAAACATTTATTTTGAAAATATTCTTATAATATTGTATGGGAAGCTTCGACAATGTTATAATGTCAGAAAATAGTTGCATCCACCGTATAAGTTAAAAAAGATTCTTTCCTTAATTTTGTTGAAAATGTTGTAAAGGACCCTGTTTAGAAGACGACAGAAAGACTACTTTCAAACAATTTTATAAAAAGTAAAACAAGGGTATAAATGACTTTAAAACATAGTCTAGTAAGTATTAAAAAAAATTCTGAATTATATTTTTAAGAAAACACAGATGTGGATGATAAAGTGGTCCTAGTAGATACTTACGTATTAACAACCTCGGATAAGTAAATAGATTATAGAATTAACCCTTACCTTGTACTTTTCTTTGGTCGAGGGTACGTTAAACTCATGTATAATAGTTAAATAATTGTTATTAAATTATTCAATAATCATATACATAGATATGATATCATATATGATCTTTTAATATTGCTTTGTTAATAATATTTTAGTAGTATCATCATTTCGAGTACTAACTGATTCGTTTTCCTTTATATGATTGGTTACATAAGCCATGTTTGTTATGAATGGGATGTATTTTATTCATATACATAATGATATTAAGTTCTTAAACATTATTTTTAATCATAAAATGAAAATTATTCTTGAATGATTATGATAGGGAATGAATCTCATCGCGTTTGTGGAGACGGTAATCCGTACGTTCACACGAGAAAAAATATCATTATATTGATGGTGAAATCATATATAATTGGATATTATATCATATATATAGAATCGTTATCATGATATATTTATTATTTACATCAGTTATACTCATTATTATACCCATCAAATTAATGAAGTGTTTGAATAACAAACGACACCACAACATGGAGACGGTAAGTCGTACGTACGCACGTATGGTGACTTTGTCATTTATAGGATGAATAGAATAACGAATATGGTTGTACCATATTTATAATAACATCATAGTATGTATAAGTTACTGGATTTATTATTTTGGTATGGAAACAACAAAGAAAGAGGAAGTTAAAGAAGAAAAGACCTTGAGAGAGGGTGGTCAAATTATTACCTCTTCTTCAGGAGTTTTCTTTTGAGTTGATCAAAATGGATCCTTAGGTTGGCTTTATGATCAAATTAAGGCCTATAGGTTGAATTGAGGGAATTTTGGAAGATATTTCGACATGGGTTGGCCAATACAAATGGCTTTGGAGGAGTGAAATTAAGAGAAGGGGCAGTACCCTTTTATAAGATAGGTGAGGGTCACTTTAGGAAAAGCTTGAAATATTATTTTATAATAAAATCATTTTCGGTTTCTAATGGCTCCAAAATAATGTATTTCAAGTATATGGTGCGTATGGGTCTAAAACCTCTCAACCAAAAGGATTTAGATAGGTTTCGGTTACCATATTAACCTTATCTTTTAGATTTAACTCTTAGTTAAATAGTTTGACAATTACCGTATCTCTTTGTATTTTTATATTATATGGCTAATAAAAATAGAATAACAAGACAAGAAAACCCCAAGTGGTTCATTATTAATATATATAACTTTATCTAAGTCCTTTGTCTGAACATTATATTTTTATGAATATTATATCAATTAATAATATAGTATTTTTTTTAAAAACTCATTTATGTCAATTTTGACACTATTTAGTATTTGATTTTTTCAAAAGCCATAAAAACTTTTTCACTTCGAATAAAATTTATTTAATCTAACATAAAATGTCATATTAAGCTATAAAATTAGTTTAATTCATCAAAAGCCTCAATTTACATTTATTTCGATATTTATAATATCAACTATTTTAATATTTCATTAATAAGGTAATTACTGCATCATCATTGTGTCATAAATAAATTAAATTATTTAATGTATAAAAATTATAAATAAAATACAATTATGTATGAAATATTTTTATCTTTCTAATTAATATTTATATTCGACTTTATATTGTGTTTTACTATATATTAAAAATGGTTTAGTTATTAAACTTTGAATTTAACACTTTTAACTCTTCTTTAAATAAAATAACAATAAATATCTTAATCTAATCAAGTGGAACAAAATGGATCATATTTTATTTATAAGGTTGTTTTTGGTCTAATTACACTTATCTAATAGAATTAGGACATGTTTTAAGATAATTATAATATCATTTTTACCCTTAATTACCCTATTTACTTTTAATCACGGTTAATAAAAGTCAAAAGTTACTATTTAACAAAAATTATTTTCATCTTATTGAACCAAAATTTACTTACTGACATTAACTGTTTCTCTCAAATTTTTTAAATTCAACTCACAGAAGCGGTAAAATTAAGTTTTATTCAAATTTTCAAATGCTCTTAGAAGGTGGGTAAAAGACAGTAAAAAGTTCAATAAAGTTTTATATATCTAAACTTATTATAAAATGACTCAAATCAATTATATTGAACATATATAGGTATTATGTATTTATTTTGGCCTAAAATAAATTAAAACAAAATGAAGAATTATTGAAATAAAAAGTTGGTTTTAAACAATAAAATAGTGTTTTTTACTATTCATCAAAAATTGAAAGTTTTCAGGAAAAAAAACCAAAAATTCACCCTAAGATAATTTTGATATTATGAATCTAAAAATGAAGTCAATTTTGAGAAATAAAATTTGTAAGATTTCAAAAAGTGTGTATTACTATTCATAACAGCTAGTTTGATTGGTCATGGTGTGTTAAAACTCCAAGTTGCGTACAACGCAAGCTAATGCATTATTTAAAGGGAAACATACTATGGAAGCTTGGGGTGTTAAATTTTTTTGAAATAATACCACTTTATAATGATCAAGGAGTCGATCTAGGTCAATATATTTTCGAGGTAGTATCTGGAGGAGGAGGTGTGACTCTCTGGATTCCTAAGGATGATTATCTCTAATATAGATCCATGTTTTGCCTCCAAGGTGTGGATAGGTCTCTAAAATTATTTTTCCTCTCAATTGTTCCATATAAATACTTTTTATCCACAAAAGTATGGTCAGATAGAGCGAACCATCCGGACTCTTGAATATATGTTGCGCTCTTATGTCATGGATTTTGGATTTTTGTGGATGAGACACCTTCCATTGGTCATGTTTTCTTATAATAATATTTTCACTCTACCATTGGTGTGGGGCCATTTAAAGCTTTGTAAAGTAGTCATTTCCATTCTCCATTGTGCTGGATCCGGGTTTGGGAGGTAATAATTATTGGTCGGGAATAAGTATTGAATACAATAGAGATGATATAGGTAATTCATGAGAGGATAAAGGTATTTTAGGATCATTATACGTCTTATTTAGTCATATGAGGAGACATCTGGAGTTCAAATTTGGAGATCACGTGTTCTTGAAGGTGGCTCCCCACTATGGGAACCGAAGGTCTAGTTTTGGGAGTAATCTTTCTCCCCAGATTTTTGGGCCTTTCGAGGTGTTGGATCATGTTGGATCCATGGCATATAAGATAGAAATTCCCCCACAGATGATCTGGATATATGATGTTTTTCATGTGTTTCAACTCCTTTGTTATCTTTATGAGAACTCTCGGGTCATTTATTGGGGAGATATCAATGTTTATGATGGTGTGACCTTTGAGGAGTGGCCTTTGGAGATCCAATATTACCTATAGTAGTTTTTTTTGGGCTTTCTATTCCCTTGGTTCATGTATTTTGGTGGAACAGTGGGGTGGAGGAGATTACCTAAGAATGTGATTCATAGATGCGCACTTAAGAACCAGAGTTATTTGATTTTTATCTCTTCACATGTAGTGTTTTTTCCTATGTATTTTTACCTTTATGGTATATGATATAGGTTTCTCTTGTTTCTCATTTTGTCTTTACCCACATTTGAGTGGTATTCTCTCCAATATATTTGTTTAGGATCTTTTTGTTTTTTTTTTTGCGTGGTTTTACACCTGTTTCATCTTAGTGAGGTGGTTAAACTCTAGATATGGCCAGATCTTTGGGAGATATCTCGAAGGGTGGTTACTCATATAACCAATTTCCATTTCTCTCTAGGATGTTTTGGATTCTTAATGATAATACTTCTTTGAGAAGTATCTAATGTAAGGGCCAAGATCTATGTAGACTAACCCATTGTATTTTTTTAGGTTTGTGGAGCCTAGAGGTGGCTTAGAGTGAGTCTAGAGGTGTTGGCTACTAATAATATGGAATTTGGGATAATAAAAAATGTGTATGGGTTTTTCACATCGTGTATGTGTAGTCCATATCTTGTTAAGGAGGTTCATGGGGCTCTTCACAACATATAAATGTTAGGGATTAAATATTTTGAGACGACACATTTTTTGGTGAGACATGAAACAAAGAAAATACACTATGTGTAAGCTTTACACACTATGTAAATACCATATACATCATAGATATAAAGGTTGAAACACCTTAGTTTTTCTATAAAACCTACGGTCATTATATCATTCACAGCGATCTAGTGGCTCCCCCTTCTGATGCTTTGGAATCCCTTTAACGGGGATTGATCCTTGGCTTCTCATATTCAATTTGTAGTGATAGGAGGTAGATTATACATCTTTTCTTATGGTTCTTTGATTTTATTACTCTTTCTTATTCTTTTCATGTGATGGTGTACCATCTCTATGTTTTTAATAGAGTTTTTCTTGGTTTTTTGTTGGTGCGGTTGTGCCACGGTGTCCTTGGATGGATAAAGCTTCTTACATGAGAGGTGATCAGGGATCCATAACATTGGTATGATCTTATGAAAAGAACATTGACACCTTTAAGGTAGAGGATTCATTACTTCTCTTATTTTCTTTTTTTAAACCATAAATTGAGAATGGTTTATCCCTTTGTATGAAAAATAAATTAACCTAATAATATTGAACGAGATTAAAGAAATTGGATATCAATCACATGTCAATCTTTTTTTTGTATACCTTTATATCATGTTGCCTCTTATTTTTCTAGGTAGTGTGATATATATTCTCTGATTTGTCATTATGTTCATATTCCTGGAGTAACATGTTGAAATTGGAAAGGAACATAAAACTTTAATTAATTGATAATTAATTAGATTAAGAATAATTAAAGAAGATTCATGTTGTAATCTGGTAGTTGATATAGTTTGATGACAATCAATTAATATAATGTGCATGTATAACTAAAAATTATCTTCTATATGATTAATGGAATTGATAAATAATGTAAAACAAGTTTATTCTTGTTGTTTTTAACAAAAAAATAAAATATTAGTTGAGAATGGTACTTCTCTAGGTTTTTTTAATGTAGAACAAATGGTAAGAGCATGTTTTTCCTTTTGATAGATTTTTATAGCTTAATGATTTAGGTTCCCTGTGGTTAGAACATGTGATTCATGAATTGGTTAATTCAATATAAAATAAGAATTAGTTTTTTGATCAAGATAATTTTTAGGTCCTCATTGTCCCATCAACTTGAGAAGGAAAAGTTCCTTGAGTTTGGAGTTGTGAGACCTCATTTATGTATGAAGTATGGATGCCTTTTTTCCTAGATTTGTCTATTGGTTATGATTTTTTGTTCTTACTACTTTTTTGATGTGATCCTCATATGGATGAAACTAGGATGGTTGATGTGATATATGGGAGGGGAGGCTGAGATGATGTGGTAGGATTTGACGCCTGAGATGGTGAGATGCATCAAGATATACATGTGTGTGTCAGGGTGGTACTAGATTCGATGGAATGTGTTGAAGTTGGGTTTACCATTTTATGTGATAATGAGATCTAGGACGCTTGTTTATGAATCTATTTAATTGAGACAGTTGGGTTTCTTGTTTTATCAACATTCTTTTCCCCACTTTTTGAGGCAGTTAGGTGTGCTTGGTTTCATTTTTCCTCTTAGTGGTATCTTAGGATGGTTTTTCAATAGTAATTAGATTATAGAATGATTCTAATGATGAATAAATGATTATTAACCCATGGGGTTAGTAATGATAGAATAAAAATGCTGTAAGATGTTAATCTTGATAAACTGTTTCCTCAGTTTGGATTATGCCTGGAGGGCATATACTTTACTTTGATGATTAATACAGTTTAATGTGGAATAATGTTAATGACTAATGAATTAATTAATGAAAGGAATTAATAAAAATACATGAATGAATTTAATGTATCTATTTAAATTCTTGTGTACTTATATTATATCTTGTCTTAACAGTTCTAGGATTCTGAGTGAAATTTGATGCAGGTGAGTCTAAGACTATGTTATGTCAATAGTGTGGTTTTGATCTATACTATATCATGTATATTATGTGATTTCATACGCTACCCCACCCATGTGGGATAGGGAAACTAAAACCCAATGGACTCTAGGAGGGTGTTTTCTTCAACATCCCTATGGGAGAATGGATGGATAACTTCCCCCTATGGCCTTGCTCTCTTTTCTTAGTAGTTACTCGTGCGGATATGCATAGTGGTTGGTTTTCCCAAATATTTGTGTAGAGTTCTGTGATGGATTGTGGTTATCTCACACACATGTATTACCATATATAGTTTCCAAAGGATTATTATATGTATAACATGTATAGGATCTAATGGATTTAGGTACTTACTCGGTGTATGGGATGTAATGGCTTAAGGTATAATACTTGATGTATGATACATGTCATATGATCTATGGTGGATCTCAGAAACTAATTGGATTCTATATGTGGATATGTGTAAGGGATTATGTGATGATGTGATACACAAGATTCAAGTTTTTATTCCTTTCCTAGGTGCCTTCAGGCTGGCCTATTTTGGAGAGATAGATCGCGATGTACAACATTGGGACAGAGTGAAAAACCAGTGGGGAAGAGGGAGTGGGGTACCCTTAAGGTTTCATTACGTTATTTTATGATTTTTTTTACTTGGTGAGATTTATCCATGGTGAGTCTGTGAAATTAGTATAACTATTTAAGTGATGAGTTAGTTTTACTATTATTTACTATTCTTTAGCATGCTTTCTTTAGCTTTAACACAAGAGGATCTGGGGAGGATCCAATTATGTATAATTTTATTCTTACCCTGTGTATATATAAAATATTTTTCTAGTTATCTATAGAAGGTTAGATATCGGGCTTGGTATTACTATCTTGTGGTTTTGCAGGAGCTATTTCGGCTTCATGGTTGTTGTCATCTTTACCTTTTTGGTACTTGTAGTTTTCCTTTCAGTTGTTTTGGTATTGTATGACATTTCATGTTTCCACTTGGGAATACTTTATATATATGTCTGATCAGGTATTTATTGGTCTATCCTGTCTACTTCTATCCTTTTTCATGTTTCTCTTAGATTTTAATGCATCACATATTCATTTTTATTATACCCTCATCATTAGTCGCCAACTAGAGGCAGGACTCAGGAAGTCACTATCTATCTCCCCTCATTGTGGTATCTTTGTTGGGAGGGGTTCATGAGAATATATAAATATTTACCCAATGCATTGGAGGGATATATAGGTCCCACCAATTAGATAATTAAAATCTTATATGGTCATGCCACGAGATCATAAAACATTCATCATATCATAACCAATGAAAATAAATAGGTTTCATAAACATTTCATCCTTTATCATAGAATAACCCATAGAAAAGGAATGAGTCTCATAAACACTTTTTCATCATTAACATAAACCTTTTAGAGAAATAATAAAGATGATATCATTAGATCATATCCCCATTAAATCTTCTGTAACATCAAATGATGTCATCTTAGTTGGAAAATGATTTTGAAAGACCACTTGGAAAATTTCTTGAGGAAAATATCCTTTCACTTTGGTATAACTTATTTAAAATCTAAAAAAATCCCAAATATTGAAGAAAATATTTTATTTTAAAATAAAATTGGAAAATTTTAAAGTAAACTTTAAATCATTGATAGGTCATGATAGTGTGAATCGTTGTTCATGTTGTATACATTAAAACAAGTATTCCATTCACATTTTTGATAAAAATTCAAGAGTAACACATTATGAAAATGAAAATAAGATTAATTTTAATCCATTTTATAAAAATTAAAACATTGTAAAATTTTATTTAAAAAAACACTAGATAATAGTAAATACTTTCTTAAAACATTTTTATAAAAACATAGATATGGAAGAAAAATGTTTTTTGACTGAAGAGGGAAATAAAGTTGGTCTTACTTAAAAACATTATTTCGAACTCTAGAGTATATAAAGAGAGGAAAATGAAATCAAAACATTTGTTATCATGAAATAAACATATTAGGATAATATTTATGAGTTTCTTGAGATATATATCATACAATTTTATCATTATAATCATAATCATAAACAATCTCGATAAACAATGAGATTGTAACATCAAACCCTCACCACTTTGGTAGCTTTTGAATCATAATCCACATGAATGATATAATCATATATTGATATATAAATCCTATAATTTTCATGAGAATAATTAATATATATATATATATATTAATGGGAAATATATATACCACACAAAACAAAAAAGTGGGGAATATGTTATGTGTCCCACAAAAATAAAAGTGTGATGAAAATACCTTACCACTTTGTAAACTTTTGAACCATAAGCCCCATTAAAAAATAACATCAAATGAAAGTTTAAATATCATTTAAATATTTATATTCATGATATAAAATTTCAAATGGGAAGTGTTTTCACTACACAAAAGAAACAAGTTGTGAATATGGCATATGTCTCCTAGAAATAAAAGAGAGACCAAAAATCTTTTACCTTAAGTCGTGAATTCCTTCGTACGTATTAAAAAATATTTTATAATAAATATAGATTTATTATAAATATATTAAATACCATAATTATATATATAATTCCATATATTATTTACTTATTTCTTTTTATTACCCATTTATTAATAATTCCTTGATAAAATCACATTTCGAGTAATAACTACTTTGTTTTTTCATATATGTTTTGGTTTGATATTTTTTGTCCTTATACTTTTATGATGGTTACATAATCTCTATAATTTTAAACATGATATAAATTTCATATATATTTATTATATATTTATTTAAATTCATAAATAAAATTTAGATGTAGAAAATTAATTACATCGTTCATGGAGACGGTAGGTCGTACGTATGCATGAAGGATCTTTCCATTTTCTTAGAATAAGGTAAGAAAGAAAAATAATTAATATATAACCTTTAAAAAATAATTTTTATGTCATGTATATCATATATATTCACCAAATATATCCCTTTTACCATCCAAGTCAAAATAAAATAAAAATATATCACATCACTTTGTAGTGGTGGCAGTCCACACGTACGCATGAGCGACATTATCATTTTTAAAAATATTTAAATGTATGAAATTGGATGTTATATTATAATTAATAAAGAATAATTATTTAATTAATATAATATATATATTTTTAATCTATGATCATATCCACCTATTAGAGATGATGATGGAAAACGAATTACATCGGTTCGCGAGGTGGTAGTCCGTCGTACACACGATCAATGGTTTCATTTCTCATTTGATATAAGAGTAGATAGGTATAGGTTATGAAATTAATATAAAAAAATATCAGTTTATTGGATATAATAATGTTATCATATCATAATATTTGAAGTATGTGGAATAATAAATTAAATAAAAATGTCAGGTTAAGAACGATACCTCTTCTTTGGAGAACCACTTTAGGATTACACCAAAATCATTATTTAGAGGGTTTACCAATAAAAATAAATACTCTAGGAAGTTTTAAAGGAATTAAGGAATATATTTGGTCATATATTTACCAAAATAAAAGGCTTCTGAAGTTTTAATAGGATAGGAGAGGGGTTCCCTTTTATTAATGGGGGAGAGGACACACTTGGAATTTTTGAAAATAAAAAGATACACCCACATTTTACACATGCCACAGGGATCCAAAATGAATATTTCTAGAACCTTATATGATATAACTTCTAAATTAATCTATAAAATATGAAATGGATAATTTTTTAGGCTATTTTATCCCATATATTTTTATTTTACCCCTGGTAAATATGTTTTAACCTTAACCGTAGTAATTAATTTTTACTGATTTTTCTATTAATTGTGAAAAAATATTAATTTGAACTTATTATATAATATTAATTATTATTATTAAAGTTATTCAATCCATTTTTTAAAATTTAATTCATATATGTGGTAGAATTTAATTTTAAATAAAACCAGCAATCGTGAAGAATAAGTGGTTTTTCAATGAGAAGATTTTCATAGATATAAAAAACATTTATCACACAAATCATTATAAAATTGATTCCAATAAACTAAATTAGATTAATAATAAAATATTTAAAAAAATACTTTTAAACCATTTTAAAATAAAATTTACCTTTATAAATTATTTAAAAAAAGGGCAACTTTCAATAAAAATTGGTATTTTTCACTATTCATTAAAAATTTAAATTGTCCAAAAAAATACCAAAAATTCACCCTAATATAAATTTGAAATTTTGATCCCAAAAAAAATTAATTTTTTAAAATTAATTTTCTAGAAGTGGAAAAAAATTAAATTTATTATTATTCACAAAAAGCAATAAAAATCTTTTTTTGAGGGAAATATATTTTCGAATCATATAAAGACTTCACTAAAAATTGATTGCTTATTTATATATATATTTTATTTATATAAAACCTTTATAATAAATTTTAAAAAAAATATTCATATTGATACCTCTAAGTATAATAGCTAGGTTATAACGGTAAGTTTAAATAATAGTATTAATAGTATATCACAGTTCGTTAAAGCTTGGTATTGCATGTAATGCTTGTTATCAAAGAAATTAAATTTATTTAAAAGAATATTTAATAAAATATCAAGTTGTTACATTATAACCCCCATAAAATGAATTTATTCCTAAAAATTTCATCACTCTAATACAAACAACATGGTATATTTTTGCCTCATTATATGCTCAAGTTCCCACGTAGCTTCTTTAAGTTCATGGTTTTTTCATAAAACTGAGACCATGTGAGTGGTATTGTATCATAGAACCTTCTCTCTACAATACAAAATCTCCATAGGATTTTATTCATATGAAATATTATAATCCATAATATTACCTCTAATTTTAGTACAAGTGAAAGTTCAGGTATGTACTTTCTCATGATCGATACTAGGAACACGTCATGGACTTGAGAGAGGTTTGGTTGAAGTGACAAATGATAAGAAGACCTCCCTACTTAATAAAAAATATAAAAAGGTAAAATATACCAAGGTATTATCATTATTTTATTGAAAAATATCATAACCTTATTTGATGGATAAATTCACAGAAAACCATCCCACCAACATCAATTTTCAAATCACATCAACAATTATCAACAAAACTTTTTTTTCAAATTTATGATTTCCTTATGTGTTTCTTAAAGGTTATTACCTTATATACCATTTCTTTATCCATATTTGGTCCCAACATATTTATTTCTCTATATTCACCCCAATATTTCTTATTTCTACACTTATTTCTATAGAGGCATTCATAATGATTAATCTGAATGCTTGATTGAAAGCTATTATTGTAAAAAAAAACTCAACTAAAGGAAGGTTTTGATCCCAAACACCTTTAAATTACCTATAAAAAGATATCATTATATCCTCTTGGGTTTGAATTTTTCTCTTAGACTAATAATCTATCTGAGGAAGATAATTTTTTCTAAAACTTAACTCTGTATTCAAAGCCTATTAGAGATTTCTCCAAAATTTCAATGTAAAACTAGGATCCTAATCAGTTACAATAGAATGTGATACTCCATAAAATGGGGAGGATGCAATTTCAATTTCGTGACTTTGTTTTATCTTTAAGTGATTTACTCGGTTTCCCACTTTCTTCCTTAAAAGTTTTTGATAATAAAAATTTAAATTTGGAGTGGAACTCTAATCTTCCTATAAAAACTCCTTCAAATTTGGTATGGATGGAATACATGCATAGTTCATGATCATTATAATTCCATCATAATAATGTTTAAACTTAGGAACATTTATAACATTTTTCTATAACTCTACATCATCCTTTTGTGCCTTTTTAATCTTCACTTGGATGTATGGTTGAACACTCATTTGAGAAAGATAATATTTCTCCCCTTAATTTAAGATTTTTAAAACAAATCCTTTGAAAATTCATAAAAAATATATCTATTGTGATCCTTGTCATATATAAGCTAGCATGATGATTTAGACTCAAAGAATCGGCCATCATGTTTTTATTCACAAGGTGGTAATGTATCAAGCACTCATAATCTTTAATCAGTTCCAACCATCTTCTCTAAATCATATTTAACTCCTATGTGAATATGTACTTTAAAATGTTATGATCAGTATATATATCACAAATTTCTCCATAAATGTAATTCCTCCATATCTTTAATAAAAAATTTACTACAGCTAACTCCCAATCATAAGTGGGGTATTTTTTTATGAACCTTAAATTTTTGTGAGGCATAAGCTATAGCTATATCATTATACATGAGAATACATCCTAGTCACTTATTTAATGCATCACAATAGATTAAAAACCCTAATCTATTGTAGGTTAATGTAATTATAGGTTTTTTATTAAAATTCTCTTAGATTCCTTGAAATCTTCCTCACGATCATTTTAACAAAAGAATTTGGATCCCTTATGGGTTAACTTGTAGAGTGTATTGGATAGGCATGATAAATTTACCATAAAGAAATGATAATATCCAGCCAAACCAAATAAAATATAGATATTATTCACCATGTTTAGTCCAAGAAAATGTTAAATAGACTCTATATTTTATAGATCCACTCATATATCCACTCTTGAGATTATATGGACTAAAAATAAAACATTTTGTATCCAAAATTCACACTGTAAATTTTTCAAACATCTTATCCATCCTTAGGGTCTTCAGTACAATTCTCAATTGATCTTCATGATCTTACTTTAGCTTTGAATAAATAAGAATATATTCTGCAAATAATACAATAAATTGATTAAGGTAATCTCTAAATACTCTATTCATTAAATCTATAAAGATATCAGTTGAATTAGTAAGATCAAATGGAACCATTATATATTCATAGTCTCTATACATTATTAGGGATGGTGTCTTGGGTATATACTCTTTATTTGACCTCGATTTATTATATCCAAAACAAAGGAAAATCTTGTAAAAGTATTGAAATCCACACAATTGTTCAAACAAGTCATAAATATGAGGTAGGTGATAATTTTTTTTATTTTGATCTTTTTCAACTCCTAATAATCAATGTAGAGTAACATAGATTCATATTTCTTCTAAAAAAATAACAGTTTCACCCCAAGATTACACACTTGGATGAATGAATCCTTTATAAATATTCTTCTATAGTTTCTTCTCAAATTATTTCAGCTTAACCAGGTCCATTCTATATAGATATTTTAAAATAATCAGAGTAGTAGGTATGAGTTCTATTGAGAAATCAATTTCACAATTCAGTGGAAGACTAGGTAACTCTTCTAGAAATGAATCAACAGACTCCCATGCAATAGGAATATCATTGATTTTCAGTTTCTCCAAACCATATATTATAAAAACCCATTTTGAATAAGAATAAATAAGCATACAACAGATGTGATCTCTATTAGAATTCATATTTGTTGTCACACTGATAGATAGTCATAATCTTGTTTGTAATATCAAACATGACTTTCCTTTATTAGTGATTAATGTGTGATTTATTTGGATAAATACAATTCATGACTAAGATAACATAAAATTCAACCAAATGAAGAATCACAAGATTTACAAGAAGCACATTCCAGCATACATTTACCAAAGAATAATCATAGACTTGAGATGAAATCATCATGACATTAGGGATTTTCAATGCTAATTAAAAATATAATAATTGAGGATAGGAAATTAAAATTATAGATAATTTCTATGATATAAATTAATCCAAATATATAATCCCAAATAGGGTACTTAAATATTTGATCATACCTATAACCGCCTAAACATTCTCATTCTACCTTCAATCCCTTAGTAAAACCAATATGTTAATCATTATTGTCAGGAATCTTTTATCATAGTGATCAATTATTCATAGGACGTATAAACCAAGACACATTATTTTAAATATATGACACCTTATATTTAAACTTGTTCATTAATTGTTATCATCTATACAAATATATCATGGTGGTTCATAAAGAGTTTTTTAATTTCTAAAAAATATCCCCCGAGAGTGTCAAACCAGGTGTGCAGTAAAACCCATTATCATGCAACAGGGGATGATCGAGTCAAATAAAAATATTCCCTTTTGGATTTATTACCCATACGTGTAACTATGGAAGATCCACATCCACTCATTGTATCTTTACATGGATATCATTTCATGGAAACCACTTGCTCTATCCTTCACCAAAATTCTAGGATATTTTCATATACTTAGACTTATCCTTATGGTTCTCACTAAATTTTTCTCATACTAGTTTACAAAGGTTAACTAAACCTATCCTCTTATACCAACTATAGTGGCTTAAGATTTTCATGCATAGATATTACATCTTAAAAGATGAATATTCATATCATTATACAAAAATACACATGAGGATCATAAAGTCTTGGTGTCTTTGGAAACTTGGATACATAAACAAGAAAACTGCATCATCTCCCACTATGTTCTTCATAACTAGAACCCTTGTTAAGCATATCATACATAATAACTTTATTCACAAACTATGGAAAGGAAATTTAATAAAAGGTGATATAATATGATCAGTAATGGGAAAAATGGAGATATCAATTATTACATAAGAATAACAAGGGAATAAGGATATGAGAACATGAGATTAACATCTGAAAACCATACCCTATATATAAACTACCATAATCTTGTGACATGGAATAAATATTTGTAGTTCATAATTCATTAATATTAAATGAATCGAAGGAAGTGATCCTTGAGAACATAACATTGGTATAATACATGGAATTATGGGATACACATAAGAATAGAAAATATTTTACACTACTACAAAATTATCCTTTAATAGTGATAAAAATATCCTTTATTTACGCTAGAGAAGCACTAATTATTAGAGTGAGATTAAAATATTGAGTCTTTTATCAACACTAAAAAATAATTGATAAAGTAACCCTTTATCATTGCTTTCAAAATTTCAGATAAATGGAACTTTATCAGTGCTTATATAAGCAATGATAAAGGGGCATACTACAATGTACTGTAACAGCACACTACAACACCAGTGTACTATGTTGTAACAACACACCACAGTACCAAAAACACCATGAAATTAGAAAAATAAAGCATGAATAAAAAACTTAAATGAAGATAAAACAATCTGGGCTCATTTGCTTAGTTTTGGTGATGAAATTATCATTTTAAACTAAAATGATACTTATATATTCAAAAAATACACTTGGAGTCGTACTGATCACACCATGCATTAGATTGAGGTGTGGATTATTCTTAAACATCTAAAATGACTTATGGATCATTTTTCTAAAGTATCAAAACAATATAAGTTTTTTTTCTCAGTTTTTGAGTACGTCGCTCTTCTTTTTTACTAAAACATAATTTTAAACGGGATACATGCACTTTGACTCATATTAGTCATGTAGTGTGTCGGTTTGATGTGATACCAATTCATACACATCAAAACTGACTTATAAATCATTATACTAGATTATAAATACAATCCAAGCATCTTTTATTAATTTTCAATGAGTGACACTTTTTGAACTAAAATGTTGATTTTAAATTGATAACTGACACATTGAGTCATATCGGACACATCATGTATCATATTGAGGTGAGGATAATTTATAAACATAAAAAATGACTTATTGATTGTTTTCCTAATGTATTTACACAATACAAAAGTGATTTCTTGGTTTTGAGTAGGTGAGTTGTCCTTTTTAATAAAATTGATGTCATTTTTAAATAAAAAAGAGGCACTTGGGGTCATATTGGTCACACCTTTCATCGGATTGAGGTAAATATAATTCCTACATGTCTAAAATGAATTATAGATTTTATTAGTAAAGTATCAAAATAATATGAATGTGTTTACTCAGTTTTGGTTACGCCACTTGTCTTTTTTACTAAAATTTCCTTTTAAACTAAAAACATGAACATCAAAAATTACTTATGAATCAATTTCCTAAATTAGAAGTAAAATCCAATTGGGTTTTCATCATTTTCATTGAGTGACATTTTATGAGCTAAACTACTGATTAGACAATAAAAAAACATTTTATAATTACATTTTATTGGGATTAAAAGTTCATTTTTGATCATATGGGCCTGATTTAGTACATTTTAATTTTAAACATACACTCTCATCAATTGTGCACTTCATGCCTAATGTACACCAATTTAGGCCCAATGACTCATATGATTTTATTGAATGTAATTATTCATTTTTTAATATTATATTTTTTTAAATGTATATTCACTTAAAATTTAAATTTTTCTTATTCAGGGAGAAAGGAAAGATTCATAAAGGATGATGAAGATATTTGGTGATGAAAGGAGACAATTCTGGTGAAGGCAGATTGGACATCAACCCACTGTTGAGGATGTGGGTCCCACAATACTAGACCAATTAAGCCCAAATTTCTTGTGATGATATAATAAATACAGGGGAACAAATCATTATTCAGGCCAAAGTGCTAATTCGGTCTCCATGATGGTGATCAAGGCAGCCCAAATGGAAGATCAGAATCTGGGCCAGAATCTGCGGCCCAGAATTTCAGCCCAATGAATCTTCCATATCTCCCGAAACACAAATTAAATTGGGCTGATATTTTACAGGAGGTTAGACGACATCCGGGGATTTATTTTTGTCTTCTATGGCCCACTCCAAATCGGCCATCTAGAAGGACTTTGAAGCGGATCTGTCAAGTGGATGCAAGCTGGATGTCATCTCGGGTCAAGGGTGGAGAAGTCTCCTCTCCACCTACTTTCACCACCTATGCCTACCCTCATTGATTGGGATGACTTGGACTGTTGGAGCTCGTCCTAAGGATCCAAATTTTCCTATTTAAGGCATTGGTGGTGAGGAGTAACTCATACCTTCTTTCATGTAATGTTATTATGCTCAATTTTCGTTGTAATGCTTTCATTTTCCCCATGTAAGTTTCTTTTTGTATTTCTAAGTTCTTAATCCAATTCCTTATCTTCTCTTCTTCCAATTTCTATAATTAAATCTCTAAAATCACAAAATCACAGTGATAACTCTGTGTGTTGGTGATATAGTTCACACATAGGTGTGAATTCCATTCACACACACGGAGGAGTGCTCGTTATTTCCGCGGTTTTAATCTCTTCAATTCAATTCTTGTAAGCCGTCTTCCGCCCACCATTGATAGTCTATCATAAATGGAGGGCTAACCCTTTAATGGGTTGATCTTAGGAAGATGAAAAGGCTAGATTGATTGATATTTAATGCACGAATTGTTGTTAATTGGTTAAATAATTCAAGACTTCCATTCTTCAATTATTTTCGCTCCTCATCTTCACTATGTTTGAAAAGGATAATTCCAATTACTAAATTAACCATATACCTTGGAGAGATCATGAATCTGGTTCTCTAAGTGTGTTGGTGACTAGTAATTGAGTTTAGTTAGTATCTAACCATAAAATGATGAAGGTAGTGTTATTTTGAAGAATAGTTTCATCAAGAATTAATAAAACCAAAAATTTGTCTAAAGAAATAAAATGCATTCAATCCACCCAAGTGTAACCCTAAGATCAACCCATTTCATTAAAATTGAACTCAACTAAGCTTATTAGTCTTCTCCAAAAACACTTAAAAACAAATCCAAGTTGGCCACTTCATAGCCAAAAATCCATCCCTTAGGTTGTGTATCTTAGGTATCTTCTTAGGTCTCTGTGGAATCGACAACCCAAGCTACACTACAAGGACCGTTCTACCCTTCTTTCCTTGGGTAAATTTGGGCATGAACCAAATTTTGGCGCCGTTTCCGGGGACCAATTAAGTACCTTAGATCCAAAAAAAACCTTCTTTCCTCACCTCCATTCTTCTACTCTCACCCAAGATCTCTTATCTTGTCCCTTTCTTGTTTTTTTTGGGCGCATGTCCGCCTACACCCGCGATTTCTCAAACAGACTAGTTAGGGTGGAAAGTACTAGGATAGGGGAGTCAAGTGCACCTAAGGGATTGTTTAAATCAGATCCAAATATTCTTGAAACCCCAAAGTCAGAACTTTAAACAAGTCCAATAGAGGGTCATCCACAAAATCAAATTGTAAACCCTGGGGGGAATCAAATGGGAAACCAAAACCAAGAAGCTCCAAACTTAGGGAATGTAGTTGATCAAACCATGAATGACTACCTCACTCCAACTTGGACCAATGCCCCATCATGCATTAGACACAATTCCATAGGAGAAACCAACTATATATTCAAACCCCATGTCCTAAACCACCTTCCAACCTTTCATGGGATGGAGTCAGAAATTCCATACCTTCATGTCAAAGAGTTCAACGACATTGTTGAAACCATGTGTCCCCCACATCAACTAGAATCCGCTAAGATGAGGCTATTTCCTTTTTCACTAAAGGATCGAGCTAAAAATTGGCTAAAAAACTTGAGACCTGCATCAATCCACTCTTGGGACCAACTTCAAAGAGAATTCTACAAAAAATACTTCCCTCATCACAAAACAATTGCACTTAAAAAGAGCATCCAAAACTTTTTTGAAAAAGAGGGAGAGTCATTTTATGAAACATGGGAGAGGTTCAAAGACACCATAAACATCGTTCCACACCATGGGTTTTCCATACCTGAACAAGTGAGAATTTTTAATGAAGGGTTGGGTCCGGGTAATAAATAATTCATTGACATGATGTGTAATGGAACTTTTAAAAACAAGGCCCCAAATGATGCTTACGAGTATCTGGAAAGTCTGGCTGAACAAAACCAAACATGGGGAACTTCACCTTATTCTGAAAAGCCACAAAGAACCACTGGAATTCATACACTTAGAGAAGAGGAAAGCCTTAGGGCTAAACTCGCAGCACTCTCTAGGAAGGTTGAAGAGATAGACCTTAGGAAAGTCCATGAAATCCAAAATGTAGACCTTGTTTGCACAATTTGTGACAAACATGACCATAAAACAGACAACTGCCCAACCATTCCATCAATCAAGGATGTTCTTCTAGGAGGACCCCCAGCGGAAGTCAATGCCCTAAACTTTCAAAAGCCCCAATACCAAAACACCTTCAATCCAAGGTACAATGACCACCCAGGCTTCCGATGGAAGGATAACCAACAACATAGCCAACCACAAGGGAAAAATCCTTACCCTCAACAGAACTACCAAACCCATAATCAGTTTCAAACCCAACCTATCCAATACCAACAACCACCAGTCCATTTTCAACAAACCATTCCACCTTCAAAATATCCCCCAGGGATAAACCAATCTTCTCAAGCACCAACCCAAACTGTTCCACAAAGCCTACTAGAACAACTTTGCAAACAAATGGAAAGGATGAACTCGGAAGTCTCTTCCCTTAAACAAGAACTTAAAACAATCAAAACTGGGAAGGCACCCATGCCTACCCAAGCCATTCCACAAAAAACAACAAGGGGAGAGTCAACTTGCACTCAATCAAATCATGAACAATTGAAAGCAGTGACAGTCTTAAGAAGTGGGAAATCAATTGAAAAACCTGAACAAACCATTTCAGAACTATTAAAAGATTCAACATCACTTCAAAATGATGAAGAACAACCCACAGATTCTAAAAAAACTAATGAGAATGAGAAGGAACCACAACCACACCAAACACTCAAACAACCTGCTCCCTTCCCTCAACGCATGAGGGGGAAATCCAAGCCTGAACTGAGTGAAACCTTGAGAGAAATCTTCTCTCAAGTCAAGATGAACATTCCACTCCTCGATGCAATACAAACAATACCATCCTACTCAAAGTACCTTAAGGACTTGTGCACTTTTAAAAGGAAATTTTCACATAAAAACCAAGTCCTTTTGGCTGCTAATGTGAGTACCACCATTCAAGGGACCATTCCTCCAAAGATGAAAGACCCGGGTTGCCCTTACATCAATGTTGAACTAGGAGAGAAAAAAGTTGTCAAGGCCTTGTGTGACCTAGGTGCCAGTGTAAACCTCATTCCTTATGCCATGTATTGTCAGTTAGGGCTCGAAGAACTCCAACCCACATCTGTCACTCTTCAACTAGCTGATCGCAGTGTTCGGGTTCCTAAGGGGATCTTAAAGGATGTTTTAGTGAAAGTTGAGAATTTCATCTACCCTGCTGACTTCATTGTCCTTGACAATCATACAAGCTTAGGTCCTAGGGAGCAAACTCCAATCATTCTTGGTTGTCCTTTCCTTTCAACAATCAACTCTGTTATCCGAGTCCGAAATGGGAACATGACCATCACCTTTGGTAACATGAGTCTAGACTTGAACATCTATAATGCAAGCTCACAAATAGGATATGACGAGTAAATTCATGAAGTAAACATGTTAGGAATCATTGAAAATGAATCCATAGAACATCAGGAAATATTTGATGGATGTTTAAGTCAGGATGAGATTGATTTCCTTTGTTCACATGAAGGAAGTTTATCTCCTTGGCTCGAATAATTTTCAAATTGCTCCTATAATGATGTCTTAGGACCAACAATCAGTGAAACCTTTCAGGAAACCACATTCATGGAGACAACTCAAACTCCCTTCCCTAACCCAGGTCAATACAATCTTGTGGCTGAAACTTCTACACATGGGGAATCAATTCAATCTGAAAATCTAGGAAACAAATTTGATCTTGATCCAATGCCCCAATCTTCTGCTGAAATTCTGAACCAACCAGATCTTGAATTGAAGGAACTTCCTACTTCCCTCAAGTATGCCTTCCTAGGGGAAAATCAAACACATCCTATAGTCATATCTTCTTCTCTTGAAGCCAATCATGAGGGGATGCTTCTAGATGTCCTTAGGAAACATAAGAAAGCCATTGGTTGGACCCTGTCTGATATTCCTGGGATTAGCCCACTTATTGGAACTCATAGGATTACTCTTGAATCTGAATCCAAACCATGTCGTCAACCTTAGAGGAGACTCAATCCAAATCTTATGGATGTGGTAAGGAAATAACTTCTAAAGTTGTTGAAAGCTGGTATCATCTACCCCATAGATGAGAGTGAGTGGGTAAGCCCAATTCAAGTTGTCCCAAAGAAAGCTAGAATCACTGTGATCACTAATAAGGATGGGGAAATTCTTCCAACTAGGGTGAGTAGTGGCTAGAGAGTCTGTATTGACTATAGGAAGCTCAAATCTTGTACCAAGAAGGACCATTTTCCCTTTCCCTTTATTGATCAAGTCCTCGAGCGAGTGGCGGGTCATCAATTCTATTGCTTCCTAGATGGGTACTTAGGGTACAATCAAATCGAGGTCTCCTTGGAGGATCAAGGGAAGACAACCTTCACCTGTCCATTCGGCACCTTTGCCTTCAAACGCATGCCGTTCGGGTTATGCAATGCCCCTGGAACCTTCCAGCGGTGCATGATGGGAATCTTCTCAAATATGGTAAGGGATTTTCTAGAGGTCTTCATGGATGACTTCTCTATCTTTGGGGATACATTTAAGGGATGTCTTAGGAATGTGGAGAGAGTTTTGTCAAGATGTGAAGAAAAGAATCTGGTCCTAAACTGGGAAAAATGCCATTTCAAGGTAAAAGAGGGGTTATTCCTTGGCCATATAGTCTCGGGTAGGGGAATTGAAGTTGATAAAGCAAAGGTTGACATCATTCGTCACCTTCCATCACCCAGAACTGTTAAGGAAGTGAGGTCCTTCTTAGGACATGCTGGTTTCTATAGAAGATTCATTAAGGACTTTAGTTCAATCTCTCGCCCTCTTTGTGCTCTCCTAGTAAAGGATGCTCCATTTGTTTGGACAGAAAGCTGTGAGGGTTCATTTTCAACCCTTAAATACGCTCTCACCTCTCCTCCCATTATGAAATCTCCAAACTGGGACCTTCCTTTCGAACTCATGTGTGATGCCAGTGACTTTGCTGTAGGAGCTGTGTTAGGACAACGGTGTGATAAAACTCCATATGTCATTTCTTATGCAAGAAAATCCTTAAATGATGCCCAAATCAATTACACCACCACTGAAAAGGAGTTACTTTTTGTTGTGTTTACCTTAGAGAAATTCAGGTCCTACCACTTAGGATCACCCATCATTGTATTCACCGACCATTCAGCTCTAAAATATCTCTTCTAAAAACAAGATGCCAAGGCTAGATTGATTAGGTGGGTCCTTATTCTTCAAGATTTCGATTTAACCATTAAGGATAAAAAGGTGTTGAGAATGTTGTAGCTGATCATCTCTCTAGGTTGGAATTCAAAGACAACTCACATCACCTTTCTGTGTCTGATTCATTTCCCGATGGGAACCTCTATTCTGTGAGTGATTTCCCTTGGTATGCTGACATAGCCAACTTCTTAGTTTCAGGGGTCATTCCAAAATTCTTAGGGACCCAAGATAGAAGAAAATTTCTTTCTGATGTCAAGCATTATGTGTTTGACGATCCATACCTATATAAGTTCTGTCCTGGCCAAGTCATTAGGAGGTGTGCGCCAGAATCCGAACAAGAGTCCATCCTAATGTTCTGTCATAGTGAGGCTTGTGGAGGTCACTTTTCCTCTAAGAAAACTTCTTCCAAGGTTCTTCAATGTGGTCTCTTTTGGCCCACCCTCTCAAGGGACTCCTACACATTTTGTCAAAGCTGTCCTAGGTGTCAACAAGTAGGGTCCATCACAAAAACGAATCAAATGCCTCTCACTCCAATATTAGTGGTTGAAATCTTTGACTGTTGGGGGATTGATTTCATGGGTCCCTTCCCAAACTCTAGGGGATATCTTTACATTCTCTTGGCTGTCGATTATGTCTCAAAATGGGTTGAGGCCATTCCTACAAAATCCAATGACCATCAAACTGTGATTACATTCCTTAAAGAAAACATCTTCTCTAGATTTGGGATTCCTAGGGCTATCATTAGTGATCGTGGAACTCATTTCTGCAATCGCCCATTCTCATCGCTCATGGAGAAGTATGGAATTTCTCACAAAGTGTCCACCGCTTACCACCCACAAACCAATGGTCAAGCTGAGTTAGCCAATCGAGAAATCAAACAAATTCTTGAGAAAACTGTTAATCCATCTAGGAAAGATTGGTCGAGCAAACTCTTAGATGCTCTTTGGGTATATCGAACAGCATTTAAAACTATCCTAGGAATGTCCCCATATAGGTTGGTTTATGGTAAAGCATGCCATTTGCCAGTGGAGATTGAGCATAAGGCCTTTTGGGCAATCAAAAAAATGAACTTTTACATTTATTTGGCTGGAATAAAGAGGAAATTGGATCTAAACGAGCTTGAGGAACTTAGGATGGAGGCTTATGAAAATTCAAGGATCAAAAAAGCTAGAGTTCAAGCCTACCAGTCTAGAAATCTTAAAACTAAACACATTGAACCAGGGAAACCTATGCTTTTGTATAGTTCTAAACTTCATTTGCACCCGGGAAAGTTGAGGTCTAGATGGTCCGGTCCATACATAGTGCATAAGGTGTACCCCCATGGGGCTGTTGAAATTCAAGATCCCACCAATGGTCAAATATTTAAAGTTAATGGTCATAGAGTCAAACCATTCATAGAACCATTCCAAAAACATGAAGTTGATGAAGACCTGAGTGAACCTACCTTTGATGAAAAAAAACAACAATTAATCAATAAGGGGTTTAAGTCGAGCTAACAACGTTAAACAAAGCGTTGAATGGGAGGCAACCCATGATTTTTAAATTTACAATCACTTTATTGTTTTAATCAATTTTTTTAGCAAAACAATTTGATATAATTTTACCTCATATTGTTGACCTGTTCTTCTCTTATGAGTATGGATGGGTATGAAAGGGGAGCACCGTATTCATCTGTGTCACGCGGTGCGATCCCTGAGTATTATCTTACCCAGAAATTAAAAAGAAGACAATGTATCAACAATATAGGTGTTTGTAAGTTTTTATTTTATTTTTATTTTATTTTATTTTATTAAAAAACAAAAAAACAAAAAAAAACAAAAAAAAACTGTAAAAAAAAAAGTGACACGCCGTAGGACGTGGGTCAAACCCCGTCACGACCGGCAAAGCCGCGGGACTCGAACCCGGGACCGAAGGGAGACAGGGGCGCACGCCTACCACTGAACTACGGTGGTTGGTGATTCCTTATTCTATCTTCTATATATATATACTTATATTTTAAATTTTTGTATATATACATAATTTTTTAAAAAAAAATTATTACTTGTTATGAGTATCGATCGTTGGAGTTTCAAAATTAACAAGTATGTTTTGTCTTTATTTTTATTTTATTTTTTTTATTTTATTGTTGTTTTTTTTTAGAAAAGGGAACCTCAAGGGGTTTCCATTGTGTCTAACTATGTTGGTTTTTGAGATTCAGGGGCTGCCAAGTTTGATGGATTTTCAGGGAAATCATAGGAGTACAAGCGTACACTACCGTGAGGATTCTTCAAGTGACATGGAGACCAAGGGATTAAATGAGAGCATCACAAACTTCAACATCAAATATCTGGTGAAATTGTTCTATGCTCTTATTCTCTGCATGTACCCCTTCTAAATTATATTTTCTTTAAACACTGGGGACAATGTTATATTATATTGGGGGGAGGTGAAAATAAAAATCAATCACATAGAGCAATAAAATGTGCATGTTAATTGAATGAAAATTTTCCTTAACCTTGAACATGTTATTACACATTGCAAACCTTGAAAACTGAATATTAAATAATTTTGTATTCCTTGATTCTGATTTTAATACATGTTTAAGTTCATGAGCATAAAATTTTGGAAAGTGTGGCTGTCTAATGTGATTTTTCACTGTTACATTTTCATCCAATTTTTATAAAAAAAATCACAATGCACGTCCATTGGATTATGGGGTATTAATTTGAATTCTTGGGGTCCCATAATAAATAGCATAGTTTTGGTGATCATTTTAAATTTAATATGAGTATTTTAAAAAATATATATATAAAAAAGAGGTGTAAAAAAACATAAAAAAACAAAAAAAACAACAATAAATTTGCGCATAGAGTAATGAAATGACTTAATGTGTGGCTTTCGGCACTTGGGGATCGTGACTCCATAGTTGTCTGGCCCAGAGTTGGGAATTTTATCTCTATTTTTGGAAATTCGAATTTGTTTTTGAATGAGTTAACTCGAGATGATGCCCGAGTATGTGGGCTTCACTTGGTGCCCTAAGGCCTTTGAGCCTGGGAGTCATCGGCAAAGTCTCGCTACAAGGGTTGACTCATTTGAATTAAATTTCAATACCCATGAAAACATTGAAAAAAAAAAGAAAAAAAAAGAAAAAAATGAATACTCATATTAATATTAAAATGTGATTCTACCTAGCGCTTCCATCTTTTCCCCCTTGAATAAAAATGAACCCCCATGTCTATTGTGACACACAACACATCATCATGATTAATGGTAATTGGATGAAATGTGGCATTGAATTTGATCAGAAGAATGGTCTTGGGCTTGGGTTATGCTTTAGAACCTACATTGTATTAAATTATTTTGACGGGATGCATAATTTTTTTGGTATGAGGTATTTTGGTGAGCATTGTTTATTAAAATGTTTTTGGAAAAGGGAATTTTATTTTCATAATCTTTGAGTTATTTGCTCGGGACTAGCAAATATCAAGTTAGGCGGTGTGATTAGACAATAAAAACACATTTTATAATTACATTTTATTGGGATTAAAAGTTCATTTTTGATCATATGGTCCTGAGTTAGTACATTTTAATTTTAAACATCCACTCTCATCAATTGTGCACTTCATGCCTAATGTACACCAATTTAGGCCCAATGACTCATATGATTTTATTGAATGTAATTATTCATGTTTTAATATTTTATTTTTGTAAATGTATCTTCACTTCAAATTTAAATGTTTCTCATTCAGGGATCAAGGAAAGATTCATAAAGGATGATGAAGATATTTGGTGATGAAAGGAGACAATTCTGGTGAAGGCAGATTGGACATCAACCCACTGTTGAGGATGTGGGTCCCACAATACTGGACAAATGAAGTCCAAATTTCTTGTGATGATAGAAGACATACAGGGGAACAAATCATTATTCATTCCAAAGTGCTAATTCGGTCTCCATTATGGTGATCAAGGCAGCCCAAATAGAAGATCAGAATCTGGGCCAGAATCTGCGGCCCAGAATTTCAGCCCAATGAATCTTTCATATCTCCCGAACCACAAATTACATTGGGCTGATATTTTACATGAGGTTAGAAAACATCAGGGGATTTATTTTTTTCTTCTATGGCCCACTCCAAATCGGCAATCTAGAAGGACTTTTAAGCGGATCTGTCAAGTGGATGCAAGATGGAGGCCATCTCGGGTCAATGGTGGAGAAGTCTCCTCTCCACCTACTTTCCACCACCTATGCCTACCCTCATTGATTGGGATGACTTGGAATGTTGGATCTCGGCCTAAGGATCCAAATTTGCTTATTTAAGGCAGTGGTGGTGAGGAGGAACTCATACCTTCTTTCATGTAATGTTATTATGCTCAATTTTCGTTGTAATGCTTTCATTTTCCTCATGTAAGTTTCTTTTTGTATTTCTAAGTTCTTAATCCAATTACTTCTCTTCCCTTCTTCCAATTTCTATAATTAAATCTCTAAAATCAAAAAATCACAGTGATAACTCTGTGTGTTGGTGATATAGTTCACACATAGGTGTGAATTCCATTCACACACACGGAGGAGTGCTCGTTATTTCCGCGGTTTTAATCTCTTCAATTCAATTCTTGTAAGCCGTCTTCCACCCACCATTGATAGTCTATCATAAATGGAGGGCTAACCCTTTAATGGGTTTATCTTAGAAAGATGAAAAGGCTGGATTGATTGATATTTAATGCACGAATTGTTGTTAATTGGTTAAATAATTCAAGACTTCCATTCTTCAATTATTTTCGCTCCTCATCTTCACTGTGTTTGAAAAGGCTAATTCCAATTACTAAATTAACCATATACCTTGGAGAGATCATGAATCTGGTTCTCTAAGTGTGTTGGTGACTAGTAATTGAGTTTAGTTAGTATCTAACCAGAAAATTATGAAGGTAGTGTTATTTTGAATAATAGTTCCATCAAGAATTAATAAAACCAAAAATTTGTCTAAAGAAATAAAATGCATTCAATCCACCCAAGCGTAACCCTAAGATCAACCCATTTCATTAAAATTGAACTCAACTAAGCTTATTAGTCTTCTCCCAAAACACTTAAAAACAAATCCAAGTTTGCCACTTCATAGCCAAAAATCCATCCCTTAGGTTGTGTATCTTAGGTATCTTCTTAGGTCTCTGTGGAATCGACAACCCAAGATACACTACAAGGACCGTTCTACCCTTCTTCTCTTGGGTAAATTTGGGCGTGAACCAACTACAGAATTTAAACTAATAAAGGACACATTGAGTTATATCGGGAAAATCATGTATCATATTGTGGTTTTTGATTATTACTACACATCAAAAATGACTTATGAATAATTTCCCTAATATATAAAAACAATCAGAATGTGTTTTCTTGGTTTTGAGTAGGTCAGTTGTCCTTTTTAATAAAATTGATGTCATTTTTAAATAAAAATATTCACTTGGAGTCATATTAGTCACACCATTTATCAGATTGAGGTACGGATGATTCTTATACATCTAAAATGACTTATCTATTGTTTTCCTAGAGTATCAAAACAATCTGAATGTGTTTTCTTGGTTTTGAGTACATCACTTGTCCTTTTTATTAAAATTGATGTCATTTTTAAATAAAAAGATTCAATTTCAGTCATACAGGTCACATTGTGCATTTGATTGAGGTAATGTTGATTCATACACATATATAATGAATTTTGGACCATTTTCCTAAAGTATTAATACAATCTAAATGAGTTTTATTAGTTTTGAGTATGCCACTTGTTTTTTTACTAAAATTTCATTTTAAACTGGAAACACACACTTCGACCTATATTGATCACATTGTGTATCAGTTTGATATGAGACTGATACCTACATGTCAAAAATGAATTATGAATGGATTTACTAAATTATAAAGAAAATATGATATTGTTTTCTTTTTTTTAGTGAGTGAATTTTTTTAACTAAACTATCGATTTTAAACTGATAACTTACACATTGAGTAATAGTGGTCATACCATCCATTGAATTGGTGTGTGGATGATTTCTATACATCTCAAATGACTTATGGATTTTTTACCTAAAGTATCAAAATAATCAGAATATTTTTTCTCAATTTGGATTATATCAGTTATTCTTTTACTAAAATTAATCTCAATTTTAAATAAAAAAGAATCACTTTTAGTTATATTGATCACACCGTGTGTCGGATTAAGGTTTGGATGATTCATGCCTAAAAGTATAAAAAAATACTAACTTTCAATGTTACCATGTTTCTATTGTATTTCTTTATCAAACTTCTAACACTTTATATTGACTCGATGTTCTTTCCCGAAAAAACTATTCTCTTTGTTGAAAGTCATAAGAGCAGAGGCTTTCAACAATGAGAAATTTTTTTCAGATAATAACATCAATTAAATATTAATTGTTGGCAGTTCAACTAATAAATTCAATAAATATAGAAATTTTGGTTACATTGGCAGAAATAATCATTTTATCTCTTTTATGGATTTTTGTAGATATTTCAAACAAAATATGACTTCCCAAAAGATCTATGAAAAAAATAAGTATTAAATAAAAATGATAGGGAAATTAACAAACAAATAGTAGATAAAATGTTGAAAAAATTAATTAAATAGGTAGTAGGAATTTACCATTTCTAGATGGTTGTATGCATTCTTGACACATTTTCTTATTGTCGTTATCTCAGTTGTAGGCTCGAAGTTCAATCCCTCATGAGAATTAGCAGATTCGAACAAATCACCCAACTCAAACAAAAGAATCTACCTATACAAGAATAAAATTATTTTATGAGTAATACTGAAAAGAAATAAATTAATCATATATATGAAACAATACATTAATTCTATGGATAATTATTTTACTGTGCAAACATTATTGACCATAGGAATATATCGACGGTAAACCAAGAATGATGATAAAAACACAAATAGACCTCACCAAAAAAATAATCAATAAGTGAGGAGGATGGGGAGAAAATAAGATAAATTGGATTGAAGCTTTTAATCGTCTGATATAAAGTAAAGATATCCTATCGGGTTTATACAATATTTATTTTTTACGATAAATAAATAAATACACAAAAGATATTCATTATCAAAGGCTAATGACTTCCATTTGTGATAATTACATGGATGGTAATCAGATATTCCTAAGGGTGGAACCAAAAGGAAATGTTAAATAATGATTAATTTTTATATGGATTAAAGTAAAACATATATAGTGTTTATTATATGTGTGATGAAATAAATGAAGTGATTTTTAAGAATTATTAATCAGTGGGTTATCATTTCAAAGATGGCTATATTTTTATCAAATACAAGAAATATAAGAAAGGTTTAAATCAATGAATAAAATGTCATTGGTGATCATAAGGTTCTGTTGAAAACTCATTGGAGTAATACTCTACAAAAAAACTCATTTTTCCCATGTAGAGCCTAAATCATTTATAGAGATCGACAAGGATGATAATTGGATCAAATCTATGCATGAGGAGCTTGATAAAAATAATAAAAATGTGACATGAGGAGATTGATCCAAAAAAATAACAATGAAGGCTTGTTTTGGATCAATTTTTTCCATATATTGTTCCAAAAATGTCCATTAGTTTTAAAATACATGATTTTTTTAGTTAATTTTTTGTCTTAATTCTGTAAAACTCTTAACATAAAAATTCATGGTAATTTATTGTAATGAAACATTTTTTTATGTCATTTAATTGAGATGTCCACATCTTTGGGGCATCATATTACCACTAAAAGGACATAAAATGGATTTAATTTTATGTTAGTAAACCATAAAATTCAATATAATTAAGAATCTCTAGTGAACATATAATGTAATTAAATTATTAAATAGATACTAATAAAGTTGAATTGAAGTGGGATTCTAAAGGTGTAATGAGTTTATCATTGAAAAATAATTTTAATTTCAAAAAAACATATTCTATTAAAATTTATTTATTAAATTTACATCAATCAATGTTAATATTTTATTTTATCAAAATTATTTCAATGTAGTGTTATAATATTTATTCTTGAATTATTTAAAATATTCTTTAGATTTTAAATAATAGAAAACTTGTCTCATTAAATAAGTTACTTTTCAAATAAAATATCAAATTTAGAAGAAAAAAAATTGATCTATACTAAAGGATTGAGAACAAAAAAATCTATAAAAAATGTACCATTCTTCGGTAGCACATAATTAAATAGTATTTTGTTTCTTAAAACGCCATTATGCTAAAGTTTTTCATATAAAATGACTCATTCCAATTGTTTATCTTCAGACTATATTTAAAAAACCAAAATCAAAATATCAATTACATTTTATCTCAAAATAAATTTTTTATATATAATATAGTCTAAGGTTTAAAGAAACTTAAACCGGTTTAATTTTTATTTTCATAACATTGAAGTCATATTATTTAAATTCAAATTGAAATATTTCAAAAATAAAAACTGAAAGAATTATATTTTTTCAAGAAGTAGTTAAAAAAATAAAAAAACAAATCAAACATATATAATGTTTTTTCTTATTTGGTTTTATAGATTCATCAGAATCATTTGATTGTTATATTTCATAAGTGACCCCTAAATCTACCCTAATCCTTATAAAATAGTTCATAGTCATCCCAAATAAATCCATTAATTTTACACTATATTTCAGTGCTCAATATCCTAGGAAAAAATTTCATGAAAAAATAATTATATAGTTGTTCCCATGTGTTTGATATTTCATCATACATTTTTTAGAAACATATTCTAGAATTACCTTTTAAATAGAATGGGATAATCATATATTTCATTTCCTCCTCACTCAAACCTCTCAGTTCCAATTGTCTCATGATATAATATAAGACCCCAATGATGTTAGATATTTTATCATCCATGTGATTTTCAATGTAATATTCCAAACCAATTACAACATTGATCACTATATGGATAATCTTTTCAAAAATTTATGGTTGGAAAGAGTTAGATGTCTTGGAATGTAAGTATTGGGAGCCTATTATACCTTACAACAACATGACCCAACATTAGGTTTTATAAATTTCAAGTAACATAGTACCAATGATGTCCCAAGGAGACCCACATGATATCGAGAAATATGATACTTAAATATATCTAAAAAATAATGAATTTTAGGTTGTTTTATTATAGTATAATGCAACTAGACTTGTTGGGATACACGGATGTGGGATGAGGAGGTTCGGTTGATAACTGAAGGAAATTAGAGATATCAAAAAAACCTGAATTTCATTCAAATGGTGGTTGTGTTTAACCCTTGAATCGCTCATGACTTAGATTCAAACATTGGTATATTTGGAGCCTTGATTATATCCTATATTAAAGTTTGGATTTGATAATAAGGATCGTCGGCAGCCGGTCACTTCTGCAGAGAGATTCGGGTATCGTGAACTAGTTTTCAATGGTTAGGGTTATTAAAATAGATCATGAAACTTTTATTATTGATTCAAAAAAATCCTTGATAAAGATACATGTTATGAGTTCCAACTTAATAAGCACTGATAAAATGAATATTTATCAACCTTTTTTTAGTGTTGATAAAGATGGATATTTATCAGTGCAAAAAAATTGATGATTAATACTTATAATACTTTTTAAAAAATACCTTTTAAAAAAATATAATTATTATATATAATTATAATACTTATAATAATAATTTATATAAAATAATAATACTATAATGATTTGAATATATGATTATTTATTTATAATTATATAAATACTTTTTAAAAAATCATATTTATATCATTATATATATTTACATAATTGTATATATTAACATTATAAATGTAACACCCTGAGATTTTATGAGATAGAATATTTTTAATTTCTTTAATTTCTTATGTTGTATGCAACACCAAGATTGGATTCTGCTATACGAAACACTGTATTTGCTTGTCATACACGCAACACTATACTTTTCTTGTGTTACACACAATTTCAAGTTCTTTTGATAGAATTCATTTCACGCAACACTGAGTATATATTTGGTTCAATGTATAAAATAACTATGTTTGGATTATGGTATACACAATTCCAAAGGAATATTTTACTACACTCAACACTGACTTGGCTTGCATTACACTCAAGAGCGACCTTCCTCGATAGTTTGCCTTGTATGCAATACCGAGTTTCACTAAACAATGATATATTATTAAGATATTATTATTTAATGGGATATAAACTAGCCATTATGAAAATTATTAACAACGTTTTTAATTTTATATAACATTAATATTCATCTTATGTATTTTATAGAACATGATATAAGAACAAATTCAATTTTTCAGATAAAAGAAGTATTATTCAAAAAATGCAGTTTTCCCCCTTTTGAGGGCGCACCAATTTTAAATCTAGTTTTTAACAATTTTATATATTCTATTTGACAAAATAAATGTCTTCTTTGGAAAAAGAACATCAAAATTTACTTTTTTGGAAATTTTGATATTTTTCTGATGAAATTAATATTTTAATGAATAGTGAAAAATACTGCATTTTAATTAAAAAATGTATTTTCGTCTAATTTATTTATATAGTTAGATTATATTTTTAATTTGTTTTAAAGTTTAATTGGATTATGTTTTTATAATTTAATATAATTCTGGTCATTTGAAGTAATTTTACATTTATATTGGTAATAAACACATGACAATCTTTTGATAAGTTTTTACTTCTTAAAAACACGCTTTTTGGTTTTGACATTGAGAATTAATTTTAAATTACTTTCCACCAATTATATGTTTTGAATTATGAAAAATGGATTCTATATTTATAATTTTCGGGTCCAAATTATGTTAATAGTTTGATTTTTTAGGATATTATTAATAGTAACTACGGTAATTATCGTCACCCATGCGTACGTACGGCCGACCGTCTCCACTACGCGATGAGATTAATTCTCCACATTAACCATTCAAGAATGATTATAAAGTATATATAGTAAATAATAATGAAATATATGAAATAATAAATCTAATATATTTTTTTTTATATATATATGGGTGTGTGTGTGTGTTTCATTTACTTGCTTCCATTCAATTCAATAATGAAACGGAAACAACGTTCATGCGTACGTACGACATACCATCTCCATGAATGGTGTATTACACTTTATATATCTATATATTATATATATTTATATACTGAATATTTATGATATATAAATCACTTTTTACATTCTATATGTAATTAAATCACGATCTAATTAATAATATTAATAATAACAAGTCAAAACATGTATGATAAATAAAACGATTATTACCCAAAACGTTACTTTAACATGGAAATGATAAATAAAATGGTAATATAATGTCATAATAGAATCATATATCATATCATAAATATTATTATGGTTCTTTTACAAGTTAATAATATATTTAAACCCACTATATAGGAGTTTGGGACACATACGGAAGAAATTGAACCTAAGGTAAGGGATAATCTAACAATATCATTTTTCTCCAAGATTGTTTATATGTAAGTATTTACTGGGGTATATTTATCATCCACATCTATGTTTCCTAAATATGTAATATAATTTTTATCCCTATAAAAAAATTTAAATTCAATTTTACCCATTTTTGAATTTTTATTAAACGGTATGAATGGAATCTTTTATCGTTTTTGATTTGAGGTAATTTTTGACATTTCTAACAAAAGTACGAGGAGAATGTTTTTTTAACTTATACAGCATGAATTGATTTTTACAGTTTTATGACTCATTATTTCCATGAATCTTCCTCTACATGATTTCAATATTATTTTCAACTAAATTATTTTCTTCTAAAATTGTGTAGAATTTTGAGAAAAGAAAACATTTTTGAAAAAAGACAGGATATTTTCCGTAGGAATTAAGTTCAAGTGTTTTATCAAAATTATTTTCCATCTAAGATGACATAGAGTTATATTTATATCCCTATTATTACTTTGATTTAACTGTGTTTATGATTTAATTATTTTTATTAAATCCACTTATTTTATATGGATTGTGATGGAATGATGTTTAAGAAACCCATTTTATTTCATGGGTTATGCAATGATGAATGATTTATGTTTTTGTGGAACATGTAATAATAATTTTATTATGAGATGGGTGGGACCTATATCTTCCTCCAATGTATTTGGTAAAGATTTATATCTCATGATATAGACATGACTAGAGCAGAAATTAAATTTGGTTTAGTAATACAGGGCTGGAACAGAAACTGAATCGGGTTCAGTAATACAAGGTTGGAACGACAAGTAAATCAGGTTCAGTAATATATGGTTAGAACGGCAAGTACACCCGATTTAGTAATGGATGTTTTCCACTATGATGGTTTTGTAAGTAATGCCTTGGCTACTATGGAAATCATATTATGTGATTATTTGTTTTCCAAAATTCCATGTTTTATGTTGATGTTATTTCATCATGGTTAATATTCCTTTATAATCTATGTCTTACATACTACCTAGATTTATTTCATGACCCAAGATTTTGAAATTTAAACTTTATGTTCATGTTTTTATATTCTTATGTTTATGGTTCATTTTATGTTCTTAATGTTTACCCATACTGGGTAATGAGCTAACCCTTTTTATGTTTTATTTTCCACAGTATATAAAAAATGGTTTTAAGAAGGAAAACAAAAGGGGAAGATCTTTATGGGATATATTTAAGATCTTTCACTAATTTAGAATATTATGTTCCAAGTTTCCAAATACACTAAACTAATACAGTCTTTGGGTGTATATTTGTGTAATGTATTAAGTATTCCAAAAATAAGTGTAATTTACATGTACGTCAAGCTTGGGTTGTTACAGTTGGTATCAAAGAAAAGGAGGTAGGAATGAATCTGATCCTTGGGAACTCTCATGTGTGAACATTGGACGAATCATGGCTCTCCGCCCGAGGGCTTCATGAGGAAATGGATTCCACTAGGGATGGTGGTGTGTCCCACCCAAGGGGTGTAGCCACCCATGTAGTGCGATGATACATATCAATTCTATTCCACTGAAAATAATTCCATACCATTACAGTTGGTATCATAATGAAGGTTTAGTCAACCTTTGGAAACTAAGATACGAAAACTTTAGTGAGATCCCTAGAGATATTTATAAAGTATGTATAGGGATGTCCCTAAGGTTAATTAAAAATATAGGTTATAGTCCTAGAATTATGGTAATTATCATGAATAACCTAGGATTAGACCTGAGATTTTAGATACTGAAAGTACTACCCCTGGATTATATTGTTTTCCTAGTATGTTTTTTTCCTCTCACATTATTTTATTTGAGTTTTATACAATGGTTAGAACCCAAAGGAATTGTGTTAATGATCAATGCATTGGGAAATGTAGTGATTTTACTCTTGAAAAAACAAATGTTAAGGGAGATGGAATGAAAAACCATATTCCTATACTTACACAAGCTATGAATCATTTTAGACATCCAAATGAGAATAGAAGGGAACAACATTCTATTGAATCCTTCATGAGGCAACATCCACCTTCTTTCAGTGGGTCTTCTAGTCCACTTGTTACCGAACAATGGATCAGTACCATTGAAAAAAAATTCCATCCTTTGTTGTTCAAAACATAAAAAATTCATTTTGGTTGTTTATCATTTAGAAGGCGAAGAAAACCAGTGGTGGACTCTAATCAAGAATACAAGGAAACAAGATGAAATTGAATCCATGAAATGGGATGAGTTCAAAAACTTATTTTTCAATAATTACTTCTCTAATATTCTTCAAAAAATGATGGAAAATAATTTTCTTGATATTAAGAAAAAGTATGATGAATCTTTTGGTATATATGAGGTAAATTTTACAAGACTTTCAAGGTATGATTCTGGTTTTATCATCCAACTTGAAAGTAAAGTTTATTGATTTTTCAGTGGATTAAAACCAAGTCTTCAAAGAGAACTATCTATAAGAGACTTTAGTAGTTATGAATATATTTTGTGTTGTGCTGTCGTGGTAGAAATTAAAGTTGGTTTTACATATCAATCTCATGGTTTTGACAAGAAACGAAAGATGTAATTTAAGGGAAAATCTCAAAACAATGGTGAAAAGAAGATGAATGTTTCCTTATGCTCAAAGTTTGGAAAGCAGCATAGTGGTGATTTTCTTAAGTATATGGTACCAGTAACCATGAAAAGTGATTGAAATATTTTTGGAATGCACATGATATGCACATAATTAATGGATAAGGGGATAATGAGATGTTTGATAGTACTAATGAACTCATAATTGATACACAGAAAAAGTGATATCATAGTTTGAGTATATATAACTTTTGGTATTTTTGGTGTGTATAAAGAGTTAGTTTTGATAGAATGCATTTTTTAATAAGGTTCTATGGTAATTCATTTCATTACCATGTTTCACGAGAATACATGATTAAGGTATTTACATGTTTGGAATTTGATAACCAAGAACTACCTTAAAAGATATCGGAGATAAATGTTATATCAATTTAGTTCACCTCTTTCTAGAGTTTTATGTTTTTAGTTTTTGGAAGTATTGTAATGTTATCCATTTATGGATAGTATAAGTTGTATTTTGTTTGATGTTTGTAAGATTAATGTATTATCTCACTATAGGTGGATGAATGCATATTTGATTACCTATGCTAACCTTTTTGTTGAGACAGATGGAATGACTTATCATTCTATCTCATGATCAGATAACACTTTAATAATGAAAAATTCAACTTCATTTCTTTAAATATGAGATGAATTAGAAATCGTTCAAGGCACGAAAAATGGTGATATTGCACTAAAATCAAGTAAGTATTTATTCTTGTGAAAATTTCTTCAACTTTAGGGAAAGGATCATGAAAATCAAAAATGTTATCTTAGTACCTTCTTATCTGATGAATCAGATGGTCCCTTAAATCATCATATATTTATGGATTTCTGGTTGTTAACTTTCTCCAAACATTGTTCTCTATTACTCTTCATCAGAACTTGATGGTTAGATTTTTTCTTCCATATTCATGTATTCACTTCCCACTTATGTTCTCCAATGTGGAAACCTAGTGATGAATTAATTTGGGTAACCATTATGTTTCTAACTTTCCTTTTTAAAAGAAAGTTTTAGTATTTCTTTTTTATGATGTGGGTTTCTATGAAAGAAAATTTCAAATAGTGAACCTTTTATAATTGTGACGAATTTTGAGGGTGAAATTCATTTTAAGGGGGTATAATGTAACACCCCAAGATTTTATGAGATAGATTATTTTTAATTTATTTGATGTATTGTGGTGTACACTACACCATTATTGTATTTCACTATACATAACACTGTATTAGCTTGTCATATACGCAACACTATGCTTGGCTTGTGTTACACACAATTTAAAGTTCTTTTGATAGAATTAATTTCACGCAACATTGAGTATAGATTTTTTTCAATGTATAAAAGAAATGTGTTTGGATTATATTATACCAAACACCAAAGGAAGATTTCACTACATTCAACACTGAATTGTCTTGCATTATACGCAAGAGTGACCTTCTTCGATAGCTTGTGTTGTACACAATACCAAGTTTCACTAAACAATGATATATTATTAAAATATAATTATTTAATGGGATATAAACTATCTTTTATGAATATTACTAACCACATTTAGAATTTTATATAAAATTAAAATTCATATAACTTATTTTCTATAATATGATATAAGAACAAATTCAATTTTTCAGATAAATGAAGAATTTTTCAAAAAATATAGTTTTTTTGCCTTTTGATAGTGCAGCAATTTTAAATATAGTTTTTAAAACTTTTATATAATCTATTTGACAAACTAAATGTATTATTTGGAATAAGGACATCAAATTTTACTTTGGTAGAAATTTTGGTATTTTTCTGATGAAATTCAGATTTTAATGAATAGTGAAAAATAATCCTTTTTAATTCAAAACTGCCTTTTCGTCTAATTTATATGTATAGTCATATCATATTTTTAATTTGTTTTAAAGTTTAATTGTATTATTTTTTTATCATTTAATCCAATTTTTTTCATTGTAAGTAATTTCACAATTTAATTGGACATAAACACATGACAATCTTTTGATAAGGTTTTACTTCTTAAAAACTTGCCTTTTGGTTTTGACAATGAGAATTAATTTTAAATTAATTTCTTCTAATTATGTGTTTTGAATTAAGAAAAATGGATCCAATATCTTTGATAATTGGGTCCAAATTATGTTAATAGGTTACTTTTTTTTGATATTATGAATAGTAACTATGGTAATTTTTATTTACCATTGTTAAAGGTAAATCAAGTAAATTGGGGTAACTAATAATATGATAAAGATAATAAAATTACCCTAAAACCTACCAAATATAATTAGATGAATTAAATTTGACCAATATCACCTATGAGTCAGAATTTATTCATTTAGTAAACTTTTTTCCATGAAAGTGATGTAATTATAATTAAAACAAAAGAAGGAGACAACGTGTCACTCTCATATATCTTATAAGTATAATAATTTTAATATAGTGATAAAAATGATAAAACTTAAAACATAAATAGTCTCCATAAATATAATAAAATTATATAAATCATGTGAATTTATTTATAATTTTTATATATTAAATAATTTCCATTAATGATAACACAATAGTGATGTAGAAATTATATTATTGATATAAATATCAAATAAATGGTTTTAAAAATATTAAAATAAATATAATATGAACTAATTAATGTGATACATGAATTTTATAGATTACTATGACATTTTAACAGTGTATTAAATTTTTTTTTAAATTTATATTATGTGTTTATTTTATTTAAAGTCAAATAAATGAATAGTGTCAAAATTGACACTATTGATATTTTATAAAAATAACATATTATTAAATTATTTAAAAATCACAAAATAAAAATAAAAATTTACAGAGTGAAAATTATATGGTATAAAATTTTATAAAGTATCCAATTATGGACAATTGAAAACACCTAAGTTAATATTTATAACCATTTAATATTTAGAACATTATTAATACAAATAAAATTAAATAGATTAAATAAGGATAAATCAAAATGATATGGTTTAAAATAAAATTGAAACATGTATAAATTTTATTGGTTGAGAGGATTTAGACCCATACTCATTTTATCTTAGAAATAAGTGAGTTAGGGAGCATTATAATCCAAAAATAAATTTATAATAAATTAATATTTCAAGACTTCCCAAAGGTCCCCCCCCCCTCTCTCTTATAAAAGGGCACCTCTCCTCTTTTAATCACACCTCCAAATCCATTTTTCTGGGAAAAAACCTACACAACTATCCTCTCAAATTCCCTAACTTCATCCTAGAGTCCACCCTTTGGGAAGAAAGACTTATTAAGGTTTACTTTTGTGCATACCAAAATAAGATACCCAAAAAAGAGGTAATTGTTTTATCACCTCTTTCAAAATTCTTTTCTTCTTCTAATTCATAATATTTTTTTTCCTCATACTAAAGTAAAAAATACAGTATATTCTAAATTCTAAAATGTTATTTTAATTATGGTACAGCCTTATACCTCCTTTTATCTATCCTACGAATAATAATATCACCATGCGTGCGTACATACAGCTTACCATCTCAACATCGTGGTGTAATTTGTTATTCAAAAATACTTAATTTGGAAGGGTATAATGATGAGTATAATGGATGTAAATAATTAATATAACATGATAATTATTATGTATAATTAATATACCATCCAATTCCATACCATTTAACCATAAAGTGAATGATATCGTCGCTCGTGCGTACGTACGGTCTACCGTCTCCATGACGCGATGAGATTCATTCTCCACGTTAACCATTCAAGAAAGATTATAAAGTATATATAATAAATAAAAATGAAATATATAAAATAAAAATTCTACTTGATTTATTTATATATATATATATATATATTTCTTTTACTTTCTTCCATTCAATTCAATAATTAAAAAGAAACAATGTTCATGTGTACGTACGGTATGTCATCTCGATGAACGGTGTATTCCATTTCATTTATCTATTTATTATAAATATTTATATACTAAATATTTATGATATATAAATCATTTTTTACATTATGTAAGTAATTAAATCATGATCTAAGTAATAATATTAATAATAACAATTCACAACATGTACGATAAATAAAACAATTATTGCCAAAAACGTTACTTTAACATGGAATTGATAAATAAACAGGAAATATAATGTCATATGTGAATCATATATAATATCATAAATATTATTATGGTTCTCTTACAAGTTAATAATATGTTTAAACCCACTATAAAAGAGTTTTGTAACACCTATGGAATAAATCATACCTAAGGTAAGGGATAATATAACAATCTCATTTTTCTTCAAGATTGCTTATATATAAGGATTTATTGGGGTATATTTATCATCCATGTCCATGTTTCCTAAATATGTAATATAATTTCTATCCCTATACAATTTATTAAAGTCAATTTTACTCATTGGTGAATTTTTATTAAATGGTATGAATGGAATCTTGTGTTGTTTTTGATTTGAAGTACTTTTTGACATTTCCTTAAAAAGTACGAGGATAATGTTTTTTAACTTATACAACATGAATGGATTTTTAAGGTTTCATGACACCTTATTTCCATGAATCTTCCTCTACATTATTTCAAGATTATTTTTAACTAAATTATTTTATTTTAAAATTGTGTGTAATTTTGAGAAAAGAAAACATTTTTGAAAAAGAAGGGATATTTTATTTAGGAATTAAGTTCAAGTGCTTTATCAAAATTATTTTCCATCTAAGATGACATAGGGTTATGTTTTTATCCCTACTATTACTTTTATTTGATTATGTTTATGGTGGAATTATTTTTATGAAATCTATTTATTTTATATGGATTATAATGGAATGATGTTTAAGAAACCCATTTTATTTCATGGGTTATTATTTGATGAATGATTTATGTTTTTGTGACACATGTAAGAATGATTTAATTATGAGAAGGGTGGGACCTATATCTCCCTAAAATTCATTGGGTAAATAATTATATCTCATGAGATATACATTACTGAAACAACAAGTAAATCGAGTTCAGTAATACCGGGCTAGAACGGCAAGTAAATCTTGTCCAATAATACAGGGCTGGAAGGGAAAGTAAATCTAGTTCAGTAATACATGGCTGGAATGAAAAATAAAACATATTCAATAATGGACTTTATCCACTATGATGGTCTTATCAAAAATTCCTTGGATACTTTGGAAATCATATTATGTGCTTATTTGTTTTCCATAATTCCATATTTTATGTCAATTCTATTTTATCATGGTTAATATTCCTTTATTATCTATGTCTTATGTACTACCAAGATTTTTTATGACAAAATATTTTGATATTTAAACTTTATGTTCATGTTTTTGCATTTTTATGTTTATGGTTTGTTCTATGTTCTCAATTTTTACCCTTAATGATCATTGAGCTCACTCCTTTTATGTTTTATTTTCCCAAAGATATAAACAAAGGTTTTAGGTAGGAAAACAAAAGGGGAAGATTTTTATGGGAGATGTTAAAGATATTTCACCAAGTTAGAAGATTATGTTCCAAGTTTCCAAAGAAACTAAACTGATATGGTCTTTTGGAATATATGTTTTTTAATGTATTAAGTATTCCGTAAAAGAAATTTAAGGTGCCTATATGTCAAGTTTGGGTCGTTACAGTAAATATATTCATTATTTAAATAAATTTGTTATAATTTTATAATTATATATTTATAATTATATAAATACATTTTAAACAAATATTATTCATTTTTTATAATTATAAATGTATAAAAAAGTAAATATACATTTATAAATATTTTTATTTATAAATATTTTTTTACAAATGTATTTTTAACATTATTAATGAATATTTAATCTTAAGTTGATGTATATTGAAAATGAGTAAAATTGATTAATTAAAAATGAGTACAATACTAAAAATTTGGATAAGTTTGATTAATATAAATCATTAAAAAAATGGATATATATATTTAAGTAAATATGAATATATATTGAAAATATTAACACAGTAAATAAATATATATAAAATAAATAATATAAATTGATTGCATTCCAAAAAAAATATGTGTGTGTATGTATATAAAAATGCATTAATTATGTATATGTGAAATCCATATAATAAGTTTCATCTATGTTATAAATTGAAAAACAGAACAATATTCAATTATGTCTATTACTTGATGCAATTAGTCCATATTTTTAATTCATATTAATTTTTAATTATAAACCATTATTCACTAAATATATTACTATATAATGTAAAGAATAAATAATATTTTGTATTATATAAATCAAATTATATACATTAATATAGATCTATATATTTAATATATACTATTTATTAACATTATTAATAATCATCTAATTGATAAAATTTTAATATTTTTATCGATTTACTTATTTTTTATTTTAATTTGTTTAATTTTTATTTTACATTTATCTATATTTTTAATACAAACTATTTATTAGTATTTATAATTTATATATAGTGTAATCAATTTATTTATTTTTATCAATAATTATTTAATTAATAAAAATTTAAATATTTTTTTAATAAACTAGTTTTTTATTTTTTATTTATTTAATTATATAATTTTATTTATTCAGACCTTTATCAGAGCGAAAAATAAAGTGTTGATAAATCATACCCTTTATCAGATCTAAAAATAAAGCGCTGATAAAGGGACCCTTTACCAACGCTAAAAAAAGCATTGATAAAGAGTTAATTTTATCAATTCTTTATTTAGAACTCATAAAGATTCCATTTATTAGCGCTTTTTTCTAGCGTTGATAAATATCAGCGCTATTAAATTCCAATTTTGAATTAGTGTTCCTTAGTAGTCAAGGATCATTTATAACACTATCATAGCGGAATGGGTTCACTCCCTAAATCATGATAATAGTCAAGGTTCCCTCCCAAGACTATCATAGTATAATGGGTTCACTCCCCAAACCATCGTAGTAGTCAAGGTTCACTCCCAGAACTTTCATAGCGGACAAATTCTCATACTAAACTGGGTTCACTCCCCATTCCAATCCTGTGTATCTCATGAGATATCAATATTTACCCATTTAATTGGAGATATATATAGTTCTCAACCATTACATAATGAAAATCATACATATGTGTTCCATAAGATCATAAAACATTCATCATGTCAAAATCCATGAAAAGAAATGGGTTTCATAAACATTTAATCATAGAAAAACCCTTAGAAAATGAACGGGTTTCATAAAAATATTTTCATCATAAAAATAAACCAATTATAAAAATAATACAGATGATATCATTTGGTCATATCCTCAGTATTGTGTTAGGTGATTGGGGGTACAATCACATTAAACACACACACACCACACACAGACATAGGCCTAAAAGGAAGGTCATAGCCACCCAAGGGATAACCCACCCAACTACCCATTTTATTACATCATATATATTTGTCCTGAAGGCCCAGGGGGCATGTATCCCATTGCATGGCCCGTAGGCCCAAATGTTTTTTCCTAAGGCCCATTCTGTGAATAGTATTTCTATAGTACATGCCTACTAGAATACCCACACAGTACCTGTCACTACTACAGTGCCCGCCGCTACTACAATTTTCGTCTTTTCTACAGTGCCTCCACTACTACAATACTGCTATAGTAACCTACACCTGCCGCAGTAACCTTCCCACCGTTAAAAGATCACTATGAACATTTATTGAGGAAAATATCCTTTTCACTTTTAAATCACTTGTTTAAAATATAAAAATTTACCAAATATTAAAAAAACTTTTAAAATAAACTTGGAAACTTGGAAATGATGATTTAAATCGGTCGAATGTCCTGAAGGACTTCATTTTTTATTATTTTTGATAATCCACCATTCAAGGGGTGATATGGAATCCTTACAAGGCCCGAAGGCTTAGAGACAATTACATGACCTATAGGTCTTAGAGGTAATCACCTAGACATGACAACTTGGAATTGATCCTCCCCAGCATATGTCATATTATCAGCACTCCACCTTCACAAGGCTGGTCGGCTAGCTGTCCTATGCAAGGTTTCATAGGCCCGGTACCGATGGAAAATCCATACCCTATCATTCTTCCAATTTCGGTTAGCTATGCTATAGTGAATGTGCTTGCCCTGATCCTCATCTGAAGCCTTTTCCCTTGTAGTCTGACTGTTACATCTGTATCATGTGGCCCGAAGGCCATAGGGTGGCTCAAAGGCCTTAAGGTGGCCTGAAGGACTTGAGAAACAATTGGCCTAAAGGCCTTGGGTGGCCTGAAAGCCTTTCAGGACCCGAGGACCAAACCGGTGGCCCAGAGGCCCAGATGTATGAATAGTTCTGACTGCTACAGTATTGAACAGTGCCTGCTATAGTACCCTTAAATATATCACCACCCGGATTTGATATTTGGTCTCTTGGATGCACTTGTCGAGTCCTCACCAACCGGGCTGAGGATCATGTGCAAACATGTTAATGGTTAACGCGTGTATAGGTATTTCATTACACCACCCACACGCCACACATCCCTAGAGAGGCCCAAGGTGGCCAACCTTGGGCTTGGGCCATTTCCCATTCGGGTAGAGGATCCCATGAGAGGTTTGTTAGCATATAGTGCATGTTGCCTTACGAGGACTCAAACTCGGAACCTCGGGGTCAGGACGCCACTGCCTTTAACCAACTCACCCACGCCCGGTGGGAAAAATGTGTTAATGGTTAACGTGTGTATAGGTGTGGCCTTACACCACCCACATGCCACATATCCCTGGCGAGGCCTAGGGTGCCAACCTGGGGCTTAGGCCAGTTCCAATCGATGTATAGGGTCCCATCAGAGGTTTGTTAGCATATAGTACATGTCGAATTGCGAGGAATTGAATTCGGAACCTTAGGGTCAGGACGCTACTACCTTTAACCAACTCACCCATTCTTTACAGGCAAAGGTGTAAACAGTTAAAATAAATATTTCGTTCATATTTTTAGTAAAAATTCAAAATTACCTCATTTGGAAAATGATAATAATATTCCTTTTAATAAATTTTTAAAAAAATATAAAATGGGTAAAAATTTATTTAAACAATCATTGGATAATAATAAAAAATTTATTAGAACATTTTTAGAAAAAAATGGATATGGACAGAAAAAAATTTGACCGAAGAGGGAAATAAAGTCAGTTTTTTTTTAACATTATTTTGGAATCTTGAAAACATAACTAGAGGAAAATTAAATAAAAACATTTATTTTTATGAAATATCTATAGGATAATAAATTTCATTGGTTTATTTAAAGTTATATCACAATATTTCATCATTATATTCATAATCATAATGAATCCCAAAAAACAGTGAGATTATAACATCAAACCCTTACCACTTTTGTAACTTTTGAATCATAATCCACCTGAATGAGATATTATTATATATATATTTATATCCAATAATTGTTATGTGAATAATAATAAAATTCATTAATGGTTAGTATATACACCACACAAAAGAAATGAGTGGTGAATATGGCATATGTCTCCCAGAAATAAAAGAGCGGCCAGAAATTCCTTACTATAAGTCTCGACATCCTTCATATATGTTTTAAAATCTTGTATAATAAATATATGTTTATTATAAATATATATCAGAACCATGATTACATATCATTCCATATATGATTTACTTATGACCTTTTATTACATGTTTATTAATAATTACTTATTGAAATCACATTTTGGGTGATAATTACTTTGTTTTTCATGTATATTTTGGTTTGGTATTTTTGGTCCTTTTAATATGATCAAGGTTACCTAATATATAGAATATTTACCATGATATAAATTTCATATATATTCATTATATATTTATTTATAGTAATCCATAAAATTTATAGATAGAAAATGAATTACACCATTCATGGAGATGGTAGGTTGTATATACGCAAGAACATTGTTTCCATTTTCCTGTCGTATGGGATGAAAGATAAGTAAATAATATATCAACTTTTAAGAATAATTTGTATAACATATATATTCACTAAATCTATCCTTATTACCATCCGTGTCAAAACAAAATGAAAAATTCATCACATCGCTTTGTGGAGGTGGTAGTCTGTACGTACGCACGAGCAACGTTATCATTATTCAACATCTTGGAAGGTAAGAACGTATATGTGATATTATAAAACTATAAGTATAAATATTTTATAAATATAATATATATATATATACTTTTCATCCATCATTATATACACTAGAGAGAGTCGGTGATGGAAAACAAATTGCATCAGTTCCCAAGGCAGTAGTCTGTCGTACACACGATTGACGGTTTCAATTCCCATTTAAAGGAATAGGTGATGGATATAAGTTATTACATTAAGATAATAACAAATTATTATATGTTAAATACTAATATTATTATATTATCATATTTGAAAAATATTTTTAGGATTTGGAATAATAAATAATATAAAAATGCTCAGTTAAGAATGATGCCTCTTATTTAGAGAACCTCTTTAGGTTTATACATAAATACATCATAATAGGGTTTAATAATCAAAATAATTTCTCTAGAAAATTAATAGGTAAATAAGGAAGAAAATTTTTAAGTTATGGACTGAATAAAAAGGCATTGGAAGTGTTAATATGATAGGATAGGGTGTTCCCTTTTATAAGTGGGGGAGTAGACGCACTTGAAATTTTTGAAAAGAAAAAGATACACCATATTTTTGCACTTGAAAAACAAATGATCCAAAATTGATCATTATCAAATATTAGATGATATAATTTCAAAAATATATCTATAAAATAGGAATTATAATAGTTTTTAGGCAATTTTAACCCTTAAATTTTTAGTTTAACATTGATAAACTCGTTTTAACCTTAATTGCAATAATAAATTTTTACTATTTTTACTATTTTTACTATTCATTTTTTCCAAAAATTAGATTGGACTTATTATATAATATTAATTATTATGATTATAAATATGGAATCCATTTTCCAAATTTAATTCATAGAAGTGTCAGAATTTAATTTAATATATAACTCACAGTCGCGATGAAGAAGCGGTTTTTCAAAGAGAAAATTTTCATAAGTATAAAACGTTTTTATATCAAAAATAAATAATAAATTGATTAAAATAACCTAAATTAGATTATTAATTTAGTTATTGATAATATTTTACTTTTAAATTATTTTAAAACAAAATAGAACTTTGTAAATGATTTAAACTAAAAGAAAGTTTTCAATAAAAATGAGTATTTTTCACTATTCATTAAAAAATTAAACTTTTCAGAAAAATCCAAAAAAATCACCCTAATATAATTTTTATATGTTGATTCTAAAAATTATATAATTTTTAAAATTCTTTTTTATAAATTTTCAAAAAAAATATTATTATTTGTACACAAAAACCAATAAAAAATATTTTTTTAGAAAAATGTATTTTTGATGAATATAAAGACCTTACTAAAAATTATATACTTATTTAAAAATATATTTTCTTTATCTAAAAAATTTATACTTAATTTTAATAATATTTTGGTTTCTATTTATATCACCAATTTTAATGGTTAGTTTATAATGGTCATGTTTAAATGATAATATTAATCATATATCACGGTTCGTTAAAACTCAGTGTTGTGTGTAACGCAAGCTATCAAAGAAATTAAAAATAATTGAAAAATATATATTTAAAAAATATCATGGTATTACAATAATAATCACTCAAATTAATACCATATAGAGTAATTCTATACTATTAAGTAAATAATTTTCCTAAATTAATCAATGTATGGCTATATAGGTGAATTAAATTTAAATAAAGAAATGAAAAATAAGGTATTCATAGAGGAAGGCATTGAGAAAAAAATCATGCTTATATACAGTGGATGATTAGGAAAAACAAAATAAATAATAGATTTTTAATGATCTTAATCTCCCAAGATAATATAGTAGTAGAGTATTTAGAGGGTAATCTAAGAAACATAACTCCCAAGTTGGTAAAACCATTTTAACATATATCGGAAAATTGAAGTGAAATCGTAAAAGTGGTCTATAAATTGTTTTTTAATAATATCATAAAAAGAGGAATTTGTGAGTCATTTTCAAAAGTAATTTTGATAAGTCAAAAGTAAAAACTTTGAAAATATTAAATTTTAGAAGGAATATTAAATAATAGATTCTTGAAAATTACATAATGTTTTTCCAAAGGAAACGTGGATTGGATGATAAAAAAAATTATCATGGAAAGAAAAACTTTTTAAATACATTAAAATATTTTTTTGCAAAACCCACATCATAAAAAGGATAAAAAATCCATATAAATGGGATAAATATAAATATTAATTCCATATGAAAAAATACATAATTGAGTTTCCAAATAAGAAGGATAATATTTGTGGTAAAGGAAAATATAGACAAGGAGAGGAAACCATAATTAAATAGGATAATAAGTATTCTAAAAAATGATATACTTTTGGGGAAGAAATTAATAATAGTAAAATATTTGAATTAAATGGCTATTTTTCCTAGATATTCATATAAATTACTATGAAATAAAATATTAGGTTGGAATTAACCAATCGTATAAGTAACAAGTTCCAGATAATAACTCAAATAAAGGGGGTTTGAGTTAAACAAAACCCTTCCAACATTGTAATATTTTGAATTGAGAATGCATGGAAGATAGAACATGAGATGGATTTTTAATACCCAATATTTCATGAATGTTTTGAAAATTTTAATTCCATGTCTAATACATAAACCACAAAAATAATCAAGTGGTTAATATGAATCATATCTCAATGAAATAAAATTAAGATTCAAAAACCCTTACCATGGATCCGAATTCATTCTGCATGTGTGAATAACATCCAAAATAAATAAATTAAGTTTATTAAAAATATTTCTAATAATTTTTTCATCTATATTTTATTTCATAAGGTTTACTTATTATCATGTGTTATTCATTTGTTAAATAGTTTTCTCTTATATTGGTTACTTAAGGCGGTTCGATCAATTTATATAAAACTTCCTTGGTATATTGACCATGGTTAAAAATTTTATATAATATATTCATAATCACCAAAATTTTAAAGTTTTATTTCTTTTATTATCATATTATCAAAAACAATTATGTAGTTCTATAGTTTTTCCCAAAATGTACTCAAATTAAGAAAGGTTCCTCGATATGTTCATTTAATGCGGTCAAGTTTACTATGATCGTTTATTGTTAATATCACATAAGAGTGTATAATATTATTTTTATATAATATTATTAGTGTTATAAATATATTTTTTATGCATTAAATACATTTTTAAATTCATTCATGTTAGTTTGTAGTGGGAAAACGAAATACGGCTTTCCGTGGAGACAGTAGTCTGTATGTACATAGAAAACACTTTCATTTTCCATAGAATGGGAGAGACTATGAAAATAAAATAATTATAATTTAATTAAATTAAAAATTTTATGTTTACTATATTTTATTATTAAATAACTCTCTTGGACCAGCCATGAAAGTTGGTAGTGATAAATAGAACGTGTCGTTCATAAAGGTGGTAGTCAGCAAAAATGCATGTTGACATCTTCATTTTTTGAATAATTTTGGAGGGTAGTATAAAATTGGATATTACATTATTAAAATAAATTTTAATAATATTAATCATTATTTTTTTATCATATATTTAGGTATATATAATATTTTATGGTATAGAAGATGAAAATAAATAAGGGAGCTAGGTTGAGAACATTACCTCTCCCTTTGGATGTTCTACATTGGGTAACACTTAAAGGATACTTATCTTGGTCTTTTTGAAGTAAAAAAGGCTTATAGGACTTGGGTATAGGTTTTATAAGATACTAAGTTAGATTTTTGGTAGATATAATTCTTTTAAATGGGAAGAGAAATGTTATAGAAGTGTTCTCATTTTATAAGTGAAGAAAATAGAACTTTTGTAAATACCCATTAATTTTAAAATGATAGAATGACACTATTCAAGGGTAAATAGATCCAAAAGTGGGAAGTAACTGATTGGGGGATTTTTTAATTTTGATAACCCCTCCACAATTTTTTGGGTTCTATGTTTTTAGTATTTTCTTAATAGGTTTTTAACTTTTACCTTTTTGGTTTTTACCATGGTAACTAATTTTTAAGAAAATAATTTATATTTTATTCAAAATATAATGTATCCATCATAAAAAAAATCATATTATAAACATAAATTTAAACTTCATATAATATAATTATAATTCTTAATAATTGTAAATTAACTTTTAAATTAAAACATTCAAAATATAGAAAAAATATTTTGTACAAAAATGTTGTTTTTACCATTAAGAATTCTTGATCTTATTTAGTATTGATTATAAGTTGAATGAGTGTTGATATATTTATATATAGGTTTAAATATTACATTATATTAATTTTTTTAAAAATATTAATTTAATTTATTATTTAAAAATTACACAATATTAATAAAACAATTCTTAGAAAATAATCATTTTATCGTTATAATGATAATTAACTTTCATCCTAGTAAAATTAATTTTATGCCTAAAAAGATATTGAAATTATTAAATTATAAAAATATAATGATCTAAAATATGAAATCCATCATTTTATATTTAATTTCAACAGGTAGTGAAAACTAATTTTTAAAAAAAGTTTTTAGACTAAAATACTACTTAATTTTTCAAAATGTCAAACATGAGTTTTATAAATTCCACAAAGTACTTTTAAAAGATTTATTTTACTCTTTAAATATATTTTTTTTAATAAAACAATTAACTAATACCTAATTCATGATAAATTTATAAAAATTATGCTAATAGTAAAAATGGTATTTCTTTACTATTCCCCAAAAAATACAATATTTTTGAAGTCCCAAAATTTAAACTTAAGATAATTTTTTTCTAATAAATCCAAAAATAAAGTTCATTTTTTCAAACTCAAATTATAAAATTTGAGAATTTAACTTTTAAATAAAAACATAACTATATAATGTAAACCATTTTCATAGGAAAATAACTTTTAAAAATATTAATTATTATTATTCTAATTTCTAATCAATTGTCAATAAAATTTGGTGTTTTCATTTTATTCAAATCAATAATATATTTTATCTATAATATATTTAGTATCTTAAAATTAAGTGCATTAAAATCCAATTTTTAGAAAGGTTATATTTTAAATCATAAATCTGTCTTACTAGTTATTTAGCTACAAGAATTGAATTTTATCAATGCCTTACCATTAATAATGACCTGTAATTTTATGTATACATATGTTCCAAAATTCCATTACATCTATTTTTACTCTCCAATTATATAGCTATATCTTAATATATTGTAATGTTTTTCTTTGGGGTTTGGTGTTTCACGTATCACATTCTATAAAACATATTGGGTCTTAATGGAATATATAATTTAAAATATTGAGGTGTTACGCACATTTTGGATTGCACACTACATATGAAACTACCCATGATGCACTCCCCATAATATTTGTTCCCTTATACTTAATCAATGAAACCAAATTTTTGTATCCCACAACCAACTGAATGAAGATAGTCAAAAACCTCCCTCACTACTTCATAACTCATGCACTCCAACTCATATAATTCAATAACTCCTGGAACGTGACCTCTTATAGTATAGACACATCTAGACCATAAGAAAAATCAAACTCAACTTCAAATCTTTTTATTCCTGAATATAGCTCAGATTATATCACATACACCTAAGTAGGTATACACCCTTAAAATACCTTGCCACACCACCCCACTCATATCACGATGAGTCATACTATTCCATCCTAAGTCACTCAAGGCATACCATATCTTCACCCACTCTATATATCCATATATAATCCTCAAGTATTCCAATATCATTTAATCCAATCTCTAGGTTCATAAACCACATATAAGAAAGATCAAAATAATTATAATTATAAGATACTAGATACCAATAATGATATATGTCTATTTGGGTAGAATACCATCAAAAAAATTATTTAGGAAAACATTGTTTATGTTTTTTTCAACACTTTAAATAGATAAACCTCCTCACATAACTAAAATATTGAAAACTAGAAGGAACATACATGTCATATCAATCCTATATTCCTAGAATAGTGCATAAACACATATTGGTTGTCTCTATATTCTAATAGAAAATTAAAAATTAAATAACATCAAAATCTCATGTTTATCTTAATCAAATAAATCATTTGAAACCATAAAAATAAAAAAGGAACAATCATAGATTCCTTGGAAACTTGGACTTTATCCCACCTGCTAGGTATATAATATGACATTCATCCCAAGTCCCTATATATCTCTATTTCTCTATATACATTACCCAAAATAACAAAATAAAAATATATCTGATACAACTTTTTAACATCCCTATCCTGGTTGGTCAGGAAAACTCTAAGATATAGGTAATGTATAACCTCAGGCATGCATCCTTGTATACCATAGGCTATCATCTAATAGTAAGGGTCTTTGTGTGATCATGGGGAAACAATACCCTCTACCTTAATAAAACAAATAGGTAGGGAAATAAAAATATTTCATAATACACACAACCAAATAAAATATAACTAAAAACTAATGTTATACTAAATGAAATATAGTATAAGAATACATCATGAAATTTTTAATGATTAATCAATGTGGTTCAATCCTATATATTAGACCTCAAATAAAAAATGAATAATTCACCACTGAACACCAAGGATCTATATGGTTAAACCTCTAACAACATATTTTCCACCAACCAATATCATAAAACATCATTGACCCCCTCTAACTCCTTCCTCAGGGCCATGCCCGATCTTGAAATGAAAAATATACGAACTTCATGTGCATTAAGATACCCATTCAGGGTGTGAGTATGAAACTCATCAAGACACATGTAATGTTCCCCTAAATAGATCAAATAGTATATGGGTGTATAAATAAAATGAAATTATAACTAAAGATCAACCGTACCAACCCATCGATACATGGGGTACTATACTATCACCCTCATACATCGACAGACCTACTTCAATGAATTCCAAATTACTATAATATACCCTTAATCAAAACACACTTGGAGGATGAAATGGTCTTCCACTATACCACACTTAATAAATGGTGACTTAACTTCAACATTATATATATCATTAATCAATTTTCAAGTCTGATGGCATACCAATCACCACATATCTACAAATAATACCTATCACCACTATCTGGGTATACATCCATTTCTTGTGCACAGTGACAATATCTCCGCTAATGCGGTATCACCCACTCCAAATAACCATCCCAACAATCCCAATTTATCCAATTTCAAAATACCACCTTAATCTATGGCCAACATCTTGAATGTATCCCTTCATAATTTTGATGATAAACATCATCGCCCTAATTCCACAACAACTGTGGAGGATCCTTCCAAAATCCTAGTAACTAAGTCACATTACTATACAGTGTTCATACAACCCATCAGAATCAACCTTAATAGTGATGGGAATCACAAATAACCTACTCTTACAACAATTTAGGAGAACCCATAAAACATTAATCTATGCTTCTGATAAAACCACCAAAAAATAAAGATTAAAAGACCCTGTGTGGTAGAGAAACCAATATATAAAAGTTTACTTCCCTGGGACTGAGTGTATCTATCATAAACCAACCTAATACATCCCTACATTAGATGCCTAAACTATTCCAAAATAAGGATTTAGGGGAATTCTCTATCACCATGATCTGCAAACAAGTTTTAGAAATCAAATTTAAGTAAGTGGGAATAATTTTATCAAATAAGTAGAGTTTAATGAAATAAGAAAATAAGGCATGACCCGTTTGTATGTATAACCTCTAGTAAAAATAAAATGTGTAGAAAAAATAAACAAATAATAGAATATAAAAATAGTAAAAATATTAAACAAACAAATCCCACCACTCATCCCAAGTCTCCCTCCCCTACAATATACAGACATACAAAAAACTGCCAATAGATACCTTTACTTCATCCACAAGAAACTATAGCTTCCCTCTGTCTATATAAAGTAGTAAAAGTACTACATAACTGATTCAATAAAGGAAAATAAATAAAATAAAATAGAAATAATACCTCCATATGACTTCACAAGTCACCATCCAACCATAACTAGACAAGCTCCGTGAGAAAACAGAAGATAAGTAGAACCTAAAATGTTATATAGGCATGAGTTCAAAATCATGGAATGAATTAAAAATAAAACCACAACCCATGTATAATATTTAAATAAATTATCCATTATATTCTAGTTTGAAATAAAATTAAAAGTAGTTTTTTCTATGAATAACAGTTTAAATAAGAATAAGTAACACATTGATTGGGTTTTTAAAAAAAAACTTTGTATTTACCTTTCTTAAAAGAAAACAATCACTTAAAAGATATTTAACTTGGCTAAAAATTATTTATTAAATATTCAGTTGAAAACAAAATTTTAAAATATATTTGATACAATACTTTTTGAAACACTTTCAAAAAAATTATTTAATCATGCAAATAGTTCTTAATTAAACCAGTAAAGAATGAAAATAAAACATACAAGCACCATATAAATCTATAGGACTATAAGGTTAGGCCTCATCCTATAATCCTTAAACTTTTAGTGATCTAACCACATATAATCATTCCCATGCATGATCCTCTAGGGAGGTTGAAGCTAAAGTACCAATGGTATCCAATCTACATCATCATCATGTAGATTAGTAAGTGTTGTAGTGTAGTCCAAAGGCGAGGGTGGACATACCTATCCTAGCATACTTGTCATATTCTAACTACATAAGTACCTAGGGTTCCCATGTGTATTTTTTCCTTTTTACCACATCACATTTCCACTTTAAATTCATCCCTGATCAATATATATACCAAAAAACTGATTTATATTTCTTAGGAATAATGGAAAACATTTAAAATACTAAAGTGATATATAAGTAAACATCAAGAACATCATGATGAAACATCATTATTTACAAAATTCCAAACAAGCATTTCAAATACATTTTTTGAACCAAATTAAAATTACTCTATCGAAACTCATTTATAAAATCAAAAATAGAATCAATATTAAGTATAAAATTTTCGCTTTTATTGTTTTACCCATTTATACTTACTCATATATGTATATATGCATATATCCTATTTTAGAAATTTACATATTCTCATGTGAATTTTTACACACACATATATTTATGGATACCTATGTATATGTATAGAACCAATATATATATATATATATATATATACACACATAAAAATATATGTGTATCAAAAAAAATTCAATAATATCTTAAAACTAAAACCCCATTTTTATTCATATAAACTATTTACAAGGCCATTTTGGATTTTTATCAAACAATGAATGAGAAATTTGTTTAAAAATAGAAATTTACATGTATTCAACTATGAGAAAATTTTTGAATTAAAGTGGAGAATTAAGTGAAACTTGATTTTTCCTACAAACATTACTAGAATATACTTATTGTTATCATTTGATATCAAAACAAAGGATTAAAAATATAAGCACAAAATGTTACAAAATTTAATGACCTAAATAAAGGGTTAAACCAACCTAAAAGTCATTTCCTTGATAATAGTTGTGATATTCCACCTCAACAAGGGAAAATATTCCATAGAGGATAAGTGGAAACTCAAAACTCATGAAATCCCTAATTTAAAATTAATCTAAAACTTCAATCAGACCAAAACTTACCTGGAATCAAGGGAAGATGAATAAACCTTTGAGAATAGAGAGCATAGGACCCCGAAATAATATCACATGACCAATAAATAAAATCTACGATGAATATCATATGATGGAACACCACTAGTGTTTGGCCTTGTGTTTTTGTTTGGACAAATAGAATAAAATATAAGAAAAAATGGGAGAGCATGAGAAATATAGAGGATAGGGGAAACAAACCAGAGAAGATCGCACCTAATATTGAAGGAAAAAATGATGATCTAAGGGATATGGAGGAGGGGAGAGAATCATGTGAGGGAAGACCCCCCCCCCCCCCTCCCAGGCTAGTGTCATGTGGGGGAGGGAGGGAGGAGTGTAGAGAATAAAAAAATAAACAAATATGGGAACCACCCATGATTTGGAAACGCGGTTGGCCAAACCATGCACCAACCATACACAACCTACTGGAGGGTCTAGACGCCTCACACTAATATGGTGTGCAGTCAGAGAAATCATGTTCCAACCATGTAATTTGGATATACCAAGATACATATGTGTTTTCATGGTTTCCACAATTTTTCTACTACAATGAACTAATGCTGAAATTCCAAAAAATAAAAAATTAAAACTAATTTGACCTATAATTTAAGAATGTAGTTTAAAAAAATTAAACAAATAAAATAATAAGAAAATTCAAGGTTAGGTTGTGATAGTATTGGATGTAGGAAGTTAAGTAACCCTACCCATCACACACATTTTTTCTTTTCACAAACCAATGAACTCACAAACATAAAAAATTGTCAAAAATACATTCAATGGTGAAACAAGAAATGAAAATATAAAAATCAAGAAAAGAACAAAAGAGGTTTATGTGATTGGGAATTTGTACCCTACATACATGGGTGATCAAAACTACTACTTTATTTTATTATAATAAAATGATACGGGTGATTATAGGTAGATTTCAAATGACAAGTAATTTGTGCTAACTTTACAATTCTTTGATAAAACTTAGAATAAACCACTTTGTGTGTCACACTTTACACTAAATCTCCCATGTACTTATATAATGAATGTTATCTATTTAGCCTATAATACTTTTTCCCATGAAAACACAAATCACAAATCTTGAATTCTTTAACTTGATTACTAATTCAGTGACCCTTTATCCTTGTTTAACTTTTAGACCCTCTGATTCTCCAACATAAAAAATGGAAGATAAGAAGTTCTCATGATCTTGTTTACCCTAGAGAAGACTTGTAGCCAATTTTTACACTTCTCACCCAACCATCATATATTACATACAATTATAGTGAACATAATTCTAATGGATGAACTTCCAGTGAACTGAAATAGACTTCACCTCCCAACAACAACAATGACATAACATCATCTCCATGCATTTGGTGATCATCATCATCTAGAGTATCCATGGTGAATCTAAAACAACCCATAACTTTTGAATGAGTCGCCACACAAACATGGAATAAAAATCCTCACAACCAAGTTGATATCTAGTTTCCCTAATATCATCCATCCACAACACCATAGTGATTTCATAACAACTCTATGTCACTATAAGCACATCACACAAATGATTCTTCATTGAACACACACTTTCCCTTCCACTACACAGTTATCCATCCAAAATTTCAATTAAATTACCATTTTTATTAGATGAAAACTCACATCCAAATATATTAACATCTAATTAATGCATATGTACCACCTCGGGTACCCTCAATGTCCCAATCCAAACCAATAAATAAATTTATACTAACCATCCACTCATTAACAACACCCTACCTCAATCCCATTTACATCAAATGGATTGAAAATCCATATGATGGTCATTATCAACTCACATTACTCTCAATAAAGGTTGTTTATGGATTTTCATAATTCAACCATTTCCCCGTAATTTGAAACCTAATTATCTACCTCATGCACAAAATTTTCATATAGATTGACACTGTAGGTGACCGAAAAGACCCTACACCAATCCCTTGGAACCTCACTCATGCTAAACAACACCCTTGAATCCATAAAATACCATGGGAATCGTAGTTGTTTCGATCACATCAGTATTATTTCTATACTCTTACCCCTCCATAATATGTCAAACATATATGCATATAGTGATCGAAGAAATTTAGGGGCCACCAACCTAGACTCAGCCTGGCCCCTCTTGTTGAATATTGTTAAATAATTCAGATCCAATCTGAAAAACCCACAAAACCATAAAAAACCACTAAATTTGGTCATAATTAGTGAGGAACAAAGAAACAGTGAGAGAGAGAAATATATATGAAAGTGGAATCTTATCCTTACCTGTGGAGCTCCCCTGGGACTGGCAGTATGATAATTGGACCATAAACAAAGTGGTTCCCACCATATAGGAAGAGAGAGAATAGGATGAGTGTCTACCTATTGATAAAATTACAATAAAATCTCATTTAAATGAATAATAAAAATAATAAAATTAAATAACCAAAAATAAAAAACCCAAATAGTGCCTACTAGGTACTCATTCATCATCCAATGAGCACTTCATACCTCACCTACTACCTACCCCAAGGTCATCAACCATCGAATAACCCTCTATGTATTTATATCTCACTACCTAACCCCACTTAGTACCCGGTATAGCCTACTACATACCCAGTGACATCTATCTTTAGAAACATATATCCTAAACTAGAAAAAAATCCCCAAAACCTAACTCTCATCCTCTGGGAAAAAATACAACACCTCAAATAGGCTTACATAAAAAAGTTCTAACTAAAATTAAACCCAGATTACCTACCTAAACACCCTGGGATATTATTATTACTCATATACCCTCATTTTCACTTTTTGTAAACAAGAGATGTTATCACCCAAGGCATATCTAGGCATAGATTTTCCCATACCTAAATCTCCTTTAGATACTATCTCAGTGAGTAAAACTTTATCCACTACATTATCTAAGGTTATCAGATTAAATATAATCACTTGATTTTATAGATATACTTTCAAGACAATCTCAAATCCCCTCTCCAATGATTCCTTATCACCACTCATATACAGAACAAATAAAATAAATCTATGAACTTAGAAGTATAGTATAAAATGAATATAGAACACTATCTTAGATCTATAAATTCCTAATATCTTATCTTTTTTAGAGTGTTGTGGTGGAATTTCTCAAAAAACATTTCCTAAATGGTATTCTTGGTAAGACCATAGTTTTATTACCCTTGATTATATCATCCCACCACTGGAGTTATTCCCCTTAAATCGTGAAAGTAACTAATTGGAATCTGTGTTTCCCCGAGTTCATAATGATATAGAAAACATAAATAATAAGATAAACCCATTATTTAATATATAAAGGGGATATATTTCCCTTAAATTTCATAGAATAATAGATTTGGAAATAACTCATAATATTAGAGGTCATAAGTTCCCTCAAAGGAGCTCCATGTAAAATGGATTAAATCAAGAGAGAAAGTCCATCAGAACCTATGGATCAGTCGTAGGTCAAGCTAGTGGTGCATTCTCATCCACCCATTCCTATAAGGAAGGGTGTGGTCATATAGGTGGAATATTCTAAAATAAAGTACAGAAGTAAATTAATACCACTTTCCCAATAATTAATAATTCAAGGTTCATAATTATACAATAAATTTCTTGTCTAATACCACTCCTCTTTCCCTAAAATTTATTGAAATAATTTTCATTTTAAAACTGCTTTCATTAGCCTTTTAAATCTAATTTTCAAGATCAATATATCATTTAAGAATATTTAAATACATACTTTAAGTATAGCATGAAAGAAACTAATTATACATAAAATATAACAGTGTTATCAAACAAAGGAATCAATTTTAGACTCTTGATAACCTAGTTGTAACATCCCCACATTTTACTTTTTGATAAATAATTATTATAATAATTATTTTTGTAATATTATAAATTTTTCATTATTCATGACTTGAGAATGGTTATCACATGATTAGGAGTAAAATTATGGACTAACATTTTTTATGGAGGGATTTATTTTAGTAATATATTCATGGTAAGTGCATGGTTGGTTCATGATTAGTAGTTTCTATGTGGCCTTATCTTACATATGAGTAACTTCACAGAGTTGGTGCATGGTTAGGGGAAAACCATGCAGATCAATCTTACATAGGGTGATATTAAATATTGTGATAGATGCATGGTTAGCACACAATTTTTTAAATTGTTTGGTATTGTATAGGTGATTGGGTTTCTTTCACATAGTTAGTACAAGTCATGGTAAATAATTCTTTTAAACCAATCAACTTACCCAAAAAAATTGTTTTTGGATTTTCCAAAATTCCCCTTGTCAATTTTAACAATAATTTGGGGTTTCTTCACATAATCCATTTCTGTTCCAACAAAATAGATCCCTAAGTGATTTTTTTCCTCCCCATTTAGTAATCTTGGTCTTCTTCCCATGATTTCTTTATAGAATATTAGTGAGGATAGTTCAACTAAGTCTCTCTCTCTTTGTTTCTATCACTTCTCCTTCATCCCCATCTATTTTTCAACACTTTCCTAGATTATGGAATATGTAATATTATATTTTTTTCCATTTTAAAAAAGTAATGTAACATTTTGAGATTTTATGAAATATTCTATTTAATTATATTTAATTTCTATGATTGCTTGTGTTACATGAAACACCGAGGTTTAACAAACTACAATATACTAATAATATTACTATTAATACATTGCCTTTATAACCTAGAAATTAAATTTGGTGGTATAAATAGGAATAAAAAAAATTAAAAATATGTATAAAGGTTTTAAATAAATAAAAAATATTTTCTAGTAAAGTATTTATATGTTACAAGAAATAAATTTTTCAGAAAAAATGGTTTCACAATTTTTTAACACAAAATAATATAATTAATTTATACCATATTAATAAAATTTATTTTAAAAAATTAAATTAATTTTTTAAATCATAATTTCAAGATTATCTTAGAGATAATTCTTAAAAAATTTATGAATAGATTAATTTTTTGATGAATAGTGAAAAATACTAATTTTTATTGAAAAATATCTTTTCATTTAAAGTACTTAAAAAGTTAAATAATATTTTTAAATTATTTTAAAAGTAAAATTAGTTCAATTATATTATGATTAATCAAAATTAGGTTATTGGGATCAATTTCATGTTTAATTTTGTTATAAATTTTTTTTATACTTTTGAAATCTTTTTCGTTGGAAAACTATTTTTTCATCACGTTTGCAGGTCTATTATTAAATTAAATTCTACCAATTATCTTAGTTGAATTTGGTAAAATTTATTCCATTATTGGAATAAAAATAATAAGTATTATATAATAATTTCAACTTAATTTTTTTCATAATGTATAGTGAAAAGAGTAAAAAATAATTATCATAGTTATGGTTAAAATGGGTTTACTGGGGATTAAAATAAGAATATAAGGGTATATTTGCCAATAAAACATGTATAAAACATATAGGATACCCATATTTCAACATTATAATATCCAAATTTCAAATATATGTTCATTTGGAAGTATTTTTCTTATGAATGACTTTATCATTTTAGATTCTTTTGAGAAATTTCAAAGTAGTTTCCAAGTGGGTTCGTTTTCCCACTTATAAAAGGGCATCCCATATCCTCTCCTATTCACACTCCCAAAGCCTTTTTTCATCCAATATATACTAAAATAATTTCCTTAATTCCCTTACCATGTACTATAGGACTTAGTTTTATTAGGGAACCCTATTAATAAGGCTTTAGGTATAAACCTAAAGAGGCTCTCCGAAGAATAGGTATAGCACTTAACCATGAGTTGTCATTTTATTTATTCTTACACCAACATAAAATATTATTCAACCGTTATGACATAATAAAATCATTATATAACATATATTATGATTTTATTATGTTAATATAATGACCTATATTAGTCTCCTCTTCCATTAAATTGGAAATTAAATCATTGATCGTGTGTACAGTGGACTACCACCTCGCAAACTAATGTAATTTTATTTCCTTAACTGCCTATCAAGAATGGAAATAATTATGGATTTAAAATTTTTAGATGATATTTATGACCTTATTATACTTTTGGAATCATAATATAACATCTTACTTCTAACCTTCCGATTCATTAGAAAATAATAATGTCGCTCATGTGTACGTGTGGACTATCGCCTCCACAAAGCAATGTGATACATTTTACATTTTATTTTGACATGGATGGTAATAAGGATATATTAAATAAAAATATATGATATATATGATATAAATATTAATATGTAAATTTTAATTAATATTTACCTTTCTTTTATTTCATCTGTCGATAAAATGAAAACAATGTTCATGAGTACATATAGTTTACCTTCTCCATAAACGATGTAATTCATTTTAAATCTATATATTTTATAGATGAAAATAAATATGTACATAATTAAATTATATGATATTTAAATCATTAATAACATTCTGGAGATTAATTATCCATGGTAGAAGTATAAGTACCAAAACTATCAAACCAAAATATACATGAAAAACAAAGCATTTATTTCCTCAAATGTGATTTTAACAAGAAATTGACAATAAAAGGGTGATAAAAATTCATAATTAAATCATATATGGTATTAAATATAATATTATGGCTAAAAATATATTTATAATAAGCTTAAATTTATTATACATGAGTTTCTAAAGTGTATTAATGAATTTAAGACTTAATGTAAGGTAATTTCGTCTTACTGTTATTTCTATAGGACACATGCCTTACACACCACTTATTTATTTTTCATGGAATATATATAATTCCCATGAATTAATTTTATTATTATTCACATGAAAATTTTGGGATATATTTTCTTATAAGGTTATTTCCTTCATGGGTCTTATGATTCAAAAGTTACTAAAGTGTTAAAAAATTTATGTAACAATCTCATTGTTTATCGGGTTTGTTTATGATTAAGTTTCTAATGATGAAATATAATAACCTAAATATAAATAAATTAAATAACTTTCTTATACTATATTTATTTCAGGTGAATAAATACTTTCATTTCATTTTCCACTCTTAATTGATGAAAGAGAGAAAAATAATGTTTTTAAGAAAAATTGATGTTATATCTCTCTTAGATTGAAAATACTTTTTATTACTTGTCCATGTTTTCTAAAAAAATTTAAATAATGTTTATAATATTATACAATTGTTTTTTAAAGAAATTTTACCCATGTTTTAATTTTTACACAAAAATTTAAAATTAATCTTCTTGTCATTTTCCGAACAAGGCTCTTTTGAATTTTTACCTAAAATGTGAGTGGAATATTAATTTTAATATTTATAGAATGAATAGTTTTTTATAATTTCATGACCTCTCAATGATTTAAATATTATTTTAAAAAAAATTAAAGTTTTTTTAAAATAAACTTTTTTCTTTAATATTTGAGAAATTGTTTTATTTTAAATAGTTGATTTCAAAATGGAATGAATAATTTACTCAATAATATTTTTATGGTATTTTTATGAAATTTCTACTCATCAATGACAAAAATCTTTGATATTTATTATGTATTACTAGGTATATGATAAAATGATACCATAATGATCCTTTCTCTAGATATTTTATGATTATAATGAAAATACTTTTATGAAACCTGTTTCTTTTCCATGGGTTATGTGATGAAGAGATGTTTATGAAACTAGTTTATTTTCCATGGGTTATGATATGATGAAATATATATGAATACCATTTTATTTTTCATGGTTTATGACATGATGTATGTTTTATGATCTTGTGGTACACAAATGTATAGATTACATGATGGGAGGGACCTATATCTCCCTCCAATGCATTGGGTAATGAATAATGCTCTATGATATAAAAGGGTACACAGGAGGTTGTCCCAAGCCTAAAATATGGTATATGGGAGGTTATCACAATATTGAAATAATATTGTACATTGGAGGCTATCCCAATACTGAAACAAGATGGTTCATGGGAGGTTATCCCAATCCTGAAATAAGAGAGTACGTGGGAGGTTATCCCAAGCTTGAAATAATAGGGTTCATGGTAGGTTATCCCAACCCTAAAAGAGGGTACATGGGAGGTTATCACAAGCCTAAAGCAGGTACATATGTGGTTATCCCATTCCTAACATGTTATGAAATTATTTTTGGGTATCCTTCATATAAGATTGTATATTCTTATCTATATTCCACAAATCTATGTCTTGTGAAATTTTTATTCTCTCAAAGATTAGGTGCTTTGATTCCTTTATGTTATATGTCTTATGAACTACTAATATTTATTCCATGAATTAATCTTATGATCTATGATATTCAATGTATAATTTTCAGATGTTATTATCATGCTCTAATACCCTTATACTCATGTTATGTTGATATATCCCTTGTTTGTCCTTACTGGGAATCTCATCTCACCCTTTATTATGTTTGCTTTCCTAAAGTTATGAATAAATGTCATAATTAGGGTATATTTAAGAAGATTGATATGTGTTAAGATCTTTATGGAATATGTTGAATATATTTCATGAAATAATAATATTGTTTATATAGTCTCTAAATACACTAAACCTTTATGGCCCTCTAGCATGTTTTTGTATAATTAAATGAATATTCAAAATATAAGATGCAATATCTATGTATGTAAATCCTAAGTCTCTATAGTTGGTATTAGAGATAGGTTTAGTTAATTTTTGGAAACTATTATGAGAAAAATTTAGTGAGATCCCAAGGTATATGTATAAGGATATTTCTAATGATAAATTTAAATATAGTAAAATATCCTGAAATTTTAGTGAAGAATAGAGCGAGTGGTTTCCATTTGATTATATACATGTATGGATACTAAAAGTGGATGTGGTTCTAGAATAGTTATATATAGGGGTAATTACTTTGAAAATAGAGCATTGAGGTTGACTCGATCATCACCTCATGTATGAAAATGGTCCTTGTAGCACACCTCATTTGAAACACCCAAAGGATATGATTTGGAAATTCATAAAATCTTTATAAAACATTGTGAAGGATTTGAATAGATAATGACCATGAATGACCTAGGTTAAACCTAAGGTGTCAAAGATTGAAAACAAGGTTTTAATATTTAAATATCCTATTAAATATTTTTCATGATTAATAAATCTAATTAATGATGCTTAATAGTCATGTAAACCATTTTTTTTTGTAAGGAATTGAATATAAAATGATGATGATGATTTGGGATTAGGTGAGAAAAAATATTGATGTTCCCTATTTAATATTAGTTAAATTAATCATGCCAGGTCTCAAGTAATGTTAATTCCTATCCTCAATGATTATAAATTTAATTAGTAGTAAAACCACCTAATGGTATGACGATTTCATCTCAATTCTATGATTCCTATATAGTTTAAGTCTGTGGGAATGATATTATTGAAAATATTGTTATAATCACTCTAATTTAATTTGATGTTATCATAGGAATGAATTTCATTTCTCTTTATAAATACTGCATCAATTTCCAAGGAAGGTAATTTAGGTTTTATATTCAAAACAAACCTATGATCTTCTATTAGTGTGAAATAAATATGAACTTTTGATGGAAATCTCATCCATTGTATGGGTCTTGATTCCTATTCAAAAGTTTTTTTATCTCATATGGTCAATGAGAAACTCAAATTTGATGATATGCCTATTATATGGGATTTTATTGATGTCTTTCAGAAATAGTTTCCTAGTATTCCACAGAATCATGAATTTGAGTTCTCAATAGAACTCATACATGGTGGTATGCCTATTTCAAAGACTCCCTATAGAATGGCCCCGATTGAGTTGTAGGAATTGAAGAAGAAACCAAAATAGAATATTGACAAGGTATTCATTCATCCAGGTTTATCACTATTGGGTGAACCTATTCTTTTTTTTAAGAAGAAAGATGGATCTATGTGGCTTTGCATTAATTATCGGGAATTGAATAAAATCGCAATCATGAAAAAGTATCACCTACCCTATCTTAACGATTTTTTTTATCAAATTCATGAATATCAATACTTTTCCAAGATTCACCTCTGTTATTGATATCATAAATTAAGGGTCAAGAAATTTGATATACCCAAGGCAGCATTCCATACAAATTATGGACACTATGAGTATATAGTGATGGAATTTGGTCTTACTAATTCCCCTACTATCTTCATTGATTTAATTAATATAGTCTTCATAAATTACCTTGATCAGTTTTTGGTAGTCTTTATTCATTATATTCTTATATATTCAAAGAGAAAGGAAGAGAATAAAGATAATTTGAGGATTATGTTGAAGACCCTAAGGAGGGATAATTTGTATGAAAAAATTACTAAGTGTGAATTTTGGATACAATAATTCTCATTTTTGGGTCATATAATCTCAAGAGAGGGTATATTAGTGGATCCAAAAAAGATAGAGGCTATTGAAAATTGGCTCATACCAATTACTATGATTGAGATCCAGAGTTTTATTGATTTTTCTTGATATTATTGCTGGTGTGTGGAGAATTTCTCATGGATATATAATCCACTCACCAAGTAAACTTAGAAGTGATCCAAGTTCCTCTAGATAGATGAATATAAGGAAAATTTCAAGTAACTGAAGAGAAGGTTAGTCAATGAAGGTATTCTTACACTACCCTATAGAGGAGAAGGGATTGTAATCTATAGTGATGCATAAAATAATATATTGGGATTAATTATTATGTTTAATTATATGGTGATATCTTATACCTCATTATAATTAATGGTTCATGATAAAAAATACCCAACTTGTGACTTGGAGTTATCTTTGGTGAATTTTTATTAAAAATATGGAGGCATTATATTTATAGAGAAAGGTGTGATAGATATACTGATCATAAAATTTTAAGGTATATATTCACATAGAAGGAGTTGAATATGTTCTAGAGAAGATTATTAGAGTTTATTAAATATTATGACTACTCAATACATTGCCACCATGGAAAAGAAAACAAGGAGGCTGATGCATTTATTTGAAAGGATCATGCTAGATTATCTGTTATGAGGATCAAAAAATATCTAATATTTATGGATTTACAAAGGATGGATCTGTAAATATTGAAGGTAGGGGATGAATATTGTATTTCTCAAATGAGTGTTCAACCATCTATCAAAGTTAAGTATAAAGAGGCACAGAAGTAAGATGTAGAGTTGAATAAGAAGGAGAGAAATGTTCCTGGTTTTAACATTGAACATGATGGAATGATAAGGTTCAAGAGTTGTGTATATGATTTATCCATACCATATTTGAAGAAATATCTATTAGAGGAATCTCATATTTATTCATTATCTATTCATCCTAGAAGTACAAAGTTGTATAGAGATATAAAAGATTATTTATGGTGGGATGGATTGAACAGAGAGATATTATAGAGTTTGTATATCGATTCTTAGTATTTCAAAAAGTTAATTCTATGAGACAAAATTCTTAGGGTATTTTACAACTATTACCTATACTAAAATCTAAATTGATAAAAATCATCATGTATTTTATTGGTGGACTCCACAAAACATCTAAATGATATGATGTTATATGTGTTGTATTCAGTCACCATACTAATTTAGCACACTTTATCTATATCAGATAATATTTATCTCTGGATTAGAATTCCAGGATATTCATTATGGAAGTTGTAAGGTTTTATGGAGTACTACTTTCTATTCTGTCTGATCAGGTTCTGAGGTTTACCTTGAAGTTTTGGTGAAGTCTTCAACAGGCCCTAGATATGGAGCTAACTTTCAGTACTGTATATCATCCTCAGAAAAATGTTCATTTTGAGAGAAAAATTAAAACCCTTGAGGATATTCTTAGATCCTATTCTATCGAATTCAAATGTTGTTAGAATCTACACCTTCCCCTAGTCAAGTTTTCTTACAAAAATAGCTTTCACTCAATAATTAAGATGGATCTTTAATAATACCTATATCAAAATAATTATATAACTGTAATGTATTGGTATGAATTTAAAGAAGTAAATCTATTGGGACTTTATCTAGCTAATGAAATGTTAGAAAACTCATAGCCTTTCAACAGCACATCAAGGTAGCTCTATGTCAACAGAAAAGTTATGTTAACAATCATAGGTGTGATCTAGAGTTTAAAGTTAGTGAGAAGGTGTTTCTATGAATTTCTCTATGGAAATGGTTATGAAATTTAGAAATAAAGGAAATTTTATCCCTAGTTATATTGGATATTTTTAATATTCGAAATTGATTACGGAAGTTTTTTTATCACTTGGTACTCCCACTAAACCTTTCTCAAGTATATAATGTGTTCTATATATCTCTCCTGAGTAAGTACATACCTAATCCTTCACATGTATTGAGCTCAGAAGTTATAATTATGTATCATGACCTTTCCTATGAAGAATATTCTACAGATATTTTTAATTATAGATATAAATTTCTATGAAATAAGACCACTCGCCAACTCAAAGTTTTGTGGTGAAACCACCACCTTGAGGAAGTTATATGGGAACCTGAAGATGTGATTAGGCAGAGGTATCCCCAGTTTTTTGCATTATAGTACTATAATTTTGAGGTATAAATTCATTTTAAGTGGGATATAATGTAACACCATAAGATTTTATGAAATGTATTCTTTTAAGATATATTTAATTTCTTTAATAGATTATGTTACATGAAACATCAAGTTTTAACGAACCGCAATATATTAATTATATTAGTTTTAAAACATGACTTTTAAAACCTCAACATTAAATTTTGTGTTATGAATTATAATAAAAAACTTTTTAAAAATATGTATAAAGGTTTTAGATAAATAAAATATATTTTGAGGTAAACATTTATATGTTTCACAAAATTCATTTTTCTATAAAAATGGTTTTACTTATTTTTTGATAAAATAATAAAATTAATTTATAAAACTTTTAAAAAATTAATTATAAAAATGAACTTAATTTTATAAATTATAATTTAAAAATTATCTTAGAGTGAATTTTTGATAATTTTCCCAATAGATTAATTTGTTAATGAATAGTAAAAAATACTGATTTTTTTTTGAAAACTACATTTTCATTTAATGTGTTTACAAAGTTAAATTATTTCTAAAAATGGTTTTTAAATTAAAATTAATTCAATTATATTATAAATAATCCAATTTATACCGTTTTAATCAACTTAATGTTTAATCTTGATATAAAAACACTTTATACTTTTAAAAGTTATTCTTTGGAAACTCATTTTTTCATCGCATCTACGGGTCTAATATTAAATTAAATTCTTCCAATTATGTGTGTTGAATTTGGTAAAATGGATTCAATATTTGGAATAATAATAATAAATATTATATAATAATTTCAACTTAATTTTTGGTCATAATTAATAGTGAAAATAGTAAAAATTAATTATTGTGGTTAATGTTCAAATGGGTTTACCATGAGGTCAAACTAAAAGGATGAAGGTAATTTTTTCAATAAAAATTATAAAAATCCTATTTTAAAGATAAATTTTAACCTTATAATATCGTAATTTTAAATATATGGTTATTTTTAATCATTTTTCTAGATAATTACTTTATCATTTTGGATTATTTTGGGTAATTTCCAAGTAGTTTCAAAGTGGGTTCATTTCCTCATTTATAAAATTACATCCCCTCTCAACTCTACTTCACAATCCTAAAGCCTTTTTTTGCCAATAATTGTCCAAATTATTTACTTACTTCTATACCCACATATTATAGTCCTTATTTTGATTATGAAACCCCCTCAATAAGTCTTTAGGTATAAACCTAAATGGTCTCTTCGGAGAAGATATATATCTCTTAACCATAATTTATCATTTTATTTATTCATCCACCTAATTAAAATATTATTCAATCATGATAATATAATAAAATAATTATATATCATATACTTAGATTTTATTTTGTTAATTTCATGACAAATATCCATCTCATCTTCCATCAAATGAGAAACAAAATTGTTGATTGTGTGTACAGTGGAATACCGCCTCGCGAACAAATGTAATTTTTTTCCCTTCATTGCCTCTAATAGATGGATGAAGTGATGGATTTAACATATTTAGATGATATTTATCAAATAATTATATTTATTTAATTATAATATCACATATACCTTATTACCTTCCAATCTATTGGAAAACAATAACATCACCCATGCATACATGTGGACTACCACCTCCATGAAGTGATGTGATACGTTTTTCATTTTTATTTTGACATGGAAGGTAATGAGGATATTTTAAATGGATATATATGATATATATTAAATAAAAATTATTCTGAAAATTTTATTTAACATTTACCTTTATTTCATTTCATCAGTTGATAAAATGAAAACAACGTTCATGCGTACGTACGGTTTGTCGTCTCCATGAATGGTGTAATTCATTTTCTGTCTATAAATTTTATGGATTTCTCTAAATATGTAAAAAATGAATTTATAAAATATTAATATAATTATTAAAATTAAATATATGATTTTACCATGATAAAAGTACAAGAAAAAAACTATCAAACCAAAAAATACATGAAAAATGAAGCAGTTATTAACTGAAACATGATTTTAACAAGGGATTGCTAATAAACATATAATATAAGGTCATAAGTAAATAATATATGGTATGATTTATATTATTATGGTTATATAATAGATTTATAATAAACATGTAGTTATTATACATTATGTTTGAATATTTATAAAGGAATTCGAGCCTTAAGGTTATGGAATTTTGTCTCACTTTTATTTTTGTGGGACACATTTCGTATACACCACTTGTTTATTTTGTGTGGTGAACATATATTTCCAGTGAATGTATTTTATGATTATTATCATGAAAAATATGGGATATAAATATATATATATAAGGTTATTTCTTTCATGGGTATTACAATTCAAAAGTTACCAAAGCGGTAAAATTTTTGTGTTACAATATCATTGTTTCTCAGGATTGTTTATGATTAATTTTTTGAAGATAAAATATTATGACCTAACTATAAAAAAATCATGAATTTTATTATATTATAGTTATTTATAGAGAATATATTATTTAGTTTTATTTTCCTATCTTAAATCATTAAAGATACCAAAATAATTTTTTTAAGAAAAATCAAATTTATTTCTCTCTTCGGTCAAAAATCCTTTTTCTTCCACATACATGTTTTCTAAAAATGTTTTAAATAAATTTTTTACTAGTCTCAAATTATTTTTTAAAGACATTTTTTCATGTTTTACTTTTTATAAAATGGTTTATAATGAATATTATTTTCATTTTTTGAACAAATATCATTTAACTTTTTACCAAAGATGTGAAAGGAATATTTATTTTAACATGTAAGGAATGAATAGTTTTTTCCACCATCATGAAATATCAATGATTTAAAGATTAGTTTAAATGTTTTCAAGGTTATTTTCAAAGAAAATTTTTCCCTTAATATTTGGTAATCTCTTATATTTTAAATAATTGATTTCAAAATGGAAAGGATATTTTCCTCAATAATGTTTTAATGATATTTTTGTGGAATTTATACTCATAAATGACAAAAACCTTAAATTTTTATTATTTATTAAAGGTGATATGATCCAATGAAACCAAAATGATCCTTTATATGTATATTTTATTATTATAATGAAAATATTCTTGTGAAACTCATTTCTTTTCCACAGGTTATGTGATGATGAGGTGTTTTTAAAATCCATTTCTTTTCTATGTGTTTTGATATGATGAAATGTTTATGATACCCATTTAATTTTTCATGGGTTATGAAAGGACTAATGTTTTATGATCTTATGGAATAAAAATGTATGGATTATGTGATGGGTGGGACCTATATCTCCCTTTAATGTATTGGGTAATTAATAATGTTCTATGAGCTTAAAGGGTACACCGAAGGTTATCCCAAAACTAAAAGAGAATACATTGGAGGTTATACAAAGACTGAAACAATAGGTTACATGGTAGGTTATCCCAATCCTGAAAAAAGGGTATTTTGGAGGTTATCCCAAGCCTAAAATAGGAGGGTGCACAATATATTATCCCAAGCTCAAAACAATAGGGTACACTAGAGGTTATGCCAAGCCAAAAAGAGGGTACATGGGAGGAAATCCCAAGCCCAAAGAAGGTATTCAAATGGTTAGTCCATGCCTAACATATTATAAATTATTGGTGGGAAGCCTTAACATAATATTTTCTATAATTATGTGTATTCCAAAAATCTATTTCTTATTATAATGTTATGCTCTCATGGATTATATTCTTTGATTACTTTATGATACATGTATTATAAACATCTGATATTTATTACATGACTCATGTTTATGATATATGATAATCAAGTTATCATTTTCAGATGTTATTATCATGTTCTCATACCCTTATTCTCATGTTATGTTGATACCACTCTTATTTACCCTTACTGAGCATCTAATCTAACCCTTTATTTTGTTTCCTTTCTCCAAGTTATGAATAAAGGTTTTAATTAGGTATTGTATAAGAAGAGTGATATGTAGTAATATCTTTGTGTAAAATGTTGAAGATATTTCATGAAATATGAAGATTGTGTGTCTAGTCTACAATGACACTAAACCTTTACGGTACTCAAGCATGTTTTTGTATAATTAAATGAATATCCATATAATTATATGTAATATGTATATATGTAAATCCTATGTAATTAAAAAAACTCTCCATGTTTTATGGGTGTTTTTTAATGGAAAGTATTCTAGGGTCATTTTTTACCCCAATATATGTCCAATTCATGAATATAATGAGGTTTTTTATTTTTTGGGTAGGTTTCTCTTTGAAATTTCTTTTATTTGACATCCTCGTAATACTTGATCTATCCAACTTGATTTATATCCATATAAAATTCATTTATTATGTATTTATTAGGAGTTTATAAAAAATTTCCATGATTTTTTAATGACTCTATATTTCTTCAAATGTGTTCCATAAAATCTTTATATGTAAATTATTATTACACGGTCTTAGACATGCAAGGTGTTTGAAAATTTTATTTTGATATTATTTACACTTAAAAATAATTTTTAAAGTATTTTTTAAAAAAATTTATTTTAAATAAAAAATATTATCATTATAAATAAAGTACAGATCCCTAAAAGGTATAGTTTATGCATTAAGTGTTTTTTCATAAAATTTCTATGGGACTTTTCTGGTTCCAATTAAATTAAAAAAATTGAGTTATATTTAGTTCCTATAAAATGTGTTTCTCATAGTTTGTACATAGTTTTTTGGTTTTTTTTAGAGGAATTATTTATATTTTTACTCATTATTTATTTTTGGTGAAGTCCTCTTGATTATTCCCTTTAAATTTCAGATACATGATTTTTGATGTTATGTTTTTCACTATGTAATGGAATTGATAAAGGTGTTATAATTTGGTACTTGGATATTCTCACATGGAAACCTTGGGAAGATTTATGGGTAATCAGGTTTAGTTCCCCTCTATATTATATTTCTAAACCATTTAGAGTTGCTTATTACTTCAAATTAATATTCAAAGAATGTTTTGAATAAAATTTAATTTCTATAAAAAATATTATCATTGGAAATCATATAGTATTCCCTAAAAGGTATATTTTTTTGCATAAAGTGTGTTTTGATAAAATTTACTTGAGACTTTTTTGGTTCCAATGAAATTAAAAATAGTTTTTAGATATATTTAGTTCATATAAAATATGTTTCTCATGGTTTTACATGGTGTTATGATTTTTTAAAGGAATAATTTATGTTTTTAACCGTTATTGGTTTTGGATGAAGTCCTCTTGATCATGACCCTTGAATTTCATATACATTATTTATGATGTTATGTTGTTAATTATGGTATGGAAGTGATAAAGGTGTTTTGATTTGGTACGTGGATATTCTCACATGGGAACTAAGGATAGATTTATGGGTAATCATGATGAGTTCTCCTCTATATTAGATTACCACACCGGCTAGAGTCCCCTAGTGAAGTCCATACCTTAACTAGATAATTTTCACCTTATGAGTCGAAGAGGTTGAGTTGGGTTTGGGTTTTTTTCAAGTTCATCATAGACTAGAAGGTGTTTCAAGAGTGAGTTCCAAGAATATCCTTTTAAACTTGAGGTTATTATCCCTGTTGTGGATCATTCTGAGAGGGGACTATTTTATGTCACTTTTTACTTTATATTTAGTTTTACTTTATGATCTATTTACCACATGTCTTACTATATATTATTACTTTTACGCTTATGTTTCTTTTATAAATTTACTCATATATTACATCTTTATGATTATATCAAAGTAAAGTGGTTTTTGAAATAAAAGGTAACATGATTTTTCTTTTCTCATTGTAAAAATAAATAAATAATGGTATTTTTTAAACTAGCATTATGAGTATGAATTATAAAATAAATTTCATAGATTTATGGTGGTATCCTACTAGGATTTAACTCACACCCTAAAAACACACTTTGGTGTGTGTGTGTGTGTGTAGAATGGTATTCCTTGATCTATCATGCCGGTATATTTGGTAGCATCGGCTAACGGGTGGACTATTGGCTCGTATGGAGTGTAATGAAGGTGGTGGTATATAGAGACCCATGTGCCACATAAACATATATGGGTATTTATTTAATTTTTTATTCAGGAATTGTATCTTTATTGTACTCTCCTTTGGTAATTATTATGCATGTTATGGCATGTTTTTATGTAAGTTGATTTTTTTAATTAATCAATTTCTATTATTATCATTTATTATTTTTTGTACACAAAGGTTAAACTATTTCCCCCATAATATGTTAGTACCCTTAGCACTAGTCATTAGGCTATAGTAATCAAGAATATGTCTAAGGCCTTTTAGTGAACCGACTTGGATACCAGGGTTGAGTAGCTTAGTTTGGTTCATTAAAAAATGGTATCATGGTGAAAATAGGAAGTGGGGTGGTAAGTGGAGGTAGAATCATCAGTACATGGAAATTAATTCATATATGGTCTTGATCAATCCATTAAAAGTAGAAACCCAAGTTACAATGGGAAGTTCGGGTTGAGTGGGTCTTCCAGCTAATTTGTGGGTTGGTTTTCTTTCATTTCACCACAGTGTGGTAAATTGTCTTTTATTGTTCAAGATGGCTCATATTAATTTCAATTTAACTTATCATGGATTTTTCATAATTCATGGAAGAACCCTTATGAACATTTAGTGATTTTAGGAATAGTTATGGGTGGTAATATAGAGATTTAGTATACTCTAAGATAATTTGGTATGTTTTCTATTTGTTTCCTGTTGTGTATAAATAAATTTTTGGTTTATTAACTTATATATGTATATGATGATAAGTAAAATTAATTATGGTAGTTTTTGAAATATGAAATGTGAACTTATATCTAAAATTTATTTTTGGTAATTAAATAAACTAATTACATTTATTTTTAATGGGGTGAGATTTTTAAATGATACTTTTAGAAATTTTATGGTAAAAAAGGATCTGGTCTTTACCCTATTGAAAGTATTCTCCAATAAACTTTAGGTTTTTGAATTATATTTTAAAATGGAGGTTAAAAGTTCCAAAACAATTTACTACTCTAAAAAATCCATATTGTCATTATATTTCTTGACTTTATTGAAAGGAATCTATTTATGATCCATGAATTATTTACAACATGCGTATGTTATGTATTTTGATGTGAATATGTATTTTTAAAGTGATTTTATTTGGTTCAACTTATCTTTTCTTGTTTTAGGATGAATTGAAATGGTATGAAACTTATATAAATTAAATAGTCACTAAATAAGTTTTATAGAAAGTTCTAAATGGATTACTTTAGTGGACACAAAATTAGAAATGGGTCATTGGTTCATTTTAGAAATTATTTTTCTTTATATATAGTGATATTTTAATTTCATAATAGTACAAGATTTTATCTAGTGAAAAGTTTCATATTTATAGAACATTAATTTTATGAAAATTATGTGAGTTCTTTTCTAAATTATGGTTTTCAAAGAGAATCTTTAAATATATATATATATATATATATATATAAATGGATTTGAAATTATTTTCTAGAAATTATTATTTTCAATAATATTTTATTTAAACCCATTTGGGTGTTTTAAAACCAAATGATTTAGTGTGTTCTTTTATAATTCATTTTTCTAAAATCATTTTGTATAATGAAAATGAATATATAGTTTATTTTGGTTATGTGTTTATAATTGAGATCTAAATACATCATGAATGAAATCTATGAATGATATAATCATTTTTTTGTTTTAGTATATTAATTTCATAAGTTTTATCTTTTATAAAGAATAGTTTTGGTTTTATCCTTCATTTTTGTTGTGGAAATATATAGTAATAAGTTGCATTAATTTTTTTCAAAATGAATTATTCCTTAATCACTAATTACAAGGGATATAGTAATAAAATAATGAATATCTTGTAAAATAATTAATGACTATGTTATTATGTAATTGATTTGTGATAAAATTTTACCATTGGTTGCAAAAAAAATTTAAATTTATTCAAATAGATGATTATAATTATATGATGTAGTATTTTAGATAAAATATTAGAGTTGATGATGTTCGGTGTTTTTTGGTTGATTTTACATGGAAAAACGTTTTTCAAGGTTTTTAACAATTCATATTTTATTATTCTAGGTAATGTTTTGAAAAGAAAGTGGTTTATGTTTAATTTTTTCATTTATTTATTATTTTTTAACCACTTGAATTCTAAATAATTTTTTTGGATGGATTAAAATTTATAAATAATGAATTTTTATAAAAATATATTTTTTATTTTCTATTTTGAGTATATGTAAAATGGTATTGAGTTTAAAAATCACATTAGTACTTTTTCATTTAAAACATTTTGATAATGCGGATTTGAATACCATTGACTAATTTTTGGTCAAAGGCCATGTGTGGACAAGTGAGTTTTTTCAAATATAATGTTTCATTGTATTGTAGCTTTTGATTCTATTTTAATTTAATGTGGGTATATTATCTTACCAATATTTTTGTATATGTTCAAAATATATTTGGTGTTTATTTTTATTGTTGATAGTATTTTATTGAGTAAAAACATGTTTTATTGGTGTTTTACTAATAAAACATTTATCATATATATATTTTATGATATTTGAAGGGTATGAGTTAGTTTATGTTTGATCAAAACTTAAAAACTAAGAATTAAATATTAATCCATATGTGATATACTTAAATAGGTATGTTAAAGATGGAATGGTTGGTTTTTAATTTTAATTAAAACTTTGGTATATTTAGTTTTTGAATAAATTTTAGACTATAAAATTGATGATATTTTTATATTGAAACAAGTGATGGAATGAGATAAAATCATTAAAACATGTTTCAAAAGGCTTAAAAACATCACTAATTGATATATTTTGGTGCTCAGAATGTCTTATGGATGTTTTGAGTTGAAATTATGAAGAACTAGTGTCACAATAGTCCATTTAAAAGGCTGCATGGTTTTCTGCAGAAAAACTACATAGTTATCCCTATTTTTTAATGGTTCTTGAGAAAATCCAACATATTAGGCAAAAACCATTTTCATGGTTTCCACGCAATATTTCAAATTATGTGGCTAAACTATGCATGTCTCTAAATTTTTTGGTAGGTACCACATAGTTGTTACATTGTTTAGATTATATGCACAATAACCATATATGATAGAAAGTTCCTAAGACAATATTTTTAGACAACCTTTAACCTTATAACCTCATATGATCACTGGTTTTGGTCTATAGAAATGTCTATTATCCTAGTGGAAGCTAAAAATATAATTTTGACTTCAAAAGGTTATAAATTTTTATTTAGGTTTCCATTTGAGCTTTATATTCTTTCAAATCGAACCTTGTGATGAGGCCTAAAAAGTTTGTTACTAGGGAAACCTCATTCCCCAATTTTGTCTTGGTAAAACAGGATCATGAAGAATCAAAAACTGAGTTTTATGTTTGGATATCCAATTTTACCATGCATTATAGAACTTTTAAAGGGTGAAATATAACTATTATTTCTAGTTTCATTGTTTTTTTTCTTAAACATGGGTTTTTATATATTTTTATCAATTTATATATTTGAAAAGGTTTTCAAGATGGTATATATTTTATAAAAAAGTGATATTATCAAAATGAGAGTGAGTTTTTGAAAAAAAAAATATACTATTTTAAATTCTATATTTTGATTACTAATAAAAAGGTAGAATAAATTTAGTTGAGGTTTCAACATATTGAATTGATGAGTTATATAGAGTTTCTTTTTAGTTCAGAGTGTCAAAAATAATGAAATATTGAATAGTGGAACCATAGTAACTATTTTTTGAATTTTATATAGTTTTATTATTATGGTGAGTATCCACATTGAGAATTTATATTGAGGTTGTTCATTTCTTTCAAAGTGGTTTTTTTATAAAATGAAAAGTGGAGTTGGTTTTAAAGTGAATGTTTTCAAATTAAAAAACAATTCCCTTTCTCAAAAAGAGTTTTCTTTCAATAATCTAAACCTAAAGGTCTTCCCATGGGTAGAAAGTTTTATGGAAGATAGAATTATAACACCAACACTTTTCCATTTTTATAAATAATTATTATAATAATGATTTTTGTAATTTTTATACTCAAATTTTTTAATTTTAAAAAAAATCATGACACATGGTTTGATCATGGTTAGTGCACTGTTAAGAGTAAACATGAAAAAAAAAACTTATATAGTGGGGGTTACTTTTTAGTGGGTAGCACACTATTATTACATAGTTATTGATAAACATGTGTTTATATATTATGTATCAATAACCTCGTATGGTTGGTTTATGGTTATAGTAGAACCATATAGATCAATCTTACATAGGTTGAAATACCATCCAATGTGGAGTGCATGGTTAACGAATGGTTCAAAAAACCATGCATCCAAACCATATGGTAGTTTTTAGGTTGTCCTCTACATTTATAATGATCAACACATAGTTTGGTAAATTTTTCTTTCAAATAATGCATCTTACCTAGAATTTTGTTTTGGTTTTCTAAAAATTCCCCGAGTCAATTTAAACCCTACTTTGGGGTTTCTTCTCAAAATCCATACATGTATAAACTGAATGGGTCCTTGGGCAAGATCATTTCACTCCTATTCTAATAATCTTAGTCTAATTCACTTGATTGTTCCATGGAAGATCCACAAGGATGGTTTAAGTAATCCTATCACTCTCGGTTTCTCCCACCTGTATGTCATCATTATCTTCTTCTCAACACATTACTCAATTAAGGTTTGTGTAATATTAGGGGTTTTCCCATGTCAAGTAAAAACACATTCTTTTTTATGGGTACTTTGGCATGTAAGGAATATTAGAGTGTTTACTAACCCTTATCTATCATGGTTTCATAAAGGCAATAAGTTTCCTTCTTTTCATGTGGGTGTCTCCATGGATTTTTTTTATTTAACATTCTCTTGATGTTTAATCTTCCCAACCTGATTTTTACCCCATAAAATAAATTTATTATTTATTTATTATTTATTCTTAAAAAAATTCCATGATATGATATCAAATTTATTTTACTTCAAAAGAGTTTAATAAAATCATTATATATAAATTCTTCTTATATGGTCTTGCATATTCAAGGTGTTTGAAATTTTACTTTTGAGATTATTTTCACTTAAAATGAATTTGATAAAAAAAATAATAAAATTTAATTTCCATGAAAAGGATTATAATTTGTAATAAATTATTATTAATTAAAAGTAATATTTTATGTATAAATAGTGTTTGATAAAATTTCATATATACATATTTGGTTCCAAGGAAATTAAAAATATTTTTGAGATATATTTGGTTCTTATAAAAGGTGTTTATCATGATTTTTGTGTGGTGTTGTGAATTATAAAGGAATAATTTATTTTTTTCATCATTATTCATTTTTTCTGTAGTTATCTTGATCATTCCCATTAATTTTTGGATACATAATTTATTTTATTATATTGTTCACTATGTTTTAGAATTGATAAAGGGGTTGTGATTGATACTTGGGTATGCTCACATGAGACCTTGGGTAGATCAATAGGTAATCGGGATGAGTTCTCTTATATCTTAGATTACTACATTGGCTAGAGTCCCCAAATGAATTTAATTACATGTATAGGGAATTATCACCCAGTGAGGCCAAGAGGTTAATTTGAGTTTTGGTTTCTTTCAAGTTCACTATAAGACAACATGTGTTCTTTGAGAAAGGTCCTAGATTATCCCAGTATACTTGAGGATTTTATCCCATGTTGTGGTTCATTCCATGAGGTGACTAATTTTTTCATGTTTTACTTTATGATGTATTTTAACATATTTATCTATATATATATTATTACTTATACACTTATATTTATTTTGTACATTCACTCATATGTTACACCATTATGATTTTATCAATTTAATGTGGTTTTTAAAAGAAAAGGTTATATTATTTTTATTTACCTCATTGTAAAAAATAAGTAACGGTATTTTTTAAATGTATTTCAAACTAGAATTTTGACTATGACCTATAAAATAGATTGCACATATTTATGGTGATATCGTGCTAATATTTTCCTCATAACCTACATAAAAATTTTGGTTAATGTGTAAATTGGTATACCTTGATCTATTTATAGGTATTTTCACTAGTGTTTTCTAATGGGTGGACCATTGGCTTATATGGAGTGTAATGGGGGTGGTGGAATATAAATATTCATGTGCCACATAAAGATAGGTGGGTCTTTATTTATTTATTTTTTGACATTATATATTAATTATACTCTCCTTTTGTTCTTATTGTGCATGCTATGAAATTTTTGTTATGTAAATGGATGTTTTTTTACTTATTTGGTAGGAATTGTTCACATTTATTCTTTATTTACACAAAAGGTAAATTTTTCCCCCATAAAATTTTGGTTCCCTTGCCACTAGTTGTTGGCTTATGGTGACTGGGAATTCACCTTGAGCCTTATGGAGAACCAACTTTGGTATAGGGGCTAGGTAGGTCAGGTTGGTTTTTTAAAATAGTCATCACCAATAAATATATAGAAAAAAACTATTTATTTATTCGTAATGTTTCAATTAATATATTTCATAATTGGTTATAATAATAAATTAAATAATAAAAAATAGGAAATAATAAATCATTCATGATACCCAATATGAAACAACCTATAGACACCTAGGATGGAACATTAGACTCAAGAATATAGGACTAAATCAGAGAAGAAATAAAAAGTTATCCAAAACTGCCCCTGGTAACTCAAGAATCCAATATAATTATGTTATCTAATCATATTTATGGGTTACTTATTGATCCCTAATAGTATTGTCTTTTTTCTACCCTAAATTTTATTCTCAATATCCTATAATGAGTTACGATTCTATTTTGTAAATATTATGGCTCAAATACTCAAATAGTACTTGGATCACTCCTATGACACCCAGAGGTGTCTCTTTCTTGGTCGTAATATTGTGGTTGTTTTATTCATTGGGTTATGAGTGTTATAGGTTGTTATTTTCTTTTTTTTGGGAGTTTTATAGTGGTGCACGGTTAAGAAGAATGGTTTGAAAGCTATGTAGTAGAAACTATGCAGCCCTGTAGTGGTGGACAGAGGGGAGTGCATAGTTAGTGTGTGGGTAAGGAAATTGTGTAAGAAAATTGTGCAACATCAAGGGTGTGGGAAATGGAAGAAACATGATATACAAACAGTTTTTGAAAATTTTGCAATAAAATCATGAATTCTATCCATTTTGGGGTATTTTTGTCATCCCCCCCCCCCCAATTTTAATTGAGGCTTTTACCCCAAGCCTCCCTCATTTGAACCCCTTGACCCAAACACCTCCCATAAAAATATCTCCCTTCTCCAAACTCCTAATAGTTTTATTTTTGGTAGTTTATTGGTGATTATTCACCTAATTTAAGTAGTATGTATAAAACCCTAATATTTTAAAAGAACACTATGTTTGATAGAATATAAAATATGAAACATTGAGTTTAAAAGAACTATGATATACTATTAAAATATTACTATTTAAACATAAAAATTATAACCTATCCATTAAATTTGGATGTATAAATATGAATAAACATATTTTGAAAATTAATTATTAAGGATAAATAACATATATTTAAAAATAAGTATTTAATTCTTCGAAAAATATTTACAGGCTTTGAAAATACTTCTTTCTCAAAAAAAAATATTTTTATTTATTTTTGTGAACTTATAATAAAATTAATTTTTTCCACCTTCAGAAACATTATTTGAAAACATTAACTTTATTTTTATATTAAAATGTCAAAATTATCTTAAGATGAATTTTTTGTATTTTTCCAAAAAAATTAATTTTTTAATGAATAGTGAAAATACTAGTTTTTATTGAAAGCTACCTTTTCATTTAAATCATTTACAAAGTTATATTTTATTTTAAAAAAAATAAATTAAAATTAGATCAATTATTTTATTATTAATCAAATTAATATCATTTAAATCAATTTCATGTTCAATTTTGATATAAAACCTTTTCATACTTATGAAAACATTTTCTTTGGAAAATCATTTTTCTTCATGTCTGTGTGTTTAATTTTAAATTAAATTCTAAAAATTCTATGAATTTAATTTGGAAAAATTGATTAAGTGTTTTTAATCATCATATTTAATATTATATAATAAATTCAACTTGATTTTTTTCATAATTAATAGTAAAAATAGTAAAAATTAATTATCATGGTTAAGGTTAAAATGAGTTTACTTGGGGTTAAACTAAAAAGATAAGGGTTAACATAACCTAAAAACTTTTAAAAATACTATTTTATTACTATATTTTGACCTTATATAACCTAATATTTTATAATTATCCATTTTGGAGACTTTTTTCATGTGTAAAATGTGGGTATAGCTTTTTCTTTTTAGAAATTCCATGTGTGTCATCTTCCCCACTTATAAAATAGATCCCCCTATACTCTCATATTTACACTTAAAAATAATTTTTTTTAACAAATACCTAAAATTACCTTCCTTAAATACCTTAACATTTCCTATATTCCTTTATTATCATAAATCCAATCTTTAAATGCTTTAGGTATAATCCTAAAAAGATAGTCTAAAGAAGAGGTATCATTCTTAACAGAGAATCATTGTTTTATTTCTTCTTCCAAGTCATCAAAATCACACTAAATCATGATGATAAAAGAAAATAATTATCTAAAAAATACTAATATTTTATTATATTAATTTAATAACTAGAATCTATCTTTTTCCATCAAATGGGAAAGGAAACCATCATTTGTGTGTACAGCTGACTACCGTCTCACAAACCAATGTAATTTGTTTTTTTCATCACCTCTCACAGATATTTATAATAATGAATTTAATATTTATATATTATATTAATTAAATAGTAATAATTTTTTTAAAATTAATATATCATATACTTTCTTACCTTACCATCCATGGAAAATGATAATGTCGTTCGTGTGTACGGCGGACTATCACCTTATGAAATGATCTGTTTCATTTTTTATTACCAAATCACATGGATGATATATACAAGTTTATTTAAGGAAATAATATGATATTTATGATATTATTATCCTTATATAAAGATAAATCAATACTTTCCTTATTTCCATCATGATCGTTGAAAAATGGAAATGTTACATATGCGTACGTATGGCCTACCATATCCATTATTGTAACGTAGTTCATTTTTCATAACCATAATTCATGGTTATTTTTAAAATTATAATTTAAGTATAAAAAATATAGTTATTTAATTATTATTATTCTATATATGATGAAAAAGTTACCCCTTTGACCATGATCAATACACCGATGCCATTTTGAAATTATTAACTGAGCATCCTCAAAACACCCGATATGGACATAAATGATTAAGTAATTAAATACATCATTAAAAAAAGAGTTAAATGGTTTAAGTATAGGGTATTAAACCAGAAAATTTTTATAAATAAAAAAATAATTGAAATAATTTTTTATACATGAGATAAAATACATACACTAAAAATTCTGGACTCGAGGTAAGGGTTTCATCTCAAAACTTCCTTATTTGAGACACATGTTATTTTATGCACCTAATTTCTTTTAAATGGTGTATATAATGACCCTTTATGTATTATATCATGAATAATTAATAATTAATGATATTTTAAGTTTCAATTTATTTACTTCATTCATGGGATTTATGATTTAAAAGTTACCAAAGCGGTAGGGGTTTAGGTTTCAATATCTTTTTAATTGGGATTGTTTATGATTGAATTTAATTTATAAGAAATAATTTGATAATTTTATATTAAAACCATTTAATTTTATTATCCTATTTTTATTCATGAAATATTCAAGTAATATTACTATTTTCCTCTCTTTGGTACTTAAAATGATTGATAAAATGTTTTAAGGAAATCTGACTTTATCTCTCTCCTGGGTCAAAAATCCTTTTTCTTCTATATCCATGTTTTCAAAAATATATTTCAAGGATATTTTTAAAATTTTAAAAACTTACTTTTTATAAAAAAATGAATGGAATCTTATTATCTTTTTCTAAATGAGGTATTTTTTAACCTTTTTACAACAGTGTGAAAAGAATATTTTTTAAACTTATACGACATCTATATAATTACCTGTCATTATGAAGACTCAATTATTTAAATATTACTTTATAATTTTCCATGTTTATTTTTAAAGAATGTTTTTTATATAATATTTTGTGATTTTATATATTTTGAATAAGTGATTTCAATGTGAAAAGGGTATTTTCCTCAATAAATATTCCATGTAAAATTTGAAAGATATTTTATCAATTAATACAACCTTTTATAATATTTATTGATTCTAAATTATGTATATATGTATCTTACATATATACCTATCTTATTATCCCTTAATGTTTTTGGTTAATACATTCCTTAGGTTCATTTATCAAATGCATTCATTATGAAATATCCTTTGATTATGATATGAGGAAAGATAATGCAACCCATTTTCTTTCCATGGGTAATTCTTAAGTTATGTCTTATTACTGATTTACTTTTATGTCATGAATAATCATGAAAATGTTATGATGTGTTTTCCAAGATAGATCTTAAATTTATTTTGTAAATATTTAGTCTAATTAGACATTATGTATGGGATTAGGGAGAAAACCTGATCCATTATAGAACTTCTTCTACCTTGTGATATTATCTTGGAAATTAGTTTTGACTCATGTTTATGTCAGGTTATATATTATTGCGACATTTTTTATTATTTTATTATCTTATTATTCCATTTTATTTATTTTTTGATCCCAATTGATTACTCTGGAGCCTTATTTTTTATGATATCATTTCATACTTTTGACTCACAAGCTATTATTCTTTATCATGTTTATTCCCATACTGGTATTTTTAGATCACCCCTTTTTCTATATATTCCCCAGGTTATCCCATGATTTTTAGTAGCTAGAAAGAATTTATAAGATCATTATCAAGAATATAAAAAAAAAATTATATTCTCATTTTGATGTATTATTAATCTAGTATTCCAAAGAAACTATGCCTCATAATATTTGGATTGTAAATAAGGGATGATTATACTAAAAATCATGTAATAATATGTGTAAAAGTATTGGGCCATTATAGTTGGTATCATATCAAGTTATAGTTATTTTGGGGGATTAATACTAGAATACTTTAGTTATAATCCTATGGACAATTATAAGTATAAGTCAAAGTATAGGAAAATATCATGTAATTTTAGGGAAGGACAAAGCGAGTGGTTTCTAAGTAATTATATCACTATCTTGATATTAAAAGTGGATATGGATCTAGAAAAGTTGTACCTAGAGATAATAACTCTTAAAAGGTAACATTGTTATTTGATTTTATCATCACCTGGTGCACAATAATGGGCCTTGATGCACACCCGTTTTTCCCCTCATGAGGGATATGTTTTGGAAATTCATAGACTCTATACAAACCATTTGTTGTACATGAATAGATGATAATCATGGATAAACTAGGTTAAACCTAAAGTGTATTAGTTTGATAATTATAAGGTTTATGATAAATCTAAATTAATAAATTACCCTATAAGAATTTAAGTTATGGAAGTTTAAGATTATTAAGAGTATTTTGGGAGACATTTATTATAACATAACCCTTGGTTTTAGTATGGGTTTTAGTAAAAAAATATTTGAGGAAGAATGTATTTATATTTTATTTACATAATTTTAAATTTATTGGTAAACTTTAGGTTTTATTCTATATTTGATATTAAGGTAATGATATTCAATTAATATTATTTGATTTTCTGAGAAAAATAAGCCGTATAGAAAACCTTAGTGGTTACAAATTTATTTGATGATTAATGTTATTTAGTGGATTTTCATCATATTTTGTTAACATTATAGGAAGTACATTAATATAGCTTTATAAAAAAGATAAATTGTGTGTTAGGTGACAAATAACAATATATCATAAGGTTGTAGAGCTTGAACCCATAACCGAAGGGTTATAAGGGTGAAACACCTACCACTAGCACATGTGATGTACTGGTCAGTATAGAATTATTTTTATATAAATGATTTTATGGATAAATATTAAGTTTATTTTTGGGAAACATGTTTTAAGGTGAAATATTTTTTTTATTTTGGGAAATTTTTCATTGGGTTGAGGTATATTTACCCCTTAGGTATAACTTGTGATTTAACATGAAAGATCAGTCAGCATAACACTATTAAATGTTTTAATATTGAGGTTATTTGGAATGTAGGGATATTTAGTTATGGAAATATTTAATTTGATCTTTGTAGTTGGATATTAATATGAAGGTGAGTTCATTTCTGGAATTATCTCACCTTGTTCTATCCATTTTTTGGTTTTTGTCTAAAGATAATAGGAATATATTGATATCGTTTTATGGCATAGTGTGATCCATTAGAAGTTAATTTTAGGGCTTCAGACATTGAAAACTTATCACGGATACTCATAAATTATATAAAAATATGATATTGTGGTGAAAAATGATTAATGGATGAAATTGTACTTTTAAAGTAAGTATATTTTCTTATGATCTTAATCTATATGGTAAAAGGATCTCTCGAATTTCAGAAAATGATCTTGAAATAAAATTGTTATTTATTTTTAATAAATCAATGGTCATGTCTCTCTTAAAAAAGTATAAAAGTATCTCATAAATGGATATTATTTCCAAATATATGTTTCCAAATCCCACTATTTTTCTCCAATGTGGAAACCAAGTTATGTTATTACCATCATATTTATCATTCCCCCTTTTTAATAGAAATTGTTTTCAAACTTTTTAAGATGTGGGTTTTCCACAATGGAAATTTTGAATGTCAAAACCTTGATTATTGATAAAAAGTACAAATTGTGAGGAAATAATTTATTTAATGGTTGTAGAATGTAACACCCTAATATTTTTAAATAACAATATGCTCGATATCATATAAAACATGCAACACTAATTTTAAATGAACCACTATATACTAATAAAATATTATTATTTAAACATACCCATTATAACCTAGCGATTAAATTTGGAGGTATTAATATTAATAACAACATTTTTAAAATTAATCATGATGGATAAATAAAATATATTTATAAATAACTATTTAATTTTTGGTTTAGGCTTTGAAAATACTTTTTTCTCAGAAAAATGATTTTTATTTATTTTTGTGAAAAAATAATAAAATTCATTTTTTAAACTTTTATAAAATTTACTTTAAAAATTAACTTCATTTTTAGAATCAATATATAAAAATTATCATAGGATGAATTTTTTGGATTTTTTTAAAAAGTTTAATTTTTTAATGAATAATGAAAAATAATGGGTTTTTTTTAAACTGACTCTTCGTTTAAATCATTTAAAAAGTTTAAATTTATTTAAAATTGGTTTAGAATTAAAATTAGTTAAATTATATTATTATTAATCCTATTTAGGCTATTGTAATTAATTTTATGATTTATTTTTATATAAAAAATTGTTATACTTATGAAAATTGTTTCTTTGGAAAATTGTTTTTCCATCACATATGTGGTTTAATTTTAAATTAAATTATACCAATTCTGTGAATTAAATTTAGAAAAATGGATTTAATATTAATATTAATAATAAATAATATTATATAACAAGTTAAACAAAATTATTTGTCATAATTAATAGTAAAATTAGTAAAAATTAATTATTGTGGTTAAGGTTAAAGTGGGTTTATCAGGGGTTAAGCTAAAAATATAAGGCATAAAATAACCTAAAAGCTTGTCCAGGTATAATTATATGTTACTATTTAAACCATATATCAAATAGGGTTTGATAATAATGAATTATTTATCCTTATGGCATGTGTAAAACATGGGTATAAATTTTTATTTTCAAAATGTGTAAGTGTGTTCTCTCCCCAACTTATAAAAGAGAACCCCCTATTCTATCCTCTTTACATTTCAGAAACATTGTTTTTTGGTAAATACCTACCCAAATACCTTCCTTAATTTTCTTACCATGTTCTAGAGAACTTTTTTTATCAAAAATCCAATCTATGAAATATTTAAATGTAATCCAAAAGAGGTAGTCTGAAGAAGGTATCATTCTTAACTAATCATCTTTGTTTTATTTCTTATTACACATCCTTTAAATATTATTCAATCATTATGATATAATAAAATCATTATATACTATTGATAAGGTTTTAAGGAATTTATTATACAATTTTACTTCCCTGAGATCATGAAAATTTCTAAATCAATAGAGTTTTATTTCCTTGAGCAGGGCGGTCGTCCGGAATTAGAGTATGCCAATTATTTCATTGAATTTATTTCATTTCTACCTGAGATATCCTTATATGATTCCTGAAAGTCTTGGTACATTGGTAGAGTTATTAAATATGAAATTTATTCAAAAGTATCTAAGTTTTACTTAAATGTTTATTTAGAGATCATGAATCATAATATCATAATTCAAGTGATCATGGGTGGAGTGTCTGAGGTGATCAATTATCCCACTATTTACGTGAGTGGTGAAGGGAATTAAAATAAAAGAAATATGAATAAATCCAAGTCTAATTAGAGTGAATTTAGAATACGTAGTCTATATTTATTATTTTTTTTGACTTCTTCTAGGATTATGACACTAGTATGTTATCAGTATAATAAGCCAGGTTATAAGATTCTTTCATATCAAGAAGATGCTCAGACCTACCGGAATAGTGGTCATTAGATTAAACTATAAAGTTTTTATAGAGGAGTCATGCATAAAAATATTTGATCTAGATCTACCCTTTGATAACATTCTCATGTCTATCTTATTAAATAAAATATTGATATATCAGTTTCGTGAGATATTCTAAAATCATTTGTGAGTGTTTTTATTTTTTCCGGGTTATTCATGAATTGTCGTCGTAGTGTTTTGGGGACATGATTATTGAGATACCTTGTGATCCTTTTATCCTTATAAATGTTTTGGAGTTACTAGTTGTTTTGGTAGAATAATTAAATTGTTTTAATTATAAAATGGTGGGGCATCCGCCATTATTTCCTTCCTTTATAAAATTCATACTTGTTTCCTTGTGGAGGCAGTGATGTAACAATATCGAGGAAGGTGTATTGTTTACCACCACAACACTACCCTCTATTGGGTTATAATTTCATTTAACTTTAGAATCTTATAATAATTTTATCTAGATTATTTTTATGATTTATCATATGTGAATAAGTCGGGTGCTTGTGATGTGTTCAACTTTCACATTAATGATGAAGTACTTGGTTGTTTGCTATGGTCTCTGAGATTTTTCAAGAAATGTAATTTTTTTGTTGTATGATTCATATTATTTGCTATCATAGAATTTTTGGATTTAATGGTGTTCCTTGGTTTTTTAAATTTAAATGTATATGATAAATTTAAACTTCATCCATTTTCTGATCAACTCGTTCGATTGAGACTTTGAAGGGTAGAAAGTGATATGGTGGGGAGAATTTTTATACCTCAAACTATATTTTCCATATTTTTTTATTTATTTTTTTATTTTTATAATTATATCTTATTTTAAGTTCAAATTTATTTGAAATTATAAATAATTGGGGTAGATGCATAGGTTTCATGGTTTGTGTATGGTTAGTATAAACTGTGTGTCACAGTCGTGCAAAACTTGTAGTATGTTTCAAAGGTGATCGCACAATTGGAACATAGTTTACCAAAATATGTATCCAAACCTTAAAGATCGTCCTTACATAATGGAATCTTATTTATGGTTGGTTTATGATTTAGTAAACCATGTGACCAAACAATGTGGCTTTTCCCAGGTGCATCTAGTGGCATCTGCATAGTTGGCGCACAGTTTGGTAAACAATCAAGCCAAACTTTGTGTTTAAATAAATCATTAAAAAATAGTATTTTACCATTTCCCCATTTTAATTAAATCCTTTAAATTAATCCTTCCATCCCATTTGAATATCAGTATCCTAGGTGCATCCCTTATCTTGATTCAATGTTCCTCTTGGGCTTCTCCATGGGATTTCTTCATATTTTGATGGTGATTCTTTGATGGTGATGTATACCTCCTCATCTCCTCTCAGTATTACTTATTATATTATTTTATTTCCTTATATTTTTCATAGTGGCCTAGATTTTCAATTTTCATGAATTTTATTTGGGTTTTTTCTTATTCCTTGGGTTCCTTAAGTCTTCTTAAGGTCTCATATTTCCCAATTATGGTGTACTAACACAGTGCATAGTGAAAGTGATGGATTGAGGTGAGTTACTCTATGCATTAGCATTTAAGTTTAAAACTATGATTTCATGATTATTTCCATGCCATTTGTTAATTTTTTTAAGGCTATATTAAGTGCACCAAATTTACTATTCTAAAAGAAGTTGGTTTCACTCTTGTTTTCCATTGAAAAATGAAAGGATTTTTCTCATATTAAATGCTCAAAAAAATAATGTAATGACACATGACTTTTTTTATTTAAATAAAAATATGGATCTTTTAAAATTTATTTCATCATTAAATGGTTGTTTTGGTTTTTAAAATCAATTCAAATTATTTTTTCAAACTAAGGGTGTCCTCGTATTATTCTAAAAATTATACTTGGGTTACTTTGATTTTTTGAGTGTCTTTAATGATATTTGTGTGATTTGGTTTTTCGAAGATAATTTTATAACTTTGTTTCCTAAATAATATTTTAAATTATTGGTTATAACTTCATAATAATATTTTCTTGATGTAAATATACCCTCTAAGTGTGACCCTTCTTGTTTTTTGTGTGAAAGTATTGGAATTTTATTTGTTAGGGAACATGGTTGTTATATGTTTATTATATTATTCTTAGGGTAAGGGATTTATTATGAAAAAGGGGGTTTTTAAGTTATGGTGTTATGTGATTCTTGTTTAGTATCAATTATTATTTGCTACTTTTTTATTTCTTTCCTATATTTTATATATCATAGGGAACCAATATTTTCTTGGTGGGATATCTAGGTTCACATACTGGACTAGATTATGATTTCACTCTAGCTAATGGCCCTAGATTAAGAGTATACCCTAATTTAGGTATTTTCCACTTGATTAGTCTAGGTAGGTTAATACCAAGTGTTAGGGTGATTAAATTTCATTAATTTCCAATTATATGGATTCTATTTATTTTTTCCTAGAGTTTAACTACAGCTCCAAGGTGTTCCCATGTTTTTTAGATCTTGATTATATAAAGATGACTATGATTCCTCTATTCTCATGATAGTTGACTTATTATTATTTTATGTTAATGTTTCATTTTTATTTTTTACTATTATTATTTTTCTTTACTTCCATTTGTATTTCTATTTTAAAACGAGAAATAAATCTTCTTTATTTTAAATAAAATGGTTTACAAAGATTTGGACTTTTCCATTATTTTTCTTGTAAATGGGTATGTTCAAAGTATGGTTTTAAAATATTTTCTCAGATCAAATTCTTACTTTTCTTTAAAAATATAAAATAAAATTTTATTTAGAAATGTGAAACTTTAATGTTTTAAATTCAATGGTTTCAAATGATGAAGGAATGTTATTATTTTTCAATAAAATTGAAAATCATACATTATAGCTATATTTCAAACTAGTATGAAATATATTTAATTTTAAAGGTTATACATGGGGTGTGGTGAGGATACATACTAGACATTTTTTCTCATGTTAATAATATTATAGGTTTAATAGGTTATTCATGGATGTGGAAAATGATTCATTGGTTCCAGTTCAGATATGGTGATATTTCCATGAAAAGGGGTATTTTTATTGACACATGGATATGGGTATCTATGGTCTTCTTTTATTTTGGAATGTTGTGATTATATTGTAATATTCAATGTTGTTATTTATTTCACATCCTTATTTTTCTGATTATATTGGAGTTGTATTAAAATTTTAGTTTTTATTGGTGTTGGGGCTCACTAGTTGTACTTATGGAGTTTCATTTATTAATTATTTGTTATGTTTAAATTTTATGCCTTGTTTGGTTATATTAATTTATAAATTATACTTATTTATTATGTGCATGATTATCCAACTTAATAAATGGTCATTTCAGACTTACGAGTGAGATTCCTTGACTTATTATTGATTTATCAAAAGAAATTGTTCCAATGTTATATGTTTTGTTGACCGCTACTAGTTTTCAGTCTTTGGAAATTAGGAATGTTTTTTGGGCCCTATCATGGGCCAGCTTGGGTACTAATATTAGGGGTATCCTAGGTTTTTTTTTGACATTTGTGACCTTTACATATCACCCTTTTACTTTTATGTGTGTTCTTTCTTTACTGAATTTCCATTCAATAGTCTAGTTACTCTTACATATTAGTCAAAAATCTTTTACTAATCTAGTGATATTCTCCATGAATTTTCTATTTTCCACTCTTTATTAAGAGGTAATTTTACATATGGATTAAAATGGAACTTAAACAGTGCCTTAGAAATCTTTTTAATAAATATACTTCTCACTATTTGATGACTATACTCAAGTTGTGGTCTCTTCATGTAACTATCAAAACATTATCAATTATATTTTATGATTGATAGTATTTCTAAAATAACTTTAAAATCATATATTGCTTCTAAAACATCTCACATTTACAACTTCATCTTATCTTACACACTATATTTAGGACCTTGTTTTCTAGAATTCCATACAATTTACTTCCATCAATCCATCACATTTTCAATATCATCTTCTGGAATAATAGATTCCTCATCTAAATAAAGTCTATACCTCCTTCACTTCTACTTTCAAAAAAATTCTTGAATATCTATGGATTCACATTCTAAAACCATAGTACTTTTAGATAAATTCTTATTTAACTTCCATAATAATTTCTATAATAAATCCATAATAAAAAAAATCAAACCGAGTTTAATTTATTTAATATCCAACAAATCTAACACTCCATACTCCCTATTGGATTTTCATGAACTACTTCACATGATTGGTTTTAACCCATGAACTTCTTTGATACCATTTTATAAGATCTAACATTCATTTATACATGATATTTTCTGATTTATCTCACTACCTCATGGATTTAAAAGGCCTCATGAGAGATTAAATTCCCATATGATATTTATATTATTAAATGGAACTCCACATTTCCCCAAGTGGGACTCGAGACTTAATGTCATAAAATGATGTGTGTGGTTCATGGCGTAATTCTTACAATCCACACTAGAGGGATGTTAAACCCATGACATAAACCTCAAAGATAGTTTTACTACTTTATACCAATATCATGACACTTGTTACAACTTGAAACTCATTAAACATTAAAGAGGTAACAAAAAACACATAGAAAATACGTTGATTCCATTTATTTGTCAACATTAACAACTAATTTATCATGATAGGGGAATAAATAAAAAAACATTAAATCAATCACTTTTCAATATAAACATACCTATATGGTAAACATAAACCATATCATTAAAAAAATCACAACCTTTGTAAAAATATTAAAAAAGACTTTATTGACTGAAATTTTTCCATTGTAATTAATTTCACTCAGCCCTGAACCATTGTTATCCTAATCCACTGAGAGTATGGAAGAAAGAAGGGGATCTCTTACCAAAAAATATTCAGAATGATTCTTCAAGATCCAAGGGAATTGGGTATGACACTAAATTATTTATTAAACCAACTTAAAATAAAGTAAATATATATATTAAGGTCACTGCCATCTTATGAGAGATATTTTTAAAATAAAAAAATGATAATACTGTATTTTTTATTGAGTCAAACTCTTATGGAAGCTATCCTATGATAAAACCAAAGGAATTGAAAATGTTTAAAATACTTGGATTTATAAATGTATAAATGACATCCACTTCCATGATTAAAATAGAATAATGAAGGAGATTAAAATTAAAACAAACCTATTCCTCAATAAATAAAATCTCCCATGACTACCCAAAGATTACTCTATCAATGATTTAAGGTAGGGTTTCTTGATAGGATTGGGAAGATATAAAGTGTCTCCTGGTGGTAGTGGCCTTCTAAAATGTAGTTAAAATCTAAAGTTAAAACCGATTTAGGTGTCTGATTTAGGAGGTAAAAAAACCAAACCACACTCGTGTTTGAAAAAATAACATGCAGTGCCTCAAGATACCCGGTCCAGAACCATCAGGTACTCAATGGTGATAAAATTAACCCAATATCCATTGGGGTTCCACCCCATACCTGGTGCCTACCATTAGGTGCCCTGTGTTTTCTTAGAACCTGGTTACCTCCCATTTATCCTTTTCTCCACCCTTCAAACCCATTAAAATTGTAAAGACCCGGAAATTCCATGGAAAACTTTTTCATAAATTTATGGGAATTTTACGAGTCTGCGAAAATTTACGACGCATGATTCCGAGGCCTGGTGTTCCCAGAATCAATTTCTTAAGTTTTCTTCTGGTACTTTTAATAAACGTACGAGCGTGATTTTATAACTTTTGAACTGGTGCTCGGAATTGAAATATTAGGGCACCGTTGAACTCACAGCGTTAGTTATTTCTTAGTGACACCTTCACCGCGGTTGTGTTCTTATGAAAATGGAAGTGAGATTTGGGGTTTTTAATAAGTTATATAAAAATAAGTGTAAATATTTTTATTTATAAGGTGGTTAAAACCACAAAGAGGTGTTTAGTGGTGGGGGCCACCACACCCTATCCTCCCATGGGAGGTTATGTTGGTGGGGCCCACCTGCACATAACCTCCCTTGGGAGGATATCTTGGGGGGACCACCCAGGGCTTGTAACTCCTTGGAACCCCCAATTAAGTGGTGAAACCCTTGAACTTCACCCACCATTTAATTACGCCAACCCTCTCTATTAATTAATTGAATTTAATCACTCAATTAATTAAAATCCCCTTTTTCAATTTCATGCCAACAAATTAATAGGATTCTTAATCTATTGATTTGTTGGGCGTTCGTCTTTTTTGGGAGATCTTGGAAAGGATAATTGAGGAGGAGAAGAGCTCTCCACTGAAGAATGATGAACACCTACATCGATCTTCAACCGTACCAAAAGAGGATTTGACCGCGAATAATGTCGTCCTCGACTTCATCACCTCTGAATGCTCATTCGCCAACAACAGATATCCTCTTCCTTTTCTGACATTGATGAATCGACCCCGCCTTTCTGCGACTTCATCAACGATCATCATCATACGAGGTAGGGGATTTGAGTAGAATTTATTCCTATTCTTCATCGTTCAATTTATGGTTTGAGAATTTCTGATTTATATCCACCATATTGAGGAGGGATTGGTCCACACAAACACGGACCGGCCCTCCCCCTTTGTTTTATCTCATTTGTTGACGATGGTGGTGGTGCAACGGCACCACAGGAAGAGAGGACTGTGGTGGAGCATCGGCGGTCGGCGATGGGCCGACCGTGAAAGGAACGGGCGGCGCAAGGGCCTCTGGGCCGCTGGAGGAGTGTCGCGCCATCGCACTGCGTGGAGAGATGGGCTGCGGCAGTGCTGGAGGGGCGTGGTGCCATCGCACTGCGCTGGAGGAAGGAGCAGCGACCACTTAGGTCGCGGTGGTCGGACGGGCCAGGAGCGGCACCGGCGCGCCACGCCGGAGAAGAACCGCGGCCAAAGGCTGCGGTAGATGGAGGAAGGCAGTCGGCCGTCGACGGCGCACCACAGGCGGGACCCTTTGGGTCCCGCAGACATCGGGCCGGCGCCACAAGCCGGCCATTACAGGGAGACGGGGGGTGCTGACCACCCCCCCCCCCCCTTCGCTCGGTCAAAGCGGGCCTCGTGAGGTGTGGCCACCGCTGGATTTGGCTGGCGGTCCGCCTCCCAGCCACACGGGTCGTGCCACCTGCGGGTCGGGCTGCCTGTCACGGGCCAGCCCGCCGCCCGGGCTGGGCCGGTTTCCGGTGGGTCGAGCCGGTTTACGGTGGGCCGGGTCGGACCGCGATCTGGATCCGGACCCGGGTCGGGTCGACCTGAACCAGGTCGGGTCGGCCCAGTCCGGGTTGGATCGGGTCGGTCCGGCTGGGCCAGACCGGACCCGGACCTAGTTTGACCCATTTCACCTTTTCGCCCATATCTTGGGCTACGGGTGTCCGATCGACTAACTGTCTACGGAGACAGAAATCTTAGATCAAGAAGGTTCTTTTGGCATACTCCACTTGAGGTTTGGACGTAGTTGGGGTACGGCTGGGTTGGATTGAACCTAAATCTAACCAGGCCCTTGGAGCGGAAGCGCCAATAACTCATAGACTGTGTGTCTGATTGATGCGCCGTCTATCACGTTGGATTCCTTATGATGAGATAGAAATAAGGGATACATCAACTCGAGACTTCATGGTAGTTGATTTATTGACACTTGGGTCGAGGATCGGACCCTCCCGGAATCGAGTGTGTTGTATGCGGGAACCCTATGGATGGCTGCGACTGAGATGATAGGATCCTACGTGGACCTACTACTGTACCAGGATCCTCCGTGGGTTCAACAGTGATGATACTGTACTAAGATCCTCCGTGGGTTCGACAGTGACGGTTCTGGATCGGGATCCTCCGTGGGTTCGACAGTGATGACTTCTGTACCGGGATCCTCCATGGGTTCGACAGTGTTGATAATATTCCAGGATCCTACGTGGGTTCGATAGAGGAGATTATTCAAAGGCTACATCTAATCATCTCTACCCCTCTACATGAGTTGTATAACTATGTGAGCTGGGTCTTGACTTTCATTTGTTATCATCGAGATGATTGAATTTACTTCCTTTGTGGAATGGGTTGTTCTTGGGCTCGAGTGTTAGAGTCGGATTGTGGTTGGTAACTTAGGTATATGTATGGGAATATACCTAAGTTGGGATGGTTGATACTTCATGATTGTATCTTACTACTATGGTTTATCCTTAGTGGATTTTGGGAGACCTTCATGGGTCTTGGGTCCCTCAGTGAGTATTGTTATACTCACCCCTGCAAGGGCTTCGCCCGCACCTTTTTTGTTCTGTGTAGATGACGGTCAGCAGTGATCGAGGCTGAGGGAGACGGATGGGAGGCTGCTCGGAGCTGGACTAGACGAGACATACCTTAGGTATGAGTTGTTCGAGATCTATCCCTACCCTTTAGGTAGGATTTTCGGTGGACGATCCAAGAGTTGTTTTCCCTTTTTACTTGTACTTTTACTTGTTGTTTAGTTGGGTTTGTATACTGGCCCACTTACTTTCAGCACACCTTTATTTTCTATATTAGTACTTGTTGTTTCTAATGCTTGTGTTCAGACTGTGTGAGTTACAGGTTTAAAGGCAATTCCATCCCTTTTTATTAGGTATTCTCCTTTGGTGCTAGTCACCAGCCCCTGGCATATGGAAAGCGGGCTTGGGGTAGTCACGGCACGGGCCCTGATGACGGTTCGTGACAAATTGGTATCAAAGGAGTCGGTTCTACCGTAGAACTTGGACTCTGATTATTTTAATGGAAATAGTGTTAAGTGTTTTGGGTGTGGTTATCAGTTTTGGGAAACCGGTGTTGGTGCGGTGGCCGACGTATCCATACACTAGGACTCTGACTTCTGATTTCCAACTCAGTGCATGAAAACACTGATTGTGTGTGTGTTTCCTTTGAAAAGTTTTCTTCGTGATTACTTTGTGTCATCTCACCAGATAAATTGTTTTGACCATGGTGCACCTGTTTCTTTTTTGGATTTCCCCACGTAGGCATCCATCCAGGGTTCTGAGTTTTGTACGATATGGTAGCCCACCGAGCGACGAGGCCTCGGTACAGGGCCCCATCATAGCGGAGGTACCAGCGGTACCACTACCCGCTGAGCCACCAATACCACCAACTCCAGCAGTAGAGAGTGCACACCATCTGAGTACGTTACACGAGTTCCAGCGCCAAAGGCCGCCCATGTTTAGGAGAGAGATGGACCCACAGGAAATTGAGGTTTGGTTGAAGGTCGTTGTGAGAGTTTTCAGATTGGTAGGGACACCAGCCGACCTCATGGTAATCCTTACTGTGAGTCTCCTGCAGGAAGCAGCAGGAATATAGTGGAGCCTGATGCTCCAGGTTCATGACGAGGCATCACTACTCTGGGAAGACTTTGAGAGCCTCTTCCGGTCAGAGTTTGTTCCAGCCACCCATCATGCGGTGCAGATTCAGGAGCTGCTTCATCTATAACAAGGCAGCATGACGGTGGCACAGTACTCAGAAAGGTTCACCGACCTCTCACGCTACTCCACAGATATGGTATGGGGCCCATTCTTCAGGACCTGGACCTTCGATCATGGACTCAGGTATGAGATCAAGGCTTCGATGATCTTCCTCATCATTCTGACGTAGGCGGGGGTGCTTGAATGAGCCCTTCTTGTGGATAGTTTTCTTGTTGAGCAGTCACCAGCAGGGAGACCCACCACAGGGCAACACGTAGAGGAGTCTTCTCCAGCCGGCAGTAGATATATGTCGCAGAGGTCCAAGAAGACCAGGCCATCAGGTGGGCAACCCCAGGATACAAGCTCATTTGTGCGGGGCACACAAGACATAGCCAGCCATACGAGGAGAAAGCAGTGCTATGCATGTGGCAGGCAGGGTCACATGGCTCGTGACTACCCGACCCGCCATGCAGATAAGAAGCAAACAGTAGAGGGACCTCCCAGGCAGAGGCATAGGTTCGATCGTGGTGGTCCGCTGGGAGCAGGCAGACGTGGCAGACAAGCTGGCCGAGCAGCAGGTGGTGGACGACATTTTGAGGTCCTACCACCACCACCACCAGGAGGTCCACACCGACCACAACGATCTGGAGGGTAGGGGAGAGATCATCTCCCGGAAGTTTAGGCCTACAACCATGGCGCACCTGAGATGATTTGAGGTACTATCTGTGTCTACTCCACCCTTGCTGCAGTACTTATAGACATAGGTGTGAGTCATTTTTTTATTACTGCTTCCCTCGTTGGGAGCTCAGAGATTCTGACGGAGTTGTTGGATCGATCCTTATGGCTAGAGACTCCTATGGGATCAGACTCAATGATTACGCACTAGTGCTAGCAGTGTGAGCTTACTCTTGGAGGCGAGAGCTTCGGCTGGGATCTCCTCATAGCAGCGTCGAGGCCTTACGATGTCATCTTGGGTATGGACTGGTTATCTATAGTTCATGCTCATATTGACTACATTAGGCCAAAATTTTGGTGTGTCCGTGAGGATGGGATGAGGTTTACCTTCACCAGTGAGAAGGTAGCCTTTGCAGCACAGGATGGACTTACCCAGAGGAGGGGGTAGCCGATCACACATTAGTTGGCTAGCCTCATTCTCGGAGAGGTTGATGTGCGGAGTCCGAGTTTTCTTGTTGTGGTGGATCAGTACGTGTATATCTTCCCTGATGACATTCCAGGACTACCTCCTCACAGATAGGTAGACTTTTACATTGACTTGTACCCCAAGACAACATCGATATACACTTCTACATATCGAATGGCTCCCACGGAGCTTTGTGAGCTGCGGGTATACCTGGAGGACTTACAGGGGAAGGGATTTATCCAACCTAGTGTTTCACCCTGCGCATCCCCAATTTTTTCGCCAAGAAGGCGTATGGGGGCTCGTGACTATGTTTTGACTATCGGCACATGAACCAGGTGACCATGAAGAACAAGTACCCACTCCGGAGAATTGATGACCTCTTTGATCAATTGAATGGAGCGCGTTGGTTCTCAAAGATAGATCTTCGATCGGGCTATCACCAGCTCAAAGTACCGGATGAGGATGTGCAGAAGACAGCCTTCAGATGCCGGTATGAACACTACGAGTTTTTGGTAATGATATTCGGTGTAACCAACGCACCAGTTGTGTTCATGGGACTCATGAACAGGATCTTCTAGCCATACCTTGATCACTTTGTGGTAGTCTTAATCAATGACATTCTGATCTACTCAGCTACCGAGGAGGAGCACACCTACCATTTGCGGGTAGCACTAGACACACTCCGAGAGCACCAGCTTTATGGTAAGCTCTCAAAGTGCCAGTTCTAGATCCGAGAGGTACACTTTTTGGGACATGCCATCTCAGAGGCTGGAGTAGTAGTGGATCCAGTGAAGATCGAGGCAGTACATGCTTGGGAACCACCCAGGAACATGACGGAGGTATGGAGTTTTCTGGGACTGTCTGGGTACTATCATAGATTTGTGCTTGACTTCTCTAGAGTTTCAGCACCACTTTCAGCATTGAATAAGAAGGGGCAACCCTTCGTGTGGTCAGAGAGATGCCAGTGGAGTTTCTAGGAGCTGAGGCGGAGGCTGACTAGTGCCCCCATCTTGAGGCTTCCAAAGGAGGGATTAGGGTACATAGTTTACTGTGACACATCAGGGACTGTACTTGGGTGTGTCCTGATGCAGGAGTGAGCAGTGATAGATTATGTTTCTCATTAGTTGAGATAGCACGAGCAGAACTATGCTACCCATGACCTAGAGTTAGCAGCAGTGGTCTTCGCCTTGAAGATGTGGTGGCACTAACTGATGGGAGAGCTTTTTATATTCTACTCTGACCACCATAGTATCAGGTATATCTTCTCGCAGAAGAACCTGAACCTGAGACAGTGGCATTGGATTGAGTTCCTCCAGGACTATGACTTAGAGATATTCTATACTACTGGGAATGGGAACGTTGTAGAAGATGCTCTCAGCAGGAGATTAGGCATTCAGCTGCTTAGAGAGGAGACAGATCAGCTGGCCGCATTGCAGTTATCCTTTGTGAATCGAGATGGATCAGCCTTTCTGCAGTCTCTTACAGTCACACCTCCACTTCTTCAAAGAGTCAGGGAGGCGCAGCGTGGGGATGTTGACTGCGAGGCTCGATGTTCATAGATTTCCACAGGGAAGGCACCTAATCAATTTTCTGTAGGTGGGGAGCACGTAATTCTCTTCATAGGATGTACTATGGTAGCAGTATCCCTTCAGGAGGAAGTGTTGAGGGAGTCCCACACATCTCCTCTAGTGGTACATCCAGGTGTGGAGAAGATGTATCAGGACCTCCAACGACAGCACGGGTGGCTAGGTATGAAGAAGGAAGTAGCAGAGTTTTTCTCACGATGCCTTACTTGTTAGTAAGTGAAGGCGGAGCACAAGGTTCCAGTAGGTTTAGTTCATCCCTTAGAGGTCCCAGAGTGGAAGTGGGACGGGATATCCATGGATTTCATGATGGGATTTCCACATACATCCATAGGTCACGACTCTATATAGGTGATCATTGACAGACTCACCAACTCGACCCAATTCCTACCGATCAGACAGCAGGGCTCAGTAGAGAGCTTGGGACGCCTCTATGTGTAGAATATTGTATGGCTTCATGGTGTTCCATCGACGATTGTCTCTGATCAAGATGTTTGTTTCACTTCCCGGCTATGGAAGGGGTTTCAGGAGGCTTTCAGGACGCAGCTTCGCTTGAGCACCGCCTTCTATCCTCAGAGAGATGGTCAGACTGAGAGGATCATTCATACTCTTGATAACATGCTCTGTGCATGCATCCTCGACTTTAGTGGTAGCTGGGGGGATCACTTACCCTTGGTAGAGTTTGTGTACAACAATAGATACCACTCCACCATTGGGATGGAACCTTTCGAGGCACTGTACAGCCGACCTTGCAGATCGCCTCTGTGCTGGACTGACCCAGGGGAGTCAGCACTCATGGGACCAGAGATGGTGCAGGCTACGTCAGAGAAGGTGCAGATCATCCAGGAGCAGATAAAGACTATATAGAGTAGGCAGAATTCATATGCTGATAGGAGACGGAGACCTCTGGAGTTCGAAGATGGAGACTACGTCTTTCTATGGGTCTCACCTCGACGAGGTCTACAAAGATTTAGATGGGGTGGAAAGTTGTCTCCGCGATTCATTGGACCTTTCCAGGTCCTCAGCAGAGTAGGCAATGTGGCTTACAGCTTAGCTTTTCCACCTCAGTTTCATCGGGTTCACAACGTCTTCCACGTATCTCAGATGAGTAGATATGTACATGAAACATTCCATATCATCGACCATGGAGAGCTTAACATCGATGACGGGGAGACTTTCATGGAGGTTCCAGTAGAGATTGAGGATCAAAAAAATAGGGTCCTTTGTGGACGGTCAATACCTCTGGTGCGCATTTGCTGGTAGCACGGGAACCTCTAGGAGAGCACATGGGAGCGGGAGACTTAGATGCATGCTTAGTACCCCACATTTGTTCTTTTAGTTCAAGTTATAGATTATGGGGATGTAAATCCCTGAGGTGGGGAGAATGTAAAGACCCAGAAATTCCATGTAAATTTTTTTTTTTTAATTCATGGGAATTTTACGATTCCGCGAAAATTTACGGCGCATGATTCCGAGGCCCGATGTGCCAGGAATCAATTTCTGATGTTTTTTTTAGGTACGTTCAGAAAACGTACGAGCGGGATTTTATAACTTTTTAACCCGTGCTTTGAATTGAAATATGAGGGAACCATTGAACTTGCAGCGTCGGTGATTGCTTAGTGAGACCTTCACCGTGGTTGCGTTCTAAAGAAAATGGAAGCTAGATTTGGGGACTTTTAATAAGTTAAATAAAAATAAGTGTAAATTATTTTTATTTATAAGGTGGTTAAAACCACAAAGATGTGGTTAGTGGTGGGGGACACCACACCCTAACCTCCCATGGCAGGTTATGGTGGTGGGGACCACCCATACATAACCTCCCTTGGGAGGATATCTTGTTGGGGACCACCTGAGGGTTGTAACTCCTTGGAACCCCCAATTAATTGGTGAACCCCTTGAACTTCCCCCACCATTTAATTATGCCAACCCTCACTATTAATTAATTGAATTTAATCACTCAATTAATTAAACTCCCCTTTTTGAATTCCATGCCAACAAATTAATAGGATTCTTAATCTATTGATTTGTTGGGCGTTGGTCTTTTTGGGAGATCTTAGAAAGGATAATTGAGGAGGAGAAGAGCTCTCCACTGAAGAACGATGAACACCTACATCGATCTTCAACCATGCCAAAAGAGGAGTCGACCATGAAGAACGTCATCCTCGACTTCGTCACCTCAGAACGCTCATCCGCCAATGACGGATATCCTCTTCCTTTTCTGACATTAATGAATTGACGCCGCCTTTCCACGACTTCGTCAACGATCATCGTCATATGAGGTTGGGAATTTGAGTAGAATTTATTCCCATTCTTCGTCGTTCAATTTATGGTTTGAGAATTTCTGATTGATATCACCATAATGGGGAGGGATCGGTCCGCACAAACACGGCCCGACCCTCCCCCTTCGTTCTATCTCATTTTTTGATGATGGCAGTGGCGCAATGGCGCCACCAGAAGGGAGGACCGCGGTGGAGCATCGGTGGCCGGCGACGGGCCGGCCCTGAGAGGAACCGGTGGCGCAAGGGCCGTCGGGCCACCAGAAGAGCGTGGCATCCTCGCGCTGCATGGAGAGCCGGGTCGCGGCGGTGCAGGAGGGGCACGGTGCCATCGCATCGCGCCAGAAGAAGAAGTCGCGGCCACTTAGGCCGTAGCGGATGGAGGAGGGAGGTCGGCCGAGCCAGCGGTAGCGCACCACTGGTGAGACCCTTCAGGTCCCGCAGACATTAGGTCGGCGCCACGCGTTGGCCGTTATAGGGAGACGGGCGGCGCTGACCACCCCCCCTTCGCTCGGTCAGGGCGGGCCTCGTGAGGCACGGCCACCGCTGGCTTCGGCTGGAAGGCCGCCTCCCAGCCACGTAGGCCGCGCCACCTGCAGTCCGGGCTTCCTGTCATGGGTCGGGCTTCCTGTCACGGCCCGGGCCACAGCCTAGGCCAGGCTGCCGCATGGGCCGGGCCGCTACCCACGCAAGGCTGTCGCATGGGCCGGGCCGCCCATCGTGGGTCGGGCCGGTTTCCGTCGGGCCGGGATGGTTTCCGGTGGGCCGGGTCATACCCCTGTCCGGATCCAGACCTGGGTCGTATCAACCCGAACTGAGTCAGGATGGGCTAGTCCAGGTCGGGTCAGCCTAGTCTGGGTCGGGTCGGGTCGGTCCGGCTGGGCTTGCCCAAACTCGGACCCAGTTTGACCCATTTCACCTTTTCACCCATATCTTGGGCTACGGGTGTCTGATCGATGAACCGTCTGCGGGGACAGAAAGCTTAGATCAATAAGGTTATTTTGGCATACCCCACTTAGAGTTTGGATGCATTTGGGGTATATCCTGGTTGGATTGAACCTAAATCCAATCGGGCCCTTGGAGCGGAAATGCCAATAACTCACAGACCTGGCGTCCGATTGACGCGCTGTCTGTCACGTTGGGTTCCTTATGATGAGACGGAACTACAGGATACATCAACTAGAGAATTTGTGTTAGTTGATATATCAACACTTGGCTCAAGGAGAATGCCCTTCTGGAATTGAGCGTGTTGTGTGCGGGAACCCTATGGCTTGCTGCGACTGAGATGATAGGATCCTACGTGGACCTACTACTGTACCAGGATCCTCCGTGGGTTCGACAGTGATAATATTGTACCAGGATCCTCCGTGGGTTCAACAACGATGATACTGGACTAGGATCTTCTGTGGGTTCGATAGCGATGACTTCTGTACCAGGATCCTCCGTGGGTTCGACAGCGCTGATATTGTTCCAGGATCCTACGTGGGTTTGACAGAGGAGATGTTTCAGTGGCTAAATTTAATCATCTCTACCCCTCTACATGAGTTTTATACCTATATGAGCTGAGTCTTGACTTTTAGTTGTTATCATCAAGATGATTGACTTTACTTCCTTTGTGGAAGGGGTTGTGCTTGGGCTTGAGTGTTGGAGCGAGAATGTGGTTGGTAACTTAGGTATATGTATGTTCATATACCTAATTAGGGATGGTTGATACTTATTGATTTTATCTTAATACTGTGGTTTATCCTTAGTGGATTCTGGGAGACCTTCGGGGGTCTCGAGGTCCCTTACTGAGTATTGTTATACTCACCCTTGCATGGGCTTCGCCCGCACCTTGTTGTGTTCTGTGCAGACGACGGTCTGTAGTGATTGAGGCTGAGGGAGATGAACGGGAGGCTGCTTGGAGCTGGACTAGATGGGACGTACCTCATGGATGAGTTGTTCAAGATCTGTACCTACCCTTCAGGTAGGATTTTTGGTGGACGATCCAGGAGGTGTTTTCCCTTTTTACTTGTACTTGTACTTGTTGTTCAGTTGGGTTTGTATACTGGCCCACTTACTTTCAACACACCTTTCTTTTCTATATTAGTACTTTTTGCTTCTACTTCTTGTGTTCAGAATGTGTGTGTTATAGATGCAAAGGCAATGCCTTCCCTTTTTATCAGGGATTCTCCTTTGGTGCTATTCGCCAGCCCCTGACCTATGGAAATCGGGATTGGGGTAGTCACGACACGGGCCCCGAGGACGAGTCGTGACACAAATCCTCTTGAAATTTAAATAAAAATTATAAATGGATTTAAAATAATGTAATTTATGTTAATTAACATCTTTTATAGGTTGTTATATATACAAGGATTCTTCCCAAGGAACATTTCATGTGGTGTATTTTAAATAAACTTTGTATAGAAAATATTTTAGTATAAATGAATTAGTTTATAAATCATAACCCAAAAATGAAATAAAAAATTATACATGAATAATAATTGGCCCAATCATATCAAATGTAGTGCAATTACTCCTTTCAAATATACCATTTAAATATGGTGTATCGAGTGGAGTTAGTTATAATACTATACCATAATCTTCAAGATACTCATAAAATGTTTGACTCAAATATTCTACACCTCGATCAGTTCAAAGTGTTTTAAAAATATTTTCAAGTTGATTTTGAAATTCATTTTTGAACACTTTAAACATTTAAAAGGATTTATACTTTTCTTTGATAAGATACACAAACCCATACCTACTTAATTCATTAGTAAAGGTAATGAAATATTTAAATACACCTTGAGAAACATTACTTATAAGACTACATACATCTGTATATATGAGTTTAAATATATCATTCACTCATTTACCATTAACCTTAAAAGGAAAAGTGGTAATTTTATCAAATAAACATTATTTTTATAAATCAAATGATTTATAATCATTCAAATCCAAAAATATATCATTATGGAATCATTGGATGTGATTCTTATTTATATGGCCTAGGAAACAATAACTAAGATAAGTGGAGTTCAAATAATTAATTTATTTATATTATAGATATTATTTTCATGATACAATATATATAATACCTTAAAAGTGTTATTAAAACTATAAAAAATTTAATTTATATAAATAGAAAAAATAATTAATCGATGTTATAAATGAAAATTCTTCCCTATATAGATTAAATACATAAATAAATAAATTATTGATGTTATGTGATAACACTCTTCTAGAAATAGTGAAAATCCTATAGGAATAAGTAGATTCACTATCCCCATTGATAATGTATAAACTCTTGCTCAATTTTCTACTCATTAGTCCACTTATGGCTTAATAAAAAAAATCTCAGAATAGGTGCACATTACCACAAATATGTGATGAAAATACAGTATCTAATTCTCATGATTTAGAGTTAAACATTGATTTATATAACATAAATATATTATGTGGTTGGACTATAATCACATTGCTTCTTAATCATGTCCAAGTACTGAGGGAAATTCATTTTCTAATGCCCAATTTTTTGTAAAAGAAAAATTATCCTTCCTTTGAAATACTATATTTCAAAGGTTTTAGTGAAGAGATTAAATATTTAGACTAATATTTTTCTTCTTATTATCCTATACTTTACCCTTTCTTTCATTTATAATAATGATAAGGAATGAATTTTTAGGTTTTTTTCCATCATTATAAACATATTAAGAATCCAGGAAGGTTAAAAATAAATCTTATTCATATTAAAATTAACAATGAATTAATTAAAATATCTTAAAAAAGATTATAGGACTCTATAAATGTCCATTTATTTTATAATATAGAACATAGGCCTTTCAATTTTGTTTATGTGACCAAATATTTTGACTACATAAGTAGAAATTGGGCTTACTTCTAATATATTACACTGAAAAAAACATTATTACATTATACCTTTCAATTACATCTTGTTATTGATATACAACTTTAAAATGTTCAGTCATATTGAATAATTCCATCAATTCGTGTTTCTTTTGAATATTGGGAATCATGGTTTCTATAATTAAACATGATAAATCCAAAGAATATTTTAAATTCTTTTTATAAGTATTCTTATCAGCATGGGGGATAGTGGAAGTAGGTTCAGCTAGGATAAATTGATCTATAACATATAATTTCTCATCATTTTATATAATAATTCTCATATTTCGATACTATTCAATGAAGTTATTTCCATTTAATTTTTCTTTATTAAGGACTAATCTCAAGGATAAATTTGATTTTGTGTTTGATGTCATGAATATCTATAACAAAATATATGTCATTATTAGTATCATGTATATTATTATTCAATATGATATTTTATTAAATATACTTCCAATAAAATACTTACCCTCGATATTATAGATTTATTGGGCCAAGATCCATATTTTTTCACATTTTAACTCAACCAAGCCCATCTCTTAAGGCATGTATATTTAGGTAAAAAATCTTGCTAATTATAATTAATATAATTATTATATTATGGAGTTAAAAATATTTCCCAATTTATCTCATGAATATACTCAAAACCATACATTTAAGTTCCAACTTGATTAGGTTTCCTAGTCAAGTGTCACCCAACATTCACATTAGGATGATTGTTACCCTTTTCACATAACATAGGATAAATTATTAGCGCTCAACTAAGAATGACCCATCTATTTGATCGATCAGGGTCAAGATGAATATGAATCATATTGGATGGAATCAAACACTTAGATATTTAATTAAGGATTTTATATTAAGTATCTTCATTAACATTGTATGTATCATATACACTTTACCTAATTATATTCACTGTAATCCAATAGTATATATCATATTTATATGTATTTAATACATATTATATAAATTAATTTCTCAATTTATTTACATTTTTATCTTATACAATGGTTAATACTTTAATAATATTACATATAAAAAATATATGTATCCACATCAATTTTAGTAAGACACAAATATATATCATTCTTAAGGACATTCGTGGACTAGAGCATAGGGCATGTGATATTTAATATAGAAGCTGAGAAATAACCAATCACTCAAAATTGCACTTAATCAAAGAGATCAAAACATCAAACTTTCCATCATTATTTCATGTGAGTCTTAAATTAATTTTTTATATAGTTTGAATATATCATAAAACTATATAATATTTTAATATTAAGTTTATTCATTTTTCATTTATGAAGTGTGGATCTGATAACATGGGTATGTTTTTATAATGTGATAAAAACTAAATACATATCATAATTAATAGTAAAACCAATATGATATCATAATAAGTAAATTAAAAACACAATAAAAACAATAAAATATAAAAATACCTTCTATAAAAGGTTTGGAATATTTTGATCAAACTTAAATTGATGAATTCAAGTCTCATTTGTTATCCAATGATAAAGTTAATAAACAATGCCTTTGTGGGGTCTACATTTTATCCAAGTGATTCTTGTCACTCCTCAAAGGTAAAGTATGGAATAATAAATGATAAATATAGTATAGAACATCTCACGTGAAGAAAAATTAGGAAATATTTCAAATGAGGACACTAAAAAGCACTAAGAACCACCATTTGTTTCTCTCAATGGAATGAATACTAAACCCCTCCTTATATATATTTATAGAAATAGGGTAATTCAATATCCTCTAAAGAGTCCAAATTATTATTAAACTAAATTAATGGTAATAAATAGCCTCCAATGGTCATTTAGAGCATTAAATAGCCTCCAAAAGAGGATTAAGTCCCAAACCACCATGGGAGGTATATTAATGAGCCTACAAATAGGTCAAATATAGCCAAGGATGTGCTTAAATAGTCTATATATGTAGACTTATGAATTATCCACATATAATGGTCCTTGTAATCCCATTACTCTAAACCCAAGCCCAAATCCAATTTGGGTTTTTTCATTTCTACATGCCTATATATTAATAATATAAATAACTCATTATTTATATTATAACACCACATTAATTATTTAATTAAATATTTCAAATGTATAAAAAATAAATCACTTTTTATATAATAAAGATAAACATTTTTACACATAAACTAAACATATTTGTTTAGGAATACCAACTTCTATTATCTTATGTGTGACCCTAAGATCCCTTTATAAAGTTATAAATGATCATGAATCACATTCATAATCATAAACAAGGAGTGGTATCTAGTAACATGTCATAGATACCCAAATTAAAAAGGGTTTTGAAGTGATCTAATCTACCACATGTCCATTGATAAAGTTCATTAGTCCTTGACATCGAGATTTAGAATGAGACATGGATAATGTCAATCCTATATAGCTTGTCTATTTTTATTAATTCTAGAGCTAACTAAATATTATATAATTATATCACATGTAATTATATTGAAATATTCATAAACTTAGTAAAAAATCAATTGATGTTCATGATGTCATAACCAATTGTATGGGTGGACACATCCTATCTTTGTTAATCAAATCCCTCCACTTAAAATATGTTATAGCCAATTTCCTTCTATTAAGATAAATTCTAAAATGAATTTAGATAGTAATAAAAGTATGAAACCTCATAACTAGTGAACCTATTTGAATACCTCAAGTCAAATTATCCATCACCAATGTTTATAATAGCACATATATGATATTCAATGTGTTGTACTTTAAATGGGTTAATCTGAATACAAGTTCACTAACTTATAACCTATGAGTGATCTATTGTATCTCTATACAAGTGATCCATATCATACGGATTTTAACATATCAATACAACCCAATGTGATGATCATAAAACAGATATAACCTTATAATATATATATAATACAAGGGGTTTATATCATATTATATATCATGTTCTATGGAACAAACTTAAATTAATGATAAAGTATTTTCATTGATATTGAAGATCATAAGCGTATGAATGAATATGAAGTGTTTATTTATTTCAAAGTATCTATGAGAAGTAAATACAATGTATTATGTTTTGGAAGAGCCCAATAATTTAATATGGAATGAGAAGGTGTTGGTCATGCATAAATGATCAAAGGGAGTTGAGTTGAATATTATGCCTATATAAGTAAAATAAATTGATGTTGTTTCCTGTAATTTTTTATTGGATAGTTTATAGTATATAATTACTTAAATGTAATGATTGGTGAGCCATGTAGAATTATTCAATGTCAATTAATAATTAAAGGTGAAGGTACTAACTATAAAATTCTGAAAGAGAGTTTTGAGTAACTGAAAAAAAGGGAGATTAAAACTGAAATTATAGTTTGAGGATTCAAACTTGAGAATAAAATTAATTTTTTTTTAAAGAAGGTGATGCCTTGGTCAAAGACCGAAGCACAATTTATTGAAAACAAAAAACAAAAGGGTTACAGGAGATGAAAAGTAGGGAGTTTTTTACAATCTTTATCAAAAAGATGAAAAAGATCAAGAGGAAGGTCATCCAGCCAAAGCATATCCTGGTGAACTCCCTTGTTGGAAAGAGCATAAGCAATAGTGTTCGCTTCCCGAAATTCATGAGCGGAAATATAATCAATTTCCAAGAGCGAGTTCAGACACTTCATCCAAAGGGTGGTGAGAGGCTAGTCCAGGTGAATCACCCCATTCCAAATTTCTTGGACAATGGTGGTTGAGTCACTTTTGATCCAGAGTTTTCTCCATCATTTTTGAAGGGAAAAATTGACGACATGGATGAAACCCATCATTTCAGATTCCAACGATGAAGCTATACCACATCTGCTAAAGAAACAACCATGGCACTGGCAAGAAGAATCTTTTAAAATCGCCCCATAGCCGGCAGGCCCAGGATTTCCCATTGAGGCACCGTCCACGTTCACTTTGATCCATCCTGGCATGGGATGGAGGATAGAATTAAATGTTAATTAATCTACCTAAAATACTCAAGATGAGTATCCACATACTTCAAAAAAATTGGGAATTGTGATAAAGAAGTCTGGAATTATTCAGATAATTCCTAATGTTTTTGAGATGTTTTGAAGTGTTTGAGAAGGACCTAAGTTAATTATATGAGTTCACGAGCATTTTTTTGGAAGTTTGAAATAAATATATTTAATTTTGGGAAGTATGTATGATATTTGGTTCATATATAACATATTTTAGTAAGATTCCATTTTAAATTTCATAAAGGTAGTGATGTGTGATATATTTATTAAAGGAAGGTGCATGCATAATATATTAATAGTTTTATATAATATATTTGTAAGAGGAATATGAATACGTATGATATTTCTAGAAAATTCCTAAATTTAGTAAAGGATTGTTTAATATATAAGAAGTCTTCTGAATATGTGAGATGTTTTTAACTAATTTATAACATATTTACCAAAATAAATTGATATGTGACGTTTTTATTGGTATATATGATATTTAAGTTCATGAATAATATATTTTTCATGAAAAAGTAAATGCATAACATTTTTTAACTCATGTAAAACGTATTTATTTTTTCATGGAACATATTTTCCAAAGGATTATTATGAATAACATATTTTTCCTGAGCTAGAACCATGAATTCACTAAGGAGAAACCCTCATAAAGTAAATATGAAAGATAATTTCTAATAATAATGGGAATAAAAAATTATGAATTAAATTCATAATATTTTTTAAAAGACTACTATTGAGAATTAAACAAAGGAAGTGAATACCGATGATATACAATCACTTCATAAGGTTCATATAATTAGTGAAAAATCTATTAATCTTAACTCAAATTATGCATGGTATTGATATTCAAGGAAAACAATATACCAGTCATTTATTTTGATGTATGTTGAGATGAAGAGTAAAATTCTAACTTGATCTATGAAATGATTTGCATATTCACCATGAAGAAAGCTAATAATGATATACATACTAATAATGGTTCAGTGAAATAAGGAGTGGTTGCGCCATAAGGAAGAACTCTCACCCCAATTCTTCATCAAGTAATTGTTGTGAAGATATTTTTCTATTGTAATGGAAGCTACCACACTATAAGGTTTTTTTCATATTTCATGCATATGGGTATAAAAAATTTAAAGTTCATATATTTTTTGGAGTTTTGAAAGATAGAAATATCTTAAATATTAAGGTGGATTTGAATCAATACCTTGAATTTGATTATATTATAATTAAACTGGAATTGATTGCTTATTATTTTAAAATTAAAGTGAGAATATTTCACTTCCTTGATTTTAAGGAGTTCCCGTAGTTTGAATATGGAAACTATATTCATTACTCTATTCATATAAAAGGCATTATAGGAAGAAAAAAGTTGGTGAGATTTTTTGATACTGCTTTATTCTAAATAAAATTCAATCATTTGAAGAATTAATCACCTGATACTACTGTAAGTGGAGATCATCTGAGTATTGAAGAATAAGAAGAAGAAGAATAATTTTACTATATCTAGGAAGAAGAGTTCATGTGTGTCAATGACTAATGAGGAATCCAACATTGATACTATCATGTTGAATCTCAAGGAGAAGGTGAGATGCAGGAAAACCATCATACCCCCTGATATTCATATATTATGGAGAATACTACTGGAGTAGATTGAGAGGAAGGAAAATGATGACACTCCAATACACCATTATATAAAGGAATTCAATGAAATATTTTCTGGTTCACGAAATACGACTTGAAGAACTGGCAGGAGACATTATAAATAAATGGTTGGAGGACTAAAGCGGAATATTTTCAAGAGGTAACTTCAATTGGTGGGATAGAAATATAAAGATCCAAAAGGGAAACATCAGAGGCTTTTTTATAGATATCCCTCTACAATATTAACTTATAAACATGGATTTAAGGAGATTTTCATCAATTTTTTTCAAGAGATATCTTGTACTTGTACTCAAAGTATTTTTTAAGTGTAAATCCAGGTCTATAAACTCAACCTAATCACTTGGAAAGGATTAGTCTCTCACATTGAGGTCAAACATTGTAAATTATCATGTGCTTTTATATTATTTAATTTTCTTACATATGAAAAAGAGCGAGTTAACTAAAAATGAGAGGATCAGACTTTAACTGGTCATAAAGGTTTATTTAAAATAATAAAAAAATAAAAAGGATCACTGATTCAACCCTTCCTCATCTTAGTGGTCTCACTAGAACTAGGCACTTCGAGTGGTATCAGAGAAAATCAGGTTCCCTGTGAAAGATCCAATCCTAACTGAATAATTTAGAGATGTCTCAAGTAGAGAGAAATGAAGTTACGTTTGTTTGTTTAAATATATATTTTTTGACCAAAGCATCAATGAACATAAATAATAAAAGGAAAATATGTTGAATATTATGTCAAATTAGAAGGATAATTCACCAATTTTAGAAGCTAAAATGAGTGTTGAATGTTTTACTAAATATTTTGATTATAATTATTCTGATGAATAATGTTCTAGTTGTAATGAATTTATGATAAATTAATCACTTTTTGATTTTTAGTTTGAGGTTAAATATTATTTTAAAATGATCTATTTTTAGGTTAGTACATACATATTGGAGTTTATCAAGGTGTTATAGGATGAAAATTCGCAATTAGAACAAGAATATGAATTTTTGGATAAATATATGATTGAGAATATGTGAGTATGAAAAAAACTCATCAATTATACAGAATCCAAGTAATAGGTCATTTTCTTCCACAAATAAACATTCACCTTGGCATAATAAAACTTTTAGAGGAAAATTTATGATAATTCCATAGTTCATAAAATCTGTGAAAAAAGAATCCATGCTTTGGAAGAATCACATAAGGAAACTCTTGGTGTCAAGGATACCCAGTTATAGGTTAAATCTAGAAGAATTAAGGACATTGATAATTCCCAACAAGAAAGTAGAAATTTTCATGAATATCGGATAGTTAAGTTGAATAATGAATGGGAAGATATATGGATATTAGCAATGTATAATAAAAAAATCTTCAATCTGATGTGTCATGAACAATAAGTCAAAATGTGAAATCTGGAGGAGACACATGTTGAGACATATGAATTTATGTATAATAATTAGGTTTCCACAAAAACTATATATGATAGTATTATACTTTAAAATAATTATATAATTGGAAAGAGAAGATTTAAATCATCCCTTGATCAATCTATAATAGGATCATAGAAAAAGGTAACCTATTTTCTTATTTATTTTGTTTGCACAGATGTAGTTTCATGTACAAATGTAAGTTAAAAATTAAAAAAATGAAGAAAAAAAGGTGAATGAAAATGATAATAAATCCATCACTACATCAAGGGTGGATGTTGGAATATCCAAAAAAAGAATCTCCCAAATTCAAGACCAAAAGAACAGTGTTTCTACCCAAAAATATAAAGGTTTACAATATATCCATATTGCAACTTAAGGAATGAGAATAATATTTATTGGCCACTATTGGTGTTTTTTGAAGTTTGGTCATAGGTCCATTTAATATTGGAACAATTTATCAGCCTATAGGGAATATAAAAGGCATGAATTGAGAGGAGAAGAGCTGAAATAATTAGAATACATGTCAAGAAGAATTATATATCACAGAAAAAAGTAAAATATTTCCACTAATAACAGATTTAGTTACTTTGAGTATTTCTTTGATTATTGAAATAAAAGTGGCCATAGCCATGAAAATGATAGTATATACCAACCCAACATAATTCAAGTGTTGATGTGTAGATAAGACCATAGAGAAAAAGAGAAAATAATTAGGAATGAGAAGGATTTTTCCTTAAGGAGTAAATAGAATAAAAGAGCTAAGAAAAGAACACCCAAGAAAATTGGAAAGAAATTTGTCAGGGATTTCATGCCAATGAAGGTAATATGCTTATTTTATAGAATTAAAGTCTACCTCATGGACCATTTTAAATTTCCCAAGAATATAAATATCAAAAGAAGAAATCTAGAATCAAATAAATAATTAGTTCAAGAAATAAATTGGGGTATTTATTTGATAAAATATATCCCTGATTCAAAAATAGAGAAGTTTCACCAAAAGGATAAACCAAAAATTGAGAACATGTCATGTGTAAAATATAGTAAAGTTGGGAATTATAAAAAGTAATTCATAACTGTTTTCCCAACTCAATTATAAATGGGTATGAGATTAAAAAAATGAACATGAGGGTACAAAATTTAAAGGGAAAAAATAATTCCACATGAAGAGATTAACTGAATAATTTTTTGAAGAGTTTTGTGGAAGGTGCAACCAGTCTAGTCACTCTCTAAATAATTTCATAACTTAGTTACCTAGATAAAAAAATAATGAAGAAAAACTGAAGAACCATTGGTTTAATGTGAATTACCATGTGAAGTAAATAATACTATTCAACTAAATGGGAAAGATCAAAAATGGAGGAATTATATGATACCTATAAAGACTCTTGATAAAAAATTTAGGAAAGAAAGCATGAAAATTCCTTCCAATACTGAAGCTGGAAAATTTGAAGGAAAATAGATGAGAGGAAACTCTCAACCATTTTACACTTATTAAAGATCAAGGAACCCCATTCTTATTCCATTATCTATATTCTTACTTGTACTAACATGTAGGAATTACAGGAGATGTTTTATGACGGAGCTAAATGAGTGATACATAAACTATTGAACAAGAAAAAGAGGAGTCCATCATGGAATAATTTACCATCTATGGTGAATATATAGGTGATTGAATCCCTTTATATAGAGATACTATGGAGAGTATGATATCAAAAATATGTTTAATTTTTATGAATCATCAATTTGAACAACACTTAGAGAAAAGTGTATGTGATATTTTCCAATCACACTTTACATCCTTACTTTGATAATGTTAAATCTATTTGTTAAGGGGAAATTTTGATTGATAAAAAATATAAGTTCAAGGGGGTGTATCTATTTTGAAATTAGAATTTTTTATGTTTTTTAATATGATTGTAGGTTACATATTTCTTGATTAATTTATTTGTACAACCCCTGGAGTGAGAAATTTTAAATGGTATTGCATGCTAGACATTTTATGAACAACTTTGTGGTCATGGTTAATCACTCTTATTTTATACACTAGGTTATCACATGTAGACTTTGATTTGGTCAACCTATGGATAATTTATAATAAAGGAAGGTGATTTAATTATTCACTTAATAAATATATTAGTCTATGATTTAGAATAAAATAGAGAGAATATATTTATTTATAAAAGCAGAATCATGAAGTTGAGATGAGAATACCTTCCCTTATTTTTCAACTTTTCATTTATTGTCAATAAGGAGGAGATAAACATTGAATTTATAAAGTTAAGTGGTATTGAAAAAAACTATAGGGGCTGATTTAAGATCTAAAGTGAATGATTTAGGATGAAGTAATATATTTCTTGTCAATATATCTTAGATAATTAAGGTGAATGTATTGTGATGTGGAAGATCCCAATAAATGAAGATGTAATGATGCGGTATTTCTCATACATAAATTATAAAAGAGATTTGATTTAATTATTATATAGAAGTAGAAAAATGAAATTTATTTTGTTTCCTAAACTATATTTATAGATATTTTTTAGGACAACATCCCTTAAATTTTATGATTGTTTCACTACTTGGAATGATTCAATGGGAATTGATGATGATAGGTGAATGTACTAACTACAAAAAATTTAAAGAGTGATTTGATTAGTTGAAAAATATAGGGATACTGAATCTATAATTATAGTTTGAGGATTAAAACTTGATTTTTAAATTAAAAGGATGATAATCTACTTGAAATAGTCAATATGAGTATTCATATGCTGAAAAATGATTTTGGAATGGTTTTGAAGAAGTATAGAATTATTATGATAATTCCCAAAGTTTTTTTGAGATGTTTTAATGCATTTTAGAAGGCCCTGATTTGATTGGATGAGGTTATAATCTTGTTTGATGAATTTTATAATGAATCTATTTAATTTTAGGTAGTACTTATGATATTTGGTTTGTACGTAACATATTTTGGCGATAATCCCTATGAAATTTCATAAAGGCAGTGATATGTAATATATTTTTCAAAGGAAGGTGCAGCAAAAAATATTTATTATGTTATTTAATTTATTTATTTATTAGATGAATATGAATACCTATAATATTATAGTAAAGTATTAAATTTAACAAAGGACTGGCTAACACATAAGAAATTTAGTGGATACATGAGATGTTTCTAACAGATGCATAACATATTTTCCAAAGGAAAATGATATATGTGATTTTGGGTTGATATGTATGATATTTAAGTTTATAAGTAATGTATTTTGCAATAAAAATTTAATACATAACATATTTATTTTGTTATATAACATTTTTTTCATACAAGGATTATGCGTAACATATTTATTCTGAGTTGCAGTTGTGAATTCAAAAAGGATAAAACCTTATGAAGGATATATATAAGATAATTTATGAGAATTTTGAGAAGTAAATATCACAAAGTACGTGTGTAATATTTTTGAAATGATTGTTGTTTATAATTACACAAAAGCATCAAACACCACTAATATTTAAGGACTTCGTAAAGTTCATATACTTAGTGAAAAATCAATTAATCTAAACTCATACAATTCATGGTTCTGATCTTCAAGGTAAAAAATATCACAGTCATTGATTGTGATTCATACAGATATGAAGAACATGATTTTATCTTGTTCTATGAAATGTGTTACAGTTGTGTTGTGAAGAAAATTAAAAACCATGAAGTAAGATTAGAAATACATACATGATGATAATAGTTCTATGATTTAAGGAGTGATTACACTGCATTGAAGAACTCATGCCACAACTCTTGGTTAAAGAGTTTTTTATGAGAGAGATTCACACCACAACAGAATTTGTCACACCATGAGGGTTTTTACATGTTTTATGAATACATGGAAATATAATTCAACGACCGCTATTATAGATCTTCCCTCTATTAGTGTGTAAAAAATTATCAGTGATAAAAAAGTGTTGATGTTTTAAGTTCCTTTAAAATCAGTATCTTTTATTAGTGATACTTTTATCAGTGCATTTTTAGCATATATAAATTTCCTCTTTATCAGAGCTAAAAAAAGAACAGATAAAAGTAGGTTTTATCCATGTTAATAAACTTTATTTTCAGGTCTCATCACCCACTACGCTACATTTATCAGTACTTTCTAGAACCGCTTTATCTGTACTACCCCACCCTCCCCTACCTTTATTAGTTCTCACCATACCCCTTTATAATAAATCCCTTATCATCCCACCCGCCCTTTCCTTTATCATCACTCGCCAGCCCTACCACCTACTCACTCCTAGCAATATTTGAACTTGAGATCTCCACCTCTATGCCCTTGTTCCCTTACCACTTCTCTATATTACTTTTTTCTATATATTATAACATATCAATTTGTATATTTATTTATATAAAGATTTTTTATCCATATATTTATATATAATTATTTTAAGTACATTTATAAAATATTTGTGTGTGTGTGTTCATTTGTGTGTTTTTATATTTATATTTATGTGTGTGTGTTCATATTTATATTCATATATTTATATAAAATTATATATATTTATATAATTATTTTTAAATACATTTATAAAATATATTTTTATGTTTTTTTATGTGTGTGTGTGTTTATATTTATATATACATATGTGTGTGTTTATATATATAAATATAAATATTTATATTTATTAACATATATTATATGTTAATATTTATTTACATGTATTAGAATATATGCATTAATATATATTTGTTACTTAATAAAAACACATGTACACACATATATTTATATTTAACATTACAAAAACATATTCATACATCTTTTTAAATAAATAAAATGGTTAATTTTTTATTTAAAATAAATTGAATAATTATTTTTTATTGACATGCCGTTTATATACTTAAGAATTCATTTTATAATTAAATATATTTTAAAATTTATTTGTAATAATAAATCATTTATATGTAAATATATAAAAATATATATTTATTTATTTATAAATAACACTACAATATGAAAAACATTAAAATTTCAACATTATAATATCCATATGAGTGTAATACCTTGGAATAAATTTAGTCTCCACTAACAAAAAACAATAACATCCTCTTAAATAAAGATGAAATCCCAATGAATATTAAAAAAATTAGGGTATCCCAACTAAAAACTTTGTTCTGGAGTCCTTACATGCCTTTTTGACGTCAAAAAAACAATAACCCAAGTCCCCTAGGTCAACATGGAATAAATATATTCATGGGATTTAATTTGATATCCAGTTGATCCCAAATGGATGCCTAGATCAAAAGTTATGTTCTTTGGAAGTTTAAATCCAATTTTCAACTTATCTTAATATATTAATTAAATTTTAAATTTTTCCAATCACCAAATAGTTATTAAATTTCTATTACTCGATAATAATTAGAAATTTATTAACTAAATTATTTTTTAATTATTTTTTAATTATTTTTTAAACCATTCTTCACTAAATATATTTTATGTTAATTGTAAATATATATTTAGTATTAAATAAATCATATTTATGAAAATATTATATATATATATATATCAATATAAATATATTTATATTAAAATATTATTTTCAATAATATTATTGTATATAAAGGGCACATTTTATTAGTGTTAAGAAAAGCGTTGATAAAGTCCTCATTTATCAGCACTAAAAAAGTACTAATAAAGGCTTTCTTTATCAGTGCTAAGAAAAAGCATTGATAAATAGGGTGCTTTTATTAATGATGATAAAGGGGTATTTTATCAACACTTTTATCTAGAACTGATAAAATAACCCCCTTTATAAATGCTTTTTTTTAGTTTTGATAAAGGGTAACATTGAATAAGTGAGATTATATAGTAGTGCCCAAGGATATTGTAGAGTTTTGAATGGTGGAAATATCTCAGGTCTAAAGGAGGTTCTGAATGAAGAGATTGAATAAAATTAAATGAGAATCAAACTGGAATATATTTTTGACCAATTCAATATCAAAGTGAGAATATTTCACTATCATGTTTTGAGAAGATTCCATGGTTTTAATATGGAAATAGTATTCATGACTCTGTGAATATAAAAGGCAATAGAAAAAAAAGTTTATGATATCATTCAATACTACTTTATTCTAAATAATCTCCAACTAGTCAAAGAATTGAGCACCCAATACTACTACTGTAACAACCCGGACCCGGATAGCCACTCGAACAGTGCCAAACGGGTCGGGTGTTACAACCTTAGGCGCACCTCCCCGAATGCCAAAGGTTTTCGACAAGAAGCGAGGGTCTGTTAGGTATAGTGGTGAGGCTATACCCTCTCAGAGGATTATAATAAGGGTTCTGGTCTGAGTATAACACTAAAATATGTAGCGGAAATAAATGACTCAGCAGACTCTAACCAAACCCGCAAAGCAGAAGAATATATGATATCAATAAACAGCGGAAGCAATATAAAAACAACTGTAGCGGAAAGTAAACATAACAACATGCCAGCAATCAACTGCAACAACTACTGTAAACAACCAAGCATGCATCCAAAGCAGTTCATACACAACTGAATATAAAAAGGGCTCTAATGGCTAACCAAAAGTATCTACAACACGTAATCATGCTGATACTGAAAAGTAAACGAAACAAGGAAAACCCATCTAGGTATGACCTCAAGGTCCGTACCATCTCCATGCAACAACTAACATAGCCCAGCTCCTGAAGCTGGCCTCTTTCCTGCACATAAATCCATAAAGTCTGCTCGCATCCCGAAGGGCCCGTGCAGAGTGTGAGACAAATCTCAGTAGGATACCACCCATCGGTGCATACCAAATATATGTGTTTAAGCAGTCATGAATTTACAAGGAAAGCATTAATCAGTACAATGCACAAATAAACACAAACTCCAGTGGTTCTCAACAGCCACCATGGAGTGTCACGTGCTTCGGCCAATGTCGGAATCTCTGTCGTGTAACCCAGCACCATGTTCCACCTGATACCTCGTGTCTCAAGTACCGACGTCCCAAAGGAATGCCCAAAAATAGTAACCTGGCACCATGTGCCTCCTGACACCTTGTGTCTCAAGTACCGACGTCCCGAAGGCACACCCAAGAATAGTAACCCGGCACCATGTGCCTCCTGACACCTTGTGTCTCAAGTACCGACGTCCCGAAGGCACTCCCAAGAACAGTAACCTGGCACCATGTGCCTCCTGACACCTTGTGTCTCAAGTACTGACATCCCGAAGGCACGCCCAAGAACAATAACCCGGCACCATGTGCCTCCTGACACCTTGTGTCTCAAGTACCGACGTCCCGAAGGCACGCCCATCCCCTGAAGGCTCCTCACCTCCCACGTGTCTTTCTACGGCAAGTACCCCCAACCAAAATACCTAACTGTAACTATGGGGGCCTCTACCCACACGAGTGGTCAAAACCACCTCATCACGGAGTATCTCTGTGTGCACACTACTCAAAGTCCTAGTGAGCGGTAATCACTAAAATAGTCCTAATCCACCAACACATCTGACACCTCATGTCCCTGTGACCATGTCGCTCAAGTCTGATGGCATCGCCACCCTAGTATCTCGGGCCATGGCCAACCTGACAGTCGTACTACCTCAAGCCGACGTCCATGACGCCCAATCCCGTGGTCAAAACCACCCAAAGTAACCTGGGAAAATCCCCAACCTGTGATCAACATCACTCTAGTGTAACTAGGCCAAGCCCAACACGACCCAAAAAAGGGTCCAGCAGATGCAATTCATCAATTGCATATATAACATATTTAACCAAAAAACATAACCAGGAAAAACCAACTAAACAGTCGAATTGCATTATACCAGGTGTTTTCCCATACCAGCACTGTGGTCTTAAATGCCTCTAACAATTTAACAAGCTTTAAAAAATTAAACTAAACAGTTTATAACAATAACATTTCAATCAAAAAAAATTTGGTGTTCTCCAGCCAAAATGCCATGATGAGAAACGGCCCCTCACTCGGCCCTGTTCACGCAAACTGGTAACCGAGCATACCAAAAAGCATCCCAAAGGTCCCATAAGAAATATAGTATGAAAAAGAAAATAAAACGGGTCCCGCTCAAAATACTCAAAAACGCGTCGAAGTCCGCGTCCCCCAAAATACTACAAAAACAAAAAAAAGAAGTATGCACCACCTACCTGAGACTCACACGACGCTAATCCTCCGGTAACACCAACCAATTCGGTCTAAAATGTGGTAAATCTACAAAAGATTTAATACCATTCAAACGCCTATAACTCATTCTAGAATGAAAATCAGACAAAACGGACAAAGAGGAATCGATTCCTTACCTAGGGGGTTCCAACGCACTAATCAGAGCTCGAATCGGGTCTCGGACGGACGATCAGGAAGAGAAAGGAGGTTCGGTCGGCCTGGTTCACGCATCCGGGCAGAGGAGATGGGTTCTGCCTCAAAAACGAGGCTATTGCCCATTTTAAGTGAAAAAATAAAGTACACTGCGTGTACTTTCGGACTACACGCCGTGTATATTTTATTTAACTGTTCATAAGACGGCAGGATTCCGCCGACTTACTTTCCGAACTTGCCGACGTAAGTACATGGCGTGTACCTCTGGGTGCACGGCGTGTACCGGGTTCCTCTTCTCTTCCTCACCGACATTCCCACACACCATGTGTTTCCCTTATACATAGCTAGACTACACGGCATGTCCAAAGGGAACACAGCGTGTCCCTGGTTCTACCCGGCCAACAGGACTACATGCCATGTACGGCCTCACACAGTCGGGGGTATACACGGTGTGTTCAAAACTACACGTCGTGTAGTAAGAAACTACTATATGGTCATCACACGGCATGTAATCGGCGAGCACACGGCCGGTCACTCTCCTACACATACATGGCGTGTACTTAAAGTACACGGTGTGTAGTCTGGAAATTTCCAGAAACTTCCCATTTTCTCTAGTTTCTTCAGAAACCAGTCAAAAATTCAAACAGGGTCGGGATTTTGACCCGTTCTGAAAACCTGGGTTCTTACAAAATCCCCACCTTAACATAGCTCATCCCCGAGCTATCAACAGAAACCCGAAGATGACACCAAAAATGCCACTTCGTTCAAAGTAACTCGGACTTCCCCAGTCTCAAAGGTCCTGGTTAAACTCCTCAAGGGGGGGCTCCCCACCTTAGGAACCGCCTAACCCGGTCTCAACCCAAAAAAACTAAAAGAAAACATGGTTGACTAACCTGTTTTCCGGACGCATAGTCCTCCCATGATGCATCGTCACCCCTACACCTCATTGGTGATCCTGTGTCGCTTCCGACACCCAATGTATCCCGCACCGCATCGGTGTCCACCCCCATGAGGTCCCGGTGCTGAGCACCTCAAGTAACCCACATCCACGATGCCCCGATGCCCATGGCACCTCAAGTAACCCGCATCCACGATGCCCCGATGCCCACAGCACCTCAAGTAACCTGCATCCTCGATGCCCTGATGCTACGCATCTCATACATACATATATATATCACGCACCCGATATGGTGCCAATCCCACTGACTAGCATCTAGTCAGTCCACAAAGATCATGTGCACCACGTGCACTCAAAACAGACATGCCTCTATAGGTTATCCCAAAAAGGAAACATGGAGATCACGGTCACATCGTGGTGTACCTCTAACCGTCGTCGGCTAACCAGCCTGCTCAGCCTCTGGTAGCTCCACGGCATGCACCTGGCCTGAAACACAGCTTCCTGACGCCTGACCTCCCTGCGATGCTGCTCCAGTCACTGGCCACTAACCCCTGAGCTAGGTCCCACTATCTCTGTCACGACCACCGCGCACAGCTGAACCTCGACTACCCTCTCCGAGTACCGAACCTAAACCAACTCCAGACGCTACAGTATGTCCTGGCCCCTGCCTACCGGCTGTCTGAGAAGGCTGCCTGCAAAACCTCTCCAGATGTTCGTCCTTTCCACATGCTCGGTACTCCTTCGGAGGCCTATCGCACTGCGTCCGAACATATCCCTATTGTCCACACTGGAATCAAATCACCAAAGAACTCCCACGAGGTGGTCTATCTGAATTCCTGGCCTGACTGCCATGCTGGAACTCATCATGTCCTCACTTCCTGTTGTCTGAACCATCACCTGAAGCTGTCGTCCTTCCCAAGAGAGATTTCTCCCTCTCATTGCCCTCGTTTATGAGTGCCTGATTCACCACCTCAGAGAAGGAACCCAGCCTTAAGATGTTCACTTGTACCTGAATGGCGTGTTGTAAGCCATCCTCGAAGCGCCCCACCCTAGCTGTGTCATCGCTCACCATACCCGGTGCAAAATGAGACAACTCTGTGAAGGTAGCTACATAGTCCATAACAGACATGTCTCCCTTATGAAGACTCAAGAACTCCCGATCTCTCTCTACCCTCAGTGTCTCCGGGTAGAAGTGTTCGAAGAACCTATCCTCGAAGTCCTTCCATGCTAGTCCCTCGTGCCTACGAGCCTGGACCTGTACGTCCCACCAACTCTTTGCCGGTCCTCTCAGCATGTAAGTCGCCAGCTTGACCCTCCACCCTAGAGGTGTCTCGGGCTTCTCGAAGATAATCTACATACTCTCTATCCAGTTCTCAGCTGCCTGCGGACCACCCTCACCCTAAAAAAGTGGCGGGTGATGCGACTGGAACTCCCGCATCAGATATTCCATAAAAGGCTCTGTCTCCTACGCGCCTCTGTCAATCCCTGCAAGACGCATGCCAGGCTCGCTCGGAGATGCTCATAGAGCCACGGCCTGAACGATGCCAAACCTGGCTGCTGTCCTGCCTGCACTGGATCCTGAGCCTGATCCTGTCCCTAAGCCTGTACCTGCAGCTCGTGCTCTGCCTATACTGAATTCAGACCCTGATCTTGCAGCACTATATCGTCTCCTGCCTGACGCTCCATCGAGTCGTGAAGGAGTAACCCGCTGAATACCATAAATGGTCAGATAGCCCATACATATATACAGCAATATATTCTATGCAGATAAGGAAAGTAGTAAAAGGCAGTGCATAACAACTATCCTTACTCCCCCTCACCGCAACCCATGCCCCACGGAATCCCGTCCTCATGGCCTCCTTACCCGCCCTCAACAGAGCTAAGTATCAAAGTACCTCGGGCCATACCCATCCCGAAAAGTCACATTACCTCAAACCGACGACCGTGTCACCCAATCATGACAGTTACACTGCCTCAGTCATAGTACCTACCTTCTCTCATAGGAGTCAGACCCACATATCCTGAACATGCAATTTTTTAACAAAATACAAATCATGGAATACACATTGCAATAAACAATAAATTATATCAGGAATTTTACCAATTTACATTTCAAAGCATATTAAGCATGGAAATTGATTTTTATTCACATGGTATTATCACTTCACAAAGCATACGTGCAATTATGAAATTGAAATACCCTAAAAAATGTGCCTATCAAAAGCCAAGAAAAGTATCCTTGCCATACCGGGCCAAGGTCCAATTCTCCCTTACCATATCGGGTCAAGGGTCTCATATCACAATCAATAACATCACACATCAAGTGATCCACCGAGGTGGAAATCATATAAATTGTAATCTGAGCAAAATCACAGCAATTCCCACCCATGGAAACTAGGTCCATCCCTCGTACCTGGGGCTGCAAGAACCCAAGCACAAGCTAAAAACCCAGTCCCAGTAACCACAACATATCACCAGCCTACCATATCCCAAATAGTAAAACCAACAGAAATAAAAAAGAGAAGTATCAATCTCATTAGTAGCCAGAAAAACACTGCTACTAAATCCTTGTCAAGAACTCCTCTGATACCACTTTGTAACAACCTGGACCCGGCCAGCCACCCGAACAGTGCCAAATGGGTCGGGTGTTACTACCTTAGGCGCACCTCCCCGAACGCCAAAGGTTTCCGACTAGCAGTGAGGGTCTATTAGGTATAGTGGGGAGGCTATACCCTCTCGGAGGATCATAATAAGGGTACTGGTCCGAGTATAACACTAAAATATGCAGCGGAAATAAATGACTCAGTAGGCTCGAACCACACCCGCAAAGCGGAAGCATATTCGATATCAATAAACAGCGGAAGCAATATAGAAACAACTATAGCGGAAAGTAAATAGAACAACATGCCAGTAATCAACTGCAACAACTATTGTAAACAACCAAGCATGCATCCAAAGCAGGTCATACACAACTGAATATAAAAAGGGCGCCAATGGCTAACCAACAGTAGCTACAACACATAATCATGCTGATACAGAAAAGTAAACGAAATAAGGAAAACCCAGCTAGGTGTGACCTCAAGGTCCGTAACATCTCCATGAAACAACTAACGCAGACCAGCTCCTAAAGTTGACCTCTTTCCTGCACATAAATCCCTAAAGTCTACACGCATCCCGAAGGGCCCGTGCAGGGTGTGAGAAAAATCTTAGTAGGATACCACCCAATGGTGCGAACCAAATATATGTGTTTAAGCAGTCATGCATTTACAAAGAAAGAATTAATCAGTAAAATGCATAAATAAACACAAACTCCATTGGTGCTCAACAGCCACCATGGAGTGTCACCTGCTTCGGCCAACGCTGGAATCTCTGTCGTGTAACCAGGCACCATGTGCCACCTGACACCTCGTGTCTCAAGTACCGACATCCCGAAGGCACATCCAAAAATAGTAACCTGGCACCATGTGCCTCCTGACACCTTGTGTCTCAAGTACCGATGTCCCGAAGGCATGCCCAAGAACAGTAACCCGGCACCATGTGCCTCCGGACACCTTGTGTCTCAAGTACCGACGTCCCGAAGGCACGCCCAAGAACAGTAACCTGGCACCATGTGCCTCCTGACACCTTGTGTCTCAAGTACTGACATCCTAAAGACATTCCCAAGAATAGTAACCCAGCACCATGTGCCTCCTGACACCTTGTGTCTCAAGTACCAACATCTCGAAGGCACGCCCATCCCCCGAAGGCTCCTCACCTCCCACGTGGCTTTCTACGGCAAGCACCCCCAACCAAAATACCTAACCGCAACTACGGGGGCCTCTACCCACACGAGTGGTCAAAACCACCTCATCACGGAGTATCTCTGTGTGAACACTACTTAAATTCCTGGTGAGCGGTAATCACAAAAATATTCCTAAGCCACCAACACATATGACACCTCGTGTCCCTGCGACAATGTCGCTCAAGTCCGATGGCATCGCCACCCTAGTATCTCGGGCCATGCCCAACCTGACAGTCGTACTGCCTCAAGCCGACGTCCATGACACCCAATCTCATGGTCAAAACCACCCAAAGTAACCCGGGCAAAGCCCCAACCTGTGATCAGCATCACTCTAGCATAACCGGGCCAAGCCCAACACAACCCAAAAAAGGGTCCACCAGATGCAATTTAGCAATTTCATATATAACATATTTAACCAGAAAACATAACCAGGAAAAACCAACTAAACAGTCGAATTGCACTATACCAGGTGTTGTCCCATACCAGCATTGAGGTCTTAAATGCCTCTAACAATATAACAGGCTTTAACAAATTAAACTAAATTGTTTATAACAATAACATTTAAATTAAAAACATTTTGGTGTTCTCCGGCCAAAATGCCTCGACGAGCAACGGCCCCTCACCCGGCCCTGCTCACACAAACTGGTAACCGGGCTTACCCAAAAGCATCCCAGAGGTCCCATAAGCAATACAGTATGAAAAAGAAAATAAAACATGTCCCTCTCAAAATACCCAAAAACGCGCTGAAGGTCGTGTCATCCAAACAACTACGAAAACACAAAAATAAGTATGCACCACCTACCTGAGACTCGCACGATGCTACTCCTCCGGTAACACCCGCCAATTCGGTCTAAAACATGGTAAATCTACAAAAGATTAAATACCGTTCAAATTCCTATAGCTCATTCTAGAATGAAAATCAGACAAAACTTCCAAAGAGGAATCGAGGCCTTACCGAGGGGGTTCCAATGCACTAATCAGAGCTCGAATCGGGTCTCAGACAAACGATCGGGAGGAGAAAGGAGGTTCGGCTGGCCTGGTTCGTGCATCCGGGCAGAGGAGATGGGTTCTGCCTCAAAAACGAGGCTACTGCCAGTTTTAAGCCAAAAAAGAAAGTACACGGCATGTACTTTCAGACTACACGCCGTGTATATTTTATTTAAATGTTCATAAGATGGCAGGATTCCGCCGACTTACTTTCTGAACCTGCCGACATAAGTACACGGAGTGTACCGGGTTCCTCTTCTCTTCCTCGCCAACATTCCCACATGCCATGTGTTTCCCTTATACATGGCTAGACTACACGGCATGTCCAAAGGGAACACGGCGTGTCCCTGGTTCTACCCGGCCAACAGTCCTACACGCCATGTACGGCCTCACACGGTCGAGGGTATACACGGCATGTTCAAAACTACACGCCGTGTAGTATGAAACTACTACACGGTCATCACACGGCATGTACTCGTTGAACACACGGCCGGTTACTCGCCTACACATACACGGTGTGTACTTAAAGTACACGTCGTGTAGTCTATAAATTTCCAAAAACTTCCCATTTTCTCCTGTTTTCTCAGAAACCAGTCAAAAATTCAAACAGGGTCGAGATTTTGACCCGTTCTGAAAACCTGGGTTCTTACAACTACCATAAAAGATCATTTAGGTATCAAATAATAAGAATATGATTGTGTCTATGAAGAGTAGTACATGTGTATCAAGGAATGGGGAGGGAGCCAACACTGCTACTATTGTATTGAATCTAGTGAAGAAGGTGAGAAGTGGGAACATTATCCCACCCCATGATATTAATATATTATGGAGAAGACTGCTGGATAATATTGAGAAGAACGACATGGATGACACATTACTACACCATTAGATAGAGGAATTTGAAGAGCAATTTTTTGGTTCATGAAAAAACACTTAAGGAACTCGTTAGAGCCGGTATAAAGAAATAGTTAGGAGACTTAAGTAGAAGCATTTTGGGAGATAAATTCAACTGGTGGGATGCCAATATAAAGATCTCATCATGAGATTAAAAGGTATTTTTGGTAGATATCCCTCCTCTATAATCACCCATGATTAGGAATTTCAGGAGATTGTTTTCCATGCTTTTGGGGAGATAGCTTGTACTTTTACTTATAGTGTTTCCTAGAGGAAATTTGGGTTTCAAAACTCAACACTCGAATTCAGATCAAATATTGTAAATCCAAATGTTATTACTACAAAATCATAATATTAAGTGGTGAACTTTATCAATGTTAAGAATAATCACTAATAAAGGGATGTTTTTATCACCACTAGATAAAAGTGTTGATAAATGGAATCTTTTTTAGCACCGAGAAAATAACTGAAAAAAAGTACCACTTTTATCATCAATTTTTCTTAGTGTTGATAGAGGTTATATTTATCAACGCTTTTTCTAGAACTGATAATAATTTTCTTTATCAGTGCATGTTTTATCACTAAGAAAAGTGGATATTCCTAGAAAAAATAATATATTACTAAAAAAATATTTAATAAAGAAATATATGTATATTGATATATATATATATAATTTTCTTAAATATGATTAATATAATATTAAATATGTATTTACACTAAATATATATGGCATAAATTTAGTTATAAGTTAATTAAAATTTAATATTAATTAAAAATATTGACTAATAATATTAATAGACATTTAATTACATTTTTTTATATAAATTTTTGTTTTCAATTTGGCATATATATCAAATAATAATTATTTAATTATTAATTTAAAATATTGACTAAATATTTATACTTACAATTATTATGTCATACAGTAATTTCACACATACCTAATTAATTCAATTTTATAGAAACACGCATAAATAAATAATAAATTGTTAATATTATCATTTTACTTTTTTTTTACTCATATTTAATATTTAATATATATAATGTTTTTAATTATTTAATTTTATTCATTTTTTATACTTTTATTTAATATATAATATTTATTACTTTTAAAAAATATATATATATATATATTCATTTATTCATTTTTATTATTATTTATTTCATTAAAAGTTATTTTAATATTTTTTAAATTTATTTATTTTTAATTTTTATATGTTCAATATTTTTTAAAATTTTATTCATTTTTAATTTTTTAAAATTTATATAATTAATAACTCTTATTCATTTTTTAAAATAATTTTTCAATCTATTCTTTTTTTAATTAAATTCCACCCATATTTTATATTCATTCATTTATTATTATTTATTCATTTATAATGTTAGGTATTTTTTTCTTTTTAAAAATTTATTCATTTTTAATATTTAATCCTTTAATATTTTTTTAATTTATACATTTTTATATTATTTTATACATGATTATTCATTAATATATTGAATTTTTTTAACATAGAAATATATTCATATTGATATATATAGTGAAAGTGGTTTATAATTAAAAACTAATATTAATTTAAAAATTGAATAATTAGTATCCAGTAATAGAAATTTAATGTGCATATTATATAAATGCCATTTTTCTTTTCAATTTAACATATATATGTGTTATATATATATATACACACACAAAAATTTTGCATCCACATGTATGTAATTAATCTAATTTTATCTAGAAACACACACACACATATGATATTTCTGTAATTTATTCAATTTGTAATATTCATTTTTGAAATTTACTTTTTAACATAATATATTTAATATATTATGTTTTTAATTAGAATTTTTTTTCATTTTTATATTTGTATTTAATATATAATATTTATTACTTTTAAATATTTTTAGAATTTATCATTGTTAATATTATTTATTCATTAATAATATTAATTATTTTTTAATATTTTTTTAATTAATTCATTTTTTATTTTTATTCATTTAAAAAAATTAATTTTCGCCATTTTTTATATTTATTTATACATGTTCATTCATTAATGTTTAATGTTTTTAATATTGTTGTAATTTATATATTTAATATGTATTCATTTTCATTTTAACATTTTTTTATTTTTTATTTTTTTTAAATCTATACAATTAATGAAACTTATTCATTTTTTAGAATATTTTTGTAATCTATTTATTTTTTAATTATTAAATTCCAGTCTTTTTTCATTCATTCCTTTAATAATTTTTAATATTTTTTTATTCTCTAATAATGTTGATTATTTTTATTTTTTTATATTTATTTATTTAATATAATTGAAATTTATTCATTTTTAATAGTTATTTATACATATTTATTCTTTAACATTTAACTTTTTTAATATGGTTGTAATATAAATATTTAATATGTATTTATCATCATTTTAATATATATTCATTTTAAAAAAATTAATAATTTAAATAATTAATAAAACTTATTGTAATTTTTTTAAACAATTTTTATCAGCACTTAAAAAGTGCTGATAAAGATAGCTTTTATCAATGCTTTTTTGAAAGCATTAATAAACCCCTTCCCTTTCATTTTAAATAAACCCTAATAGAACCCACTCACTCGCGCATCATTCAATCTCTCCTAGAACTTAACCTTTGTTATTGTTCCCTATCAATCTTCTTGGATGAATCGACCCTCTTAAAACTATAAGTATGTTATTATTTGTAATCATTTTTAGTCGATATTTCATAATTTCACAATTTTTAGTTCTTCTTTACATGTGTACCATACCACCCTCATTCCCCTTTTCTTATCGGCACTATAGTGGCTTGACCCATCAAAAACTATCAAGACCTTCTAGTTTCCAATTACCTTGGTTTAATGCTGCTAATTTCTTCATGGTTCTTTTCTCAGTGATGATTCTAAAGGTTTTGGATAATCAAGTTTGGGTGTTTTTAATTATTCAAGTATGACAGTGGATGTTTCAAGTTTTTATTCACAAATTTCGGCCTTAAAATACTATTCTAAAATCATAGAATCACTTTCTCCCATATTTTTTAACTCTATTATGAAAATTTCTTTTAATTTTAGGGTTAAACTACTCTAAATTTGTGTGTGATTGTTTTAGAATTTTATTTTATATATAAAAAAGATATTAGATCAAAAATTGAAATTAATAAGATGGATTTTCAAAAATATTTGACTCAAAATATGAAAAACAATGAACTTCTTGGTAACCCCCCCCCCCCCGACAACGATGCCAATTTGACAGTGGACTTTTTTTTTGCTAAGTCTGAATCATAATATTTTTTACTTGATAATGAAATATAGTTTTCATATTTTTTCACCCAGGGAGGTTGTTAATTGATTTCTTTATCACTTAAAAGATTAATTGATTCAAATGAATATAATTGGTTTTATAAAAAGTGGGTTTATGATGTAATTCAAAATGGTGGTTTTTATTGGAAGATGACTGTGAAAAAAGTGGGTTTTGAAGAATAAAAAATAAGTGAAAGGGTTAAAAAGGGTTGAAAATGGAATAATTCATCTTTTGAAGAAAGTAAGAACAATATTTAGAGTATTGACCTTAAACATGTTCAAGTTATGAGGTTTCTCTTCTCAATTTTCCAAAATATTTCTTTCAATAACTCATTTTTTTATGCAATCCATAAATAATAACTAACCACTTATATGGTTAAAATGGAATATATTCTTTACAATAATCAGAACAAGAATTCTATTTTATTTATTAAGATTGATTAAACAATCAAAAATTACTGATAAGAATAGTTCAATGAAATATTAATTGTTCTCACAACCTCAATTGGGTCTTGATAAATTTAAATAGTTTGTAAATAATTGAAACCATTATTATTCAATTTTGAATTCTCAGAATAACATTCAACATGCAAAAACATTTGGATCAAAAATATTCAAACAAATGAATGGAATAGAATACATCAATTAAATTATTTGGTAATAAAAAAAACAAAAACAATTATTCAACTAAATGTAAACATTCCCAAAATAAATAATATGAGAGTATGTAAAAGATAGTTGAATATTTCACACCATCTCTCCTAAATTTAGCTCACCTTAGTTTTAGCCATGCATGGAAACACAATAACTTCTATCTTTATTGTCATTACAACTTTTTTTTATTACTTCTTTAAGTTTCTAAAGTGATTATGAATTATTTATTAGGAAAATAATAAAATTTATTAGAATTATCAAAAACGTTATACTTTTATTATGAATATTTTGTGCTTCTTTAAAAAAATACTTTATATATTTACACACAAATATGTTTAGACACATACATGAACATAATTATATATTTACGCTCTAATTATAATACTTTTTTCACATATAAATGTATATATACAATATATGCATACCTTATGTGTATTTATTTATTTTTTATATAAAATGAATAGTTTTGAAACTAATAGTATGGGTATGAATCAAAAATGGATGTATGTTAATTGTTTGACAAAGGAGTATGAGGATGGAGTTAAATAGATCACCAAGTTTGCAATAGAGAATGTATATATCCCTTCTCAAATATATTTTACATGTTTACGTTGTTGTTGTTATTGAAGATGAATTCATCTAGAAGATTTGGAAGAATATTTTATTTTTCATGAAATAGATTAAAGCTATAAATATTGGACTAATCATTGGGAAAAACTGAATGTACATATTGACTAGGGTGATACTGTGATTTTTGGATCATTTGATATGAATACTGGTATAAATAATGGTGGTGATAATATGTAATAAATGAAAATGGTTGTTAAATATGTACTTTAGGGTTATCCAAAGTCATTTGAGAGGTTAAATAGTTATTAAAAGTGGCCATTATATACTAGGTGTACTAAATATAAAATATTTTCAGTTGTATTAAAGTTATAAAATTTGAAAGAAGGTAGTGGATGGAGCGACACTAGCTTGATATAACTACTTGTTCTCTTGAATGATATACTACCAGAATATAATGATCATACTTGTTGAACTTATGATGTTAAACGAATGTGACTTTTAATCAATATTATCTCTGAAAAAAATACATGTTTGTCCAAATGATTATATATTATTTCGAAAGGACCATGAATCACTTAGAAAATCTCTTAAGTGTGTCATTGATCGGTATAAGAAAGTTGAATCAAGTCTTTCAAAAGTTTTATGTTACTTACCTATCATTACAAGGTTTATATGACTTTATGGATATCAAGAAACCACTAGAAAATTTAAATGGAACAGAGATACATTAATTGAAGATGGGAAATTATGTCACCTAGAGGACTCTCCTCAATGGAAGAGAACTAATTATAAGAATCCTTAATTTGTAAATGAGCTAAGAAACCTCCATATTTCATTATCTAAATATGGAATAAATTCTTTTGGTTTATAAAGTAGTTTTCACAATAAATGGTCAGTTATGTTGGTAAATTATAACTTTTCACTGTGGTTATGCATAAATCACAAATACTTTATGTTGTATCTGATTATATCTGGACCAAAACAACATAGTAATGATATTTATTCCTATTTGGATCCATTTATTGGAGATCTAAAATTTATATGGGATATAGGTTTTAAATTTTATGATGCTCATAAAAGTGAATAATTCACATTGAGAGGCATGTTATATGGGATGATAAATGACTTTCCTAATTATGTAATTTTTCAAAGATATAGAATTAAATGAATTTCAGTGTCACATACATGACTTATTTTGAAGTTAAATTTCATTTATTTTCCATTCATGCTTTGTTTTGGAGGGTTTCCAAAGGTTTTATGGAGGAATAGATGAGTTTTTATGAATTGGGCCAAACCGTGAGCCCAATTCCAGATTTAAAAATAAATTTTGTTTCTTTTATAAATTTTTCATTTTTTAATATTTTTCACCCAATCCAATTCCTAAATGGTCTCCTCTAACCTATTAACACCAAAATTTAAATTTGGAGCCTTTATAAATCCATAATCATGGAGGATTTGGGTTTTTATTTAAGAATTGGGCCAACCCGAAAGCCCATTTTCTAGTTTTATAATGTTTATTTAATTTTTTAATATCTTATTAAATATAATGGATTTTTCGGTGATTCAACCTCTAGACCCTAATAAACCCAGGAGCGCTTCCATTGCATTTACCCCCTCCTTGGAGCTCTTTGAAATCGCGACCTAGGGCTGAACTTCATAGGGTGTCTCAAATCTGCCATAATTGAAGAGGTAACTTCATCCCTTTTTAACTCTCTCAATTCTTACTCTTTTCCCTCCATTTCAGTTCCTAAATTACCTCTTAAATCTTTTTAGAACAACCCCTGAATTTTAGCTGTTTTCAATTTCAGAAACTATTGTTTTTGGAGTGATTAATTCAGGATACTTCAAGTAAGTGAGTCCATTTCTTTCCTCTTTCAAATTTCTTAGGGTTTCTTCCCTAATTCTTGAATTATAAAAATTCCAGAAGTTAGGGTTCGTGCCTAGGTTATAAATTACTATATTTTGGGTGAAATATTGAGGTTTTAGGTTTCTTTTAACTTCCTTGAGTTACGGCGGTCATGCGGTTGATGTTTCGCCCCAATATTTGAGGGTTTCGACACATTTAGTAGGTGATTCAGTGGGTAACCATTTAATGATGAGTTAGTTTGCTCTATTAAAAAAAATTCAAGTTCCTTATATGCTGTTAATTATGCGAAAACCATTATTTGTAGCAATAGTAAAGCATTTGGTATTAAAGTTACATTTTTGTTTGAAGTGTATATTTTTCAAATGTATTTCACGTGTTATATCTTGTGGTAGTTCTGTAAAACATGGAAGTGATTTATTAGTTGTTGAACGGGGCTGCAAATTTTGGTTGGGTAATGATATAGTTTCATTTGGACCTAAAAAGGAGGGTATTTGAATGGGTTTTATGTGTGTAACCTTGTTATACTCCTTGAAAGTGTTTCATGGATTTGTGTGTTCTCATGGGTATCTTTTGAGATATTATTCAAGGTGATTATATAACATTTGAAATTTGATTATTACATGTTTATTGGGATTCCAATTCTATTTTGGTAGTATATTGGTGTGATTTTGGCTTAAAAATAGGTTTTTGAAATGGGTTTTGTGTGCAAGACATATTTACACCACTTGGGTTCTTTTTATGAAAATTGTAAATGTTTTAGTTGGTTAAACAAAGTGGGAAAAGGGTTCATATGTACTGTTTGGTATGTGTGTTCACCTATTATGGGGTTTTTAAAGGTGAAGTGATGTTTTAAGATTTAAAATATTTTTAGAATGTTTTGTAAATTTCTGAAATGTTTTATAAAATTGTGATGTTGGAGCGAAACTTGTTTGTGGGCTGTTTCGTGTAAGTTTAATGATAAAATGATTTTTAAGGTAAAAAGGGTGTTATGTAACAAGTGAGTGGGATGTTATGAGAGTTTTAATATATTGGAATGGTTTAATAAAATTTTTTAATGAATTTTTGGAAGTGTTAAAGAAATGTGAAAAGTGTTGTGGGCTATTTTGGTGTGAGTCGGATTTCAAAATCAATTTGAATGGAAAGTGGACTTTTGTGACTTGTGTTGTATATATATGGGATGTTTGGTGAATTTATGATATGGAAATGATATTCTCTTGTGAATATTATATTCATTGACTTTTTGAACTTTTTTGATCACAAAGGGAATTCCCGGGTATCTAGGTGGGTGGACGTGTACTAGTATGCTAGTGAATCCGTGGGGTTTGGCCTCAGTTTCACTTAGCAATATTTATGCTTACAACTCTAACTAAATTATGATGATAATGATTGGGGACCACTAGGTTATGGTCATGTACCCTACTAGTGGCTCGTGCAGGAGAACGGATATTTGTGATGGTTACTCTCACCGAGATACGAGGTACCTGGGACCCACAACTAGCTAGTGCCTAGGGGTTATTTCCCATTGCTTGTGCTCACTAGATATTCTGTTCTTATCATCAGCATACGGTATGAGTGGCTGGAAATTTCAGTATCCTTGGTATTTATTTTAAAAGTTTTTATTCTTTAAATTATCCCACTTGAAAATTGATTTTTTTAAGTTGCATCTTTTAGAAATTGTAACTAGAAATTACATGTTTTTGAAAACTTGCATGCTTTTCATCTTTGAATATTTATCGCATGGAATCTCATAGTGGTGGTATCCTACTGGGAATTGTCTCACACCCTACTTACACCTTTGGGTGTAATTAGACTTGGTTATTTTTTTTGTCACAGGTTGGGTACAATTTTTTTTGTTCCAGTGGTTCGGGTTTCTAGCAGGTCCTTGGTGGTGAAGTCTTGTGGAGATGACTTGAGGGCGGTGCCCCATGCCATGAGGGTTCTTGGGATCTTTAATTTTGGTTTTTTACCTTTGGTATATTCTTTTTGAGTTGTTTTAAGCTATGTAATTCAGTTCTGATTTTTTGTAAAAGATTGTTTGGTTTGAAGAATCCAGATTCGTTTTATTGGATTCTTTTGTTGTTTTAAGTTTATAAACTCGGTTAAATCATTACTAATTCTCATTTTATGATACCCGGGAACTTGTTCCAGCCCGTGGGGATCGGGATCGCCCTTCGGGCCTTGTCACGGGCCAGGTTTGGTACTGGTTTCGGTGGTGACCAGATTTGGTTCGTGACAAAATGGTATCAGAGCAGGTTCGCTCTCTTTGGGTCATGTTATTTGGGGAACAGTTGGGATTGTATGGAGTTAGGATTTTCGGGACTTGGAATTTTAGTTATGAGTAGTGTGGCTGATCACCACACCTCATGATGGGATCCAAGTATCCAGGGGAAGTCGGTACCTTTCGGAGTCCTTTGGTTTTCTTGGTTTAATAATGGTTATGGGAAATGAAAAGCGAGTTGGGTTAATGGTCTCAGTGAGTTCGTAGGGCCTGGAAATCCATGTGGAGCCGGGGATTTTCCCTAGAACACTCTCTGTGATGGTGAAGTGATTGGAATATGGTCGCCAACCATATTTCCAAGTCACCCACTGAAACTAGTTTCCTCTCGCATTGTTTTGTGCTTTAGTTTTGAAATCTTGGCACTTTGGTTTTAAAGAAGCATAAAGTTTTTGTGAAATTATTTTCAAATAAATATGGAATGGTTTGATTTATGAAATAGTGGAACTGAATATTCAGAATTATTTTGAAATGGAAAATGGTGTGCGTACACCTCTTTTGAAAGGAGAAACTGTACTAAAGTTGGTTTTGAAAAAGTGTTTCTGATAGAGTTTTCTAAACTATCATAGGTTTTTTTGTTATGATGAGATGTTATGAAATTGATGTGAATAACGTGAAATTTATTTCTTGTATAAATGGTTGTGTCTTTATGAAAATTTTAGTAATATTTGAATTGGGATTTGGATCTCCTGGTTAGCAGTTTTGAGAAAAAAGGATGTGTTGGTTGACCGTTTTGGTTTTGAAAAGTGGAAAGAATATTTGTTTTAACCTTTGGTATTTCCGTGAGTGACCACATGCATGGGGTTATATGGGAAGATGGATATTTTATGACATTAATGGATGAGTTTTGTGATGGATATGAGGAGGGTGCCCGGTGTGTCACAGAAACATGCATGTGTAAGGCCCATGGGGTACCATTGGTGGATGCGCTAACCGCTGAACCATTTGTTTTCAAAGAAATGTTTTTAAAGAGAAACATGATGTCTTTATTAATTGTTTGGTATGGTTTATATTATGTGTTTTTTGAAAATTTAGATGTTGTGGGATGTTTTGAGTCCAAGAACCCCTCATGTTCGAACTGTGTTTTGAGTTTTTGTTTGGTCGGTAAGCTGGGTAGAAGGACCGGTTAGTAGTCTCCTCTGAGATATGTTTCGGGAAACCTTTATGGTGGATCCCTTCATGTGTTTGGATCTGGTTTGTGGCACTTTTTGACCAATGTACCATCTTTTTTGGGTCTTTAGGTTCTCTCATTGGATAAGGTATGCCCCCATTAAAGGTTAATGCATAACTGAAGTGAAACCTAGATTGTTTCTCCATTGGAAAATCCTCCAGCTGATCAATATAAGGAATATTTTTCTTGATCTTTTTAGATTGAGTATACACCCTTTCCTTTATTGGTTTTTTGTATCCTCTTGTAGTGGGAGATTGACCATGGATGGTTGAAAGTAAACTTATCCTCTTAATTTTCCTAATTTTTCGAAGGTGGAAGTGTTCTGGGGTTTTTAGCATGGATGAGTATTTGGATAGTGTCTAATAGGAACTCTAGGTCCTTCATAGTCTCTTCGAAGAAGGAGTTCATGTTAAACTACCAGTGTGGGAAATCTGGTCATGAGAGGATATTGTGGCCACTTTCTAGAATTGTGTGTTGTTTGGGGATGTTGTACAAGTTCCCTCTCTATGCATTGTTTATATCATTCGTAATGGTCATGTTTGGTGACGCCTTGTGATGTCATGTGCTCGATTGATCGTAAAGGTGAAAGTTGGGAAATCATCTGAGAGACTCTATTATATTGGGAGAATGTCTCCCTTGGAAAAACATAAAAAATATTCCATTTTAGAGGAATGTGAGTATAAGTGTTCTTTACTTCTATTGTTTCTCACCCGAACAAACAAGGTGTGATGTGTGTACATCTTCTAAGCCCTTGTTTCAGTGAAATATCGAGTTAGGGTAAAGTGAGTTTGGAATGTGTTATGTCTTGGAAAAACTTATCGAGGATTGTGGTTTAGATGTTGTTTGCAAAGAAAGAAGAATTCTCATTCAGGGGGTTTCCAAAGACTAACTGCGAGGCCGAAGATGCTTCAATCATTTGAGCTCTAGTCATATGTCTCGGAGAGAAGCTGGCTCGTAGTCAGGGGAAATTATAGGGTCATTTAAACCCTTGTGCAAAGTCCTATCCTCAGTATGAAAGATAAGAAGATTTTAAACCTATGGTGTCATCATATTTCTTCTGTTGTTCATGTTCAGTGGAAACAGGTGGAGGTCCTTTTACCCATGTCATCTCCCAATGTTATTCCCTCCCCCTTTGGTTTCCATTGAGTCTTTAGAGAAAGGTATGAAGTTTGGCTAGACACTTTGACCACACGGTTTGCACTTAGTTAGTAGTGACCATGCCCCAAAAAACATGTAGATAGAAGAATCCCCACTGTTAGTTCATCGATTTGCAGACTAACCATGTGGTCATCCCAACACTTTATATTTTGGGGTATTTCTGTACCAGCCCATGCTGGTCGATTAAGATGGTTGGTTCTTATGGTGGAAAGCCTATTTTTGTTTCTACGTACCAATAACTTAGACTTATCCATGGTTATGGATTGGTGGTAGGTAGTCTTTTTCGGATCTATCAAGATACCTAAATCTTCCTTGGGTAACTATTGATATTGGATAGTTCCCAATGGTTTAGTTATAGCAAGGTAAGTTTAACCTTGTTCGATATTGTTGTTCATTTGGGTGAATTGCTTGAGTCTTGTTCGGATAGTGTTTGAGGAGATTTCCTTTGGGATAAAGCTTGAATGTGATTGATCATTTCAGGAAAGTGGTGTATGTTTTTTTGTGTAGTATTCCTTCCTTAATTGATCACTGGAGGTGTTTTGGCCTTTGGGGGCGAAACCTAGCAAGGGAGTACATCTTGGTTTATCAGTTGGGTTTGGTTTTCGTATCTGGCTTTTCTGTAGCTTTCCGGGGATGAAACTTTTTCATGGTGGGTAGAATTGTCACATAAATGACTTATTTTGAAGTTAAATTTAATTTATTTTCCATTCATGCTTTGTTTTTGAGGGTTTCCAAAGGTTTTATGGAGTAATAGATGGGTTTTTATAAATTGGGCCAAACCGTGAGCCCAATTCCAGATTTAAAAATAAATTTTTTTTCTTTTATAACTTTTTAATTTTTTAATATTTTTCACCCAATCCAATTCCTAAATGGTCTCCTCTAAACTATTAACACCCAAATTTAAATTTGGAGCCTTTATAAATCCATAATCATGGAGGATTTGGGTTTTTATTTAAGAATTGGGCTAACCCAAAAGCCCATTTCCCAGTTTTAAAATGTTTCTTTAATTTTTTAATATCTTATTAAATATAATGGATTTTTTGGTGATTCTACCTCTATCTCACCCTAAAAAACCAGGCGCTCTCCCATTTCCTCTCCCCCCTCCTTGGAGCTCTTTGAAATCACGACTTAGGGCTGAACTTCATAGGGTGTCTCAAATCGTCCAAAATTGAAGAGGTAACTTTATCCCTTATTAACTCTCTCAATTCATACTCTTTTCCCTCCATTTCAGTTCCTAAATTACCTCCTAAATCTTGTTCAAACAACCCCTAAATTTTGGTTGTTTTCAATTTCAGAAACTATTGTTTTTGGAGTGATTAATTCAGGATACTTCAAGTAAGTGAGTCCATTTCTTTCCTCTTTCAAATTGCTTAGGGTTTCTTCCCAAATTCTTGAATTATAAAAATTCCAAAAGTTAGGGTTCGTGCCTAGGTTCTAAATTACTGTATTTTGGGTGAAATATTGAGGTTTTAGGTTTCTTTTAACTTCTTTGAGGTGCGGCAGTCGTGTGGTTGATGTTTCGCCCCAATATTGAGGTTTTCGACACATTCGATAGGTGATTCCGTGGGTAACCATTTAATGATGAGTTAGTTTGCTTGATTAAATAATTTTTCATGTTCCTTATATGCTGTTAATTATGCGAAAACCTTTTTTGGTAGCAATAGTAAATCGTTTGCTATTAAAGTTACATTTTTGTTTGAAGTGTGTATTTTTCAAATGTATTTCATGTGTTATCTCTTGTGGTAGTTCTGTAAAATGTGGAAGTGATTTATTAGTTGTTGAATGGGGCTGACAATTTTGGTTGGGTAATGATATAGTGTCATGTGGGCCTAAAAAGAAGGTTATTTGAATGGGTTTTATGTGTGTAACCTTGTTATACTCCTTGAAAGTGTTTTATGGATTTGTGTGTTCTCATGGGTATCTTTTGCGATATTGTTCAAGGTGATTATATAACATTTGAAAGTGGATTATTAAATGTTGATTGGGATGCCAATTCTATTTTGGTAGGATATTGGTGTGATTTGGGATTAAAAATAGGTTTTTGAAATGGGTTTTTTGTGTAAGACATATTTACACCACTTGGGTTCTTTTTATGAAAATTGTAAATGTTTTAGTTGGTTAAACAAAGTGGGAAAAGGGTGAATATGTACTATTTGGTATGTATGTTCACGTATTATGGGGTTTTTAAAGGTGAAGTGATGTTTTAATATTTTAAATATTTTTAGAATGTTTTGTAAATTTCTGAAATGTTTTATTAAATTGTGATGTTGGAGCGAAACTTGTTTGTGGGATGTTTCGTGTAAGTTTAATGATAAAATGATTTTGAAGGTAAAAGGGGTGTTATGTAACAAGTTATTGGGTTGTTATGAGAGTTGTAATATATTGGAATGGTTTTATAAAAAAATTTAATGAATTTTTCTAAGTGTTAAAGAAATGTGAAAAGTGTTGTGGGCTATTTTGGAGTGAGTCGGATTTCAAAATCAATTTGAATGAAAAGTGGACTTTTGTGACTTTTTTTGTATACATGTGGTCTGTTTGGTGAATTTATGATATGGAAATGATATTTTATTGTGAATATTATATTCATTGACTTGTTGAACTTTTTTGATCACAAAGGGAAAACCCAGGTATCTAGGTGGGTGGACGTGTACTAGTATGCTAGTGAATCTGTGGGGTTTGGCCTCAGTTTCACTTAGCAAGATTGACGCTTACAACTCTAACTAAATTATGGTGATGATGATTGGGGACCACTAGGTTATGGGTATGTACCCTACTAGTGGCTCGTGCACGAGAACGGATATTTGTGATGGTTACTCTCACCGAGATACGAGGTACCTGGGACCCACAACTAGTTAGTGCCTAGGGGTTATTTCCCATTGCTTGTGCTCACTAGATATTTTGTGATTATCGTCGGCATACGGTATGAGTGGCTGGAAAATTCAGTAGCCTTGGTATTTATTTTAAAAGTGTTTATTCTTTAAATTAGCCCACTTGAAAACTGATTTTTTTTTAAGTTGCATCTTTTAGAAATTGTAACTAGAAATTACATGTTTTTGAAAACTTGCATGCTTTTCATCTTTGAATGTTTATCGCATGGAATCTCGTAGTGGTGGTATCCTACTGGGAATTGGCTCACACCCTACTTACACCTTTGGGTGTAAGTAGACTTAGTTATTTTTTTTGTCGCAGGTTGGGTACAATTTTGTTTGTTCCAGTGGTTCGGGTTTCTAGCAGGTCCTTGGTGGTGAAGTCTTGTGGAGATGGCTTGAGGGAGGTTCCCCATGCCATGAGGGCTCTTGGGATGTTTCATTTTGGTTTTGTACCTTTGGTATTGTCTTTTTGAGTTGTTTTAAGCTATGTAATTCAATTCTGAATTTTTGTAAAAGATTGTTTGGTTTGAAAAATCCAGATTTGTTTTATTGGATTCTTTTGTTGTTTTAAGTTTATAAACTTAGGTAAATCGTTCCCAATTATCATTTTATGATACCCGGGCACTTGTGTTAGCCCATGGGGATCAGTAACGCCCTTCGGGCCTTGTAACGGGCCAGGTTTGGCACTGGTTTCAGTGGTGACCAGATTTAGTTCGTGACAGTTGGGGTGTCCCATTTGTGAAGAAGGTGCACACTTAGTTAGGTTGAAACATTCCTCAATGACTTTGTTCTTAAGAAATCAAAAAATTTAACCTATTGATATAAATACTGATATTTTATTATATCATTTTATGGAAATATAAAACAAGGTACAACACAATCTCCACTAATGGATAATCAACTATTCAAATAAGTAAAAGATATTAACACTATTTTTTATAAACCTTTGTCAAAAATTATTACAAAATCATTTTGTAAAAGTAAATTAGTTTTCTTTGAATTTCCATAAATGAATTATTTATACTTCTTACATTTTCTTGATATATTTCATGTAGAAAAAAATATGTGTGATAGTGTTGTTAGAATGTTGCTGAATGTACCAAACAAAAAAGATGGTATTAAGGCTAGGTTGGACATGATTTACATTGGGATAAGGGAATATTTGGAACTGGTGAATAGTGAAAGACAAACTTTTCTTCATCAGGAATCTTGAACTCTATCCAAATAAGAAAATTTTCAATTTTTAAACTTTCTTAATGGTATAAAAGTTTCAGATGGGTATTCATAAAATATCAAGAATGTTGTGTCAATGACTAATTTGAATTTACGTGGTCTAAAATAACATTAAGGGTATGTTTTGATGCAAGATTAAATGTATATATCTTTATAATATATTCTACCTAAAAATTTGTAACATACATTAACCAAACTTTTCTTCTTTTTCAAATCCATATGCAGTATAGTTATATACTTGATGAAGTTTTTGATCTTGAATAAAGAAATTTTAATCATATTATATGAATTTGAGATGTTTATCCAACCATAATTATTTTATATAATGGTTCACATAATGGTTCACTTGGTTAGAGAGATTCAACTATGTGATCATGTACATTACAGATGGATATACCCCATTGAATGATAGATGAATATTTTGAAAGGGTGTATCAAGAATCGAAGTCGGCTTGAAGGTTATATTGTAGAGAGATATATTCTTAAAGAAGTTGTTGATTTTTTTACTAATTTCCTATCAGATATTGATAGTGTTAGTCTCCCAAAATATCACCATGATGGATTCCCTGTGGATGAAGGGATTTCCAAAATATATTTGTTTACAATTAAAATTACAAAGTGTGAGTAAGATCACCATAAATTTTACATAATAGTGTAGAGGTTTTTTCATATGTTTAATCCCAAAAGGTAATTATTATCCATTTGAATACATCAAGAAATAAAATATGAATATCAAATATACATAATCAATTGTTTATAGGATTGTTCTAATATTATATTAATAAGTATTTATTTTCAAATTTGAATTCAATTACAGAACGAATTCGATGGATAGCTAGGGGACCAAATGTAAATTTATTATAATAAAATGGTTATCTAATTAATGATTATACATTCTATACAAAAGAACAAGATGAACACAGTATGATGTGAAATAGTAGAGTTATGATTTTGGTGGAAGCAATGATTGTATATAATTCCAAGGATATTAATGCAATTTATACGAATATTTCATAATTCAAAATCATCAAAAAAATGTAATAGTTAGATTATATAACATTTCAAGTTATGATTTTCCATTACAAATGGATTGAAAACTAAAGTGTAGTTAGATTATATGAATTGGGCTTCATGATGGTGAATTTTAGTGTGGGAGGGTATAAGGAAGAACTATTCATAATGTCATCACAAGTAGTGAAATTATTTTATGTCCCAGATCCAGCAAATAAGAATTGTTAAATTGTTCTATTAGATTCTAAAAAATTGTTGGTTAAGATGAAAATTTAATTGAGGATGACCCTTTAATTAGAAGATCACAATCATTTCATAGAACTCCCAATGTAGATAGTTTCTTATATGTTATATAGGACCACAAGGATGGTACTTGGATACTCGATAGAGGATCCAAATACCTTCAACATTTAAATAAAAAAGATAGATTTTAATGAACTAGTTAATGTGTTTTTTAATATACTATGGTTTTCATCATAACATTGTTTGTTTTCTACTATATTTACATAATCCAAATTAAATGTTTAACTACTCATATAGATAATAACATCTTCACGTGCTGATGTTATCAATCCTGAGGAAGAACACACTATCAATACTGAAACTACATAATTATTAGGGGATCAATGGTATATAGATGAAAAAAATAAAAGAGACATATAATCACTATATTAACTAAATTTATCAAGGTAATAAGAAAAGGTATAAAATTTTATGTTGGATGGGGTCACAAATTCCAACCTTTTGACCCCAATAATTCAATATTAATTAGATAAATTGGGTTAACAACTCAAATTCATGTAATAATTTATAGAAATATATGGTAAAACATCATACTTGCATTGAAGACATATATTTGGGAAGATATTAGGGTAATATCAGGATATACATTCTCAATTTTACTGAAAATTATACAATTAAACATTGATTTAATTTTAATTATCCCTTGTATATATTATTTATTTTAGATTATTTTCATAATAAATTTGTACTTATGGTCACTGTAAAAGATCATAGAGCCTTATGGGAACTTCTAAAAAAGTATAATCTCAAGGATGCTAAGGTAAACTAAACCCCCACCCACCAGCTATATATACACACATTATAAACCAAGAAACATGGAAAGATTTAATTAGTCACCATGATGAGGAATCATTTCAGGTGCATTGTAATAAATAATATTTTATTTTGAATTATTTATTATATCACCTTTTTTCAAAATTATTATTTTATGAAATAGAAAAGAGTGATGAAAATAATAATTTTTCATCAAAACCAATGTACCCCTATTATAAATCAAGGATAGGGTATTCTTTATGTGAAAATAAAATGGTATGTATTTTCAATATATAGTAAAAAAAATATTTGATATGAAACATCATATATTTATTTGTTTATATATAAATATTGATGAATTGGAATCCAAATACGCTTTCATCCCACACCATGTTCTATAGAAGGAGGCTCATGTAAATAAAGAGAGAAAAATAATAGATTAAAACACACAAGCAGTATGGTAATCTTGTGTAAGTATGACATAATAGTAATTTTTCATGATTTATAATAGTATTACATAAAAATATATTTTTTATATTTTTTATATGGTTTAGATATAATAATCTTCATCAAATTTACCCAAATAACAATTATTTTTTGTAGATTTTAAGTGGCCAAAAAAATATGGACATGTTAGAGGTGTGGGTTTTGGAGTGTCACCTTGAGTATATTTTGAGAAGACAAAGTTTCAAGGAGATAAAAATGATATGATAAAAGGAATTTAAGAAAAATAGATTCTTTAAATTATATTATTGTTCAATCTGGTTTGGCGGACCAGTATATGACAAAGGGTCAAAGAAAACTAATAGTTAAACAATGATCAATACATTAAGAGCCACATTACCCCACTAGATTTGAGGCTTTCTATTAAACTCAACTACCTACCTTAACTAAGGTAAAAAAAATTCATAACTCTTTTTTCTATATGTGAGTCAAAAAATCCTGATAAATTTATATTATGAAATTCTACATGGTGAAATTGTATGTGATTTATATCTATAAGCACTCACTCATCACATTGTTGTGAGGGGTGTGGTGTATAATATACAAGGATACATGATACATAATAAAAAACTCCCAAAATATCACATGAGAGTGTGGATTGAAGCATCTCATGAGCTGACCACTGAGTTTTCTATTCCTTTTGATGATCTGGATGTCACCATGATCAATAATACTATTGTAACCTTTATAGAATAGAAATTTAATCTTATTAAGATACATAGAGATAATGAGGTATATCATTTATAATTTTTTTTCAAATTAAAAACCTTTAACAGATGATTAATAAAGGTCTAAAATAAGGTATAGTATTACTTGCATAAAAAACAAATAGGAAACAAAAGTTCAGATCAAGAAAATCTAGTATATAAACTAAGAAATAAAAATGAATTTCCAAGATTACCTTCACCCCACCAGTTCCAATTTAGGACATTAATATTGTAAGTCCGTATATATACATTATTAAAATATGGAAATGTCTCTTATATTTAATATTAAGAAGAAATATTTATAAATACCATTACAAATACGATTATCCTTGAGATTATAAATGAAATTATCATGTTTGAATGGATAAGAGTCTCAATTATGAATGTAAAAGTGTGGTACATTTTCAGTCTTTTTTTCCAAAATTTGATCTACTATTTTCATTAAAGTTAATAAATATTCACATTTTATAAAGGTGTATATATTACTACTGTATAAAGTGAAAACCATGTGAAGAAAATTTTAGACTCATTAATCCTGTTATCATTTCTAGGCTAGAATTTAGTTTGAATATAGAAGAAATTGATCAAAAAATATAAACTAAGTGTGGAATTTGAATATAAAATAATATATGATAGACTCTTATTAATTCCTATAATATAAGAGTAAAACTATACAATCTAATCATATAAAAAATATTTTTCTTTTTTTCGTTACTTATTTTTCTTTTTAGGAAGCACTAGATTCACATCGTAAGTAATTTGGATACCCTGGATTTTTATTTTTTATATAAAAAGCATGTATTTTTAACAAATTGACCACATTTGATGTCTATTGTGAATTTTTAATGCACTAATATCAATATTTTACTAATAAAATTCAAATTATATGTTTTACTTACCCACAATGAGGCCTCTGGTGGGGAAATTCAAAAGTCCCATTGAGGGGTCTTCCTAGTAGTGGTGATTTGCGGTATCCTCAGTACCAAGGGAATCCAAGGATAAATGGTGGATCATTCTCATGACGTCAGGGTTGGTGGCTTCTCAACGGAGGCAAGCTTCAGTGGTGGAGGCAGGCTTCTCACAGGGTCAGTGGCCAGGCCTCAACGTTTGGTCCATCGTGTGTGTGCAACCGGCAGGCCATCTTCATAGGTGACCTTCAGTGATGGTGTTCGTCTTTTCCTATGATTAGGGATATATTTTAGGTGATGAAGAGGAGTTTTAGTGGTGTCGAGGGTCTGGGATCGGCCCGGCCTAGTGTGAGGCGGAATTATTCTTGTCGTGGGGTTTTGTTTTGGGCCTTGATTTCCTCCGGTGTAGATCCAGATGATGGATTCATATTAGCATATCCCAGTATTGCAGGGCTTCTAGATTGGATTATTGAGAGGGTATGGAATCTTCTATCAGTACCATGCACCATTCATCTTTTCATGGGGCATTGTTCATTGGGAAATCTTGCGATGTTAGAAGTTGGTTATTGATTGAATTAATATTGTGAGGGTATGTTCAAATGGTATCAGGTATTTGGGGCATTAGGGTTATGTTTAAAGACTAATGTACTCAAGGATCATGATCTATATATTTTTTTTCTTTTTAAATCAATTTAAAAATAGGGGAAATAAATAAAAATTTAAATGCCATCGAGGTTGGCAGTATATGTTTTAGTTTATTTTTTAATGAGAATTTTTTTGTGATAGGGTGATTTATAAATATCATCTAAATCATGGTATGAGTTTGATGAATGAACATAATAATCCTATGAAGTTCTTAAAATGGATAAATATTAAGGTATATATAGTAATATTTACCTATCAAAACATATTTCATAATAAATTACTTATTTTGGTAAATGTTTATGTAGTGACCAAAAAAATAATGACAACGATTGTGCATATTATGTACGTCAATTTATGAAAGATATAATATACCATCAATAAACTATAATCCCTGAATAGATATTATTGTGTGGGTATTTTTTTCAGATCCTCGATCAATATTTTACTTACTTAAGCATGCAATATAGTGTACACCCAAGGTCGGTCTTCGGGAGGCTACTCCCCAAACAATGAAATTCTATTATCACTATTTATATTCTAAATAATATAAAACTAAATAATATAAATATTATGAGTTTTAAATATGAATGAAATATTAATATATATATATATATATATAAATTCAATGTAGATAGAATGAATAATTTTAGATAGAAAGAAGATCCTCTCAGAAGAACACCCAGAGTAAACCTTCATCATCTCTTTATTAATTCAAAATAAACTTAATGAACATGATCCTTTATATGCATGAACATACTCAACTATCCATTTTTTTAATATATAGTGAACTCAATGATCTCCAAGAGACCACACTTCCACCTCCTCAGTCACGGGAGAATATTGCAAAAAAAAATCTAAGCCTCGGGTGGAAAGTGGAGACATAAAGGAACATTTCCCACTAAGATCCTCCTAAACTAAATCTAATAAAATAAGAAACATAAAACATGAATGTTAAGTTAATTGGGTACAAAATTGTATTTATCCCTCGGGAACTTCCTTAGTTTAGTTACTCATGATCATGAGTATTAGAGCTTATAGTGGAGAAGAACGAGGTGGAAACACAAAAGATAAAAATATGAGAATGAGAGGAATAAGAAGAGTAAAATATATTAAAGTTGAATAATAATATTAAAATATAAAATAAACTATAAAACTAAATGAAATTTACACCAATAGTTCCAATCCTTTTAAAAATAAAAGAGATATATTTTTATAGACAAAAGGGGTGAAATTTTGGCTCCATAATTTTTCATAGAAAGTTTATGCGAGCTATCCCCATTTAATGACCTAATTGGGAAATTTTGTATTATTTAAAGTTTTTCATATATATATATTCTATTGTTTGAATAAATTTTGTCTTCATTGTCCAAGGAATGAATCATTTATCTTTGATTTACTTCATATATTTAATTTGTCCAGGAAAACTCTTTGTATTCCACTACACTGAGTTCCCAATCCATTATGACCTTAGAAAAGAAGTAATAACATGTGTACATGGTAATAAAATTTATTCCTCCAGATGTTATATTTCTACATGTTGAATTTAAACTCATTTAGATTGTTCATTTTTTATATATGTTCCCATATTCAAAAGTATCCATATTTGTGCACAAATTTTGAGGCCTAACTTGTGAGCTAGTTTTGGGCCTTCAAATGATGGATTGGGATTTGGTTACATAATAATGAAATAAATCCCAATTAATATTGAAACCTATTTTGGATTATTTTATAAAAATTTATGGTATAAATATAGAAATAAATTAAAATAGTTAAAATCCAAAATTATACTATTTTCCAATTAAGCTAGAAATACTTATAAAACCATAAAATGTGAAAGATTCCTTTAAAATAAAAATTTGGTGGGATTAAAAACATTAAAAAAATTGAAAATATTTTCTCTATCAATTACACTACACTTAAACATTGCACTTATTGGAAATCATCTAATACCACGATCAAAACAAACTTCCCAAATCATAAATGACAACACAACTCAGTTATCGTATCAAGGAAAATACCATGCCTCCTATGTGGATCAAAATTACATAAATTCTAAAAAATAATAAAAATACATTAAATTTCATGTTAATCCTCACATGCATGTCATATCTACCTCCCTAGAAAAATATTTCTCTCTTCACTCAAGGATTTTTAATGTGGAGTTTTTCTCATTCTCAAGAACATGTGTGATCTCTATAGGTTTATATACTCCTACTATCTCCACTTTATAGAGTCATAAATGTGTCAATAGTGAGGTATTTTTCATGGTTTTATTTGATTATAAGGGTTTTAATGTTTAAAAGGTAAAATATTATAGGTTCGATGAGGAGGGTTAGACTCTAAAGTGAAATAAATGCATGAAAACAATTTTTCTCAAGAATGGTGTGCTCCTCAATCATCTCTAAAATGAATCACCTACAAAAAAATATTTCTCTTATTAGGAAGTTCACACTTTGAATTTTAGAATCAATGATAAATTTATTCTCTCTTTTACACCATTTTTAACATTGTTTCAACTTTAATTCAAATCTATATTTCTCTTCAGAATCTTGTTTTTTATGGAAAGAGTGGAAATTTTGGATCTTCAAATATTGGTAAACACTTGGCTCATATTTTTAATGATATTTGGTCCACCCATATATCTTTACGTCATTAAATTTATTCCACTAATGTATCAATAAATATGACAACACTTTTTTTCATTTTTACTCAAACATGTTCTTCAGGATAGTAAAATACAACTCATCTTCTCCCTACCCCACACTTGAGTTCAATAATAATCATGAATTTAACTTATAGATCAGGTTGTAAGGGGATTAATGGATTTTAATTTGGCTTCCTAATAATGTATTTCATGGATAATAGGGTATTAATAAAGATAAAATGTAAAGGTAGGCCAAAATAAAAGTTTAATGTAAAAATGGATTTCAAAGTGGTGCCTCATCATACTTGGCACATTGCATGAACTCTAATAGATTTTAAAAAGAGAAAAATAGCAGGTTCTAGATCACATAACATGTCTCAATACTATCAAGAAAAATAAAAATGTAAATAAGATGTCAAAATGGGTTAGAATCCTCTTAGGTTGGGTATGATTTTCAATTCAGATAGTACTAGTCCACTTGAGTTTCACAATCAATCAAAATTCATCAAATAAAAATATCAGAAATCAGAAAACAAAATTCATTCATAAATAATTTAAATCATTAAATATTAAAATTAAAAAATGTGCCCAAATGCCAATATGGTTTGATTTTTTCAAATTATTTAATTCATCTCAAGAATCCTAAAAGCACGCCAAAAAAAAGAAAAAGGAAAACAGGAAAAATTCAAAAAACACAATGAAAAATAAAATGGAAGCACACAAAAATTTACTAAAACCTTATTGAAAGCCCTCACTAACAATTATTCAATTTACTAATATATTTTTATTTCAAATTATATCAATAAAGTTTTTCATACATAATTTTAATTAGGAAGAAAATAAAATAAATAAAATGAAATACAGAACTCGATTTATTTTTTAATAGCATCCTTGAGTTAAGATCCGAGATGCTTCCACTTTAAATCTACAAGAAGGAAAGAAACATAACATTATAAGAATAAAGAAAAATAAATATAAATATTAATATTAAATAAAATATATAATGATTGGTTTAGACCCCCCAAACAGGTACTAGGTTTTTATTTCCCCTAGTTAGGCAGTTACAGTGGATTATCCCTAATCCGATGGTGGGTGTGATTTCGTTAAGATGATCCACCATGTGAATTTTCTAGATATCCATTATTAGATACAAATACTGGATAACCACAAAGAAGTTAATAAAATTCCCAACCCCCAATAAAGAAGAAATAGAGAATTTAAGGTTCATAGTGGGAGGGAAAAGAAGATAAGGATGCTCCTTGTTAACTTATGTGTTGTCCTCCATATGGTATACAAGTTGTTATAGAGAAGTTAGTCACATCACCACATGCTCCTTCAAATCTTCATATTCATTGATAAACACCACTTGGTTGGTCTCTTCCTTAAAATCCAAGGCTTTCTGTATTTATGTTATGTTGTAAATTTCATAAAATGAGAAGTCAGAAAATAATTCAGCTTGAATAATATTAAAACATGGAAAATCAATAAAGAAATATAGCCTTTCAATTAAGTCATCTTGGTAATTGATATCTTCTAGAAAGACCACTAAAAACTCAATCTTAATAGGCGTATCTTTATCATCATCTTCTAAAGAAAAAGATTGGTAGAGAGGTGATGATTTTTCATTATCATGAATGATAAGATCATGTTTCAGTTTATCTTCAAGAAAACCATTCCATGATTCTTAAAAAACTAATGATCTTAGCGCCACCATTTAATAGTGCTAAAAAACACTACTAAATGGGGTACATTTATTAGAGCTAAAAAATCTTTGATAAAGGGTACTTTTAACAATGCTAAAAAAAGAATTATTAAAAATACCCCTTTATTAGCGCTATTTTTAGCACTAATAAATGTACACCCTTTATCAGTGCTTTTTTTAGTACTGTTAAAGGGATCCCCTTTGTTAGCTCTTTTTTTAGTAGCGCTGATAAAGGGGGTATTTATCAGCGCTTTTTTTACTAGCATTAATAAAGGGTATATTTCAAAAAAACATCAAAAATAATATATTAATATATAAATATATAAATATATTGATATTGATATAAATATATTTATATTGATATAAATATATAAATATATTTATATTGATTTAAATATAATATATATATTTTAAATATATTTTTAGATAAGTATAAATAGACATTAACACTTAATATATAAGATATTTAGTGAAAATGGATTATAAAATATTTTGAAAAATATTATTAATTAATAATTTTCTAATTATTATCGGGTAATAATCAATTAATCATAATTTTAATACAAAAAAATCAAAAATTTAATAAAAGATCTAAAATAAGTTGAAAACATAACTCAAACTTCAAACGGCCATAACTTTTGATCTGGGTGTCCGTTTGAGCTCTACCACATATCAAATCAAAGCCTGTGATGAGATCTAATCCCTTAGTGAAAGAGGTAAACCTCTCTCACATTTATCTAGGAAAAAAAGGCCCAAAGGCCTCCAAAATTGAGTTTTTAGTCAAGGTACCCCAATTTTTTTACATTTGATGGATTTTCAGCCTCATTTAAGGGGGTCTTTTCTCTTTTTTAGTGGGGATTGAATTTATTCACAGGACTTAAATTCATATTGATATCATGACATTAAAATTTTATCATTTTTCACAATTTACTATTATTTAGAATCAAATATATAACAATATATACATATTTTTTATATATTCACACATAAAAATTTAATTTTATAAATAAATAATTTAACATAAAATATATTTCTCAATATATAAGCCTTATCTAAATAGAAAATAATATCCATTTTATTTAAAATACAAATATATGAATATTTATATACCTATATAATGTCTGTGTGTATTAGTGTGTGTGTGTGTTTTAACAAACTAATATATATTATCTATATATTCTAACATATAAATATACATAATAATATATAATATATGTAAATATATATAAATGTGTATAAATATCTATAATTATACTTACAGATACACATATATATATTATATATACATGTGTATGTATGTTGTATATATGTATTTATTTATTTATTTATTTATTTATAAACACACACAAAAAGACATATTTTATAAATGTATTTAAAACTAATCTTATAAATATATATTAATATACAAATAAATATATGGATAAAAAATATAACTAAATATATATATATATTAATAAATAGATATAAATATATCTTAATATATGAATAAATATAAATATATATTAATATAACTATATATATTAATATAAATATATATTAATATATATATATATATATATATTAATATAAAAATAAATATAACTAAATATATATATATATATATATATCATTAAATTGAGAACAAAACAAGATGGGTGAGTGGTAAAGGTGCAGTAACGCAAGGGAGTGGTCTAAAGCTTGAATCCAAGCGAAGGTAGGGGTGCACAGGTGGGTGCAGGGGGGCTAGCACTGTAAAAGGGTGGGGAGTGTGTGCCTAGTGCTATTAAAGGGGTGGTGGGTACGCACACAGGTGGAGCTTCCTAAAGCTATTGAAATGGGGTCAAGCGTTACTAAAAGGGGTCCCTCCGATTTACATAATTGTTTTAAATTTTTTAAAAAAATTGACTTTTATCAGCACTAAAGAAACACTAATAAAATACCCTTTTGTTAGCATTTTTAGCACTGATAAAAACCCCTTTTATCAGTGATTTTTTTAGCGCTCATAAAAGGGTATTTTATCCTTACTTTTTTAGTGCCGATAAAAGGGACCCCCTTTTAATAGCATCTCAATTATCATCGTTTTTTTAAAACTGATAAAGACTTTTAAATGCAGATAAACCCCTGTTTTTTAGTAGTGAGTGAATCAGCATTATGTATTCTTTAGGGACCTCCTCGAGTAATGTTTGAGTGTGGTATGATGTTATTAATTCCTTTTGTAGCTTCTTCTCAACTAATTCGGGTTATTTAACATAAAAAATAATTGGTGAAATCTATTATACCACTCTTTCTGGTTTTTGTTTCTAGATCAGGTTTGGGTTTCCCATGGGATGCATGTACATATTTATCTTTCCACTCTATTTTTCTCTCTAGGTTTTGCATTTTATCACTAATCCTTTGAAACCAAACTCCAAGATCATTGTGAACTTATTCTTTCACATGAGATTGGTTAGTCCATGCATAATAATTTTAATTAAAATGTATCATTAACAAAGATATATATTATTTAATTTTTTTAATTTATGTTTTTTATGTTTTTTATGAAAAACAGTGTGTGTAAGTGTTTTGAATCCCAAGAAACAACACCAAATTGATGTGCGGGGATTTCTCATGGATCCCCATTCAATAGAATATTTAACTAAGCATGAAATATATTGAACACCCAATGTAACACCCCAAGCTTCCATGGTACGTTTTCCTTTGAATAATACAATAGCTTGTGTTGTATGCAACTTCGAGTTCAAACACACCACAACCAATCAAACTAGCCGTTATGAATAGTAATACCCACTTTTTGAAATTTTATAAATTTTATCTTTCAAAATGGACTTCATTTTTGGATTCGGAATATCGAAATTAGCTTAGGGTGAATTTTTGGTATTTTTCTGAAAACTTTCAATTTTTTGATGAATAGTGAAAACATTATGTTATTGTTTAGAACCGACTTTTTAATTAAATAATTAGTTATTTTATTTCAATTTATTTTAGGTCAAAATAGATACATAATACCTATATATGTTCAATTTAATACATTGGATTCATTTTTTAATAATATTAGATATATAAAATTTTATGGAACTTTTTACAGTCTTGTACCCACCTCTTAGGAGCATTTGTAAATTCGTATAAAACTTAATTTTACTGCTTCTGTGAGTTGAATTTCAAAAATTGGAGACACACAGTTGATATCAGTAAGTAAAATGTGGTTCCATAAGATAAAAATAATTTTTGGTGAATAGTAACTTTTTACTTTTATTTACCACAGTAAAAAGTAAATAGGGTAATTAAGGGTAAAATTGATATTATAATTACCCTAAAATATGTCATAATTCTATTTTATAAGTGTAATTAGACCAAAAAAAACTTAGGAATAAAATATTATCCTCTTTGGTCCACTTGGATTAGATTAGGACATTTATTATTATTTTATTTAAAGAAGAGTTAAAAGAGTTAAAATCAAAGTTTAATAAAAAAATCAATTTTAATATAGGGTTATATATAATATAAATTAGACTATAAATATTCATTATAAAGCTAAATAATATTTCATACATAATTATATTTTATTTATAATTTTTAGACATTAAATAATTTAATTTATTTTTGACACAATGATGACGCAGTAATTACCTTAATAATGAAATATTAAAATAATTGATATTATAAATATCCAAATAAATCTAATTTGAGATTTTTAATGAATTAAACTAATTTTTTTGGTTAATATGACATGTTAGGGTTGATTAAATGAATTTTTTTCGTAGTAATAATGATGTTATGAATTTAACAAAAACAAAATACCAAATAGTGTCAAAATTGACATAAAAGAGTTTTTAAAAAAATATAATATTATTAATTGATATTATATTCATAAAAATATAAGGTTCTATAAAAGGGATTTAATAATATTATATATGTCATTAATGAACCACTTTAGATTCTCTTCAAAGTTTATAGTAAGTTTATTAACCATATAATATAAAAATACAAAGAGACATGGTAAATGTCAAACTATTTAACTAAGAGTTAAATATAAAAGATAAGGTTAATATGATGACCTAAACCTGTCTAAAACCTATTGGTTGAAAGGTTTTCAACCCATCCCCACCTTATCCTTTAAATAATTCATTTTGGATCCATTATAAACCAAAAATTATTTTATTATAAAATAATATTTCAAGCTTTTCCTAAAGTGACTCTCACCTCTCTTATAAAAGGGCACTTCCCCTTCTCTTAATTTCACACCTCCAAAGCCTTTTGTCTCGGCCAAACCCTAACCAAATATCCTCCCAACTATCCTCCCTTCATCCTAGATGCCTTATTTTAGTCATAAAGCCAATATAAGGATCCCTTTTGATCAAATCAAAAGGAAGAACCAGAAGAAGAGGTAAATATTTCATCACCTCTTTCAAGTTCTTTTCTTCTTCCACTTCCCCTTTATTTGTTGCTTACATTATGAAATAATAACTCTATTATCTTCTATATATGGTGATTTTATTATAAAAATGGTAAAATTATATTAATTATTCTATCCATCCTATAAATGACAAAGTCACCATACGTGCGTACGTACGGATTACCGTCTCCACATCGTGGTGTAGTTTGTTATTCAAACACCTCATAATTTGGATGGGTATAATAATGAGTATAAATGATTTAAATAATAAATATAACATGATAATGATTCTGTATATATTATATTCCATCCAATTATATATCATTTTAATATCAAAAGAAATATATTGTCGCACTTGCGTACGTACGGATTACCGCCTTCACGAACGTGATGAGATTCATTCCCCATCATATCCATTCAAGACTAATTTTCATTTGATGATTAAAAATAATAATAATTTTTAAAGACTTAATATCATTATTAATATGAATAAGATACATCCTGTTCATAACAAACATTACTTACATAATAAAGAAAATAAAGGAAAACAAATCAGTTAACACCTGAAACGATGATACTACTGAAATATCATTAACAAAGTAATATTAAAAGATCATATTTGATATCATATTATTATATATGGTTCTTGTATAATTTAATAAAAATTATTTAGACATTATACATAAGTTTAACCTACCCTTGACCAAGAAAAAGTACAAGGTAAGGGTTAATTTTACAATCTCTTTATTATCCAAGGTTGTTTTTACGTAAGTATCTACTGGGACCTCTTTATCATCCATATCTATGTTTCTTAAAAATGTATTCCAAAAAAAAATTACAATTTACTAGACTATGGTTTAAATCCATTTATACCCTTATTTGACTTTTTATAAAATGTTTTGAAAGGAATATTTCTGTTGTTTTCCAAACAAGGTACCTTATGACCTTTTCGACAAAATTAAGGTAAGAATATTTTTTTAACTTATATGGAGGGTGCGGCCATTTTCTGTCGTTATAAAATCGTCGAAGCTTACCTTAAAAGCTTATAAGAATATTTTCAAAATAAATGTTTTATTTTATAATTATATTACTTTTAAATGATTTCAAAATAGAAAGAGGTATTTCTCTAAAAAAAGTTTTGATTTCATCTATGTCAACATCCTTTGATGGATTTTAATCTTATTTGAAGTTAATTTATTATGATACAAAACTTCCATATTGTATTGAAGGTTTGATGATATTTTTTACTGTGGATGTGTTATTTTTACACCATTCATGGTTTATTGATAAAGTATTGACATTTCGTATGCTAGTTTTAATACGAATGTTTATGTTATGTTTAAACCTTTTCATATGAGGAATACATTGGACTTAGTGAGTGATGGGTGGATCCCTCTATAGATCCTCGATGCATCGGTAGGTCTCATGAGACAAAATAGTGTCTTGTCATAAGGTCTTGAAAAAATCTTATTTTTAGTCTTGGCATAAGGACTTGAATATGTGGTTATGAAGTCTGGCATTATGCATTCCATCATTACAAAAGTGGCTATTGATATTACATGTGATTATTCGACAAGTAGAATATAAATGTGAATAAGTAAATAGAATTATTTTATTTTATCTTTTCCATATTATGCTTAATTTTAAGATAAAAAGGCTTTTGTTTTAGTCTTATACATTTCCTTAAATATTTATGCTTATTTATGAAAATCTCTGCTATATTGTTATCCGTACTGAGCATCTGAGCTCACCCCTTTCTATGTTTTATTTTTTCCTAAGATATGAAGAAGTCTTTTATGGTTGACCTCCAGGGATAGTATAAGGATATAAGTGTGTTCAAAAGGGTACAAAATGTTGTTGATATTTTTATTTCATGATGTAATGTAAAACTTATGAATGTATCTAGTACTTTCAAGACTACTAAACAGATCGGTCTTTCGGGAAATGATTCTTTGTATCATGAAAATTTTATGTAATAATGTGTCGACTCTAGGTAACTAGGTTCGAGGCGTTATAGTTGGTATCAGAGGAAGTTTAGTGCAAACCTTGGAAGCTAGATTTAGAAAAACTCTAATTAGAGAACATTACCCTAAGATAGACTTTGAGGATTAGTATAGAATAACTTCTTAGAATTTTGGTATTGTAGAGATTTTGTGAGTTTTCCAAGAAATACATCCCTGTCTGGATACGAGCAGGTAGAGGCGTCTCTATCACAGATGTACCTAGGGGTAAATCCCAAAAACACCGCTTTGATCTAGACTTGAACGGGAACTGGTGCACAACAACGGGCCTTGTTGCACTCTTGGTTGCGACACTCTCAGGGGATATGCTTAGGATAATTCTCATTTTATATACAAACCATTATGAAGGGTTTATGAGTATATAATTCCTCAAAGAAAACATTTTTATGATTATGGATTATATCTATAAACTGTTCAATTTATGTTAAGTGTATTACAAGTTTGGAATTGTGTATTGCGATTCATAAACTAATCTAGTGTATACCATTGTTTAGAAATGGCACCTAGTTGAAGTAATGGAAACCATATCAATGCATGTAATCCATGTAGGGATTTCCATCCTACTCAAGATAATTATAGTGGAGCTGGTGAAGCAATTGGTGCTGATCAGCTTATCACCATACTGAGACAACTCAATCAGGTTATGAATAATAACCTTACCCGTATGGAGCACCCTGATCCACAACGCGGAGGATCAATGTTAGACCACTTCATGAAGCAACAACCACCAACATTTAATGGGAGTACAAATCCATTAGTAGCTAATCAATGGATAAATTCCTTAGATAAAATATTTCATGCTTTGGGAAGTAACGAAAGGGAAAAAAATTCATGGCTGTTTATCGCTTCATGGGAGATGCAGATAAATGGTGGTCATTGATTCAAAACACAAAGGAAGATGATGAAGTATCTAATATGTAATGGAGGGAGTTTAAAGATCTTTTCTTATAAAACTACTTTCCTCGTGACCATCGAGCGGATATAGAAAGACAATTTATGAGTCTGAGGAAAAAAGAGGATGAGAATGTCGCAAAGTATGAGGCTAACTTTACAAGGTTAGAAAGGCATGCTACAGATTATTTACGTAACCCAAGAAGTAAGATTGATTGTTTCTTTGATGGGTTAAAACCATTTCTATGTTGAGAATTATCCTCACAATCCATCTCATCGTATGAAGATATTGTCTCATTTTCTATCAAGACAGAAAAGGAATTCTCTAAGTCTTTCAACTTTAAAGCAAAGAAAGAGAAGAATAGATATGTTGAACACTCTAGAAATGGAAATAAGGGGAAGAAGGGAAAAGTTGAATATCCATCCTGCAGTAAATGTGGTAAGAAACACCCCGGTACTTGCCTTAAGGGAATGGGAGTCTGTTACAGGTGTGGTGAAAAATGCCACCAAGATTGTGATTGCAAGGGGAAGAAAGAGGCTATCAATGTTGAATGCTACAATTTTAGAGAAAGGGGGCATTATACAATTTAATGTCCTAAGCTCTAAGGGAACTTACCTCAGAAAATGCCAAGGGAGCAAGTCCAAGCATATATTATCACTACTACTGATGTTGAAGCTTCAAAAGATATAGTGGAAGGTAATTTAATGGTTTCCTCAAGTTTATCAAATGCTTTATTTGATTTTGGATCATTGAATTGTTTTATATCTTCACAGTCTGATAAGAAAATTAGATATTTTTAATTTGACTTAACAAGGGAGTTGTCAGTCAAAACTCCTAAGGCAAGTATCATCGCAACAAAGTTTTGTGAATCAATTCCCATTAGAGTATATAAATGTTCTTTATCTGATGATCTCATTATCATACCCATTATTGAATTTGATATAATACTTGGAATGGATTTTATTTCAGACCATGATGTGGAAATTTATTATAAGAATAAAAAGGTTACAATTTTCAATGATTATAAGGAGTTCCTTATCTTTATAGCAGAAACGTCACCACCTGATTCTTATCTAGATTCACCCCCAATAGCTTTACTTAATTAAATTATTGGGGAAGAATATAATGAAATAAATATGGGTGAGGAAAAGAATGTTCAGATAGAGGACGTACCTATTGTGCAAGAATATGTTGACGTGTTTCCAAAGGATTTACCTGGAAATCCTCCAGAATGAGAAATTGAGTTTTCCATTGATTTAATTCCTGGTTCAAGGCCCATATTGAATACCCCTTATAGAATTTCCACTGTGGAATTATTGTAACTAAAGAAACAACTAGAGGAATTGATCAATAATGGATTTATTCACCCTAGTGTTTCTCAATGGGAAGCCCCTCTCCTTTTTGTTAAGAAGAAAGAAGGATCTATGAGGTTGTCCATTGACTACAGAGAGATCAATGTTATAACAATAAAGAAAAAGTATCCCCTACCTCGTAATGATGATTCATTTGACCAAATTCATGGAGCTCAGTATTTTTCAAAGATTGAACTTCTATCTGGATATCATTAGTTGTGTGTGAAGAAGGAAGACATTCCGAAAACAGTATTTCGAACCAGGTACGGGCATTACGAGTTTACAGTAATGCCTTTTAGATTGACTAATTCACCCTCTATTTTCATAGATCTAATGAACAGAGTTTTAAATTAATATATTGATTACTTTGTAGTCGTATTTATTTATGATATCCTGATATACTCCAAAATATATGAAGATCATTAAAATCAATTATGCATCATTCTGAAAACCCTCAGAAGAAATAAATTATATGGGAAGTTTATCAAGTGTGAATTCTGTCTTCAAGAGATTTTTTTTCTTGGTCATATTGTCTCTAAGGATGGAATATATGTTGATCCTTTAAAGACCAAGGAAATCCAAGAATATCCAGCACCGACGAATATAACTGAGGTACGTAGTTTTATTGGTTTAGTGGGATATTATCTGCGTTTTGTCCAGAATTTTGCCCAATTGGATAACCCATTAACCAAGGTCATGTGTAAAAGGGTTAACTTTGATTGGAAAAAAGAGTGTGAAGAATGTTTTGAAGAACTGAAGATAAGATTAGTAAATTCTCCTATCTTGACTCTACCATCAGGGAACAATGGGTTTGTTATTTATAGTGATGCTTCAAAGAAAGGATTTAGTTGTTTCCTTATGCAGAATGATAGAGTTATTTCAAATGCATCACGACAGCTAAATATTCATGAGAAAAACTATCCTATTCATGATCTCAAGTTAGCAGTTGTAATATTTGCTCTGAAAATATGGATACACTATATCTATGGTGAAAAATGTGAGATTTATACTGATCATAAGAGTTTGAAGTATATTTTCTCACAAAAATAACTGAACATGAGGCAAAGGTGATGGGTTGAACTACTCAAGGATTGTGATTTCACAATACACAACCACCCGGGGAAGGAAAATAAGGTGGAACATTCTTTGAGTAGAAAGGATCATGGAGTTTTGAACAAGATGAGAGTTGAAAGGGATTCTATTTTCATGGATCTAGTGAAAGTGGATATGGGAATAATCATGGAAGGTGAAACATCAATAATTTTTCAAATGGTTTCCAAACCATCTTTACTAGAAAGGATAAAAAGTTCTCAGGCTTATGATGAGGAGTTTCAAAAGAAGATTAAAGCTGTGAATGATGGGAGATTGAGTGACTTCATATATAAATATGGGATTTTGAAATTTGGGAATCGACTTTGTGATCCCGATATACCAGATCTAAAAAGGGAATTTTTAGATGATGATCATAGCTCCAATTTCTCTATACACCCTTGTAGCACTAAGATATATAGAGATTTGAAGGAACATTTTTTGTGGGACAACATGAAGAGGGAGATTGCTGATTTTTTTTCAAGATGTATGGTTTGTCAAAAAGTGAAAGCTGGAAGGCAATATCCTAGAGGAGTCATGCAACCTCTTCCCATACCTGAGTAGAAATGGGATAATATTATGATGGACTTTTTCATGGGGCTACCAAAGACTCCAAGAAGGAATGAAGCAATATGGTTCATTGTTGATCGTCTTACCAATTCAACACATTTTCTTGCTATAAGATAATATTTACCACTTGAACTTCTATCAAGACTATATATTAATGAAGTTGTAAGAGTTCATGGAGTACCCTTATCAATTGTTTTTTATCATGATCCCTGATTTACATCAAGATTCTGGAAAATTATTTAGAAATCCCTAGATACTGAAGTTCTTTTGAGCACTGCCTACCACCCTCAAACTGGTGGAAAATCAGAACGGACTATTCAAACCTTAGAAGACATGTTGAGATCTTTCTCACTTGACTTTCAAGGTATGTGGGATCAATATTTACCTATGGTACAATTTTCTTATAACAATAGATTCCATTCAAGTATTCATATGGCACCATATGAAGCGTTATATGGAAAGAGATGTCGCACACCAACTTATTGGGATGATGTTGGTGAAAGAAAACTCATTAGTGAAAAACTTATTGAGGAAACAATGGAAAAGGTGAAGGTTATCCAAACCCACATCAAAGTATTACAAAGTAAGAAAAAGAGCTATACCGATAACCAAAGGAAGGATTTGGAATTTCAAGTAGGAGACCATGTTTTCTTGAAGGTATTTTCATGGAAGGGTGTTATACGTTTTGGTAAGAAGGGTAAATTGAGTCCCAGGTACATCGGACCTTTCGAAATTCTAGAACTAATTGGAGTTGTAGCTTATCGTTTGGAAATGCCTCCAAGTCTCTCCAAAGTTCATGATGTGTTCCACATATCACTGTTGAGAAAATACATGCCTGAACTAACGCATGTACTCACCTATAAATAATTTGAACTAGAACTTGATCTGTCTTATTGTGAAGAGCCTATCAGAATCCTTGATACCAGAGAACAAGTACTAAGAAACCGGATGACTCGTCTTGTAAAAGTTCTATGGAGAAACAATAAGATGGAAGGGGCAACATGGGAACCCGAGGAACTTCTGATTAAGAACCACCAAAAACTTTTTATTTAGTAATATTCTAGAAATTTTGAGGATGAAATTATTTTTAGGGGATAATGTAACACCCCAAGCTTCCACGGTACGTTTCCCTTTGAATAATACAATAGCTTGTGTTGTACGCAACTTCGAGTACAAATACACCACAACCAATCAAACTAGTCGTTATGAATATTAATACCCACTTTTTGAAATTTTATAAAATTTATATTTCAAAATGGACTCCATTTTTGGATTCAGAATATCAAAATTATCTTAGGGTGAATTTTGGGTATTTTTCTAAAAACTTTCAATTTATGATGAATAGTGAAAAACACTGTGTTATTGTTTAAAAATGACTTTTTAATTTTATAATTAATTATTTTATTTAAATTTATTTTTGTTAAAAATATATACATAATACCTATATATGTTCAATATAATTCATTGGATTCATTTTGTAATAATATTATATATATATATAATTTTATTGAACTTTTTACCGTCTTTTACACACCTCCTAGGAGCATTTGCAAATTAGCATAAAACTTAATTTTACCACTTTTGTGAGTTGAATTTAAAAAATAAAAGAGACACGGTTGATATCAGTAAGTAAACTTTGGTTGAATAAGATGAAAATAATTTTTGGTGAATAGTAACTTTTTGCTTTTATTTACCACGGTAAAAAGTAAATAGGTAATTAAGGGTAAAATGATATTATAATTACCCTAAAACATGTCCTAATTCTATTGGATAAGTGTAATTCGACCAAAAAAAACCTTAGTAATAAAATATTATCCTCTTTGGTCCACTTGGATTAGAATAGGACATTTATTATTATTTTATTTAAAGAAGAGTTAAAAGAGTTGAAATCAAGGTTTAATAACTAAACCATTTTTAATATAGGGTTATACATAATATAAAATCGACTATAAATATTCATTAAAAAGATAAAAATATTTCAAACATAATGATATTTTATTTATAATTTTTAGACATTAAATAATTTAATTTATTTATGACACAATGATGATGCAGTAATTACCTTAATAATGAAGTATTAAAAAAATTGATATTATAAATATCCAAATAAATCTAATTTGAGACTTTTAATGAATTAAACTAATTTTATTGGTTAATATGACATTTTAGGGTTGATTAAATGAATTTTTTTCATATTAATAATGCAGTTTTGAATTTAACAAAAACAAAATACTAAATAGTGTCAAAATTGACATAAAAGAGTTTTTAAAAAAAATATTATATTATTAATTGATATTCTATTCCTAAAAATATAAGGATCAGACAAAGGGATTAAATAATATTATATATGTCATTAATGAGACAGTTGAGGTTCTCTTATAATTTTATAGTAAGTTTATTAACCATATAATATAAAAATACAAAGAGACATGGTAAATGTCAAAATATTTAACTAAGAGTTAAATCTAAAAGAAAAGGTTAATATGAAGACCTAAACTTGTATAAAACCTATTGTTTGATAGTTTTTAGAACCATACCCACCTTATCCTTTAAATAATTCATTTTTGTGGCATTAGAAACCGAAAATGAATTTATTGCAAAATAATATTTCAAGCTTTTCCTAAAGTGACCCTCACATCTCTTATAAAAGGGCACTTCCTCTTCTCTTAATTTCACACCTCCAAAGCCATTTGGATCATCCAAACCCTACCCAAATATCCTTCCAACTATCCCCCATTCATCCTAAAATCCTTACTTTAGTCATAAATCCAACCTAAGTATCCCTTTTGATCAAATCAAAATGAAGAACCCGAAGAAGAGGTAAATATTTCATCACCTCTTTCAAGTTCTTTTCTTCTTCCACTTCCTCTTTCTTTGTTGTTTCCATTATAAAATAATAACTCCAGTATATTATATATATTTTTATGTTATTATAAAAATTGTACAACCATATTCATTAATCTATCCATCCTATAAATGACAAAGTCACCATACGTGCGTACGTACGGATTACCGTCTCCACGTTGTGGTGTAGTTTGTTATTCAAACACTTCATCATTTGGATGGGTATAATAATGAGTATAAATGATGTAAATAAAAAATATAACATGATAATAACTCTTTATATATGATATAACAACCAATTATATATGATTTTAACATCAAAAGAATGATATTATCGCTCGTGCGTATGTACGGATTATCGTCTCCACGAACGCAATGAGATTCCTTCCCCATCATATCCATTCAAGACTAATTTTCATTTTATGATTAAAAAATAACGTTTAAAGACTTAATATCATTATGAATATGAATAAGATACATCCTATCCATAACAAACATTACTTACATAAAAAAACATAAAAAGTAAAACGTATCAGTTAACACCTGAAACGATGATACTACTGAAATATCATTAACAAAGCAATATTAAAAGATCATATATGATATCATATTATTTTATATGGTTATTGTATAATTTAATAACAATTATTTCTCTATTATACATGAGGTTAACCTACCCTCAACCAAGGAAAAGTACAACGTAAGGATTAATTTCACAATCTCTTTATTATCCGACGTTGTTTTTACGTAAGTATCTACTAGGACCTCTTTATCATCCACATCCATGTTTCTTAAAAATGTATTCCAAAAAAATTACTATTTACTATAATATGGGTTAAATTCATTTATACCCTTGTTTTACTTTTTATAAAATGGTTTTAAAGGAATCTTTTCGTCATTTTCCAAACAAGGTACCTTATGACCTTTTTGACAAAATTAAGGTAAGAATATTTTTTTAACTTATGTGGCAGGTGTAGCTATTTTCCACCGTTATAACATTTTCGAAGCTTCCCTTACAATATTATAAGATTATTTTCAAAATAAATGTTTTCTTTTATAATTATATGACTTTTAAATGATTTCAAAATAGAAATAGATATTTCTCTAAAAAAAGTTTTGATTTCATCTATGTCAACATCCTTTGATGGATTTTAAGATTATTTGAAGTTGATTTATAATGATAAAAAACTTCCATATTGTATTGAAGGTTTTGTGATATTTTTTACTATGGATGTATTATTTTTACACCATTCATGGTTTATGGATAATGTATTGACATTTAGTATGCTAGTTTTAAAACGAATGTTTATGTTATGTTTAAACCTTTTCATATGAGGAATGCATTGGAATTAGTAAGTGATGGGTAGAGCCCGCTATAGCTCCTCGATGCATCAGTAGGTATCATGAGACAAACTAGTTTCTTGGAATAAGGCATTGACAAAATATTATTTGTAGTCTTGGAACAAGGCCTTGACTATGTGGTTATGAAGTCTGGCATTATGCATTCCATCATTATGAAAGTGGCTATTGATATTGCATGTGATTATTCGACTAGTAGAATATCCATGTGAATAAGTAAACGACATTATTTTATTTTATCTTTTCCATTTTATGCTGAAGTTTAAGTTTAAAGGGATTTTTTTTAGTATTATACATTGCCTTAAATCTTTATGCTTATTTATGAAATTTTCTACTATATTATTATCCTTACTGAGCATCTGGGATCACCCCTTTCTATGTTTTATTTTTTCCCAAGATGTGAAGAAGTGTTTTATGGTTGACCTGTAGGGATATGATAAGGATATAAGTGTGTTCAAATGGGGACAAAATGTTGTTGATGTTTTTATTTCATGATGTAATGTAAAACTTATGAATGTATCTGGTACTTCCATGGATACTAAACTGATCAGTCTTTCAGGACATGATTCTTTGTATCATGCCAATGTTATGTAATAATGCACCGACTCTAGGTAACTAAGGTTGGGGTGTTACACCTAGGGTCAGTTTCAAGGAGACTGCTCACACAACACTGAAATTATATTTTCACTATTTATATTCTAACTACTATAAAACTAAATAATATAAATATTATGATCTTGAAAGATACATGAAATATTAATATATATCTATATATATAAATGAAATGTAGACAGAATGAATAATTTTAGACAAAAATGATATCCTCTTAATAGAACACCTAGAGTGAACCCTCATCATATCTTTTTTACTTCCAAATAAAAATAATGAACATGATCCATCATATTCATGAATATACACTAATTCCCATTTTTTAAATATATGGTGCACTCAATAATCACCAAGAGACTGTACATTTGTCTCCTCAATCGAGGGAGAATATTTCATAAGATAAATTTAAGCCTTAGGTGGAAAGTAGAGACACAAAAGATCCTTTCCCACTAATAAGCCCCTCAACCTAACTCTAAGAAAGTAAGAAACATAAAACATGAATTTGAAATGACTTGGGTTCCACACTATATATCTCCCTCAAGAACATACATGGTTTAGTTACTCATGATCATGAGTATTTGAGATCATAGTAGAGAAGAAAAGGTGGAAACACAAACGATATAAATATGATCATGAGAGGAATAAGAAGAGTAAAATATATTAAATTTTCATAATAATATTAAAATTGAATAGAAACTACAAAAATACAGAAAGTGGACTCCTAGAGTGTCAACCATTTGAAAAAGATATGAGATACATTTTTATAGGAAAAAGGGGGGAAATTTTGGATCTATGGTTTTCCTCTGAAGGTTTATGTGAGGTAGCCTCGTTTAATGAAATAATTGGGTAAAGTGTTGTTCTTGAAATTGTTCTTATATATTTTATTTTTCGTATCATGAAATTTCAACTTTATTATCCAAATAATTAGTGAGTTATTTTCGATTTATTCTAGATATTTAATCTATCCAGGAAGACTCATCGTATTCCACTACATTGAGTTCCCATGCTGTTATGACCTTAAAAATAAAGTAATCACATAGGGACATAGTAATAAAAATTGTTATTATGGATGTTATATTTCCCCATGTAGAATTTTATCTCATTTAGATCATCAATTTATGAGATATGGGACCATATTCAAAAGTATCTAGATATGTTCATAGATTTTGAGACCTAAATTGTGAGATGGTTTTTGGCATTAAAATGGTGTATTGAGCTTTTGGTCCATAAGAATGAAATGAATCTAAACAAATATAGAAACCTAAAAAAAGAATAATTTTTCAATTTGGGTCAGTGTAGAAAAAGTTGTATCCAAAATAAAATAATAAATTAAAATAGTTAAAATCCAAAATTAATTCATTTTGAAATTAAGATAAAAATAATTTTAAACCCATAAAATGTGACAATTTTCCTTAAAATTTCACTTTGGTGGGATTAAAAACATTTAAATTAAAATTAGAATAATTGAAAATATTTTCTCTGTTAAGTATTTCTGAAGGTAATTACAATTTCATTTAAAATATTTTTCAATCATTTTTTTGTCTATATTTTCTCAGTACTACCAAGACTGGAAACTGTCTATGTACTCAAAAGAAGAAATAGAATTTTTTAGATATGAGTGGTCAGAGTACATGAAATCATAATATTTTTAAAAATAAATTTGAGTTGATTACCTATTATTTTTTTGTTCTAGTATAGACTATGAACTTAGGGATATATTTTGGATATTAAGCATTAGTTTCATAGTGCTTAGATATTATTTTTCCTAAAATAAATTCATTTAGTATTGGAAATCTATTGGTTATATTTTTATTATAATCCTACATTTTAAATTGGAATCTAAACAATTTTCTATATTTTATCCTCCTATTATTGCAAAGGAATTTTAACCCCACCAAATATTTTATCCCCCTTTTGAGTGGGGATATAGAGTTGATAATCCCCCCCACCATATGCATTTCCTTCACCTGATGAAAACAGTATGAAAGTTTTGATTGAGGGTGTTGAAATTTTAGTAACTTATTTTGGTAAACTATTTAAGGACTTATCTAAGAAAAAACACTAGTTAAGCCCTTTATTTTGTTTTATTATCATGAGATATAGCAATGATTATTATGAAAGGAAGCTCTGGGAGCAGCAATAAAAGTTTCTTGATTAAAATCCATGACTTGTTGTAAAATAATTTTTAAAATATGTAGAACATTAAAATCCACCCACTTCTTATAAAAATGAATTCCAACTTTAATTTAACCTTTCATGCAGCATATCATGTGAGTAATTCAATATTCCTATTGTTATTGTAATTTTTAAATGCTTCTAAATGGTATATTCTCATTCCCCAATTGACTACACATTTCTTTTCAAATGTTATCGAATTTCATTTCTATGGGTATTGGGTTGAGTTACTAGAAATTGAAAAATCTTTTGGTGATGACCCTAAAAAGAAATAAATATTTTAATTATTTATCAAGGAGAAGTATAATTTAGGTTATATATAAGATAATGGAGATATGGAAATGGGTCAACTATCCTTCTACCAATAAATTTTAAGGCATCTTACTAACTACTGGGATGTATTTCACACCTGGTAGTGCATCAGTGTGTGCCTTAGGATTGTCTTTTCTTAATTTTAATTAAGGTTTATTCCTTTTATTTCTTGGTTTTTATTGTTATATTCAAGTTTTTTTCCCTTATTTCCATGCACTATAGGGTTACAAGGTTGAATTTTTAAGAACAAATAAACCTTACCCAAAATGTAAGGAGTTTTAATATAATCCTTATCTTATTTTATGTAATCACTTTTATATTAGTGACCCTTATCTGGGGAAGATACTTTCATACTCCTAGCCTCATCATTTTCATTTTGTGTCTTGGTGTCTTTTGATGAGTTTGTAAAAATGCTCTAATACACATGTCACATATCCAAAACCGAGAAAACATGCTCTAATTATCTTGATACTTTAGGAAAATAATCCATACTTTATTTTTGGTGTGTGGTAATCAATTGTACATCATTCTTACACATGATATGTATAGTATGAATCAAAGTGAATTTTCACCCAAAAAAATCATTTTAGTCTAAAACTTGATTCAAATATATGAAACCAAGAAAATGATCTCATATTGTCTTCATAATTTAGTAAAATAGTCCATAATTTATTTTTGGCATGTAGGAATTTACCTCACATCAATATGACACATGATGTGTCTATTATGACTAAAAGTAAGTGTTTTCACATTAAAAGTGTCATTTTACTCTAAAAAATGTGTCATGTGGCCAAAATAGAGAAATCGAGATTGGATTTTATTGATACTTTAAGAAAATTATCCATGATTCATTTTTTACATAAGGAAAAAAGGTGGATAAGTTAATTTATAAATGTTTATTTAAAAAATAAATTAATTTTTTATTATATTAATTTATTTTTAATTTTTAGTGACTGAATAATTACCTTAAATTCTCATACAACGCTGACACAGTACTTATTCAATTAGTAGAAAAATAAAATAAATTTTTTAAAAAAATATTAAAAGTAATAAAATTTGGGGGAATAATTGTGTTACATGAATTTTATAGATTAATATAACATATTAGAGATGTTTTAAAGGTTTATATTCTAATTCCATTGTTTTCATGTGGTTTTCAAAGTCAAATTATGTGAATAGTTCTTAAAATGACATTAATAGTATTTTATAATAAAAATAATTTATTAAATTATTTAAAAATAATAAAAATATTTCAATAGGAAAAGTAGGATTATAAAGGGTTTAAAATTACATCCCTTTTTTATTTATGATTCAATGGTTACCTTATAAGTAAAATTATAACTCTTTAATATTAAAAAGTCATTATCGCGGTTAAGATTAAAATTGGTTAACCAAGGGGTTAAACCAAAAGATAAGGTTTAAAATGTCACCAAAGCCTATATAAATTTAATTGGATTATGATATTTAGAACTTATACTCTTTTTATTTGAATCTATTCCTATTTGGAATAAATTTTATTGAGAATGAATTAATTATATTTTAATCTTTTTTGTAATTCCAAGTGTGGATTTTCCCTCATTATAAAAGGACACTCCTTATCTATTTTTTTACACCACTTTGAGAAATATATATCATACAATACCTAATATAATATTATTTAAGATTCCTCCACCATATATTATATCTTTTAGTCTTTACAAAAGACCATCCCCCTGAGTATTAAGGTGTAATCCAAAATAGCTTTCTTGGTGAAGAGGTATAACTCTTAATCGGGTGTTTTCAATTTTATTTCTTATTCTACCTCATATAAATATAATGTATCCTTTATAAATAAATTAATATATTATCATAAATAAACTTAAATGTTATTATTATTATATGATATCCTTTTTTACACCACGTTTCTATCATATAGAAAATGAAAACATTGCTCGTGCGTACGTACGGCTTACCGTCTCCACGTAGCTGTGTAATTCATTTTTCATCATCATATTTTATAGATGGTTATAATTATGGATTTAATATTTATATATTATATTTATGAAATTATTATTCTTCTATAATTATAATATCTTATCTACCTTATTACCTTTTCATCCGTTGGAAAACGATAATGTCTCTCATGTGTATGTGTGGACTACTCCCTCCATACAGAGATGTGATTCACTTTTAATTTTATTTTGACATGGATGGTAATAATGATAGATTTAGTGAATTTATATGATATATATGATATAACAATGATTATTTAAAGGAAAATTATTATTTAACTTTATTTCATTCCATATGTTGTGTAGATCCCCAATCTGAACTAAGCGCCACTGAGAGGGGGGTGAATCTGGGGTACACTCATTTTTACAAATTCTTTTTAACTTTGAATTAAACCTATTAAAATTGTTAAGTTTCTAAATCCACTTTATAATATATCCAAATCTCAATTTTTATGTGGTAATAAAATAATATAGGGTATCACATGGTATTTATAAGGTTCTGTAATGAAAGTCCTACTTGTTTCTGTGTTGGTTAGACTCCATGACATGGATTCTTCACTATCAAACAATTCAATACAATTACTTTAAACTACAACTAAAAGATCTATATTTTGGATTCAGTTGAGATACTCTATTTTATTTTGGATCCATCCAAAATAATTTTTTCTCCAACTCAAATTGAGAGACTCCTTCTACTCCTGGCTCTAATAGAAGACTTACCATACTCCTGACACCAACCAGAAGACTTCACATTTGATTGAAGGATTAATACACTATAGGTTGATCTTTGATCTTCCTCCAAGAGCTTATAGGATCTTACTTTCTTGTGTAATTCCTTAAGAAATTTACTCCTTCCATATTTAGTGAAATCTAGATTCATCTCAATCTTTGAATGCTCAAGCACACAAGATGTTTCTTCTTCAAAAGACTCCTAGCCTAAAAAATCCTTTTTTATTTGATAAAAGATGTATGAGGATCTCTAAAAGATATTGAAATTATGTAAATATTATCATCACCCACATGCATATATTTATAAAAAACATTTTTTCATGGTATCTCAATGAATTTCATGATTTGAATTCATAATTTAAATCCTCATTTAAAAGTGTTTATGAATAAACACATTTATTCCTCCTTAAAATATAAATACTCAAATTAGTAGGTATTATATTTTATGATCACTATAAATACCCCAAATACCATGGGTATTATTTAAATCATTATGAGTTCCCTATAAACCATGGGTATTTCATTTCATTTATGCACATATAAAACACCCAAGTGAAATGTGGGTATTTTCTTATTCGTGGATAGAATCTCAAATAGATGAGGGGTTTGGGAATCACCTCCTTATTCTTGTAGCTTTTTTATTACCTGAAGCACACTAATCATGTATGAGTGTATCTCAAAAATGGCATGAAACTTATCTCTATTGTTTAATGTTGTATCAAAAATACCTGAGAGACCAGGGTTCTTCCTTTCTTATCATGTAGAAGAAAGCCTATGTGGCTCTCTCTTTGTCTTCATGAATCCAACTCAAACACACAAAGACTTGAGATTTCTCATTCCTTCACATAGCGTATAAATACTACACGACCTCATTATTTTTGTTCACCCAACATGCATTTATGCATGCATATCATAAAAATAATTTAAAAATATCAGGCTTCTTCTTTATTTACATGGAAAATAAACAACTACAACTCGCCTTGTTTCTCATCATAGAGTGTATTCATTTTTAAAATACCCAAGGAATCTCATTTATTTTATCCTTCATTATATTTTCATGCATGCAATTCGAAGATGCATGCATGACCTTTTTTATCATACCTATGCAATAATATTGAAATTTACATCATTCAGAAAGTTGACTTCATCAGGATATTATAGTGGCTTGGTTTTCTTCTCTTCATATGTGGTAGTACATGAACATCAGGTGAAATGTGTATTAGATATTTTCTGGATCTTAGTATATCGAATTTAACTTCTAGAATGTGGAATAGGCCTTGGTTTGATCTAAGGACACTCGGTTATGATTATCGCAGCTCATCAATGGTGGAAGAAACAATCTCCATATAATCCTAGATCATAGAAGGAAGAAGACGATCGCCAGTAGCTATTGAATGATGAATATCCAAGCGATCGATCAGACCGGGCATCCCTCATTATGTATATATCATTAAAGGTGGATCTATAGTGAACCACATCATGTGTGTCCCACATCGGTTTCCCTTCTGTGTGAGGTTGTGGTATATTACTCAATGTGTTCTTTTTGCTCGCCAGAAGCGAGTACAAGGTTCTGCACCCAAACCCCATTGGAACCACCCCATGTCGTCTCTCTTCTCCACCATTCTTCCCCCGTCATGGTGGTACTTCCTATGCTCTCATTCACACTCTCATGTGGTCCTTATACACGAACCTTACCCTCTATCACCTGCAGGCTTTCCTAGGCCAGTTCCCTTGGGCATGGTAAACACTATTCCCACATGTTCCCTTGGTTGATCCTGGCCTAGAAAGGATTGCGGGATGGATATATTTTTTATATGAGGATTCAATAGGTAATTATAATATTTTTTAAGTGTAGAATATAATTCAAATCCACAATTGTTTCAAAACCACCTCAAACACCTTCATGCAAGAACCTTCATTTTTTATGGAATTTTCTTCACATCATCTTCAAATAATTATGAAATAATATTTCAATTGCATAGCCTTAATAACTTCTTATTCATAAAAAACAAAATTTTAATTTACTTCACATTTTGTATCCAATTTTAAAACTCCTTAGAACATGTCATTAAGAATTAAATATAAGCACAAACAATCTTCATAGTTGTAGCATGGAAAATTTATATATTGTGACATCCAATGATTTTAAATTAATCCATAACAATTATATAGGAATCATCACTTCATATAAACTCACTAAAAACATATTTTCATATCATTTAAAACAAATGAAACACTGGTCCCAACAATACCCCCCTTTGTATTTTGTTGTCAATATAACTTCACATATTTAAAAGTAAATATGTGTGCTCAAAACTTTCTCCCCCTTTAACAATAAAATGAAAAGGATAAGTGGTGGGTCTTATCATCTCATATTTTTCTAAAAAATATGATCGTATACCTTATATGAAAATTCCTTGATCACTTCTATGAGAGGGATGGTCTCACACAGTTCTCATAGCAAAGATCCTTTAGTTAATCAAATCTAAGTCTAAGTGGGATAACCTGATGTATAAAACAATATATATGAAACCAAGGTTTTATAAGTTGTCCATAAAATACCATGCATGTGAAATCATGCTTATAATGTCTAAATTCTCATACAAGGGGTTGTAATAAAAAAATGTATTAATAAAAAGCTAAATCATTCACACACATCAACAAACACATGATAAAAGTTCAAGTGAAAAAGACATAGCTCCCCCTTTGTCTCATCTAGACATCAATCAAGCACTCCCACTTAATTGATATGATAAATACAATTAATAACAATGGATAAAAGAGTTATTGGAATACATAAACTTCTAGTTTCAACAAGATGTTCAAAAATTCCACATTCACCATGTAGTGAAAATTTAATAGCTTCATCTCATCAATTCCCCCTTTAATTAAAGAATCCATCTCCTTAAATTCCCATCATGTTAGTAAAAAACATATATAATAGGGAATAAGGAGGGACCTTATTTTTTCTTTATAATAAACATTCAAGGTGAGGGTTTTCTATCATCCTTTATTTATTCTTCTTTACAAGATCATTATGGGATGTGATTTCTTTCTCATTGGCATGCCTCATGGATTATATCCATATTTTATTCCTATGGACTTATTTTTTTTGTGTAATATATTTTTCCAGACACTTCACAGTTGTAAAAACCTATTTAAAAAAATTTCCACCAAGAGAGTTGATGTAAGTGCTCAAATTTTGGTGCTCGATACACCCTTTTTTGTGGATTATTTTCATTCTCTAAAACATTAAGCCTATTTTCCAGATTAATAGGCCTTTTCTAGGATAATCTATTTCCTTGTAATTCATAAGAGTGTAATGTCTCCTTATGGATTATTTAACCTTACATTCATTACTCAGAGTGAAATTAATTTCTATATGACTGAGGTTATAAAAAATGAAAAATTTGCTAAAAAAATTATACCTCATTTGTTCTCTTCTTGATTGAGATATTAGCACTGATGGAGTTATTTAAACTTCTATAGGCTTGTTGTCTTTGAAACATATACTCATTATGTGTCCATATATTCCATAATAAAAACACTTTGGTGATTTTATCTTTTTTAGGACCACTATTCCAGATTTTACATGGGACAAAACTTTACTTCCATATTTAATATTTGGGTTCTTATTTTCTTCTACACATTTTGAGAAATATTTTGGAAGGATATTTATTTTATATCTATAGGTGTTCAACTTATCTTCAAGGTATCTTATGTTCATATTTTTCTATTTTAACTTAGTAACTATTAATTTCATATTGGAAGCAACATCTATACCTGATTGTATCATTTCTTCATGTTGGGTTTTTAGAGATATGATGTTAACCTTCATCTCCTTTTCAATGGTCATTTTCTTTAGAATATCTTGGGGAATATCTTCTACCATTTAAATTGTCTCCTACATCTTGGTTCCCATTTTCTTTGATTTGAGATTCAAGTCCACTTCTTCTCTCCTAAATTTTTTATTTTCTAAGGAAAAATATTTCACCATTGAATGATAAAATTCATGCATGATTCTCCATTGATCTTCTTTTTCATTGCATGGGAATTCCTTGGAATAATAGCTGGATGTTATTACCTCATCAGCACCAAAATCACATTTTTTATCTCCAAGAGTGAGTTTAATATTTTATATCCTTTATCTATAGGAGGTTTAGAATAATAAATAACATTAGGTTCAAATTTTACCTCAATTTGAGAGCACAACTTCTTGGATGTCATATTATTCTTCTTCTTTTCATGAAAGAAAAGGTGATTTATTTCATCTATAAATTGGGATGATAAGGATGAATCAAATTTATTTATTTTATTACCTTCGTTCATTGTTTTACCCCTTTTTTGAATTCTTTAAATAAGGGTAATGAACTTATTTAAATCCTTATTTAATTATATCGTCAAAAAAAATTGGATCATTAGAGGTGAACCTACCTATGATACCACTTGTAAAGACCTAGACCAAATTTGGTACCACTTAGAGGTGGGGTGAATTAGTGGTACACTTGTTTTTCAAATTAGCTTTTACTTTTAACTCAAACTCTTAAACTTATTAAGGTTCTTGATCCACTCTTTAGTATCTCGCAATCTAAATTAATAAAATAAGATAGGATGATACATGGTATTTACAAGGATTGATAATGAAAGGCCTACACCTTTCCATGTTGGTTAGACACCCCAACATGGATTCTTCACTATCAAACAAGTGAATACAATTGTTTTCAACTCCAATATATAGAATTTTTCTCTGGATCTAACCGAGAGACTCCATTTGTTTTTAGCTCCAACCAAAATACTTCTTTTATTGACTTGAATCAAGAGACTCCTTCTACTCCTAGCTCTAACTAAAATACTTCTCCTACTCCCAACACCAATCTAAAGACTTCACCTTTTTTTGAAGGCTTGATCCACTATAGTTTGATTTTTTATCTTCCTCTATGAGAAAATAGGATTTGACTTTCTAATGTACTTCCTCAAGAACTTCAGCAATGCTAGTCTAGAGACTCCTTCCAGATTTGGTGCAATCTAGATTCTCCTTGATCTTTAAATACTCAGGAACACAAGATGCATCTTCTTCAAAATACTCTTGGCTTTAAAATTATTTTCTATTTGATATAATAATGTATGGGTATATCTAAAAGACATTGAAATTATACAAATCTTATTATCACATGCATGCGTATATTTATAAAAAAACAATTGTGTATGGGATATCAATAAATTAAATGATTTAAATTCATCATTTAAATGTTTTTAAGAATAAACACAATTATTCCCCCTTAAAATATAAATACATGAATGATGTGGGTATTATAATTTATGCTCGCTTTAAATACCACAAAGAACATGGGTATTATTTAACTCATTATGAATACCCCATAAACCATGGGTATTTCATTTTATGCATGAACATATAAAATACCTGAGTGAAATATGGGTATTTTATTCTTCATAGATAGTATCTCAAACACCCTAGGGGTTTGGGTATCACCTTCTTATTCTCACAGCTTTGTTATTACCCATGGATCACCAAGAATTCATGTATGAATCTCAAACATGGTATGAAACTTATATATGCTATTTAATATAGTATCAAAAATACCTGAGAGACTCAATTTCTTCATATATTCTCATATGGAACATAGAATCCATGGATCACACTTTGTCTTCATGCATCTAACTCAAACACCCAAAGAATTGGGCTTTCTCATTCCTTCATGCATTGTATAAATACCACATGGCCTCATTACAGTAGTTCACCCTGAATGCATGTATGGATTAATTTCATCAAAATACCTAAATAATATTGGTATTTTTATTTATTTACATAGATAATAAACATCTTAGAGTCACCCTTTTTCTCTTCATACGATGTATTCATTTTTAGAATACCTATGGCATATCATTTAATTTTTCCTTTATTAAATTTTCATGCATTCAATAAGGAGATACATTCAAGAACTTTTTCAATCATACTTGTGCAATAATATCAATATTTACATCATTCAGGCAGTCAGCTTCATCATGTGATCATCATTGCTCTAGGTTCTTCTTTTTATGCATGGCAATACATGAACATCGGGTGAAACATGTGCATGGATCTCATTGGATCACAGGACATCGGATCAACCTTCTTGAATGTGGAAAAGGAATTTGTTTGATCTAGGGAGGCTTTTCAATGATTTTCATAGCTCATTTATGGTGGAATACCTGCACTCTGTAGAAGCCTGCATTGTTATAGGAAGAAGATAATCACCAGTAGTGATCCAATGGTAAAAATACAAGCGATTGTCCAGATCATATGTCCCTCATTATGTATATATCATTAAATATAGATCTATAGTTCACTAAACTATGTGTTTCCCACATCATATTCTTGTCTAGGTGAGGTCACGGTATATTACTCAATTTTTTCCTTCAGCTCGCTAGAATCAAGTACTAAGTTCCACTTCCAAACCCCCATTGGAACTACCCCATGCTATCTCTTTTCATCATTGTACTGCTCCCCAGATGGTGGAATCACCTATTCTCCCATTCATTATATCCTATAGGCCTTATACAAAAGTGCGCACCTCTGTCGCCCATGGGCTTTCTTGCGTTGCTTCTCTTGGATGTGGTAGAAACTAGTCCCACATGTTCCCTTGGTCAAGCCTAGCCTAAGAAGGCTTGCGGGATGGATCTCTTTTTTATATGAGGATTAAATAAATACTTATCATATTTTCTAAATTTAGAATATAATTCAAAGCCACAGTTGTTTCCAAACCACCTCAAAAACCTTCATGCGAGAACCTTTATTTTTCATGGAACCTTCTTCACATCATATTTATATCATCATGCAATAATATTTCAATTGCATGGTCGTCATAACATATTCTTCATGAAAATAAATATTTTCATGGACTTAACTTATTGTATCCAATGTGAAAAATACTTACCACATATAATTAATCATTAAATATCAGCACAAAAAAATCATCAAAGTTACAACACAGAGAATTTCTCAAGTGTGACATCCAATGCTATTAAATGAATTCATAACAATTATCCAGGCATCACCACTTCATATAAACTCACAAAAAACATGTTGATATATTATTTAAAATAAATGAATCATTGTTCCTAACATGTTGAAAATTTTAAATATCATTCATGCATACGTATGACCTAACATCTCCATGAATGGTATAATTCATTATTTTATCTCGACCTTTTATGGTTGACTCTAAATATATATATATATATATATAATGAATAAATATCTGCATGTTTGTGTGTAATATTTATATCATGATTAACATTTTAAATATTATGGAACCATGATCAAAGTTCAAGGACCAAGACATATAGAATAAAACATACATGAAAAATGAAGTGGCTATCACCCAAAACAGTGGTTTTAATAACAAATTGTTAATAAACAAGTGATAAGATGTCATAAGTGAATCATAAATAGTATTATATATATAATTATAGTCCTGTAATACATGTATAATACATATATATTTATTATATAATAGGTTTTAGTGCATATAAATAAACATGATACTTGAGATAAGGGATTTATGTTTCAATCTTATTTTAATCAGGATTGTTTATTCTTGAATTTATATTGAGAAAATTATATGATCCTTATATGATAAATTCATTTAATTTTATTTTAATGTATTTATTTTTATATAATACATGTTTTACTTTCATTTTATCTACTTTAATTACTCAAGAGATTGAAATAATATTTTTAAGGAAAACTGGCTATGTTTTACTATTCGCTTGAAAATCCTCTTTCTTGTTTGTTCATGTTTTCTTTAAAATGTCTTCAAAAATGTTTTAATATTATCATGTGATTGTTTAAAGTCATTTTTGCCTAGTTTTGACTTTATATAAAAAAACCAAAGCAATCTTCCTATAAATTTATGAAGGATTTACTTTTTGACATTTTAAAAAGTGTGAGAGGAATGTTTTCTTTTAACTTATACGACATGAATAGAATTTACTGCCATCATGATGGCTCAATTATTTGAAGCTTACTTTACAAGTTTCCATGGTTTTTTCAAATAAAATGTTTTTCATAATTTTTTGGATTTTTTTAGATTTTAAATAAGTGATTTTAAAATGAAAAATGTATTTTCCTAAATAACTTTTCTAGAGATTATTTAAAAGGAATTTTCTTCTATGATAACATCCTTTAATGTTAATTATGTTTTACTAGAGATATGATCCAATGATACCATATATATTATTTCTCTTAATGTTTTATAATTATGATGATGATATGTTTAAAAAACCCATTTATTTTAAATGGGTTATGTTATGATGAATTTATAAAAATTTTATGAAACCTTCTTTCTTTGAATGGGTCATGATATAATGATAATATGAGTGATTTTATGATATTTTGGTTCATATATGTATAGTTTTTATTATGTGATAGTTGAGCCCATAATTATATATCCCTATAATTCATTGGGTAAAAGTTTTATATCTCATGAGATAATTATGGGAAATAAATCAATGTTCTTGATCCACTCTGGGAAATAAATCGATGTGATTGACACAATTAGAAGCTGATAATGATGCCTAATCTTTTATGATATGGGTGTTGATTCCTGATCTACTATTATTTGATGGTATCAGTAGTTAATTTTGATATATGAAATTTTTTCTATACCTATGATGGTACCACACTTTTATGACATGAAATTATGGTTCATGATTGATTTATGATGATTTATCACTCTTATGATTCATGAATTTTGAAATGATAAAGTTTTATGTCATGAATCATTTTTATGATCTATGATAGATCAGGTATGAAATTTTTAAGTTATGTTCATGATATCATACCCTTGTTATTATCTTATGATTTCATATGATCATTGTTTGATATCTCCCATGTTTACCCTTACTGATCATCTAAGTACACCCTTCCTTATGTTTACTTTCCCTGATTTATGAAGGAATGTTTAATCAAAGTATTTCTATAAAGAGTACTATGTTAGAAGATATTTAGGGAAAATGTTGAAGATATTTCATGAAATAAGAATATTGGGTATCTTGTCTCTAAAGACATTAAACCTTTATATTCCTGAGGAGAATATTTATGAAATGTATTGAATATTCATCTAAAAAGATGTAATATTTATATATAAAAATTATGGTTTAGTAAAATTATCCCAGGTTTAACTTTACTCTTCTTCATTCCAACAGAAATGGGAGTAGAAACTTCTTCAGAATCTACCATGCTAATTTTTTTTAGAAACTCCTTGACATAATTTTATTATGATAGAAATATATATCTTTCCTTTTATTGAAATTATAAGCCTAAAAATAAATTTGATTATCTGATTATTGAAATTTCAATTTTTTTCTTCATTTCCTCAGCAAACACTTCACAAGTTTTATCTCTATCACCTATAAAAATTATATCACCAATATAAACAATCATAATCAGGGTACCTGAGTTCACCTCCTTTACATATAAGTTATTTTTAAATTTTTCTTTAGAAAATTTCATTTGTTTTAGGAAACTATCGATTTCAGAGTAACCAGAATGAGGATCCTATTTCAACCTATATAAATCTTTCTTTATCCAACACACCATGGTTCCAACTTTATCAAGTAAGAACCCACTAGGTTTAACAATATAAACTTCTTCTTTGATTTCTCCATATAAAAAATATGACTTAACATAAATCTAATAAAGTATGTAATAATGATGTGTACTAACTTAAGAGAACATTTTTATATCTTCTAGTCTCATAATAGGGTAAAGGTTTATTTAAAATCAACACCTTCAACCTATGAGTAACCTTTTCTAAAAAGTTATTATTTATTTCATGAAATTTCCCCATGTTCATTTAGATTTTTTTCTAGCACCCACTTTTTTCCTATAACAATCTTTCCTAATGGTTATGGAATAAGTTTCTAAGCGTCATTTTTATCAATTTGATCTAACACTTCATTCATATGTTGAAACCATTTTTTATGTTCAATGGCCTCTAAAACTTATTCTAGTTCAACCTTTGAGATAAGTGATGTCTGATTCTCTAATCTCGACTTCCTTTAGGCCTGAACTAAAGATTTCAAATTTCCAGTAATGTTGTCAGATTCAACCAATTTCTATAAAGTATGAAATTTTATATATTTTATTCTGGTCTCACTTTCCTCATCACCAGACTGATCTAAGTCACCTTGTGCACATTTTGGATCACTTGTATCTTCACTTTTATTATTATTGTTGGAAGTATTCAATATATCTTCTATAATATCTTCAAAAAAATATTAAGTGATGTTTTCAAAAAAAATACATCATAAGAATACAGCAACTTTTGTATACATTTATTCTAACATTTATAACTTATTTTATTGGATGAATTTCCCCTGAAAATTCTTTCATTGGATTTTTCATCAAACTTTACAACATCTAGATTTTTGGCCTTTATTGAGATGGGACTCCAAAAAATTATTAAATATTTCAATGGAGGTTTTTTCTTATACCACATATCATAGAGACTCATTTTAGATTCTATATTAAACAAAAAATTATTTTTTACATGAATAGAAGTACTAATATATTCTCTACAAAAAACATAGAAATTTTATATTATAACTGCATATTTCTTCCCATTTCCAATAAAATTATATTTTTCATTTTCACCACTCCATTTTTTAGGAGTGTGTAGAGCACTATATTGGTGTTTGATTATATGTTTCTTCAAATATAGTTTAAAATAATTTCTTATGTACTCTTTTCCATTTTCAGTTCTCATCTTCAGTATATAAATACCCATCTCTATTTCAACTTCCCTTCTGAAATATCTAAACAATTATATATCCTTTTATTTACATTTTATGAAAATTATTTTGGTAATCTAAGTGAATTTAAAAATTAAATTAATCAAGTACAAATAACCTTCATTTTATTGATGTCTCATCATCCCATAAAGATCAGAGTGAATTAGCTCAAGAGGTCTGGTGGATTGGATTTCAACTTTCTAATGTCTTCATCTAACTATCATCCCTTTCTAACATGATGTAAAAATATAATTATATTTCCACTTCAGTTGTGGTAAGTTTATTAAAAAAATCCTTATAAATTGTGTTTATAATTTTCTATCCAAGATTCCCAAGTATTCTATGCTATAACTTATTATCATCTTCATCACTTAAGTAACATGAGTTAAAAATATCTCTAATCTAGAAAATATTTCCACTAATTGTTTCTCCCTTAGTAAAAAATTTTAAATCTTTCAAACATTAGATGATATAAGAATATTTTATAAAGATATCCTATTTAACATCATCACCAAGTTTTCTAACACTAAGTAATTTTTTTTATCTCATCAATATACAAAACTTCCATTGATTTTAATTTCTGAGCTTCAATCTCAGCAGTTCATATTCCTTTAATTTTTAAGGAACTATTATTTCCAAAATAAACTTATGAACCTTCATGTCCTTAAAAAAATTTCATGATTTTTATATCACATTTCATGTGTGAGGAACAACCACTATCAATAATCCATAGTTTTTTTGTTTTTTTATCTTTTAGAGTGGTCTCAACAACAAAATCCTTTTCCACAACTTTCTTCTTTCCAACTTTCTTTTATTTCTTTTCATAAGAAACTTATCATGGAATAGTTGTTATATATTCTTCTATAAATTTACCCAGTAAGTCAAATATTCCATAAACTTAATTTAGTAAATCAAATTGGTTTTTCATTGGAAATTTTCTAGTATTTTATGATTTTTCCATTCTTTATTTCTATAGCTTAAGAAAGTCACTCTCTTTTCTTCCACTTTTTATCCCCCTTTGTTCATTTCTATTTTCAAGAAGATAAATTTTAAAAAAAATCATATGATTTGATCCCATATATACCATAGCACCAAAAATCCATTTAATCTTGTTCTTTTATAGAGGAAGGATATTTCCTAGTAGAAAGGTTGCTGATATTCTTAACATCTTTCTATATTTATTTTCCCCTAGCTTGAGATATCATTATTACAGAGGTTATTTTCAAATTTTGTTGATATAATGTATTTACCACATCTTTTATCAATCCATGCTTTCTGAAAAAAAAAATCTAACATCTATATGATTATAAATATTAAATTAAATTTTATGTTTAGTGGGTAAATATATCACTTGGTTTCTGGGAAGAATTTTCTCAACAACTCGAGATGTTTTAACTTTTACTTATAAATATTTATTGAAATTTTTACTCATCTTATTTAAGGTACTTTAAACCTAAATAAATATCAATTAAGTTTTATAAACCTCATATTAATTAGCAGAAGGTTTCTTACTAAGATCTTCCACCATCTTTCCTTGTTCTATAACTTTCAGTTTGAGGTTTTTAATTTACTCAAAGTATACATTTTCATTTTTAAGAATATATTTCTTTACTGGATTATTTTTCACTCTTTTTTTCATAATTCTTATTTATTTATTCAGTTTTGTGTTTTTTTAATGACATGACACAAGTTTTGGTCTCAAATGATAGTCTCTATAAGTTTCTTCACCTTGTTTTTCTTCATTGTTTGAGGAATCTTCCTTTCTGTCAACATTTACAAAGAAATTTCTAAACTTCTGTGGGTTTACATATTCTAAAGAACCATTTTCACTAGAATAATACTCATATTTCTTACTAAATATACTTCTTATATTTCCAGAGAACTTTTTATTATTTCCATTGTATTTTTTATCTTCCTTGTATTTTTTTCTGACTTCTTCCATCAAGGTTTTTCTTTAGAATCATCTTTATATTCACCAATTTTCTTATTAAGACAATTCATAGAAAAATTATAAATTCATATGCACTAAAAACATTTAATTAGGAGATTGAATCCATATTTTCCTCTAAATCTTTAGTATTTTTGAGAGATAAGAGATATAATTTTTTTATTCATTTCATATTATTCCTTATCTTTTGAATCATTGAGGTCAACAATCTTAGCATCTAGGATTTTTATCTTTCTCATAACTTCAAAATCCATTTCATCCTTGATTTTATTTTTGAATTATAGAGATTTTATTACCTCATATACAATAATAAGATTATGGAATTCATAAAGAGATAAATTATATTTATCTTCCAAGGTAGAAATTTTAGATTCAAACCTATCTAGAAAGTTTTTCATAAGTTTCTTAACAATGCTGAAATACTCCAATACATATTTGAATCCTATGATGTTTCAAAAAATTCTATTAACTCTAGTGAATTACTCATTAACATTTTCTTCATCTACCATTCCAATATCTTCAAAATTTATATGCCATATTTTTATCTTTTTTTTTTATTTACTTTGATATTTCCTTCAAAAATAAATTTCAGTTTATACCAAGTTATTTTATCTATTTTGAGACCTATTAACTTCATTAAAATACTTTTTGAAAAAGAAATCAGAATATAATTTCAATATTTCCCATATACCTCAATATTTATTTTGTTATAAAATTTCATAGAATCTTTTTTCTCAATGGGTGGAAACTCAATTGTAGCCACATAAATTACCTCTAACACAAAAGACAGAATATAGGGTATCATTCTATTTTTTCCACCATTATAATTTTTTCCATTGAAGGTATGAATAACTATTCTATTCAATTATTTTATATTTTACTTGATAATGATCAAATAGAGGAACCTTAGATCTAATAAAAATTAAAGTTCCTTAATATTGTGATAACCACTGAAAAGGACGGGTTGAATCAGTGGTAATATTTTTAGAAATTTCAATTATCTTGAAATTAACCACTAGAAATTTTTAGAATTATTATCCTTGTCAAATTTATATAAAAACCTCACATTCGTGAAATGATAATAAATTGAATAAAGACATGAAATATTTATAAGGTTTTCCCCCAGTGTGGGTGACTACATCCTTACCATGGAAACTCCTAATGGTCCATGTAAATTCACTATAATAGACAAGTTAATACAATGAGAAAATCCTGTTAGACTCCTTCTATATCTAGATAGGTATGATTATATTAACTCTAATTATTTATAACTATTTTTCATATGTTCCCAATCCAAAACAATATAGAAAATTTTTCTTTATAGCTCAATGGAAGTTCATCCAAAATTTCTCTATCTAATAGGTTTCTATGGTATCACTATCTGGTGCACCTTCTGAATCAGCATAGTATTCTCCATCCAGTGTGCCTCATAAAAATTGTACATGTTCTATGAGATTTTTCCTATTAAAAAAACTCATACACCTCCCAATATATTCGAAATCTCTATCTGATGAAAACACCATTTAGTATCTCTAACTGACTCCTCTAACCGATGTCTCTAAACTAAAACTCTATTTGGTTAAATATACTCACTACACCTTCATCTATTGTTCTTAAAATTAAAATAAATCCCAACCTGGTTAGAAAATATTTATGATTGAACTTTGGGTTTTGGATCTTTTTCTAGTATCTCAATCTGATAACTTTTCTGCAGCACTTTAAATTTTTTAAATGCATGAAAATTAAATACATTTCATACTGTACTTTCACCCCCTTTTATTGGTTTGCTCAAATGAGAAATGTAGGGAACACAATTTAAATTTTCTACTCAATGAAAAAACATTGAAGGATTCCCAAACATTCTAGAGGCTTCTTGGATATTATTGATGCTTCAAAAAAATTACAACAACTGCATCCTTCTTAAAAATTCCTTAACCTCAGCGTTAATAAACTTCTACAAATTTTTTGATGTCATAAAGATAGAAAACTTTGAACACTTAGAATCGTATCACCATAGTTAAAGACTATACAAGACATTTTAAAGTCCCTTAGAACTTTGTCCAGTGAGGTTTTTCTAATGACTTCATAAGAACTTATTAGTATTTATCTACTCTAGTTTCCTCCCTTTGGTAGCTTTGATATGTTATCCTTCATACCCTTACATAGGCCTTATGAAACTGATACCCTTAGTCATTATTAATATTACCCTTATGAGGGTATTGAAACTCTTGGTGTTTCTTTATATAGAAATTGGACCTTTATACAACCTTCTATGTACGATGGTTCATTGTCCAATAGACTCTAACCAATGACTTCATATAATAGTTTCATTCCTAACTATAATCTTCATGCATTATGTAACATAATCATTTCTACATCAATATCCATACAAGTTTTCTGTTTGGAAAATAAATTTTCCACAGTTTTTTGAACTCGATCCATTGATGTGTGACAACATTGTTGCAACTTCTAAATAATTATAACATATAATAATTTCCTTTTTTCTAGTGGAAACATTCATTCTTTGTCTGGAAACATTATGATTTTTCCTTCTGGAAACATTTTTTTACTTCTCTTCCCATAGAATTCATACAACTACTTCTTCATATGATCACATATTTCTAGTGATTTGTTTCTAGAAGCCTCGATTTCTCCCCCTTTTTACTTATTTTATTCTTTGTAATTATTGTTGTTCTATATTAGGTAACAATGTATATTGTTTGTTTGGTGATATGTGCTCGGTGACATAGTTTTACTTCTCTCCCTTTGAATGAAAACATAAAAATTCTACTTGGATCATGATAATATTCATGATTTTAGTAACATTGAAGAATGGATTAGCATCATCTAACTTAAGGAAAGTTTTCCTACCATAGTTAAGGAAAAACTTCCTTCACCTCCTTCGTTACTTCATAAGAAAAAACTTTCTTAATAACATTATAAAATTATTTATAACCTATTAAAAAAACATTCTCACAAAAATATTTTGTCAAAAAATATGAAACATATTGAAAAAAATCATAAAGAATATTTAAAAACAATATGAACATGTTTGATCGGTTCTGAGTATGTCATGCGCCATTTTAACTAAAATATCATTTTAAACTGAAAACATTCTCTTTGATTCATATTGGTCATATTGTATTTCAAATTTATATTTGGATAATTCCTACACATAATAAATTACTTATGGATCATTTTCCTAAAGTATCAAGATAATACAAGAATGTTTTATCTATTTTAAGTGATTGATGCATGTTTTTAACTAAAATATCATTTTTAAACTGAAAACAATAATTTTAGGTTATACAGTCACACCATGTATCGAATTGAGGTATGATTGATTACTACACATTAGAAATGACAAAAGTAATTTTTTTCTAAAGTGTAAAAACAATATGAATGTGTTTTCTTGATTTTGAGTATGTCACATGTCTTTTTAACTAAAATTTAAATTTAAACTAAATACACACACTTTAAGTCATTTATAAACTAAAAACACATCCAAAATAACTTAAATATAATAAATAAAGAATAAATAGCTCTATAAATAGAATATAAAGTACATGTGTTCATCATATTGTTGAATATATGCACAAAGTTATTAGAGAAAAAACAATTATTGATGAAGTAATTTATTCATGATCTATATGAAAATTAACTAAATAAAGATTAAATAAAAATTATAAGAAAATTAACTAAAAAAAATAGATAAAATGATGAGAAACTTTACTAAATAAGTATTAGTAAGTCACCTCTTCGTGATTTTTTCATGCATTCTGACACCATTTGTACGTCTCGCACTAACTCATTGGCTTGAGGAGAGAAAGAGTGCAACTAATATTAGGTTTTATCCCTAAGACACCAAAGGTCAGAAATAAATGACAAGGATTTAGAAGAACATTGGGGGTGATTTTCCCTATAGAGGTAAACAACCTAACAAAATAAAATAATAAACATATAATCCTCTTATAGAATTCATGAATTGAATCAATATGACTCAAAGTAAAACTATAAAAACAAAAAAAAATAGTAGTGACAATGGAACATGGTAAATCAAATGAAAAAACTAAAGGAATACAAGACTCAAAGACATCAAAATATGTGATCATGAGTACCACCTAACCATCTCCAAGCTCTAACTCCACTTACCTTGCACAAAGTACCAAGAAGCATCACTCGAGAAATGTGATACATTTTTGTTTCATGTGTCTCGGTATATTAAATCTATAAATTCACCAATGTTTCCAAGAAGGTGTTGAGTATAAACTTAGTATGAATTCCCCAAATACTTCCTATCACATTCCACTAGGAAAATAATTGGTTAGTATATTTCATATAAAATAGTTGAAAGGTAGTTAAACAGTTTGTATAAATCCATAAGATACAATCCATGTGAGAAAAATGATGACAATATTATCTCTATCCATTCACATTTGTTATAACCATTCCCATATTCACACACATAGAAACACACAGGCATCCATGCACTCAATCTTTGTGTTACTAGTGAAGGTGATACTATATGACCATAACCCGTCCTACCTTGACAGTGTAACTTCTGACCATACCCATCCACTTTGAACACAATCCAACCCAATTATGCTAAATTTCATGCCAATAAATTTCACATAAAATGACACTTCCTTTGAAAAAAATTCATAAAACACATTGATTTCATTGAAACCATTCTATAATTTTAAAAACATCATTTTAAAATTATAATCAAATGGTATTTTCTAAAATCCATAAAATTTTATATGATTCCAAAAACACAACCAAAAAGGTTTAATTTATTAAATCACACAATGTTTCCATATAAAATACAAATTAAATCTTTAAAACAAAATAATACTTTAAGTTCTATAATATTGGAGATGAGATAGAGGTCACATAACTCTAAACGAATGGTGAAAATTAAGAACAACGCTAAGAGATTCTAGATTCAAGTAGGAAACTCCTTCCCTTCACTAGATCCAACAAGATCTTATAAATATTCACATCAGAGAACATAGATATATCCATAAAGGACTAGATATATGGATATGATAGAGAAAATAATATTATATCTAAGAAAATAATATAATAATAAGATAGAATAAGTACTTACATATGATTATGAATCTTCAATGCACTTTGATTTATCTAAAAGTTGCTTCCAAATCAAAGTGAATTATCTTGGAAGCCTAGGTAGGAATAAAAGTTCAAGACATTGGAATATTATAAGACTAATGAGAGTTTTTTCCCTTGATTTTTATTAAAACCAAAAAAATTATGGAATTAAATATATGTCGCACAGTTAGGACACATGTTTTGGAAAACCATGCACCAATCATGCACATGCTACTACAAAAGATATAGAGAACCACTCGGTTAAGCCACATGGTTTGGAAAATTGTTCTTCAATCATGTCATGCTATTATCTCAAGGCTAACAACCCCACATGGTTGGCTCACATGGTTTGAAAAATCATGAACCAACCATGCTCCCCCTCTTTCTCAACCCACATGTTTTCCCCAAGCCTGTACATGATTTGGACAAACTGTGTTCCTACCCAATGACTCCCAAAACATGTTTAATGGTTTCCTAGATGTGTTGAATGGTTTCTACTAACTGTACTCAAATAATTCACCTACATAAAAACATCCAAAACATATCAAAACCTTTCTAAGCCTCTGAAAATTTAACACAAGTATAATATATATTGAAAATATAAAAAACAAGGGTAAATTATCTGAAAATGTGAGGTGTTATATTCTCCACACCATAGTTATTTCATTACTTGGAAAGTATAAGGCTTACATTTATTTGGAAGATCTCAAGACACTATTTCAACATTTCCCTTTCATTCTTCCATGTATCTTCCTAAATTTGACCATGTTTCCATAAAACCCATAAAAATCGATGGTTTTCTCATGAAAGAGATAATTTTTCATATCCATAATCTATATCGATGGATGAATCAACATAAAATATTTTTCAAGATCAATATGGTCCCATTAAAACACATGGTCAATATCAAGATGGTACTTCTTAAATTAAGATACATGAAACATGTTGTGCATATAACTAAACCTCTGTGGTAATTATAAAATATAAGCCACATCACCCACTAATCCTACAATATAGAAAGTGTTAATGTAACATTGAGACAACTTTCTTTGCTTAGTAAAACTATGAAACCCTATCCTTGGGTATATTCTCAAGAAAACATGATCAACCACCTAAAATGATAATATATGTAGACAATTATCCACATATTATTTCTGATGACTATGATTCATCTTCATCCTATTTCTGATCATTTGAATCTCCATCATTGTCTCATGCACTAGGCTAGGTCCATTCAGTAAAGTCTCGCCTATTTCCACCCAAAAAAGTGGATAATGACAGGGAAATCAATACAATGATTTAAAAGGAGCGATATATATATAGGCCTAATAACTATTATTGTATGTGAACTCCACTAATGGTATATTCTCCTCTCACGAGCCTCCAAAATCCATCAAAAAATCACTAAGAATGTCTTCCAATATTTGGATGGTCATTTCAAATTTTCCATCCATTTAAGGATGATAAGTTGTGCTCATTATCAACTGAGTTCCAAGATCTTACTGCAAGGATTTTCAAAATTGAGATGTAAACCTTATATCTCAGTCAGATACAATTTAAACAGGGACACCATGCATCTTTACAAATTCTTGAATGTAGAGTTTAGAAAAGTCTTCCACCATATTGGATTCATGAATGGGGATCAAGTGATCTGAATTTATGAGTCGATTTACAATTAACCATATAGTATCATTCTTCTAAAAAATTATTTTAAAACTTGTCACAAAATTTATAGTTATCTGCTCTCATTTACACATGGGGATCGATAAAGAGTGCAGCATACCGGCTAAGCATTAGGGTTCTGCCTTGACCTGCTGACAAGTGATGCATCTCAAGAAAAACTATACCACTCTCCTCTTAATGACAGCCCACCAAAACTATTCTCTTAGCACTTTATACAAATTTTGGATTATAGGATGAACATCCCTTATTGAATGGTGGTAGGAAGAAAGAAACTATTCTTGATAAATAGGAGGAACCAAAATCAGATCTCTAAACCATAGCATAGATTTCCCATATAGCTTCCATTCCTTAATAGTCTCCCTGCCATTAAGTTTTTACCTCATGGTTAAATAATCAGGATTAGATCTCTTAGAATCCTTGGATTATTCAACCAAATCAGGAACAAGAGAAACCAGAAAAAAATTGAAACATTATTTTACTTGGTATAATCTATATTCATATAAACTATAATAGAAATTAGTTGCCATTGGTCTAAAGTCTCTTTAGCCAACTGATTATATAACTTTCTTATCAATGCATCTGCTATAGAATATCCTTTTTCTAATGTGTACATTAAGTCAAAGTAAGACATTTATAGATATTTCATCCATCTATGTTGCCTTAAATTCAAATATATTTATGAGAAAATGTGTTTCAAGCTCTTATGGTTCATAAAAACTATGAATACATCACCAAAAACATAATGATTCTAGGTTTTTAAGGTATGAACTATGGTATCCAATTACAAATCATGTTTAGTGTAGTTCTTGGCATTCACCCATAACTTTCATGATCCATAAGAAACAACATGATCCCCCTACATGAGAACACATTTGAACCCATATCCTAATGCATCAAAATAGACCACATACCCCCATCCAGATTCTAGAAACGTTGGGATAGGAATTGATGTTAGCTGAACCTTAAGTTCTTAGAAATATTTCAGGAATTAATCACTTTATTGTAAAGGAACACCTTTCCTTATGAGATATTTCATTAGTGAGTAAATACATGAAAATCATGAATAAAGCATCGGCATTATCCTATTAATCTAAGAAAAATAAATAGATTAAAAACATTCTATGGTGGTTGGAAATACATAAAATCCTTTACCATTTTAGGATCAACGAAAACCACTTTTTTAGAAATGACATGGAAAATAAAATGTAACTCTTCTATCAAAAAATCACACTTTAATCTCTTAGCATAAATGTGATGTTCCGGAAAGATACTCAACATTATAGCCAAGTTTTTCTCATGATCGATCTTTGTCCTAGAATACACTAGTATATCATCAACAAACACAACTAAAAAGGAATAAATATACCTCTAAAATGTATTATTCATTAATTAAATGAACACTATTGGTGTGTTCATAAGTCCAAAAGGCATAACCATATATTTATAATGACCATAACATCTATTAAAATCTATTTTTGGAATATCCTCCTTCTGAACTCATAGTTGGTGATACCATGATCATAAATCAATCTTAGAAAACAATTTATCTCCCCTCAATTGATAAAATAGATCATCAATTTTTGGAATAGGATACCAATTATTTATCATAACCTAGTTGAACTTATGATAATCCACACAAACCCTAAGAGTTTAATCTAAATTCTTTATAAAAAGGACCCATAGAGACATTCTTAGTTGAATGAACCCTTTTTTCCTAACTTTTACATCTAAATTTTTAGTCCCCTCAATTCCATTTGTTCTATCCTATAAGAGAGAAGTGAAATAGGACCATTCCTTGGTAGGAGATCAATTGTAAATGCTACTTCTCTTTTAGGTGGAAAGATGGATAAATTTTTAGGAAAGACATAATGAAATTAGTTAATGATGGTTTTGAAAACTCTTTGTTCAATTTCATCAATAGATATAAAGGTAATTGATTCCAACTGATATGATATACTCCCAAAAACTGGTACCAAATGTCCTCTTATACTTGTATTCATATCCCAATTTTCTTTAAAGAGATGATTTATTACATCAAATGATGTGAAACTGACTTCCCATGTATAATAGTTGATGTGTCCCTTTAATTATTTCAACCAATACATTCCCAAAACCAGATCATATATATCCATCTCAAGAATAGAGAAATCCCAAACCAATTCAGCCCCATCGACTGTTATCAAACACACTACACACTTTAAGGCTTGAAACTCTCATTTTTCCATAGGTTCTTGAAGTTTCAAGATAGAATTAATCATGCCAACATGTAAACCCATATTATCAACTAGATTATAAGAGATAAAATATTGGGATAAACCCATATCAAAAAAAAATCTAGAAGGGTTCAATTTAAAGGAATCATACTTATCACCATTAAAGGACTATATTGATTATCCACGATTGCCTAATTGACACCATAAAGACACTTATTATATTATCTATGATCCTTTCTTCCCTATTGAGGTTTCACAACCTGATGAGTCATGGTGTTCCTAGAATTGCCTTGACGTGATCGATCTTGCAAATAAAGATTATCCTAATGATATTTCCACATCTAAGCATAGGATGTCTAAGAAAAATGATACACATCCCCTATACTAGAATTTGTAACACTACATAAATAATACTGAAGATTTCCCATTTTTTTATAATTGTTACATGCTCTAGGTGTTGTTGTATGGTCTTTATTCTTATGTGAGGTGGAACCACATTGGAAACTTCTAGGATTTATATTCAATCATGTAGGGAAATTAATCAATCTCATGGTTTGATTCTAATACACTCCACCTCCTTGTAAGTAGGAGTCCCTATTCCAATTATTCTAAATAGTTGAGTTACCACCTATTCCTATAGTGATAAACATAATCCCTCTAGTCATATTTCCTAAAATATCTTTTTCTACCACTATCTATTCACCATCACTATATAATTCTTAATACATAAGGAATCTATCTCGAAAGGAATATCTAGTCACAACCCAGACTCAAATATGTGTTCCTTCAATGATGCACTAGTAGAAACTTCTAGGTAAATGAAAACTAAATCCATGAACTTAGTTTTATACTCTATGATGGATAGGTTTTCTTATTTCAAGATGAATAAATCAATGTTTCTTACAATTATAAATGTGTGAGGGTGGAATTATTTGTTGAAAATTTCTTCAAATTTCTCCCATGTGATTCCATGGATGACTTTATCTTGGATAGATAAATCCCACCATTGGCATAAAAAATCCTCCATCATATAAGTTGCCAACTTAACCTTCAACTTGGCTAGTGTACCCATGAATTTTAATATTATATTCATTTGATTCAGCCAAACCTATGATTTTGTTGGCTTAGAATCCCCCCAAAGGGAGGTTGGGTTCTGTTGACCTCACCTATTTTGATAATCCCAATTATGCTTTAATATGTTTTGATAATCTCAATTATGTTTTAATATATGTTTATAATCCTATATATGTTAAATTATGTTGACAAACATATCAAAATAATCATTAGAATATGTCAGTAAATGTATATCCATGGTTATACATGTTTTCAAATAATACTAACTCAATTTGGATATGTTTTTTATAGAAAAGATTAGTATTCAAGTCACTAATATAGAACTACTGATAGAGTAATTCCACTGGTATGCGTAAGTCCATTGGTATGCATAAGTCCACCGGTATGCACAATAGTTACTGATATAGACAGACAGACAGACCGATGAAGTCTACAAGAGCCACCTATACAAACAGCTACTGATACAAAGGTCTCAGGTATATAGCTACCGATAAGGATAAGTACACCAGTACAGAAGTCTGCCTATATGGATAAGTTCACCAGTATACAGACAGTTACTGTTACACCTGAGCTACCGATAGAATAAGTCTACCAGTATGCACAATTCGACCGATACAGAGTTATCGCTGCTATTATGAAGTCCATAGTTACAAGCTCACCGGTATGGGTCACTGATAAATACGTTCACCGATACAGAAAGGTCACTGATATTCATAATAGCTACTGATAGAAAGAGTTGTTGATACATAGATCTACTGTTATAAAGAGTAATAGTTACCGATACAGAAGATCTATCGATACATGCTCATTGATACTAAGAGCTACCGATACAAGCTCACTGATACTAAGAGCTATCGATGGAAATCAGTCACAGTTTCTCTAAACTCTATTTCTATTTGTTTATTTAGCAATGGTCATATTTTATGTTTTTAATGCACCTGTTATTAATTAATGTTACTGGTTGGAATTTCAGGAACCGTACCTCATACCTGTAAAAAGGTAATCATTCTCATTGCTGGAGATAAAGCTATATAATGGAACCTCAAACTACTAAATATGGGTGGTGGTCGGTCAGTATTTCCATGTACATATGAGACAGTATTTTAGAGATACTCAAGGACTTGTATGCATAGAAGAATAAGTAAAAATACATACTGAATCCATAAAACCTGAACATTCAAGGAGAAAAGAGCTTCAATGATTTCACTTGCACTCAAGCTGATCAGACTGATCAACCTAGACCTGGAAGTCAAATACAAAAATGACACTCTGTTTCTTGACCAAAAACCAGAGAAGGACTCAAAGCCTCATCTGCATCAATCCAAGGAGTCCAGATCTTCACTCAAAACACATAGAGAATTCTAAACTAATATCTATCTGTTTAGCTCTATTGTGTTTCACTTATTTACATTTTGAGAAGTGTGTGTGCTCTGTATTTTTAGACACACACTATCTCCTGTGCTGAACTGGATGATATCTAATATTCTCACTCAATCTTTCTAAATATTTTGATTCCCACTATGGATAGTGGTAGAGGTCAAGTGTGACCTGGATAGCCTATGTACCATTGTTTTGTTTTTCCCACGAAGAACTATGGTAGAGGTCTGAGGACCTGGACAGTATGAGTACTATTGTAAACCCTGATCCAGGGTGTGGATCATAGTTTAAATAAAACTATTTGAGAGGACTAAGTATTAGCTTGATACTGAACCTCTTGGTTAAAACTGTTGTGCTTGTTTATTTTGTTTTAAACTATATTGAATATTACTCTGCTAAGTACTTTGAAATACAAATCTGTTTTAAAGTTACTCTGATAGTTAAACTAGAAATTGTTTGTATTTATTATAAATCATTAGGTTAGTTTCAAAAGCTAATCTAATCCTCATATTAGATTAACTGAGAACTAATCAATCTCTTGAGAACCTAACTGAACCTTTACTGTATTAAAAATTCACTACAGTTTATGTTATTATTTAATTTGAGGGATTTTTAATATAAATATTTTTAACAAAAAAATTTAATTGGAACTCAATTCACCCCCCCTCTTGAGTATCCACTCTGACCAACATTTGGTATCAGAGGAAAAGTTTATTTATAAAGGATTTCCAAATACTCTGTTTTTCAACTGTGATTTTAGTTGTATCTTAAAGATCTTAAATTTCTGTTAGTTCTAAATTTTATCTCTTTAAATATATTTGCTAAAATATAATTATAGATAATAGACTAGAAGGTGTTGCTACCAATAGGCCACATTTCTTTAATGTTGTTAATTATTCCCAATGGAAACTGAAAATGAAAATTCATTTAGAAAGTATGGGATTTGACATCTGGACTGCTATAGAGACTCAGTATAAGATCCCAAAAACTGAAAGAACTACTTGGGATGAACCTACTAAAATAGCTTACAATAATAATTGTAAAGCAATGAATTCTCTGTATTGTGATTTAGGAGATGGATAAATTAATTGAATTTCTGCTTGTAAAACTGCTTATGAAATCTGGGATACTTTGGCTATTTCCCATGAGGTAACAACTAATGTTAAAGAAATAAGATTGAATACCTACACTATTAAGTATGATAATTTTAAAATAAAGCCTGATGAACCTATTTTTGACATGTATCTCAGGTTCAACTAAATTTTAAGTACAATGAGCTCACTTGGAAAAAAAATTCCTGCAAAAGAGAAAATCATTAGGATACTAAGATGTCTGCTAGAAAGATGGAGAGGCACATCAGTCTCAATAAGAGAATTGTGTGATATAAGTTCTATAACAACTAGTCCCCACCCACCAGTTGCCCCGCAGACATGTGGTCCCCACCATGGGGCCCACCCACGTGCCCGAATAGGTCATCTGACTAATGATTGTCCCCACAGGACAACACATGTCCTTTCTAGTGTGCTTTTTCTTCACTCACACACACCCTGGGAAACTTCCCAGAAGGTCACCCATTTTGATCACTACTACAGGACAAGCACACCTAACTGCAAAGTTCTAATGGGATCGGGTGCATTAATGTAAAGACCCGTAAATTTCAAGCGAAATTTTTTTTTTATTTTCTTTGGAATTTTACTAGAACGCGGTTTCTGGCGGCACCTGATTCCGAGGCCCGGTGTGCCCGGAATCAATTTCCAAAGTTTAGCCCGGGTACATTCAGTGAACGGACAAGCGGGTTTTCCTAACTATGAACCAGTGCTTAGAATCAAAATCTGAGGGCACCGATGAAACCGCAGTGTTGGTAATTGCTTAGGAGCACCTTTACTGGGGTTGTGTTTTCTCGCGTGTTGTTTAAAAAAACCATGGGTTAACTAATGAATAAAATAAAATTTGTGCAACAAATTTTATTCTAAGTAGTTTAAACCTACGTATGGAAGTTGAGGTGGGACCCACTAAATCCTAACCCCTCTTGATAGGATATTAGTGAGGTGGGCCCCACACGATCCCCACCTATTCAACTTCCTCAAACCTCCCATTAAGTTGGAAAACCCCCCATTAATTTTGGTGTAACACACCCGCACCCCCTTTTTAAATGCCAAGTCAACTCTCACGTTTAATTGGATTATTAAACACCTCATTAATTGGTCAACGCACGTTAATTAAATCTTGATTTAATTTTGAATTTCAAAAAGGGATGGCATGAGTAATAAAAAAAGGCAAAGCCTTATTTTATTATTGTTGATGTGTTGTGCGAGAATATTTGGGGAGAAATTTCTCTAGTCTTGAAGAACGTTCTTCCTCGTTGAAGAACGTCGGCCTCTGACGAAAAACGACTAAGAACGCAAGTTCCTCGGAGATCAACGACGCGACGCCGTGTACCGCGATGCTGACGATCCTCTTCTCCGCGATTCCGTATACCGCGACGCCCACGATCCTCTTCTGCGACGCTATCTTCCATGACGTCTTTTCCTCCAATAGACCTCGTTCGACAACTTCATCGAGGTAGGGGATTTTGGTTTAATTTAATTTATGTGGATTATATCCTCGACATGTGTTTAAATTGTTGTAATTCATTTGAACCACTAACGCGGTGGGTGCGGACCAACGAACAAGTTTGAACCCACCGATTTTCTATTCTTGATGCATGGAACGTTGGGTGATGACGAAACGGGACCGTTGAGCGGTTGGAGGCTGTCGCAGTAATCTACGGGTCCCGAGACGACCCCAGGCGCAGAAGGGAGCAAGAACAGACCACTGGAGGGGCTCCGGTGGCCCGCGGACTTCACCAGCAGCGCAGGTCACCGACGCGGCGGCGCCGGCGGCCGGAGGCGGCGGCGTCCCGGCGCGCCGCCAGGAAGAACCGCCGAGGCTGAAGCCGCGGCGGCAGGCGACCGGGATCCCGCGGCCGCACGGGATCTGGAGGAAGACGCGGCACCCGCCGCGTCCGCGGATCGCTAAGGAAGGGGGGACCACATCCCCCCATGCTCGGCTACTGGCCAAGCCAGCGTGCCACCCGGTCGGGCCGGGCCGGGTTGCGCGGACCGGACCGGGCCGCGCCCAGCTGGGCCGGGCCACACCCACCGGGCCAGGCCACACCCTAATGGGCCGGACCCGAACCTGGGTTGGGTCGACCCGGTTCGGTCCGACCCAGGGGGGGTTGGGCCGGGTCGGGCTGGGCCCAGACCCCCCACTTTCGGACCACTTTTGGTCTTTTGCCCATAACTTGGGTTACAGACCTCCGATCAACGCACCGTTAGTTGCGTAGCGATCCTTGGAACGAGAAGGTCGTTTTGGTATACTACATTAAAGTTTTTGAAGAACTTTGGGTATGTCCGTGTTGGTTCGAACACGAAACCAATCGGGCCCTCGGAGCGGAAACGCTCATAACTTGAGTTCTGGACGTCCGATTGACGTGACGTCGACTTTGTTGGATTACTCTTAGTGAGAGGGACCTTTTGGATTTCTCCGATAAAGGTTTCGACACAGTTGGAGTGCGGTCGGGTTGGTTTTGACTTAAAAACCAACCGGGCCCCTGGAACGAAAAAGTCAATAACTCTCAGACTGGGCGTCCGATTGACGCGCTGTCTGTCGCGTTGAGTTCCTTTTGTCGAGACGGAACTTTGGGATACATCAACTTCGGACTATGTGTCAGTTGATGAATCGAACCCCTTGCCTCATGGAGCGTACCCTCCCGGAATCGAGCATGCTGTGTGCGGAAACCCTAGACCTGGCTGCGACTGCGACGACGATGTTGACTGCACTGAAATCCTCCATGGGTTCGGCAGCGACGACGACTGCACTGAAATCCTCCGTGGGTTCGGCAGCGATGAAGACTGCACTGAAATCCTCCGTGGGTTCGGCAGCGACGAAGACCATACTGAAATCCTTCATGGGTTCAACGGTGATGAATACTGTTCTTGTATCCTCCGTGGGTCTGGAAGTACTACTGTTCGTGTATCCTACGTGGGTCCGGCAGTGTTTGACTATGTTCTTGTATCCTACATGGGTCTGGCAGAGTAGCTGGTTTTTGTATCCTACGTGGGTCCCATCTTAGATGAATCAGTGGCTACATCTGATCATCTCTATCACTTTATGAAGAAGTATACATGTGTGAGTTGAGTCTTGACTTTCAATCATTATCTTTGATATGATTGACTTGCTTTCCTTTGTGGATTGGGTTGTGTTTTCTTGTGTGGATTGGGTTGTACTATCCTGTGTGGATGTGATCGAACTTGGGCTCGGATGTTGGATCCGAATTGGAATTGATGACTTAGGTATATGTATGGGCATAAACCTAAGTAGTGTTGGATGTTACTTCATGATTGTATCTCTCCTTTTTGGATTCTGGGAGACCTTAGGGGGTCTCTGGGTCCCTACTGAGTAGCGTATACTCACCCCTGCACAGGCTATGCCCGCACTACGTTGTATTGGTTACAGATGACGGACAGCGCTGATCGTGGTTGAGGCTTGTGGAGAAAATCGGTACCTGGAGGTGGACCACTGGACGGGACGTACATGGAGCGGACGGCTGGACTCGAGGAGCTGAGGAGGCTATTTGTACCCACCCTTTAGGTGGGACTTCCAGTGGACGGCTCGACATTGCTTCTTTACTTCCAGTTGTTGTACTTTCTTTCCAGTTGTACTTTACTTTCAGTTTGGGTTTGTATTCTGGCCCATTTACTTTCCGCACTTACTATTGTACCCAGTTTTACTTAGTGTTTACATATACTTGCTTACTCTGTGGTGTTTGTTTACTTTCTAAATGCAATTCCTTCCCCTTTTTTTCGGGATTTATGCCTTGGTACTAGTCGCCAGCCCCTGGCCTATGGGAGGTGGGCTTGGGGTAGTCACGGCACGGGTCCCGAGGACGGGTCGTGAAAAATTGGTATCAGAGGAGTTCGGTTCTATCGTAGAACTCAGGACTTTGATCTTTCTTCTATGTGAAGCAGTAGTGTTAAGGGTATCGAGTGTGGTTATCAGTCCAGGGATTCCAGTGTTGGTGTGGTGGCCGACGTATCCGTACACCAGGACCCTGACTTCTGATTTCTAACTCAATGCATGAAAACATTGATTGCATGTGTGTTTCAAAAGTTTTCTTTGTGATTACTTTGTGTCAGCTCACCAGGTATACTGTTTTGACTGTGGTGCACCTGTTTCTTTCAGTATGGCCCCATGACGGCAGCCAACTAGGGTTCCGAGCTTTGTGCGAGAAGACAACCCACCGAGCGACGAGGCCTCGGTGCAGGGCCCTTTTTTAGCGGAGGCACCGGTGGTACCTCTACCCGCTGAGCCACCGATGCTACCAGCCCTAGCTGCTAAGAGTGCACGCCGCCTTAGTGCACTGCACAAGTTTCAGCGTCAGAGACCGACCAGGTTTCGTGGGGAGAAGAACCCTCAGGCAGCCGAGGATTGGCTGGAGACTGTAGTTCGAGTTTTCAGGTTAGTGGGGACACCAGCTGACCTCATGGTGATCCTTGCAGCGAGCCTTCTGCACGCGGCAGCAGGCAGATGGTAAAGCTTGATGCTCCATGTTCACAACGAGGCATCTCTCCTCTAGACGGACTTTGAGAGACTCTTCCGCTTGGAGTTCATCCCAACCACCCTCTTTGCGGTGCGCATACAGGAGCTACTAAAGTTGCGGCAGGGCAGCATGACGGTCGCTCAATACTCGGTGAGATTTACCAATCTCTCGCGCTATTCGACGGACATGGTACGGGACCCATTCTTTCGGGCCCAGACCTTCGATCAGGGACTGAGGCATGAGATTAGGGCATCGATGATCTCGCTCAGCATTCTGACATAGGTAGAAGTACTGGAGAAAGCCCTTCTCATTGAGAGCTTTCTTGCTGAGCCTACACCAGCAGTGAGACCTACCGCAGGGCGGCACGTAGCAGAGTCGTCTGCAGTTGGTAGTCGACGGACATCACAGGGGTCCAAGAGGACCATACCTTCAGGTGGACGACCTCAGGACACTGCCTCAGAGGTGAGGGGCACGCGGCGCAGAGCCAGCCTTCTGAGGAGCAGACAGTTCTACGCATGCGGCGGGCAGGGCCACTTGGCTCGTGACTGCCCGAACCGCCGTCAGAGGAGCAGCAGACGGTTGAGGGGCCACCCAAGTAGAGGAAGAGGGTCGACCATGGCGGTCCGCTGAGAGCAGGTGGACGAGGCAGGGGAGCTGGCCGAGCAGCAGGTGGTGGGAGACGCTTTGAGGCTTTATCACCACCACCACCAGAAGGTCCACCCCAACCACAGGGAGCTGGCGGGAAGAGACAGGCTCATCTTCAGGCAATAGAGGCCTACGACCACGGCATGCCAGAGATGATTCGAGGTACTATCTATGTCTACTCTACCCTTGATGTAGTTCTTATAGACACAGGAGCGAGTCATTATTTTATTGTCACTGCCCTTGTTCAGAGCTCGGAGATTCTGACTGAGCCGTTGGCTCGATCCTTACGGCTAGAGACTCCTACGGGAGCAGACTCGACGATTATGCACTGGTTATGGCAGTGTGAGCTTACTCTAGGAGGTGAGATCTTTGGCTGGGATCTTCTTGTAGCGGCGTCGAGGCCTTAAGACGTCATCTTGGGCATGGATTGGTTATCTACAGTCCATGCTCAGATCGACTGTATTAGGCGCAAGGTGCGGTGTGTTCTCACCGATGGGAGCAGGTTCACCGTCACCAGCGAGAAGGGAGCCTTTGCAGCGCAGGATGGACTCATGCAGAGGAGAGGACAGCTGATCACTCATCAGTTGGCTAGCCTCATCCTAGGAGAAGTTGAGGTGCGGAGTCCGAGTTTTCCTGTAGTGGTGGATCAGTATGGGGACATTTTTTCTAACGACGTTCCAGGACTACCTCCTCGCAGAGAGGTATACTTTTATATTGACCTATACCCCGGTACAGCCCTGATATCCACTCCAGTATATCGGATGGCTCCCTCTGAGCTTCGAGAGCTACGGGTACAGCTGGAGGACTTGCAGAGCAAGCGATTCATCCGACCCAGTGTTTCACCCTGGGCTTCCCTGATATTGTTTGCCAAGAAGGCGGACGAGAGCTTGCGACTGTGTGTCGACTATCGTCGCCTAAACCAGGTGACCGTGAGGAATAATTATCTGCTACCGAGGATTGACGGCCTCTTCAATCAGCTCAAGGGATCACGGTTGTTCTCGAAGATAGACCTCAGGTTAAGCTATCATTAGCTTAGAGTTCAGGACGAGGACGTGCAGAAGACGGCCTTCAGATGTCGGTATGGCCACTATGAGTTCTTGGTTATTCCATTTGGCATAATCAATGCTCCATCGGTGTTCATGAGTCTCATGAATAGGATATTTCAGCCATAACTCGATCGATTTTTCGTGGTCTTCATTGACGACATATTAATATACTCAACCACTGAGAAGGAGCACAGCTACCACTTGCGGGTTGTACTAGACACACTCCGAGAGCACCAGCTTTATGGTAAGCTCTCGAAGTGTCAAATCTGGTTACGTGAGGTCCACTTCTTGGGACACGCCATCTCTGAGGCAGGAGTTGCGGTGGATCCTGCGAAGATCGAGGCAGTGCTAGCTTGGGAGCCACCCAGGAGCGTGATGGAGGTGCAGAGTTTCTTGGGTCTAGTTGAGTACTACCGGAGGTTTGTGACAGACTTCTCCAGAGTTGCGGCATCACTTTCAGCTTTTACTAAGAAGGGGAAACCCTTCGTGTGGTCAGATAGATGTCAGCAGAGCCTCCAGGAGCTGATAAAAAGATTGACCAGCGCACCTATCTTAAGGCTACCGGAGGAGGGAGTAGGGTACGTAGTCTACTGTGATGCATCAGGGACCGAACTCGAATGTGTCCTGATACAGGAGCGGGCCGTGATCGCCTATGGATCACTTCAGTTGAGGCAGCATGAGCAGAACTATGCTACCCATGACCTGGAGTTAGCAGCAGTGGTCTTCTCTCTGAAGATGTGGCGACACTATCTGATGGGCGAGCGCTTTATAGTCTACTCTGACCACCAAAGTCTCAGGTACATCTTCTCGCAGAAGGACCTGAATCTGAAACAGCGGCGATGGATCAAGTTCCTCCAGGACTATGACTTTGAGATAGCATATACTCCTGGAAAGGGGAACGTAGTAGCAGCTGCTCTCAGTAGGAGGACGGGCATTGAGCTACTCATAGAGGCGACGGAGCAGCTAGCCACTTTGTAGATATCCTTCATGGATAGAGATGGAGCAGCCTTTCTTCAGTCACTCACAGTCACTCCTCTACTTCTTCAACGGGTCAGAGAGGTACAGCGTGGGGACGTTGATTGTGAGACACGGCGTGCACATATATCCTCAGGACAGGCACCTGATGGATTCTCTATGGGAGGAGAGCACGTCGTCCTTTTTAGAGGACGTACCATGGTACCGGCTTCTTTACAGGAGGAGGTTCTGAGGGAGTTTCACACTTCACCTTTAGCGGTACATCCAGGAGTGGCAAAGATGTACCAGGATCTCAGACGACAGCACTGGTGGCCGGGTATGAAGAAGGTTGTAGCTGAGTTCGTTTCTTGATGCCTCACCTGTCAGTAGGTGAAGGCAGAGCACCAGGTACCAGTAGGTTTGGTGTAGCCCTTGGAGGTCCCAGAGTGGAAGTGGTACGGGATATCTATGGATTTTCTGACTGGAATTCCACGTACTTCTAGAGGTCACGACTCCATTTGGGTGATTGTCAACCAACTCACCAAGTCGGATCACTTCTTACCCATCAGAGAGCAGGGCTCAGTGGAGAGCTTATGACACCTCTACATTCAGGAGATCGTACGGCTTCATGGTGTGCCATCATATATCATCTCTGATCGAGATGCTCGCTTTACTTCCCGGCTTTAGAAGGGGTTGTAGGAGTAATTTGGGATACATCTACGTCTGAGCACCGCCTTTCACCCTCAGACGGATGGTTAGATAGAGAAGAAAATTCAGACTCTCGAGGACATGCTTTGTGCATGTGTCCTCGACTTTGGTCGCAGCTGGGAGGATCACCTACCCTTGGTGGAGTTTTCGTACAACAACAGCTACCACTCCACCATCGGGAAGGCACCATACGAGGCATTGTATGGCCGACCTTGTAGATCACCTCTGTGTTGGACAGACCCTGGGGAGTCAGCACTTGTGGGACCAGAAATGGTCCAGGCCACGATAGAGAAGGTTCAGGTCATCCAGGAGCGGATGAGGACAGCTCAGAGCTGGCATAAGTCTTATACTAACAGGAGGCAGAGGCCACTAGAGTTCGAGGATGGCGACCACGTTTTCTTGAGGGTCTCACCTCGGCGTGGATTACAGAGATTTGGCCGGGGTGGAAAGTTATCTCCGCGCTTCATCAGACCGTTCCAGGTTCTCAGCAGGATAGGCGAGGGGGCTTATCTCTAGGCTCTACCACCTCACTTGCACCGGGTGCACGACGTCTTCCATGTATCTCAGCTGAGGAGATATGTTCATGACCCGATGCATATCATTGACCATAGGGAGTTGGACATTAACGATGGGGCAACTTTTTTGGAGGTCCTGGTGGAGATTGAGGATCGACAGGAGCGGGTCCTACGTGGGCGGTCGATTCCTTTAGTGCGCATTAGATGGCAGCACGGGAACCTCCAGGAGAGCACTTGAGAGCGGGAGGCTCAGATGCGTGCACAGTACCCACATCTGTTCCCCTAGTTTATGATGTATCTTTACGGGGACGTAAAGCCCTGAGGTGGGAGTAATGCAAAGACCCGTAAATATCAAGGGAAATTTTTTTTCTTGATTTTCTTTGGAATTTTACTAGAACGCAGTTTCTGACGGCACCTGATTCTGAGGCCCGGTGTGCCCGAAATCAATTTTCGAAGTTTAGCTCGGGTATGTTCAGTGAACGGACAAGCGGGTTTTCCTAACTTTGAACCGGTGCTCGAAATCAAAATATGAGGGCACCGATGAAACCACAGCGCTGGTAATTTCTTAGGAACACCTTTACTAGAGTTGTGTTTGCTCAGGTGTTGTTTAAAAAAACATGGGTTAACTAATGAATAAAATAAAATTTGTGCAACAAATTTTATTCTAAGTAGTTTAAACCTACGTATGGAAGTTTATGTGGGACCCACTAAATCCTAACCCCTCTTGATAGGATATTAGTGAGGTGGGCCCCACACTAGCCCCACCTATTCAACTTCCTCAAACCTCCCATTAAGTTGGCAAACCCCCATTAATTTTTGTGTAACACACCCGCACCCCCTTTTTAAATTCCAAGTCAACTCTCGCGTTTAATTGGATTATTAAAAGCCTCATTAATTGTTCAACGCACGTTAATTAAATCGTGATTTAATTTTGAATTTCAAAAAGGGATGGCATGAGTAATAAAATAAGTCAAAGCCTTATTTTATTATTGTTGATGTGTTGTCCGAGAAGATTTGAGGAGAAATTTCTCTAGTCTTGAAGAACGTTCTTCCTCGTTGAAGAACACCAGCCTCCGATGAAAGACGACGAAGAACGCAAGTTCCTCAGAGATCGACGACGTGATGCCATGTATCGCGACGCCGACGATCCTCTTCTCCACGATGTCGTGTACCGCGACGCCCACGATCCTCTTCTGTGACGTCGTCTACCACGACGTCTTTTCCCGCGACAGACCTCTTTCGACGACTTCATCGAGGTAGGGGGTTTTGGTTTAATTTAATTTATGTGGATTATATCCTCGACATGTGTTTAAATTGTTGGAAGTTGTTTTAACCACTAACGCGGTGGGTGTGGACCAACGAACAATTCTGAACCCACCAGCTCTCTGTTCTTGATGCGTGGAATGTTGGGTGATGACGAAACGGGACCGTTGAGCGATTGGAGGCCGTAACAGTAATCTATGGGTCCTGAGACAACCCTAGGTGTAGACGGGAGCAAGAACGGACCATTGGAGCAGCTCTGGTGGCCCGTGGACTTCACCGGCGGCGCCGGCGGCCGGAGGCGGCGTCCCGGCGCGCCGCCAGGAGGAACTGTCGCGGCTGAAGTCGCGGCGGCAGGCGACTGGGATCCCGCGGCCGCACGGGATCCAGAGGAGGACGCGGCACCCACTGCATCTGTGGAGCGAGAAGGGAGGGGGGACTGCGTCCCCCCATGCTCGGCCGCTAGCCGAGCCAGTGTGCCACCCGGCCGGGCCAGGCCGGGTTGCGCGAACCGGACCGGGCCACGCCCAGCCGGGCCAGGCCGGGTTGTGCGGACCGGACCGGGCCACGCCCAGCCGGGCCGGGCCGCGCCCTAATGGGCCGGACCTAGGTCGGTTCGACCCAGTTCGGGCCGACCCAGGGGGGTTGGGCCGGGTCGGACCGGGCCCAGACCCCCCACTTTCGGTCTTTTGCCCATAACTTGGGTTACGGACCTCTGATCGATGCACCATCAGTTGCGTAGCAATCCTTAGAACGAGACGGTCGTTTAGGTATAATACACTCAAGTTTTAGGAGAACTTTCGGTGTGTCCGGGTTGGTTCGAACACGAAACCAACCGGGCCCTTGGAGCGGAAACGCTCATAACTTGAGTTCCGGACGTACGATTGACGTGTCGTCGACTTTGTTGGATTCCTCTTAGTGAGACAGAACTTTTGGTTTACTCTGATCGAGGTTTGGATGCAGTTGGAGTGCGGTCGGGTTGGTTTTGACTTAAAAACCAACCGGGCCCCTGGAACGAAAAGGCCAATAACTCTCAGACCGGGCGTCCGATTGACGCGTCGTCTGTCGCGTTGAGTTCCTTTTTTCGAGACGGAACTTTGGGATACATAAACTTCGGACTACGTGTCAGTTGATGTATCGACCCCCTTGGATCGTGGAGCGGACCCTCCCGGAATCGAGCATGATGTGTGCGGAAGCCCTAGAGTTGGTTGCGACTGCGACGACGATGTTGACTGCACTGAAATCTTCTGTGGGTTCGGCAGCGACGACGACTACACTAAAATCCTCCGTGGATTTGGCAGCGATGAAGACTGCACTGAAATCCTCCGTGGGTTTGGCAGCGATGAAGACCATACTGAAATCCTTCGTGGGTTCGACGGCGATGACTAATGTTCTTGTATCCTGCGTGGGTCTAGCAGTACTACTGTTCGTGTATCCTATGTTGGTCTGGCAGTGTTTGACTCTGTTCTTGTAGCCTATGTGGGTCTGGTAGAGTAGCTGGTTTTTGTATCCTACGTGGGTCCCATCTTAGATGAATCAGTGGCTAAATCTGATCATCTCTATCACCTTACGAAGAAGTATACATGTGTGAGCTGAGTCTTGACTTTCAATAATTATCTTTGATATGATTGACTTGATTTCCTTTGTGGATTGGGTTGTGCTTTCCTATGTGGATTGGGTTGTACTATCATGTGTGGACGTGATCGAACTTGGGCTCGGATGTTGAAGCTGAATTGGAATTGATGACTTAGGTATATGTATGGGAATATACCTAAGTAGTGTTGGATGTTACTTCGTGATTGTATCTCTCCTTTGTGGATTATCCTTTGTGGATTCTGGGAGACCTTTGGGGGTCTCGGGGTCCCTACTGAGTAGCGTATACTCACCCCTGCACGGGCTATGCCCGCACTACATTGTGTTGGTTGCGGACGACAGACAGCGTTGATCGTGGTTGAGGCTTGTGGAGCAATTCGGTACCTGGAGGTGAACCACTGGACGGGACGTACACGGAGCGGACGGCTGGACTCGAGGAGCTGAGGAGGCTATCTGTACCCACCCTTCAGGTGGGAATTCCATTGGACGGCTCGACGTTGCTGCTTTACTTCCAGTTGTTGTACTTTCTTTCCAGTTGTACTTTACTTTCAGTTTGGGTTTGTATTCTGGCCCATTTACTTTCCGCACTTACTATTGTACCCAGTTTTACTTAGTGTTTACTTCTGCTTGCTTACTCTGTGGTGTTTTTTTACTTTCTAAAGGCAATTTCTTCCCCTTTTTTGTCGGGATTTACGCCTTGGTGCTAGTCACCAGCCCCTGGCCTATGGGAGGCGGGCTTGGGGTAGTCATGGAACGGGTCTCGAGGACAGGTCGTGACAAGTTCACTGCATGTTAAAGAGCTGATTGGTAAGTTGATGATGTATGAAGAAGAAATGAAGGTAAACAAGGAAGAAGATGATGAACCAAGAAAGAAATCAGTAGCCTTCAAGACTTCTGCTTCAAAAAACAAGGACAAAGGAAAAATTCAAATTGAAAGTGATAGCTCAAGCTGCGATGAAAGTGCATCAGACAGCGATGTTGAAATGGCTTAGATAGCCAGACGATTTAAAAAAATTTATAGGAAGAAGAAATTTTTTAGAAAACCAAATTATAAGGGTAAGTATGACCAACGAGGTTATTGGAAGAAATATTGGAAGAAGTATTGGAAAAAGACTGATAAAAGTGATGACATGGTCTGCTACGAATGCAAGAGAAAAGGACATGTGAAAGTTGACTGTCCAAAGTTAAAATACAAGAAGAAATATGATTACAAGGATAAAAAATATAATAAATCTATGAAGGCAACATGGAGTGCTTCAGAAGACAGTTCAAGTGATTCTGATTCCTCTCAGGATGAAAATTCTCAAAAATCTAATATGTGTTTCATGACAAATTCATCTTAGGTAACATTTGATACTCCTACTTTAAATTCTTAGTATTCTAGAGATGATTCTGATTCTGAAAACATGTCTAGTGAAGAGTTATTTTAATACTGTAACATGGTAGAGGAAACTTGCAATGAACTGAAGGATAAGTACAAATCATTCAGGAAACAGTATTCCTTGACTAGTACTGTTAAATCTGATCTTAGTGTAGAAAAGGAAAAGAATGCTCAACTGTTAAAGAATAATACTCAACTTAAATTGTCCAATGATCAACTTAGAATAGATTTAGAGAAGTTCTCAAATGGAAAGAATACTATAACTCAAATTCTTGAAAAACAAGTTGCATCAAAGTATACTACTGGTTTAGGCTATCAACCTGGACAGAGACAGCTTGTTAAGAATAAATCTATTCCTAAATCTGGATAGTATGCTGCTAGTTCAAGTTTTGGAAATTCCTATGCCTCAAATAGTTATTCACATAGTTATAGATCAAACAAAGTTTATCTTTAAAAATATTTTGAATCTATTTATTGTATGAGACCCATTAGACAAATATGGGTACCAAAATTTTTGCTTGCTAACCTATCTGGACCTAAGAAAATCTGGGTACCAAAATCATTTTTTGTTTAAACCTGTTTTATAGGATACTTGCCTGAAGAGTTCCCATAAGAAGATATGGTACTTGGAAAGTGGATGTTCAAGGCATATTACTGGAGATTACTCATGTTTCAAAAGTTTAATCAAGGTTGATGGAGGGCATGTCACCTTTGGTGATAACTCAAAAGGAAAAATCATCGGTTTAGGCCAGATTGGTAACACTGGTTCAGTTTTAATTTCTAAATTATTATTTTTTGATGGATTAAAATACAACCTGTTAAGCATTTCTCAGTTGTGTGATGATGGTTTCAATGTTAAATTTGAAAATTATGCTTGTAATTTTTTTAATTATAAAAATTTTTTAGTATTTTCTGCCTTAAGAAATGAAAATGTATATGTTGTAGATTTAAATTCTTTAGCCAAACAAAAGGTTACTTGTTTAAATTATTTTCATAAAGAGTCTTGGCTATGGAACAGAAGATTAGGACATTGCAATGTTCACTCTCTTAGGAAACTAACCAATAAAAATTTAGTTAGAGACTTACCTCAACTAAAATTCCCATCAGACAAAGTTTGCACTCCCTGTCAAAAAGTAAAGCAACATAAAGTTTCATTAAAATTAAAGAAAAAAAGTTTCAACTTCTCAACCTCTCGAGTTGGTTCACATGGACTTGTTTGGACCTTCTAGAGTTTCTAGTATAAATGGGAAGCACTATGTGTATGTTCTAGTAGATGACTTTTCTAGATATACTTGGGTATACTTTCTTGCTCATAAAAGTGAAGCTTGCTCTTATTTTATTAAATACTCCAAGTCTTTAGAGAACCTTAGTGGACTTAATATTAAGACCTTGAGAAGTGATCATGGTCGTGAGTTTTAAAATCATGAATTTGAATCATATTGCTCACATAACGGCTACAATAATAATTTCTCTACCCCTAGGACACCTAAATAGATTGGTGTTGTAGAAAGAAGGAATAGAACCCTTCAGGAAATTGCAAGAACTATGATTAATGAGTATGACCTACCTGTTTACTTCTGGACAGAAGCTGTAAATACATCTTTTTATATTATAAATAGAGTCTTGATTAGACCTGTTCTTAAAAAGACCCCTTATGAACTGTGGAATAATAGGAAACCTAAAGTTAGTTACTTCATAGTTTTTGGTTGCAAAGTATTTATTCTCAATACTAAGGATAATCTTGACAAGTTTGCTTCTAAAAGTGATGAGGGAATCTTTCTAGGTTACTCTATAACCAGTAAATCTTATAGAGTCTTTAATAAAATAACCAAATGTGTGGAAGAATCTGTTCACATCAAATTTGATGAAACTGATCCATATGAACCTAAGTCTTCTATTGAAAATATTGAAGAAGATCTATCTATTCTGGATCTTAATGATAAAATCAGTGAACCTATTGTAAAGACAACCAGTTTTGGAAATATTCCAGAATCTGCTTCTGGTGAACCCGAGCATAGAGAAGAACCTGAAATTTCTAGTCTTACCTTTACCAGATCAACTAGGATTCTAAAGAATCATCCTTTAGATGTTGTTGTAGGTAATCTTGATAGAGGGACACAGACTGGAGCTTCCCCAAAAAACCAGGTTGAACATCAAGCCTTTCTTTCACAGTTAGAACCTAAAAATATCAATGATACAATCAATGATGAATTTTGGGTAATGGCTATGCAAGAATAATTAAATCAATTTGAAAGAAACAAATTCTGGGAATTAGTTGACAGACCTAAGGACACTTTGACCATAGGCACTAAATGGGTTTTTAGAAATAAAGTTGATGAATCAGGAAATATCATTAGAAACAAAGCAAGGCTAGTTGCATAAGGGTATAGTCAAGAGGAAGGAATAGACTATGAGGAAACCTTTTCACCTGTAGCTAGATTAGAAGCTATTAGAATTTTACTTTCCTATGTTGCTCATATGAATTTCAAGTTATATCAAATGGATGTTAAAAGTGACTTTCTAAATGGTTTTATAATTGAAGATGTTTTTGTTGAACAAACACCTGGATTTACTAATCCTCATTTTCCAAATCGAGTTTTTAAGCTTTCTAAAGCTTTATATGGTTTAAAATAAGCTCCATGAGAATGGTACGATAGACTTAGTAGTTTTCTTATTTCAAAAGGTTTTTCTAAAGGAATTTCTGATCCAACTCTCTTTATTAAAAGAATTTCTAAAGATGTTTTGATAGTACAAATCTATGTTGATGATATTATTTTTGGATCTTCTAAAAATGCTTTGTGTGTTGATTTTTCAAAGAGTAAGCAAAATGAATTTGAAATGAGTTTAATGGGAGAACTCAAATATTTTCTTGGATTTAGAGTTTTTCAAAATGAAAATGGTATTATCTTAAATCAAAGTAAATATACAAATGATATTTTAAAACGTTTTGGTTTGGATAGTAGTAAGGGTAATGACACACCCATGAGTATCACTTGTAAGTTGGATGCTGATGAAACTGGAAAACCAGTGGATCAAACCAACTACATAGGTATGATAGGGAGTCTTCTCTATCTTACTTCTAGTTGACCAGATATTATGTTTAGTGTATGTATGTGTACAATATTTCAAGCTAATCCAAAAGAGTCATGCTTTCTTGCTGTTGAAATAATTTTCAAATATCTTAAACATAATACTAACTTGGGATTATTCTATCCAAAAGGACAATCATTCGATTTAATAAGTTATTCAGATGCTGACTTTTCTGGTTTCAAGTTAGATAGAAAGAGCACTTATGGAACATTTCATATTCTAGGTAAGTCCTTAGTATCATGGTGTAGTAAAAAGAAGAACTATGTTGCATTGTCTACTGCTAAAGCAGAATATATTTCTACTGGTAGTTGTTGTGCACAAATTTTGTGGATGAAACATACATTATTGGACTAAGGATATTAGTCTAGACATGTATCTATAAACTGTGATAACACTAGTGCAATTAATATCTCAAAGAACCCTATATCTCACTCTATGACCAAGCACATTGATGTAAGGAACCACTTTTTAAGAGATCATTACAAAAAAAGGTGATATTACTCTCGAATTTATAGGTACTGAACATCAATTAGCTGACATATTCACCAAACCTTTAAGTTCAGATAGGTTAAGTTACATTAGACATGAATTAGTAATGATAGAATTTGTAGAGCCTAAACCTCACCGTTAGCCTAAACCTCACCATTATCCTAAACCTCACCATTAGCCTAAACCTCACTGTTAGCCTAAACCTCACCATTAGGCTAATCCTCACTATTATACCTCATTGGTATGAACCTCACTGTTATACCTCACGAGTATGAACCTCACCGATATACCTCACCGATAAAAATACCTCACTATTAGGAATACTCACCGGTATGTATTACCGTTAGGTTGTGCTGTTTTTAAAAAAAATTATCATTAGCCGTCAGAATATGTATCATTTATAGTTTACTTATTATGTTTTATTTATTTATTTTATGATTCCTAAATGATAAAACATAATTCTTGATCTCATCTTGATCCACCTCAAACCCTTTACCTTCAATCATTAGCTCCCAAACCTTCATTTCTCTCGATTGAGGGGATCCGGACCTACCTCCAAGTCCAGTTGTTGAATTTGTATCATCTATAAAGAAAACTATGTTGGGAGTAAGCAATAAAAAGCCCTTATTGATGAGGAAGTCCAGTTTTCTCTAGAGAATGAAGAAGAAATCCATGAAAGTGGAGAACATGTTTTTGATATATCAGATGAGAACACCTTGAGTTTGAGTCCATTGATTGGAAGTATTGTTGTGCCTATAGAGGTTGTATTGGTTGAGATTGAAGAACCTACACCCATTCCTAATGAGCCTCCTGTTGGAGAAATGGAAATGGTTGTGGAGAATTCTTCTGAGGAAGACCGAGCTGCTGAGGGTGCTATTGCTATACATATACAGGAGAATGCACAAATTGAGGGGGAGCATCCAACCAGACTTGGAACTGTTTTAGTAGCTGTTGAGATTGAAGACTGGGAAGAAGACCCAGGTTTTGTAGTTTGTGGGTTGGACTATCCTGATTCTGAAGATGAGACACCCATCAATAGACCACAAGTTAACTATAATATCTTTTCTGAGTTTTTACCTGGGGATGTGATAAGAAAAGCTGATCTAGATCAGTTGAAGTCTGATCTTAAGACCTCGTTTGTGGAAGAGATAATAAGAATGGAAACCTATTTAATATTATCCATTCAATCTGTTATTAATGAATTTGTGGCCAGTATTGTGTCAGAAAGATCATCTGTAGTTGTGCCTGATAATCTAGTTACTAAGGCTGATCTTGAGTGTTTAAAGACTGAGTTGAAGGATTCTTGGACTGCATCTGTTGCAGGCTTAAATAATTGCTTTGTTGAGGAGCTGAGAAAAATGGAAAAATCATTTTAACTCTCTCTTGGATGTACTGTGTCAACCACTGTGGTAGAGATGGTGAATGAAGTCAAAGTATGTCATTCTCAGATTGAGAGATGGACAGAGGCTGTTAGTGCTTTGAAGCAATCTGTTGATTCTTTCCATACCTTTTATAGTTCCCAACCCCAAGTTTTTGCTGACATAAATTATATCAAGAGTGTAGTAAAGCAGTTTGTGGATGTGTTTGAAGCATTTAATAAGAATATCAAAGAGCATGTCAGTACACAGGATTTGGTTGTCAAGAAGTTGATAAGTAGTTTGACCCAATATTTCAATGTGATTGTATAATTCACTGTTAAACCTCTTGAATCACCCAGTGCTTCAGTAGATATTGATCAATTTAGAGTTGTGCTGAAAGAGGAGCTTGGTCAGGCTAGTACCAGTAGCTTAGCTGATTCTCAGGTACTGTCTACCACAAGAGATATAAGAAAGTTTGTTCAGGAGAATATGAGAGATGCTACTGCTACTCAGAAAGAAATCAAGGATAATATTGATCTATAATTTCAGAAATTTTATACCAAGCATCAGTTCAACAACCATTTCAAGCTTTTGTTAGAAAACATGAAACTACCCCCAGTCACTCAAGCTTTCAGAGAACAAGTGATCAAGCTCAGGGAGTTGACTCCTTCTTTAGACAAGTTTATGGAGAACAAGGATGACTTTATCTCGGCTATAGAGAGAGGATGAGGAATCATAATGGACTTTAGGAATCTGTTTCCGCCATTTTTTCATGTAGACAGTACTCCTATCATTGCACCTCCAGCTCTGCCTGCCTCTGCTCAGTCTGCCTCCATTCCTCAGATGACACCGGCTCAATCTATCAGAATCTTGACACCATTGATTACTCCAAGGATTACCCACTATAGGCCAGGAAAATTCTCTATTGCTCAACCTCTAGTGGTGCTTTCTGGAGTTCCCAAGCCTTATTCTACCTTCGAACCCAAATCCAAATCCAAAGTGGACATTTAGGAGGTAGATTTAATAGTGTCTAGGACATTTTATAGGAATCACATGTACTCTTTTTGTCTCAATTTTGTATTTTTCTGTATTTTTTGCCCCACGAAATATATATGATCTTACTTTATTTAACCTTATGTTACTTCTCTCATCCTTTATTTCCTACTTTTTTCTAATCACAAAGGGGGAGAAATATGAACATAATAAATATGATAATAATATAAGCATAAGAAAGGGGGAGAAATATGAGAAAAATGAGAAATATGAGCATAATTTAATTTTACCATAATATAATTCTACCTCTGGTACTTTTGTTTTATATCTCTGATACAGTTGTTTCATACCTCTCATACATTTGCATATAATGCTCTATTCTCTGATACATTTGAAAATGTCATTACTCACACTGAGAAGTGAGACTCAATGTATTTTATACTGATATATTAATGATTATTTTGGATTATAATACCATAATTTGTGATTATCAAAAAGGGGGAGATTGTTGATCTCACCTGTTTTGATAATCCCAATTATGCTTTAATATGTTTTGATAATCTCAATTATGTTTTAATATGTGTTTATAATCCTATATATGTTAAATTATGTTTACAAAAATATCAAAAATAATCATTGGAATATGTTAGTCAATGTCTATCCATGGTTATACATGTTTTGAAATAATACTAACTCAATCTGGCTATGTTTTGCAAAGAACAGATTAGTATTCGAGTCACTGATACAGACCTACCGATAGAGTAAGTCCACTAGTATGTGTGAGTCCACTGGTATGCATAAGTCCACCGGTATGCACAATAGTTACTATACAGACACACAGACCTACCGATGAAGTCTATAAGAGCCACCGATACAAACAGCTACTGATATAAAGGTATCAGGTACACAGCAACCGATAAGGCTAAGTACACCGGTACAAAAGTCTACCGATATGGATAAGGTCACCGGTATACAGACAGTTACCGTTACACCTGAGCTATCGATAGAATAAGTCTACCAGTATGAAAAAGTCGACTGATACAGAGTAACTGCTACTATTATGAAGTCCACCGTTACAAGCTCACCGGTATGGGTCACTGATACAAACGTTCACTGATACAAAAAGGTCATCAATATGCATAAAAGATACCGATATAAAGAGTAGCTGATACATAGAGCTACTATTATAAATAGTAACAGTTACCGATACATAAGAGCTACCGATACAAGCTCACTGATACTAAGAGCTACTAATACAAGCTCACTGATACTAATAGATGCCGATGGAAATCAGTCATAGTTTCTCTAAACTCTATTTCTATTTGTTTATTTAGTAACGGTCATATTTGATGTTTTTAATGCACTTACTATTAATTAATGATAGTGGCTGGCATTTCAGGAACCGTACCTCGTACCTGTAAAAAGGTAATCATTCCCATTATCAGAGCTAAAGCTATATAAGGGAACCTCGAACTACTAAAGACGGGTGGTGGTCAGTCAGTCTTTACATGCACATATGAGACAATCTTATGGAGATACTCAAGGACTTGCATGCATAGAATAATAAGGAAGAATAAATACTGAATCCATAAAACCTGAACATTCAAGGAGAAAAGATCTTCAACAATTTCACTTGTACTCAAGCTGATCAGACTGATAAACCTGGACCTGGAAGTCAAATACAAAAATGGCACTCTGTTTCTTGACCAAAAACCAGAGAAGTACTCAAAGCCTCATCTGCATCAATCCAAGGAGTCCAGAGCTTTACTCAAAACACATAGATCGTTATAAACTCATCTCTATCTATTTAGCTCTATTGTGTTTCACTTATTTACATTTTGAACAGTGTGTGTGCTCTGTATTTTTAGACACACACTGTCTCCTGTGATGAATTGGAGGATATCTAATATTCTCACTCAATCTTTCTAAATATTTTGATTCCCATTGTGGATAGTGGTAGAGGTCAAGTGTGACCTGGATAGCCTGTGTGCTATTGTTTTTTTTTTCCCACGAAGAATTGTGGTAGAGGTCTGAGGACCTGGACAGTCTGAGTATTGTTGTAAACCCCGATCCAGGGTGTGGATAATAGTTTATATAAAACTATTTGAGAGGACTAAGTCTCAGCTTGAGACTGAACCTCTTGATTAAAACTGTTGTGCTTGTTTATTTTGTTTTAAACTATATTGAATATTCCATTGCTAAGTAATTTGAAATACAAATCTATTTTAAAGTTACTCTGATAGTTAAACTAGCAAGTGTTTGTATTTATTGTAAATAATTAGGTTAGTTTCAAAAGTTAATCTAATCCTCAGATTAGATTAACTGAGAACTAATCAATCTTTTGAGAACCTAACTGAACCTTTACTGTATTACAAATTCACTACAGTTTAGATTGTTATTTAATTTGGGGGTTTTTTAATATAAATATTTTTAACAGAAATTTTTATTTAGAACTCAATTCACCCCCCTCTTGAGTATCCACTCCGACCAACATGTTCTAATTTTGAAACTAAACTAATTAGTCCACTTTTTTAGGTTCATCATTCTTATTTCCTCTATCTACAACTTGAAAAGATTGAATAATTTTTTGGACTAGTTGTTGGTTCACCTATGGATCAAATGTAACCACATTTTCAAAAACATATTATTGATGATTCATACGATTTCTACCCTCTATAGCCAAAAAAATCCATTTATTACTCACACAATAGCAACTTAAGGCTTATAAAATTATAAATTATCATAATCAATAATATTTACAACCAGGATTTTTAAAAATCAATCATATTTACCATTTTCATAAATTATTAAACTCAAAATGAAAAATTAAGTCCTAGAAGGAAGTATTGCTATCAATTCCAGATATGCAACACTCATCAGCTAATCCCATAAAGATGAGGTGATAGCATACCTAGAAGTGTCTTAAAACACTTTTTACCCAAACACCCTGATAACTTGAATTTTAGTATAAAAAGGTTAGTTGTGTGTTTATAAACTCTAAATTTCAATTTATGACATTCCTATATCCATTTTACCATCCCAAGATACATATAGACTGACTAAAACATATACCATTTGTAGAATACCACCCCAACTCATTGGCTTGAGGAGATATGGAGTTCCACTAACCTTAAGTGACATCCCCAAGACACTAAAGGAAAAAAATAAATGTAAAGGGATTATAAGAATATTGGGGGATGATTTTATATGTAGAGGTAAATGACCTAACAACATAAAGCAATAAACATCCAATCGTCCTATATGATGTATGAATAGAAGTAATACGACCCAAAGTAAAACCAGCAAAACAATAATATCATGGTGATAATGAAACATGGTAAATAAACTAATAAAACCAAAGGAATATAGGACTCAAAGTCATAAAAAGACATAATCCTGATTAACACCCAACTAAATCCAATATCCAACTCCACGTAACATTCCCAAGGTATCAAGACACATCACTCGGGAAATATGTTACCTTCTCATTTCTTGTGTTTTGGTATATGACATCTCTAAACATAAGAAAGTGCCCAAACAGGGGGTGAGTATAAACTCAATAGGAATTACCCAATTACTTCTCATGACACACCACTATGAAAAGAACCAATTAGTAAATTTCATATAAAATAGTTGAAAGGTAGTTAAACAGTTTTTATAAATCTATAAAAGATAATCCGAGTGAGAAACCCGACGATAGGATTATTTCTATCTTTTCACATTTAGCATAATCATTCCTATGTTCACACACACACTCACTAATCTATACACTCAATATTGGTGTTTCCATTTATGGTGTTACTTCATGAACATAAATCATCCTACCTTGATGGTGGTAATTCTGACCATATTTTTCCACTTTGAATGCATGCCAACACAATTATGCCAAATTACAAGCTGATGCATTTCAGATAAAACAACACTTCCTTTGAAAAAAATTCATCAAACACATTTCTTTCTTCAAAACCATTCCATAATTTTAAAATAATTATTATAAAATTATAAACAAAGGGGGTTTTCCAAAAGCCTTCAAATTTTCCATGATTCCCAAAACACAACCAAAAAGGTTTCCTTCATGAAATCACACAATATTTCCATGAAAAATATAAACAAAACCTTCAAAAAAACTAATCCTTCAGGTTATAGAATAGTGGAGATGATATAAAATCCACCTACCTCTCAAAAAATGGTGAAAACAAATAAGAAATCTAAAATATTCTAGATACGGGCTCACAAAACCTTCTCTTCGCTAGATCCTACTAGATCTCATCAAGATTTACATCATAGCACATAAATTTATCTATAAAATCTAGATTTATGGATAATGGAGAGATATTATAAGAGTATATATAAGAAAAATAGGGAATAAAAATGTAGAATAAGGGATTACCGGTGATTTCAAATCTCCAATGCACTTTATTTGACCAAAAGTCACTTTTGGAACAAAGGAAATTATCTTGTAATCCTAGGGATGAAGAGGAGTTTGAGGCCTTGGAATATTTGAATACTAATGAGGGTTTTTTTTCTTAATCCAAATAAAACAAAAAAAATGGATCATTAACTATATGTTACATTTTTAGGTCACATTTTTTGGAAAACCATGCACAAACCATGCATGTACTACTGGAAAAGATTCAAAGAGTCACATGGTTAGGTTGCACAGTTTGGAAAAACATTCACCAATTGTGTGGTGATACTATCTCAAGGACAACACCTCATATGGTTGTATCATGTGGTTTGAAAACCATACACCAAATATGATTCCCCCTCTTTCTCAACCCAAAAATTTTCCCCTAGTATGTGCATGGTTTGGACTAATCGTGCCCCAACCATGTGCCTACCCAATGACTCCCAAAACATGTTTCACTATTTCTTAGAGGTGGTGAATGGTTTCTACTAACTATGATCAAATTTTTTACCACTATAAAAACTTCGAAAACATTTAAAAACCTTTTATAGCCTCTCAAAACTTAACCCAGGAATAATATTACTTGAAAATATACCAAACAAGGGTAAAGTGCCTAAAATGGGGGGTGTTGAACCATGTATTCTACCCATTATTTTCTAAAAAAATATATTTCCTCTTTTGAATGTGTAATATATATATTCTTGGTGGTATAGAAAAAATATAAATAAACATGGGATTAATAAATATTTTAAATGAAGTCATAATTATCATTAGAAATACCTCTTCAGGGAAGCTGGTTTATGATGAAATAAAATATATTTAATAAATTTTCAAACATAATAACCATAATATTTACCATTATTTTGTTTCGAACACTACAAGAACATTGAGAAAAATAGGTAATTTTTTATATATGTTTTGATGGTGAAACATTATTATATATACACTAATACTTATCTACTTATAGAAGCTGATAGGCATGTTTTTCTAATAGACTATCCTCATTCCATGATTTTAATAATATCTAAAACTTCCCTATCATAAAAAATTCATTAAAACATAATATAAAATTTTTAAATTGAAGTTTATTTGTAAAATGTTTCATGAATTGTATTAAAAATTGATAAACGGCATCATGTGTGGTTAATTTATTGGTATCCATGCATTGAATCCAAAAAATAAATCTTTATAGTATCTAAATTGATTATAATGAGAAACCAATTCTCCCTAAAAACTAAAAAGAATAAGTAATGAAAGGAATAAAAATATATTTTAAATGATTAAATTATAGATTTTTACCCATACATCGTGGGTATTAATAAGAGTTTTTCATTTGTAAGTTTGTTTTCAAACATTACAGACAATTTTCCCACTATTACTAAATATTCATCTTCTTTTAACGACCTTTTTTTGTAGAAGTGGTGTGATGAATAATGATTCCAAATTTTTTTTTCACAAGGTTTTACCTTAAAATAGTACTGATGTATATGCTTATAAAAAATATTAATATTGTTTAACTATAATTAACATAGAAGACTGAATATTATAAAAACTGATTATGAAAACACACATCATGTATAAAGGTAATTTCATCTACATTCTCATTACTATGAAAGCATGTAATGGTCTCTCCATAAATTTTTTTTATAAAATTAATGTTGGTTGTAACACTATATTTTAGCATTGTATCTACATGAACTTGTAATATTAGTAAATGTAGAAGTTGAACTGGTGAGGTTAAGGTACTTTCTAGAGGTTTTTCTGATTGATTGGTTAATCCTTTTTATTAATTTTATTTGACCTTCAGTTTTCTAATGATTTTATCCATATATAATAAAATTTATTAGTTTAGACCTTTTTTCATTAATTGTTAAAGTTTTTTTATAAAAAATAAATTGTAAATTAATGATTCCTTATAGATATGTATTTTTACAACATCAAACACTCATTATATGAATGTTATAATATCAAGTTTGATCATGTAAACATCCAATTCATTGAGGTTAATAAGTATATTAGTTCTAGGATCATTATATATGTGAATACCCACTCTAACATGCACTTTTTGAAGTTGTTTCTTTTGTATAATAACTCCTTGGATATTGTACAATATACCCCTCACAAAAATTTAATGGGTGGGTGATGATAGATATAAATCACAATCATTTTCAGCCTATAGAATATTAGTACAAGAAAGGTATAGATGTATACCTGATTCAAATTTCATATAAGTAGTTATGAAAATATAAATTACCTCTAGTAAGGAATACATTTGAGGGTAATGGATCACGTAAAATATTGGGGATGGATATTCATCTAGTGGTTGTTGTCAGGTTGTTTCTTATCTTATATTTCTTCCCATAACATTCTATAACAACTCATACTATCAATTATGTTTTTCTTATAGAGAAATTATTTATGTCTGCATCTCCTTAATTTTCTTAGATTTATACCCTTTTTCATTTATATTCTCAAAATATGCTTGGGTTAACATACCAAAACCCAAACCTCTAACACAACCATATTGTTCTGGCCACTTTAAGGCCAATAAAAGTGTTCATTCATTGGGTACATCTAATGATGATTCTTATGTCTAAACTGGATTAAAAATATAGGAAAATAAATATTCATTGTTATGTAATAATTATTTAAAGTATTATAAATTTTTATTATGTCATACTTACACATGCTTCCCATAATTTTTGTGTGTTTTCATCTATTAGTACTTTAACATTATTTACACGAGCCTCCTTCTATGGAACATGAAATGGGATGGAAGTGGATTTGGATTTTGATTCATCAATATATATATAAACAAATAAACATGATTATGTTTTTGTTTCATACCACATAAAATTATTACTATAGATTTAAAATACATACCATTTTTTCAAATGAAGTGTACCCAATCCTTGATTTACAGTAGGGGTACATTGGTTTTAATGCATGATGCTTATTTTCATCACTCAGATGTTGTTTCATAAATTAACAATTTCTAATCAAAGTGATTAATACATGTATTGTCAAGTAATATATTATCAATCAAAATGTACTTGAAAAATGACTCCTCACAATGACCAATATACACATTCCACATTTCTTTGTTTATCATGTGTTTGTAAATCTATGGTGGGTGTGGATTTATTTTCCCTTCAACATCCTTGATATGGTGCTTCATAAATTTTTTTTGAAAACCTCTATGAACATTTCTGACGACTATTAATAAAAATTTCATTTTGGAGTCATATAATATAAATTCACTCTAAAATGGATAATTAAGAGTAAATAAAGGTTTCATTATTTTATTATTTGGTAAAATAAAGAAAATAAATCATAATGTTACCATGAACTCTCCCTAAATTAGTGCCTTAATCACATACACAACATTTTTCCATGAATCTACATCAACCAGAACATAAATTCATGTGGTGAGACCAATATAAATAATTAAAATGGACTTTGGGGGTTAATAGGTAGGTCGCATTTGATTCTCACTCAAATTTACCCAAGAGATGAAGGTAGAACAATCCTTGTAGTTTAGCTTGGGTTATCGAATCCTCAGAGACCTAAGAAGAAACCTATAGACACGTACATTCTATGGACTGTTTTTGGCTATGAAGTGGCCAACTTGGGTTGATTTTATATGGGTTTAAAGGATAACTAACAGATTTAAGTTAATTTAATTTAAAATAATTATTTGATCCTAGGTTATCGCTCGGGGTGGATTGGACGTATTTCCTTTTCAATGATTTCAATTTCTTATATTTGAGATGGGTTCATTTATGAAGATAAAACAACATCATCACTTACTGGTTTAATGCCTACACCATTTAATACTAATCACATATACACTTTAAGGATCAAAGTTTTGATCACTTCAAGGTAAAGGTTTGTATTAGCACATGAAGTGTGTGGTCTTAAATTCAACAAGGACGATGGAGTTTAAAAATCATCAAATAAAAATCTAAATTAAAGAAGTGATTATACATTAATGGGGTGATAAATAACATCCAATCCATCCTTTTTATACTCCCATGGATCAACCCATAAATGGGTTATCCCTCCATTGATTCTAAGGTTTCAATGGAAGCGGAAAGTAGACTCATGAGGGAGGAAATGGAGAAGTAAAGAAAACAATAAAAATAAAATGATCACTCCACCATTGTGTGAATAATTTCACAAGATTTGGTGTGAATAAATTCAAACCTTGAGGAAAAGGTATCAAATTGATATGGATAACAGCATAATAATAGGAGAAGAAGAACTTTTATTAAGAAACTAAAGTGAATTGAACAACTTACATGTGAATGACAAATTTGCGACAACAAAATCGCACCATAACATTACAATTGAACAAAGCACCAAAGATTAAAAAATCCTTCACCACCACTGACTTAAATAGGCATTTTGGGATCCTTGTTTCGAGCCTACAACAGTATAAAAGATCCCACTTGAGTATGGTAGGCCTAGGGTGGTGGAAAGTAAGGGAGAGGAGACTTTTCCACCCTTGACCCGAGGTGGCAGCCAGCTTGCTTCCACCGAACAGACGCACTTGTAAGTCCTTCTAGATGGCCGAATCAGAGTGGGACATAGAATAATAAACTGGATACCCTGATGTATCCTACCCTCCTGTAAAAGTTGGTCCCATTTGGAATTTTGGATTTGTAGATATGATTAGATTAGTGGACTGTTTTTCTGGGCCGCAGAATCTGGCCCAGAATTTTATCTCTAACTTGGGACGCCTAAATGGACACCATGGAGGCCGAATTAGCATTGTATCCTCAAGAGTGATTTGTTAATATACATTTATTATATCATCCCACAAAATATGGGATTAATTGGGCCTGTATGTTGGGCCCCACAGTCTCATCAGTAATATGGTTTCCAATCTGACTTCTCCAGAATTGTTTTCTTTCATCACAAAATATCCTCATCTTCTTCCATGAATTATCCATTGATCCCTGAATCAAAGATGTTCATATTTAAGTGTAGATAAATTTACAAAAATATCAAATTAAAATATATATAATTATATTCCTTAAAATCAGATGAATCATTGAGTACTTCAAATGATGTTCAAAAATGTACAACATAATAGTGCATTTTAAGAAGGTATTACAATCATAATGTGAAATGACGTTCAAAGTGTAAAATGCACTAAAATGTTGTTTATGAATAATAAAGAACGTGAATATTATATATATTAACAATGGATATTAGCCTCATTTAGTGGCTAATCACACCCCCCAACTTGAGTTTTGCTAGTCCCGAACAAAATATATCTCAACAATATGAAATTTGAATTCCCTTTTCCAAAAAAATTTTAAGACACAATGATCACCAGAAACCCTTATACCAAACAATCATGAAACCCATCAAAATATTTTAATACAATATAGTTTTATAAGTAGATCCCAATCCCAAGCTCATTCCTTTGTTCAAATTCATTTCCATATTTCATCCAATATCAATTAAGTATGAGGTTGTGTTGTGCATCACAATAGACATGGGGGTTCATCTTTATTCAAGGGAGAAATGATGTAAGCGCTAGGTGGAATCACATTTCAATATTAAGATGAGTATTCAAAAAAAATTATTGTATTTTTTTTTTTGTTTTTTTTTTTTTTTTTTGCAATTTTGCCATGGTAATTGAAGTTTCACTCAAAAGAGTCAACCCCTATAGAGAGACTTTGCCGATGACTCTCAGGCTCAAAGACCTTAGGGAACCAAGTGAAGCCCACATACTCGGTAATCATCTCGAGTTAACTCATTCAAAAACAAATTCAAATTACCAAAAATAGAGATAAAATTACTAACTATGGGCCAGACAACTATGGAGTCACGATCCCCAAGTGCTAAAAGCCACGCATTAGGTCATTTCATAGCTCTACGTGCAATTTTTTTTTTTTAATTTTTTTTTAATACTCATATTCAACTAAAATGATCACAAAACCTATTCTATTTATTTGGGGGACCCCATGAACTCAAACTAATACCCCACTATCCAAAGGACGTGCATTGTGATCTTTTTTTATTTGGATGAAAATATAAATGATGAAATATCACATTGGACAGCCACACTTTTCAAAATCTATGCTCATGAAATTATACAAGGATTAAAATAAGAATCAGGGCATGCTAAATTATTTGATATTCAGTTTCAAAGTGTGCAATGTGTATTACCATGTTCAAAGTTAAAGGAATTTTTCCTTCTATTTACACATATATTTTTTTCAAATCATCCATTTTTTTTTGACACAAAATCATTTTTTTATCTCCCCCCCAACTTAAAACAACATTGTCTTTAGTGTTTAAAGAAAATAAAATTTAGAAGGGGGTAGAGGTAGAGAATGAAAGTTCAAAAAGGAAATTGAAAATGAGGATCATGGAATGAAGTTGCCTGGTGGTTGAAGTTGAAATTCTTACTGCTCCCTTTTAATCCTTTGATATCCATGTCACTTGCAGAGTTCCCTAGTAGAAAAAGGAAAAACAAAACAAAACAAAAATATATATATTTATATATTTATTTATTTATATATATAATAAAGAAAGTAAAATATAAGTATATATATATATAAATTATAGAATAAGGAATTACAAAAAGCCGTAGGTTAGTGGTAAGCGCGTGCCCCTGTCTCCCTTCGGTCCCAGGTTCGAATCCCCGCGGCTTCACCGGTTGTGATGGGGTTTTCCCCACGACCCACGGCGTGTCCCTTTTTATTATTATTATTATATTTTTATTTTTATTTTTTTGTATTTTTATTTTAACTTACAAACACATTAAAAAAACTGATGATACATTGTCTTCTTTTTAATTTCTGGGTAAGGCATTACTCAAGGATCACACCACGTGACACGGATGAATATGGTGATCCCCTTTCATACCCATCCATACTCATAATATAATAATAGGTCAATAGTCTATTATTTTTTTTAAAATATAAAAAAGTTTAATTAATCTTATTTAAAATATAAAGTTGATTAAAACAACAAAATGTTAGGAAACTTGAAAACCATGGTTTGCCTCCCATGCAGCGCTTTGTTTAACGTCGTTAGCCCGACATGAACACCCCTAACTTACCCAATACCAACTTTAAACGTTTTAAGTACCACATGTTTCACCACTTATACTAGTTTTATATTGATTTTATGTTTATAATTTGTGTCATGTACAAACCTATGTTCTACAATGAGTGGGAAAATCCAAGGAATGTTTGAAATGGTTGATCCAGTTTCCACTGTAGTTTTTTCAAAGACATCAATGGTCATTCCAACTATTTTGGTTTCAAGAGAAGAATGAATTCCAACTAAAATTTCATGGTTATATCCTATGAAGGGATACTTGATCATGGAAGGAAGGAAAATAATTTTGAGCTTAGGTTGGATAGTACATTCAAACACAGGTTGAGATTTTGATTTCAAATCAGTTTATTTTTCCAAATTTCTCAACAAAATCGGTTCCTTTTGAATAGAAGATTCAACCAAAAAATTGTAAAGATTAGTTTTAATAATGTTTATGGACTCAAAGTTTTTGATTTCTCCCAATGGTTCGGTAATTTTTTGTTCTAAAGAATCAATGAAGTGATATTCAGGACACTCAATCCATGATGTCAAATTCTCCTCTTGTGAATAAAAAAAATAAGTTTCCTCTTTATTTAAACACCTATAAACAATTCCTTGATCCTCCTCATCTTCCCTAAATCCAAACGTTTTCTCTTTATTAAATTCATGAGAGGTTTTTGGGAAACTAGACACTTCACATAAGGTTATGGAAGGGACAGTTTGTGTAGGGATGGGTTCCTCACAAGTTTTAATGCTTTGTATTTCTAACCTCAATGATGAAACCTCAAAATTAATTTTCTCCATTTGTTGACACAGTTTTTCAAGTAATGGTTGTGGATCATTATGGGCAAGGGGTTGAGAAAGATGGTCAATTCCAGGTGGATAATTAAGTTGTTGGAATTGCATAAGAGGGTGTTCAGATTGGCTTTGTGGGGATTGAAACTCATTATATGTTGGGATATTTTGTAGATCATAGGGTTAAAAACAATGTCGTTCATTAGGTTTTTGATGATCCCACGTGTAGAAATTAGTATGGTCATTGTACATCACACATGGGGTTGGGTGATCAAAGTAGGGATAGGTTTCCCATGTTTGGGTTTGTTCAAAATTGATTTCCATAGGATTGAGGGGGTGAGAATAGAGAAGAGGGATGAAAACAAGGATGATAGTGTCTAAGATATCTTACTTAGGTCTCTGTAAATGGCGCCAAAATTTGATTCTCGCTCAAATTTACCCAAGAGATGAAGGTAGAACGGTCCTTGTAGTTTAGCTTGGGTTATCGAATCCTCAGAGACCTAAGAAGAAACCTATAGACACTTATATTCTATGGACTGTTTTTGGCTATGAAGTGGCCAACTTGGGTTGATTTTATATGGTTTTAAAGGATAACTAACAGATTTAAGTGAATTCAATTTAAAATAATGAGGTGATCCTAGGTTATCGCTCGGGGTGGATTGGACGTATTTCCTTTTCAATGATTTCAATTTCTTATATTTGAGATGGGTTCATTTATGAAGATAAAACAACATCATCACTTACTGGTTTAATGCCTACACCCTTTAATACTAATCACCTATACACTTGAAGGATCAAAGTTTTGAGCACTTCAAGGTAAAGGTTTATATTAGCACATGAAGTGTGTAGCCTTAAATTCAACAAGGACGATGGTGTCTAAAAATCATCAAATAAAAATCTCAATTAAAGAAGTGATTATACATTAATGGTGTGATAAATAACATCCAATACAGCCCCTTTATAATCCCTTGGATCAACCCATAAGTGGGTTATCCCTCCATTGATTCTAAGGTTTCAATGGAAGCGGAAAGTAGACTCATGAGGGAGGAAATGGAGAAGTAAAGAAAACAATAAAAATAAAATGATCACTCCACCGTTGTGTGAATAATTTCATAAGATTTGGGGTGAATAAATTCACACCTTGAGGAAATGGTATCAAAGTGAGATTCATAACAATAGAATAAGAGTATAAGAATAACTTTTATTAAAAACTAAAGTGAATTGAACAACTTACATGTGAAAGACAAATTTGAGACAACAAAATCACAGCATAACATTACAATTGAACAAAGCACCAAAGATTAAAAACTCCTTCACCACCACTGCCTTAAATAGGAGTTTTGGGAGCCTTGGGTCGAGCCTACAACAGTAAAAAAGATCCCACTTGAGTATGGTAGGCCTAGGGTGGTGGAAAGTAAGGGAGAGGAGACTTTTCCACCCTTGACCCGAGGTGGCAGTCAGCTTGCTTCCACCAAACAAACGCGCTTGTAAGTCCTTCTATATGGACGAATCAGAGTGGGACATAGAATAATAAAATGGATCCCCAGATGTATCCTATCCGCCTGTAAAATTTGGTCCCATTTTGAGTTGTTTATTAGGAGATATGAATATATTAGTGGACTGTTTTTCTGGGACGCAGAATCTGGCCCAGAATTTTATCTCTAACTTGGTCCGCCTAAATGGACACCATGAAGGCCGAATTAGCATTGGATCCTTAAGAGTGGTTTGTTACTATACATGTATTATATAATACCACGAAATTTGGGATTCATTGGGCCTGTATGTTGGGACCCATAGTCTCATCATTGATCTGGTGTCCAATCTGACTTCTCCAGAATTGTGTCCTTTCATCACAAAATATCCTCATCTTCTTCCATGAATTCTCCATTCATACCTGAATTAAACATGTTCATATTGAAGTGTATATAAATTTAAAAAAATATAAAATTAAAATATGTATAATTAGATTCCTTAAAATCAGATGAATCATTGAGTACTTCAAATGATGTTCAAAAATGTACAACATAATAGTGCATTTTAAGAAGGTATTACAATCATAATGTGAAATGATGTTCAAAGTGTAAAATGCACTAAAATGGTGATTATGAATAATAAATAACATGAATATTATATATATTAATAATGGATATTAGCCTCATTTAGTGGATAATCATCATTTATTCCATCCAACCTCAAATTTGATGCCTCTACTTCTCCCCTTAATATTTTTTTTAACACTATCACACTATGATGCTATTTTTTTCCTATAATATAGGTTTTTCACCATTTACCATTTATTTAGCTTCAAATTAATCAATATGTTGTTCCTTGGAATTTGTAGCATTGATATGTGGATAAACTTGTTGTTCATCTACATTGGGAGCATCAGCATATTGAGAAACCAGTTGTTCCTTGATATTGGAACATCATCATGTGCAGAAGCCATTATCTGTAGAAGTGATTGTACATTTAGTTTATATTAAAAAATACAGTAGTTAATAGATAATAATATAAGGTAACACAATGTATATTAAAAAATATATAACTATATTATTAAACTCTATTTGATTTCTTTAAAGGTTGAAGGGATTCGATTCCTCTATCGAGTATCCAAATCCCCTAATTGTGGTCTCCTATAACATACAAGACTTTGTCTACATTAGGACTATTATAAAATTATTATATAATCCCATTGAAAAGTCTAATCTTATTTGAATCGATATTTGACCCATCAGTGGTTTTGGTTTATAACAGAACAATTGACTACTTTCTGGTTACATGATCCAAGATATAAAATACTTTTATTGCATGTGATGCCATTATTAATGGTTCATCCATGTACTATTACTTACTAAAATCCACTTTCATGAATACTAATTCATCGATTTTAACTACACTCCTATTATCAACCCACTTTCATTAAAAAATTAGCACTTGGAATGTTGTATAATCCAACTCCAATATTTTTTTGATGATGAAAAAGTATGAAATATTCATATAAATTGGATTTATATCATTATTACTAGATATATACAATTCTTCATCTGAAAGTGTGACTCCACTATTTTTCATGGTACTTTTTTCATCATATTCCTTTGTATATAACGTATAATCATTAATTACATAACCATTATAAGATAATACTTTCACACTTAGTCCTATGGCTATCCATCGATGTCGTTTCAAAATTGAATTTGGATTTTTAGTTGAATCCTTAAAAATATATTCTTGAAACCATCCTATAAATTTTCGATTATGTGTATTTAATATCCAAATTTTGGCCCTTAATGGATTCAAATGCATAATAATTACTTTTTGGGTTTCAACATATGGTGAAACCTCTAAATTTTTGTGTAAAATTTAAATGTGAGCCTACTCCTTATCTATAATAGTAATTGTGACAACATATATTTTGGAAATTCCTTCACCCACAAGTTTTCCAGTGTGATAAGATTTTAGTATAACAATGATTTCTACATCAGATAGGTAGTTGGTATAGAATTTAATGGATTCCTCAACAATATATCTCTCTTAAATACAACCTTCTATTAGACATTGATTTTTGACATGCCCTTTCAAAATCTTAATATGTCATTCAATAGGCTACATCCATATATAATGTATAGAACCACATAGTCAGATCTCTATAATCAATTGAAACATCATATCAAATAATGATGGTGGGAATAAAATATACAATTCACATAATATGATAGAAATTTCATCTTCTATAGTTGGAAATTTGACTAGATCTATAACTTTACTACATATATCTTTGAAAAATAAAAAAAACGTGGTTGATGTATGGTATACATTCTTAGGTAAAATGAAACGTAAATCTATAGGCATTAAATCTTGCATCAAAAAATCATGTGATTTCAGGTCCTTTAACTTTTAATCAGTCACCGAAACAATATTCTTGATATTTGATGAATACCCCTCTAAAACCTTTATATCATTTTGGAAGTTGAAAAACTGATATCTCTCTTGCTTAGAGAGAGTGTAAGCATCTGGAGGAATAAAAGTCTATCTTTAACCCTTCACTGGTTCCAACTCTTTCTGTATCCCCATGTCGATCATGTCAAAACTAGCCTTAATATCATCCTTTGTTTTTTTGGTTCATTTAGTAACATGTCAATGACACTATCACGTACATTTTTTCCACATACATTTCATCAAGAAATTTTTTTTACGTATAGACAATTCTTGTACGGTAATAATTGATCACTTTTTACAACTGGTTTTCATAAAAAAATTCAGAAAAGTTTTACCAAAAGTGGTGTTCATATACTTTACTTTCTCACATAGTTTATCATCTATTATTGGATATAGTGTTTCACCTTCTTCTATATTCCCATCAAATGATGTCATACAAGATTAGTATTTATGTCATCGAGATAGAAATTTGTGATGTATTAGAAACACATTATTCGATGAATGTTTCAACCTAACTAAGTGTATACCTTTTTCACAAATGGGACACCCTTGAGTTCCTTTGGTGATATATCCTGAAAAAATTTCATAAGCATGAAATTATTTCATCATACCATACAACATGGATCTCAATGTGAAATCATTATTTTTATAAGAATCATACAATGTAACACCTAAATCCTATTGGACTACTAATGTTGTTTCAACATGTCCCATGTGCTTTATTTTTTGATGATCTCAAAAACCATTGATGTGTTACTAATGATTTTTTTAGGCGTGTTTATCAAGTTTTATATTTATTTAAATTCATTCTATTGCAATTCTAAAATTTCTAGAAGCTTACTGAAATTTCTTAAGTCTAGAAAATTTTGCCACAAAAATACTTTGCTTATGTGAATAATCAGCTACATTGAGAAATCAGTTATGTCAATCAGCTACATAAAGGAATCTCCTACATGAATTGGCTATGTCATAGAATCGACTACGTGAAAATCACCTACATTGATGAATCGCCTACATGATTTATCTACATAGAGTAATTGTCTATGTAAATTGGATTCAAGAAAAAATTGGCTACGTGGTTCCAATACGCTATGTGATTTAGTCAGCTACATCAAATTTGGTTACATGAGCAAGAAGGCTACATGATTTGGCTACGTGAAGAATTTTCCTACATGAAGAATGGTTGTATAGATCAATTTGGCTATGTGAATTTGAATCCATGGAATTTTTCAAATTGGTGATCTAGAAATGGTTATTTCATTTTGCAACCTACATATTTATTACCGTTGGAGTAATTTAAGTGTAAATTAATGTTTTTTTATGCATTAAATATTGGACTATGTATTTATGTTAAAATTTATTTCCAAATTGTTTTTAAGTACTGAGAAAAGAAAATAGTATAGAATAATTTATTTCTCAGTATTGTTACTGAGGTATTTTTGAGAAAAGGACATCTGAAATTTAATTTTTAGGATAGATTTTATGGGATATTTTTTTATATGGAATATTAAGTTAATATATAAAAGAGTATTTGAATAATAGAAAATAGATAAGAACAAGAACAACACTTATACTATCAACTCTTTTTCTCAAATATTTCTTTAATGCTTTTATGTTCCAAGAAAAAGAAACAATTATTCTATAGTTGTGCTTCAAAGTTAAAACTTGGTGTATTTTTTAGGAATCTCCTTGGTCTATTATTCGCTCTTATTTTCTCTCCTGGAGAACTCTTCTGTTATTTCAGTTTCATCTTGAAACTATTTGCTTTATTTTATAAACCTTTATTGTTCTTTCCTACTATTGGAAGTGAACACTCATTGTACTGAGTGTTTAAGGATAGTTTTTTATAAATCCTTGAATAATCTTGGTAAAAGCTCATAGTTTTGTACCAAGTTATGGATTCTTTCAATTGGTCAAGTAGTCCCTAGGAAAAGGACTGGTGCTAGTGAAAATTGCTAAGATATAGAAGTTAAGTATTGGTAGAGTATACTAGGGTATTGTTTTCCCCAAAACTACTATAAATCTCATGTGTTCAATCTTTTTTTTTATACTTTTATTTTTAATAATTTATTATGTTAATAAAGGAGAAAAAATTATCATACCATAAATAGGGTGGTTTAAAGTGAATAAAATTTCAAGAACTTGATTCACCCCACCCCCATAACCTCTTAGGTTTACATTTTATAGATCATATTAAAATGAAAATTGTGATGTACTGAACCCAAGTTCCACTAAAAGGTGCCTTGAGCCTGGTTTTCAACATTGTCTCAATCGCATCTCCTCGAATTCCAAAGGTTTTTGACTAATAGTGAGGGCCTAGGGGGTGTTCATGGGGAGATTGTTTCCTCATTAATAGAGTGTACATAGTAGATAAAATTAATAACAGGTAAATAGAGGAAGTAGTATAACCGATGGAACATAAAAAGAAGACAAAATAATAAAAAATAAGAACAACTAATAATAATATACAAAATCTAGTGATACATTTCATGTCTCTATAAAACTGGAAAACATGGATACAAGGAGGCAGGAAATACATGCTATACAAAAGAAGAAAAAATAAGCCAAAAATTGTCCCTGACATCCCAAGCTCTAGCTAGGTCATCTACCACTATGCTTCATCCTAAGAAAGCAAGCAATCAAGTTTCCCAAGTAGGACGCTTCCATTTATTAACACCTGCATACATGTAATCTGTCTGGTTACCAATGGCAGACCAAATAGGGTGTGAGATAAATCTCAGTAGGCCACCACCAACGACATATATAACATCCATTATGTGTAATATATACTAAAACAATGTGCAAGCATGCATATATAAAAGTAAATCAATACAGTAACGTAAATAACCAAGTACCTGCTTCAGCCTCATCTAGTGTATGAACATGTCACCATTTCATTCATTAATTATTTTCCAATTTATATAAGTAATTCACATGAGGTATAACTATCACTAACATCCTTACATTATAATAATAATGATAAAGGATCTAATATATGACAAGGCATCCATGATTATGATGATAATGAAAGGAGTCCAAGGTAATAACCAAGTAATCCATGACCTCAGGGGTTGGTCCAACTCAGTAGTAACCTATAGCTTGGCTACAAGGGTAAGATTGTAATCCAAAGGGGAATTTCCCAATTCATTCCACAATAATGTAATTTCTAACCGAGTATAAGGAAATCATCTAAGGTAAAATGGGATAAGAAATGAATAAGCCTAAGGAAGTATCAAAGGTGCCTCATTCCCATAAATATCATGATAGATCCAAGGAGTGTATCCAAGTAATCCTATAATAATAATGGAGTTATCCTATAGTTTCATATTGGGCATCCACTAGTAGACAAGGATCGGGTTCCAAGGTGGGTATCAACCTTGGTAACCGGAATCCCTGAATCAAAATAGAATCCACGAGTGATCAAGGCATTCCCCTAGGAATCCAAGTCTATCTTGATTCTAAACACTCCTATAATAATTTCAAGGTATGTATACAATAGGAACCTTATTATTAATTTATTAATTCATTAGGTCCATGTAATAATAATTCCATTTAATAATCAAATGGGTTCATTTTTTACCTTTAATTAGTGTGACGAGGATAAAGGAAATTAAACCATTTATTAATTCATATTTGAATATTCAATTCATTTGGTTAACTCTACTTCCTTCTATAAGCATGGAAAGGTGTGCTATGGACATGCAATGAAATTCTTCAATTACATCTAATTAGGCCAAGTCATATATATAATATACTTTCAAATTTCACCATTTAAACATTCATTAATTAAGTAGAACACTTGACTTTGAAGGTTCAATTTAAACTAACGTATTCAAGGGCTAGTGTAAAACCAATTAAATAGTCATTTAATTAAGGAAGGTCTTACCATTAGCATGTTCAATCTGAATCACACTTGAACGGTGGTGTAGACGCACATAACAAACCTCAAAAGGCTTAATTAAGGGAAACACCCTACTTTGGGTGGTTTATGTTGAGAACGTAACCTACAATGATGCATAAAATTTATAACAAGGGTCTTATAATTTGATTCTAATGACTCTAAGAAAGTCTCATAAATTTATTAGGCCATGCCCGATGAAATCGACATGCGCTCAATTACAGAAATTTATAAAATGATGAAACATGAGGGATGAGTTATAGACCACCTACCATATAATCATATGACTCTCCTCATCTAATATCATCTTTTATTGTGTCCTGGATTGGAATAAATCTTAAGAGTGAATCAACACTCCGAAAATAGGTCATATGATCTTGCACCTCGATAACTCCGTCGAGAGAAAGATAAAAAAAATAATAGCTAAAAAGGAATTGAGATATTATTTATGTGCATCCAACATGATGAATGGGGATTGAATTGGAATTCAAACAGTGATCTGAGATCAAATTATATGAATATGGGGGTTTGGGAGCTCATCATAGAGAAGGGAGCTCCTACTTTCTGCTGGATAAGAAATGAGAAAATAAATATGAGGGTTGATTTAATAGGTTTTCAAGGTAATTTTAGTAATTTCACCCAAAAATAAGGGGATGCATGATTTGGTCACGTGGTTGGACAAACTATTCACCATCTGATGTAGAGAGGAAAAATTATCATGGTTAATCTACACAGTTAGAGGAACCATGCACCAACCGTGAAAAACTCCTCTGCTAAAATGTATGTAGTTTTTTCATGGGTTGGAGGACCCTAGAGCATGATTATGAAAAATCATGCACCCTAATTCACCCCACTATTCAGCCCCACATGGTTTGAAGAGACCGTGTGGGCCATTTCACATGGTTCTTCTAACCATACGACCTAATATTTTTCTCTATCAGTCGGGGTTTTGAGCTCCGAACAAGCCTCAGACACCCCCCCCCCCTCCGAAAACTTTATAAACTCATTAAGCATCTATATTAGGTAAAAATAAAGAATTAGAAAAAATTAAAAAGGATCCATACTTTAGTGAAAAACTGTGTTCTTACAGTCTTACCCCATTAAAGTAACTCATCCTTAGGTTCACCATCCAAGGGTGGTGAAACACTATGTGAGAAAAACTCTGGCCACTGGGAACATACATCAACCTTACTCTCCCAAGTCTGATCTTGTACACATCCATGTTGCCATAGTACCTTCACTAAAGGGACAGACCGAACTTGTAGAGACTTCATGCTATTTTCAACAATGTGTATAGGAAACTCTTCAAATGAAGCATCAGCATCTAACTCAACTTCCTTGGGATCAAAAGTACGATACGGTTCGGCATGATAACGGAGAAGCTATGAAATGTGGAAGATGTCATGCATGGCATGGTACCTACGGGGTAGTATAAATCAATATGATATTGGTGCAACTCTCTGTAGAATCTCAAAAGTCCCTACATAATGAGGCATAAGCTTCCCTTGCCTCTATATCCATCTATTCCCAAGCCTAGGCGATACCAGCCGGAAAAAAAATAATCCCCGACCTCGAACTCCAGAGGTCGTCGATGGGGATTGGTATATGATTTATGTCTATAATGAGTAATAGACATACATTTCTTGATCATATTAACTTTATTTGAATTCTCCTAAATGATATTATGACCTAGTAGGGTTTTATCTCATGCCTCTAGCTAGCATAGGGGTGAACGGAATGGTCTACCATAAAAGGCCTTAAAATGGGACATCTTAATTTTCTCCTGAAATATATTAGTATATGTGAACTTGATGAGAGGGGTATGCTTCTCCCAAGAACCTCCAAAGTCAAGGACGTATACTTAAAGCATTTCCTCTAAGACCTTTATCATATGTTCTGACTGGATATCAGTCTAAGGGTGAAAGGATATTCTCAAAATCACGTCTGTACCCATAGCTCTCTACAAACCCTACCAGAACTATGACAAGAAACAAGAATCCCTATCTGAAATGATAGTACGAGAGACCTCATGTATTTTTATGATCTCATATACATACAATATTTCCATCTTGTCAACTGAGAAAGTCTCCCATATAGGAAGGAAGTGGGTGACTTTCTTCAGTCTGTCAATTATAACCCATATAGCATCACTACCTCTAGGAGAAATCAGTAAACCAACTATAAATTTTGTGAAAACATCTTATCATTTCCATTATGGGACTAGAATCGGCTGTAATAAGAATCTAGGTTTCTGGTGATCCGCCTTCACCTATTGATATTTGGAACACCTAGTGGTAAAACCTTATCTAACATTTCATATTAGGACACCAATATCAGTGTCACATATCTTGATACATATTAGAGATGCTTAGATTAACTGCCCACTGAGAAGTGTGGGACTCATGAATTAACTCATCTCTTATATTTTTAGAAATCTAGACATGTTCATGTATACACAATATTCCATCTATGTTCATAGATCAATCCATATTCGGGTCATCTACTAAAATACTCTCACAGAAAACCAATCTCTTGGGATCTAAAAATTGCCTACTCTTCACCTTCTCAAAGAGGAAAGAGATAACTATCAATGTTGAGAGATAATACTAATATTTACTTTCATGAAACTCCAAATACAACTCATAGAAGAGATCCATCAATTTTCATTCATCACTGGCTTCTTGTATGGAATGTGCCTTAGTTTTCTGATACAATGCATCCACTACTGCATTTCCATTTCCAAGTATATAGGCAAGCTCAAAATAGAAGGAATGAAGATATTTGAACCATATTAATTGTCTAATATTAAATTAACATTGTGTAAAGATATATTTGTGGCTCTTTTGGTCTATATACACCAAAAATCACTCACCCAATAGATAATGTATCCATCAACGTGAGGCATGGACAACTATTACTAGATCAAGGTTGTACGTTGGGTAATTTCTCTCATGAGGTCTTAACTGCTAAGATCCATATGTGAAGACTCTTTCCTCCTACATCTACACTTCTCCTAGGATGATTCTTGATGCATCACGGAACACTGTATAACCACTGTCGGTCTCTGGAAGAATCAGAATAGGTTCCAAGAAAAGCCTTCCTTTCATCTCCTGAAAGGGTTTCTTTCACTCTTATGACCATATGAACTTAACACCCTTCTTTGTAATACCAGTAAGAGTTGTATAAAGAAATACTAAGTCCTATATAAAATGAATAAAATATCCATCCATCCCCAAGAAACTCTGTATATTAAACACGTTCTTGGGGTGCTCCTAAGAAACCATAGCACTCACCTTCTTTGGGTCAATCAAGACTCCTGATTCCAAGATAATATGAACCAATAAGTGAACTTTGTTAATTAAAAAGTATAATGTAGAAATATTTTCATAAATTTGATTCTCTCTCAATGTAATCAGAATAATCTCAAGGTTCTTATCATGGTTGCTACGAGTGTGATAATACACTAATATGTCATGCACAAATACCACAACAAAAGAATCCAGATAGGGGTGGAACACCCTATTCATAAAATATATGAAAATGGAAGGTGCATTTGTAAGACTGGACGACAAAATGAGATACTCATACATACCATACCGACTATAAAAATTTGTATGAGGTATGTTTGAAGGCCTGACTCACACCTGATGATAGCCCGATCTTAGGTTAATCTTAGAGAAACCCCTATCTCCTCAAAGCTAGTCAAAAATATCATTTATTCGAGGTAGTGGATATTGATTCTTGACCATAATCTGGTTCAACCATCTATAATCCACACATAAATAAAGTTTTTCATCCTTTTTATAAAAAATCATGAGTGAACCCCAGGAAGAAGTATTGGGTTGTATAAAACCTTTGGCCTCTAAATCCTCTAATTTTCTCTTGAGATCCTAGAGCTTGGTAAGTGCCATCCTATATGGAGGAATAGATAGTGTAGATACTCCTAAAATGAGTTTGATCATAAACTCTACCATTCTCTTAGGAGGTAATCTAGAAAAATCATCCAGAAAGATTTCCCTAAAATGATCTACTATGGGAGGAAAATATATTAGGTGTATTTCATGCTCCTCTATGAAGATACTAGAAATATGGGTTGTTACTACATAAATCCCATGATTCTTTGGACCAGCTCTACTATCCTAAACATCCCACTCACCCTTATTTAGATAATTGTTACCCTCTGGTGATGTAAATGATTCCCTGTAGTAATAGACTTCTAAAAAGGCGTGATACAGAACCAACCAATCCATCCCAAGAATGAAATTTAATTTTATCATATCAAGAAAAAAGTGGTCCCATAAGAAGTGATAACTACCTACCTCAAGGGTAAGTCCTTTAATTTTTGTGTTCCCTCTTACCATACTCCCAATAATGTATCCATGGTCATTACACCATAGTGATACTGAATTTTTATTCTGATACTTTCCATGATATATAAATAGATAAAGGAGTGTAAAGCACCTATATCAAATATGGAAGATACTATAATTGAGGCTATTATAATAGTAACTCACATTCTAGAAGGTCCTACACTCTAATCCTTAGGTATTATCTACAATCCATGCAACTAGCATGATCCATGGCCCTATTCTACAGCTGGACTACCCCAATCATGACCACTCTGCTAGTGCTACTGATAATCTGAAGTCTAGCTATTAAGGACAAGACCTCCTCCTTGGCCATTCTTGTCAGTGATAATCCAAATCTCTACCTGATGTGGTGTAAAATAACTTTTCCCTGGAGAAAAATCTGGTGTGGAACCTCTTACACTAGAAGTTGATGGAAAGGTCTGACAGAATCTCTGAAGGTTCCCCATAAAACTGCAATCCTGACACTCCAAAGGGTCTCTATCACACTGATTATTCAGATTTCCTTATCATCCACACTTATGGAATGCCACATAGATACAAGTATGGGTACTCTGGCTTCCACTACCCTAATTAGAAACCTTGAGGGAATGTTTCCTGCTACTGAAAGAACTACTAGCCTCCCTCAGTACTGATCCTCTATATCTGGAACTATCACCTTCCCTCAGGTTGTGCTCAGTGATAAGAGCATGATTGATTATCTCAAAGAATGTAGGTGGGAGAAATACATTCACCTAAGTATGTTTGGAATAATAGATCCCTTACTCTAATCATCTATAATATGAAATCTCATCAATGGATAGAAGCGGTACATAGCACTAAAACTTAGTAAAATGTGTTTAATTCTCCATAACTGACATAGCACCTTGCTCTAGATGCATGAACTTACTGGCTTGGTCATCCCTCAGCATATGAGGAAAGAATTTATCATAGAAGTCTATCTATAAATCATCTCATATAATGACCTAATGGTGACCATCTTGGGTAATCACATCCCACTAGTTCTTGGCCGAATCATATAGCATATATATAGAAATATTGAACCTCCATTATAGAGTCATCTCTAGATGTTCAAAGATATATTGAGTTACATCCATCCAAGACACTATAGCCCATGGACCACCATCCCCTAAGAAGGTAGGAGAAGGATGTCACTAGAATTCACTAGTCATATCATCCATTATAGGTGAAGGTCATGGAGCACCTTGCATGGACTGCATCATATGTAGAAAACTATAATGAAACTGAGTGTCAGTGCCCAGATCAAGTATAGAAGGTGGTTCCTAAAGTGTCACTCTTAGTGGTAAGACTAGCAGCTTAGGGCCCACCATGTTTGAAGCATGGTCATCACCACCCTCATAGAACATTACGCGATGACATTATGGAAGAATTGGTCTAAAAATTTCAAGAACACCCCTCAGAAAAAGATTTAATCATATAGATAGTTATAGAATAATTTTAATGAAAGGAAAGGGATTTCTACCCATGGTGTACAACCCCAACTACTTTCTTATAATTCAAGGTATTGGTAAGTGTTCTTGTTTAAATTACAGGGGTTATAGTAGGTGAAAATTCAATAGTACTTTGCCTCTTAATTTACTAGAAACTATTTCATTTTATATGTCAAGTTTCACTTTTACAGTTTTCATTTTTTTTTTCATATATCAAGGTTAATTTAAAATGGATCACTATTCCTAGTGAATCAATACCCATACACCTTATCACTGAAATCCACACCCATTTAATTTCATTCTAATGGCTCAACTTGGTAAATTACCTATTCCAACCCATGAGGGCCAATACACCTCATAAATTGAAACTAGAAATCACTCAATCACAGCCAAAGAGTAGAATAGGTATATATATAAACAAGGCTTACTCAACAATCATAGGAAAAACAAGTAATGAAAGCAGTGAAATGCACCTATATGGCATGGAAATATGCATGGCATGTGAATTTTAGGTGTCTATGATGATGTATGTAACAATTCACATTTCCCTAATATCATCAGGCCAAGGATGATATGAAATCATCAATCAGAATCATAATAATAACCATCACATAACATTTGTGTCACCAAAGAGTGAAATGATATCAACTATAATAGGAAAAAACAAAACAACAATTATTATTTAGGAAAATCGCCATTTACCCCAAACATGGGTTATCTATGCCCAATCATGGCTCATAAACAAGTTCCAAAGCATTTATAATCTACTATCTATTGTATACTAATAATAAATCAAGAAGATAACTCCTATGATTCCACTTTGTGACATTATGAACTCGGGTTCCACTCAAATGTTCCCCAATCTCAGTTGGCCACATAGACTCAAGCGTATCTCCCTAGATGCCAGAGGCTTCAGATTAGAAACAAGGGCCTAGGGTGTCTCTATGGGGAGACTATGACCTCATTACTAGAGTATAGAATAGTGGATAAAATTAATAATAGGTAAATAGAAGAAGCAGTATAACAGATGGAACATAAGGAGTAGACATAATAATAAATAATAGGTTCAACTGATAATAATATACAAAAGTTGATGATACATTTCATGTTTCTATAAAACTGGAAAATATGGATACAAGTCAGTAGGTAATACATGCTATAAAAAATTATCCAAAAGAATCCAAAAACTATCCCCAACATCTTGAGCTCCATATCATTTATCTAGTACCAAACACCATCTTAAGAAAGAAAACAATCAAGTGTCTCAAGAAGGATTCTTCCCTTTTTCAACACCTGCATACATGTAATCTACCTGAGTACCAATGGAGGCCCAGATAGGGTGTGAGATAAATCTCAGTAGGACACCACCAATAGAATCTATAACATCCATTCCATGTAATATAAACTATAATAGTGTGAAAACATGCATATATAAAAGTAATTTAGTACAGTAACGTAAATACACAAGTGCTTGCTTTAGCCTCATCTAGTGTATGAATATGTAACCGTTTCATTTATTAATTATGTTTCTAGTTTATATAAGTAATTAATGTGAGGTATAACCAACACTAACATCCTGACATGATAATAATAATGATAAAGTATCCAAGATATGACCAGGAATCCATGATGATGATAACAATGAAAGGGATCCAAGGTAATAACCAAGGCATCCATGACCTCAGGGGTCAAGCCAACTCATTAGTAACCTATAGCCTAGTTGTAAGGTTAAGAGTGTAATCTAAGGGGACATCACCCAAGGAATTCCATTATAATATAATTTCTAATCGTGTCCAAGGAAATCATCTGAGGTAAAATAGGATAATTAATGACTAGGCATAAGGGTGTATCGAAAGAGCCTCATGTTCATAGACATAACACGTGATCCAAAGATTGTATCCAAGTCATCCTATAATAATAACATAGGGGTATTATGGTATCATACTAGGTATCCACTAGAAGACAAGGATTGGGTTCCAAGGTGGTTATCAACCTTGGAAACCAGCATCCCTAAATCGAAATGACATCCATGAGTGCTTAAGGCATTCTCCCCAGGAATCCAAGGCTAGATCGATTCTGACCACTCCTATAATAATGTTAAGGTCCATATATAATAGTAACCTTATTATTAATTAATTAGTTAGTTAGTTCCATGTAATAATCATGCCATTTAATAAGTAAAAGGGGTCCATTTTGTACCTTTCATTGGTGTGAAAAGTATAAAGAACATGAAACCATTTATTAATTCATATTATTCGTATTAAAATCATTTTGTTCACTCTTCTTTCTTACATAAGCATGGAAAGGTGTGCTACGGATGTGCAATGCAATTCTTCAATTACATCTAATTGGGCCAATTCATGTATATAATATACTTTCCAATTTAACCATTTAAACATTCATTCATTAAGTAGAACACTTACCTTAGAAGGGTCAAGTGAAACTAACATATTTAAGGGATATTATAAAACCAATTAAATTGTCATTTAATTAATTAAGGGATTACCGTTAGTAGGTTCAAGCCAAATCACACCCGAACAGTGGCGTAGACACGCATAAAAAACCTCAAAAGGCATAATTAATGGAAACACCCTAAATTGGGTGGTTGAATTTGAGAAAGTAACCTCTAATGATTCAAAAAATTTATAACAGGGGTCTTAGAATATGATTCTAATGACTATAATAAAGTCTCACAAATTTATTAGGGCATGCCCGATGAAATCGTCGCATGCTCAATTACAACAATTTATAAAATGATGAAACTTGAGGGATGAGTTATATAATACCTACCACATACTTGCATGACTCTCATTATCCATTATCATAATTTATTTTATCCTATAATGGAAGAAATATGAAGAATAGACAAACGCTCTGAAAATAGGGCATATGATCCTCCACCTTGATAACTCTGTTGAGAGAAATATAAAAGAAGAGTGGCTAAAAAAGAATCGATATCGTACTGATGTGCATCCAACGTGATGAATGGGGAACAAATTGGATTCCAAATGGTGATCTGAGATCAAATTATATAAAGAGGGGATTTTAGGATCTCAATGTAAAGAAGGGAGCTCCTACTATCTGCTGGATAAGAAATGAGAGGAGGGTTGATTTAATAGGTTTTTAAGAGAATTTTATTAATTTCACCCAAAAATAGGGGTTCATGTGGTTTGGCTACGCGGTTTTCCAAATCATGCACCAATCATGCACCATCCACTGTAGGGAGGGGAACTTGGCACGGTTAGGCTACACGGTTCGAGGAACCGTGTGACAACCATGTAAAACTCCTATACTAAAATATCTACAGTATTTATATGGGAATGTGACCCCTAGAGAATTTTTAGGGAAAACTATGAACCCTGCTTCACCCCACTATCCACCCCTACTTAATTAGGAGAGATCATGTGGGATGGATCATACGGTCTCTACTAATTATGTGGCCTAGTGTTTTTCTCCACTGGTCGGGGTTTAGAGCTTTGAACAAGCCTCGGAAACCCTAAAAACCTTTATAACCTCATTAAGAATCCATATCAGGTACAAAATAAATAATTAGACCAAATTCAAAAGGATACATACCTGATTGAAAAATTGGGTTCTTATATTTGATATGGTTGACAACATAAAAAGTATATCTATGGTAAAATCTCCTTACTTTAATGGATAAAATTATGTTACTGGAATTCAGGGATGATCATTTATTTATAGAACCTTGTTCTAAAGGTTTAATTAAAATCCATGAAGCCTTAAACTATTTTTAAAGGAGATCTAAAGTGGTGGTATGTTACTGGAGAAGGGGAATATGATCTAAACTCAAAATTTATGAATGCTATAATATGTAGACTAGGTCCTAATGAGTTTAGTAGAGTTTCATAATGTTCAAATCTCATGAGATGTAGAAAACAATATTGGTATCTTTTGAAGTTATTTATAATGTAATAAGTATCAAATAAAATATTGTCAGGGTGATGTTTGACACATTCAGGATGATTGATGGGGAAACCATAATACAAATGAATAGATGGTTGACAGATATTGTGAATGACGTTTCTTCTCTTAGAGAACCAATACTTGAATATTATCAAGCACTAAAAGTTCTTTGAGTGATACCATATAAGTGGAGTAGAATCTTAGCTTCCATTAAGAAATCCACTAATGTAAAAGATTTCAAAAATCAAATATCTAATTGGAACACTTATGATGTATGAGATAGTGATAGAATCTTAAGTTGGTGATCATATATTGGTTAAAATGGAAAATTCTACCTTGAAAGTATATACTTCGAAAGATGACAAGAAAATAAAAGGAATAAATATTATTAAGTCATCTGATGAAGATACATCAAATAGTTCTTCTTCAGATAGTAATCTTTATCATTTTGTGATGAAGTTCAAAAAAATTACAATAAGAGAAGCATATTAAATAAATAATCCAACAAGTACAAGAAATATGATGGAATTTTTAAAAAATTAAGGTGATATGAATGCAATAAGCTTAGACACATCAAATCAGACTTTCCAAAGCTTTAAGAAAAAAAGAAATTTGAAAAAAAATTATAAGTGGAATCCATATTACAAGAATAATAGAAATATAGACATGAAGGCCACATATTGAACTTCTAAGAATTCTAGTGATGATACATATTCAAGATAAAAAGATGAAATTTCAAACTAAAAGGCCAACATGTGCTTTATAGCACACTCTAATGAGGTAAAATATTTTTATTAGTCTAATCATGAATCTTATTTTGAATCTGAAAACTACTCTTTTGAAGAACTAAATAAATTTTGTATCATGCTATAAACAATATATGAAATCTTGAAGAAGAAAAATAAATCCCTTAGAAATTATTATAATGATGTTATTAGTGATAAATAGGACTTAAATAAACAAGTTTTAGATCTTAAATTCAAGCTAGAAAATTTTGTTTCATCTTGTATTAAACATGGTAACAAAATTGAGATCTTATAAAAAGAAGTTCAAGAGATTAAATATTCTTCAATATTTTTCATAAAAGTAGAAAATTACTTAAACCAAATCCTTGGTAATAATAAGGTCTATAATGATATATTTTAAATAGTAAGTGAAGTAAAATGACCAAAATTGTATAAGAATTATTTTGTGCCTAGTTATAAGAATAAAAACTTCTATAAAGTTATTTGTTTTTATTGTGTATAATTAGTTAATTATTTTAATAGTTGTGGTCTTATAAACCCTAAATTATTTAGTGCTAAACAAGCTTATATTTCAACTAATTTTTCAAAATTTGGTGCAATGATTTCTAGATAGCACGATTATATTTGGGTTCCCAAATCATCGGTTGCTAATATTTCAAGACCCAAGAGAATATGGGTACCAAAAAAAATTATTTCTAGATTTTTTTGTTGGGAAAAGGTTGTAAGAGCATAAAAATGGTATATAGATAGTGCATGATCAAGTCATATGAGTAAAGATTTATCAAATTTCTATTCCTTATCCAAAATTTATGGAGGCTATGTTACTTTTGTTGATAATGCTAAAGGAAAAATTATGTGAGCTGGATTAGTTGAAAATACAATATTAGTCTTCATCAAAAAAAAATATATATCTTGAATGATTGAAACATAATCTGATAAGTATTTCCTAAGTTTTTGATGAAGGTTATTCTATTGATTTTTTAAATAATTCATGTTCTATTTTTAAAGATAAACTTCTTAAATATAAGGAACATAGAACAAAGAATGTATATACTTTATATCTTAATTCTATTTTTGGGAAAAAAATAAACTATTTGTGTTTTAAAACAGATAAATCTTGGTTTTGGAATAGAAGACTTGGAAAATTTAATGTTTATTCTTTAAGAAAATTGTATAATAGGAATTTAGTTTTATATTCACCTAAACTTAAATTGAATAGAGAGAAATTGTTTGATGTATTCCAAATGGGAAATAGACACAGGTCATCTTTTAAATTAATTAAATTGGTTTCTACATCTAGTCCTCTAGAACTTATTCACATGGATTTGTTTAGATCCTTCAGAATGTAAATCCTAAGAGTAAAATCATTTGTTTCTGTATTATTTGGTGTTTTTATAGATTCAATTAGGTTTTATTTTTGAGTGTTATAAGTGAATATTATTATATGTTTATAAGTTTTTGTAAATTGGTTCAAAAAGAGAAAGATGCCAAAATTATTGCTTTAAGGGGTGAACATGGGGGAGAATTTTAAAACTATGAGTTCAATTATTATTATTCAAAACATGGAATCAATCATAATTTTTCATCCCTCGGGAAACCTAAACAAAATGGTGTTGTTGAAAGAAGGAATATTACTTTTCAAGAAATTTCTAGGACTATGTTATATGAATATAAATTTCCCACTCACTTTTGGGTTGAAGCTGTAAATAGAGAATATTATGTTATAAACAGAGTTCCAATATAAGGACCCAGCCTTATTACATACATAATCTTGAATTTAGTCAAGAAAACACTTCCTCTTACATTGATTATATTTTCAAGTTTATATCTTTAGATAATTGGGACATAATACATTCATAACATTACACATTGTTATAGAGTGGATACCATAAAAACAATTTCCATTTTTTTTCAAAATATAAAACATTAAAACTTAAACACGACTCCTTGATAATTCTTAAACATTTAACATGGATTCTGTCTTTGTCTTACACATCCATTAACCTATGAAAATCATTTAAAAACTTGGGATGATCACAAAATCTCAGTAAGGTGTGAAAAAAAAAAGGAAAGATCACATTAGTCCATGAATACTCGCAGCGAATGAAATCATTTTCAAAAGACATGCTTGTCACCCATATATACTTACTTTGTGTAACATGAGATTTACACAAGATCCAAAAAAAACATAAGAACATAAATATATTCATAAAGGTATCATGGGGAATTGCTTACATAATCTTGTAACCCTATCGACTACCTTATAATTTTTAACCCTTATGGCTACCTTACTATTTGTGTAACCATCGTAGTTACACTTGGAGTAACCATATGGCCAACCTCCAACTTACACATACCCAATGCATTGAAGGGAAATATAGGTCCCACCCTTCATCATAAAAAATTCCCAAGATCCAAAATATAATCATACAACGTGTATATTAGCATAAAACCATTGCTTTTGAATTTTGTAAAACAGAATTTTAAAAGAAGGTTTTATAAGAAAAGTCCATTATAAATATCATATAATTGAAGTGAGACTTAATAGAGTGGATGGAATATGTATATATTCTATAAATATACATAATTAAACATATTATAATCATAATTCATCACACAATCAATTTAAATACCACATAAATAATGAAGAATAAGGTTAACCCAAAGGATGGAAATTGGGTTAAGAATTCCCTTACCTCAAGCTTGCCTTACTTCAAAATTGTTTAAACTTCCTATATAATGGTTAAAATAGTGTTATTAGTATTTTACAAAAACATTCTCATGTTTATAACATATTATATGATCATTTCATAATATCATTTCACCTTTTAATTGTTAGTATTTTTCTCCTTGCACTGTTTTTGGGTGAGTTCTGTACATGATTTCCAAGATTGGTTCATGATGGATGTTCTTGTCGATTGGAAGTGAAAATCCAGAATTGGAATGTAAAGGTATTTACATATTTCCATTAACATTAATTCTACCATTTATAATTTTTAATTATTACATGAGGATGATTCATAAGTTAAAACATTAATGATGTTCGTTTAGATCATTTTAGTGGTTCTTTGATAATAACGACCTCATTTTGTTTTATAAATTAAAACCATGAGTAAAAAAGAATTCCAAAACCATTGATGAGACATAATACATATATTATAACCTGTTTAAACCATAAAAATTATTTCATGACCAGACTTTAAGGATTTAAATAAAAATTAAATCACATCGTCCACGATGTCGGTAATTCAACACATCGTGGACAATGTTTTTAATTCCTTGAATAAGTGGGAGAGGCGCATAAGAATGATGATGAATTTTACATGAACATGAGAGAATCAATAATATAAATGATTCTGGAGATTTCATGCCTCTTTTATAATAGGGGGTGAGGAAAGAATAAGAAGGAATATTTAAATAAAAGAAAACTTGAGAAATTTCTTCACGAAAATTCAGCAGCCTAACGCGTCTCTTAAAATTTCATAAAAATAGTTTGATGAGAGAAAGGGGATATATCATCACTCTTAAATAATATGGACAGTAAGTGAGGATATGGAATAAAATATCCCAACATAATCCAAAGTGAAAGGAAGAGAATAACATAAAATGAAATAAAATAAAGAAAAAAAGAGGATGTTTACCTCTTGATCTCTTCTCCTTGAGATGCTTCTTAAGGGATTTGGTTTTGGTCTTTTGGTGAGACCAGAATCTCTAGGACGTGGGGAAGAGCTTTGGGAGGAGTATTGGGCAGAACTTAGTCATGTATCAAGGCTTGAGAGGTGTGGGAAGAAGAGGGGAGTGAGGGTCGTATTTATAGTGGAGGAGAGGGGGTATTTTTCATTATTTTAATCATTTTATAATATTTTTGCCCAAGATTATGAATAGTCTTAGTTCATGTGACCTCAAAAAGTAATAATGGAATGTGAGTTCGAACCAAGTATCCTTGAATCACTTATTATAAGGCCCCAGCCTTAAAACTTACTTAATCTTGAGTTATTACAAGATTACACATTGAGGATCTTTTCAGGTTTAGAGTTTTAGAGAATTAGATCATGAAACTTGCATTACGTTCCACATTTAAACAAAGTGGCTACATAAAATACAGTATTCATTCTTCCCATCAACGGAAACATATTTAAAATAAAACATGGGTTCTTTCTTGACACATCCTTGACACTATCATCACATCATGTACCTTTCCCTTGACCTGTGAAAAACATTTCAAAAACTTGGGATGAGAATAAAAAGCTCAGTAAGAGTTATAAAAATATGGAAAGGAAACATGAGTTCATATATACATTAGAATGAAATCACACTTTACCCATAAAACATAGGCATATCAAATCATGAATAAATCATAGAAAACATAAGACATAAAGGTAACTTGAGGCATTCATAACATTCTTACGTAGGGAGTAACCCTCTTGGTTACGTTTGGAATACCCATCACAGTATATTCCCAAAATCTCTTCGGAGAAACCTTAACGTTTCACTCCTTCGCGTTACCCAATGCATTGGAGAGCTATAACGGGCTCACCCGCCCTTAGTTTATCACGGAACCACCCGTTCTTCATAACAATGCCCAAGAACCATAACATAATCGTATCACATAAAACGTGAATAAAGGAAACATAACATTTCCACATTTCAATCACAATATAACATTTTAGGATATTGAAATAATGAATCCATTCAAAAAGAAACCATTTCCAAAACCATTTAAAACATTTAATAAAGAGATTTTTGAATCAAAGTGTCCCATACCACCTTGAAGCTTTTAACATTTTAAACCATTAATATCCATATAAATAAATCCTTAAAACCATTTTGAAAACATGGATATTAATAAGAACAAATAATTAAAACATTTAAAATGATATTTTGGTTAAAGGGGTTTTACCAAAATTAGAGACACTTGAATACAATAATCGAGGAATAACATTTAGTCAAAACTTTATAATATCATGAGAATAAAAGGATTCATGATATAATACTCCAAAGTATAGTATATACATCATATAAGAGTGAATTGGTGCATAATAACAATAAACCCTCAATAGAAATGTCAAATGTGATGAAATCCCTTATAAAGAAGGTATCCTTAAATTAAGGACAAATCAATCTCAAAAATATGTGTGAAAAATATAAATACACCCAATATATGTTGATATTAAGTGTAAAACAATAAAAGGTCATTCACACATATTCAATGGATGACATATTCAATGACTACATGTTGAACCCAAAGAAATCGAAATTGGGTTAAAAAGTTCCCTTGACAGCCTAACGGCATCACATCAAAATGAGTTGATGAGAGATAAAAAGTGTATATCATCACTTAGACATAAAATTTACATCAATAAGGATATATTAGAACATATCCCATCATAAAAATATGTAAATTAAAAGACCCAACAAAAGAAGTCTTTTAAAAAAAGAGGAGGGTGAAAGGTTCCCTTACCGACTTGGGTATCTTTCAAAACATACACCCCATGAAAGAAGGACAATAGATCATTGATGTAAATACTCATAAATGAATGTATATTACACAAAGAGTAGAATAATGGGCAGTACATACACCACTCAATGGAATTTGTGGCAAATGTATCATAAATCTCACGAGAATAAAAGTGAGATGAAAAATCCCTTACGAAAACTCGGCAGCCTAACGGCGCCACATAAAACTTCTGAATATGGATTGATGAGATCAAATAGGGTATCTCATCACATTAAAATAAAATTTACAGAAATAGGAATATAAAAGAACATCCCCCAACATTACAAAGAGGATCTTAAAAGAAGTGACATAAAGGAGAGTACTTAAAAAGAAAGAGAGAGGTTAGATCTTTTACGAAAGTTCGGCAGCCTAACGGCGCCACTCAAAACTTCCAAAATGGATTGATGAGAGAGAATAGGGTCCCTCATCACATGAACATAAAAATTACAGTAATTATAACATAAAATAACATCCCAATCACAAGAAAGATGAGCTTAGAAGGAATGACATAAAAGAGTGTACTTAAAAAGAGAGGAGTAGGATCCCTTACCTCGGGTCCGACTTGACTCGATCGTTCTTTAATATCCTGAATAATAAACTTGAGTTAATTTCTAATTCCTTAATAACCTTTTTCAAGTTCATTATTACTTTTATACCACTTATTACCATTTCATAAACATTATTTAATCATTTAAGTTAATAATATTTGTTTTGCCGATATTTGGTTCTTAAGTCGAAAGTGGACTTCTTACAATTACATGTTGTTCGTGTGGCCAAATTTTTATTATATCCAGAATTGTATTCATTATTTAGATATCATATATGTCATATATATCCAGTAAATTCATACATTTATAATATTACATAATCATTTAGAGGTAAGAAATGAAATGCACCGTTCATGGAGACGGTAAGCCGTACGTACGCATGAACGCTACTTTCATTTCTATTTCGTATTTTATAGAATGGAATAATAATGATATAAAGGTATATTATAATTCCAGTATAATATCATATATAATATCATATTTCCATCCTTTATACATCACAAATATGTTATTTAACGAATCAAATCACTTTGAGGGGGCGGTAGTCCGCACTTCCTTAAATGAAGATATCGCGTATACCCATAATGGAAGCCATAAAGGTAAGACAAAAATGAAAAATACAGAAGCATAAATAAAATATAAACATATTATATATCATATATAAAAATATTGAAATCATAATGGCCACCTTTGAAGGTGTTAAATGAGTATTGAACAATCATCGTTTCGGGAGGCAGAATTTCACAATCCACGGAAACCGTATGTTCTTTAACCATTTGATGTAGTTGTGTGAGAGTTTAGCTTGAATAAATCTTATAAAAACATCCTAGTATATTGAATATACTGTTGTTATTACAAAATAAGTAAATAAAAAGAGTTTAGGGGGTTGGAGAAGCAAAATAAAACAAATGAACATGAGAGAATGAATTACCTTTAAAAGTGTAACTCCTTTTGATTTGAGCCTAAAGGCTTCCTTTTAAAGGATTATGCCCAATGGGAATCCTCTAGGATGAGGATAGGGATGTGGAGAGAGTAAATGGTCAGGGTTTGGCCGAGCCAAAGGCTTTAGGAGTGTGTTAAATGAGGTAGAGGTGGGGGCCTTTTATAAGAGGAGAGGAGGGGCACTTTTGGAAAGTAAAGAAATATTACTTTATTTGAAAATGTGTTTCGGTTTCAAAAGGTCCCACATTGATATAATTCGTGGATAAGGTGATAAGGCTTCTAACTCCACTCATCCAATAAGTTTTGGACATGTGTAGTTCATAGATTTTACATTATTTTTCCATTTTATTTAAATCGTCAAATAACGATGTCATCGCTGCATCATTATTATGTCATAAATATTTTAATTTATTTAATGTCTAAAAATTATAAAAAAATATTATGATTTAGGAAATCTTTTTAGCTTTCCAATGAATATTTATAATCAAAAATATTACTTTTATAACCCCACTTAAAAAAATTTTTAGTAAAACATATCATGTTTGTGTCAATTTTACTTTTACATTAAATAAAATGTTATTTATGTCATTTCCCAACCAAAGTGTATCAATGGGGTCCCCAAGTTGACCCATGGCTTGTCTTGGTCGTCCATAATACAACCAATGAGGGTAAGACATGTTTCAAGCTCATCTCATTTTATTAAAGTATTATTTTTACCTTAAACTACACTAATTACCACTAATCGCGATTAAAAACTTAATAAGTTATTATTCACCAAAAAATTATTTTAATCTCATTGAACCACATTTTACTTCTTAATGAAAACCATGTATGTCGGATTTTTGAAAATCAAAACACAATGATGGAAAAATTTCATTTAAACGGAAAATCAGTTTTTATAAGTACCACTTAGTGGTTTCACTATTCATCAAAAATTGAAGTTTTTCTGAAAAATCCCAAAAATTCACCCTAAGCTATATTTGATATTCTGAATTCAAAAATGAAGTCCGTTTTACAAAATTAAAAACATATAAGTCACATTAATTAATTTAATAATTAATTCCCGCTATCATGACAAATAGCGTGTTTTATGAAACAATAAGTATCAAAAGATTGACACTAGTTTAAGTCTGATTTCAAAGTGAAATTGATTCCAACGACCACTATTGGATTTAATGGTAAAAATATTTTCTAATTTCACTTTAAAACCAATTCAAAATATAATCTAATCATATAAATAAATTAGATTAAAAAGTGGTTTTGAATTAAAATACAACATTTTACACTATTCATTAAAAAATGAACTTTATCGGAAAAATACCAAAAAATTACACAAAGTAAAATCTGATGTCCCGATTATTAATAAGAGTTTTATTTAGTCCAAAAGAATTTTTAAGAGTGAACAAAACTATATTTAATGATAGTTCTCCATTAAAAGGTGATAAGTGAACCTTTAGTGAAAACTAGGGCATATACGCCTAAAATTGAATTTTTCCATATTTTAAGCCTTTTAGCTTTTATTGGATAAATGTAAAAACATTTAAAAACATATATAATCATATTTTAGTTATTTCTATCCATTCCCGCCAATACAACGGCTACATGTTAACTACCATTTGAAATAATATTATTTTATTATTAGAGTGCAACGTAAGATTCCCAAGAAACTCGTTGTTGCGTGTTGGGTACGCCATCGAGCATAGCGTCCCCTTTAAAGTCATATTAATATTTTATTCACAAATATAGATAAATATGAAAATTTCATATTCATTATTTACCTGGGTTGTTAAATCCTTCCCCCCTTTTGGGAATTGCGTCCTCACAATTTTAAAATTGCGCTTAGAAACATCCTTGAAAGTCCCACATCGGAACAAAAGTCGGTAAAACAAACACTTTAAAAAAAAGAAAGATAAGTACAAAGGTCACCCGAGATAACCCATACTAGGATTCCAAGTATGAAAATATGGACATGGAGGAAAAAACAAAGGGTCATGTTCTGATGGAGAGTGATAGAAAACATGTTTAGGAGAAAGTTAACCACGAGAAAATCACAAACTTGTGATGGGTTAAACGGTCTTCGATTCCCCAGTAGGAAAAGTTAATAGAAAACATTTTTGTTTTAAGTTACTTTTTATTGAGGAATTTATTCATAAGGAAACATAATCACTTATCATATTGACTTTCAACTTTTATTAGATTCCTTACACAAACTCATATTTTCTCCAAAAGACGAGTATTTAGGAAGACTTGTTCACATTAAGAGTACTATAATCAACTTCTAGAGAATCACCTAATCCACAAAATAGAACTATATACTTCCCATGTCTTTATACTTTAACCAAAACCAAAACCAAAAAGGCTAGTACAAGATCAGATAATCCAGAAAAGGATAACCCTTTATAAAAAGAAAATCTATTCTTAATCTCCAAAATTTGTCCAACAAAACCCAAAGATCAACGAGAACCATTCTATAATCAATTTGTCCATAAAATTCTTCAAAGTAAACCAATCTAAGATTGAAACCCAAATATTTTAAGGATTTAGTCAGATAGTCTTCCAAGTTAAATCGTAACATTTATCTCCAAACAACATCAGTTGCTCCTAAAGTCTCGTATTGAAAAGTAATTATCCTAATCACATATCCTCCATGATAGGTTAATCATTTTCATAAATAAACCAAAATCAACTTACTCTTAATTCATAAAATCAAATAACTAAAAAGAATCAGTCAAACTAACCAGGGACTTCATGTAGTCCAGTGGTAGGCGATAAATACCAGTCGCACATTGGTTGTGGGTTCGATTCCCGCAGCTTTGTCCGACGTGACGGGATGTCACACGGTCTACGTGTTGTCCTTTTTTCCAAAACTATATAATACTTAAAACATTCCCCAAAATGAGATAAAATCTTCAAAAATAAACATAACATATTTTAACCTCAAGTTTATCTCATTCCTTTCATTTTCCATCATATCATAGAGTAACCCATAATTACCTAAAAATTAAGTATCATATAAACCCTAATGGTTACCTTAATAATTATTACCTGAATTTCCACATCGGGTTGGCCATCTCGTACATGATGCATTAGAGAACTCACCAAGGTTGAAGTGGTTGATCATTAATCCTTGATATTTGGTTTAGAACAACCACGAGTTTCCTCATTGAATCCTCCATTTTATCTAGTATCTTAATCAGAGAACCACCACAGTTTCCTTCAAACCTGTTGTCTCTTTGGTGCCTGCTAGATCCATCCATTCACTAAAAATAGAAATGTCAGTGTGAGTATATCAACAAAACCATCATGTACTAATGAGTAAGGTAAACACTAAGATACACTTACTCATTCACTTTATCTAAAACTAGGACTCTTTCTGAAATCCTAACCATTATGGTAATGTCACTTATGCTTAAAGAATAACTTAACCTCTAAAGTTATCTAAACCGACCTTTGATACCAACTATAAGGCCCCAGCCTTAAACCTTACTTAATCTTGAGTTATTACAAGATTACACATTGAGGATCTTTTCAGGTTTAGAGTTTTAGATAATTAGATCATGAAACTTGCATTACGTTCCACATTTAAACAAAGTGGCTACATAAAAGACAGTATTCATTCTTCCCATCAACAGAAACATATTTAAAATAAAACATGGGTTCTTTCTTGACACATCCTTGACACTATCATCACATCATGTACATTTCCCTTGACTTGTGAAAAACATTTCAAAAACTTGGGATGAGCATAAAAAGCTCAGTAAGAGTTATAAAAATATGGAAAGGAAACATGAGTTCATATATACATTAGAATGAAATCAAACTTTACCCATAAAACATAGGCATATCAAATCATGAATAAATCATAGAAAACATAAGACATAAAGGTAACTTGAGGCATTCATAACATTATTACGTAGGGATTAACCCTCTTGGTTACGTTTGGAATACCCATCACAGTATATTCCCTAAATATCTTCGGAGAAACCTTAACGTTTCACTCCTTCGCGTTACCCAATGCATTGGAGAGCTATAACGGGCTCACCCTCCCTTAGTTTATCACGGAACCACCCGTTCTTCATAACAATGCCCAAAAACTATAACATAATCGTATCACATAAAACATGAATAAAGGAAACATAACATTTCCACATTTCAATCATAATATAACATTTTAGGATATTGAAATAATGAATCCATTCAAAAAGAAACCATTTCCAAAACCATTTAAAACATTTAATAAAGAGATTTTTGAATCAAAGTGTCCCATACCACCTTGAAGCTTTTAACATTTTAAACCATTAATATCCATATAAATAAATCCTTAAAACCATTTTGAAAACATGGATATTAATAAGAACAAATAATTAAAACATTTAAAATGATATTTTGGTTAAAGGGGTTTTACCAAAATTAGAGACACTTGAATACAATAATCGAGGAATAACATTTAGTCAGAACTTTATAATATCATGAGAATAAAATTATTCATGATATAATACTTTAAAGGACATTATATACATCATATAAGAGTTAATTGGTGCATAACAACAATGAACCCTCAATAGAAATGTCAAATGTGATGAAATCCCTTATAAAGAAGGTATCCTTAAATTAAGGACAAATCAATCTCAAAAATATGTGTGACAAATATAAATACACCCAATATAAGTTGATATTAAGTGTAAAACAATAAAAGGTCATTCACACATATTCAATGGATGACATATTCAATGACTACATGTTGAACCCAAAGAAATCGAAATTGGGTTAAAAAGTTCCCTTGACAGCCTAACGGCATCACATCAAAATGAGTTGATGAGAGATAAAAAGTGTATATCATCACTTAGACATAAAATTTACATCAATAAGGATATATTAGAACATATCCCATCATAATAATATGTAAATTAAAAGACCCAACAAAAGAAGTCTTTTAAAAAAAGAGGAGGGTGAAAGGTTCCCTTACCGACTTGAGTATCTTTCAAAACATACACCCCATGAAAGAAGGACAATAGATCATTGATGTAAATACTCATAAATGAATGTATATTACACAAAGAGTAGAATAATGGTCAGTACATACACCACTCAATGGAATTTGTGGCAAATGTAGCATAAATCTCACGAGAATAAAAGTGAGATGAAAAATCCCTTACGAAAACTCGACAGCCTAACGGCGCCACATAAAACTTCTGAATATGGATTGATGAGATCAAATAGGGTATCTCATCACATTAAAATAAAATTTACAGCAATATGAATATAAAAGAACATCCCCCAACATTACAAAGAGGATCTTAAAAGAAGTGACATAAAGGAGAGTACTTAAAAAGAAAGAGAGAGGTTAGATCTTTTACGAAAGTTCGGCAGCCTAACGGCGCCACTCAAAACTTCCAAAATGGATTGATGAGAGAGAATAGGGTCCCTCATCACATGAACATAAAAATTACAGTAAGTATAACATAAAAGAACATCCCAATCACAAGAAATATGAGCTTAGAAGGAATGACATAAAAGAGTGTACTTAAAAAGAGAGGAGTAGGATCTCTTACCTCGGGTCCGACTTGACTCGATCGTTCTTTAATCTCCTGAATAATAAACTTGAGTTAATTTCTAATTCCTTAAGAACCTTTTTCAAGTTCATTATTACTTTTATACCACTTATTACCATGTCATAAACATTATGTAATCATTTAAGTTAATAATATTTGTTTTGCCGATATTTGGTTCTTAAGTCGAAAGTGGACTTCTTACAATTACATGTTGTTCGTGTGGCCAAATGTTTATTATATACAGAATTGTATTCATTATGTAGATATCATATATGTCATATATATCCAGTACATTCATGCATTTATAACATTACATAATCATTTAGAGGTAAGAAATGAAATGCACCGTTCATGGAGACGGTAAGCCGTACGTACGCATGAACGCTACTTTCATTTCTATTTCATATTTTATAGAATGGAATAATAATGATATAAAGGTATATTATAATTCCAGTATAATATAATATATAATATAATATTTCCATCCTTTATACATCCCAAATATGGTATTTAACGAATCAAATCACTTTGAGGGGGCGGTAGTCCGCACTTCCTTAAATGAAGATATCGCGTATACCCATAATGGAAGCCATAAAGGTAAGACAAAAATGAAAAATACAGAAGCATAAATAAAACATAAACATATTATATATCATATATAAAAATAGTGACATCATAATGGCCACCTTTGAAGGTGTTAAATGAGTATTGAACAATCATCGTTTCGGGAGGCAGAATTTCACCATCCACAGAAACCGTATTTGATGTAGTTGTGTGAGAGTGTAGCTCGAATAAATCTTATAACAACATCCTAGTATATTGAAGATACTGGTGTTGTTACAAAAGAAGTAAATAAAAAGAGTTTAGGGGGTTGGAGAAGCAAAATAAAACAAATGAACATGAGAGAATGAATTACCTTTAAAAGTGTAACTCCTTTTGATTTGAGCCTAAAGGCTTCCTTTGAAAGGATTCTGCCCAATGGGAATCCTCTAGGATGAGGAGAGGGATGTGGAGAGAGTAAATGGGCAGGGGTTGGCCGAGCCAAAGGCTTTAGGAGTGTGTTAAATGAGGTAGAGGTGGGGGCCTTTTATAAGAGGAGAGGAGGGGCACTTTTGGAAAGTAAAGAAATATTACTTTATTTGAAAATGTGTTTCGGTTTCAAAAGGTACCACATTGATATAATTCGTGGATAAGGTTATAAGGCTTTGAAATCCACTCATCCAATAAGTTTTGGACATGTGTAGTTCATATATTTTACATTATCTTTCCATTTTATTTAAATCGTCAAATAATGATGTCATCGCTGCATCATTATTATGTCATAAATAATTTAATTTATTTAATGTCTAAAAATTATAAAAAAAATACTATGATGTAGGAAATCTTTTTATATTTCCAATGAATATTTATAATCAAAAATATGACTTGTATAACTCCACTTAAAAATTGTTTTAGTAAAACATATCATGTTTGTGTCAATTTTACTTTTACATTAAATAAAATGTTATTTATGTCATTTCCCAACCAAAGTGTATCCATGGGGTCCCCAAGTTGACTCATGGCTTTTCTTGGTCGGCCATGATACAACCAATGAGGGTAAGACATGTGTCAAGCTCATCTCATTTTATTAAAGTATTATTTTTACCTTAAACTACACTAATTACCACTAATCGCGATTAAAAACTTAATAAGTTACTATTCACCAAAAAATTATTTTAATCTCATTGAACCACATTTTACTTCTTAATGACAACCATGTATGTCAGATTTTTGAAAATCAAAACACAATGATGGCAAAATTTCATTTAAACGGAAAATCAGTTTTTATAAGTACCACTTAGTGGTTTCACTATTCATCAAAAATTGAAGTTTTTCAGAAAAATCCCAAAAATTCACCCTAAGCTATATTTGATATTCTGAATTCAAAAATGAAGTCCGTTTTACAAAATTCAAAATATATAAGTCACATTAATTAATTTAATAATTAATTCCCGCTTTCATGACAAATAGCGTGTTTTATGAAACAATAAGTATCAAAAGATTGACACTAGTTTAAGTCTGATTTCAAAGTGAAATTGATTCCAACGACCACTATTGGATTTAATGGTAAAAATATTTTCTAATTTCACTTTAAAAACTATTCAAAATATAATCTAATCATATAAATAAATTAGATTAAAAAGTGGTTTTGAATTAAAATACAACATTTTACACTATTCATTAAAAAATGAACTTTATCGGAAAAATACCAAAAAATTACACAAAGTAAAATTTGATGTCCCGATTCTTAATAAGAGTTTTATTTGGTCCAAAATAATTTTTAAGAGTGAACAAAACTATATTTAATGACAGTTCTCCATTAAAAGGCGATAAGTGAACCTTTAGTGAAAACTAGGGCATATACGCCTAAAATTGAATTCTTTCCGTATTTTAAGCCTTTTAGCTTTTATTGGATAAATGTAAAAACATTTAAAAACATATATAATCATATTTTAGTTATTTCTATCCATTCCCGCCAATACAACGGCTACATGTTAACTACCATTTGAAATAATATTATTTTATTATTAGAGTGCAACGTAAGATTCCCAAGAAACTCGTTGTTGCGTGTTGGGTACGCCATCGAGCATAGCGTCCCCTTTAAAGTCATATTAATATTTTATTCACAAATATGGATAAATATGAAAATTTCATATTCATTATTTACCTGGGGTGTTACACTTATGATGTCATAAATAGTGTATTTTAATGATAATTTGATTATACGGTATTTTATTGTATTTCACTATTCATCAAAAATTCAAGAATTTCAGAATAATCCCAAAAATTTAACCTAACCATTTTTTGACATGTAGAATTAAAAAATGAAGTCTATTTTTTGAAAATAATTTTATAAATATTATTAATTTAATTTTTAAATAAAAGAATACTTAATTCAAAAATTTACAATTCTAATTCTATAACTACTTCTATATCACAATGAAAAATTAACCAAGATGTTATTATCTTAAAGCCTTAAGAAAATAAAATAATTATAAAATTTACTATTCATTAGGGTCATATTACTATTCATATTACTATTCATAAGGGTATGTTACTATTCACAAAAAAAACAAGTTGGTTTCAACAGACTCTAAATAACTTACTGAACACAATTGTAGATGATAGTTTCTTGAAATTCAAAACATAAAAGTGGAAAAATTATGTTTAAAGGCTAGTTATAAATATCTACTTAAAACAAAGTTCCATGAATTTATACTTATGTTTAGAAAAACTTGGTGTGTTACATTATCCCCACCTTCTATAAATTGCGTCCTCAAAATTTTATTTACTTATTAAACAACTGAGGGTACTTTTCCCTCATAGAATTTTCAGACTCCCATGTTGCTTCTTCAACCATGTGGTTTCTCCACAAAACCTTTACCTAGTAGATTACCTTATTCTGCAATACATGTTCCCTTTGATCAAGAATCTAAACTGGTTTCTCTTCATAAGAAAGGTTCTCTTCCAACTGAATTGTTTCTGGGCTCAAGACATGTGATGAATCTGCCACATAATTTCTCAACATCGAAACATGAAAAACATTGTGTACCTAAGACAAACTCGGAGGCAAAGCTACGTGGTATGCCAATGTTCCAAATTTATCAAAGATTTTAAAAGGACTGATGAACCGTGGACTTATCTTACCTTTCTTACCGAAACACATCACACTTTTCCAAAGATAGATTTTAAGGAAAACATGGTCACCTACCTCGAAAGATAAGTCTTTCCTTCTGTTATCTGCATAACTTTTCTGCATGCTCTGAGTTTTCCTCATGTGTTGCTGGATCATCCTCACTTTCTCAGCCACTTCTTCTACTAATTCTGGCCCCATCAACTTTCTTTCACCGACTTCATCCCAAAACGCTGGAGTCTGACACCGCTTCCCATACAAGGCCTCAAAAGGTGTCATCTGAATACTAGAATAAAAACTATTATTATAAGAAAACTCAACTAAAAAATATGTTCATCCCAAATTCCCTGGTAGTCCATTGAACTATCTCGAAGCATATCCTCCAAAGTTTGAATCATTTGTTCTGAATTCCCATCTGATTGAGGATAAAAAACTCAACTGAAATTTAATTCTCTTCCCAATGACTTCTAAAGTCCCTTCCAAAAGTTAGAAGTGAACCTGGGATCCCGGTCAGATACAATGGAAAGAGGAACTCCATGTAACCTAAAAATCTCCTTGAGGTATAGTCAAGAAATTTTATCCAAAGACATTGTATCTCGAATAGAAAGAAAATGTGCAGATTTTGTTAGTCGGTCAACAATAACCCAAATCGCATTGTTACCTCGAGAAGTCTTTGGTAGTACCACCACAAAGTTCATGGATACATTCTCTCATTTCCAATATGGCACTGGAAAAGGTTGAAGCATCCCCTTCAGTAACTGCTACTCTGCTTTAACCTGTTAACATGTCAAACATTTCATGGTAAAATCAGCAATATCTCTTTTCATTCCATCCCACCAATAATACTTCTGAAAGTCTCTATACATCTTAGTACTTCCAAGATGAACCAAAAATGGAGAACTATGATCTTAACACAACAAATATTTATTCAACTGAGAATCACTAGGCATGCACAACCTTTTTCCAAATCTTAAAACATAATCTTTATCAAGGTTAAATTCTGGCAACTTACCCATTTTAACTAATTCTACATTTTTCTGTCGTTCATGGTCTTCCTTCTACGCTCACTTAATTCTGTCTGAAAACGACATCTGCACTGAAACTTGAAACAAAATAGAGGTATTTTCTACACCAACAACTTCTAAGCCAAAATTCATCAAATCATTAATCAAGGGATCATGTTCTAAACGTATCATGGTTAATGATGTATGATATTTCCGACTCAAGTCATCTGCCACTTTGTTTTCTTTTCCATTTTGGTAATTGATTGTGCAATCATAATCCTTTATCAGTTCAAGCCATATTTTCTGCCTCATGTTTAATTCATTTTGAGTGAATATATACTTCAGACTTTTATAGTCAGTATATATTTGACATTTGGCTCCGTATAAATGATGCCTCCAAATTTTCAAAGAAAAAAACCACATGTGCCAATTCCAAATCATGTTTGGGATAATTTATCTCATGAGGTTTAAGTTGTCTCGAAGCATAGGTAATTACCTAATCATTCTTCATCAAAACACAACCACGTACCTTCAAAGAAGCATCATTATAGATGAAAAACTCACCATTCCAGGAAGGTAAGGCCAAAATTGGAGCATTCATTGATCTCTTCTTTAGTTTCTCAAAAACAAACATCGCATTCTTCTGTTCAAACATATTTAATCCCTTTCCGTGTTAACTTAGTTATCAGGATAGATAACTGTGCAATGTTCTTAACAAACTGTCAGTAATAATCTGCTAACCTAAGAAAACTATGAATCTTTGTAACATTTGTGGGTCTTGGCCATTCATCAACCACCTTTGTTTTGGTAGGATCAACTGTTATTCCATCCTTATTTACAATGTTCCCAAGAAAATAAATCTGTTGTAGCCAAAAATCACACTTGCTGAATTTTCCATACAGTTTATTTTCTTTTAATGTTTTTAAAACAACCCTTAGATGTTTTTCATGCTCCTCTTTATTTTTAGAAAATACCAAAATGTCATCAATAAATACAACCACAAACTTATCCAATAACTCATGAAATACTCTATTCATAAGATTCATGAATACAACAGGTGCATTAGTTAGCCCAAAGGGCATAACAACAAATTCATAATGCCTATATCTAGTACGAAAGGCTATTTTCAGGATGTCATCCTCCTTTAACTTCAACTGATGGTATCTGGATCTCAATTCAATCTTGGAAAATTACTAAGCTCCCTGGAGATGATCAAACAAGTCATCGATATGAGGCAAAGGATACTTGTTTTTAACAGTGATGTTATTCAAAGCTCTATAATCAATGCAAAGTCTCATGGAACCATCCTTATTTTTAACAAACAAAATAGGGGTTCCCCATGGTGAAGTGCAAGGATGAATGAAGCCCTTATCAAGAAATTCCTGCAACAGATTTTTCAATCCAAGAAGTTCTATTGGAGACATATGATATGGTGGTTTTGAAATTGGCTTAGCATCGGGAACTAAGTTAATTGTGAATTAAACTTCCCAATCAGGTATGACACCAGGTAACTCATCAGAAAAAACATCGAGGTATTCATTTACCACTGGTACATCATTAATATAAATAGTTTCCTTATTTTCAACAATATGAGAAAGATAAATTTCATTTCCATCTTTCAATAGTTTCTCAGCTTCCTGATATATTATCAATTGTATGGGTTTTTTCTTGTATACAAACATAAACTCTTTCTAAATAACAACTTCTTTGTCTCTACAGTCAATATTTGCATGATAAACAGAAAACCAATCCATTCCCAGAATAACATCAAACTCGACTAAGGGTAAAACAACAAGTTTTTTAGGTAAAGTATTTCCACATACCACAATAGAAAGATTATTATAATTCTTCTTTGTTATAATATTTTCCCCTAGTGTTTTAACAACAAGTTAGGGTCTCATTTGTTGAGGTGATATTTCCAATTTACCAGAAAATTTCTCAGAGATGAAGGAATGTGTAGACCCCGTATCAAACAAAACTTTAGAAAAATATAAGTGAACAAAGTACTTGATACAACTTCATTGGATGGCCTAACATCTACTGATGTAGTCACAAAGTATACCTTTCTGCTTTTAGTCTGGCTTCTTTGCATCATTCGGATCTCTCTTTGGGTAGGCATTTGCATAATGACCCATCTCACCACATTTAAAACACTTTACAGTCTGCTTATTAGGATTAGTCTTAGGATAATTTTCATTGCAATCTCGGGCCATATGTCTAAACTTACCACATTTAAAACACTTCCCAGTTTTTCTAAGACATTCCCCAGGGTGTTTCTTTCCAAACTTTTCACAAACTAGAAAATAGATTTTCTTACCATCAGATTTATTTGGTTAATTCTTACACATCTCTTGTCACCTAGACCTCTTCTTATCCTTATTTACAAAATGAACATGATCATCAGAAAACTCCATCTCTACCCTCTCATCACATCAGAAAAGTTTCTCATAACTTTTTAATTCACGGGACGCCAATTCCCTTCGATACCTTGGCTTCAGCCTTGAGTAAAAGTGGTTGATTTTTCTATCAAGATCTAGAATAAGATTTGGATAATACCTCTCCAGTCGGGTGAAGTTTTCTTCATACACAACCACTGAATCCTCCACATTTTTCTTCAATTCAAGGAATTTCTTCTCTATCCTAAGTTTCACCATATTAGGAAAATATTTTTCAAGGAAAAGACTTTTAAATTCATCCCACTCTAAGGCATCAAAATCATATCTACCCTTGATATTACTTACCATTGACCACCACTGATCAGCTTCACCTTCAAAATGATAAATGGAAAGAATTACCTTTTGATTGTCTGAACATCCCATAACATCGAATATCTTTTCAAGGGATTTGATCCATCCTTCAGCTACTAATGGGTCAGAAGATCCATTGAATGCAGGAGGGTGTTGTCTAATAAAATGTTCCACTACTTCCATGTTCTGTTGTGGTAACTCTATTGGTTCTCTTGCATGTATTCCACCACCATTTATTTCATGCGTTATCTGAGCCATTAATATCAAAAAATGCTCGGTTCCAATACCTACCATTCTGGGCTGTAGATCCGGAAGGATGTCATTCTTTCGGTGCCTCTCCTCTTCAGCATCCTTGTTCCTTCTACGGACAACCATCCTGAACAAACATATCTTAGATGAAGCAACATGGTAATATTTAAATTCTAAAACATTTCAAATTAATCATATAGTAAAAATCATTTATGGTATTCTTTTAACATCACCTTAACCCCTAAAGTTATCAAAACCATCCTCTGATCCCAACTATAAGTACCCAACCTTATTACATACATAATATTGAATTTAGTCAAGAAAAAATTTCCTCTTACATTGAGTATATTTTCAAGTTTAGATCCTTAGAGAATTGGGACATAATACATTCATAACATTACACATTGTTACAGAGTGGATACCATAAAAACAGTTTCCATTTTTTTTCAAAATATAAAACATTAAAACTTAAACATGACTCCTTAATAATTCTTCAATATTTAACATGGATTCCTTATTTTTCTTACACATCCATTATCTTTTGAAAATCATTTAAAAACATTGGATGAGCACAAAATCTCAGTAAGGGATGAAAAAGAAGGAAAGAGCACAATAGTCCATGAATACTCGTAACGAATGAAATCATTTTCAAAAGACTTGCTTGTCACCATATATGCTTACTTTGTGTAACATGAGATTTACACAAGATACACACAAAACATAAAAACATAAATATAGTTATAAAGGTATCTTGGGTAATTACTTACATAATCTTGTAACCCTCTCGGCTACCTTATAATTTGTAACCCTCACGGCTGCCTTACTATTTGTGTAACCATCGCAGTTACACATGGAGTAACCATACGGCCAACCTACAACTTACACATACCCAATTAATTGGAGGGAAATATAGGTCTCAACATTCATCATAAACAATTAAAAATATCCAAAACATAATCATACAACATGTATATTAGCATAAAAACATTGCTTTTGAATTTTGTAAAATAGAATTTTAAAAGAGGGTTTTAAAAGAAAAGTCCCTTATAAATATCATATAATTGAAGTGAGAATTAATAGAGTGGATGTAATATATATACTCTATAAATATAAATAATTAAACATATTATAATCATAATTCATCATAAAATCAATTTAAATACCATATAAATAATGAAGAATAAGGTTAACCCAAAGGATGGAAATCGGGTTAAGAATTCCCTTACCTCAGGCTTGTCTTACTTCAAACTTGTTTAAAATTTATGTATAATGGTTAAAATAGTGTTATTAGTATTTTACAGAAACATGTTCATGTTTATAAAATATTATATGATCATTTCATAATATCGTTTCACCCTTTAATTGTTAGTATTTTTCTCCTTGCACTGTTTTTGGGTGAGTTCTGTACATGATTTTTAAGATTGGTTCATGATGGATGTTCTTGTCGATTGGAAGTGAAACTCTAGAATTAGAATGTAAAGTTATTTTCATATTTCAAGTAACATTAATTATACTATTTATCATTTTGAATTCTTACATAAGGATGATTTATAAGTTAAAACATTAATGATGTTCATTTAGATCATTTTAGTGGTTCTTTGATAATAACGACCTCATTTTGTTTTATAAATTAAAACCATGTGTAAAAAAGAATTCCAGAACCATTGATGAGAAATAATACATATATTATAACCTGTTTAAACCATAAAAATGGTTTCATGACCAGACTTGAATGATTTAAATAAAAATGAAATCACATCGTCCACGATGTCGGTAATTCGACACATCATGGACATTGTTTTTAATTCCTTGAATAAGAGGGAGAGGAGCAGAATAATGATGATGAATTTTCCATAAACATGAAAAAATAAAGAATATACATGATTATGTATCTTTAATTCCTCTTGGATAATATGGGGTGATTAAATAAGAAGAAGTGATCTTGAAATAAAAGAAAACTTGAAAATTTTCTTCACGAAAATTTGGCAGTCTAACGGTGTCTCTTAAAATCTCATAAAAATAGTTTGATGAGAGAAAGGGGATATCTCACCACTATTACATAATATGGATAGTAATTGGGGATATGGAATAAAATATCCCAACATAATCCAAAGTTAAAGGAAGATAATAACATAAATGAAATAAAACAAAGAAAAAAAAGAGAATGTTTACCTCTTGATCTCTTCTCCTTGAGATCCTTCTAAAGGGCTTTGGTTTTGGTCTTTTGGTGAGACCAGTAGATCTAGGACATGGGGAATATCCTTGAGAGGAGTATTGGGCATAACTTAGGCATGGGTCAAGGCTTTATAGGTGTGGTAAGAATAGGGGAGTGAGGGTGGTATTTATAGTGGAAGAGAGGGGGTGTTTTTCATTATTTTAATCATTGTTATAATATTTTTGCACAAGATTATGAATAGTCTTAGTTCATGTGACCTCAAATAGTAATAATGGAATGTGAGTTCAAACCAAGTGGCCTTTCATCACATATGATGTCATAAATAGTGTATTTTACTGATAATTTGATTATACGGTATTTTATCGTATTTCACTATTCATTGAAAATTCAAGAATTTCAGAAAAATCCAAAAAATTTACCCTAACCATTTTTTGATGTGTATAATTCAAAAATAAATTCTATTTTTTGAAAATAATTTTCTAAATATGATTAATTTAATTTTTAAATATATTCATACTTAATTTAAAAATTAACAATTCTAATTCTATAACTACTTCTATATCACAATGAAAAATTAACCAAGATGTTATTATATTAAAGCCTTAAGAAAATAAAATAATAATAAAATTTACTATTCATTAGGGTCATATTACTATTCATGTTACTATTCGTAAGGGTATGTTACTATTCACAAAAAAACAAGTTGGTTTCATCACTCTAAATAACTTACTAAACACAATTATAGATGATAGTTTCTTGAAATTCAAAACATAGAAGTGGAAAAATTATGTTTAAAGGCTAGTTATAAATATCTAATTAAAACAAAGTTCCATGCATTTATATTTATTTTTAGAAAAACTTGGGGTGTTACATCCAATTAGTCCTATTTTGAAGAAAACAGTATATGAGATATGTAATAATATAAAGTTAATAGTTATATACTTTAAATTGTTTGGATACAAAGTTTACATTCTGAACACCAAGGGAAATCTTGGTAAATTTGAACTAAGGGGTGATGAAGGAATATTTCATGGATATTTTTCTACTTCCAAGGCTTATAGATTTTTCAGAAAAAGGTAAAATATTATTGAAGAATAAAATCATGTGAAATTTTATTAAAGTGATTCATTTGATCATAAAATGACTCAAGTTGATGGGCTAAGTGATTGTTTTGAAAACATGATACCTGGACCACTTTTTGGAAATAGAAATTATGATGATTTGGAACTTGATTTTGGTGAACCAAACCCTAAAACAATGGATACTAGTGAACCTGAAAATGTGGTTCCAAGAAATATTAGAACACTAAAAAACATCCCATATAAATTATTATAGGAATCTTAGATGGAGGAATTGGGACTAAAAAAGTGTAGGAAAACTTGTATAATTTTATGCCTTGTTATCTCAAATAGAACCTGAAACTTTAGAAGAAATTTTAGCTGATGAGAGTTGGTTTTTATCTATATAGGAAGAGTTAAACCAGTTCAAGAAGAACATGGTATGATAATTAGTTAATAAACCCTCTAATTACCCTTTTATAAGAAAAAATGGTTTTTTAGGAATAAACATAATGGTCATAGTGTGATCACTAGGAATAAGGCTAGATTAGTGGCTAAAGGGTATAACCAAGAGGAATGGATAGATTATGAAGATATCTATTCACCTGTGGATAGATTATAATCCATTAGGATTCTCTTAGCCTATGCATAACACGTGTATTTCAAATTATATCAGTTGAATCTAAAATCTTTTTTTAAATGGTTTTCTTGAGGAGGAAGTTTACCATGAACAACCTCTTGGTTTTAAAAATCCTCATTTTCCAAATTCTATTTTTAAACTTAAAAAATCTCTTTATGGCCTTGAACAATCACCTAGATCCTAGTATGAGCGTTTGAATTATTTTCTTTTATTAAATGGATTTTTAGTAGGAGTGGAAGATCTTACTATTTTCAAGAAAACTCTATCTTTGGATATTTTTTTAGTTTAAATATATGTTGATGATGTGATTTTTGATTCTACAAATAAAAAATTATGTAATGATTTTTCAAAAATCATGCAAAAGGAATTTGAAATAAGCATGATGGGTGATTTTAATTTCTTTCTTGGTTTTAAGATTTATCAAAAAGACTTTCTAAATGTGTTGAATTACAGTAAATACATACTTGAATTACTTAAGAGGTTTTTACTTGAAAATGGTAAATTACATGAAACCCCTATGAGTTCTAATTAAAATATTGATTTGTATAAAATTGGGAAACCAGTTTAAAACAATTTATACATATGAATAATAAAGAGTCTGTTGAATTTAACTTCTAGTAAATCAGACATTTTGTTTTTAGTATTCTTATGTTCTAGATTCAAATATAATACCAAGGAATCTCATTTGAAATATTCTGAAATAATTTTCAGGTATTTAAAAGGAACAATTTCTCTTTCCTTACTTTTTTCAAAAACCTTTGATTTTAATTTTAATTTATTTTCTGATGTATAATTTCAGGGATGTATACTAGATAGAAAGAGTACCTCAAGAACCTTCCACTTTCTAGAAAAATCTCTGGTATCCTATTCTAGTAAGAAACAACACTTGGTTTCATTATTTACTACTGAAGAAAAGTACGTTGTTGTTGGTATTTTTTTTTCATAGGCACTGTGGATAAAATGCACCTTAATGGATTTTGGATTCAATTATAATCAAGTATCAATCAAATGTGATAACACTTATACTATTAACATTTCAAAGAATTTTATAAACCATTCAAGAACGAATCATATATATCTAAGGAATCATTTCTTGATAGATCGTGCTCAAAAAGATAGTATCACTCTTGAATTTATCACTAATAAGAATCAATTAGTGGATATTTTGACTAAACCTCGTACTTTTGAAGGTTTTGATTTTATTAAGTTACAATTGGGTTTATTTGAATTTAAATGCATCTAACTTATTTTTATTGTAATTATATTTTTATTACTAAATTTATTATTAATTTCTTTATATTTTAGTTCATTAAGAATTTATTCTGTTTTATTTTATTTGAAAAACTTTTTCTGCATTTATAGTTATTTATATCCTAATTTATTCTTAGAGATTAATTGAATTTCCTTTTAAAAAGGGGGGGATGTTTTTTTCTATTTTATTTTATTTCCTTATTTTTAAGTCAGATCTGGCCCTAAACCTAAATCGGATATGTATCCCTTTCAAAAATTGGGTGTGTGACCTAAAAACCAAAATTGACCATCATCTTCCTTGTCATTCACCCACGTCCCTTTGTCCCTAAATATAAACCACCACATTTTCTTCTCTAAAACTTCTAATAACATTTATATTATGGGGAAGTCAAATCATTAAGGTGATAGTGATTATGTATCCTTAACTAAAGTAAAGGTAGGTGGTACGTAGTGCTGAGTACTTGCGGGAAATGTTGCATACATGGATTGGCTGAAAGGAACTAAGATGTTGTTGAATAATTTTTCCAATTCCAAGGATAGGAATTCATTTTTTATGAGAAAAAATCATTTTTTTATTTTAGGAATAATTTAATGAGTTCATGATAAATGATAAGTTCTAGTTCAAGAAAATAGAGTATGTGCCTTCATCGAATGTGGATGGGAAATCTCTTCTAGTCTCTTCAGTAGAAATGGATAAAATCCTACACTTTCCTTGTGAGGGTGAGTTCAGTTTTATCCAAACTTTAGTTGGAACGAGCTCAGTTATACCTACTGAAATATTTAAGTTTTTATTTGGGTTATCTACCTTTGAAAAAAATGTTGTGAAGGACTTGGAAGCTGAGTGGAAATTCATATGTATGTTTATCCAGGGTGGAATTTCTTTAAGGGGTGGTGAGATAGAAAAGGTGTTGTTTTCAGACTTGTGCCTATTATATGTCATAATCAAAAATATCAAATTTGAATCTGGATCAGTACATGATGTGGTCCATAGACCAATTCTTCCAATGTAAAGGGAATTTGAATTACTACACTTATGGAAAGATTATATATTTAGTGTTAAAAAGATATAAGTATATTTCAATGAAGAAGATGTTGTAAAGTGACATAAAAGAAAAAATCTATATATTATTCTCTTGAAAAATTTTGGTTACAACTAGGATGTTATCTATAATTCTCTAAGGCCTGTTGGATAGGAAGTTGGAGCTCAGGTGGTCATACCACCTCCATCATTAGCTCAGGGGGATCCATTAACTACTTTACCTCCTAAGGATGCAGCACCTATTTAAGGGGTACCTATTAGGGAACTATCAGAGACTATTGAAACTAGATCAGAGCCTATAGTTTCAGATGTCAGTCTAGTAATGGAATCAATTTAAAGGTAATAAGTTTTAGTTTCTAGTGTTTTTGAATCAATTCATCCAATTGTGTTAGTTGTTGATATAGACACCAGATCTAAATAGGAAAGTCCAGTTGATACTGTGCCAAGTGTGCCTGCTACTGAGGTTAGATAGGAACTTGAGGTTGAGAACATAATAATTGATCCACCCCTGGATCACCTACTACCACTGAAAGAGATAGAGTTGGGGATGTTGTTTTGGAAGATGTTGGTGTTCTTTCAAATACCCTATATCATACTCTATTTTATCTTCATGTGCATGAGGATGCACCCAGGGTAAGAAAAAGTTATGAATAATCTGATGTGGAGAAACACATACAGGATTTTTCCTATGGTGTTATGATAGAGTTCGATGATATTAAAGTGGATTGTGATATTTTGAAGTATGAGATGATATCTTCCAAAGATAAAATCGGATAGTTTAAGGAGGGTTCGGATTCTAAAACTAATTTTTCCAAGTTGGTTGTGATGATGGCTACCCAAACCACCTTAAACTAGAACCTCCAACAAATGAATTCTATTTTACCTGATGTGGGTGATAAGGAAATTGAGAATTTTAAGACTCAAGTGAATGAGATTAGAGTAATTTGTTCTACCAATAATGAAATAAATAAACTTAGAGTCTTATGGCATCTCAAATGTTCATGGTTCATAATTTTACACTAGTTTAATCAAGTCTTTTAGGGGATACACTTTATGAAATTCAAAGTTTCAAGACTGAGATGATAGATATTTTTCACACTTTGAAGAGTGATGTTGTAAGTAAATTTTATTTTATTAAAATATTTCAGCCTAGTTCCAAAACCACCTTAGAAACATCAGTGATTCCTAATTTTAATAATCAGTTTAACTTATTGTATTCATATTTGAATTCAGTTTCTTCTCAGATCCATTCCCTCCAATGTGACATATTCACCCCTATTCTTATACGAGAATTCAAAAATGATATGTTAGTTGAGATTCAGGAAACCAGATATGCTATCATAAGACTTGGTATTGGGATTTATGTGTCACTAAATGACATGGTTGTCTATCTTTATAAAAAAATTTCTTTTGTTGGTGATCAAGTAGAAGAAACCTTGGGAGTATACAAGCAAGTAATAGTTATATTTTCATGTTTAATTGGTATAATCAACAATAACCATTATATTTTTTCAAATACGATGGTTAATATTTATGATGGAATTACAAATTTGTATATAGAATCTTCAGAAGAGGATTCAGGTTCATCAGAGTCTAAGGAATCCCCCATTATACCAGATGTAGCTACTAGATGAGATCTTGTATTATTTGGGCCTCTTAGGCTAGTTATTCTAGTGTCATCTACTATCAGTGCTCTTATACTAGCCATTTACCCTACTCTAGTGCCTCAAGCTTCATCCATCAATATTCACGAAGTTGGTTAAGTCCTGATAGAGAAATTAGAAAACCTGGATCACAAGTTGATTTATTTGGAAGGTGGGATAATCAGTTTGAAAGTGTTAACTGATAGGATTTAGGGAAAATTGTATTTAGATCCTCTTATAGTTTAATCTACTCCTCAAATTTCTATCATGATTAGTACTTCATATATTTTTCAACCATAAAAACTAAAACCTTTAAAGGAGTGTTAAACAATGGTTTATCCTTGGTTTCTTAGATGCACAGACAATCTTTCACTACAATTTTGGATTTATATAAATTTGATATCATAAATCGTATCAATTTGTGTTTTGATGATCTTTTCTCTCTAAGATGAATAAGATCTCTTAGTCTAGAACCTCTAGATACCTATAGAGGTTTTAGGAAAAGAGTGGATGTTGTGTTTCATCTAGCTAGTATTTATTAGAGAGAACACTCCAAGTATATTTATGTTGTTGTTACCATTGAGTATGCTAAAAAAGAAGCTACTTCTTCAAAATGTGAAAAGAAACTACCTTTTATGAGTTCTATCTCTTATGAATTCATTTTTTCTTCTCTGAATCTTGCCAAAGTGTTAATAACACCTACTCATAGAATCAGGGATAGATCTAGTTTTGGAGTAGAAGATAGTTTAGTTGTGGATCTTGGGAGATTAGTTATGCCTCTGGTAGTTAACCCTCCAATTACCACTTCATCCTATCCTTACTTCAAGAAACCTCTACCCAAACATCCTTCTGAATTTGATCCACTCCACAAACTCAAGTAATTTGAATAATTTATTTTTGTTTTTTATCTCTTTTTATTTTTATACAAGTATATATGATTTATAAAACTCCTATATCTTTTATTGTTAAGTAATTATTTTCATTAAAAAAAATTCATTCATCTCTTTTTTGGTTCTTATGCGATTGTTTTTATTTAATGTTTTTCATTTATCTATTTTTTTTTCTTAAGACATTATTTTCATTTAATGTTTTTCATTTATCTATTTTTAGATCTTAAGTTATTGTATTCATTTAATTTTTTTTCATATTTGTGAATTTTTTTACTAGCTTCAATTTTCTAAATTTCATTCCTAGTATATTTTGAATTCAGATTCAACATTATACTTAACATGTTCATAATTCAAGGTTCTGCATCAAAATTGTTTTTCCTCTCCTTACCCTTAATTTTTAATTTCAAAAAAAGGGAGATAATATAGATAAGACATATAAAGTGGGATAAAAAATATATAAACACAAAATTTTAAAAGTATTGTACATTATATATTATTCTACAAAAAATTATAAATTTTTTAAAATTTCATGTTTAATGTTTAATGGGTTTTTTGATCATCAAAAATGGGGGATTTTTGGAATAATAATTTTGTTACAAAATATCTCATGTGATCTATGTTTTTATTATCGCAAAAACCCTTCATATGTTACTAATGATTTTATTTTTAAGTGTGTTCATCAGCTTTTATCTTTATTTAAGCTCATTCTACTATAATTCTTCAATTTATAAAAGTCTGTTGAAATTTTTCTAAGTCTATAAAATTCATCTATGAGAAGATTTTGTTTATGTAAATAACCAGATACGTAAAGCAATCGACTATTTAAATTGGATACGTGAAGGAATCTCATACATGAATTAGCTATGTCGTAGAATCAGCTATGTGAAAATCACCTATGTTGATGAATCGCCTACGTGAGAAAATTAATACGTCGATAAATTGGCTACATGGAGTAGTCGACTATGTGAATTGGATCTATTAGAAATTTGGATACATGTTTCCATTCATATACATGATTCATTCGGCTATGTGAGCAAGAAGGCTATGTGATTTGGATATGTGAAAAATTCACCTATGTGAAGAACATCTATAATGATCAATTCAGCTACGTGAATTTGAATCTATGGAATTTGGATACATGGTGATCCAGAATAGGCTATGTCATTCTACAACCTATATATTTATTTCAATTGGAGTAATTTGAGTGTAAATTAATTTTATTGGTGATGCATTAAATATTGTACTACATCTTTATGGTAAAATTGATTTCCAAAAGGTTTTAAGTACTGGGAGAATAAAATAGTACATAATAATTTATTGCTCAGTACTATTGTCAAGGTATTTTCAAGAAAAGGATATCTCAAATTTAATTTTGAGGCCATATTTTATGGGATATTTTTTTACTATGCAATAGTAAGTGAATATATACAATATAATTCTAACAAGAGAAAATAGAGAATAAAAAGAACACTACTTTCACTACCATCTCTCTTTATCAAAGATTTTTGTGTTGCTTCTCTATACCAAGAATAAGAAGAATAAGAAACAAGTCTTATAAAACTGTGATTTAAAGTTAAACCTTAATTTATTTTAGAACACTCTCCTCAAGATATTCTTCACTTTTATTTTCTCTCATGGATAACTCTTCTCTTTGGTCAGTTGCATCTTGCAACTGTGAGCTTCATTTTGTAAACCTTCATTATTCTTTCCTACTGTTGGAAATGAAAAAATTTTGTATTGAGTGTTGAAGGCTAGTGTTTTTTAAATAATTGAATGAGATCATTAAAATATCCTAATTTTATACTAAGTTATAGTTTCCTGCACTCGGTCAAGAATCCCCTAGGAAAAGGAATGGTGCTAGTAAAAATCACAAAACTCTAGGAGCTAAGAGTTGGTGGTGAGCTAGGGGATTTCTATTACTCAAGCCACTGTAAATTTTCATTATTTGATCTTTTTCATTCTGGTTTTATTTATTCTAATTTCTTATTTTAAGAAAATATCAAAACTTATCATACATTAAAGATGGTGGTTTTAAGTGAATAAAATTTCAAGAAATCAATCCACCCCCTCTTGAGTCTTAGTTCAGTTGTTCTCCAATAAATAAATCCAACATTAATTTCAAATCATCGATCAATGGAGACAATTAAACATAAATTTCATTATACGATTTTTTTGGTACAAATATAAGCAGATATAACATAATGTATTTTTGAATCATACATAACCATGGTGGAAAGTTATAATTTACCAACATAATCAGCCATGTATTGTGAGTATTATTTTGTAAACCAAAAATATTCACTCTATATATAGTTAGCACAAAACAAAGGTTTCTTAGCTCATTTCCAATTTGAGAATACTTGTGATCAATTTTATTCCAATGAGGAGAGTATATTGGGTTGTGAATTTTCTCATATTGATTTCTTATATCAGTGTGTCACGTTAATTGTCTTGCAATCTCCTCACTTCTATATAGGCACCTAAAAATTGTAATGATTATAAAGTATCATATAATTTTCGAAGGACTTGATTCATATTTCTTGTATCGATACACACCACACTTTGGCCATTTTTTAAGTGATTCATGGTCCTTGTGAAACAGTGTGCAGTCATTTGGGTAGGTGTGTATTCTTTTAGAGATCATACCCATTGAACATAGAATTCATTTAGAATCATATTTTTGGTAAGGAAGCTCATTATTTTATGGTATAATATCATTAAAAAGAGTAATTAGTTCAGTAAAGTTGGCATCACTCCATCTATTTCGAGATTTTTCATTATATAGCTTTAGTATGGATGACAATATTGTATATTTAGTACAACTAGAATACAATAATGTATTTGCATAACTCTTTAACTTATGAAATAGTTTTGGACAATCAAGGAGTTCATATTAAACTATCATTTTCATTTCCTCAATACCATATTCACCATCATTCACACTTTTAATCATATTATCAATACAATCTTCATCATTATTCACATTTATAATCATACCATATGATCTATAAAATGTAGTGTTATCTCAGTCACTAGCTACATTCAGTTTTTCCCATGTTTATTCCAATATTTATAACTTTGATCTATTCCATGATAGATTAATTGTTCTTCCAATGAATATCGACTAATTAGTCTTGAATAAAAAAAATGTAAACACAAACAAAGGATTTGAGAAGGGTCATATGTAAGATATTTTTCAAACTTGATAAACTATTTCAACTCATATGCATACTATTTTTTCAAACAATTGTAATTCATCCATTTTTTACTCATATCAATACCATTTGATTTAATAATATTCATACTTAACAAAATAAATAAATAAATAAAAATTAAGAGTTTAGAACCCTAAAAGGCTATTCTTTATATATACACACATATAGTCATCATATTTGATATAAATTTCCATTATGTAGACAACTTGTTAAAACATATAAAGACTAATAATCATATGAATTTAAAGTATTATAAAACTTAGTTTTTATTATAAGAAGTCACATGTCATAAATCATTATTTTTTTTAATAGATTCATCGAGAGAAATAATTCACTCCTTGTCACTATTAGTGTTTATAAGAAACCTATGGATTTCTATAACTGGATAAGTATTAGGGTATATATGATAATATTTTATAATAAAAACATATATAAAAATAAATTACTTATTTATGTGCATATTATATTGACATGAATGCTTGGAGTATGATGGTGGAAAATAGGAAATAACATCATGCCATAAATAAGGAGTTTTTCTATATCACAAACAATAGATGATTAAAGTCTTGAGAAGTGAAGTGAAATTCTTAAAGTCAAAAGGTTGAATAAATTCTACATATGTTGTAGATTTGGAATAATATAAGAGAATGTTTATGGAGGAAGGGATAGATTCAAAGGATACCATCCCAATAATGAATAATAAATTAAAGTAACAATGTGATATAATTTAATAACTTTTTCGTGTGATGAATTTAGGAATAGAAGTGGAAAAATACATGGAGCCTCAATTTATATCTTAAAAGAGTTGTGTAAATAATGGGTAAAGATTATAGATAAGGAATAGACTTATCACCTAGAGAATTTAGATGGTCAACTGAAGGAGAAGGATTCAAGGATTGAGAAGCTTGAGGGATATATTCATATTTTGAAGTATAATTCAAATTCTAAAGATTCTCACATGGATACATCATTATGTAGTAAGGATTACAAAAATAAATATTAAAAGAATAGAAAGTGAAATCATGGTAAATCCAATTGTAACGACCCAGCTTTTCTCAAAGGTATGAAACATTTGTTTTTTCAGTATGAAACCCCATTTTATCTTGGTAAACGTGTGATATGGCTTAAGGAAGGTTCCAAGAGTGTCTGGGGATTGTTCGGAGTCTGGAGATCCAAGAAATAGGAAAAGAGGGTAGGGTTCATGGTTAGTACTAACCGTGTGGGGATTTCTTTGGCCTACAGGAGGTCACACGGTTGTCTGAAACTGTGTGGGCCTAGGCACACAACCATGTGATTTGTCTTAGAAATTTTTCAGAGGAAATTTTCATGGGTTGTGCATGGTTAACCAAATGGTGTTCCTAGACCATATGAGGTCCTCCTCATGCAGTGTCATAGTGAAAATTTGGAACATGGTTTGGATAATTGTGTGCCCCTATCTGTTTAGGTGAAATTACATTTTTTCCCTTAAATGAATTAAAACCTTAAAACTTATCTTCCTCATTTTTCCAACGGATGGATTCTCCTTCATCCTCCTATAAGCTCTCCTCAAGACCATTCTAGGTTCCTTGATATATTCTAGATCCATACTCTAAATTTAGTTCCATTAGAAGTGTTGGATGTGATCTTGATTCCTATTCCTTCCATTCTAAGTTTATCACCATATCTATTGTGTTGTTTTGGTGAAATCTCATCTGCCCTATTTTTAAGGCGTTGATCGGTTCTTTATTTTTCTTTCATCCTACTTAAAATATAAAGAATATATTGAATTTATATTCATCTATGACCCAAAGGTAGGTGGTATAGTTGTTTTCCCTCAAAGTTAATTTGTTTTCATAGCTTTTTCATTATGTCACACATAGGACTTTGCCACATGTTGCCTATAAATGAGTTTTTTTATTCTAAATAATTTTTTGCATGTCAATATACTCTTGAGGATCATTATTAGGTATATAGAGGATTACAACATTTATTATAGCCACCCATTAGGTGTTCTATATTGAAATGACCATTTATATTTAATTGATTAAATGATTGGAATACCTCCTAAGTGTTTAGCTTTGAATGTAAATGGATTTTCCCACTCTTATATAATTTTATAATTGACCAAAGTACCTCTTAAGTGCTTGAATTTTCATGAAATGGAATCTCCTTAACTTATAATTGAATGGATTAGCTTCAATATATTTTTCCTTACTAAAATGAATTAAATGGATTAATTATAATAAATGATAATGGGTGTAAAGGACACACGAGGTGATGTATGCTTTATTATATACTTTTTATGAATTGTAATGCCTTGGTTATATTGGGATTGATAACTATGATGTTTATGAAGTGACCCCTTAGTTTATTACTATTATTATGATTATTCCATTGATATTTACTATATAATAATGGTTAAGGGTTCTGTTGAGCATGATGTTCCATGCTCCCTTACATCGGGTTTTGATCATGACATCTCTCGCCGTTATACTGGTATTTGGGTGATAGGAATGACTTTCCAAATTCCTTCTATCGGGTGTTAGGCATGACATATCACCCCACCTATCTTGAGTGTTGATAATGACATCTCACATTCACTATGAGATTTAGGGCATGTACTCTCTGCTTGAGCCTACTAGCTTGTTAGACTAGTTATGGGCGCCTGTGTTGCGCCCCAGGTCTAGTTAGCACCTAGTATCTAGGTATATGACTACTTATGTCCTCACTTAGTTAATTAATATAGGTGTATACAGTGTATAACTATACTATATATATATATATATATATATTATTACTATATATATGTATGGATACTGATCAGACTCACATTCTGGCTTATGCCGAAGAAGATAGAGCTGTTAGGTGTCCTATAGGAACCTAAGTTGGCTGGTATTTATATTTTTAGAATTGTTTGTTATTTTTATTACATGTACATTATTGTTTCTATGTACACTTCTTTGAATACTTCTAGACACTTTTTGTGGTGTCCTATTGGGATTTTATCTCACACTCTACTCGGGCCACCTTTGGTACCTAAGTAGATTACTTGTCTATAGGTATGGATAAGGGAAAGAACCCTACTATAGATGTCTGATTATTTTTACTTATAGTATAGAACATGGTAGCATAGTAATAAGTATATGCTCAAGATTCTAGTATAGTAGTCTTTTTTTCTTTTTTTCTTTTTGTATAGCATGTTGTATATTGCGTCCCTTTTTTCCCCTTTTTTGTATATCAGCATTTCATGACATCATTGTACGTGACTCAGCCTGTTGGATTTTGATACTATTATTTTTTTTTTATTCTTCTATATTTTATTATTTTATTTGATTCCATTGTGTTGTTCTATTATATCATGCTTCTGATATGGTGGGTTACTAGTCCAGTGGTCATAGTGTCTGTTTATATCTTCTTTCGTTGTTGTCTGATTATAAGAACAATAGGACTAATATTACATTCATTTTTTCATGTCATTTTTACTTTATATGTGCATTTTTTTATTGTATATGGTTAGTTCTTGGATTATTTGCTGGAAATGTGTTGACGTTTCTTGCAGGACTGAGAAAACATAATTGACACTTAAGTATATATCTTAACCTAATAGTGTTTTCCTAAATAGGTTAGAGCAGACACCTTAACTATTCAGTTATGGAATGTTGATCCATGGACCATTGGTCACATGGGATGGAACGTGTTGTGGTATAGATTAAGTGGATGTCATATTTCAGTTTATGAGCAGTATGGGACCTTATGAATCAGAAATGGTGAACCATTTGGTTCAACCATTCAAAGGGATTTACATACATAAATGATCATAAATATAAAATTAATATGAATTTTAGAATCAAATGGTCGTATTAAACATTTGATATGATACCTAGACCCTAACCTGGGCTTAATAGTGGGTAGTTGTGAGTCACTTATGTTCTTATGGCCTGATATGGTCTTTCCTTTACCGCATAGACCTGGATTTTGGAGCAGGTAGAGAGGTGTGATATTTTCATAGAAAGGTTGTGTACCTATCCTATCTATCTATCTGAAATTATTTTTGAATGTTAAATTCTCTTTTGAGGCATGTGTTTGGCATTGTAAAATCATGATACCATGAAAACCTCGAGTCATACACTCTGAAGGCGGTGACGACCATGCACCGAAGGTGGTGGGCCCTAAAATACTAGTGATTCCTCATGTAGTCTCACTTATAGAACCACCTTATATTCCTAATATGGGTACTAAAACCCTGTTTCAAGAGGGTTTCTTCTATATGATGTAGAATATGAAAGGTGTCACTCGACTTGCCCCAAATATGGTATAGTTGACTCGGGAGATTTAGCAAGAGCATCCTCCCACCTATTTAGGGGATGGAAGACCTCATGCTGTAGACCATGCTTTTTATCTTTGAGCATCTAGAGACGCCTCTATATTGGATGTTCAAGCTTGAAGCTTATGTGCTACTCGATTCTGTCAAACGATGGTGGGTTGTTATTATCCAGGTATACCAACATCACGATATGGTCTGGGCAGATTTTCATATGATCTTTTATGACTACTTATTTCCACAAACTCTAAGGGATGATCGAGCTAGAGAGTTTATGAACCTGCGGCAAGGATCCATGTTTGTCATAAAGTATTCTTCTCACTTTACTAAGTTGTAGTGGTTTGCACGGACTCTATCTAGTGATGATCTTATGACCACCAGGCGCTTCAAGTATGGTATGGTATATTCCATCTGATCAAGGTTCAATGTTTTTAGGCTAACTACTATTTCTGAGATAATCAACCAATCCCTTATTATTGAGAGGAATCTAATAGAATCTAACGGTGCGAGCTAGGGTGGTTTGGTACCTAGATCTATCAGTGTTTCTTCTAGAGGATGAAAGTGTCTCTTCAAGGTTTCTCGTGGGGGTAGCAGTAATCAGGTAGCACGGACGGACATCTTTCTTATATGTCACCAGTGTGGGAATCCATGACATACAAAACCCCAGTGCTTATGGGATCTAGTGGAATTCATAGGCTATGGCATGATAGGATATATCTAGCACTTCTTCGGGACCTTTACTTTAGTTCCTAGTAAGTGGGGATCTACACCTAGCCCATGTTCTGGAGCGGGCTGGTAATATCTTTCTAGGCAGGTAGCTGGAATACCACCGACCACTTAGGACAAGGTGGTGGTTGAGCCAAAGGTAACCAAACACATGATTATTAGTGCTAGTAGAGTGGGATTTCTTAGGGCAGACAGGTTGTGACTCAGGGTCCCAGTACAGGCCAGTTAAATGCAGTGCGGCCTATGCCGGTGGAGAAGAGTGTCAAACCTTCTACTGTACGAGGTATTATTCTAGTATCCTTCACTTTAGTGTTTACTTTATTGACATAGGTGTGTCACATTCCTTTATATTGGACGCAGTCATGCAGAGTATGGGCCTCGATATAGAACACTTTTATGTCATGATGACGCTCAATACCCCATTAGGTATCTGATCAAAGAGTATTCACTGTTTTAATTATCGCCTCCTTGAGATAGGCAGATATCTCTTCGTATGGAATCTCTTTATCCTTGATATGATGGGTTTTGATATAATCATCAGGATGGACTGGTTAGTTCCCTATCAAGCTCATATTAACTTTTATCATTGTAGGGTGATGTTCACATCACCAGATGGTGGTGGGTATGTTTATAAGGGAGAATGGTATATTCTTTCGACTCAATCGGGGCCTGTGCAGCAAAGGCTGGGTAGTGTAACAAATCAGATTGTCAGTATTTTCTTGGATGATTAGGGGTTATGACCCATTGTTTTCCCTCCTATGGTATATCCTTTCAGGGATGACTTCCCTAAAGACTTTTCAGACCTACCTCTAGTGAGAAAGGTAGAGTTTACCATTGATCTAGTTCCAGGAGTAGCACCAGTGTCCATTACTTCTTACATGATTGAAACTATGGAGCTTATGGAGCTCAATAAACAATTAGAGGACCTAGAGGCTAAAGTCTTTATACGCCCCATCACTTCTCTTTGGGGTTCACCGGCCCTTTTTTCCAAGAAGGCAGAATGTACCCTCAGTCTTTTCATGGATTACCATTGATTGAACCAACTCACGATAAAGAATCTATATCCACTCCCTCAAATAGATGAAATATTTGATCATATTTGAGGATCGAGGGTGTTCTCAAAGATTGATTTGATTTTGGGCTATCATTAGGTTCATGTCAAGTCTCCATACATACCGGGTACATCTTTTGAGAGTAGTTATAGTCTTTAAGAGTACCTAGTAATGTCATTTGATCTCACGAATGCACCTTTTATTTCCATGGCTCTAATGAATCGGGTTTTCCACCCATATCTGGATTCATTTGTGGTGGTATTTTTGTATGATATCTTAGTGTATTCTCATTATCGACATAACCATGTCAACCACCTTGAGATCATTATGAATACACTAAGAGAGCATCAGCCTTATGATAAGATCAATAAATGATACTTTTGGATTAACAAAGTACACCTCCTGGGTCATATCATCTCAGAATCAGGAGTTTTAATAGACCCAAGGAAATTGAGAGCTTCAGTTTACTTGGGACAACTCGAGAACATATTTGACATACGAAGATTCTTGGAGCTAGATGGATATTACATACGCTTCATCCAGTATCTCTTACATCTTGCAGCACCCCTTACTGGTCTGACTAAAAATGGTGTGAAATTTTTATGGTCAGAATCTTGTGAAATAGCCTTTCAGGAGTTGAAAGGAAGATTGACTTTAGCACTGATTCTGATTCAATTAAATTCAGTCGGGTGTTATACTATTTACTGTGACACATTAGGTATCAGGTTGGGGGGTTTGATGTGGGATGAGCAAGTCGTCTTGTACGTGTCTTGTCAGTTGAGGTCTCACGAGTGGAATTACCCGATGCATGACCTTGAGCTAGCTATTGTAGTTCATGACTTACTTTGTTAGAGACACTGTTTAATTTGAGAGAATTTTTTGGATTTCACTTATCAAAAAAGTCTCAATTACATATTTATATGGTGAGATCTAAATTGCAGGCAGTGTAGATGGGTTGAATACCAGCAATCCTTTGATTTTGAGTTTGCCTATATTCCTAGAAAATGCAATGCAGTAGCTGATGCTCTGAACCGGAAGACTCAGACATGTGCAGTTTAGGAGTCCAATGGTGAGTGGCAGCTCGTGGATTTGTTTTCAGATATGCATGTTGAGGTTCAGGAGGATCATGGGTGGAATATCCTATTAGCCTTAGCAGTGACCTCTGCCCTTCTAAAACAGGTGAGAATGAGGAAACTTTATGATCCCAAGAGCCTAGTCCTAAGGGAAATCATCTCATATGATGATTCTTTTTCTAGTTGGGTCATGGATAAGGATGAGACTCTAAGATTTCATGGGCATGTGTGGGTTCTAGTATACATCAGAGAGGAGATGATGCGGGAATTTCATACCTCTGTTTGGGAAGTACATCCCGATGTCACCAATATGTATTGAGACTTACGTTTATTGGTGGACTTCTATGAAATAGGTGATAGCTGGTTTTATTACTCGATGTTCCACCTTTCAATAGGTGAAGGTGAAACATCAACGATTGGTAGGGATTTTACAACTATTGTTCATTCCCGAGTGGAAATGGGATGATGTCTCTATGGATTTCATGACTGGTTTACCCAGATCACCTTGTGGAAACAATACAGTTTGGGTATTCATTGATCATTTGATGAAGTTCGCATACTTCTTATCAGTTTGAGGGACCTTTTCAATAGAATATCTAGGGAGGCTATATGTCAGGGAGGTCGTATGTCTTCATGGAGATCTGTAATCTATCGTATCTGACAGGGATGCCCACTTCACATCTTGGTTCTGGAAGGGTTTGCATAAGGCCTTGGGTACACGGGTGATTCTAAGTATGGCATATTACCCTCATACTGACAGACAAACAGAGCGTACAATTCTTGTGCTAAAGGACATGCTTCGTGCATATTTCCTTGACTTCAGGGGTTCTTAGGAGAAACACATTCCCCTTATTGAGTTCACTTATAATAACATATTTCCGGCTATCATCCAAATGGATCCTTATGAATCCTTATATGGTAGGCCTTTTCATTCACATTTGTGCTAGTTAGAGGTAGGGAGGAAGCTTTGTTTGGACCGTATCTCTTCCAGGAGACTTTAGAGCAGGTGCAGTTGATCAGAAAGTACATGATGATAGCTCAATCTAGATAGCAATCATATGCCAATCGACGTCGATGACCTCTTGAGTTCGAGGTCGATGATCGGTTTTCCTTGCGAGTCTCGCCCAGGTTGGATCATTGACGTATTCAAATGTAGAGTAAGCTTTCGCCTCAATTTGTTGGACCCTTTGTGGTTTTGAAATGAATCAGACCAACGGCTTACCAAATATCACTTCCTCATAGATAGCATTCTATTAATGATGTCTTTCATGTATCTAAGTTTTTTCGGTATTATCTAGACCCATCACACGTATTCCATCCAGGTGAGGTTGAGTTAGAGATGTATGCTTCTTTCGAAAAGTATCCAATGTGTATTGTTGACCGGAGCATTAAGACACTCTGATGTAGGTCAATTCCTTTAGTACGGGTGTTATAGAAGCACGACCAAGTACAGGATGAGACTTGAGAGTAGAAAGCCGATATACAAGTTCAGTGTCCACAGCTATTCTTAAATGATACCTCTTTACCCTCAGAAGGACAACTCGGGGACAAGTTGCTTTAAGGAAGGCTGTAACGACCCACATTTTACAAAGGTACGGCTCATTTTTGTCAGTTTGAAACCCACTTTTATCTTGATAAACATGTGTTACATATTAAGGAAGGTTTTAGGAGTATCTGGGACTTGTTCGAAACCCAGAGCTTCGAGAAATGCGAAAACAAGGTATGTGGCATGATTTTCGCACGATTAGTACTAACTGTGCAGGGTAATCATGTGGGGAACTCAATCGCCTATAGGAGGCCACATGGTTGTCTGAAACTGAGTAGTCTTGGTTGTCTCAGAGAAATTACAGAGGCAATTTTCATGGGTTGTGCACAGTTAACCAAACCGTACACCTAACCCATGCGGGGTCCTCCTTAGGCAGTGTCATGGCGCACGGTTGGCGCACAGTTTGTCCAACCATGCGGCAAAACTGTGTGCCCCTGTCTGTTTGGGTGAAATTACATTTTTTAACTTAAATGAATTAAAACCTTAAAACATATATTCTTCCTTTTCCTAATGGATGGATTCTCCTTCTTCCTCCTGTAAGCTCTCCTCAAGCCCATTCTAGGTTCCTTGATATCTCATGGATCCGAACTCCGAATCAAGTTCTATTGGAAGCATTGGGTGGCTAGAGGTATGCTATCGAGTCCCCTTCCTTTTTTTATAAGTTTATCTCTATATCTGATGTATTATTTTGGTGCAAACTCATATGCCCTATTTTCAGGGTGTTGATTTGTTCTTCAATTTTCTTCCAACCAGCTTAAAATCTAAAGTTGATATTGGATGAGGAGTTGTCTACAGCCCTAAAGTAGGTGTTCTAGTTGTTTTCCCTCAAAGTTGAGTTGTTTTCATAGCTTCATCATTGTGTTGCATGCTAGCCTTTATTGTGCGTTGCCTATAAATGAGTTCTTTGATTCTAAATAATTGTTCGCATGTCAATATACTCTTGAGGATCATTATTGGGTATATAGAGGATGCCAACCTCGATTATAGCCACCCCTTGGGTGTGCTGTCTTGAAATTCCCCTTTGTATTTAATTGATTAAATGATTGGAACACCTTCTAAGTGTTCGTCTTGGATTGTAAATGGATTTTCCCACTCTTATATAATTATATAATTGACCAAAGCACCTCCTAAGTGTTTGGCTTGTCATGAAATGGAATTACCTTACCTTATAATTGAATGACTTAACTTCAAGATGGTTTGCCTTACTAAAATGAATTAAATGGATTAATTATAATAAATGATAATGGGTGGCAAGGCCACACCAAGTGATGCATGCTTTATTATATGATTTGTATGAATTGTGATGTATTGGTTATATTGGGTTTGATGACTATTATGTTTATGAGGTAACCCCTCAAGTTATTACTATTATTATGATTACACCATTGATATTGGTTGTGGAATGGTTTTCAAGGGCTTTGTTGAGCATGATGTTTCATGTTTCCTTACATCGGGTGTTGAGCATGACGTCTCTCACCATGTTGTGGTTGAAGGGAGCAACATAGTGATAACCGAACAGCCACAAAGGAGCAACAATGAACTGGAGTTGTGCACTGATAAACCAAGAACCGCAAAAAAGATATAAAATTCAGAAAAGTAAAGTGGACAAGATAATTTACATGCTTCGGATCCTTAGGGATCCTACTGCATGGCAAGAACAACACACACACATGATTTTTATTACTATAAACAAGAAAACCATATTTACAATGGAAAGCAACAGCAAAAATGAATAGTAGAGACAAACATATGCTAAGTTATGCCGAAGAAATCAAAAAAACTGTAAAATACTTACAATGTCGGGGTTACTAACACCCGGCAGTCCGAATCTCTTCAAGCTTTGAAAGGTTGGGTCGTCATCCTCTGGATCTTGAAGAAGCAGTGGTGTTTTTCACCTCAAACTGTTCTAAAATTCATCACCAAAAGGCACACATCTTCCATTGAGGAAGGGTTGGTGCCTCTACCACACACTTGTCACCAAGAAGAGGGCTGAGGTAGAGCAACAGGCAAGGAAAAGTGCTCTGAGAGGAAGGATAAGCATAGAACCAGGAGTCGGATGTTAAGGATCGTCGAGGAAGACCGAAACACAACACCAAAAGGAAGCCGAGAAGACAAATGCATTGTCCAATCTTGGGAGCAGCCATAGCAGGGGTGACAAAACCCGCTGCGAATAGTGCAACTGCATGCCCAGTCAAGGGATTCTACGAAGATGGGGCCAAACCACATAGGTGAAATGGCGCAACTCATCTAAACAAACAAAGGACGGGTGGATGACCATCATGAAACAAGCGGCACAAAAGATCGACAGCTAGTAAATAACCTGGCCAAATATGAGGATTGTCAGCATGTACAGTGTGTGAAATAAAATCATGGTGAAAACAATTTAAATGGAAATTTTAATATGAAAACAATACAAATGAATTAAAAAAAATTAATTCGAAAATCTCCACCATTTTCAATTAAAAATTGTGATGTTCTTGCACCTATGGTTATAGAACAAGAACCAAGTTCATTCTGTCTAAACAAAACTTAAACTTAGATAAATCCACAGCTTTAGTCAAATCATCAGCTGGGTTTTTATCAGTGTTTATCTTATTGACACACACGGTCCCTTATTCTATAACATCTCTAATAAAATGTTATCTAATATCTATGTGTTTTCATTTTCCATGGAAAACTAAATTTCTTGATAAATGGAGTGTTGACTAACTATTAGAATAAACATTAATGACTGAATTAAAAGGTTTGATTTTAGAAGACAAGCCTTTAATCCATAAGGCTTACTTTACCACCTCAGTAAGGGAAATGTACTCAGACTCTGTGGTTGAAAGGGAAACCACATATTGCATGTTGCACTTCCAAGTGACAGAGCCACCACAAGTAGTGAACACATATCCAGTCAATGATTTTCTAGTGTCAATGTTACTTGCATAATCATCATCTACAAAGCCTACCAAAATATCATAAGCATCAATATTTTTACCATAGCACAAAGATAAATTAGATGTGCATAAGAGATATCTAAGAAGCCACTTAAGGGCATGCCAATGTGGCTTCCCAGGTACAGCCATAAATCTGCTTAATGTTCAGATTGCAAAGGCAATGTCAGGCCTGGTGCAAATCATAGAGTACATTATACTACCAATAATATTAGCATATGGAATTTTAGACATAAATTGCACATCATCATTAGCAGTGGGTGCTTGTGTTAAAGACAACTTAAAGTGTTGGGTAAGAGGTACATTGAAAGGTTTGAGAGATTCAAACATGTATCTCTTTAGGATATTTAAAATGTAAGTGTGTTGAGATGAGTATAACAATTTGTTTGGTCTATCTTTAATGATTTCAACACCTAAAATCTGTTTAGCTGCACTTAAGTCTTTCATCTCAAAATTGCCTTTTAATTGGGATTTAATAGAAGTGATAAAACTCATATTTTTACATATGATTAGCATGTCGTCAACGTAAAGCAGTAGGTAAATCATACAACTTTGGATTGATTTAAAGAAAACACATGCATCATATTGACTCCTGGTGAATTGGTTATTTAACATGAAGGAATCAAATTTTTTATACCATTGCCTAGACACTTGCTTTAAACCATATAAGGACTTATTTAATAAGCAAACTTGGTTTGGTTTGAATTCCTTAGAATAACCATCAAGAGGTTTCATATAGAGTTTTTCATTCAAATCCTCATGTAAGAAGACAGTCTTAACAACTAGTTGTTCGATGTGCAGATCAAGATAGGCAGAAAAATCTAGTAAGAGCCTAATGGAAGAGTGTTTGACAACAAGGGAAAAAAATCAGTATAGTCGATTCCTTCTCTTTGAAGGAATCCTTTGGCGACTAGCATTGCTTTAAATTTAACTTTATTTCCCATAGTGTTGTCTTCCTTTCTCTTATAAATCCACTTGGACCCGATCACCTTAGCATTAGGTGGATTGTAAAACAATGGTTCATATGTGATTTTTCTTTAGAGACTGCATCTCTTCGTTCATGGAAAAGATCCAATGTTTTGAATATTTATCTTTTAAAGCTTTCCTATACGATTGAGGATCATCATCAATGAGATCATGGGCCACATGAAAGGCGTATGAAGCCATATCATATTGGCTAAACCGATCAGGAGGTTTTGGGACTCTTTTATCTATCTCGGGTTAATTGTTAATCCTCATGAACGATGAAAGGTCCAGAATCGGAATCTGAACTAGAACTAAACTCAGAATCAACTGCATCAGTGGGCTGAGGAGGAGGTGGAGTATGCTACACATCAGTCTCAACATGAGACGATGGCCCATGCTCATCAGACTTATGAAGGTTTGGTTCACAACTTCCAGGTGTGACAGTCCTGGTCTTAGGGGTAGATTATTCATGAAATACCACACCCCTACTAACAATGCATTTTTTGTATCTTGGTTTATCTACCCATAGTTTGTATCCCTTAACTCCCTCAAGATAACCAACGAAAATGCACTTGAGGGCTCTAGGTTCAAGTTTATCAGTCTTGACATGAGCATAGGTTGTAGACCCAAAAAACCCTTAAGTAGGAATAAAAAGGGGGCTTGTCGGTCTAGAGTTCTTTAAAAGTTTTCAATTGATTCACAGAAGAGGGACACATGTTAATCGGGTACACAACAGTGATGGTGGCCTCAGCCCAAAAGGATTTGGGAAGGCCTGAGTATGCAATCATACTATAAACTCTCAAGAATAGTCGGATTCATCCTATCTGCTAGCCCATTCTGTTGGGGAGTTTCCCTAACAGGTCTATGCCTCTGAATTTCTTCAAACTCACAATATTGAATGAACTCGGTGGATAGGTATTCAAGCCCATTATTTGTTCTCATGGTCTTGATTTTCTTTACGATTTGGTTTTCAACTGAAGTTTCCCAAGTTTTGAAAGTTTAAAAAACATCAAATTTATTCTTGAGGATGTAAACCTGAACCTTCCTAGAGTAATCATCAATAAAGGTGAAGAAATAGGATCCTCCACCATGAGAGGTGGTCCTAGCTTGCCCCAACAAGTCCAAATGGATATACTCAAGTGGGGCAGTAGCCTTGAAGGAGGACCTATTGAAGCTCACCCTTTTGGTTTTACCCATCACACAACCTTCACAAAACGAAAGATTTGAAGGTGTGATATCACTCAACAACCCCTACTTGTTGAGTTCTTTAAGCCCTTCGGAGCTTACATGCCCCAACCGTCTATGGTAGAGCATAGTGTTGTCAGTGTTTGTATTGTAAACACTACTCAACTGTCTTGAATGGGTCATACCATTCATGACATACAACCCATTTGTGAGAGACCCTCTTAGAATGGTTTTAGATCCCTTGGAGATTTTGATAGAACCCGATTCTAATCTAAAGGTGTATCCCTTTTGATCAAGGACTCATAAGGAAATCAATTTTCGTTGCATGTTGAGGACCCACCTCACATCAAGTAAGAAGATGATCGATCGATCATCCAATTCTAACAGGACATACCTTCTACCCTCAACCTTACACTTCTTGTTGTTTCTTAATAAGACATCTACTTCCACTTTCTCAACCAGCTCTACGAAAGACTATGTGGACGCATATGGAAGGAACAACCAGAGTCGACAAGGAGAGACTGGTCAGTAGGTTGCGTGCGTTCTAGCTCATGCTTGAGCTTCCTACACTTAGGCTTAATGTGCCCAAGTTTACCACAGTGGAAGCAAATGACTTTTATGTTTTTAGAATTACCCTTCGACTTTGGTTCTTGCCTAGGTTCTTTATTACCTTTACTTTTGTCTTTATTAAACTGTTTCTTTTTACCTTTACCCTGAGGCCTCCCCCTAGTGAACAAACTCTCAACCTCACCTTTTACCTTAGGTTTAGAATAAAGTTCTTTGGATAGAAGGGCAGACTTGACTTCTTATAGAGTCAAGGAGTCTCAGCCATACATCATGGTCTCGACCAATGCACTATAACTTTGGTCAAGGGAAATCAAGAGAATAATGGCTTGATCCTCATCATCTACAGAAACACCAATGTTGGCTAAGTCCAACATTACTTTGTTGAATTCACCTAGATGTGATTTTATAGAAGTATTAGGTTTCATCCTAAAGGTGAGCATGTGATGCTTCTTATAAAGTCTTCCTACTAGAGAGGCAGTCATGTATAACTTTTCAAGTTTGAGTCATATTCATGCAGCGGTAGACTCGTAAGCCACTTCCCTAGGAACTTTATCTCTTAAGAAAAGTAAGAGTGAACTATGGGCTTTAACAAGAGTGTCAGGGGGACAGGTTGGTATTCTGTAACAATTTGACCGGGTTCATTAACAATTATAATGGGTTTAGTACGCCCAGATAGGGCATCAATAAGGCCATGTTGGACTAATAATGCCCTCGTTTTTATTTTCCATAAATTAAAGTCGTTGTCTTCATCGAACTTCTCGATTTCATGTCGTATTATAAACATGTTTATCCAAATGAGTAGATGTTGAATGATTTAGGGACAATGATAAACGTACACCCTTAAAAATCAACTAATCTCACTAGGTAAACATGTACCGTGAGATGTGAATGTGAAATAGTTCGATAAGTACAGTGATTTCACTCGAAAAGAAAGAAAACAAGAACAACAATGTTCATGTATAATTTGAACAGATTTAAATGTGGAAATCAATAATAAAAAACCAAATTAATGAACTACAAACTGGATACAATCAACAATAATTAGAATACAACTTGGTGGTTTGTAAAGAAGTTGTAAACAAGGTGCAAAGAGGGTATCAACAAAGTGTTGGCAACCACAAAGTGTAACTAGATGTAAACAAACATCAATGAATCAAAGAAACAATTAAACAGGTTTGGCATAAGCCAGAAATAGATTCAATGAAGGGTGTAAACAATGGCAAGATGCAGTTTGCAATTAATCAAGCGACTTACATAAGCTCAAAGAACCAAGGACAGATTAATAAACCAATGGCAGAATGCAATTTTCAAATTATGAGCTCGTCAGACTAGTTGTAAATGTATGTGTTACACCCTAGGTCCAACCACCACCTAGTATTCAAGTATATGACTACTTATATCCCACGTATTGTTGTTGCTATGTACGTTGTTTGGAACATTATTGATGGTGAACTAATCGAGATGCTAAATTTAGAGAACGCTGGGCGATGCTCGTCTTCCTCGTTTAACCCCCACCATAGGCTTTTTTTAGATTACGCCTTCCCGGCCTCACGTTCCAGCAGCGGCTGTGAGCTCCGACGGAAAGCGACTCCCGTTTCATCTCCTCCACGAACCACCCCTATATAAACACACAGACACAGCCATGGAATCACGCCCAGCTCTTTCGCATCCCCTATTTCAACGTAGACGGTCAAGGAAGGGCGGGACATAGGATGTCGTATCAGGGATACAACAATGGTCCCACCGGCGAGGGCGGGGGCAAGAAGAAGGTCGTCATCATCGGAGTCTCCTCCGTGATCCTGGTGGCTATGGTGGTGGCCGTGGCCGTGGGGGTCAGCCAACGCGGCGGCGGCGGCGGGGAGGCCCGCCCCGGCACCGCCGCGACCGGTGAGGTGTCGGCGTCGATGAAGGCCGTGCAGTCCATCTGCCAGCCCACCGACTACAAGGAGACCTGCGTCGACAGTCTGAAAGCCGCCAACTCCACCGACCCCAAGGAGCTCGTCCGGACGGGGTTCCAGGCGGCGATCGCCCAGGTCCGGGCGGCGGCCAAGAACTCCGCGATGCTGAGGGAGCTGGCCAAGGATCCCAGGACCAACCAGGCCCTCGAGAACTGCGACGAGCTTCTGGACTACTCCATCGACGACCTCCAGACCTCCTTCGCCAAGCTCGGCGACTTCGACGTCACCAAGCTCGATGATTACGTCGACAACCTCAAGGTGTGGCTGAGCGCCGCCGGGACGTACCAGCAAACATGCCTGGACGGCTTCCAGAACACGACCGGCGACGCGGGGGAGAGGATGAGGAGGGCGCTGAAGACGGCGGGGCAGATCACGAGCAACGGGCTGGCGATGGTGACCGACATCGGGTCCATCATGGGGACGCTTCAGGTCCCCGGCGTCAACCGCCGCCTGCTGTCGACGGACGAGGAGGGATTCCCGTCGTGGGTGGGGGAGCACGGGCGGAGGCTGCTGGCGGCGACGCCGGCCGGAATCAAACCCAACGCGGTGGTGGCCAAGGACGGGTCGGGGACCTTCAAGACTGTGAACGACGCGCTGAAAACCGTCCCCAAGAACAGCAACGTGACGTTCGTGATCTACATCAAGGCGGGGGTGTACGACGAGGAGGTCCTCGTGAACAAGACGATGACGCACGTCATGATGATCGGCGACGGGCCGACCAAGACCAGAATCACCGGCCGGAAAAACTTCATCGACGGCGTCAACACCATGAGGACCGCCACCGTCGGTACGTCCCGCTCCGCCTCGCCGCGCTGGTTCGTATTCATTCAATTGATTATGTGTGTGCCGTGCAGCGGTGGTGGGGGCCAATTTCATGGCCAAGGACATGGGCTTCGAGAACAGCGCCGGGGCGGAGAAGCACCAGGCGGTGGCGCTGCGGGTGGAGTCCGACTTCTCCGTCTTCTACAACTGCCAAATGGACGCGTACCAGGACACGCTCTACACCCACAACCACCGCCAGTTCTACCGCGACTGCACCATCTCCGGCACCATCGACTTCATCTTCGGCAACGCCGTGGCGCTGTTCCAGAACTGCCGCATGGTGGTCCGGCCGCCGATGGAGAACCAGAAGTGCATCGTGACGGCGCACGGGCGGCTGGAAGCGCGGCAGGCGACGGGGCTCGTCCTCCAGAACTGCACCATCACCGGCGACAGGCTGTTCAACAAGGCCCTCACGCAGGCCTACCTGGGCCGCCCGTGGAAGGCGTTCTCCCGGACCGTGGTGGTGAACAGCCAGATCGACGACATCATCAGCCCCGAGGGGTGGCTGCCGTGGATGGGCGACTTCGGGCTGGACACCTGCTTCTACGGCGAGTACGGCAACCGGGGACCGGGCTCCGTCATGACCCGCCGGGTGACCTGGAAGGGAATCCAGAAGATCACGCCGCAGAGCGTGTTGGATTTCGCGCCGGCGAAGTTCATCGGCGGCGACCAATGGGTGAAGCCCACCGGCGTGCCATACCTTTCCGGCCTGGCCCCTTGATTTATATACGTGCGTTGTATATGTATGATTTGGATGCGCGGGAAATTCCCCGCCAAAAATAAAAAATGGAATATTCAACTGTATTTACTTTATATTATACTAACACAATTCATAGATTATGCATTCACACGGTGATATGGTTCAATGATTTATTTAAGAAGATACTACAACATTTCAATGTTAATAATGAACATAAATATTCAATATTTTGAAATAACAAATTAATGATACTTATTATTAGAATACAATTAGACAAAATATAGAAATATCATTATGATAGTAGATTACATTTTGGATAAAAAAATATAGAAGAATCTATAAGAAATAAAAAATTATTTTCAATATGGAGATTTGAATTCAATGAATGAAAAAAACATTGAAATTGTCGTTTGAAATCATGATAATTATGAAATGATGATGTAATTGAGAACATAAAGATGTAAACAACAAAACATGGAGGGAGGGGAGTCGCTGAACGTGGAGGGAGTCGCTAAACGCGGAGGGAGGACATAGAAGGTAGGCATCAATGGAGCGTAGAGCATGGAGGGAAGGACACATGGTTAGTAGGAAAACCTAATATTAGTATATTTAGTAGATTTATTTATTTATTTATTAAAATGATAAATATTAGGATGCTTTGGATAAAAATTATTACATGTTTTTTGAAAAAAATGGAGTTAAATTCATATCCAATAATTCAAAATTCATATACATTTATAAGATAAATAATATAAAATTACATGAAGTAGACATTATTGTGGGGTTTTTTTAAAGGGTCTTTCAAATTTTAAAAATAAAAAAAGGGGATAGTTTTTACAATATTTTAAAAAATAGGTCTTAAAATGCATGAACCCTTTACAAGGTTCTTTATTTCCCTAAGAATGAGGAACATGATTCATGCTTCCTAACTGCGGAGAAAGAGGCATGAACACCATTCACACCTCTTTATATATATGTCTATGTGTTATTAATAATTTTTTTGTGTAATTGATATTATATTATTTATTATTAGTATTAATTTCTGTGAATTTTATTTATAAATATTTGTGAATGTTTTTGTTGATATAAAATAATAACAATTTATTAATAAGTAGTGTATTTTTTATTAATTAATTATATTATTTTTTATTAATTAATTAATAGTATAACAACTCATATTTATAATATTTTAATTATAAATCATTGTTATTTTTTTTGTTGATATGGTTATTTACAATTTATTAATACGTAAAATATTTGTTAATTATCAATTGTAATATTAATTATTAATTGACAATATATTATTACGTTAATATTATTAATAGCATTATAGCTAATATTTAATGTATAATAATATAAATAAAATAATTTTTATTTTGAAAAATATTTACTAGTTAGTAATTATATTATTTTTAATATATTATGTAGTGTTATTAATTAATTACTTTTATAAGAAGTAAGATAATATTTATTGTTAATATTAATAATATTATTAGTATTTAATAATAAATTTAAGAATATTATTTATTATATATAATATGGATAATAATACTAAGAAGTATTAATATAAATAACAAATAGTAATTATTATTATTACCAACATAGTTATTAATACTAATGTTTCTTATCCGTTCAAAAATATCTGTATGAATTTCCAATTATATCAATTTATTGATTTATGCAACATTATGTCATATGTTAGTATGTTTTTAAATGATGTATAAGTAATGATTTAAAAAACATATAACATGCATCAATTTAATCTGCATCGATGACCTGGATACTCCTCTCTACCACAACCAAGTGTGTATATAATGCATCCACGTCATGTTTGTCTATGTCTATGCTCTTGCATACACTAATCCTATGTATCATCTCTGGAACCTACATCCACATCATCATGTGTGAAATATGGTGGATCTACAATCTCACCACCTGTAATATATCTTACCTTCAAAGATAGTGATTATTAGCTGAAACTATCCCCAAAATGTGAAAAAATGGTTGTTGTGCAATGGATATCTGTGGATCAGAGGCTAATAAAAATGAAACATAAGCCGGTCAACATCTATATTTGAAATAAAATTTTACACGCTAACAAATCGCGTGTGTGTTTGTGTCTCTGGTTGTGGCTGTGACTCATATGAAATAGGAGCTGGAGGATCATCTAGTTGATTATGATGAACACCCTCCTTCTATGCCACATCTACATCCATAATAGGGTCATCACCCTCTAACACATCTATATTAAGCTCACCAGCCTCAACATCATCTGACGCATCAAAAAAATCTCATGATAAATCTCATCCATGAGAGGAAGCAACTCTATCATAGCTCTGTGAAAATATTTCTAGTCAAATGCTCATCCCTCTACAGAATCAGAGATGTGAAGGAGTTGGGCGATACATGTATCCTGTGAAAACAAATATCGTAGTTAACTAATGTTAATAAAAAAACCATTCAACAGTGGAAAAAATAATTATTACCAAATCATGATAGTCTCGTCCGTGTCAAGTAATAAATCTCATTGGGGACATGTAGAGGCAGAGCACATAATCCAACTGATCAAATAAATGCATACGTATGATATCGACCTCTTGTAATTGGGACTCATGTTTTCTATCCCACATCTCAATATATCCTGCACGATATCTCCTTCAGTCAAAGTCTTACTTCTCTGACATTTTCAGGGAATGAAGTGAAGGTAACTAACTGAGCGGTGCAGGAATTGACTGATAGAATCCAAACCTTCGCATAACTCTATCAGTCTGATGACACTCAATAGTATGAAAATGAATCATAGGAACGACGCATGAGCATACAATAAGCATCATCATATAGTATGGTGAGATACTTTGGATGATATCCTCAGTACATGACATCCATGAAATCTGAAATAAATAAATAATCAATTAATAAATAAAGACATGCACTGTACACAATAATGAATTAACTGTATAATTAATAAGCACTTACGACATCCAATCGAAGACTATCCAACATAAGTCTGTAAGCATGGAAATCATGTCTGACTGTATCTGAATGTCGATGTGTTTGACTCTACTTGTAGATAACATTTTCATACTTATATTTCATAATAGAAAGGTATACATTTTATTTTGACATTAAAATGAAGGAATAACATATCATCATCAACGCAGAGACTCTGCTACAATATCAGCACACAATAGTGTGCTTGCATGTGAAGCTAAGCGAGAGATGTGTTCCCATATTCAAATTTTCATAAGAATAACACATCTTGTGATATGAATTGTATAACGCCCTATATGTATAAGGGCTACATGAAAACCCTCAACTATACCACCCTGTATAGTTCAAGTCCTCCAATAAAGGTTAATACATCAAATGTACAAATGTAGTTGAGGGTTTTTCAACAAGGCCCTCACGCAGGCCTACCTGGGCCGCCCGTGGAAGGCGTTCTCCCGGACCGTCGTGGTGAACAGCCAGATCGACGACATCATCAGCCCCGAGGGGTGGCTGCCGTGGATGGGCGACTTCGGGCTGGACACCTGCTTCTACGGCGAGTACGGCAACCGGGGACCGGGCTCCGTCATGACCCGCCGGGTGACCTGGAAGGGGATCCAGAAGATCACGCCGCAGAGCGTGTTGGATTTCGCGCCGGCGAAGTTCATCGGCGGCGACCAATGGGTGAAGCCCACCGGCGTGCCATACCTTTCCGGCCTGGCCCCTTGATTTATGTACGTGCGTTGTATATGTATGATTTGCATGCGCGGGAAATTCCCCGCCAAAAATAAAAAATCGAATATTCAACTGTATTTCGCTTCGGCTGTGGTGTCCACTTTATATTATATTTATTTATTTATTTATCCAAAATGTAATCTACTGGTCCTCCCGCGGGGTGATATAACACAATTCATAGATTATGCATTCACACACTGATATGGTTCAATGCTTTCTTTAAGAATATAATACAACATTTCAATATTAATAATGAACATAAATATTCAATATTTTGAAATAACAAATTAATGATACTTATTATTAGAATACAATCAGACAAGATATAGAAACATCATTATGATAGTAGATTACATTTTGGATAAATACATTTGAAAAAATATAGAAGAATCTATAAGAAATAAAAAATTATTTTCAGTATGGAGATTTGAATTCAATGAATGAAAAAAACATTGAAATTGTCATTTGAAATCATGATAATTATGATAAATGATGATGTAATTGAGAACATAAAGATGTAAACAACAAAACATGGAAGAAATGATTAGATTGCAAAACATATTATCTTATAGTAATAACATAATACATATTAGATTACAAAGCAACCTAGGTGGGATTTCATTCTTCCAATGCTCCATACAGGGAAAATGACCGCAACACGGATGAAATTGATGGGCGGTGTACTAAATATAATGTCATCATGGTTGATTTGGATTCTGATATGCTTCTTATAGGACCAATTCTGAGGAGATATACATGTAATTTTTTATCCTTAACTAAAGGCATCCTTGCTGCTATTAGTGGTGTGAAAAACAATTGTCCCTTACTATAGGGCCTGTGTCTGGTTCAAATAATTCTACATGCATACTGGTCTGGTCAGCTGAGGATTTTCTATACTTGAGTTTATTAGCAAGATCATGTTTTGGAATGCTTTAATAGTATTTCAGGATGCTCGTGTGGTTGCCCCTCCCTCTCCCTATCCTCCCCCTCAAAGTTAAACTTTATTTATTAGCTTGAGGTGAGCTAATGATAAACAGTTTACTTATGAGCTTCAGTTGGGCTATTGAGAAATGGAGCAGAGACAAAGTTGAAAGTAAGCATGAAAATGGATAACACCTACTGAAACTGCTTAAATAAAGTACTGTATATCAATTTCAAAGGAAAACAATTTCCAGACTGCTTATTATGACTCAACATTCTAAAGAATGAACCACAACTAGACTAAACTACAACACTAACACAATAAATTATTACTGTAAAGCTCCATTCCACCAATAGTAATCAGCTTTTTACCTTTTAGTAAGATATATCCATTGTAATTCATTTTTCAAATCCACTGCAATAAATACATCAAACCTCAACTATTGAGTTTTGTCCCTCGCACAAACCATCCAAATAATCAAATCAAATGTAATACAAAGCAGTAAATGAGCACAAAAAGGCAGCATCACCGTGGTGGTTGTTGCAATACAGTTCGGGCTGCTATTTGAACCACTGGATGTTTGTATGAACCTTCATGACCAGCTCCTAGTTCAAGACCTTCTGGACTGTTGTAAAGTTCAAATGAGAAGAGAGTTGTTTTAATAATCAATACGTGAAAAGTTCAAATGAGAAATTTTAATAAACAACGATAAAAAATTGATCAATAATTCAATAAAAAATATTGATGCTTCTATTTTTAACATTCATTGAATTTCAGTTGAAGCTTTCGAATGAACAAATGATGATGTCATCTTATACAAAATCCTGAAAGTCAAAAGATTCCCCTGATGTTCTGCTAGAAGGGATTCTAATAATATAAGACTACCCAATCTCCAAAAGATACCATCTGTGATATCGCAAACCACAAGCGACACTTGTCGAGCAAAACCACTGTAGAAAAAGACACCAAAAACCAGCAGTAATGAAAAACCATTACTATAAAATAAGGATACATCATCAATATAGTATAAATCATTAAGTATGAAGATATACTAAATCTGATTGGGAGAAGTAAAAAAATAAACTAAAATATGATCCACTGATCCAAAAGAAACTAATAACTGAAATAAAATATAATAAAATGATCAACTAATCCAAGAAAATGTCATGACATATTTAGTTGAACTAATATAACTATTTGATGCTCTAAAATACATGATACATTTCTCTAAAATACATGATTTGTTGCTCTAAAAAATGATCCATTGATGAAAAAAATCACATGATCCACTGCTCTAACAAATCACATGATCCACTACCTAAACAAAATGCATGACTACTGCTCAAATAAAAAACTTGTTCCACTACTCTAAAAAATGATCCAGTATTGAAATAAAATACATGAAAAAAATGATTCACTGCTCTAAAACATTTCATGTCAGATTTAGTAGAAGTAAATGTACCTACTAACATTTTTATGTTAACTGATTGATGTCCAATATGAAAACATTTCAAGAGAATAATGTTTTTGTCATACATGGATCTTTAGTTGTCAGAAGGAGTTATAGTGGTGGAATAAGAGGTAATAAGCTAGGAGCTTAGCACCTATACATTCATCCAAAATGTTTACCTGCATATTTAATAATGTTTAAAAATAAGAATACATACTAATGAAGACTTCATTGGCCATATTAAGTAGTAAAAACTCATATCCTATAGGGATTCATTTAGAACATACTAAAGATGAATAGTAAACTATCCATATCAACCTACTATGGTGATCATATACAACCTGGAAACACTTTCATAAGAAATATGCAAATAGAAAATGTAGGTGAGAAAAAAATAGTGTGAAATGAGTTATACATAATAATAGAATAGTAAAATCCCTCGATTATTTCATCATCATCTGAATCAAATTATCTACCATGAAAAGAATCATCATCTGAAGGAGTGTATCATTGAAAAATAGAAAGTGAACTGATATATGTGCATACATGGATTGTGATAGTTTTATATTGTGAGGGATGGAGGGTGGGAGGGAGAGATAATATTATCCATCAGAGTCTAAAGCTCTTTCTCCACGTATTCCCAGTATACACCCCTCTCTTGAATTGATATATAGAGGAATAGAAAAGAAAATAAATCAAAACCCAAACCTATACTACAAAGAAACCGCACATGAACATCTCAAAATCATAGACATCAAATAGATGGTCATGCAAGTGAATGAATTTGTTTCAACATGAAGAACATGTTAGAAAATCAGTTATATATGTGATTTTTTATGGTTGGAATGTTGTGGTGTCAACATGAATGCACATCAGAGAGAGTAAAAATTGTATCTTTGCTAAAATTTACCTCCAACCTTTATTGTTTTGGAATAACCAACATGTTAGTACGCTTGGTTAATAGAAAAAATACATTAGAACATTATCACTCAAACCTATCACATTAAATAAAGAATATTATAATTCTTAAAGATCAATGATTGTTAATTTAAAAATTAAGAAAAACTAATGATTCATCATGGGTACCTAATAAATTAACCATTTATTGAGTTCAGACTTGCTACATTACATTGATATCATACCCTTGTTTTATACCCTTCACCTAGTGTTCATACCTACAATGGGTAAATAGAAAAAGGTTGATGTGATATCATAACACTTTAATAAAGAAAATAAGAGAATATTTCTTTGAAAACTCAATGGAAACATAAATAAATAAAGAGGAATGGAGAAGCAATAATACTGAACTAAAACAGAATACATTGTGTACTTGGATGAGTTGTACTTATGGTGATACTGAGACTCTTGTTGTACTGCAATGAGTTCTTCTTGAAATAATTATTCAGCTTAAAAATCTTCCAGCAGCTACATTTTGCAGATACAATAACATTTAAAAAGATTAATAAATAGTAATGAATATTTAAATCTAAATATCAAATCTAACAATTACATAGTGCATTCTTACAAATTAGGTCATGCCATTGATAAAAATAAAAAAACCTCAATGCATAAGATAAATGCTTCACTAACAGCATGATTTAGGTCATTTAACATATGTAAAAACTGATTTTCTAAGGATCCATATAGTTTTTGTAACAAACCAACTAAATAAATTTTAGGCTTATCACAAACGGAATTAAGCTAGTAGACTAACCTGTAGAAGAATATTACAAACTAAATGAAAAATTGAGGACTTAAACATGAAATTTTAAAATTAAACTATTTTATAGAAAAAATTTAAAAACTTAAATAATTGATAATCAATATAAAAAATTAAAGTGATTCATTTGTTTAAAGTTTAAAACATACATGTACTATGGGCGATAGTGATTAAGGCGGAAGGATGACGTTAGAGTTAAGGGAGAAATAAAATGAATAAGGAAATTAATAAAAAATGAATAATAAAAAACAAATATGGAAATAGAAATGGATAGGTAGCGACTAAAGTGGCCACTCGATTTATTCTCAATCACATTGCTCAATCTGCTTTCAAGACACTTCTCTAGCTACTTCAAGTGGCAACTATCATGCCCAAAATATCCTCCCCCTTATTTTTCTATTTTATCTCCATCCTGGGCATCAACATGGGAAAATCTAGTCAGACCGCAGTTAGATTTAAAGATATAATAATGGTTGATATATATAATTTCCACAATACCAATTTAACTAACACTTAGTCTAATAGAGTGATATGTGTCTAAAAGAAATGGAGGAGTACACCAACCTGATTATAAGCAACTCAAGTGTGGGTTGTTCCAGTTTGTCCACGGTCATTGATCACAAAGCATCGATTTCAAGTATCTTTCTTAATGGAATCCAAAATATAAATAACAGGAAAATGAGACAAAAAATTAAGAATCACATCACTATTTATTATTTTCAAACTCAAAGACCATTATCAATAATCAAATAGAAGATTTTAAAACAAAGATACAAATAATGAACTGCTTTATAAAATATCAATAATGGACAATATCATGTAAAAATTTACTTAAGATATGGTTAAATTTTTTCATACAATGGTGGGTGAAATGAGACGACGTTCATAGTCAATTTAAAAATTGATTCAAAACTCAGTCACAACCCTCTATAAACGGGTTAAAAAAAGAATGCATGAAAACACAAGAATTCATATCCTTTTAAAAGTAGTCAATCAAGGAAATGAAAAACACAATGAATGTTTGCCAATCAAACCTTTTAGTAGAATTCAACCACACCTTCGAGAAGACATTGAATCCTTTAGCCACAATATTTACTCATTCTCGATGTCGCACCTCCTTAAAAAATAACGATTTCATGTCACGTTCCAGAGTTAGAAGCAGAAGTGACAAAATTTTTAATTTTAATTAGTAGAAAAAGCTATAAGGAGAATTACCCTGAACCAGTGTTATGTGTAAAGCAGAATGACCAAGAAACCTTCATAGAGTAATAAATTCAAAATTAAAATTATACCAATAGTATTCTTCTGCAAAGACTACTCAACCAGATCTACCATGAGTCTCATCAGAGAACTTAAAATGAAGATCAACACTAAAGATAAACAAATACTATCACTGAGAAAATGATGTATTGAAAAAAGCTAGAATTTCCAATAGTATTCAACTTCATATGTGACAAATTAAAATGTCCCACATTAAAATTTTCATATCCAATCGATTTCAGGGTTTATCTCAGAAACAAAATCAATGGTTTATACTTGATAAATATAACATGAAGCACAAATCAGAAATCATAGAGAAGAGAATGAACCTATTTAATCGAGAAAGAAATTGCATTGAGACCTCACTATTGATACTTCCTCGGATCGATGCGCAATGACATGGACTCTCCATGAGTATGCCACTGATAATTTCTCCCAAAAACAATGCCTGTAAAGGATCTGAAATCCATGCAATGGGTTACTTGCTATGAAGTTGAGGGAAATAGGTACTATAGGTGGAGCGGAGGACCCAGACGTGGAAGAGCCGAAGGTGTATTTGTCGATTGCTAAGGATTCGAAGGCGGAGGAGGAAAAGGCGAATTAGGGGAGAAGAGAACGAACCCTAGTAGGCCAGAGGTAAATCCCAATCGGGGGTGGGATGCAGTGAGTATTTTTAGGGTTTTAAGGAAGAAATAGATGTTATGGGTTAAATACATGTAATGTGTTACATGCTATGCACTCGAGGGCACCTAGAACCATAGATAGAGAAGAGGACCTGGACATGGAACAACCGAAGGTGCAATTTTTAGTTGCGAAGGAGTCAAAGGCGGAGGAGCCTTAGGAAGACGAGCCGAAGGTGAAGGAGCCAAAGGCGGAAGAGCTGAGGTGGAGCAGGCAGAGCAGGCGATGGAGGAGTAGGCGACTGTAGAGTAGATTTGGGAATGGGGCCGAGATAAGGGAGTCGTGGAGGAGAGCGCTAACTCTAGCATACCAGAGGTAAATCCTAATCTGGGGAGATAAGCTATGGTTTTTGGCGTCATAAACGGAATGAGCGAGGGGAGTCGCTGAACGTGGAGGGAGTCGCTAAACGCGGAGGGAGGACATAGAAGGTAGGCATCAATGGAGCGTAGAGCATGGAGGGAAGGACACATGGTTAGTAGGAAAACCTAATATTAGTATATTTAGTAGATTTATTTATTTATTTATTAAAATGATAAATATTAGGATGCTTTGGATAAAAATTATTACATGTTTTTTGAAAAAAATGGAGTTAAATTCATATCCAATAATTCAAAATTCATATACATTTATAAGATAAATAATATAAAATTACATGAAGTAGACATTATTGTGGGGTTTTTTTAAAGGGTCTTTCAAATTTTAAAAATAAAAAAAGGGGATAGTTTTTACAATATTTTAAAAAATAGGTCTTAAAATGCATGAACCTTTTACAAGGTTCTTTATTTCCCTAAGAATCATGAACATGATTCATGCTTCCTAACTGCGGAGAAAGAGGCATGAACACCATTCACACCTCTTTATATATATGTCTATGTGTTATTAATAATTTTTTTGTGTAATTGATATTATATTATTTATTATTAGTATTAATTTCTGTGAATTTTATTTATAAATATTTGTGAATGTTTTTGTTGATATAAAATAATAACAATTTATTAATAAGTAGTGTATTTTTTATTAATTAATTATATTATTTTTTATTAATTAATTAATATTATAACAACTCATATTTATAATATTTTAATTATAAATCATTGTTATTTTTTTTGTTGATATGGTTATTTACAATTTATTAATACGTAAAATATTTGTTAATTATCAATTGTAATATTAATTATTAATTGACAATATATTATTACGTTAATATTATTAATAGCATTATAGCTAATATTTAATGTATAATAATATAAATAAAATATTTTTTATTTTGAAAAATATTTACTAGTTAGTAATTATATTATTTTTAATATATTATGTAGTGTTATTAATTAATTACTTTTATAAGAAGCAAGATAATATTTATTGTTAATATTAATAATATTATTAGTATTTAATAATAAATTTAAGAATATTATTTATTATATATAATATGGATAATAATACTAAGAAGTATTAATATAAATAACAAATAGTAATTATTATTATTACCAACATAGTTATTAATATTAATGTTTCTTATCCGTTCAAAAATATCTGTATGAATTTCCAATTATATCAATTTATTGATTTATGCAACATTATGTCATATATTAGTATGTTTTTAAATGATGTATAAGTAATGATTTAAAAAACATATAACATGCATCAATTTAATCTGCATCGATGACCTGGATACTCCTCTCTACCACAACCAAGTGTGTATATAATGCATCCACGCCGTGTTTGTCTATGTCTATGCTCTTGCATACACTAATCCTATGTATCATCTCTGGAACCTACATCCACATCATCATGTGTGAAATATGGTGGATCTACAATCTCACCACCTGTAATATATCTTACCTTCAAAGATAGTGATTATTAGCTGAAACTATCCCCAAAATGTGAAAAAATGGTTGTTGTGCAATGGATATCTGTGGATCAGAGGCTAATAAAAATGAAACATAAGCCAGTCAACATCTATATTTGAAATAAAATTTTACACGCTAACAAATCGCGTGTGTGTTTGTGTCTCTGGTTGTGGATGTGACTCATATGAAATAGGAGCTGGAGGATCATCTAGTTGATTATGATGAACACCCTCCTTCTATGCCACATCTACATCCATAATAGGATCATCACCCCCTAACACATCTATATTAAGCTCACCAGCCTCAACATCATCCGACGCATCAAAAAAATCTCATGATAAATCTCATCCATGAGAGGAAGCAACTCTGTCATAGCTCTGTGAAAATATTTCTAGTCAAATGCTCATCCCTCTACAGAATCAGATATGTGAAGGAGTTGGGTGATACATGTATCCTGTGAAAACAAATCTCGTAGTTAACTAATGTTAATAAAAAAACCATTCAACAGTGGAAAAAATAATTATTACCAAATCATGATAGTCTCATCCGTGTCAAGTAATAAATCTCATTGGGGACATGTAGAGGCAGAGCACATAATCCAACTGATCAAATAAATTCATACGTATGATATCGACCTCTTGTAATTGGGACTCATGTTTTCTATCCCACATCTCAATATATCCTGCATGATATCTCCTTCAGTCAAAGTCTTACTTCTCTGACATTTTCAGGGAATGAAGTGAAGGTAACTAACTGAGCGGTGCAGGAATTGACTGATAGAATCCAAAATGTCTCATAACTCTATCAGTCTGATGACACTCAATAGTATGAAAATGAATCATAGGAACGACGCATGAACATACAATAAGCATCATCATATAGTATGGTGAGATACTTTGGATGATATCCTCAGTACATGACATCCATGAAATCTGAAAAAAATAAATAATCAATTAATAAATAAAGACATGCACTGTACACAATAATGAATTAACTGTATAATTAATAAGCACTTACGACATCCAATCGAAGACTGTCCAACATAAGTCTGTAAGCATGGAAATCGTGTCTGGCTGTATCTGAATGTCGATGTGTTTGACTCTACTTGTAGATAACATTTTCATACTTAGGTTTCATAATATAAAGGTATACATTTGATTTTGACATTAAAATGAAGGAATAACATATCATCATCAACGCAGAGACTCTGCTACAATATCAGCACACAATAGTGTGCTTGCATGTGAAGCTAAGCGAGAGATGTGTTCCCATATTCAAATTTTCATAAGAATAACACATCTTGTGATATGCGTTGTATAACGCCCTATATGTATAAGGGCTACATGAAAACCCTCAACTATACCACCCTGTATAGTTCAAGTCCTCCAATAAAGGTTAATACATCAAATGTACAAATGTAGTTGAATGATCAACAAATATCGTGTCGTCGATCAGTATCAAAATGCATGCATATGAAAATCACAACATGGTGATCTCATCGACATCATCATCTAGATGAGCGAAATTCTCATCTATCCATGGCATGAATAACTGTCGATGATGGACCTGCCATCATCGTGAACCTCAATGCTCAGTAGTCTATGAACTAGCTCAAACCGATATGCACCCACTCGACCCGTCACAATCGTACTGTCGATGGGGAGACCTAACATAATGGACACATCCTTGAGTGTAATAGTCATCTCCCCTTCTATAAAATGGAATGTATGTGTATCTAGCCTCCATCTCTCCACAAGCACAATAACGAGTTGATGATTGAAAAATGTGAAGTCATACATCACTACGCTGTAGAACCCAGCACAACGAAGATGAGAGATGGTGGGAGGTAGAGGGACATGATGGAAATGATGAGATCTTCTTACACTCAAAGAAAGCACTGAACGTCCCTCTAAAACATGTCGTGAAACATGCCTATCCTGAAATGTGAGTAATGGTAGACCCACCATTTGTAAATTTGATATCATCGTTACTTTTTTATAGTTAATTCAATAAAATTTGTAAACTAGTTTTTAAAAAAACCAAAAGAAGCAAAATGAGCTAGACAATTAGCATGCATAATTCAACATTATGATGAAAAATGAGGTAAAAAAATAGATTTGACTGATATTATTGGATTAGTATATCAATTTTTTGTTTTAATGATCTCTAATCATGTTTAATTTATTTCAAAATATTTTTATGTATATCATTCACGATGAAAGCCCCACATAGAATATGTGGTCTCGTGATATATTCAATCGATCATGTGATTTGAAGAACAGATTTAAAGACAATTCATTTAGAGGTTGAACATCTTTTTATTCATTTCCATTGTTTGTTTGTTTTTTTAATAGTTGAATTATCACAAAATTATTTTTGATTGAATCCAGAAATGAAAAAACTAGAGATGAAATAGGCCAGAAATGAAGTTAGTCATAAATAAAAGGATCCATTAATGAAACACATGAAAATGAAAAAATGTACACATTCATGATAAAATTAACAGAATCAATCATGGGTGATGGGAGGTGGAACCATGTCTTTCCACTTGGGGACATCTCTTATGAGTATTCCCTTCCGCGTGACAAATGCTTCATCGTAGTCCCCCTCCCTCTTGTTGAGGCTAGTCCATCTTATTTATGATATGAGTAGACTTTGGTCACCCCTAGGGGTGAAGCCTGGTAATATTTAACCAATAATTGAAAAAATTAATAAATGAAAAAAATAATAAATTAAAATTAAATAATATGAAACCTGAAAATATCAGGGACGACAGTCGGCTGATCAACAAACAAGATAAAAGAACAAAAGTCACCAAGATACATCCAAGGTGTCCTATAATAGTTAACTAGAGTGCTCACATGATACATCAGGTCAACATAGGTATCCCATGATATGTTCATCAATGCGAAAGTTGTAACAAGATGTGCATAGGGATATCTCAATGCCTAGAACCTACCATAATCACAATACCTATTTTCCAACATGAGCACCAGCACTCGACCACTGTTTTCTATGACCCAGTTGTGGCACTCACTTAGTGAAAGTGTCTATGTACCCAGTCAAAGGTTAGAACATGAAATGATGATGTGTCATGCAGTATCTGATCAATGAAACTTTTGAAATGATGAACAAAACACATTCCATTTTTCATCCTTTGATAGGCCTATTGGGACCGTTCAACAAATTACTTCATACATCTATAAAATGTCTCATGTACTAACCCTGTGATCAACAATTTTCACACACCCTTGAAGACCCAATTTATGCACTCCACTATATTAGTGGTTATATGACCATATATCCTACCAAAATCATATGCTAATGACCATTTTCCTTTGAAATTTTCATCATATAATCATACACATATTGATTATCCTTCAAATTTATTCAAGATGTTGATCAAACCTTTCTTGTTAGGAATCATATGTAGAAACCATAAGAGAATAATTTATTTAAAAGGATATTAAAATTCCTTTCAAAAAAAAGTTCAGAAAAACATACCCAACTTGATGATCACCTTCCTTATTACCTCCTCTCTAAAATGATTATGTGCATTACTAGAAATATGTCTAATTCAATATCAATGATAAGCATTCAATTCTCTCCATGAAACCCCATCACTATTAACGACCTCTATAATTGCTTTATGGTGATAATATATGAGACACACTTCCTTGTTTTGTGTGACATGAATGCGTATACATGCCAAAAACCAACTTCAGGATTCAAAATTATCCTTTTCAACAATAGATAATGCAAGTAGTAGAGTAGAACGATCCTATGTGGCATTAATAAGTAGAACACCTGTATACATTCAATAAATAAAAGTGTCACCAACTTGAATAAATTGTTTACAATACAGGAAAGCATCGATACATGGCCTGAATGCCCAAAAAATCATATAGAACATCACCTTTGATTTATCAACTCAGTTATCTGGGGATACATACTCAACAATGTCCAAATGATAAATAATATGATTGTTGAGAGATAAAAATCCCATAAAACGTGGCAACATTGTATATGATTTATCACAATCACCATAAACTTTCACAATTGCATTTTATTTTCCATTCAAAGATTTTTTGTAAAATATCTTATACTTAAACAACCATTGTATTCATTCATGAACAGGGGACACAGGAACGTCCTAACACATTTGTATCATCTCTATAATAATAGTTGATATAAACTCTGCATCAAGTGAAGAGTGATCCCGTGACAAGCTTGGATGTACAGAAGTGTGTGGGCCTTCTAATTTTTTTATCATCCAATATGTAACAAATTTATCATATATTGACCTCATTCATAATTTACATTTTGGCCCATTTTTTTCACATAGAATGAGATATTTTTCCTTCATCAACTAATCAACCACAAATGAAAAATGTCACTCTATATGGTATTTTTTATCACATTTTTCACGGAAAAATTTACTTTCAAACTCCCACCCAACATATATGGTATTATCAATTAATATAGATCTATCCCCTATAATTATAGGGAATTCAGTAGCTGATGTAATGACATCCCAATCAAAATATTGTGCACATGACATTCCTTCAACTAAGGAAGTCAATAGTGTAGGATGATTACTGCTAACCGGTGCTTGTGCATCTATCAGAGGAACCTCAGAAGGTCCATTTCCCATATCACCCTCACTCACATCATCTCCCGATGTCTCTCTAGATACTTCTTCATTAGATAAACTGTCATTCAGTAAAACAACAGTATACACAGGGATGCCCCCTACATTTCCTTCCAAATACTGATAATCTTCTTCATAATATGTTTATATTAAAGGATTCATATGGGCAGGAAATGAATGAGAGTGTTGTGAATGATTGACTTCTCACTACAAAAAAACAACACATTAGAGGGGGTTATTTAGAGGGGGTTATGCACAACCCCCTCTAAAATCATTTTCTGTAATATTAGAGGGGGTTTTGCACAACCCCCTCTAATCATCGAATTTAGAGGGGGTTATGAACCCCCTCTAAATTTATTTTATATAAAAATTAGAGGGGGAATTATGTACAACCCTTTTTAATCATAGAATTTGGAGGGGTTTATGGACCCCCTCTAATTGAACCCCCCTAAATTTTTTAACATCATTTTTTTAATATCCAGTTGGATTTTAGAGGGGGTTCAAAACCCCCTCTTATATATTAAATTAAAGGGGGTTCAAAACCCCTTATAATGTCTTAAATTAGAGGGGGTTCAACCCCTCGTCTAATTTCTTAAATTAGAGGGGGTTCAAAACCCCCTCTAATGTCTTTAAATTAGATAGGGTTGAAACCCCCCTATAATGTCTTAAATTAGAGGGGGTTCAAAACCCCCTCTAATTTAATAGATTACATGGGGTTGTGAGCTCCCATTATTTTTTTAAAGAAACTTCCATACTATATATATACATATATATAAATACACACACACACACACATATATATATATACATACATACATACATACATAAATAAATACATACATACATATATATATAATTAAAACACAATATATAAATGTATTTAAATACAATATATGAACATATTATATAAAATATTTATATGATTGTATTTAATCGTATTTATATTTATACATAAATATGTATAATATTATGTATATTAATATTTATTTATTTGTATAAATTATATTTCATATAATATTAATTATAAATGTGTATAAATTATATTTCACATAACATTGATTATATATAATACACATATTAATTATATATAATATAAAATTGTATTTTATAAAATATCAATTATATATAATATAAATATATGTATAAATTGTATCTCATATAATAATTATTATATATTAATTGTATATAATATTATACTATTTATATAAATAAATAAATATTAATGGAAATAATAATAAATATACGTGCTGAAATACATTATACAAATATATTTTAAAAGACCATATATAAATATATTAAGTAAATAGTTATATATATATATATTCTTTAAATAAACATGTATATAATATATAAATATATATATTCTTTAAATAAACATGTATATAATATATAAATATGTATTTAAGTATATACACAATTTACATAAATATATAATATAATTGTATTTAGTATAATATATTTATGATATAAATCATAAAATAAATGTATAGTATTTATAAAACCAATATATAATTTTTATAGTTTAAAAAATAGGTGTAATAATAATAAAAATTATTAATAATATTTTTGTTATGACACACACACACACACACACACACATATAAGTATATAAAAATAATTAAATAAATATATATTATAATTATATTATATCTATAAATATTAAAAAAATACATAAACAAACATAGAGAAGTATAAATGTATTTACACATATATATTTATATGTGTAAATATAATTATTTATATATATTAAATGAAGAAACATATATATAACATGTAAATATGTATTAAAGTATATAAATAATTAATATAAATATATAAACATATATATAGTTTATATAAATTTATAGATAGGTTATTATTTAAATGTATTGTAATATATTATCTGAATAATATTTTTTTAAATATATAATTATATATATATATATATATTTAGGATCATAAATGACGGGTCCTTTGATACAACGATAATTACGAGATTAAAAATAAAGTGCAAAAGTGCAGAATTAAAGTGAACACTAGATGTAACGTGGAAAAACCCCCAAATGAAAGGGGTAAAAAACCACGGGCAAATAGAAGGATTTCACTATGGTAAAATGTGGGTACAAATTCTCTCTCAATTACAAGGAGAAAACACTCAAGAAATTCTCTCTTATAAAATATGGAAAAACGCCTCACAAAATACTGCACTCCGGGATGAAGATGTGTTGTTTCTGAATCCGATGATGAAAAGTCCAGGAGGAGATCCCTTTTTATAGCCTTCCTTCACACCCTTTGGTCTTCCCTCAATTAAATGACTTTTACCAAATTAATTGGGGAAATAATTGTAGGGTGTCAAATTCATTAAATGTAATGAATGTGGTGACCATCATTAATCTCTCTCTGCTTCTTCCAACATATCTCCCACTTGGATATTTGATTAAGTGTCAATCAGATCTCCACACACCCTTTCTATCTGCCCAAACTGCTGCTCATGTATCTACAAGGCCACTTGAAGATCTTCACCATCTGAACTTTTCAAAATTAATCGCCTTTGTCAGGAAATCTGCCATATTTTCTTTAGTGTGAATTTTCTTCATGTCCACACTTCCTTACTCCACCACATCTTGAACAAAATGGTATTGTACGCCAATGTTCTTTGTCCTGGAATGAAAATATGGATTCCTTGCAATGTGCAAGACGCTCTTACTGTCACAAAATAATGGAATATGATCATGTTTGTGCCTGATCTCCTCCAATAACCTTCTCATCCAAATCACCTCTTTGCAAGCTTGTGTAGCTGCCATGTACTCCGCTTCTGTCATGGATAAAGCCACAACTGACTGTAGCTTTGAGATCCAGCTCACAACTCCTCCTGCAAGAGTAAACACATAACCCGTAGTGGATTTCCTCCAGTCAGAATCACCTGCAAAATCTGAGTCAACATATCCAGTGATAGTAAAATTTGATCTTCCAAAACATAATGCAACATCTGAGGTTTCCTTGATGTATCTCAAGATCCTCTTCACCATGCTCCAATGCTCTCTTCCTGGATTCTCCATGTACCGACTAACTGCTCCCACTGCATGTGCAATGTCTGGTCTAGTACAAACCATAGTGAACATTAAACTTCCCACTACTGATGCATACAGCACTTGAGACATTTCCATCCTCTCTACTTCACTACTAGGACTCATTGTAGAGGATAACTTGGAATTAATGGGAAGAGGGGTAGAAATTGTCTTACAGTATTTAATATTGAAGCGTTTCAAGACTTTCCTCAAATAATTCTTCTGTGATAGCCAAATATTTCCATTATTCCTGTCTCGGTAAATCTGCATCCCAAGAATCTTGTTTGCGGATCCCAAGTCCTTCATATCAAACTCCCTAGCCAACTGTGCCTTCATCTCCTGGATTTGATCATTTTTGGGGCCTACAACCAACATGTCATCCACATACAACAAAAAAATGATAAAATCATTACCATTTAAACCCTTGAAATATGCACAAGGATCTGAATTAAGTCTCTTGTATCCAAGGCTCATGATATAGGAATCAAATCTCTTGTACCAACACCTCGGCGCCTGTTTGAGACCGTACAGAGATTTGTTCAACCTGCAAACCAAGTTATCTTTACCTTTTTTGGTAAAACCTTATGGTTGGAGAATATATATTTCTTCATCAAGATCACCAGGGAGAAAAGCTATTTTCACATCTAGTTGCTCTAGATATAGAGTGTATGCAGCACACATAGCCAGAACTACCCGAATAGTCGTTAGTCTAACAACAGGAGAAAATATTTCATTGAAATCAATACCTTCCTTCTGAGTATATCCTTTGACCACCAGTATTGCACGATATCTTTCCACCTGGTCTGTTTTATCCCTCTTGATCTTGTAGACCCATTTATTCCCAATGGCCTTCCTCCCGTGAGGTAATGGAACAAGATCCCAAGTCTTGTTCTTTTGCAGGGCTTCGAGTTCCTCCTGCATCACCGCCATCCATGAGGATACATCTGGAATCTGGGTCGCCTCCACAAAGGAAGATGGATATCCATCCTCTATCAATAAGCAATACACAATATTGCTCTCAGTGACATATTCTGAGTGCCATAATGGTGCTCTTTTCTCCCGAGTTGACCGTCGTGGTCCAGACTCAACCGGTACTTGATCATCATGCTCTGGTAATGCCTCATAGGAAACTGGTTCTTCCTTTGTTTCTTCCTTCACCTTGACTATTGTAGTTTCTGTATTCTTCTTCTCCATGTATTGATCAGTTGTCATTTGTAACTTTCCTTCTACAAAAATGGCGTCTCTGCTGATGATAAATTTGTGGGCAGTGGGATCCCACAAACGATACCCCTTTACACCATCAGCGTATCCCAAGAAGATACATTCTCTGGATTTTGAGTCCAACTTTGATCTTTCCTAGTCATGAAGCAGTGCATATACAGGACTTCCAAAAGTATGCAAATTAGAATAATCAGCGGGTTTACCAGTCCACATTTCCATCGATGTCTTGAGATCAATTGCCACCGAAGGGGATCGATTGATCACAAAACATGCGTTATTTACTGCTTCCGCCCAGAATGTCTTGTTGACTCCTGCAGTCTTCAGCATCGCCCTTGTTCTGTCCAACATGGTTCTATTTATCCGCTCTGCCACTCCATTTTGCTGAGGAGTGTATGCCACCATGAACTGTCTCTTGATGCCTTCCTATTGACAAAAAGAATCAAACTCCTCACTTGTATATTCTACACCATTGTCAGTCCTCAGACACTTGATCTTCTTTTCCGATTCAAGCTCCTTTCACGCTTTGAATGTTTTGAAGACTTCAAAAACATCTGATTTCCTTTTTATTGGAAACACCCAACATCTCCTGGAATAATCATCAATGAAAGATACAAAGTACCTTGCTCCTCCTAGGGATATAACTGGTTCTTTCCAAACATCAGAATGGATCAACTCCAAGATCTCCTGACTTCTTGCTATTGACGCCCCAAACTTTAACCTGTGTTGCTTGCTCAAAACACAATGCTCACAAAATTGTAAGGATACATTTTTCAGACCAGGAAGCAACTTCTGATCCGCAAAAATCTTCAAGCCTCGTTCTGAAATATGACCAAGCTTCCGATGCCATAACGTCGTCAACGCTTCCGTCGAGGTAGTTGATGCAACAACTATCTCCGCCTCTTTGTACGTTTCACCCATAAACACATACATGTTCTTTAAGATCTTCTCCGCCTTCATTACCACAAGCGCGCCCTTCACAATTCTCATCACTCCTTTCTCGATGCGAGTCTTGCATCTGATATCATCAAATTGTCCCAAGGACAAGATGTTCTTCTTGAGGCCCTCCACATGGCGTACTCCTTGGACGGTTCGAACTATGTTATCATGCATCTTCAATTTGATGGTTTCGACTCCAACGATCTTCAATGTATGATCATTTCCCATGTACACAAGTCCTTCCGGGATGGTTTCATATTGGTCAAACCATTCTTGGCGAGACGTCATGTGCCATGTTGCTCCTGATTCGATAATCCATGCATCATCGAGGTGATGTCTTCCTTCAATAGTCGTCGCCGCATCACTGACTAGTATATCTCCATTTCCCGATGTACTCTCCACATTTCCTTGAGAGTTCTTCTCACCAATCTTCTTATTCCAGCAGTCTTTGATCACATGCCCCCTCTTACCACAATTGTAGCATTTGACATTTTTCTTCTTGCTCCTTGATTTAGACCTGCCATGATTCTGGCTCCCACCGGAACCATGCTCCATCATTCTTCCTCTTTCCATCGATAGAGATTCCACTTGGTGTGAAGTCATTTTTCTGTCTTCCTTGTTCTTGCGCCGAATTTATTCTTCGAGAACCGCAGCTACAACATCATTGAAGGACAACATATCCGTCAGGATATTATTGGTGAGGTTGATGATGAGTTGGTCATATGAATCTGGAAAACTCTGGAGCAAGATTTCCGCACATTCAGTATCCACAATTTTATATCCCAAAATCGTAAGTTGAGAAAAAGGGTATTGAGGGTGTTGATGTGGTCAGTCACCGATGATGACTCCTCCATTCGAAGATTGTATAATCTTCTCTTCAAGAAAATTTTGTTGTGGAGTGATTTTTCCTCGTACAGTTTTGTTAGAGTATCCCAAATTTCTTTCGCCGTCTTTTTCTCTGCAATGCTTGACAGGACCCCATCTGCTAAAGCCAAATGAAGGTTGTCAATAGAATTCCCGTCCATGTCACTCCATTTCTCTTCCATCACACCTGTCGGTTTCTCTCCAATCGCCTGTAGAAAATTATCCTTCCGCAGCACTGCTTGCATCTTCATTTTCCACAATGAAAAATTATTTCCATTGAATTTTTCAATCTCGTATTTCGCCACCATTTGGACACGTCGTTGGTCCAGAATTTTCTTGGGCCGTGAACCTCACCTCTGATACCACTTGTTAGGATCGTAAATGATGGGTCCTTTGATACAACGATAATTGCGAGATTAAAAATAAAGTGCAAAAGTGCGGAATTAAAGTGAACACCAGATGTAACGTGGAAAAACCCCCAAATGAAAGGGGTAAAAAACCACTAGAAAATAGAAGGATTTCACTATGGTAAAATGTGGGTACAAATTCTCTCTCAATTACAAGGAGAAAACACTTAAGAAATTCTCTCTTGTGAAATATGAAAAAACGCCTCACAAAATACTGCACTCCGGGATGAAGATGTGTTTATTCTGAATCTGATGATGAAAATTCCAGGAGGAGATCCCTTTTTATAGCCTTCCTTCACACCCTTTGGTCTTCCCTCAATTAAATGACTTTTACCAAATTAATTGGGGAAATAATTGTAGGGTGTCAAATTCATTAAATGTAATGAATGCAGTGACCATCATTAATCTCTCTCTGCGTCTTCCAACATATATATATAAATATACACATCTATACATATATTTCAAAAAATAGAATGGAATAGTGGTACCTCTTTTTCCTTATGAGCCGTAGGTATTGGTTTCTCCATGTTCGAATCTCAGCAACAACATATTAAATTTTATTCGGGGGAGGCTGGAAAGGGAGGGGCATGCCTGGAAATCGCGGAACGGGAGGGGAGCGCATGGGAACTGGACCACCTGAGAAACAGGAGGGGCACGTGCATGGAAACCGGATGACCGCCTGGGAAAATCTGGAAGGGAAACGGGAGGCTGGACGACCGCCTGGAAATTGGGAAAGGGAAAATGCGAGGGGTGGGGCCTGGGAATTTTGGGGGAAATGAGGGGCGGGGGCCTGGATGGAAATGATGGAAATCAGGGGAAAGGGAGGGGAGGAATCAAGGGCACATGAGGGGAATGGGAGGGGAGTATTTAGGGGAACAACCTGAGAATCGGGGAATGGGAGGGGAGGAATCGGGGGGGGGGGGGGGGGCTAGACGATCGCCTCTAATGCAGTGAATTTAAATCAACATTATCGGGGGTTTCTCCACTAAAGTACCCATGATTTTACCAGTGGTTCCTCAAAACCGCCTCTAATGATAGTAGGCGGCCACATTAGTGGCAGTTCCTCACAACCACCATTAATGTCTTTAGAAGGGGTTATAACCACTTCTAATGTAAAAAATAACCCCCCTCCAATGTAGTCATTTTTTTGTAGTGTCTACAGAGCTCACATAACATGGTTATCTAGTAGTATCTTTCACCTCATCAATATTAGAAATCACCACATATAATTCCATTAGAACATTACTACACTATTTCCTGAACAACAATGATGCATCCATCCAATCCTCATTATCAACCAGAGGATACTCAATGTGCTATTAACATTTAGGATATTGAAGATGTCGATATGTAATTGATTTAATTTATTGATCAGCCCTAGTTTTTTAACGACTATAAATCTTATTGAAAACTTCATCCAATGTCACACAATCATGAATATTTTCACTCTTATAGGTGGCATACTATAGCTAAAACCCTGATTAGTATAAGTTACCTCACCGTTGAAATATATTTTCACAGACACGATTACCTAGAAAACAAATAATTAATAAAATGTTATATACTACATCATGAAATATTAAAAAAATTAAATTTGTTATAATTAAATAATTGGATTGATCTTGAAACCTTTTCTATGAATTTATTTATCGTTATTTGATAAAAACAACCAAAACCTAGGGGGGATCTTAGCGCCTATATTATCTCAGATTTTAGCAACCATGAATCTCCTCTCAGGCATGGTGTAAATATCTAGCTTCAAACAACAAAACTTCTTATTGAATTCTATTTCATTATAATGTCACTCACATGCAAGTGATGGGTCTAGAAGTTTGGCATATATAACATTTTTTTATACGGACACACAAGTCCTTACATACTTAGAGAGAGGGATGGTATGTAGGTCATCAACGAGGAAAAAACAATGCAATTATTACAAATTATATAACCAAAAAAACATTACATGAAATTTCAATCATACATTGGTTGGTAATCTCAAGATCATTAAATTATTAAAAATTAAATAACCAGATACAAAAAAATACAACATGCAATTACAATCATACATTAGACGACCATATCAAGATCAATCATCATACTAGGTTTATAACATGTTTTTTTGATATATTTATTATTTTTTACATCTTGTAATTTTAATTATAACTATATTTAATAAATAAATAATATATATATATAAACATATATTTATATTCAAAATTTCATGAATATTTTTCCTTCTTACAGGTGACAAACTATAACTAAAACCTTGATCGATATAAATAACCTCACTGTTGAAGTATATTGACAGTGATATGTTTACCAAAGAAAAATTAAAAAAATATTATATATATTTATACCACATCATTAAATGTTTAAAATATTTTAATTATTTATGAATAAATAACTATGACTTGGTCTTGAGAAATTTTATATAGATTAGTTTATTATTATTTGATAAACCAACTAAAACCTATGGGTGAACTCCAGGTTTCTCTATTATCAAATATTTCAGTAACCATTAGTCTCCTTTCAAACAATAATGCCTATTATCTAATGATTTGTTTTTACAAAGTTACCCACATTCAAGTGAGAGGGTCTAGAAGTTTTAAATACATAAAAAAATTTAGGCAGACACGTAGGTCCTTACATACTTAGAGAGAGGGACAACTTGCAGGTCATCAATGAGGAAAAGAAAATACAATTATTGCAAATTATATAAACACATACACAAAAAAGACACAAAATTTCAATTATGAATTGGTCGGTCATCTCAAGATCAGTTATCACACAATACTCTTAACATGTTTTTTAGGATACTTATTATGTTCTACATATTATATAACTTTACTTATAACAATATCTAATATATAATAAATATCCACACCTTATTTCCAAAATTTAAACTTTTCAATGTGTGTAAGTATAAAAAATAAAGTTGAATATATTTAAATTTATTTTACTTCAAATATAATATAAAATAATATATACATATAAATATATATAAATAATATAACATAAATATATATAAATAATATAACATAAATATATACAAATTTAAATATATTCAACTTTATTTGTTAACATTTTAAAATATAATTACATATAATTTTATAAACAACCATAGTCTTATAAATATAAGTATTATTAATTTATACATAAACATTGAAAATTTTATTAGTAATAAATTTTATTAAATTTCATTAATATAATAATATAATTTACACTTACATTTTAACCATTAAAATACTGTAAACTTATGTTATTTTTAATTACATAAAATTACACACACACACACACACACGTGCACACACACACACACATATAATTTTTATATAATATTTCTACTTTCCAAAATTTAAGTAATTATATTTTATACATCATTACTTGGAATAATAATTATTTATACTTAATATAATTTTAAATTATTATTTAAAATTATTATTTATAGTTATTTTTTATACCGTTAACAAAAATAATATTATATATTTATTTAAATAATTTTAAATATGATACTTAATATAACTAGTTTTTTCAATAATATAATTTTTATAAAATATTTAGCTAATTACCTATGTGCATGGAATATTATAATTTAAATCTATGCTACTTTAAATATAATATATATTATATACATATAAATCTATTCAAATCTAATTACTCCATTTAAATTAAAAATATATACATTTTTTTGAAAGAATAATATTTAACTAAATATAAATTATATTTTACACATAAAATTTAAATTATATATACACTATATTTAAATATCCTAAATCATTAAATTTAAAATAAATCATACAAAAAACAATAACTCATTCAAAAATTAAATTATACAAAGGAAAATACTTTATACATCCATACATCCATACATTCATAAATCCATACATCCACACATATTAAATTAATAAATCATAAAAAGAAATAATTAAATAATTAAAAATTTTAAAAAGAAATTTTACCTTCTTAAAAGATGAAATTATATGTTGAGAAAGAAATCCAATAGGGCTTCGTAGAAAAATATAGATCAGAACATTTGAAAATGGTTGGGGGGAACTCTATTTATAAATTTTTCTAGGTAGGAGGTGTGAACTTCGTTCACACCTTTTTTTTAAACTTTTAAAGGAAGTATGAATGGGGTTCACACTTCCCCCGCCACACCGAAGAAGCATGAACGAGGTTCATGATTTCCTGAAAGTAGAGGGAGAAGTGAGAACCTAGTTTATGCTTCTGAGTAAAATGAAGAAGTGTGAACAAGGTTCATGCTTCTACAGACCATTTTTTAAAATACTTCAAACCCTATCCCATTAAAAAAATATTTTAAAGCCTGTTTAAAAAAAATAATTATTGCAAGAACCAAAATTTTAGAAGATAAAAAAATAAATCAATTAAAATTTTAAAATATTATCAATTATGATAATTATATTTCACTAAACCCAAAATAATTTAGATGAATTTAAAAGAAATCAAATTGGGAACATTTTTTCATCATCACTACCACATAAGCAGATTTAAAAAGTAGTAGTTTTTATTAGTAATATTAAAAAGTGCTGGAAAAAACTATATTTGTTAGCACTGATAACGGTGGGATTTTATATTGTTAACAATCAATAATAATACAAATCTGACTTATATTTTCATGTGGTATTGTTTTTATCCATGTTAAAAAATCATATATCTTATCAGCACTATTAAAAGTTGGGAGCTTTTATCACCACTAACAAATTATTGATAAAAAAATCTTTTATCAACACCATATCTAGTGGTGATTAAAGTCCTCTATTGATTCATTATGAACCTACATGAATACCACACTACTGCTCTCAAAAAAATAAAACATAAATAAATTACAAATAAATTTACATTACAATAAATTACAATTACAAATAAATTTACATTAACACATACAATTTATTACAAACATTTACAATTTTTGACCACACCAAAAACAATCCCACTCATAGTAAACTGGGTAATCCAATATTACACTACTCTTGGGACTCCAATCCAATAGGACCTGATCATGCTACCAGTCATAAAATACATCTCTTTGAGCTCAAGTAAAAGAAGCGTGTACCTCTAATAAAAACATGCTTATTTTAGTAATATTATAAAGAAATAAATAAAACATAAATATGACATAATACCACATAAATGGAAAATAAGTAAAAAGTTCAACATGAATGATAAGACAAAATACATAAATAAAAAGGATAGCATATTGCATAAATAAAACATATTACAAGGCAATATGACACTATCAATGCATTTGCTCTACTTTGAGTATGTGACACACATTAAGTCATACCGGACACACCACATTTCATATTAATGTGCAGTTAATTACTATATGTCAAAAATGGATAAACAATCATTATCCTAATGTATTATGTCAATCCTAACACATTTTCTCTATTTCGACCATGTAAAGCATGTTCTGAACTAAAATGCCAGTTTTAAATTGAAAAACACATACTTTTATTTATACTAGTCACATCGAATGTCAGATTAACATGTGGTCAATTAATAAATTTCAAAAATCAATAACCGATAATTTTCCTATATTATCATGAAAATTCAATAATTTTTTATTGGTTTTGAATATGTAATGTGTATTTTGAATTAAATTATTACTTTTAAAGAAAATAAACACTTTAATTCATACAAGGATCATCATGCATCAGATTGATGTGGAATTAATTCCTACATGTCAAAAATGAATCACAAACAATTACCCTAAAATATACTTTTAATATGAGTGTGTTTGATTAGTTTTTAATATGCAACACACATTTTTATCTAAAGTGTCACTTTGAAATTGAAAACACGTACTTTCAGTCATTCCAGACACACTATGTGTCAAATTGATGTGAGGTTAATTCCAACACATCACAAATTAATTATTAGTTTCTTTCCTAAATTATCAATACAATATGAGTATGTTTTCTCAATTTTGAATATGTGATGCACATTTTGAGCTAAAATCTCACTTTTAAACTGAAAATTTTCACTTTGAGTCGTATCAATAAAACTATGTGTCGTATTGATGTGTAGTCGATGATCGCACGCCACAAATGAATTATAGATAATTTTTATAAAGTATCATGATAATTTGGGCATGTTTTCTCATTTTTCAGCATACAAAACATGTTTTGAACTAAAATTTCATTTAAAAAATGAAAGCATGCACTTCAATCATATTGGACACACCACACATCGAATTGACATGCAGTTAATTCCTACACATCACAAATGAATTATCAATAATTTTACTAAATTATAAAGAAAATTAAAGTTAATTTTATTATTATTGAGTATGTGAAACATGTTTTGAGTTGAAATGTCACTTTTAAACTAAAAACACACACTTTCAATCATAAAGACGTTCACTGCGTGTTAGATTGACCTATAGTAAAGTCACACATGTCAAACATGAATAACTAACAATTTTACTAGATAATCATGATAATCATAGGGTGTTTTCTCAGTTTTAACCATGTGACACATGTTTTTGAAATAAAATATAACTTTTAAATTGAAAAAATGCAATTAGAACACCTTTTTCAGTCAACATTATTATTTTAATTTTTCAATGAATTCAATATTCTGGGCCATGTGATAAGATTTTAATATCATAGAACTAAAATAAATTTCATTAATAATGATACTCAATGATAAGAAAATTTACTAAATAAATAGTAGATAAAATACTTCTTCATAATCTTTGTGAAATAACAAATTAAAAATATGATGGGAAAACACTTATTAATGGCATCTGTAAACATTACGATACTATGTAAGCTACCCAATAATGCCAAAAAAAATCCATTTCATCTTTTTAATAAGTGTATTTTTGAGATTCCTAGTAATACTGGGAAAATATAAATAAACAAACAATTAATAAGTATTTTAAATGAAATTTTAATTACATTTAAATATATCTCTTTATGGATGCAAGTTTATGGATGGAATACAACATCTTTTATAAATTTACAAATGCAATAACCACAATCGATGTGATTACTTTGTTTCGAACATGAAAAATTCATCGAGAAGATGAATTAATTTGTTTTGATAATGAAATATTACTATTTAAACCCTAATACATATCAAGTTATATAAATATATAGGTTTCCTGTGCATAATTTTCATCCTCACATCACGATTTTGATGATAAATAAACACTTCCCTTTCATAAAAAAATCTCATTAAAACATAATATAAAACATATAATTAGAAGTTTATTTGTATAATGTTGAATTTAGTGTATTACAAATTCCTAATAGACATCATGTATGATAGATTTGTTTTGGATATCTATACATAGGATCTAAAAAATATATCATTCTAGTATCTAAATTGATTGTAATGAGAATCTAGTGAGTCCTAAAAGAAATAAAAAGGAATAAGTAATGAAAAAAATAAAAATATATTTAATATAATTAGAGTATAGATTTTTAACCATTCATTATAGTATCAAGAAGATCTTATCATCTGTTATTTTCTTTTCAAACACCGCGACTACTTAGTGTTATCTTACTAAAATATCATCTTCATCCATTGATTTTTTTTCTAAAAAAATTACATGAGGACTAATTAATCTAAATTTTTATTCACAAGGTATTCACTTTACATTTTTTTGATATATACACCTGTAGAAAATTTGAATCTTACTAAACTTTAATAAATATAGTAGATCAGTTATTGGAAAAAATTATGAAAATATAACTCATGTATACATTCACAACTGAGGCTGCAAACCATTCATGCTTAATAATTTCATTTATATTATCAAGACCAATCATTTTAGTAATGGACCCTCCACGTTTTTGTTATTCATATTCATATTTTTATCTTGGAAAATTGTATTTATTTTAACTTACAATGTTAATAAATTCAATAATACAATTAGCGGGGTAAAAGAAATCTCAGAAGGTCCTTTCTATCTAATAGTTAATCCTTTAGATTTTCATGATTTGACCTTTCATTTATACTTTTTTAATAACATACCTTAGTTATTAAATTTTTTCATTAATTGTAAAATTTTTTCATATAAAATAAATTGTAAAGTATATACCTCATTATCATCATGCATCTTTATAATATTTAATGACCATGATATAAATGCTCCAATAACAAGTTAAATCATGTGAACATCAAGATCATCAAGGGGAACAAGTTTCCCAATTCTCATATCATGAGTGATGTGAATCCCTACTCTCACATGATCTTATAGGACCCACCCACCATTAATTTATTCCAATGCATTCATCATATGAAAGAATGAATAAAATATACAATACATAACCAACATGCCTTAATAATCATTAATGATATGTAATGAAATTACAAGTATATAGATTAAAAATATTTCCACAATAAATAAATGAAATACCTCTCTATCTAATCATCCCTCAAACTAACATCATATGGAGTAATGAGTATACACTCAAGTCAATAATTTCCCTAATCAATAAAAAAAATTATATGATCATAAGCCATCCATAGAAAAAAGCTGGATCATATCGTTATGGAATATCACAAGTGAAACATAAAATCATTGAATAATTTGGAATAGATGAAAATTCATTTATAAGAATAACACTTCAAATGGTATCGCATAAAAAAGGATAAAAAATTAGATCGTTAGATACCTAAAAAATAATCACCCAAAGATGATATTTCTGCTGCAATACAAGACTTCTTCCAAGGCAGTGTCCTTCCTCGCGTGGCTTGTGATACGACCCTTGTACTCATCACAAAGACTAAGGATCCCTCCTCCATCCTCCACTATCAACTGGTAAGCATGTGCAATTTCTCGTACAAGATTCTGGCCAGCATTCTCAACACGAGACTGTCTCCTCTTCTCCCATGGTGGATCGTTCTCGAGCAACATGGCTTCGTTAAGGGGAGCTCGATCCAAGAAGCCATAGCCCTATCACAAGAAATGCTGAGGGATCTGAATATCAGAATGCATGGCTCCAACACAGCTATCATGGTGGATATGAATAAGGCTTATGACCGTATGGAATGGGGGTACATCAATAGGGTATTGGAAAGACTGGGCTTCTCGTCTTGGGCATGCGACCTCTTGTTCAGGTGTTACAGCTCCTCCTGGATGGATGTCACATTCATGGGGAGAAGATGTGGATTTTTCAAGGCAACCCATGGCCTGCGTCAAGGTGACCCCATCTCACCCATCATTTTCATCATCGCTCGGGATATTCTCAGCCGTATGATCAACAGAGAGATCTCCAATGGTTCCATCCAACCTTATCACAGGAGCGGGAATCTTCCCTCAATTTCCCATCTAATGTTCACCGACAACACATTCATCTTCATGAATGCTGGAAAGAAGTCGATGCGGGGGATCACCTGGATCCTAGAGGCATACAACCACTGGAGTGGACAAACGATTAACAAGGATAAAATCCACTTCTATATTTCAAGTAATTGTAACAACAGGAGGGCTTCACATCTGAGTAGCAGGATGAGCATGCAGCGGGGAGTCTTTCACATGGATTTCCTTGGCACACCAATATCCTCTGGTAGGACGTGGATTAGAGACTTTGAACAGGTGGTAATAAGGATTGCGGGGTGGGTTCTCAACTGGAAAAACTATTTCCTTTCCTTCGGAGGCCGAATTGTGCTCACCAACAACATTCTATCAGTGATACCTGTCCATGCTCTGGCAGCCTCCAATGTTCCTAAAGGGGTCATTAAGAATATTGATAACATGCTCTCTAAATTTATATGGGATGCTGCTTCGGAACGTAAGAGATGTTGGGTCGCTTGGGAGCGAATGGCAACCCCTATCCAGGATGGAGGTATCAGCGTGAAGAGTTTGTTAGTTACCATCCACAACATGCATGAAAAAATGGCATGGGACGTGATCGAGGAGCGCACGTTGTGGGGAATGACCATGTCACGCAGCCTCGGCGGGAGCACAGACAACACCCCCCCTTCATGGTTCCCCCTCTGGTCCTCAATAAGTAGCCTCATCCCAACCCTTCTCCAGAACTCCCAATGGATCGTTGGAGAGGGGAACATCCAGTTCTGGCATGAAAATTGGGCCAACGACGTGATCGACTTCCCCGACTGCCCCAATCCTAACATCAGCTTCAAGGAGGCGAGTCTCCACCCTCAATTCATTAGGATGGTTCTGGATAAAGAACAAAAAGAGGCCTATGATATGATCATCCTCAACTCGGAGGCGGACAGGTGCGTGTTCACCCCTTCATCTTCGGGCCTCTTCACCTTGAAGGATTTCAGACGGCTGTCCACCCCCCAGCCCCAAGTCGATAGGTGGCATGAGATCGTATGGTGTATGAAAATACCCATGAAATATAGATTCTTAATATGAAGGATCAGGAACCAAGCCATCCCTTCGGATGACAACATTAAAAATTGGGGATCAAGATGGCCTCAAGATGCCATTACTACAACAACAACCATGAGGAAACCACACAACACCTTTTCTTTAATGGCGGATGGGCTCACAAACTGTGGAGATTTTTCAGTGGTTTCACTGTGTACTAGGATTGGGACCTTCATGATGACTCCTTTGTTGAGCGCTGGTACAGGGGAGCGGACAGTGTGGGACCAGAAAGAACGACGAGAACCATCATTCTCAATGCAGAATGATGGAGTTTATGGCAAGCTAGAAACCATGCAAGATATGAGGGGTCTAGGTCTACTGGGAGATCAATCATTGTGCGCACAAGGAACCTGATAGCTGATTGGGTAACCCACATCAGCAGCTGGAGAGACGCACCCTCACTCTGGCTCATGCACGGTGTTTCGCCTGCCCCTCACCCCACGCAGCAGGGCCATTGGGTATGTTGGATACCCCCAATGGATGGGCTCAAGTTGAATATTGACAGCTCCTGCTCCTCAGGTATCATACAAGGAGGCGGTGTAGTGAGGGTCTACACAGGAAGTAAGATCCAACCTTCATGGCCCACTACGAGAGGGGAAAATCTTTACAAGAAAAGGCCAATGTAGTCCTAACCGGACTCACTCTTTTCATGCAAAATTATGTTTGCCTCACTCAGGTGGAGATTGACTCAATGATCATTCACGATGCCTTGATTAGATGAGGATCCACACCTTGGTCGATAGCTTACATCATTAGGCGGTGCAAGACGCTCATATCCAACAATATTAAAGTAACCTATACCTGGCAAGAGGGGAACAAAGTAGCAGACCACCTTGCTTCTCAGGTTGGAAAAACGTTTGAGGTCACATGTCTTCATAACATCTCTTGTTTTAAACCTGAGGGGGTGAACCTGATTAGAGGGGATACCCTCAGCCTACATTACTTTAGACCTCCTTAGATACCAACCGCCCTTTCTTGGGCTTTGGATATTCCTTCTAAAAATAAAATATACAATGATGATGATGATATATATTTCAGAGATAAAAAGGAAAATTGAATTTAAATCATAAAATATTTTTTAGATTTTTTTTACCAAATTGTAAAAGATGAAATTAAAATTCACATTAAAAATTCATTTTTTAAAAAAGTGAAGTGATTTTTTTGATTTTTTTTTAATTTTAAAAATAATCTTTAATAATGGATCCTTGAAAAATCCTTAAAGGTTATATTTAGAAAATGTGGTTTGGAATAAAAAAATAAAAAATTAAAGGGAAATACCTTTTTAATATTTTTAAAATACCCTTTTTAACCCCACACCATAAAAAGGATAATTAAAATTATTTTTTAAAAGATAAAAGATGAATAATGAATTCCATATGAGATAAAATATAATTAGTTTTCAAAATATAAAGGATAAAATTTGTAGGAAGAGAAAATATGGTCAAGGAAGAGAAATAACCTTTATAAATAATGAAAATTATTCTTGACAGTGATATATTTTTATAAGAAAGAAATTCATTAGGGAAGATTTTTGGAATAAAAATGTCACATTAACCGGAGAGAGAATGTGGGATATTATATAAAATAGTAAATGGTATAATATATTTGAATTAGAATAATTAAGCTTAATAAGTAACATTATAACCCAAATAAATGAAGTTTGAGTTAACAAAATTTCTTATGAATATCATAATATTAAAAGTAATAATCCTTCGAAAAGGAGTTCACGAGAAATAATTATGAATACACATAAATTAAATTAAAAATAAAATTTTATACACTCATTACATAAAATAATTCAACTTATAATAATTTAGGTTCAAGAATAATCATTATAACTCAAAAAAGGAAACTGAGTTATGAAAAACCCTTATGACTTGGGTAACAAGTGAATCAAATTATATTGAAAGAGGGATATTGAAATATAAATTTAAATAACATGAATATAAATGGAATCATGATATAATATATCAAATATTAAGTATAAAAACCATGTAAAATAAAATAGGCGCATAAAACAAAACTTGTTTCAAGGATTTGAAATTGAGACCAGGACCCTTACCCTTAATCTTGCTTAGTCAAACGTGATCTAACCTCCTGTTTAAAAAAATAAATATATTAATTAACTATTTAATAACCTTATTCACACCTATAAACTTTTATAAATTTAATTTATAATCATTTATTACAAATATATTTGTTAGTTATAATTTATTTTCATCATCAAATGTTGTTAGTTTAGATTGTTTATGTAGTATTGGTTTCTTAATAATAGTTTTGATTCATGTTTATAGATTCAAATTTCATCATTCCTAGATCATTATAGTTGATTTAATAGATGTTTTATAATGTTATAATTTCATTTTATAAGTATTTTAGTTATGATTCATGATGATGAAGTTGATGACAAGCTTGTTTGGGTAAATTTTACTGAACAAAAGGGTGGTACATTAATAATAAGTTAAATATTAATATAACCTTTTGAAAACCATAAAAAAAACTATTTAATAATTAATGTATAATAAAAACATTATTTATATAACACCCCTAAAATTTAATTTAAAATAATAATAATCTCTATAGCTTTCTTAACACGCAACATCGATGTTTAAGAAAATTGAGATATATTATTAAAATATTATTATTTAAATGTGATTGTTATAACCTAGCCATTGAATTGAAATATATGAATATGAGTAACCAAATTATTAAATATATGTGTAATATTACTAATCAATTCAAATTTATTTATTAATTATTAGTAAATAAGCACTCATCTTTTAGTGGAGTCATTTTATGCTTTAAAAATGCATTTTCTTCAAAAATAATTTTATTTCATTTTGTGAGTGAAAATTATAATTAATTTGAGTTTTATAAATTAATATTATTTTATAAATTTTCATATCAAAATTAACTTAGGGTTAAATTTTGGTATTTTTCTGAAATGATTGATTTTTTAGTGAAAAGTGAGAATACCAATTTTTCAAATACTATCACTTATTTTCATTGAATAAAATAATTTAAAAGTATAAAAATATTTTATATTTGGTATTAATGTGTAATATTATTCATTTAATTTATAATAATCTAATTAAATTTTCAACTAGAAATATTCATGATTTTTATATAAGTTACTTTTTATTCTTAAAAACACATTTTTCTAAAAACCCTTTTCCTTTGCATTTTGTGGATTTATATTAAAATTTATTTCTGAAACTTCTAGAGATTTAATATTTAAAAATAGATAAAATATTTGGAATTATTTGGTTCAAATTTGGTAAATATGACTCTTTTAATTTTTTCATTTTGAATAGTAATCGTGATAAATATTTGTCACCTAGATAAGTGTAAATTGGGTAATTAAGGTTAAAAATAACATGATAAGGCTTTAAAAAGCTATCTAAAACCTATATTATTTATATTATACGAGTTTATTTTGACCATAATCATCCAATATTAAAATATATGGATAACTAGTTCCATTTTTCTTTGATAATGACCTTTATATTATTTTCAGTAAAGAATAAATACAAAATGTCACTCTGTTTTAATATATCTAATATTTTTTCATGAGGATAAAAAGAGGTTATTTTAGGTTATAAGTATTTATTTTCAATATTAATTTATTAGTTTTATCATGGTAATTTATTTTTAATTTCTAGTGATGGAATAATCACCTTAAAATCTTACACAACACCAACACCGTACTTGTTCAAGTAATAGAAAAAATAAAATAAATGTTTTTAAAAATATTAAAATAAATAAAATTTGGATGAATTATTGTGTTCCATGAATTTTATAGATAAATATAACATATTATTGATGTATTAAAAGTTTATATTATAATTAAATTTCAATTTTTTTTTAAAAGTCAACAATGTGAATAGTTTCTAAAATGACTTTAATAGTATCTTATGTTAAATAATATTTTATTAAATGAATTTAAATTCATAAAAATAATATATTTATCCAAGTGAATTTATATTATCAAAATAATAATAATCCATTTATGTATCAATTTTCCTTTTATAGCAACATTCATGACCCCTAAAGGGTAAAAAAATTTGATATCACGATAATCGTCAAAAGGGTCAATAAAGGGTTAAAACTAGAAGATAAGGGTTAAAACATAACCTAAACTTGTATAAATATTATTTTATGAGATTATATAAACTTATAATTATATTATATTTTAAATATATAAATTTTAATCCACTTGAAAATGGAAATTAATTTATATTAATTTAATACTTTAAGTAATTCCAAGGGTGTCCCTCCATTCACTTATAAAAGGGAACCTCCTCTCCTAAATTATTAATTTTGTTGAGAACTTTTCATTGAAAAAAACCTAAAAAAACTCTTAAAAACATCCTTATAAATTTTATAGGGGTTCTAGTATCTTCAAAATACCATCTCTAGGGTTTGTAAGGAGAGATCTAAAGGAGGATCTTCAAAGAGGAGGTAGTCTTCTTAACTGAGTGTTTTCATTTTATTTATTATTATACATCCTATAAATATATGGTATACATTATAAAATAATTAATTTAGTATATTAAATATAATTCATTATTTTTATGATGATTTAATAACCATTATTCATCTTATTTCCATTCCACAAAAAGCGAAAGCATTGCTCATGAGTATATACGACTTACAATCTCTATGTAGTTGTGTAATTTTTTTCATCACAATTTTACTTTCATGGTTATAATGATGAATTTACTGAATATATATGATATATATGATATTATTATAGTTTTTTAAGGTGAATTATTATTTACTTTTCTTTTTTTACTTTCATTAAAAAGTGGAAATATCACTCATGCATGCATACGAACTACCGTCTCCACGAAGTGATATAATTCATTTTTCATCACATATTTATGTTAATAGTTATTAAACTGTATATAATGAATAAATATGATACTTATGTAAATATTAAGCTTTTATAGATGATGAAATCATGACCAATGTGTAAGTACTAGAACCATTGAACCGAAACATGCATGTAAAATTGACCAGTTTTCACCAGAATGTCCATTTTAAGGAAGAATTGTTAATAAAAGGACAATGGAAAGTTATAAAAGAATGTTAAATATAAATTTATGTATGAATATGGGTATATACTATATTTATAATAAATCTATATTTATTATACAATAGTTTTGAATGTGTATGAAGAAAGATGAGACTTTTGGTAAGGGTTCTTCATCTCAATATTGTTTCATTGAGATATGTTTAATGTTATACACCTATTTATTTTTATGAGGTGTATATAATAAACCTTTTAGATTTTATATCATTTATAATTTTTAATTCATTGTATTTAAAGTTAAAATTCAAATTATTTCATCCAAGGGTTTTTTATTTGAAAGTTACCAAAGTGGTAAAAGTTTATTTCACAATAACATTATTATTCTAGATTGTTTATGATTAAGTTTACATTGAGAAAATTATATAATATTTCTATAGTAAAACCAATATATTTTCTTAAAATTTGGTTATTTCTATAAATTTCAATTTTTCTTTTCATTTTCCTCTCTTTAATTACTCAATATACCGAAAGATTTTTTTAAAGAAAACTGACTTTGTTTTCTATTTGGTCGGGAATATATTTCTTCTATGTATTTTTTTCTTTAAAATGTTTTCAATAATTTTTTTAATATTCTAAAATGATTTATTAAATAAAATTTTACCCATTTTTCAATTTCTATATTTTTTTAAAAGTAATCTTCTTATCATTTTCCAAATGAGGTACTTTTTACCAATGGTGAAAATGAAATATTTGTTTTAACATACACTATATGAAGAACTTTTACCACCACCATGACTACTCTTTTATTTGAATCTCAGTTTATAATTTTCCATGGGTTTTTTCAAAAAATAATTTTTTCCCTCATATTTTAGAAAATTTTATATTTAAAATTAGTCATTTTAAAATTAAAAGGGTATTTTTATCAAGATAAATTTCAACAATATTTTAAAATTATTTTAATATATCTAAACATAATTTTATGAATATTATTCTTTATTGAGGATATAATCTAATGATACCAACCACTATATTTCTATGTATGGTTTATGATCAGTTTGATTGGGGAAAGTATTAATATTCCATATGATAGTTCTTCTAATATGGACAATAATTGATTGTTAAGTCATATTGATTAAGTTGTATTATTTATTCATATGATGAATGCATTATAATTATTATGTGATATGTGGGTCCTAGAATTATATAGCCCCTCGATTTATTAGTAGGTCTCATGATACAAAACAAGTTGTGTATTTTTCCAAGGACCTACCCATTTATGTAAGATGTCTTAGCTCAAGGCCTCAACAGTAAGTTTAAGATGTTTGACATTATATATTCCAACAATATGAAATCAGTTATTAATGTATATGTGATTATTTAAACATTTATGATATCCAAAGGTAAGTTTCAATATCATGCGATTATTTATGTAGAGTTATTTGATCACCATTTATTCATGCCTTATTTAGCTACCACTATACGCATTCCCTTACTGAGCATCTAATCTCACCCTTTTCTAATGTTTCCTTTACTTATGATGCTAGGATCTGTGCTATGAATGATATAAAAGTATATGATAGAGGGAATAATGATTTTATCAAATAAAATAATATGTTATATTTTGTGTTTTTAAATTTAATGTGAGATTCAAGAATGTATCCATTTTACTAAAACTACTAAACTATTTGGTTCTTTGGGATGAAATTGATTGAATCTAGTACCAATGTAATAAAGTAACCAATGAATCTAGGCTACTAGAGTTGGGGTATTTATAGTTTTCATAAGAGTAAGTTTGGTAGAAACCTTGGGAACTATATTTAGGAAAATATAGATTAGGTAACATAATCCTATGATAGACACTAGGTATAAGTAAAATTATAGTATAATATCATGAAGTTTTGGTAAGTTAGAGAATGTGTGGTTTCCTAAAAAATACATCCCCATATGGATATTGGAAATTAGATGCGGTTTTGGAATATATACACCTAGGGGTAATAAATATTAAATGGGTGGATTGGGTACTACTCAATCATCACCGATGTATGATGAGTGGGCCTAAGATCGCACACCTGGATAGACACTTATGAGGGATATACTTGGATTAATTCACATTTTCTTTACAAACAATTATGATTTTTTCAAAATATTTTTATGATTTAAAGATATTCTAAAAGATACTAATCATATGATTATAAGATTAAATATCCATAAATTTAAATTTATGTTAAGTGTTTAACTAATTTCTGAATTATATATTATGATTCATAATGTCATGATCTAATATAGTGTATGAAATTGTTTAGAAATGTCACTTAATAGAATAAATGAAAAATGTTTCAACACCTATAATTAATGTAGGTATTTTCACTGTGATCAAGATAACATGAATAGTGTTGGAGTTGATCAAATTATAACCATATTAGAACAATTGACTTAGGTTATGACTAATAACCTACCCTGTATGGAACAACCTACTGCTTTACAACATGATTATTTTATGTTGGACCGATTCATGTGGAAAGAACCTCTATCCTTCAATGTAAATAAAAATAAATTGATAGAAGAACAATGGATCAAGTCCCTGGAAAATATATTTCTATATTTGATAAGTAATGAAAATGATAAGGTTATTTTAGAAGTTTATTATTTAAAGGAATATACTGATCAATGTTGGTAATTAATGCAAAATACAAAGGAGGAGGTGGAGATAGAGAGAACAGAATAGAATATTTTTAAGGAGTTATTGTTATAAAAATACTTTCCTTGTAAGAAATGAACTAATATGTAAACTTAATTCCTCAATATAAGATAGAAAGAAAAGGAAAGTATCACTGAGTATGAGGAAAAATTTATACGATTAACAATGCATGCTATAGACTATATACATAATCCAAAAATTAATATTAAACTTTTCTTTTATGGGATTAATCCAAGCCTCCGAAGGGAACTAGTCTCTCAAACATTTTCATCATATTATGATATGGTTTCAAGTGCCATAAGGATAGAGGAAGAATTATCCAAGTCATATATTTTCAAAGTAAATCAAGAGAATAAGATAACTAATGAGCACCAAGAAAAAATAAATGAGGTGAAGGAAAAGAAGGGAAGGATAGAACTTAACACATGTGATAATTATGGAAAGAAACACCCTAGTACTTTTTTGAAGGGAAAGGGACTTTATTTCAAGTGTGAAGAGAAAAATCATCAAACACATGAGTGTAAGGGAAAGAAAGAAGCTTCCAATGTGTAATGTTTTAATTTCAAGAATATAGAGAACTATGCAATAAAATGTAACAAGAGTAAAGATAATTTATCTCAGAAAAGGATAAGGGTTAAAGGTAAATATTAATTAATTACTGTATACAAATTTAAAATCTTTAAGTTGTGATAATATATAATTTGATCATAAAATAATTCTTTATTTGATTCTAAATCTATACACTCTTTTATATTTTTCATGGATATTTAATAATACATTGACACTATGATGAAAGAATTATCAATCAATACACCTAGTAAGAATCTAGTTATTGAGAAATTTTTGTTAATATGAATAGTTATTCCCTAGTTTCAAACATGGTTATTATACCTATGCATAACTTTGAAATAATCCTAATTTTTAGGGTTTTATTTTTAAGGATTTAGGAATTAATAGAAGATGTATAAAATGATATAGGGAAAGGACATTGAAATAAAAAATGATATTATTTCACCTTCATTTCTAATTAATTGATGGTATTTTAACCCCTCATTTATTTATGGTTTTGTGGTCATTGACTTTCTCATGACCATGTTCTCTATCATTGTCTATAGTCCTTAGATCTTATTTTTACCCCCATGTAGATATTTTAACTTCTCACCAATGTGATCATTATCTGGGAACCCAATTATGTGTTATTTCATGTAACCTTTATGTTTTCCACTCCCCTTTTTCAAAGGAAGTTTTATTATCCCTCTGTATAATATGGGTTTTCAACAAAGGTATTTTATAATATTGAACCTTTGATAATTGAGAAAAAATTGTGAGGGTGAAATTTATTTGGGGGGGGGGGGTGGATGTAACACCTCAAAAATTTACTTTAAATTAATAATGATATTGATAGCTTACTTAACACGCAACACCGAGATTTAAGAAAATTGAGATATATTATAAAAATATTATTATTTAAATGCGACTGTTATAATCTAGTTATTGAATTGGAGGGTATGGATATGAGTAACCAAATTATCAAATATATGAATAATTTTTCTAATAAATACAAATATATTGATTAATATTTAGGAAATAAGAACTCAATTTTTAGTGAAGTCATTTTATGCTTCAAAAATGCATTTTCTTAAAAAATGATTTTTATTGAATTTTATGAGGGAAAATTATAATTAAGTTCTACTAATTTTAGAAATTTAAATTTATAAAATGAAAATAATTTTTGAAATCATCATATCAAAATTAAATTAGGGTCAAATTTTAGGATTTTTCTGAAATGATTGATTTTTTAATAAATAGTGAAAAATACCAATTTTTCAAATACTATCATTTATTTTCATTAAATAAAGTAATTTAAAAGTACCATTTTATTTTGGATTTGGTATAAATGTTAAATATTATCCATTTTATTTAGAATAATATAATTAATTTTATTTTAATCAATAATATTCATGATTTTTATATAAGTTAATTTTTATGCTTAAAAACACATTTTTCTAAAAGTTGTTTTCATTGCATTATAAAAATTTATATTAAAATTGATTTATACTAATAATAGAGATTGAATATTGAAAAATGGATACCATATTTGGAATTTGGAGTTTTAAATTTGGTAAATAGTTTCCTTTTTAATTTTGTTGATTATGAATAGTAACTGTGGTAAATATTTGTCACCACAATAAGGGTAAATCAGGTAATTAAGGCTAAAAATAATGTGATAAGTTTTTAAAAATATATATAACACCTAAATTATTTCTATTGGATGGGTTTATTTTTACCATACTTATCAAATAATTTAATAAATGTCAACTGGGTTCCATTTTTCTTTGATAATAACCTTAATATTATTTTAAGTAAAGAATAAATACAAAATGTCACTTTATTTATTTTAATATCTCCAATATATTATCATAAGGATAAAAAAGGGTCATGTTCGGTTATAAGTGGTTATTTTAAATTTTAATAATTTTTTTATCATGGTAATTTATTTTTAATTTTTAGTTATGGAATAATTATCTTAAAAGATCACGCAACACTGACATAGTACTAGTTTAAGTAATAGAAAAATAAAATAAACGATTCTAAAAATATTAAAATAAATAAAATTTTGATGAAAAATTGAATTACATGAATTCTATAGAGAAATATAACATATTAGTGACATGTTAAAAGTTTATATTCTAATTCTATTTTGATCTTGTTGTTTTTAAAAGTCAACTTGTGAATAGTTTTAAAAATAAATTTAATAGTATCTTATGGTAAATAATATTTTATTAAATGAATTAAAATTAAAAAAAATCTCATAATAATAAAATTTAATGGTATATGGTAAAAAATATCAATCACTATCCATTTATGGGTCACTTTTATTTTTATAATAAAATCCATGAACCCTAAAGGGTAAAAAACATTAATATTGTGGTAATCATCGAAAGGGTTAATGAGGGGTTAAAACTATGAGATAAGGGTTAAAAAATCACCTAAAGTTATAAAAATATTATTATATGATATTAATTTTTCTTATAGTCATCCTAGATTTTAAAAATATCAATTTTTTACAACTTGAAAATGAAAATTAATTTATATTAATTTAATACTTTAAGTAATTTCAAGGGTGCCCCTCCCCTCACTTATAAAAGAGAACCTACTCAACGCCCTTATTCACAAAGTTTGAGAAATTTTGATTAAAAAAAACCCTTCTAAACATCTTAATTAACGTTTTATAGATTTTATTATCCTCAAAAGACCATCCTTAAGGTCTGTAAGGAGGGATCCAAAGTAGGTTCTTCAAAAAGGTGGTAGTCATCTTAATTGAGAATTTTCATTTTATTTCTTCTTATAACTACTATAAATATATGGTATTAATTATAAAATAATTAATTAAGTATCTTAAATATAATTAATTATTATTGTGATGATGTAATAACCATTATCCACCTTCTTTACATCTTTTTTAAAGCAAAAACATCACTCGTGCATACATACGACTTATCGTCTCCACGTAGCGGTGTAATTTGTTTTTCGACAAAAAATTACTTGGATGATTATAATGATAGACTTAATTAATATATATTATATTTATGATATTATTATAGTTCTTTATAGGTAAATTATTAAATAATTTTCTTTCATTCCATCCATCGAAAAGCGGAAACATCACTCGTGCGTACGTACAAACTATAATCTTCATGAAGTGATGTAATTCATTTTTCACCACCTCTTTATGTGAATGGTTATTAAAGTGTATATAATGAATAGATATGATAATTATTTCATGATTATGATTATATATATTATGAAACCATTAACAAGGTGAAAATACCAGAATCATCGAAACAAAACATACATGGAAAATGAACTAGTTTTCACCCGAATGATCATTTTAAGGAATAATTATTAATAAAAGGATAATGAGAAATTATAAATGAATGGTATATAGAAATTTTTTTATGAATATTTTTATACAATAGATTTATAATAAATCTATATTTATTATATAGAAGGTTTAAATATGTATAAAGCAAGATGAGACTTGAGGTAAGAGTTCTTCATCTCAGTATTATTTCATCGAGACATGTTTGATGTTATGCACCTATTTAAGTTTATGAGGTGTATATTCTGAACTTTTGAAATTTTATATCATGGATACTTCTTAATTCATGGTATTTAAAGTTACAACACAAATTATTTCATCCAAGGGGTTTTGATTCAAAAGTTACCAAAGTGGTAAGTATAAGGCCCCAGCCTTAAACATTACTTAATCTTGAGTTATTACAAGAATACACATTGAGGATCTTTTCAGGTTTAGAGTTTTAGAGAATTAGATCATAAATCATGCATTACATTCCACATTTAAACAAGGTGGTTACATAAAAGACAATATTTATTTTTCCCATCAAAGGAAACATATTTAAAATAAAACATGGATTCTTTCTTGACACTTCCTCGACACTATCATCACATCTTGTAATTTTCCCTTGACCTGTGAAAAACATTTAAAAAATTTGGGATGAGCATAAAAAGCTCAGTAAGGGATATAAAAATACGGAATGAAAACATTAGTCCATGTATACATAGGAATCAAGGAAACCATACTTTAATCATAAAACATAAGCACTTTAACATACCTCATGAAATCATAAGACTCATGAATAACTCATAGAAATCATAATACATGAAGGTAACTTGAGGCATTCATAACATTCTTACGTAGGGAGTAACCCTCATGGTTACGTTTGGAATACCCATCACAGTATATTCCCAAAATCTCTTCAGAGAAACCTTAGCATTTAACCCCTTTGCATTACCCAATGAATTGGAGAGCTATCTCGGGCTCACCCGCCCTTAGTTTACCACGGAACCACCCATCTTCATAAACAATGCCCAAGAACCATAACATAATCCTATCACATAAAAATGTATAAAGGAAACATAACATTTCCACACTCCAATCACAAGATATCAATACAACACATTGATATAATTGAACCATTATCAAAACCATTTTCAATACCAAAATAAAATAAAAGTAAAACATGGTATTTATTTTTCATTTAAAAAGTTATGGCTTGTAGAGGAAGCCGAAACTCAAATAATGGTCATGGCGGCGGAGAAGTCGTTGTCGCCACATACATAAGACAAAAACATTCCTTTTGTCATTTAGTAAAATGCTTCATGTAAAAATATTCCTTTTGAATGAAATTAAAATTCAAAAGGTTTTATTATACAACTAATAAAAGAAGGTCGTATATAAAATGAAGTATGCCTCAACAAAAGGTGATTGAGACGAAGTCCCTTACCTCATGTCCGACTTGACTCGATCATTCTTTAATCTCATAAATAATAAACTAGAGTTAATTTATACTTGTTTAAGAACCTTTTTAAAGTTCATTATTCCTTTTATATCACTTATTACCATGTTATTAATATTATGTAATTATTTAAGTTAATAATGGCCGTTTTGTCGATCTTTGGTACTTGAGTTAAAAATAAACTTCTTATAGTTACAAGTTGTTCATGTGGTAAAATATCCATTATATAAATAATAATATTTATGACTTATATATCATATATATCATATATATCTAGTATATACATTCATTTATAATATTACATAAAATTTAGAGGTAAGAGATGAAATGCACCGTTCATGGAGACGGTAAGCCGTACGTACGCATGAACGCTACTTTCATTTATTTTTTTGTATTTAAATAATGATATAAAGGTATATTATAATTACAGTATGATATCATATATAATATCATTAACTCCATCCTTTATACATCCCACATATGACATTAATGATTCAAATCACTTTGAGGGGGCGGTAGTCCTCACTTTCTAAAATGAAATTATCGCGTTTACCGATAATGGAAACCATAAAGGTATGCCATAAATGAAAAATACAGAAGCATAAGGAAAACATAAACATAATATATAGAATATATAAATATAGTGACATCTTAATGGCCACCATGAGAGGTGTTAAAATAATATTGAACAATCATCGTTTCGTGAGGCAGTAATTCGCCCCTCACAGAAAAAATATGTTCTTTAACCATTAGACGGAGGTTTGGGTAAGTGTAAATAAAATAATTCTCATAAAAACATCCTAGTATATGTAATATACTGTTTTTGTTACAAAAGAGAGGAATAAAAAGAGTTTATGGGGTTGGAGAAGCAAAATAAAACAAAAGAACATAAGAGAAGACATTACCTTTAAATTGGGTAACTCCCCTTGGTTTGAACCAAAAGGGTTTCTTGAAGATATTTCTACCTAAGGTAAGGCTTCTATGATAAAGAGAGGGATGTGGAGAGATAAAATGAGAAGAGTTTGGTCGAGCCAATGGATTTAGAGGTGTGGGTAAGGGGGGTAGAGGTGGGGGCCTTTTATAAGAGGGAGGAGGGGCACTCTTGGAAAGTCTTGAAATGTTACTTTATTATAAAGTGATTTTAGGATTTTAAAGGTACCACAATAATAAATTTCTAGGATAATGTGATAAGGGTTCTAAATTCACCCATAAAATAGGTTTTTGAAAAGTTTAAGTCTTATATTTTACATTATATTTTTATTTTATTTAAATTGTTCATTAATGAGGTAATCACTGCATCATCATGGTGTCATAAATAAATAAATTTATTTAATGTCTAAAAATTATAAAAAAATACCATGATTTATGAAATATTTTTATATTTCCAATGACTATTTATAGTCTAATAGATCATTTGTTTAGAAAAAATTAAATTTTTTTTACTTATGTGTTACATACTTTTGTTATATTTTTCTTTCTTTAAAAATAAAAAGATAAAATGTCACTATCACACAAAAGTGATTCCATGGGATCCCAAAGTTGGAACAAGGAATCCCATGGTTGGACATGACACAACCATTAGCATTAGGACACATTTTGGGGTCATTTTATATTATTATGATATTATTTTATTACCCTTAACTACTTGATTACTAATTAATCACGATAATTAAAGATAATTACCGTCGTTACTATTCATAATGTCCAAAAACAAAAGCATCTTAATTACATAATTTGGACCTTATGATTACAAATATGGAATCCGTTTTACCAAATTACAAACACATAAATTAAAATAATTAATTTAAAAATAATTCCCGTTGTCAAAACAAATAGCGGGTTTTTTTAGAAATAATATCTATCAAAAGTTTGACACTTTTTTATGCCCAATTCCAAAGTGAAATTAATTACAATTACCAAAATTATATTAAGTGGTAAAAATATATTCTAATTACACTTGAAAACCAATTAAAAAGATAATCTAACCATATAATTAAATTAGATGAAAAAACAGTTTTGATGTAAAATGCAGTATTTTTCACTATTCATTAAAAAATGAACATTGTCAGAAAAATACCAAAAATTTATCCAAAGTAAATTTCAATGTCCCAATCCTAAATAATAATTTTATTTTGACAAATAGAGCTTATAAAATTGTCAAAAGTTCTATTTAAAAAAGGTTTTCCATCAAAAGGCAGTAAAACGAGCTTTAAAAAAATATTAGAGTATTCTGTGCTTAAGATTGGATTTATTCTCATTTTAAGACTCTAAAACACTATCTAATTCATAAATAGACATAGATATAAAAATCCATAATTCTTTACTTACTTGGTATGTTACATCCTTCTCCCCTTTAGAAAATTACGTCCCCGCAATTTATTTACTTATCGAATAAGTGGGGGTATTTATCCCTCATTGCATTTTCAGATTCACATGTTGCCTCTTAAATCATGTGGTTTTTCCAAAAAACCTTTACTTGATGAATCAACTTATTCCATAATACTTTATCCCTATGGTTAATAATCTAGACCAGTTATTCCTCATAAGATATATTCTCTTCCAGCTGAACTACCTCTAGACTCAAAACATGAGATGAATCTGGAATGTACTTCCTTAACATTGAAACATGAAAAACATTATGTACCTAAGATAAAATCGGAGGTAAAGACACTCAGTATTCAACTGATCCAACTCTTTCCAGGATTTTATATGGTCCAATGAACCTTGGACCCAACTTTCCTTTCTTACCAAATCGCATCACACTTTTCCATGGTGAAACTTTGAGGAAGACATGATCACCTACCTCAAAAGAGAGATCCTTCCTCCTGTTGTCTGCATAACTTTTCTGCTTGCTCTGAGCTGTTCTCATGTGTTTCTGTATCAGCTGAACTTTTTCTGCCAACTCTTCTACCAATTCTTGTCCCATCAACTTCCTTTCACCTACTTTATCCCAAAAAGATGGAGTTTGACACCACTTCCCATATAATGCCTCAAATGGGGCCATATGTATATTAGAATGAAAACTGTTATTATAAGAAAACTCAACCAAAGAAATATGTTAGTCCCAACTTCCCTAATAATCCATCAAACAAGCATGTAGCATATCCTCCAACGTCTGAATTGTTTGTTCTGACTTCCCATCTAATTGAGGATGAAAAGATGTACTAAAATTTAATTCAGTACCCAATGACTTCTGAAGGCCTTTCCAAAAGTTAGAAGTAAAACTGGGATCACGGTCAGATACAATGGAGAGGGGAACTCTGTGTAACCTGACTATCTCTTTAAGATACAAATGAGAAAGTTGATCTAGGGAAAAATTATCTCATATATCAAGGAAATGAGAATATTTAGTCAAGCGATCAACAATAACCTAGATTGCATTATTACCTCGAGGTGTCTTCGGTAACCCCACAACAAAGTCCATGGATATGTTATACCATTTCCACTCTGGCACAGGTAAAGGATGAAGCATCCCTTTTGGTAACCACCACTCCGCTTTAACCTGTTGACAAGTCAAATACTTCACAGTAAAATCAAAAATATCTCTTTTCATTCCATCCCACTAGTAATACTCCCGAAGATCTCTATACATCTTAGTACTGCCAGGATGAACAGAAAACAGAGAACTATGAGATTCACATAACAAATCTCTCTTCAACTGTGAATCAAAAGGCATGCACAATATCTTCCCAAATCTGAAAACACAATCATTATCAATGTTGAATTCAGGTAACATACCCTTCTGAACTAGCTCTACCTTTTTTTGCAACTCACTGTATTGCTTCTGGTCTTGCTTAATTTTGTCTGTTAGAGAAGATTTCACTGATACCTGAAACAAAATAGAAGAACATTCTACACCAAAAACTTCTATGACAAATTTCATCAAATCCTCATCCAAAGGATCACGTTACAAATGTAACATGGTTAATGAAGCATTACTTTTTCGACTCAAATAATCTGCCACTTTATTTTCTTTTCCCAGATGGTAATGAATTGTACAATCATAAGACTTGATTAATTCTAGCCATCTCCTTTGTCTCATGTTCAATTCTTTCTGAGTGAATATAAAATTTAAACTTTTGCGATTAGTATATATTTAACACTTTACTCTATATAAATGATGCCTCCAAATTTTTAAAGCGAAAACCACAACAGTTAATTCCAAATCATGTGTAGGGTAATTTATCTCATGAGTTTTCAACTGACGTGAAGCATAAGCAATTACCTGATCATTCTGCATTAGGATGAAACCACGTCCTTTTAATGAAGCATCATTGTAGATAACAAACTCACCATTCTTGGAAGGTAGTGCCAAAACTAGAGCATTCACCAATCTTCTTTTCAATTCCTAAAAACAATCATCACATTCTTTTGTCGAGATGAACTTAACACCATTCTGAGTTAGCTTAGTCAATGGGATGGACAACCATGTAATTTTTTTGACAAATATTTGGTAATATCCTTCCAAACCAAGAAAACTACGAATCTCGGTTACATTTGTGGGTCTTGGCCATTCTTCAATAACTTTTGTTTTTGCAGGATCAATAGTTATTCCATCTTTAGAAACAATGTAACCATGGAAAGAAATTTGTTGCAACCAAAACTCACACTTGCTGAATTTCCCATACAATTTCTTTTCTTTTAAGGTTTGCAAAATAACCCTTAAATGACTTTCATACTCCTCTTTACTTTTAGAAAACACCAAAATATCATCAATGAAAACAACCACAAACTTATCCAAGAACTCATGGAAAATTCTATTCATAAGGTCCATGAATACAACAGGTGCATTGGTTAACCCGAAATACATTACTAAAAATTCATAATGGCCATATCTTGTACGAAACACGGTCTTCAGAATATCTGCTTCCTTTACCTTCAACTGATGGTACCCCGATCTCAAATCAATCTTTGAAAAATACTGAGCTCCCTGGAGCTGATCAAACAAATCATCGATATGAGGCAAAGGATATTTGTTCTTAACAGTGATGTTATTCAAGGATATATAATCAATGGAAAGTCTCATTGAACCATCTTTCTTTTTAACAAATAAGACAGGAGCACCCCATGGTGATGTGCTAGGTCGAATGAAACGTTTCTCTAATAAATCTTGCAATTTATCCTTCAAATCTAAAAGTTCAATTTGAGCCATTCGATAAGGGGGTTTTGAAATTGGCTTAGAATCAGGAACTAAGTAACAGTAAATTCAACTTCCCGATCTTATATTATTCCAGGAAACTCATCAGGAAAGACATCAGGATACTCATTTACCACTGGCACATCATTAATCTGAACAATTTCATTGTTTTCAACAATATGTGAAAGGTAACATTCATTTTCATCTTTTAAAAGTTTCTCAGCCTCTTGATATGTTATCAATAGTAAGGGTTCATTATTGTACACAAAATGAAAGTCTTTCTGAAAAGAAACTTTTTTAGCTCTACAGTCAATCCTAACATGGTAAATAGAGAGCCAATCCATACCCAAGATAACATCAAAATCTACTAGAGGTAAAAAAATAAGGTTTTCAAGTAGGTTCTTTCCACGGATAAGGATAGGAAGATTCTTATAAATTCTTTTTGCCTCAACATTTCCCCCGGGTGTTTTTACCACAAGTTTAAGAGTCATTTCTTGAGATGGAATTCCCAGTTTGCTATAAAATTTTTCAGAGATGAAAGAATGTGTAGACCTAGAATCAAACAACACATTGGAATAATATGAAAAAACAAAAAAAGTACCTGATAACACTTCATTTGATGACCCAACATCTACTGATGTAGTTTCAAAGGTTTTCACCACACCCTTCTTCTTGTATTCTGACTGCTTCCTATCATTCGAGCTCTTTGTCGGACACTCGTTTTCATAATGACCCATCTCATTGCACTTGAAAAATATCACTAACTGTAAATCAAATTTTGTCTTACCATCACCCTGATATTTTCCAGTGCAATCACGAGCCTTATGTCCTATCTTACCACATAGGTAGAACTTTCCAGAATTCAAAATACATTCCCCAGCATTCTTTTTACCACATTTATCACAAACTGAAAACTTAGTTTTCTTACCATTAGACCTATTTGAAGGATTCTTCCCTTTCTACTACCACCTCGGTCTCTTCTTCTGTTGGTTGTTATATAACACTTGATCATCGAAAAACTCCATTTCCACCTTATCAGAACATAAAACAGGCTTTTCATAACTTTTAAACTCACGAGAATCTAATGACCTTCTATATTTTGGATTTAATCCTGAGTAAAAACAATTGATTTTACTATCAAGGTCTCAGATAAAATTTGGAGCATACCTTTCTAATCAAGTGAACTTTTCTTCATAATCAGCCACTGAGTCATCCTCTTGCCTCAATTCCAAGAATTGTTTTTCTATCCTAAGTCGAATAGCCTTAGGAAAATATTTCTCAAGAAACATACCTTTGAATTCATCCCAGTCATGAGCATCAATCTAATCAGCGTCCCTGATATTTTTAACCATCAACCACCACTGATCTGCTTCACCCTCCAAACAGTAAACAATAAGACTAACCTTTTGATTGTCTGAACACCCCATGACATCGAAAATCTTCTCCAGTGCTTTAATCCACCCTTCAGCTAGCACAGGGTTAGATGATCCTCTGAATGATTGGGGATGTTTCCTCATGAAATGTTCCACCACTGACATGTTCCTATGTGGTTGATCTGGTTGATCTCAAGCATGGATACCACCACCATTTATTGCTTGAGTCAACTGCGCCATTACTGCAACAAACTGTTTAGTTCCAATTTTGACCATCTCAGGATGCTAATTTGGAAAGACATTTACTTCTGTATGCCTTCCTAGCATTACTTCTCTGTTTCCTCTGCGGAAAACCATTCTGAACAAACATGTCTAAGATGAAGCAACATGGTAATCTTCAAATGCTATATCATTTCAATTTGACCATAAAAAAAATATATTTTTGGATAATAATTTAATAGAATTCTAAATCCTAAAGTTATCTAAACCTCCATTTGATACCAACTATAAGGCCCCAGCCTTAAACATTACTTAATCTTGAGTTATTATAAGAATACACATTGAGGATATTTTCAGGTTTAGAGTTTTAGAGAATTAGATCATAAATCATGCATTACATTCCACATTTAAACAAGGTGGTTACATAAAAGACAGTATTAATTTTTCCCATCAAAGGAAACATATTTAAAATAAAACATGGATTCTTTCTTGAAACTTCCTCGACACTATCACCACATCATGTACTTTTCCCTTGACCTGTGAAAAACATTTCAAAAACATGGGATGAGCATAAAAATCTCAGTAAGGGATATAAAAATACGGAATGAGAACATTAGTACATGTATACATAGGAATAAATGAAATCATACTTTACTCGTAAAACACAAGCACTTTAACATACCTCATGAAATCATAAGACTCATGAATAACTCATATAAATAATAAGACATAAAGGTAACTTGAGGCATTCATAACATTCTTACGTAGGGAGTAACCCTCATGATTACGTTTGGAATACCCATCACAGTATATTACATAAATCTCTTCAGAGAAACCTTAGAGTTTAACCCCTTCATGTTACCCAATGCATTAGAGATATATCTTGGGATCACCCACCCTTAGTTTATCATAGAACCACCCATCTTCATAAATAATTCCCAAGAACCATAACATAATCGTATCACATAAAACATGCATAAATGAAACCTAACATTTCCACATTTCAATCACAAGATATCAATACAACACATTGATATAATTGAAACATTATCAAAACCATTTTCAATACCAAAATAAAAGAAAAGTAAAACATGGTATTTATTTTTCATTTAAAATGTTATGGCTTGTAGAGGAATCCGAAACTCAAATAATGGTCACGACAGTGGAGAAGTCGTTGTCGCCACATACGTAAGACAAAAAAATTCCTTTTGTCATTTAGTAAAATGATTTGTGTAAAAATATTCCTTTTGAATGAAATTAAAAGTCAAAATGTTTTATTATACAACTAATAAAATAAGTTTTTATATAAAATGAAGTATGCCTCAGTGAAAGGAGATTGAGACGAAGTCCCTTACCTCGTGTTCGACTTGACTCGATCGTTCTTTAATCTCATGAATAATAAACTAGAGTTAATTTCTACTTGATTAAGAACCTTTTTCAAGTTCATTATTCCTTTTATATCACTTATTACCATGTTATGAACATTATGTAATTATTTAAGTTAATAACGGTCGTTTTGTCGATCTTTGGCACTTGAGTCAAAAATAAACTTCTTATAGTTACAAGTTGTTCATGTGGTAAAATATCCATTATATCCAAAATTATATTCATTATTTAGATATCATATATATCTAGTATATACATGAATTTATAATATTAAATAACATTTAGAGTTAAGAGATGAAATGCACCGTTCATGGAGACGGTAAGCCGTACGTACGCATGAATGTTACTTTCATTTCTTTTTTTTTGTATTTAATGGAATGAAATAATAATGATATAAAGGTATATTATAATTACAGTATGATATCATATATAATATCATTAAATCCATCCTTTATAAATCCCACATATTACATTAATGATTCAAATCACTTTGTGGGGGCGATAGTCCACACTTCCTAAAATGAAATTATCACGTTTACCCATAATGGAAACCATAAAGGTATGCCATAAATGAAAAATACAGAAGCATAAGGAAAACATAAACATAATATATATCATATATAAATATAGTGACATATTAATGGCCACCATGAGATGTGTTAAAATAAGATTGAACAATCATTGTTTCGTGAGACAGTAATTCGCCACTCACAGAAACAATATGTTCTTTAACCATTAGACGGAGGTGTGGGTAAGTGTAAATCAAATAATTCTCATAACAACATCCTAGTATATTTAATATACTGGTTTTGTTACAAAATAGAGGAATAAAAATAGTTTATAGGGTTAGAGAAGCAAAATAAAACAAAATAACATAAGAGAAGACATTACCTTTAAATCGGGTAACTCCCCTTGGTTTGAACCAAAAGGGTTTCTTGAAGAGCTTTCTTCCTAAGGTAAGGATTCTATGATGAAGAGAGGGATGTGTAGAGATAAAATGAGTAGAGTTTTTTTGAGTCAATGGCTTGATAGGTGTGGGTAAGGGGGGTAGAGGTGGGGGCCTTTCATAAGAGGGAGGAGGGGCACTCTTGGAAAGTCTTGAAATATTACTTTATTATAAAATGATTTTCAGATTTTAAAGGTCCCAAAATGATAAATTTCTAAGATAAGGTGACAAGGGTTTTAAATACACCCATAAAATAGGTTTTTGAAAAGTTTAAGGCTTATATTTTACATTATATTTTCATTTTATTTAAATCGTTCATTAATGAGGTAATCACTGCATCATCATGGTGTCATACATAAATTTATTTATTTAATGTCTAAAATTATAAAAAAAATACGATGATATAGGAAATATTTTTAGATTTCAAATGACTATTTATAGTCTAAGATATCATTTATTTAGACAAACTTAAAATTGTTTTACTTAGGTACCACATACTTTTTTTATATTTTCCTTTCTTTAAAAATAAAAAGATAAAATGTCACTATCACACAAAAGTGATTTCATGGGGTCCCAAAGTTGGCACAAGGCATAACATGGTCGTCCATGACACAACCAGTAGCATTAGGACACATGTTGGGGTCATTTTATATTATTATGATATTATTTTATTACCCTTAACTACCTGATTACTAATTAATCACGATAATTAAAGATAATTACCGTCGTTACTATTCATAATGTCCAAAAAACAAAAGAGTATTAATTAAATAATTTGTACCTTATGATTCCAAATATGGAATCCATTTTACCAAATTAAAAACACATAAATTTCAGTAATTAATTTAAAAATAATTCCCGTTGTCAAAACAAATAGCGGGTTTTTTTGGAAACAATATCTATCAAAAGTTTGACACTTGTTTATGCCCAATTCCAAAGTAAAATTAATTAAAATTACCAACATTGGATTAAATGGTAAAAATATATTCTAATTAAACTTTAAAACCAATTAAAAGTATAATCTAACCATATAATTAAATTAGATGAAAAAGCAGTTTTGTAGTAAAATGCAGTATTTTTTACTATTCATTAAAAAATGAACATTGTCAGGAAAATACCAAATATTTATCCAAAATAAATTTAAATGTCCCAATACTAAATAATAATTCTATTTTGACAAATAGATCTTATAAAATTGTAAAAATTTTGATTTAAAAAATTTTTTCCATCAAAAGGTGGTAAAACGATCTTTAAAAAAATATTAGAGTATTCTGTGCTTAAGATTGGATTTATTCTCATTTTAAGCCTCTAAAACACTATCTAATTCATAAATATAAATAGATATGAAAATCCATAATTATTTACTTACTTTGGATGTTACAGTAAGAGTTTATTTCACAATATAATTCTTACTTGGGATAGTTTATATTTAAGTTTACATTGGGGAAATTCTAATGACCTAGTTTTTTATGAATGAAATTTTCCTTCTTATAATTTTGTTATATTTAGTAATGTATTATAAATTAAATACACCACATGATGAAACCAACTAAATTTTATTATATTAATTTGAATGTTACATCTTGAGAATAAACATGTCCATAGGAATTGAAATTATTATAATGTGATAAAAAATAGAAAATTAGATAACATTAATAGGATAATTTGGATATGCTTAATCCCTTATAATAATCACACTCACAAACAACACTGTAGAAAAGAAACATAATGTTAGTAATGTAATATGAATTTTGAAAATGAAAGTATATATAACCTTGATAAAAACTAAAGGAGAATGAAGAATGACTAAAATATGAGGTATTTATAGAAAGTAGGGAACCTATATGACCATTACAGATCTGACCATTAAAATAATAATATGACTATTGGAGTAGTAACCTGACCAATGAAATAGCAATATGACCATTATTAATAGTAACCTAATTGTTAGAATAGTATCCTCACCTATGGAAGTATAAAATAATATTTCTTTATCTTATAAAATGAAAATATGAAATTTTTATATGATTATATAAGTAAATAAATGTTTTAAAAATGATAAAATAAGTGTTCATATTTTTATAAAACATATATGTTTTATTTACATTTTATAACTAATATAATAATTTAAAATAAATATTATTTTAATGAAACGAGTTTATAAATTAATATCATGTTGTATTAAAATGATAATATAATTTTATGAGACCTTAATTGATTTTTCAAAGGGCCAGAAAATTGATCATAATATAAAAATTAGTATTTTTTAAATAAATAGAGTTTTTATTTAAAAAAAATAAAATTTTTATATCTAGAAAATTATTTTCATAAAAATGATTTCATCTTTTTGAATATAAACATAGACAAATGGTTAGGGTAATTTTTTTTGTATTTTTCTAAAATAGTTGAATTTTTGGTGAATAGTGAAATACAGTAAAATATAGTATTTAACATTATAAGATAAGTACATGATTTTTTGAGTCATGAATGATTTAAGAACCCATTATTTCTAACTAAAATGTAAAATTTACTATATATAGTTATAAGAATCAATGATATTGATAGTCTTGAGCCAAAATAATGAATTAATGAATATAATATTAAAAAACACCCCTCTCCTCCCCTTATAAATACCACCCCTCACCACCCCATATCCTCATAACTTATAAGACATAGATCTTGTCAAATTTATTCCTAAATATCTTTTCAATACTACCCACATGTTCTAGTGCTACTGGTCTCACCCAAAGACCAATTTCAAGTGACTTAAGAAGTTTTTTCAAGGAGATGACATTCAAGAGGTAATATTCTCAAAACTTTATCTTTTAAATTATTTTATTCGTATACCTCTTCCTCACCTCCATAAAAAAATGGAATAATAACTCTAGTATAATATATCTACTATAATTTTATAATTCTAATTTAATATCTACCATACACCCTTTTATCTTCTCAACTTATTCAGAAAACAAAAACCATTGTCTATATTATGTCGGTTCACCGCCTTTGTGGATGATGAGTTTTTATTTTCCATTACCACCTTCAAGTATGGTCATAAAAATATTATTATAGTTAAATAAGTTGATAATAAGTATATTATAACTTATTTAATATTCTTTAATGTATATATATACATAATATTAATTAAAACAAAACTAGTTCGTGATGGTCAGTAAAACCGCCTAAATGAACTAACCACATAACGTTAACATTTTTACTAATTAAATCATCCTTATGTCAGAATAAAAAAGGATATTTGGGACCATTAAAATTTCTTAAATTAAATTAATATCATTAAATTTAACTTCTATAGTTTTATTCCCATTTTATAAGAACTACCATAATTATACACAAGTGATCCAACCATAAAACCATGCAATGAATGCTCTCGAAACAACAAAATTAAACATTATATCTCATTAAAATTGTTATAAATGAACATAATAAAAATATAGTAAATAAAATATAGTTGTAAAATATTATAAATTAATTAATTAATGAATCTAATTTGATTATTTGGTAAATTAAGTGCAAATGTAGAATGATTCTGAAACATAAGGTAAGAGATCTCTCTAAACCACCCTTTTTCTTTAGGTTATGAAATTTCTCAATATAAATAACATTATCACTATATTTGATATTATTTAATGATTATAAATTCTATATATATGTCCCTTACATATATAACTAGCTTATTATCCCTTCCTTTTATGGTAAAATACATGCCTTAAGTTCATTTATGAAATGCCTTCTTTAAAATCTAACTTGATTAAGGGGAATTTTTCTATCTCTCAATCATTGTATAAAAATATTTAGAAGTATTTATTCCCAAATAAACACTATATTTTTAGACCTATGATTATTTAATCAGATATAAACATCCATAATATTTAATTCCTTATTCTCTTTGGAATCTTTATGAAATCTCTTTTGATTATGATATTAGGAATGATTATGCAACCCATATCTTTCCATGGGAGATTATTATGTTTATGAATTGTGATTGATTTAATTTTATGGCACACATAATCATGTGTATGTTATTATGGGTGTTCATAAATAACATTAAAGTAAATTATTTAATGTTTTTGTCTCACGAGACGGTATATATGGGATTGGGGAGTAAACCTAACTCACGATGACTCTGTCAACCATGTGATGTTGTCTCAGTGGTTAACATTGACTTATGTTTATGTCATGTTTTATATTTATTCACTTTCATATGTTGAAATGATCTTATGATACCATTTTCTTTTTGTTATTATCCCATGTGATTATTCACAAGCCTTATATTTTATTATATCACATTATTCTGTTTGACTCACATATTGTGCTTCATTATCATGTTTATTACCCTACTAGTATTTATAGATTACCCCTTTCTTTTATGAATTCACCAAGTTATCCTATGTAGTTTTAGGATCTCAAATGGATTTAATAGATCATTATTGATATTAAAATAAATATGTCATGTTTTGGTTTCTTTTTTATGTATTACGAACCTAGTCTTACAAAGACACTAAGCATCACGATATTTGGGTTGAGTTTATTGGATGTTTATGTTAAAAATCACGTAATAATATGTGTAAAAGTATTGGGTTTCTATATTTGGTATAATATAAAGTTTTAGTTATTTTTGGGGATTATTACTATACTAATTTGGTGAGAACCCTAGAGATAAGTATATGTATATGATACTTTCTTGAAATCTTAGTGAAGCATAGAGTGAGTGGTTTCCAATGAATTACATATCTTTCTGGATACTATAAGTGGATGTGGATCTAGAAAAATTGTACCTAGGTGTAATAAAACTAAAATGTGTGCATTGTTTATTAACTCAATCATCACTTAGAACATGAAAATAGGCTTTTCTTCAAACCTTGTTTGAGACTCTCAGGGTATATTCTTTGGAAAATTCACAAACTCTTTACAAACCATTATGAAGGATTTGAATAGATTTTTAGGTTAGAAAACCTAATAAGAAAATTTTTATGGATAAATTAGATTTTAAACTAGAGACTCATAATTTAAGACATACTTTTCATTTATTATTTTTTTCTTCAATTTTCATAGTTTCTCTTTTACATACTTTTTAGTTTGAGTATTCACATCCCTAAGTTTGTTTTGGATATAATAAACGACTAGAACCAGAATCAGGTAGTAAAAGGCGTGATCATTATTCTTTCATGAACATAAAATGTCCTATATGATTATAGTTCTACACATTCTTTCACATCTATCAAGATTAGTAGAACTATTCAAACACCACCTCAAAACATCGGGGGTTGAGCTATCAGTTAAAAAAACAAATAATGCAATTATTGCATCTTAAGTATATAACTCCTCCCCAGTCAATTTTTATAGGATAAAACTCCTAGAAAATATTTTCTTACTTCCTTTAGTGGAATTTGATACTATATTGGGAATGTATTAGTTTTCCTTATATAAATCCAACACTAACTATCAGGAGAGGGAGATCATTCTTCACATCCCAAGTTAGCCTTCAATTATATACTAGTATAAGAAAGAGGATGAATATCCTTTGGAATATTCATCTCTAGTGTGAATATTGTTTCCATATGATCAATCATATCTATCTCAAATGATTGAAAAAAAGAGAGAATCATGCTTGATGACATGCCCATTGTGAGGGATTATGCTGATGTATTCTTTGAAGATTTACCTAGTTTTCCTCATGATCGAGAAGCTAATTTCTTAATTGAACTTATACCTTGATCTCTTCCCATATCCAAGAATCCTTATAGAATGGCCGCCATTGAGTTGTAACAATTTAAGAATCAATTACAAGAGAACTGATATAGGGGTTTCATGTTCTTGGGTGCTTCACTATAGGGTGCGTTGGTCCTAATCATCAAGAAGAAGGATTGGTCAATGTGACTCTGTATTGATTATCATGAACTCAAAAAAATCATGATAAATAAAAAATATCCACTGCCACTGATAGATGACTTGTTCGTTAAACTAAGTGGGCCCCAATATTTCTTAAGGTAGACCTTCAGTTGGGATATCACCAATTAAAGGTGAGAAAGGATGATATTATCAATATTACCTTTTGAATGAGGTATGTATGCTATGAGTTTATAGTGATTCCCTTCAAACTAACTAATGCTCCAAAAAAATTCCCAGACTTAATAAATAGAGTATTTTGAGATTACCTTGAAAAATTAGTGGTAGTATTTATAGATGATATTATGATATACTTCAAAAGTAAGGAGCATCATGAGGAACATTTTAATATATTGATAAAGACTTTATGGAAGGAGAAGATATATGTAAAGTATAGTAAATGTGAGTTATGTATGGAGGAAATTTCATTCTTGGGGTATGTTATCATCAATAAAGGGATATTTTTAGACCCTTCAAAGAAAAATACAATTAAGGAGTCATCCAGACCAATATTAGTAACAATGATATGTAGTTTACTTAGAGTAGCTGGGTATTATTGATGATTTGTGAGAAACCTCTTGAGATTTTAAAACCCACTAACAAAGCTAACCTAGAAGGGATTATTTTTTTGTATTAAGGAATGCAAAGATAGATTCAAGGAATTGAAAAAGAGTATTATTACTAAAAAAGTCCTCATACTTCCCGCAAGTGGGTAAATTTTCTTATTATACAACGATGCTTTAAAAAATAGATTAGGCTGTGTATTGATGAAAAATGAAAAATTGATAGCCTACGCCTCAAGGCAGTTGAAAGTTCATGAGTATAACTATGCAACACATGATCTAGAGTTGGTTGTGGTAATATTCATGTTGAAATTTTGGTGGAAATATCTTTATGGAGAGAAGTATGGGATATATATAGATCATAAGATCCTTAAATATATATTCACATAGAAGGAGATTAACATGTGACGGTGAAGATGGTTAGATTTGATTAATGACTATGAATGCTAAAACCACTATCATTCTGGGAAAGTAAAAAAAGTGGCAGATTCTCTAAGTCAAAAGGATTCAAAAAACTTATCAATAATGAGAATTGAGAAGGATTTAATATTATTAAACTTGTAAAGGATGAACATGAGGATCATAAAGGAAGGGACATCATCATTCCTTTCTCAAATGATTTCTCAACCATCCCTTCTAAATATGATAAAGGATTATTTCATGACCCATCCTTAAGGGCCTGTGCCGTGACTACCCCAAACCCTCCTCAAATAGGCCAGGGGATGACAACTAGTACCAAGTAGACATATCCCACAAATGTGAGACATTTTCCTAAGTACCTACACACACACACACATCTTCAAGAAAAAGTATTGAACTGAAAAAAATAAGTAAACATGCATGCATACCACTAAGATACCCACATAGAGTAATAATACAAAAATAAAAAGTAAATAGGGTCAGAATACAAGCCAAACAAAAAGGAAAAGTACAAGCTCCTAAAACTCATCTGTAGAAAACCCTACCTGAAGGGTAGGTACAGAAATAACTGTTTGAAGTAGCTGAAGCACACCTCATCTATTGGGCCTCTCACCAAGCACCACCTAGCCATGGTCCACCAAGGACTATGTTAAAGTGTTGATCTTCTACAAAAGACATGACACGTGCGGGCATAGCCTATGTATGGGTGAGTAAAACAATACTCAGTAGGGACCTTGCAACCATAAAGGAAACACACGAAGTACATCAAAAAGGAAACACACGAAGTACACTATAAAGGAAACACATTAAGTAAACCAAAAAGGAAACACACGAAGTATATTCCATACATTTTGGTCACACAGGTATAAGTATAAATCATGAAGAGAAGGATTTTCAGTTGTATTCCATAGGTCCCTTAGTCTCTATGACACCAGAAGTTTCAGTGGTGCACCGAGTGTCAGTGGTGCATGGAACATCGATGGTGCATGGAGTGTCGATGGCGTATGGAGAATCAATGGTTCAAGGAGAGTCAATGGTGTATAGAGTTTCGATGGTGTACAAAGCTTCTATGGGTTAAGCAAACCCCAAGTCATGTAGTCACCAAGATCACATAGTCACAGCTAAACCTAGGATTACACTCGTAGCACGCTTATTCTAGGAGAACCTACCCCTCAAGACATTAGGTCATATACCAACTTACACAAAAACTCACTTATATTATCTCAAAAGGGTCATCTCATCTCAAGGGTCCCAACTCCGTAAACAACTTGTCGAACACACACACAAACAATTTGAAAGATATGGTCAATTAGTAAAAAGGGTCTGGTCCAGGTTCGACTCGACCCGGTCCGGCTGACCTAAATTGACTCAGTTCGACCAAACCAACCTGGTTGTTCTTGAACAAACCATACTAGCCCGGCTCAATATCCAGCTGGGCCATGCGGTCCAGCCCGTTGGGCCACCACAGTGTCCCGGTTCTCTAACCCGACCCACATCACATGGACTGAATTCGTTATGCCAGATACAAACTTCCCTGAACACGTCCCCCTAGTCCACGTGGTCATCCAAAAACATTTCCAACTAGCTCCCCTGATCAACGCGGTACCAGACCGCATTTCAAGCCGCTGACCCACCTTGTCCGCCTGGTCTCACGGCTCCGCCGCCGCGGGGTCCTCCGTCTGACGCAACTCCGGGCTGCGTCCCATCTACTGCCACCACGACCTCTTTAAACGACCGTTGTCCACCACCCATGTCCTGCACTGCCATGGGATCCTCCTCTAGATTGGTCCCACCTGGACTATGGCTACACACCCCACCGCCGACCTGTCCATCTTGCGCCCCACTAGAACCCGGCCTCCCACCAGGCCGCATGTTGTCCTCACCGAACCACCGCGCTGCCTCCCCAGACTATATTTTTGCCTTGTTGAATGCCTCGAAATTAGGAAAAATCATAGATCTAGGTTCCTCATGACCTGATCTACCCTGTTGCGGCATCTGCTATCGGTTCACCTAGAATCCTAGGGTCCAATCGTACTCGGAACCACCCGACAACGTCAAGCCAGGAACTGAGGGGTTCCAAAAAAAAAGGAATGAAAAGAATGGAGGGAGAGATTCACAAAGAAAAGGTTTAGAATTATTGGATAATGATTAATATTTAGGGAATTTTGGGTTAGAAAGGTTTAAACTGTATCCCGTTAATAACCCCCACAACATAATCTCTCCCGCAAGAACAATCAAACCGCAGATCAACCTGTTCATGGGTTGGTCCACGTTCATTGTTGAAACTAAGAGTGAGGAAACAAAACACAAAGTAAAAGCCCCTACCTAGAGTTTGGATCATTCAAAATTGTGGATCTATTACCATTGTAGATCCGTCAGGAACCGTCACGATCCACCGCTCTGTTGTTGTCTGCCATTGAGAGAGATTCCTCCGATTCTCTCTAGAGCCTCCAAGAAATTCTAGGGTTATGAGCCTGAACCTGGGTTCCTGTTCAATTAAAAAAAACTCATTGCCTCATCATTGTGTCTCTGTGAAATGTCAAAATAAAATAAACTTAAAGTTTATTTTATTCTTTTAAAATGTCCAAAAAATAACTTTTGCAGCCGACCCACGTCGGTCAATGTTAAGCCTCACCTAAGGAAAAAACCACCTTATGAACCCAACTATGGTCTCTGATTTTTAATCTGAGTTACTGTTTATGAGTTACTAGGATTTCAAAATAAATAAATTTTATTTAATTATTTTATTTACAGTTACGCCCCTATTGAATTTTTCTACAGATGAACCACGCTGACCACTGTTAAGTTGCGTGTAGGGTAAAGCCACTACTCTGAGCTCAATGGTGCCTTCATATTTATGATCTAGGAAAACTTTTAAGAGTTACTTCACTTTTTCATAAAATTCATGCGCGAGTGTTATTAAAAACTTAATAACAAGGGGTAATCCCCAAAAGCAATTACCTTGGGGATTTACATCTCCAAAATCCAAAACAAGGGCTAATAAACAAAAAGGTGAGGTTACTGAGCATGAATTTGAGCCTCCCACTCTCAAGTACCCTCTTAGAGATTCTCATACTACCACCGAATGTGCACCATATGAATCGACCACCCACAAAGAATCCTATCCTTTCAATCCTCTCTCTCCACTGAGTACTACACAAATGTCTCCCCATCGTCAATGTCCTGCTCTCCCTAGTCAATGACATGTGATGGATCATGGACATACCTCCTCAGCTATAACACATGGAAGATAGCATGCACCCGGTGTAACTTAGGGGTAGATCTAGGCATAACGCCACCTCATCAACTTTTCCCAAAATCTAAAAAGGGTCGATTTATCTTGGAGATAACTTATCACCTGACCAAATCTCTGCAATCCCCATCGAGGTGATACCCAAAGGAACACATGGTCTTCCTCTTCGAACTACAAAGGCCTCCACCTCCCGTTAGAATACGAATTCTACCTGCTCTGTGCATTCCAACTTTACATTCTCAGTAGTATCTCATACCAACTCTATACCCATGAATACTGATTATCCTAGGTCCATATAGCATAGTGGTGACCTGCATGGTTCCTTGTACAAGGCCTAAAATGGTTCCATACCAATGGTGGAGTGGTAGCTATTGTTATATGCAAACTCTACCTGTGGTAGTTGATCCTACCCAATATGACCAAATTCCATTATGCAATCACATAGCATTTCCTCAAGAACCTGGATGGCCCTCTCCATCTAGCCATCTGTCAGGGGATGAAATGCTGTGATCAAGCACAACTAAGTCCCAAACTCCTCCTGCAATCCCTTCCACAATCGGGATGTGAAACAATAATCATAATCTAAGATGATCGTAGATGTAATTCCATGAATCCAAACTATAACCTGCATATAGAGGCATCCCAAGATCTCTACTGAACTATGCTCATGGATTGGTAGAAAGTGGGTTGACTTGATGATTCGGTCAACGATCACCCAGATGGTATCATGTACCCTAGATGTGCATGGTAAACCCATCAAAAATTCCGTCAATATCCCATCCCACTTCCACTTTGGTACCTCAAGTGGTTGGGTCACACCTGCTGGAACTTGGTGATCATCCTTCACTTACTAGAAAGTGAGGCATCTAGAAACGAACTCTGCCACTGCCTTCTTCATCCCTGGTCACCAGAACTAATGATGGAGGTCCTGATACATCTTTTCCACTCCTAGATGTACTACCATAGGGGAAGTGTGAAACTCCCTCATGAACTCCTCCTTCAACATCACTAGTACTACTGTGCATCCTCTGAAAAGAATGATGTGCTCCCCACCTTTCGAATATCCATAAGGGGAATGCCCCATGAACATCTGAGCATGTTTAGTCTCACAGTCATTATCTCTAAGCCATGCCTCCATGACTCTCTGTAAGAGTGGAGGGGTAGCTACCATAGACTAGAGATAAGCTTCTCTATCTCCATCCATAAAGGATATATATAACATGACCAAATGATGTGATGCCTCACTCAATAACTACAAGTTGGATCTCTTGTTGAGAGCATCTTCCACCACGTTCCCCTTACCAGGAGTATAGAAAATATCAAATTCATAGTCCTAGAGGAACTATATCCATTGTCTCTATCACAAGTTCAGATCTTTATCAGAGAAGATATACTTGATACTCTTATTGTTAGAGTGTATGATAAAATGCTCGCCCATCAGGTAGTGTCACCACATCTTTAATGAAAAGAATACCACTACTAGCTCAAGATCATGAGTCACTTAGTTCTGATCATGCTACTTTAACTAACACAAACCATATGAAATCATTGCATTCCACTACATTGGGACACAACCAAGACCGATCCCTAATGCATCACAGAAGACCACGTAATCAACACCCTCCTCTGGTAATCTCAAGATGGGATCACTCATCAATCTCTACCTCAGCTCTTGAAAACACTATTGGTACTTCTCTATCCACACAAAAGGATGATCTGTAATGGCCCGGACCCTCCTGGCCCATTACTTTTCCAAAAGTGAGGTTCCACCAAAACAGTGGCACCGTGAAGGTGACACCGTGACGGTGGAACCATGACGGTGGCACCGTGAGGGTGGCACCGTGAGGGTGGCACCATGAGGGTGACACCGTGACGGTGGCACCGTGACGGTGGCACCGTGAGGGTGACACCGTGAGGGTGGCACCGTGAGGGTGACACCGTGTCCCCTCACCGAGGCTTTCATTCTTCTTCCAGTACCTGAATTTTCCGCTCCCGCAACGTAAGTTTCGACGTAAATTAATTATTTTACTCCTTTTTAAAACCATTTAAATCCCATAATTAATTTCTAAAAATACCAAGAGACCTCAGTGTGTAACTTCCCAGCTGCGTGGTCAACCCACAACCCCCGCGCCTTACACGGTTTCACGTTCTCACCTCAACCATCCGCAGCTCTTATAAACTAAGGGTTAGCCGTGGTTTCTCCTTTCCTCGATCGCGGCTTTTCACAAACAGCTTCTGGTGCATCGGGCGCACCGCATTGTTATCCGTAAAGTTCCGCGCCCGGCCTAAGCGTCGATCGTCGATCAAACAAGTAGGGAATTTCTCCTTCACCTCTCTCTTTTGTGTATCATGCGGGGTGGGTGTGCTTTTGTTTCTGTAGAACTGGTTGGACCGAACTTAATGAAGATAATAAACTAAGTTCTAAAGAATGAAGGGTAAGGGGTTGTAATTGTTGTTTCTGCGTTATATTGTGATTATCTTTCTGAGTTGTGCTGGCTTACGCCTTCTGAAAGTTCATGGCCGTTGGTGGTCTTTCCCTATGCAGTAATGAAACCATCGTATGTTTTAAATGGCTTGTTTGTAAATGTGAACTCCTGCTGTGAAATTGGTTAATCACGTATACCCGACTGAATAAATTGAAAGCACTAGGATCAACCCTTCTGTGATAACTCCCGGTTAGAACACACAGAATTTGAATCATGGAGTGTGTTAAGTCGTTTAAATCTGAAAATACCGGCAAGGCCCTGCTTAGTGTTGGTGACAGTGGTTTGGTTGTTTTCTTTCACGGGCCAGTTGCTGGAGATGTGGGAGGGGATGGGATCCCCTATCTTTATACTCTCAGTGGTTGTGTGAATTTGGGGATGGGATCCCCTGTTGGTATGGATTCGGTGGTTGTGAGTTTTAAGACTGGGTGGGTACTTGTTTATATCACGAATTGGGGTGGGATCCTCTGTTGTTGAGAACCAGGTATGGGCGTTATGGTTGTTGCTTGATTGTTTACTTTACTGGACTTGTGCCTATACCTACAAGTTGCCCAGTAGTGCTTAAAATTAATTAAACATTTTCATTGAACTTGAAATAAGAATGGGACAGAGGGGTTTTGTTGGCGAGAGTCGTGACTTGTGACTTGGACGCAGTGGTGTTGTGTTCTGTAGGCTGGTTAGAAAAACCTGAGCTTTAGGTGAGTGCTTGTTACCTATATCTATACTTTTAGTTTTGTGTTTCTTATTAATTCCCCACCCAAGTTTAGGACTTAGTGCCGAACACCCCCATTTCATTGGGGAGGGTGTTTTTCCCAACACTATTCATAGTGGCTGATTATTAGCTCCTTTTCTGCTCCCTTTCCCGGATAGCCCAAGTATCTTCGGGCAGGCTGTGATGGCCTGAGGTCCATTATTAGCCCAAGAACCTTCGGGCGGGGCAGTGTGATGGTTGGCCAGGTGTGTGCGGCAGGTGGTTTCCCAAGCATCTTCGGGATGAGGCCCAGGTGTCTTCGGGCGTGGAAGTGGATCTTTTGGACCAGGTGTCTTCAGGCATGGTGGTGGTGGTTATGGCCTAGGTGTTTGTAGGAGTGGTTACGTGTGACAGTTGTGGACCAGGTGTGTGCAGGCGGGTTTTCAGCAGTGGGACTGCGTGTGGTTGTGGCCTAGGTGTGTGCGGGCGGGTGTGGCAGTGGGACTGCGGTGAGAATGGCGGGATTGGTCTGATGCGTAGGATGTCTCAATAACCATTGGGAAAGTGGCGTGGGGTACCCAAACATCGATGTGCTCTTAATATATATATTACTTGACTTGCATTATTTGGGGAGTGTGCCTTGGTGAGGCTTGGGTGGATAGTTTACCTTGTTAGGTGTTTGGTTTACTTCCTTTCTCACGGGACTTTAGCATGTTCCCCCACTTGTGCACGAGAGTCTTTGGTTTTCCCTACTGAGTGTACTTTTATGCTCACCCAACGTATATAAAATTGATTTCAGGTTTCCAGGAGGACTTCAGGGATCATGCGGGACCTTACTAGCTCGGATCCTTGGAGCAGTTGCAGTTGTCGTTTTTTTTCTTTCTTTGGTACTTACCTTTGTAGTCACCTTTTGTACTTTGTGGCTTTACTTTTGGAACATGCATGTTGGAATGGTTTATTTTTGGCTTTACTTTTATTTTACCTTGGTGTTGTTGAGTTTCATCATCTTATCTCTCGATCTTATAAAACAAAAAGGGGTAATGCCTTCCATTTGTGAGAAATTTCTATACCCTTGGTGCTAGTCACCACTCTGGGACCTATTGAAGGCGGGTCTCGGGGGTTATTATCTCTCCTTCAACTTAAAGAAGGAAGGGCCTGACAATCTATTGAACCTTCCCTCCTTTTGGTGAAGGTGGGTCATGACAGAATGGTATCAGAGGTGATGGTTGAGAGATAGGATGGAGTCTAGATTTAGGAACAGTGAGGATTGCATGGGATGGTAAGGCAACAGTGTTGGATGACCTTGGTGCGTGAATTAGGCCAGGGAATACTGGCTAGGAAATGTGATTTTAGGGCCCCCCGTGATCCGATGCCAGGACTCTGGACCTATCGAACGACCAAGTGAGGCCACACTGATTGCATGGTAGAGACCCTAGGGAAGGTACATGCATCATAATGACTTGTGTTCTTGTGTTTCTATGATGTCTTGGGAATTAATAATAAAATTAAAATTTTAAGAAGTTTTAAGAACGATATTCTTCACTACTTGGGCTTAGGCATTCCTTGTTTACCTTGCAGCTATGGTACCTGGAAGGCGATCACGTGTGGTACGGGCGATCGAGGCCCCGGAGACTACTTTGGCCGATCGGCAGAGAGCTGATCGAGAGGAAGAGGATGACCAGTGGCAGAAGACTCTTCAGGCCTTCCAGTGACAGGCCCTCGAGAAGTATGAGGGCAGCACCTCCGACATGAAGATGGAAGGCTGGTTAGAGGAGCTAGTTATTGCTTTCGGCCTAATTCGGGCCCCGACTGAGTACTGGGTTCCTCTGGCCGTCAGCCAGATGCGGGGAGCGGCGCATCAGTGGTGGACGCTTTACCTGGGAGAGAGGAGAGAGGTTGAGGTGGTTGGGGCGGATTTCGAGAGGGAGTTCTGGGCGGAATTCCTCTCCTCGACGATGAAGGAGGAAAAGAGATAGGATCTACTCTCCCTCCAACAGGTGAGTATGTCCATGAGGGAGATAGGGATCAAGTTCAAGGACCTCCTACGTTTTGCTTCGGACCTCTTTTCCGATGAGGAGTCTCGGGAGAGACGTTTGGAGGAGGCACTCCGACCCTCCCTCCAGTACACTGTTACCCCCTTTACCCTGTCGACGTACTTGGAGGTCCAGAAGAAGGCTGAAGTGGTGGAGAGGATGCATGCTCTAGGAAGAGTGTCACGAGAGGGGACCCAGCTGGGACCATCGAAGGGGAAGGCCGTCAACACCAGGACTCTAGCGTCAGGACCCTCTAGGTTCCGACCCGCAGGGAGCAGGCCACAATAGTTTCAGTTTCGATCCCCTGGTCCTCGCCCCTTTTCTTCGGGCCCAGGACCGCTGTGCTTCATCTGTGGGAGCCCTGGACATCTCCAGAGTCAGTGCCCGGACCGGGTGCAGTACGGTGGTGGTGGACAGCCCCACCACCTGCCCTAGCAGAAGCTTCCATCCAGACCTTTCCAGCAGTAGTAGCAGGTACAGCGAGCTCCCGCTCCTCCGAGGGCAGACGTAGGAGGAGGATGCTGACCTCAGGGTGCTCCTCAGGGACCTCGACCGGGGCATGGTCGGGGAGGTGGCCGGCAGCCGAGGGGTAGAGGAGCTGGGCGTGGACAGTTGCACGCCGTAGAGGCAGCAGTTCCGGCAGGGCCAGAGGTTGTTTGAGGTATGATCAGTCTGTTTAGCACTCTTTCTTATGCCTTGTTCGATACCAGAGCTTCGCACTCCTTTGTTGCACCCAGTCTAGCCCGTTCCTTAGGTTTAGATGCAGAGAGACTTCCAGTGCCCCTGGTGTTGAGCACACCATTCGGAGGTCAGAACAACTTGTTGTTTGTTTGTCGGGGATGTAGACTGATTATAGGGCCACATCAGTTGGTTAGGGATCTTCTTCTTCTACAAATTCATCCATACGATTTCATCCTAGGCATTGACTGTCTATTCTCTGTGTGTTCCATCATCGACTGTTTTCGAAGAAGGGTGGTGTTCTCGGACTTGGACGGCCGGCGTGTTACCTTCACCGGCGAACGGAGCAGTCCGAGGGGAAACAGGAAAGAGGAACATCTCCTCTCCTTGTTGACCGAGCTGACAGTGGAATCAGTAGATGCTGAAATGGTGGGAGTGCCAAAGATTGTCCGCAAGTTTATGGACGTCTTCCCTGAGGAGGTGACAACTCTACCCCCTCGGCGTGATATCGAGTTTGGGATAGACCTGCAGCCCGACGCTCGACCAATCTCGATGGATCCTTACCAGATGGTGCCTTCAGAGCTACGGGAGTTGCGGATCCAGATTGACGATCTGATGAAGAGGGGTTATGTTCACCCGAGTGCGTCACCATGGTGTGCTCCAGTATTGTTCGCAAAGAAGGAAGATGGTGGTCTTAGGTTGTTCATAGACTATAGGAGGCTGAATCAGGTGACGATCAAGAATTGCTACCCTCTTCCGAGGATAGACGATCTTTTCGACTAGCTGAAAGGGGCATGATGGTTCTCAAAGATCGACCCGCGGTATGGGTACCACCAGTTGAGGGTGAAGGAGAGAGACATCCTGAAGACGGCCTTCAGGTGAAGGTATGGACACTTCAAGTTCGTAGTCATGCCCTTCGGTGTTACGAACGCCACAGCTATGTTCATGGGGCTTATGAACTCCATATTCCAGGAGTACCTAGATCGGTTCATGGTCGTATTCATCGATGACATCCTGGTCTACTCAAGATTAGAGGAGGACCATGCAGAGCACCTGAGGACAGTTTTGGAGGTCCTCCGACAACACCAGCTCTATGAGAAGTTGTCGAAATTCAAGTTCTGGACACAAGAAGTGCACTTCCTCGGGCACGTGGTGTCTGAGCAGGGGGTAGCGGTGGACCCGTCAAAAGTTGAGGCGGTTGTTTCTTGGGCAGCACCCAAGAATGTGGCAGAGGTCCATAGTTTACTTGGGCTGGCAGGTTACTATCGGAGGTTCGTACCCAACTTCTCCCGAGTTGCGTCCCCTTTGACATCCCTAACCAAGAAAGACCTAGTTTTCGTGTGGAGTGAGAAGTGCGAGTCGACCTTCATCTATCTGAAAGAGAAGTTGGTTAGTGCCCTAGTGCTGAGATTACCAGAAGAAGGGGTGGCCTATGAGGTGTTCTGTGATGCTTCGGGACAGGGCCTGGGATGCATGTTGATGCAGCAACAAGGGGTGATCTCTTATGGGTCCAGGCAGCTACGCCCCCATGAGCGTAATTATGCCACCCATGACCTGGAGCTTGCAGCGGTCGTTTTTGCGCTAAAGTTATGGTGACACTACCTCATCAGGGAACGCTTTTTGGTCTTCACGGATCACAAAATCTTGAGGTATATCTTCTCCCAGTGGGACTTAAACTTATGACAGCGGAGATGGGTGGAGTTCCTCTAGGATTATGACTTTGAGATCTCTTATACTGAGGGAAAGGGCAATGTGGTGGCTGATTCCTTGAGTAGGAGGACGCAGAAGGATGCGGTCTGAGAGTTGGCGGATGATTGGAAGGCAATGGAGGAGTTGGATGCCTTACACCTAGATGCGAAGATGGATAGCGACAGAGGCTTCCTATATCAGATGATAGTGCAGTCATCTCTGTTTCGACAAGTGGAGGAGTCTCAGTGGGGAGACCCGGAGTGCGAAGTAATGCATGACCGAGTTGACCAGGGCAATGCTTCAGAAGGATGGACAGAGGATGGTCAAAACCGGATGCTTTTCCAGGAAAGGTTTTTTGTTCCAGGAGTGATGCGTGGAAAGGTTCTCAGTGAATTCCACAACTCACCCCTGGTGGTACACCCAGGAGTTTCCAAGATGTACCAGGGACTGAAGAGGCAGTTCTGGTGGCCCGGAGTTAAGCGAGCGGTGGTGGAGTTTGTGGCCAAGTGCTTAGTGTGTCAGCAAGTGAAGGTTGAACACCGAGTTCCAGGCGGCCTACTGCAGCCCCTAGATGTCCCTGAGTGGAAGTGGGATGACATCTCGATGGATTTCGTCATGGGACTACCCAAGGTCCAAGGGGGATACGATGCCATTTGGGTGGTAGTGGACAGGTTGACGAAATCGGCTCACTTTCTGGCAATCAGGGAGTCGAGTACTGTGGATGCTTTGGCACAAAAGTATGTGGATGAGGTGGTGCGGTTGCATGGAGTTCCAAGGTCTATAGTCTCAGATAGGGATGCACGGTTTACCTCGCGAGTCTGGAGAGGATTGCAGCATGCGTTTGGCACCCAGTTATGCCTTAGCACTGCTTTCCATCCCCAGACAGATGGAAAAACAGAGCGCACCATCCATACCTTGGAGGATATGCTACGGGCATGTATTCTGGACTCAGGAGGATCATGGGTGCGACACCTGCCCCTGGTAGAGTTCGCTTACAATAATAGCTATCACTCTACCATCGGTATGGCCCCGTTTGAAGCCTTGTATGGGAGGCCATGTCTTTCACCTATGTGTTGGGCCGAATTAGAAGAGTCAGGAATCCTTGGCCCGAAGGTGGTGCAGAACACAACAGAGATGGTTCAGCTCATACGGGAAAGGATGAAGGCATCCCAGGACCGACAGAAGTCGTATGCTGATACCAGGAGGAGGCCCTTGGAGTTTGAGGTTGGGGACCATGTGCTCTTGAAGGTCTCCCCTTGACGTGGGCAGCGGAGGTTCGGCAAGGGGAGTAAGCTTTCACCTAGGTTCATCGGACCCTTCGAAGTATTGCGGCGGGTCGGAGAGGTGGCTTACCAGCTAGCGTTTCCACCTACGCTACTGAGGATACATGGTGTCTTCCATGTGTCCCAGCTCTGTCGGTATCTGCACGATGATTCACACGTCCTTGATTGGGGTGAGCTGGACATCGAGACGATGTGACCTTTGTGGAGAGACCAGTGATGATCGAGGATCGCAAGGAGAAGGTTATTCGTGGGTGAACCATCCCCTTGGTTCGTGTGTTGTGGAGACATGGTGGGCTTGAGGAGAGTACGTGGGAGAGGGAAGCATAGATGTGTACCCAGTACCCAGAGTTGTTTTGAGTTTCTTCCTTGTTGTACCTGCCGTGGTAGAACGTTTTGTCCTTTTTGGCTATGAAATGTACTGGTTTTTCTTCCTCTGGATGTGTGTGAAAAGCCCTGGCTATGGGGGAGGAGATAACCCTACCCCTAATCAAGACACATTAAGGTGGATGCGATTAAACCAGTGCGGGTGAGTCAGTGCCGCCCAAAGCGGATAATATCTTGACATGGGGGGAGGAGACTCTCCAACCCACATGCCTGGGCAGTTTGGCATGGTATGTTTCTTGGTTCTTGACAGAGAAGTGTTTTTGGTTGGCATGGGTTCACTTCTATGAGGTATCTTTCGAGGTGGTTGTTCGGACCCTCTCCTTCTTGGTTTGTTTTGATTCTCGAGGATGATAATCATTTAATAGGTATCTAATGTAATGGCCCGGACCCTCCTGGCCCATTACTTTTCCAAAAGTGAGGTTCCACCAAAACAGTGGCACCGTGAAGGTGACACCGTGAAGGTGGAACCGTTACGGTGGCACCGTGAGGGTGGCACCGTGACGGTGGCACCGTGAGGGTGGCACCGTGAGGGTGGCACCGTGAGGGTGACACCGTGACGGTGGCACCGTGACGGTGGCACCATGAGGGTGACACCGTGACGGTGGCACCGTGAGGGTGACACCGTGTCCCCTCGCCGATCCTTTCGTTCTTCTTCCAGTACCTAACTTTTCTGCTCCCGCAACGTAAGATTCGACGTAAATTAATTCTTTTACTCCTTTTTAAAAAAAATTTAAAGCCCATAATTAATTCCTAAAAATCCCGAGAGACCTCAGTGTGTAACTGCCCAACCGCGTGGTCAACCCATGACCCCCGCGCCTTATGCGGTTTCACGTTCTCACCTCAACCGTCCGCGACTCTTATAAACTAAGGGTTAGCCGTGGTTTCTCCTTTACTTGATCACATCTTTTCACAAATAGCTTCTGGTGCATCGGGCGTGCCACATCGTTATCCGTAAAGTTCCGCGCCCGGCCTAAGCATCGATCGTCGATCAAAAAAGTAGGGAATTTCTCCTTCGCCTCTCTCTTTTGTGTATCATGTGGGGTGGGTGTGCTTTTGTTTTTGTAGAACTGGTTGGACCAAACTTAATGAAGATAATAAACGAAGTTCTAAAGAATTAAGGGGAAGGGGTTGTAATTGTTGTTTCTACGTTATATTGTGATTATCTTTCTAAGTTGTGCTGGCTTACGCCTTTTGAAAGTTCATGGCCATTGGTGGTATTTCCCTGTGCAGTAATGAAACCATCGTATGTTTTAAATGACTTGTTTGTAAATTTGAACTCCTACTGTGAAATTGGTTAATCACGTATACCCGGATGAATAAATTGAAAGCACCAGGATCAACCCTTCTGTGATAACTCCCGGTTAGAACACATGGAATTTGAATCATGGAGTGTGTTAAGTCGTTTAAATCTGAAAATACCAGCAAGGCCCTGCTTAGTGTTGGTGACGGTGGTTTGGTTGTTTTCTTTCACGGGCCGGTTGCTGGAGATGTGGGAGGGGATGGGATCCCCTATCTTTATACTCTCGTTGGTTGTGTGAATTTGAGGATGGGATCCCCTGTTGGTATGGATTCAGTGGTTGTGAGTTTTAAGACCGGGTGGGTACTTGTTTATATCACAAATTGGGGTGGGATCCTCTGTTGTTGAGAACCGGGTATGGGCGTTATGGTTGTTGCTTGATTGTTTACTTTCCTGGATTTGTGCCTATGCCTACTAGTTTCCCAGTAGTGCTTAAACTTAATTAAACATTTTCATTGAACTTGAAACAAGAATGGGACAGATGGGTTTTGTTGGCGAGAGTCGTGACTTGTGACTTGGACGCAGTGGTGTTGTGTTCTGTAGGCTGGTTAGAAAAACCTGAGCTTTGGGTGAGTGCTTGTTACCTATATCTATACTTGTATCTTTTTGTTTCTTATTTTCTCCCCACCCAAGTTGAGAACTTAGTGCCGAACACCCCCATTTCATGGGGGAGGGTGTTTTTCCCAACACTATTCATAGTGGCTGGTTATTAGCTCCTTTTATGCTCCCTTTCCCGGATAGCCCAAGTATCTTCGGGCATGCTGTGATAGCCTGAGGTCCATTATTAGCCCAAGAACCTTCGGGTGGGGCAGTGTGACGGTTGGCCAGGTGTGTGCGGCAGGTGGTTTCCCAAGCATCTTCGGGATGAGGCCCAGGTGTCTTCGGGCGTGGCAGTGGATCTTCTGGCCCAGGTTTCTTCAGGCGTGGTGGTGGTGGTTATGGCCTAGGTGTTTGCAGGCGTGGTTATGTGTGACAGTTGTGGCCCAGGTGTGTGCGGGCGGGTGTGGCAGTGGGACTGCGGTGAGAATGGCGGGATTGGTCCGATGCATAGGATGTCTCAATAACCAGTGGGAAAGTGGCGTGGGGTACCCAAACATCGATGTTCTCTTAATATATATATTACTTGAATTGCGTTATTTGAGGAGTGTGCCTTGGTGAGGCTTGGGTGGATAGTTTACCTTGTTAGGTGTTTGGTTTACTTCCTTTCTCACAGGACTTTAGCACGTTCCCCCACTTGTGCACGAGAGTCTTTGGTTTTCCCTACTGAGTATACTTGTATGCTCACCCTACGTATATAAAACTGCTTTCAGGTTTCCAGGAGGACTTCGGGGATCGTGCGGGACCTTACTAGCCCGAATCCTTGGAGCAGTTGTAGTTGTCATTTTTTTTTCTTTCTTTGGTACTTACCTTTGTAGTCACCTTTTTTACTTTGTGGCTTTACTTTTGGAACATGCATGTGGGAATGGTTTATTTTTGGATTTAATTTTCTTTTACCTTGGTGTTGTTGAGTTTCATCATCTTATCTCTCGATCTTATAAAACAAAAAGGGGTAATGCCTTCCATTTGTGAGAAATTTCTATACCCTTGGTGTTAGTCGCCACTCCGGGACCTATTGAAGGCGGGTCTCGGGGGTCATTATCTCTCCTTCAACTTAAAGAAGGAAGGGCCTGGAAATCTGCTGACCCTTCCCTCCTTTTGGTGAAGGCGGGTCGTGACATGATCCTTCCATGTCAAGGCCGTCAAGGGTGCTGATACCCTATAAAATTTGGGTACAAACCTTTGATAGTACCCATCCAAACCCAATAAACTCCATAACTTGATAACACTTTTGGGTGTCTCTTAAGAAATCACCACTTCAATCTTCGCCGGATCTACTGTAACTCCATCCTCTAAAATAATGTGTCCCATAAAGTGGACCTCCCGAATCCAGAACTAATATTTCAAGAGCTTCCCATAAAAATGGTGCTCTTGGAGTGTGTCCCAGACCATCCTCAAGTGTATCGCGTGCTCCTCATTAGACGCTAAGTACACCAGGATATCATCAATGAAGACCACAACGAACTGATCTAAATAAGGATGAAAGATCCTATTCATGAGTCCCATGAACACTGATGGGTCATTTGTCACACCAAATGGCATAACTAGGTACTTGTAGTGGACGTACCAACATCTCAAGGATGTATTTGCTACATACTTGTCCCGTACATGAAGATGGTGATAGCCAGATCGAAGGTCTATCTTTGAGAACCACCTCAATCCCTTCAAATAATCGAAGAGGTCATCAATCCTTGGTAGTGGATACTTGTTCTTCATGATCACTTGGTTCAGGAATTGGAAGTCCACACATAATCTCAAGTTCCCATTTGCCTTCTTGGAAAACAAAACTAGGGCTACCTAAGGTGAAACACTGTGTCTCATGAATCCCTTCCTCTGCAAGTCTTCCAGCTATACCATTAACTCATGAAGTTCTATGGGAGATATCTAATATTCAGGTGTAGATATCATTGTCTTCCTGGGGTACAAATCAATAAAAAATTCAACCTATATATAGGGAGGTAATCTAGGGACATCCTTAGAAAATATGTCCTCATACTCATCCACCAATATAGGAAACTGAGGAATTGTCTCATCCACTACACTAAGGATCATGCTAGCCAACTGGTGTGTGATCGGCTACACCCTCCTACACGCGAGTCCATCCTACGCTGCGTGGGTTTCCTTTTTGCTGACAAAGGAAAAAATTGTCCCATATCCAAGGACACACCACAATGCGTGCCTAAAACCGTCAATATGGGATTGTACTATGGATAACCAGTCTATACCAAGAATGACGTCGTAAGGAATCAATGCTATCACCAAGATATCCCAACTGAAACTCTTGCCCCCAAGAGTAATGGAACACTGTCGGAACCAATGTGTGACATTTGAATATCCTCCCGTAGAAGTCTCTAAGTGTAGGGATTGAGTCAACGGTTCCATTAGAATCTTCATGTCTCAAACAAGGGTTGGGGAGAGAAAAGAGTTACTAGAACCTGTGTCTATAAAAGCTACAACCAGAGTGGAAAATAAACAGATTATACCTCTAATCATGTTTGGCGAACCGGGGTCATAAGCCTCTATCACCTAAATCTAGAATCATCCCTGTCCACCAGCTCTCTAAGCCCATGGTGGACCACCAAGGGGTGGTGGTGGTACTACCTCGAACCTCTACCCACCTCTTGCTACCCATCTAGCTCCTTTTCCATGTCCACCTCCCAGCAGACTACCTTATTCCTAGCTTCTCCTATACCTCAGAAGTCCCTCAACCATCTCCTAATCAGTTTTATGATGGGTTGGACAATCTCTAGCCAAACGTCTCCGATCCCCGCCTGAGTAACAAAGTCGGTCCTTCATCCAACTCACTCTTCCCTAGGAGCCTTGCACCATAGACCCCGTGTCCTAGGGTCGTCTGTTAAACTTTCTGATCCGCTTGGATCCTTGCATCATCTATTATCTACTTGTTAACAAATATTTATCTACCTAACACCCGATGGTAGCTCCCATTGCCAGTTTCTACTCCACTAGAAAGATATCCACTAGAAGAGCTCGCTCCAGTACCCCATCATATGTAGGAATGCTAAGAAATATCAATGATTCCCTGATCTCCCAGCGTAGTCCCTTATCAAAGGTCTGGGCCCTAAATAATAGGTCTCACACCATATCCATGGAGTTGTGAGAAATATCCATAAACCTTACTGAGTACTCCACTACTGTCTAGCTACCTTGCTGTAGATGAAGTATCTCCTGTATACGCAAGAAACGTAACATCGCTGGAAATAAATCCTCCCTGAAGAGATGCTCAAAGTCTGTCCAAGCGAGGGTCATATCCTTATGCATTTGGATCACTAATCTCTACTATCTCCCAATGAGCTTTGTATAAGACTCACGGCTAGGACTGCCATCTGATCAAGAGGCGTACTCACTATGTGGAAGACACACGTAATCACCTACAACCAATCCTTAAATGCCTGGGGGTCTGGCTCACCCCTGAACCTGGGAGGTCACTACCTCTAGAACTCATGAAATGTACTCAGCTTGCATGCATCCTTTATCAGTAATGTTGGTAGTAACTATTTCTCTTTGGGTGGTGGTTTCACTGGTATACCACCCGTGGGTGCTATCTCCAGTACTGGTCCTTGTAATAATGCCTCATTGCTAGGAAGATCATCCTCATGATCACTCATCATAATCCTGGCTAGCTATCTGTGTGAAGGCATCCTGAAATAGATCAAGACGTACCCCAATCAATAGAGTATACTTGGTGAGTTGACACTGACTCAAGAAGGACATGATAACACACTCAATCCTATATGATGAATGTACCATTTATTTTTTCCCACAATTAGTGTTTTCATGTATCGAGTCGAAAAGCATAATTCAGAGTCCTAGTGAATGGATATGTCAACTACCTCACCAACATTAGAGTACCTATTATGAAATAAAAACTTGATACACTTAACACTATTGACCTAAACCAACCTCATAGACTCTTGGTTATTTAGGTAGAACTAACCTCATACAATACCACTCTATAATAACCCATCACCTAGGGCTCCTTCTGTGACTACCCCAAGCCTGCCTCCAATAGGCCAATGGTTGGAGACTAGCACTGTGTAGGCATATACCACAAATGGGAGGATTTTTCCTATGTACCTGTACACATTCACACATCTCTAAGAAAAAGTACTAAACTGAAAACACTAAGTAAACATGCATGCATACCACCCGTGTATGAAGCATTGATGGCGCATGGAGCGTCGATGGCGCACAAGCCATCTATGGCGTACAAAGTGTTGATGGTGCATGGAGTATAACTAGCACACATAGTGTCAATGTAGCATAGAATGTCGATGGATCATAAAGCATCGATGAGTCAAGCATCCCCCAAGTCATGTAGTCACTAATATCACATAGTCACAGCCAGCCGCAAGATTCCGCTCATAGCGCACTTATTCTAGGAGAACCTACTCCTCAAACCATTAGGTTGTATGACAACTTCCAAAAAAACTCACTTAGAGTATATTAATAGTACCATATCATCTCAAGAGTACCAACACTGTAAATAGATCTCCAAATGGACACATAGTTTGAAAGATATGGACAATTTAGTAAAAAGGGTTCGGTTCGGGTTTGACCCGACTTGGATCGGCCAACCCAACCCAACCAGGTTGGTCTGGGCCGAACCAACCCAAACTGGCTTAGCCCAAAATAACCCAGCCCGATTTCCCGTTGGGCCACACTGTCTAGCCTACTAGGACCCCGGAGCGGCCCGGTTCTCTATCTCAACCCACGTCGCACGGGCTGGCTTCGCTCCGTTGGACGTGACCCTCCCTGGTTATGTCCTCCTAGTCCACGTGGTCGCCCAAACACATGGCTAGATGGATCCCCCGATCAACATTGTGCTAGAACTCATTTCATGCGGTCGACCCGCCTCTTCTCCCTGTTCCCACAGCCTCGCTGCCGCGGGGTCCTCCGTCCGACACGACTCCGGGCCATGTCCCAGGTACCGCCGTTGCGACCTCCTTCTGCAGCCCCTATCTGCAACATGTGGCCTATACAACCATGGGATCCTCCTCCAGTGTGGTCCCTCCTAGACCGTAGTTGCGTTCCCAATCACCAGACGCCCCGCCGACGGCCCATCCGTGTTGCGCCCCATCAGAACCCGACCTCCTACCGGGATGCGTGCTGTCCTCACCGAACCACCGCGATGCCTCCCCAGAACATCGTGCTACCTCACTGAATGCCCAAAAATTAGAAAAATCATAGTTATGAGTTCCTCATGACCCGATCTACCCTACCGTGACATCTGATATCAGTTCACCTTGAATCTGGGGGTCCGATCGTACTCAAAACTGCCCAGTAACATTGAGTCGGGAACTGCAGGGTTCCAACAGCGAGGAATTAAAAGAATGGAGGGAGAGATAAACAAATAAAAGGTCTATCATTATTGGCCAAGCATTCTTGGCCAATAATCAAGATTTGGGGAATTTTGGGTTAGAAATGATTAAACTTTATCCCGCTAATAATCCCCACAACATAATCTATCCTGCAAGAACGATCGAACCATGAATCAACCTATTCGTGGGTTGATACGCGTTTGTTGTTGAAACTAAGAAAGATTAAATGAAACAAGAATTAACAACTCCTACTCAGAGTTTGGATTATTCGACATCAAGGATCCGTTACAGTTGGCGATCCGCTAAGAACTGTCACGATCCACCCCTCCGTCATCATATGCCATCAAGAGAGATTTCTATAGTTCTCTCCAGAGCCTCTAAGAAATTATAGGGTTATCAGCCTAACCGTGGGTTTCTATTCAATTAAACAAATGAAACATTTTTCCTCTTCTCTACATCGGAACGTCATTGCGTTGCTGCAAAATGTCAAAAATAAAATAAACTCAAAGTTTATTTTATTCTTTTAAAACATGCAAAAATTAACTTTTGTAGCCAACACATGCCAATAAATGTTAGGCCTCACCTAGGGAAAGAACCACCTTATGAACTTGATAGTGTTCTCCATTTTTTAATCTGAGTTACTTTTTATGATTTATTTGGATTTCAAAATAAAATAATTTTTATTAAATTATTTTATTTACAATTTTCCCATGGTGACTTTTTCTACAGATGACCCACTCCGACCAATGTTAGGTCACACCTAGGGTAAATCCATTATTCTGAGCTCAATAGTGACCTCAAATTTATGATCCGGTCACCCGTTTAAGAGTTACTTCAGTTTTTTATAAAAGTTACATGTGTGTGCTATTAAAAACTTAACATTTTTCAAACAATCATTCCAGGCACCTCGGGCCTCGGAATCGCACGCCGTCTCAGTGCCTGGTCTCAGAATTTTCCCAAATAATTTCTACAAAAAAATAAAGAAAGTATGAGTCATTACAGATTATCAAAGAGATGATGTGGAAATACAGAATAATTTGCAAGCTATAATAAAGGATAAATCCTTGGAGTTTAAAATTGATAAAGGAGTTGTAAGATTTGGGTCATGACTATGTATACCATTGAATATTGAGGTAAATAAGGAGTTATTGAATGATTCACATAACTCAACTTCTCTGTCCACCTAAGGAGTATGAAGGTTTATCAAGATCACCGAGAGAACTATTTTTGGGAAAATATGATGAAGGATATAAAAAAATATACATCAATGTTTCTGGTATATCAGTAAGTGATGGTTGATAGGAAAAAGTATAAGGGGATGATGAAACCATTACCCATACCATCATGAAAATGAAAAAACATCACTATGGACCATTTCACCAGTCTTTTTAAGAAATCTTGAGGAAATAATTTTATATGGATTGTGGTGTATCATCTTATTAAGACTACTTCATTGTAATTCAAGAGGAATTTTCACTCAATCAAATTGCAAGGATATACACTAGAGTAGTGGTGAGGATGCATGAAACACCACTATAGATTGTATCTAACCAAGATCCAATATTTACCTCCAAGTTTTGGAAAAGTATTCAATATGATCTAAAAACTAAGTCGAACTTCATTAAATATTATCATCCCCAAACTAATGTCTAATATGAGTGGACTATCTAGACACTTGAAAATATGTTGAGAGCATACTCGATGGAATTAAAAGGAGGATAAGATCAACACCTTCCTCTGGTTGAGTTCCCATACAATAATAGCTTTAAATCAAGAATCCAAATGGCTCCATATGAGTCCCTTTATGGGAAGAGATATAGAAAACCTATGTGCTAGGATGAATTTGGTGAACACAATCTTCTAAGACCTAAAATGGTTTAGGAAATTATAGAAAAGGTCAATACCATTTAGTTGTACATCAAGTTTTCTCAGAGTTGATAGAAGATCTATGATGATAATTGTTAACTATACCTAAAGTTTGAGATTGGAGATAAAGTATTCCTGTACATATCCCCATGGAAGAGAGTCATAATATTTGGGAATAAGGGTAAACTGAGTCCCAGGTACATCAACCCCTTTGAGATTCTTAATGGAATTAGAGCCATGTATTATTTATTAACACTCACACCAACCATGTATCAAGTATATCATGTATTCTATGTATACATATTAAGTAAGTACATACTAGATACCTCATGTGAACTAAATTCATAGGTAGTTCAACTAGAAAATGATCTTACTTATGAGGACCATCTAGTGAATATCTTGGATTATAAATATAAAGTTATATTTAATAAGAAAACTCACCTAATCAAAGTACTATGGTGAAACCATAAGTATAAAGAGGCAACATGGGAACTAGAGGAATCCATGAAAAATAAGTACCCTCACATATTTTCACTTTAGTATATAAAATGATTTTTAGAGGGAAAAACTTCTTAACAGGGGAAAAATGTAATGAACTAGAATTTTATCAATGGAATTTACCTTCTTATAATTGTGTCATATTTAATAATGTATTATAAAACACATGAACCATATGATGAAACCAACTACATTTTATTATATTAATTTGAACATTACATCTAGAGAATAAATTGTTGGAACCATGGCTGTTCTATGCTGGAAATAGAGTATGGTTTGTGTTTTCTATCAATCATCATTAGATGATCATAATATTTTCCATGAAAGGGACCATATAGTTCAAGAGAACAATAGTATTGAAGGTGGTGTCATTTCCCAGTGTTTTCCAAATTTTTGGGCCTTAAAATCTGAAAATGGAGAAATGTGTGTTTGGAAAAGGGAGTTGCGCGCAAGTTTAAAGGGTGTTTAGAATGTTGTAAACAAGGCTTAATTTGGGAACAAAATGTCAAAATATAGAAAAGGAAAAAATTGCACACAAGTATTAAATGTGCGTGAAATATGAGGTTGCGTGGAAAAATCTTACGTGCCCAATACGATGTCAAAAGGGGTTTTACGCACTCATGAAGAATCTTACGCGCACCGACAAAGACGCGTCGAAAAATTGTAGACAGGGTCATCATGGCGTATAAATAGGTTTCTACCCCCATGGAAGACTTAAGAAATTTTCAATGAAAATATGGCTGCTCTACCGCGTGAAAGATTTGCACACGAAAGATTAGAAGAGAGTTAATCTTGCCTGCAAGGTGTTCCTTTAGTCTGAAAAGACCAAGTGAACCCTTCAATGCAGTTGCATGAAAGATAAGGGTTGCGTGAAAAGTAGTTGTTGCATGAAAGTCAAATTGCATGATAAATCCCAAATCTTACGCACAAGTTCAGGTATTGCGTGCAAGTATAGTTTTAAGATTCTGATAGGCTTTTGTATATCTAGTTCAGTGGTTTAGTGCTTTCAAGTGCATCAATTCTGGACTTCGATGCAAAAAATGTCTCATGCTGAACATAGATAAATACTTCAATGAAAATATATTAAAGCAACCTTCAAGTCGATAAACTAAGTTAGACTTCTCTCAAGGTAGTGAACTAAGGGGAGTCTAGGGAAGTGATTCGAGGGATGCAATGAGCTAAACCTGAACCATTGTAAAGGTAGTGTGCTTGGCACAGAGTGACTATGACGAAACCTTATAATCCTCAAACTAGTAAAGATTAGTGGATTTAGGTATGACTGAAACACTGTAATCATATTCTACTTGAATGTAGCCTTTTGTGGTGAACCAAGTAAAAGTCCCGTTTCATCTCCATACTTTCATTTGTTTGACAGATTTAACAAGTTCCTACCAACGTGGGAATAAGATCCATAACTTTAAAAAGAAAAAGTTGACACCCTGATTCACCCCTCCCCTCTCTGGGTGTTCTGGGGTCCTTTATAAATATGGAAATAACAATTGAAATTATTAAAATATAACAAAAAATAGAAAATAAGATAACAATAATAGTAAAATTTGGATATACTCAATCCCCCAGAATAATCACACTCATGAATAACATTGTAGTAATTAAGAAAAATGTTAGTAATGAAATATTCATTTTCAAAATGAAAATATATATAAACTTGAGAGAAATTAAAAGTTAATTAAGAATTAATTAAATATAATGTATTTATAGGAAGTATGGAAGCCATATGATCATTATAAATCTGACTGTTGGAATGGTAATCTGACCTTTGGAATAATAACCTAACCATTGGAATATTAATATATATGTTAATAATAGTAATATAACCATTAGAATAATTTACTCACATATGTTAGTGTAAAATAATGTTTAGGTATCTTATAAAATGAAATTATTGCATGTTTATATCATGATATAAGTAAATAGATGTTTTAAAATAAGTGTTTGTAGTTTTGTAAAACATATATATTTTATTTGATTTTTTATAAAAAATATAATAACTTAAAATAAAGATAATTTCCATAAAATGGGTTTATAAGTTAATATTATGTTTTATGATAATGATAATATGATTTTATGATACCTTAAGTAATTTTTAAAGGGTTAGAAAATTGATTACAAAAATTAAATCTGGTATTTTTCAAATAAATGAGGATTTTATTTAAAAATTAAAATTTTCAAATTTATAAAATTATTTTTATAAAATTTATTTAATTTTTGGAATATACACATCAAAAAAATTTAGGGTAATTTTTTATATTTTTCTAAAATAGTTGAATTTTTGGTGAATAGTGAAAAATGGTAAAATAAGGTATTTAACATTATAAGCTAAATAAATGAAATTTTGAGTCATGGAAAATGTAATCATCCATTATTTATAAATCAGATATACCATTTAATATATATATTTACAAAAATCAATACTATCGGTAGTCCTGATCCAAAATAATAAACTGATGAATATAATATTCAAAAACACCTTTCTTCTCCCCTTATAAATACCACCGCTCACCACTCCTTCTCCACACAACTTATAAGCCTTGAATCATTCTAAATTTCTACCCAATCTATTCCCAATACTCTACCTCATGTACTACTGTGGACAGTCTCATCCAAAGAGAAATTCCAAGTGACTTAAAGTTGTTTTTTCAGGGAGACGACATTCAAGAGGTAATATTCTCAAAACTATATCTTTTAAATTCTTTTCTTCTTCTACCTTCTCCTCACCCACCCCATTAAACATGTAATAATAACTAAAATATCATATATATACTATAATTTTATTATTATAGTGAAATATCTACCATCAATCCTCTTCCTTTCTCTTCTTATTCTAAAAACAATACCATTTTCCATATTATGTAGGTTCACCACCTCTGTGGATGATAAGTTTTCATTTTGCATTAATGCTTTGAAGAATGATCATAAAAATATTATCAAGGTAAAATAAGATGATAATAATTATATTATAAATTATTTTATGTTATGGAATAAATATATATACATAATATTAAATAAAATGGAACTAGTTCATGATGGTCGATAAAACTACCTAAATGAACTAACCACACAGTGTTAACATTTTTACTAAGTGGATCATCTCTATGTTAGAACAAAAAAGAATATTTGATACCATTATAATTTCTTAAGGTAATTAATATCATTTTATTTCACTTCTAAAGTTTTATTCCCATTTTATGAGAACTTCCATAATTATACACAAGTGATCGGACATTGGAACCATGAAATGAACACTCTCAAAACAACAAAATTTAACACCAAATCTCATTGAAATGGTTATAAAAGAACATAATAAAACTATAGTAAATAAAATATATATGGAAAATATTCTAAATTAAGTAATTAATTAATCTAATTTGATTATTTATGATATTAAGTGAAAGTGCAGAACGATTTTGGAACATAAGGTAAGAGATCTCCCCAAACCACCCTTTTTCTTTGGGTTATGTCCTTTACATATCTAACTTAGTTTATCTCTATATTTTATATTATTTAATGATTATAAATTATATATATATATATATATCCCTTACATGTATACCTATCTTATTTTACCTTACTTTTATGGGTAAATATATGTCTTATGTTCATTTCTCAAATGTCTTCTTTAAAATCAAATATAATGAAGGAGAACTTTTGTATCCCTTAATCCTTTTATAAAACTCATTTAAAAAATTTATTCCTAAATGAACACTATATTTTTGAGATCTATGATTGTGTACTCAAGTATTAATATCTATAATATTTAATTTCTTCTTATCATTATAATCTTTATGAAATCTCATTTGATTATGATATGAGACAATATTATATAGGCCATTTAATTCCATGGATAATTCTTATGTTTATTCCTTATGATTGATTTTCTTTTACAAAAAACATAACCATATACATGTTATTATGGGTGAACCCAGATAGTTATATAATGAATTGTTTAACTTTATTGTATCATAAGATGGCATGTATGAGATTAGAGAGTAAACCTAATCCATGATGGGACCTTGTCCACCATGTGATGTTGTCTTTATGGTTAGCCTTGATTTATGAATATATAAATTTTTATATTACTACCCCATTCCTATATTTACATGATCTTATGATAACATGTTCTTTATTTTATTATCCCATGTGATTATTCACGAGCCTTCTCTATTATTATATTACATTATGCTGTTTGACTCCCGTGTTATGCTTAGTTATCATGTTTATTCCCTTACTAGGATTTATAGCTCACCCCTTTCTCTTATGTATTCCCCATGTTAGCCTTTTTAGTTTTATAAGGTTAAAAGAATTTAGGAGATAAATTTTGAGATTAAAATAGAGATTATATGTTTTGGTTTCTTTTTGATGTATTATGAACTTATTCTTCTAAATACACTATGCCTCACAATATTGGGGCCGTGTTTATTAGATGTCCATGTTAAAAATCATTTAATAATATGTGTAAAATTCTTGAGTCACTATATAAATTATACTATCTTTATATCTTAAACATAATATATTTTCTTATACTCTATTCATTTCAAGAAATTTCAAGTTTTCCTTTCATTTTCCTCTCTTTAATTACTCAACAGAATGAAAGAATGTTTAAAAAAAACAGATTTTGTTTTATATTTTTCCAAAAATATTTTTCTCCCATGTGCTTATTTTATTTAAAATGTTTTCAAGAACGTTTTTATATTCTATAATGATTGGTTAAACACATTTTTACCCATTTTTTATTTTTTATAAAAATGTTTAAAATGAATATTTTTGTTATTTTCCAAACAAGATACTTTTTTACCAAATGTGTGAATAAATTATTTATTTTAACATACACCACACAAATGACATTTACTGCCCTCACGAATACTCTTTTCTTTTACTATTACTTTACAATTTTCCATTTTTCTTTCCAAAAAAATTATTTGTCCTCATATTTTAGAATTTTTTTGATTTTAAATAAATTCTTTCAAAATAAAAAGGGTATTTTCATCAAAAAAATATTTTAGTGATATTTTAAAATTATTTTCATCTATGTCTAAATACTTTAACAAGTATTATGATTTATTGAGGATATAATATAATGATACTAACCACCATATTTATCTGGATGGCTTATAATCAGTTTTATTGGGGAAATTATTGACATTTTGTATGATGGTTCTTCCAATATGAACAATTATTGATTATTAAGGCATGTTGATTAAGTTTTATAGTTTATTAATATGATAAATTCATTGGAATTATTAAGTGGAGGGTGGTTCCAAAAATTACATATCTTCTTGATGCATCGGTAGGTCTTATGAGACAAAAAGTATTGGGTATTTGGCCAAGGCCTTACCCATTTATGTAAGATGTATTGACACGAGGCCTTGATAGTAAGTTTAATATGTCCAACATTATGAAATAAATTATTAATACCCATGTGATTATTAAAATAGTTATGATATCTATGTATGATTTTTAAGTTCATGTGATTATTTTTTTATAATTATTTGATCATTATTTATTCATGATATATTATTAATGACTTATTTATTAATATAAATAAGTTTATAAATATCATATTAATATAATAAATAATCATTTTGAACAATCTATGCAAGGTGGTTATTAAAAATCATACACATCATTCATGGAGGCAGTAGTATGCACGTACAAGTGACAAAATTTTTTCTAAGTAAAAGAGAATGGGTAGTTAATTATTATTACATAATAATAAAAAAATTTAATTATATTAATAATAATTATTTCATTATAATATAATGGATAAAATATATATTAAGTAGGAGGAAGATGATATAAAATAATTGAAATGGAAAAAGAGTAATGATGATTTTTTACCTTATTCATTGGAAATCTTCTTTGTAAAAAGGATTAATCCATTGAGAGGTGGTATTTTTAGAAGAATAAAACCACTAGGATATGGATATAAATGTTTAGGAGGTATTTTAATAGATTTTTGGTTTAACTAAGTGGATTTGGGTGTGCTGAGAAGTGGGGTGGTGAAGGTTCCTTTTATAAGTGGAGGGAGTTGCATTTTTGTAATAATATAATAGGTAAAGTCACTATAAAAATGTAAAATGGATCTGAAAATGAAAAATAATAGAATGGGGGAAGGTTTAGGTTTGGTAAATACTCAGAAAAATATTTTAACACATGTTTTTAACATCTTTTTTAAGTTTATTACTCTTATATTTTTCACTTTTACCATATTTGTTTTTCACTGTGGTAACTAATTTTTACGAAAGTAATTTACTTTTAATGAGTAAAAATATAATGGGAATTATTAAATATTTTTAAATAATTTATAAAAATATGAAATAAATTTTGTTCAAATAAAATTTATAAGGGTTATAAAATTTAATTTTAATATTAGCACACATAATACAAAAAACCATTTTTAGAAAAAGTGTATTTTTATTCATAAAAATTAAGATGATGTTAAAATTACCAATGTTGTTTATTTTTATGAAATTAATTAGTTTATTATTATATTAATAATATTTATGTGCCTTTTAAAAATAATCCAAAACCTAATTCAACCTTTTGGATACTTAGTTAAACAAACTAAAAATAGTTTAAATATTACTTAGGTTTTAAAATGTTAAACATGAGTTTTAAAAATTAAATATAGTATTTTAAATGAATTATTTTACTTCTTAAATTTATAATTATTCATAAAAAATGTTTTATAAGTTTTATAGCCACACTTATTTTATGATAATGTCATAAAATATATGGTATAGGTATAAACATTATTTTTCACTATTCATCTAAAAATCATCTATTTCAAAAAAATACTAAAAATTCACCATAATGTAATTTTGAAATTTGGAATATAAAAATGAATTTAATTTTTTAAAATTAAAATTATAATATTTAGGATTTTATATTTAAATTGAAATATAAAATATAATAAAAAAATGTTTTTAATAGGGAAATAAATTTATAGATATTAACTATTACTATTCTCATTCCTTATCAATTAATAAGCTAGTGTTAATATATTATTCATATAAAAAATATATTTAATCAAAATTAAACCATAATATATTTATTTTCTTAAAATAAAATTACATTGCCCCTAAAAAGGAAGGTTTTAGAAAAATATATTTTTAGTTATAAAATAATCTTATTAGCTATTTATCCATACTAATTGAATTTATCATTGAATTAGTATTAAAATAAAATTTTATTTTATTTATAGATAGATTTAAAAATTTGATTACTTTTATTTATACCTTCTAATTAAATGGATACATTATAATGGTATCAATTAATAATTATAATATTATCTTCATAAAAGGTATCACAGTTTCATTTCAGTTCAGTGTTACATGTGAAACAAGTTATTCAATAGAGTGTTTATTTAAGTAGAATTAAATATTGGAATATCGAGGTGTTATATTCTCCCCCTTAAATAAATTTCTACCATGAAATTTAAATTATTATTTACTATTGAAAATATAAAAGGGAATCCATAAGATAGACAAAACTCAAGATATAATTACTAATGAGATATCAGATTTAATAAATTAGGTAAGACTAAGAAATTCATATATTATTTATTAATATATATATTACTAATATTGTATTTATTTCCAACCATTTGAGCTAAGAGTACCTTATTATTTAGTATTAAGACCCATGTTATAAAATTTTCTTCCAAAGGGAGTTCATAATCATCCATACATCGATAGACTATCATAGGTTGATATGAAATGTGATTTCCTTATTTTAAAAATTAATTTTTCCTCTAAGTAGAGAGAACCGATCTATTTCCAAAAATCACATTAACTTAATATAAATTAATAATAATAATATTTTCACAAGGAATATTCCAATAAAATTTATATATGGATACAATAATCAAATAAATAGAAGTTTTATATGATAATTCAATACCAAATCATTAGGGTGGTGATTTAATACTCTTAAAAAACTTCCTTGATACACTAGAGTACCTAGAATAAAACTCCAAAAACATGTCCAGTAATCTAGAGTGGAAGATAAGTGTACTAAAATTATCACGATCCACAGTAGTGGTGGTAATTTCATAGGCCCCACCTTGTTCCCATGTTCAGGGAGGTTGAAGATATCTATTATGTAAGGGAATTGAATAAGATAATTCCTAAGTTCCCATCACTAATTTAACTAAATGATTCATTTTACCTTGGTAATTAGTTTCTATATTTATTCTTTTCCCACACATAAAACATCTTCTACTTCCTTGAAGACATTTACCTTGATGCTTCTTCCCATATTCTTGGCATGTAGGAAATTGAATATTCTTTACTTTATCATCTTTTTCACCTAAATTTACATGATAATCCATGATTATCTTATTTGGTGTGTTAGGGAATTCAAATATGTTCATGTTTTAATCATAATTCATAATAGATATTTTGGCATAATCACAAGATTCTTCACCTCAACTCCTATCTCTTTTTGGTTTCTCATTGTGAAAATCACCAAATTTCCCATCACATCCATTTCTAACTTGGTTTCTCCTACCTAAATCCATTAATTAAATAACTGAAAGTCAAGGTATGAGAAAATTAATAATTTTATAAAATAAAACTATAAACATAGAATAAGTGATTCATAAAATTTGTGCATAACCTAACTTATGAATTCATATGTTTCAATCTATTTTATCCATGGTCATTTCCTATTAGGTTCTCTAAACTAAATATATTCAAATAACTCATAATGGTTCATAAATAATGTGTGAATTTACAAATAATATCCCCAAATATCATTTAACCAAATGTGTAGTATTAGGCCCACTCATCTTGTATTAAGTGAAAATCAATTTGATAACCAACTAGCCTTTTTTGGGGTGATTACCGCTAGGTGTATCTGTGCCATAGTCACATCCACTTTCCAGTATCCAGACAAGGATATAATTTCTAGTTGAACCAAATAATATCTAATTTACTACAATTTTAAATTTTTTTACTATAACTTGACTTATTCTTAGGGTTTTCACTCACTTTATCTCATCCTAATTATCAGAAAACATAAACATTACATTTTAGCTCAACTAACCTAAAGGTAAATCTGCATCTTTAAAATTATGATCAACCTTAACATATCAACACTTGATGAAATTTATAACTCTAACATTATCCTAAAATAATAAAATACTAATCTATAATGTTATAAAAACCCTAATATAATACCAATTTTGATAAAATAGACACAAATGTCCCATTATTACATGATTCATAGAAAATATTGCATTATATACATTCCCAGGACTTTTTTTGGTTTAGAGTTTTAGATAATTAAGAAACATAATTAACTAATATGTCTCATGTATTTCTCATAAAATGGATATTATTACCACTATATTAGGAACTAATTAATCTATAATAAGTCTTTAACATCTCCCATAAATTCTACACATATGCTATTCTGCTAGATATATCATATGTAACGCTTTTCTTCATAACTCGAAAAAATGAAAATATAAGAAGGGTGATCTCAAATGCTCAGTAATGGAAAGCGTATACCAGAAGCTATCATAGAATAAAAAAGTAATAACAATACGATATTAAGTGAATTATAACCAAATAATTCTATATAACTGATCACATGAGCTTAAAATCTATCCATGGATTATATAACAATATAAATATTCACATGGATAACAATAATTGGTTTCATAATGATAGAGTACATAATTTTGGAAATCATAATCAAACCATCAAGGCCTCATTACAAGAAATATTATATAAATAGTTAAGGAATAAACAAAATACCCAAGTTAGTTTGTTACATGAGACCTACCAATTCATTAGGGGGATATTACAGGTCCCACTCATCACTAATAAATCCCAATGCATTAATCATATAAATTAATGATTAAAATATAAAATACATAACCAACATGATTTAGTAATAAATATATATCCATATTTAAATGGAAAATATATATATTGTTAATATTTCCCCAATCAATAAATAGAAAATCTCTCTATGTAATCATCCTTCAAACTAACACCATATAAATTAATGTGTATATGGTTAAGAAAATAATTTACCCAATCAATAAATAGAATTAGATGAACATAAGACATCTAAAGAAAAAATATAATGGTTTTATTAGGGTATATCATAAGTTAAACATAACATCTTTTAAGGATGTTGACATAGAAGAAAAATACTTTCATAAGAAGAACACTTTGAATGGCATCACATAAGAAAGGATCAAGAATTATATTGATTGGTACCCAAAATTTAATTACCCAAAAGGAATATTTCACAAGTTATTTTAAGGGGTTATTAATTAAACATTACTAAAAATGAGATATATATAGAGATAAAGTGTAAAATTAAAACCAAATCATAAAATAGTTTTTAAAAAACATTTTTACCATAGTCTTAAAAGATGAAGTTATGATTCACATTCAAAATTAATTTTAAAAAAGTGAAGTGAAAGATTTTGAAAACTTTTATTTTAAAAAACAATATTAAATAGGATTCTTAAAAAACATAGAGTTTATCTTGAGTAAATGTGGAGTGTAATATTTAAATATAAACATTAAAGGGAAATACCTTTTTAACATTTTGAAAATACCTTTTTGAAAAAAAATCATAAAAAGGATAATTAAAATTCATTTTAAAAATAGTAAAGGAGAAAAATGAAGGCCACATTATAAAACATATAATTAGGTTTAAAAATATAAAGGATAACATATGTGGGAGGATAAAATAGGGACATTGAAGATAAAGAATATTTAGAAATAATGTGAATTATTCTTAACAACATAAAACTTTTATGAGAAATAAATTTATCAGGGAAGGGATTTTAAATTAAAAATGTCACATTCCCTAGATATAGAAGGGGTAAAATCATATGAAATATGAAATGGGAGAATATATGTGACTTATAATAAATAATTTCAAGAAGTAACATTATAACCTAAAGAAACAAAGTTTGAGTTAACAAAATTCCTTATGAATATCATAATCATTGAACTAATAATCCTTTGAAGAGGAGTTCATGAGAAATAATTGTAAATACAAATAAATTAAAGTAAAAATTAAATTTTATAAAATAATAGGATAAAATAATTCAAATTATAATAACGAGGGTTCAAGAATAATCAACATAACTCAAATAAAGGAAAATCAATAATGAAAAACCCTTATGACTGGGTAACAAATGAATCAAATTCTCTTAAAAGAGAGATATCAAAATAGAACTTAAAATAAGATGAATATAAATTTAATCATGATCTAATATATTAAATAGTATTATATACACCATGTAATATTAAATAGGTTCATAAAACAAAACTTGTCTCAAAGAGTTAAAATTATGACCAAGACCCTTACCTTTAATCCTTCTTATTCTAACGTGCTCTAACCTCCTGTAGAAAAAATAAAAATATTAATTATATATTTATTAACATTATTTATACATATAATCTTTTATAAAATTTATTTATATTCATTTATAATAAATATATTTTAGTTATATTTTATTTTCATTATTGGATGTTATTTATTTCCATTATTTGTTTTGTACTAGTTTCTTAATGGAAATGCCAATTCTTATTTATAGATTCAAAATTAATCATTAAAATATCATTATAGGTACTGGAATATATGTTTTACAATTATTTATAATGTTCTAATTTCATTATATTTATGATTCGTGATGATGAAGTCAGTGATGAACTTGTTTCTGTAATTTTTAATGAACAAAAGGGCGATACATTAAAAATAAGTTAAATATTAATATAAACCTTTCAGAACCATAAAAAAATTTATTTTTTAATTATTTTATAATAACACCAGTATTTAATTTTCATATTTATCCATGATATAAATTTATATCATTCTTTGTATAGGTGGTTAAACTGACCCAAACAAGAAAAAACTGTAATCTATGGGTGAGTATGGTTAAGAAAGTGATTCTTTTATAATAATATCATTTTTTACATAATAATAATTATATTATTTATATTTTTTAAGGGTTTTAATCATATTTCAAGATATCTTAATAAATAATAAAATAATGGATGAAAAATGAAATACATCACTTTTATGGAAGCGGTAGTCCACGCGTACACAAGAGTGACACGTTATTTTTTCCATATAATGGAAAGAATATAGAGAATGATTTATAATTTTATAATATTAATGAGGTTATAAATATCATATTAATCTATTAAATATCCTTTTATACCCATTCATGTAAGGTGGTGATGAAAAATTAAACATGTCATTCATGGAGGTGGTAGTCTACAGGTACAAATGAAGAATTTTTTTTCTAAGTAAAAGGGAAATGGTAGTTTATTATTATTACATAATAATAATAAAATTTAAGTATATTAATAATAATTATTTAAATATAATATTTTGGATAAAATAGATCTTAAATAGGTGGATTAAAAAATAAAATAATTGAAATATAAAAGAAATATTTTTTAATTTTTACCTTACTTAGAAAAATCCTTTACAAAAAGGATTAATACTTTAAAAGGTGGTATTTTGAGAAGAAAAAAACCACTTTTATGTTTTTATAAATTTTGGGCAGCGATTTGGGCATATATGTTTTCAAACTAAGTGGATTTAGGTGCGAGGAGAAGTGGGGTGGTGAAAGCTCCTTTTATAAGTGGAGGGAGTGGTATTTTTGTAATAATATAAAAGGTAAAATCACTATTCAAGGGTAAAATGTATACAATAATTGAAAAATGTATTTGGGGAATTTTTAAGGTTGATAAAGCCTCAAAATTAATGTTTGTAAGTCTTTTACTCATATATTTTTCACACGGACCATTTTTGGTTTTAACTATGGCAACTAATTTTTAATTAAGTAATTTAATTTTAATGAATAAAAATAAAATAGTCCTCATTAAATAATTTGTATATAATGATTCAAAATATAAAAATAAATATTGTTAAATAAAATTTATAAGGGTGATAAAAATAATTTTAATATTGGAACACATAAAACATAAAAACTAATTTTAGAAAAAATGTATTTTTATGCTTAATTTGTTTTAATTAAGATAAAATTATAAATTATTTTGGTTTATGTAAAATTAGTTGGTTTAATATTATCCTAAAAAGAGTTATGTGGATTTAAAAAGAATCCAAAACTGAATTTCCCCTTTTAGATACTTAGTTAAAAGAAACAAACTAAAATAGTTTGAATATTACTTAAGTTTCAAAATATTAAACACGAGTTTTCAAAATTCAACATAATATTATTACATAAATAATTTTAATCTTTAAATTAATATTTTTTATTGAAAAATATTCAATAAGTTTTATATTCATACTTATTTTGTGATAATGTCATGAAATCTATGATATAGGTATAAACTGCATATTTTTCTATTCAACTAAAAATCATCTATTTTATTAAAATATAAAAAATTCAGCCTAAGATACTTTTGAATTATCTAATACAAAAATGAATTCCATTTTTTCAAATTAAAATTCTAAAATTTATGACTGAAAATTATTTTTTTATTATAAGAAAACACTTTTGAGGAAAAAGTGAGAAACCTTACATGACTTCACCATTTCACCACTTCACCAAATCCATACTTCCCCACTTCCCCACTAAAAACAATACAAAGCTTCTCAACAAACAAAAAACAATCACAATGGATGGAAAATCCAATAAATCATTCAAAAAAAGATACCTTTAAAGATGGAGCTGAAAACGTTGAGAGAAGGCCGGGGAATCACAAATCATGGAACATGAATGTCAGAAAAGTTAGACAAACCACAAAACTATTCTCCTCGAGCGCCTACTGGTGCGACCGTCAACACCATCCCAAATACACAAACCCATCGACGAACTCCAGTCGGAGTTCGCAAAACCCTCCAGCGACGTGAGATGGCCCAAAGAGCTCATCCACAAAGACGACGAAGAAACCAGAACTAGGAAGGTCATGCCGTCCAGACACTGCACCCCAATCCGCATCCACCGCATCACCACGAACCAATCACACTCTGAAGACCAGCAAACCACACCAAAAGAGAATCACTCCAAAATCGAATTCACAGTGACAACAAAAATCACCCATAAAAACATGAAATCAAAGGTAAAATCCCATTACCAAGCACACAGAAATCAAAGAAGACGCAGAAGGGAGCTTTGATACAAGCAGATTGAAATACAAAGAGGCCCATCACCACCATCATGCCCAAATGAAGAGGCCATAGAGCGACCCGAAGCATCATAGGCAGAGAACGCAACAACAACCTTAGCCCACAGCAAACCAAAACTCAACCTCGAACCAACATCGCGCCGCCATTGAAGATGATCCCACTGAAGAACACGACCGTCGACGTCGCAGAAGCACAACGCTTTAAAACCAAGAACCCTCGAGACGAAGGGACTCGACCTTCAACGCCGATGATGTTTGGATCTCGAATCGACTCCACCATAGAGAGAGGATCAAGCCACGAGACTGCTGAGAAGAGTCGAGGAGCAGGACCTCCATCACCCGAGGCAGAGGAGATGGTGGTGACGGGGAAACCCTAGTACCGCAGAGCCCTTTACGGGCGCATCCCCCAATCCGCTCATAAAATTCTAAAATTTATGAGTTTAACTTTTAAATGTGAATATAAAATATAATGAAAAACTATTATTAACAGGAAAACTACTTTTGAGATATTTACTATTCTTATTCTTATTTCTTATCAATTAATAACTAAATTAGTGACAATGTATTATTAATATAAATATATATTTAATCAAAATTAAACCATATAATATTTAGTTTCTTAAAGTAAAATTATATTTCACTAGAAAATGTCCTTTTTTAGGAAAATACATTTTTAATTATAAAATGATATTATTAGTTATTTATATATACTAATTGAATTTATCATTTAATTGGTATTATTTTTTATTTATTTATATATATATTTCAAAATGTGGTTACTTATATTTATACCAATCAATTCAACAACTATATTATAACGAACTCATTTAATACTTATAATATTATATTTATAAAAGGTACCATAGTTTCATTTCAATTTGGTGTTGAATTTGAAACAAGCTATTTAATATAGTATTTATTTAATGACTAATTACATATTTTAATCTTAGGGTGTTTCTTAATATCTATTATATAATAATTACACCTAATTACCATACTTTTTATGTGTTTCATATATTATTTGTCCCTTTTTATTTACACGAGCCTCTTTCCATAACACATGATGTGGGATAAAAGTGGATTGAGATTATGATTCATAAATACACATATAAAAAATGTATATAATTATGTTTTTGTTTCATATAACATGAATTTTTTAATATAGGTTTAAAATACATACATATTTTTTGTTTAAGTGAAGTATACCTCATCCTTGATTTAACGCCGGGGTATGATGATTTTGATGCACGTTGTTTATTTTATAAACTCTTTTTATAATTTTTAAATTGAAAATTATGAATCATTGTGATTAATACATGAAATTTAAAATAGAATAATACCAATTACAATGTACCTTAAATGCTTCCTTATCCCAAAAACCAATGAAAGCATTCTATGTTTCCTGGTTTATAATGTGCGCGTATATAACTGGTGGGTGGAGTTTTAATTTCCCCAAACAATCTCTATAATTATGTTTTATAATAAGTGTCTAAAATTATCTCTAATCATTTTTAGTAACCATTAGTATGAATTATATTCAATAATTTTATAATATAAATGTGATTTGTAAAGAATAATTAAAATCAAATCAATGTTTCATTATTTTATTTTTCAGTAAAATAGAGAAAGTATATCATAATGCTACCCTAAAATCTTTCTAAATTGTTTCCTTTAATATAGGCACAACATTATTCCACACACATATATATACCAATCAACACACACAATCAAGTACTAACCCCAACATAAATAATGAAAATATATTTTTTGGGTCAATAGGTTGACCACGTGCTTTCATCATACCATGAAAATTTTATATTTATTTCATACCCTTAATAATTTTTACTAACACCATCATATTACACCAATACTATATTTTTTGAACCATATCACTTTTTCTTGCTTTCTCACCATCAGACTACTTCTCATCTCAAGAATGTTTTTTGCCTTCTAAAATTTTATTAATTTCAACATCTCTACTATGTTGTTTCATGAGATTGGTAGCATAAAAAGTATAGAATCCATTATCGACACAAATAGTTAATAATTTAATTTATATTATGTAAATACAGTGGGGAATATATAATATTATGAGGAATCACTTTATACATATAAAAAAATCAGATACATTTTACCTTCTCATTAAACCCTTTTTTATTTAAATATTGATAGGATTTGAACCCACTATAAAGTATCCAAACCCTATCCTTCTGACCCCCTATGATATAAAAGACACCATCTACATTGGGTCTATCATGGAATGATTATGACATCCTAGTGCAAGGTTCAACCTCAATAAAATTTTTATTTGGCCCTATAGTTGTTTTAGTTGGTAATAAAACAATAAAACAATTTGTTTTTATAGGATCCAAGGAATAAAATACATGTAATTCCTATGATTCTATTATAAATAGTTCATCCTTATACCCTTAATTTCTAAAATTTACTTTCAAGAATCATATTCATCGATTTTAACTGCACACTTACTATCAACCCATTTGCATCAAAAAAATCAGAAATTTTAATATTATATAATACAAATCCCATATTTTTTTTGATGATTCCAAAATATAAAATATTTTTATAAATTGGATTTATGTCCTTGGTACCATATACATACATCTCTTCTACCATAAGAGTAATTCCAATATTTTACATAATACTATCATCATCATGTTTCTTTATATATAATGTATAAATATTAATTGCATAATCATTGTAAGATAATACATGTATATTTTGTCCTCTGGATAACCATTGAAGTCATTATGAAATTTAATTTAGATTTAAATATAAATCCTTAAAAATTTGGTCTTGAAACTATTTTATAAATTATATATTATGTTTATTTGATATTCATCTTTCACCCCTTTATGGATTCAAATACCTCAAAATTACATTTTTAGTTTCAACATATGGAAAATCCTTTATACTATCATGTAAAACATAAAGGTGATATTGCATCCAATCTTTAATGGTAATTGAAATAACGTCTCTTATTAAAATTCCTTCATCCAAAAGGTATTTTAATTGGTTCTCTAGAACCAAATTCTAAGTAATTTATGATTACATGTATTCATTGTATTGAATATTAATGATGTTTCTTATCACATCATGATTTTTCCTATTCATGAAATAGTATGTGATAATGTCATATGAATATATGTTTCACTAAAAGGTTATATAATTTTCACACTATGATGAGAACTAGGAGGTTCCATGACAATATTCTTGAATAAATGTTTTATAGTCGGATGATAATTTTTGATGGGACAAAAATTACATAGTCAATCAGGGGTGAAGACTCATAGTAATTTGATGTACCCTCTCATGGTGTATGCCCTTGGTAATTTACTGAGAAAGAGATTATGAGAATAAGATATTCTAGTAGGAAATCTATATTTATATGTCTCATTGGATATTACTATCTACAAACATGTGTATTGATCCTTAGACTTTAAGAGTATCATTAATAGATACCATAAGTGATGTAATTTTATGTGTTGATGAAAACCATGATGACATATGTTGGTGGTGAAATAGAATAAATTATGTACATCATGAGTGATGTTTCATTAATGAATAATGTATGAAATTATTTATCACTTCCATCCTTTGATGGAATTTGATATCTTATACCCTTTGATGATAATGGAACTGCCTGGATAAATCCATGGCCATGGTGTTCTTTGGGCATGTTCATTTCCAGAAAGTCAAAGAAAGATACATTGATCACATAGGTTGATGACACTAGTGTACAACCTTCTTGATGAGCGATATAATGATAAAGATATTATATTACACAGTGAGCATTTATAGGAGTTTGTACGTTGTTGTGACATAAAATTTTTCTCTATGCTGCTGGAAATCCTTTTATTTTATTTTAAATAGCCGGTTTAATGGGTTCCGGTGCCCAAGCATACAACCACAACTTAAACCCAGAAACATCAATCAACACAAAAAACCATTAGTAAAAATCATCAAATGCGTACTCCTCTCCGCTTCCCCTACCAGACTCATCTTCTCCAGTGGCCGAGGCCGTTTCCCAACCTGGTGTCCTCCAATACTGAGGACTTTGCACCCGATTCCTGAGAAGTTCTAGAACAGGGTCCAGTGAAATCCTCTCAGTCACAATGTTATTCGCAAAAGACACAACGACCTTGCCTTTCTTCCTAGATGCTGAACGAGTCTGCATAGGCCGCGGGAGATGGGAGTAATCCTTCCTTGACCGACGTCTTACTGAGGGGGAGCCAGGTCCTCCGACTGGAACTGAGATTTGCTCACTCTGTACCACCTCACTGAACAGACGACCACCTGTTCCGCACACCTTCACTATCCCTCCCAACGGGAACTCCCTTCATTTTTCATCCTGACCAGTAGTTGTGTTCTCCATCACCGAAAGAGGCACCCCCACTGGAACACCCTCATCCACTATTGCCGCAGGAACTGCTTTCAAGCCCTGCTCAACCTGGCACTCATCATCTCCCACCACATTGGAGTTTTTGGCTTCCGTGCAAACCGCTAAGGTTGATCCCTCCAACCCCAGTCCCTTGTCACCCTCTTGCAAAACCTCCATAGCCTCTATTCTGACCAAACCGACTTCAGTCACCAAACCTCCAGCCAACTGATCCTCTAAGACCCTTTCACCATTCTCCTTTCCTGAAAAATCATTCCCTTCCATGCATTCAGATCGAACATCCTCAGCAATGATAGAGAATCTATTACTTAAAGGTATAAAGGGGGGAGCCACAAGATCCAGACCCCTGGATTCCTTCGAGCAATCAAAATTCGGATGACAACCTTCCCCCTTCCCATTCAAAGAACTAGGACCCGTATCACCCTCCAGAGTTGCCTTTCCAGCCCTGACTGAGTCACCATCCAGCGTCACCGAAGCCACCCCAGAGCATTATCCTCTGAAAGCCGACTCCATCGATCTCGAATGAGAACCCTCCTCAATCTGCATACGGTGATTCCCCTCCATGTTCGACGGGATATATTTCCCTTTACCACTTCCCTTGGTCATCCGAGGAGGAAGTCCCCTACGGGATCAGCTGTGCTAGCACCCTGCGATTCTATGATGACGTTAAGAGATTGTGATGCATGTGTGGATTACCACTAGATAGATTCTGCACTTGGATCCTTTAGTGAAATGATGTAATGATAATATTTATTCAACCATATCATCAATAAATAAAGAATTATAGGTTTAGGTAATTCTAGATCTATTTATAAATTAATTATAAATTATATGTGATCCCCCTCTTCTGGTTCCAATATTTAAACAAGTCAATTAATCTAAAATTTAAATTGATTGTTTATTAAATTGTTTGTCATGTAAAATAATTATTATTCACAAATTAAGACTAAAATCTAAGTTGTCCATTCCTAAATAGGCACTTCTGCTACACCCAGAAATTACAAAATAGGCCTGCTATGATGTGATTTTGGTAGACCAATTATATACACATAAAATAGGCAGTCAATATTAAATTCAATAACTTACTCAATAATATATCACTATACAATATAACCTTCTAGATAAATTTTATTTTACACACACCCTTTTAAAATATCTTGATACTATTCAATGGGGTACACACATCTATATTATATAGGACCATATATTCAGATATCTATAATCAAATGAACCATGAAGTGAAACATTATATCAAAGAATAACGGTGGGTGGAACACATCCAATTCACATAATATGATAACATTTTTCTCGTACATAGTTGAAAAATTCATCCAGTCTATAATTTTACTATATATATCATTGAATAATTAGTAAATTATCTTTAATGTGTGTCAAATTTTTTTAGGTAGAATGAAACATAAATCCATAAGAATTAAATATTTCATCAAAACATGATAATCATGTGATTTTAATACCTTTAACAACAAATTTTTCATTTACATGAAATTATTTATATTTTATGAATACCCTTCTAAAACCTTTACACCATTAAATATGTTTCAAAACTAAAATATCTATTTATTGGAAAGAGTGTATGACACTAGATAAAGAAAAGTATACATTTCACCCTATACTAGTGCCAAATCTTATCTTATCACCATATCAATCATGTTAAACCTTGACTTAATATTATCTTTTGTTTTTTGAGATGCATTTAGTAATGTGAAAATGACACTATAATATATATTTGTTTTCTACATGCACAAAATCAATAAAATTTTTGGTGTAAAAATAATTAAAATATAGTAATCCAAAAAAATTAATCCCTTTTTCCAAACCATTTTTATAAGGTTTTTTTTGAAAAGGGTTTTAAAAAAATGGTTAAAATATTTTTTTAATTTCTAAAATTATTTATCACCTATTAATATAGATGGTACTATACCTTCTTCTGAATTCTTATTGAATGCTATTTTCTAAGATTAATATATATCTAGTTGGGGAGAAAATTTATGACTTCATAGAAACAATATATTCAAGGAATGTTTCAAACTAACAAAGTATGTAATTTCTTAAAAAATGGGAAACCCTAATATTTCTTTAATTATATATATTGACATGTTTCCATAAGCTAGAAAGTCATTTATCCTCTTTAATGACATGACTCTAAATGTGAACTCTTCATTTCTATAAGTATCATACAACATAAAACCAGAATACCATATCAATTTCAAATATTTGATCAATGAATCCCAATAAGCATCAATATCATCATTAGGTTTTTTAGTCTTGGTATAAAAAGAGATGACATAATGTACTTACGCTTCATACATAACCATGGTGGAAAATAAAAATTCACCAACATAACCAGGATTTCACTATGAGTACTAATTTTTTCACCAAAAGGATTCATTCCATCTATAGATAGTAAAAAACATAGTTTTCTTAGCTCATTTCCAAATACAGGATACTAATTATCAAATTTATTATACTAAAAAACGTTTTCTAGGTGATGAAGTATCCTATCTTGAATTATTGTATATTCATTCCACATAAATTTAATTTTAGTATCCTCAAATTTATATAGTCATTTAAGACTTGGAATGATTGTGAAATATTATAAAATTTTTAAAGAACTTGATTAATCTTTCTTGTATCGAGATACAACACAGTTTCATGGTCCTTGTGAAACAATATACTGTCATTTGAAAAAACATGTTTCTTTCTGAGATCATACCCATTGAATATAACATTCATTAACAATCATATGTTTGATAAGGAAGATAATTATATTATAGTAACACATCATTCAAGAGATCAAGTAGTTATGTAAAGATGGTTTTTCTCAATCCATTTCCATCTTTAAAATTTTATAGTTTCATTATGGCTAAAAATGCTATATATTCAGTTCAACTAGCATACACTAGCATACTTATACAACTCTTTAACTTCTCAAAAAACAATTGAAAATCATGAATGTTATCTTATACTACATTTTCAATTTCTTTAATATGACCTCTATCATCATTTATAGTTTTAATAATATCAGATGATCCATAAACCATAGTGTTATCCCATCAACTAGTAGCATTCAGTTATTACCCATATTTAGTCTAATATTTATAAATTGATCCATTTTATATTAGATAAAGTGTTCTTAAAGATCATCTGGATAAATTCATTTTGAATAACTAAAATGTAAACATAGAAAAACGATTTGAGTAGGTCCATTTCCATGTTTTGTTTAAAACTTTATGAAATATTTAACTCCATCCTCATACACTTTTGTCATATAATTGGAATCCATCCATTTTCAATTCATATTCATCTTGTTTTTTTTTCAAAATTATTCATATTTAAAAATAAATAACCAAATACATAGAAGGCATGCATATAATGTATCATTTTTTATATGCATAAATTATATAAATTATTGATTTTAAAAATATAATTATAAATTATAATACATACATATTGGAGATATTTAGTATACCTCACACTATTTAAAAAAAATTAATTGGATTTGAATTCAAAATAATAAAAATATGATATGGGAGATATAATAAGATATATATAAGGATTTTTTTCTATAAAAGGAGGACTTGGTTTTGAAGGATGGAAATAAATTATTGATTCGAACATTTACTTATGTCTTTAGATAAACATATTAGAAGGTAAAAGAACCTATGGCTTGACATAGACATGACTTTAAGAATACATCTTATGTCTAAAAAGGATTAATTCTTTGTTTCTTATGAAAACATGAGAATGTAGTCACTTTGTGCTAATATTAGTAATAAAGGGTGGTTTTATATTGAATTTATTTTGTTTTTAATGATAGTTTGTGTTGGGTTTTTGAATTAAATTATTCTTATATATATATAATTTATTTTAAAAGTAGGATCATTTCCATGTTGATTAAGAAATTTCTATTTAATGAATAAACTAGTTACTTTAATTCATTCATGTTCACATAACGATTTTAAATTTCTATGTTTAAATATAGTTTCATAATACCAATTATTAAATGAATCAAAATACCTAATTATAATAAAATAAGAGTTTTACATTTTAGGGACAAAACACCATAACCAATGATTTTTAGATCCAATTTTTGAAAAAAATATGATTATACAATAAAAATTTTAGTTGATTCTCTATCACATGAACTTGGATTTAAAAATTCTTGGTACGTTTTTAACATAAATATTTTATTCAAATTAGTTTTAGATTTATTTTAATAATTAAACTTGTAATTTTTTCTTACTTTTGAACTATATTTTCATGGTAAGGATCCTTGTCTCTGTGGGTCGACCTTGGACTTGAGTTTATACTACACCTTTGAAGATTTAGTTTTAAGGATGAGTAATTAAAATTTCTAAACATGATTCCTAAAATGAAGTAATGAAACCTCATGGGTAGTCATTATCACTTTTCTATGCACCCATTGGATGATAATTAAACAAGAGAGTAATCCAAGTCAGCAACCACAATAGAGGTTACAATGAAGGAAGTGGTAAATAAAGAAGTGTTGAAAATATTAAATATTATGTTTAAACTCATTTTAAAATATAAAAAAATTACTTCACAGAAAAATATTCTCTGCTTAAAAATTAAAATTGTAAACATCATAAAAAAATCCCAATATATCTATTTGGAAATATTACACATGGTTTAAACTTTAATTACAAATTTTTAATCCATGTCAACTAAAACCAACATATAACCATAAAAAATTATAAAATTAGTTTAAAATAAACATATCTAATAAAAACATACCAAAAAAACACATCCTTAATAACCAAAAGAGTTTTAAATCAATTAAATCAAACCAAAAATTTCCCCAAAAACAATATTACACAACCGAATCAATTATATGTGAAAATAATCAAATTTTTAATTAAAATTAAAACAAAAAAATATATTTAAACACCCAAAATATACGTCCACTCATCAAAACTAATTAAATTTAAATAACAATTATAGTATAAAACTATGAATTCTAGATAATGATTTATTTTTTAAAATACACCAAAACCAAATATGGACTTATTATTTAAAAACCAACCCCTTTAAATAAATACATATATAAAATTCAAAACCAACTTTAATTTTCAAAACTTTCCAAAGAAATCATGATTTTTTATTTAACAAAACCATTTTAAATGTTTTCATTTGAAAAAAATATACCCCAACACCAACCAAAATGGAATTTTCATTATAAATTCACATATATAACACTCCATGTCTCATTTTGTAAAAACTTTGAAAAAAACCTACACATGTAAATAATTAATCCTATTTAACAAATACAAACAAGTCCTTAAATTAAAAGAACTATTTGTTTAATCTGGAAAATCACTTTTAAAAATTAAATAAACCAACCAACAACTCATCCCTCCTTTAAAGAATTACTCTATACATTAAAATGAATTTAAGAAATACATTTTCTATTCTATATCATTTAAAGGTGTCACTTTTCAAAAACTTGGTGAAAACACATGAATAACCAAAAATAAAAAAAACATCCAAAATTCATTTAAAAACTTGTAGTAATTTTAAAGAGAGATAAAAAAATCTGAAATTTTCATAAATGATTCAATTGAAATAGTTTTTTAAAATTAACAAATTATTATAATGAGGGGGTGCAGTAGAGTGTAGATTCATTTTACAAAAAGAATAATCCAATTTTTTTTTAAAAAACATATCATGATTGGAAGATATTGTATACCTTTGATTTCAAAACTGGAATAGTTTAAAAAATGATGCATGAAGGGTGAAAAAGATTATAGATTGTACAATATATTGAATGAAAGGAATAATATGTGACGTGGATAAGGTTTTTTTATAAAGAAGATATGTTCTTTTTCAATAGTTATTAAAAATCACTGATAAAATAAATTTTTATCAATGCTAAAACCACAAGTGTTGATAAGTCTATCTATATTAGTACTAATTTTAAATCCGATGAATTTACCTATATTAGTGCTAAGGTTAAAACTGATAAAGGTATATATATATGATTAAATCAATGTTGTGTAATAATTTCCACTTACACAAATTCAATTTAATATTACACATAGATCTTTATCAACACTAACTTTAGTGTAGATATAACTAGATTTATCAGCACTAAAATTAGTGATGATAAAGGTCTTTACATAAGATTAAGTCGAAGCTACGTAATGGGTGAGTCTTACACAACTTCAGTTTAATCTTATATAGAGACATTTATTAACACTAACCCCATCACTAATATAGGTAGATTTATCAGTGCTAAAATTATCACTAATAAATACCTCTGTGTAAGATTAAATAGAAGATGTGTAAGAATAATTTCAAATTTACTATCAACTATATTTAAAATAATACTAAATTATTATTATTTGAAGAATATATATAAAAATTAATTTTATAATTATATAAAAATATATTTTATCAGATAAATGAAAAATATAAATGTATAAATGTTTTTCACAATATATTTTTAATTATAAAATAATAAAATCCAAAGTAGTAATTTTAAAAATTATATTTAAATAGATTTACAATTTTTAATATATCAATATATTATTATTACTAATTAATTATATAGATTTAAATATTTCCTTGATTTTATATAAAATATATAATTAATTTATAACTATAATTAAAAATTATTAATTATAATTAAAAATATTATTATTTATATAAATGAATAAATGTTTTTAAAAATTTATCATTAATTATATATATTTATAATTATATTAATAAATAATTATATGTATACATACAAAAAGATAAATCCCAAAGATAAAAAATACAAAAATAATTAAATAAATATATTATTAATTATATAAAAAAATTAAAAATTAAAAATTATATTTCAACGTGACTAATTTTATTTAGTTAGAAATGGCAGGAACCATGGATTTGGAAACCCTAACTCATGGACCCAATGAAATTAATTAATAAACACAAACACACACACACACAAAGTATTAGGGGTTGTAAGCACATTGCATGTGGTCTATTGCCACCAAAAGAAACAAAAACAAAAATCAGCGAACCAAGATAATCAATCATCATCCCAAATATATCTTCCATCATGATAAATAAGACATCATCAATTGACCATCATCAAGCCTCCCTATACCCAAAATTCATTAACCTCCATCATCAAAGAAATATCATTCCAACATCAATCTACTTCACATAGAATCATAATAGAGTGATGCTAGTGAGAACGTAAAAGAGAAACAACAAAGAAAACCAAAAAGATGAATCATCAAGACCATTCATCTTTTTTGGGGCATGTTTTCTATGTTTTTGGGGGTACCCCTACACTAGATGTGGCACCTTCTTTTACATTTTTAGATTCTTCCATAAGTTATCTTTAAATTACATGTCTAAAGTTTTATGATCCTTATCCTTAGATGTTATATTAGTATCCTAGTGTTGTGTGTTAACAACATGACCTAAATCCTTCTTAGATACAACTAAACCCTCAAACTTTTGTTTATCCATGACCTTAAGACATTAGTATCAAATTTTTCTAGAATTTGTACATAGAAATGTCATTAAGGATATGGGCCCTTTGTTTATCCACCACCAAAGATTTGGAAACCTCTTCAGTCTTCCCCAGATCTACATTACCTACGGGAAGAACTTACATAAGTTTGGTTTCTAATTAAAAGAGGAAAATGAAATCCCTTTTTGAAGTTCCCCTAGCTATCTCAACTTATTTAAGGTATGATTCCCTTCCCTATTCATAAAATATAACATTGAAAAAAGTTTATAGGTGCATAAATATTTTTATTACCCTCTTTATAAGGATCTTCCTCAAAAATATGTGCCATCCCAACTGATGGAATATACTAATTAGTAATCATGGAGGTTATTGGTCAAACACTACCTATTTTTTGACTAGGTCAGGGCCATGGATAAGCTCATCCTTCATTGTAACATCATCTGTGGCAGGAGAATCAATGCTCACTACCATCTTAATCACAACAGCTTCATCAATGTTCTTACCCAATAAACAGTTGTCTAATCCACTAAAGAATAGATGTGAAAATACTTTAATTAGACACTTACCATATTATTATTATCCATTTACAATGTATAGGACTTCCAAAATCTTTCCAAGTTTCCATCAGAAGGTGAAAATGATGCATCAATGCCTCCAACTGAGGTCACTTCAAATTTAAACTCAGACTTATCAGGTGTGTTTAAAGTATCAGTCCTTATTCCTAAATTAGTATTAAATGGTCCTTTGGATTTCCCAATATCCAAACTGTCTATATAATTACCTTGGTAACATTCCATGTAAATCTGAACAATATACACCTCTTATACATCATAAATAACCATTATTAGTGCATTGGTTTCAATAATAGTGGAAATGTCCTTTTGAGAGCTTCCTGATTTGCCATCATTTGGTGATTATTTAAATAAATCAATTCCTCTAGTTTAGGTCACCTATGAACATTGATTTTGTATATGATTAGAGGAATATGAGTTTCCAACCATCTTTTTAACCTATATCCTCTGACCACCATCTAATGATGAGGAAAACTTCTTCCCCAATTCCTTTAAAATAAATCCCATTGAAGGGCCTTGATCTAAATAGATAATAGATAATTCCTTATCAAAACACCAAATCAGGGTATTCATATTCATCTCAGTTTAAACAAGTGATGATCCCAAAATATAAAGATTCATATTTCCCTTTCTATACCTAGATTTCATGTATTTATCTTAATGAAAATCTATTAAGTCTAATTACTCAACACTATGTGACCACTTGTCATCCTATCATTTTCTTCCTCATGAGAAACCTGAGAAAAAAAATACATAATTAGGTATTTATTCATGTTATTTATTTACCTTTTTAGATCAAGTGAGCCATCAGGGTAATTTTACTTCTGACTAACCCTCATAATTACTTTGAATATTCCATGTATAGTGGCTACAACACCCTGCTTAGCTATCACCTAAATAATATGAGTATTGAAATCCCTAGTCTTTCCTTGACCCCCAGATCTAGAGAGATCCTTACTACCATGAATAGTAGGATAAAAAGGAATCTATTCTTTAATACCATCATTTTAAGGCTTAAACAAAGATTTTTCTTCACTATCTATACATTTTTATGATTAAACATCCATCAATTAGAGGCAACCTTGTAAACTTTCTTTCCTTGTATAGCAATAACATCAGTTACCACCATTTACCCCAATAAAAAAAAATCCCACTAAGCTTTATAAGGTGAACCAAACATTACATACATAAATATTATATATTATTTAATGAATATTCATAACATATCATTATGATCTATGCCAAAACCAAAAAGGTTTAGTGTCTTTGTAAACTTGGATATATAAAAAACTGGTACATAAAATATCTATATTATCTCCCACTAAGTTCTTCACAACTAAAACCCTTATTATAAATATCATACTTAAAACCTTTCTTCATATCCTGGGGGAAAAGGAAACATAATAAAAGGGCAATCTCAAATTCTCAGTTAGCATAAATAAGTGAGATATCAATCAATGATCATTTTAAGAATAACATGAGCATAAGGGTATGAGAATGTGAGATTAACATTTTAAAATAACACCCAAAAATTCATATATCATAATCAAAAGTCATGGTATAAAACTTGGTAGTTCATAAGACATAAATAATAAAGGAATTAAAGAACATGATCCATGAGAGTATAACATTGGGATAATATCATGTTATAAAATAGTGGCATAAAGTGTGTCATAATCATAATCATATATTTCTTATATCAAGGCTACCTAGAAAGAAATTAATCCTATTTTAGGCTTGGGATAAACACCTGTGTAATTTATTTTAGACTGAGATAACCTCTAATGAACCCTATAATATTATAACATATTAATCTTTACCCAATTCAAGGGAGTGTTATAATGGACCCACCTATCACATAATCATAATAAATTCATATGTATGCCACAAGATCATGAAAAAATTTATCATTTCATCATATATTAACCCATAGAAAAGAAAATGGGTTTCATCAATATTTTATTATCATAATCATAAACCATCTAGAGAAAGAATAAGGATGGTATCATAGGATCATATCCCTTATTAAACACAAGTAATATCAAATGATGTTATCATAGATGAAAAATACCTTTAAAATATCACCAGAATATTTCTTGAGGAAAATAACATTTTCATTTTAAAATCACTTATTTAAAATCAAAAAATTTATGTAATATTTGAAAAAACATTTTATTTGAAAAGAACCATGAAATTTTTTAAAGTAATCTTAAAATAAAAGAGTATTATTGATGGTGGAAAAATCCACCCATGTGGTATACATTAAAACAAGGATTTCATTCAAAACTTTTTTAAAAAGAACCTTGTTTGAAAAATGAAAAAAAATATTAATTTTAAGACTTTTTATAGAAAGTAAAACATGGTTAAAAATGAATTTAATAAGAAATTTAAGAATAGTAAAAACAGTATTGATAACATTTTAAAGAAAATATGGATATGAAATAAAAAATTATTAATTAAATAGAAAAAAAACTTAGTTTTCCTTAAAAATATTATTTTGGAATTTTGAGTAATTAGAGAGAGAAAAATGAATGAAAACTTTATTAATACTTTCGTTTCTCGGCGTAAAATGCCTTATTTTTCATGTAAGTTTCAGTTGGCAGTTTTGATCCCTATAATTTGATCTTAATTTAATAATATTAATAATTTTATTAATTTAATTTATATAATATTATTTTATAATATAACCAGTATTTAACATTTCTTAATCATTCAGTTCATATACTTTATAATATTACTCATGTAGGTGGTAAAACAAACCTAAACATGAGCATGTTATAAATACTGAATGAGTAAGAATATGATCTTTTATAATCAAAATATAACATTTAAATATGATTATTAATGTTATAAGTATTATATATATTCATTATATACAATTATAGATCTATCCATAAAAGGAATATATTAAAAATAAAATATATCGCTCATGGAGATGACACTTCGTAGGCACACATGAATGATACTTCCATTTTATAATGAGAAATACAAAAATAAATTAAATGATATTTTATCATTAAATAATAATTATTAAATCATAAAAATTATATATATATATATATATATATATACTAAATACATAATTATAACCATCTATGATATGTTGTGATGGAAAATGAATCACATCACCATATGGAGGCGGTAGTCCGCATGTATGCATGAGCGATAATTTCATTTCTCATTTGATGGAAATAAGGTGGAAATTTATATTTACATAATCATAATAAAATATAAGTTTGTTTATGATACTTTATTCATCATTTTATTATGTAAACAAAAGGTTTATATTACGTGGAAGGAAAAATAAAATTGAAAGAGATCAGTTAAGATTTATACCACTTCTTTGAGAGACCTCCTTTTCTATACACCTTAATATTTTAATGATTGGTATTAGGAGAAGACCATGGGATATAGGAATAATAGAAGTAATATAGGAAGGTTTTTTATTAGGTATTTTATAAGATATAATTCTCAAAATTCATTAATAAGGGAGGACAGAAGGTTCCCTTTTATAAGTGAGGGAGAAGACACACATAGTATTACTAAAAGATTTAAATAATATGTAATTTTATTATGAAAGTGGAACCATATAGAAAATTATTCAAAGTTAAGATAATATAGGGTCTAAATATATTCAAAAATAGTAATTAGAAAAATTTATGTGACATTATTACCCTTATCTCTTAGTTTAATCTCTTAGTAAACCCGTTTTAACCTTAACTATGGTAAAAGATTTTTACTATTTTTATTATTAATTATAAAAAAGTGAAAGTATCCCAATTAAGAAATTTGTAAATTATAATTCTAAATAGTTAATCCATTTTAAAAATTTCAATTTCTATAATAGGAATAAATTAACTTTTAAATAAGAAAAAAATGCACAAAAAATCCATTTTTAGAAAAATGCATTTTAAGCATAAAAATGAATTTACTTTCATTACTTTCTTAGTAAAAGATATCAAATGATAGTTAAAATATTTTATCAAATATATAATCTATAAATTTTATTAAAACCATTAATAAATAATTATTTATTTAATTTATTATGATAAAAACACATTACACACATAAAAGTATTTTTATGAAAAATAACTCTTTAATTGATTTTATCTTCATTCCCAACCTTTAAATAACTAATTTATAGATGATTATTTATGAATTAATATAAATTATCAATATACTTTATTTAAATAATTTTTCAATAGTCATCATTATAATTTTTTAGATAAAAATACCTAACATGTAGAAAAATACATTTCTTCAAAAAATAGGTCTTTTAATCATTAATTGAGTGTTTATCAATAATTTTTACTATTAAACATATTTTTCATAATGTGGTTAATATTTTTCATTCCCTCCAATCCAACTTATAGATTATAAATGAATACTATATCATGAGTTCATTTACACTGGGGGTTGTGTGTAAATAAAAATATCAAATACCTAAAGTTTATTTCAAAGGAAATATATATAAAATATTGGGGTGTTACATTTTAACCCATTCAAAAATGAATTTTCCATTATAATTCTACCACTATGATATAAAAAAATGAATATATATTCAATTCATCACATCCTTGGGTTTCCGTGTAGCTTTATCAAAATTCTGATTCCTCTAGATAACTTTAACTAGGCAAGTAGTCATGTTCTGCAACACTTTATCTATATGATAATGGATTTATACTGGTTTTTATTCATATTAAATATCATAATACAGTGGTATAAACTTTGATTTTAGTATATATAAAGGATCCTATATGTAATTCCTTAAAATAGATACAAGGAACACATCATGAAATTGGGAGGTTTTGTGGAAGTACCAAGTGATAAGTAACAATTCCGATATGATAAAGAATCTTGAAAGGGATGATATATCTAGGGATAATATTTCCATTCTTTATGAATCTCATAATATTAATCCATATATAAATTCATAGAAATACCATTTCACTAATATCAAAGTATAGATCTCACTAGAAATTGTTAGCATAACTTTTTTGTCAAATCCAAGCTACCTTGATGTGCTACTGAACGACTCTAACTTTCTCAATAATTTCCTCATATAGCTTAGGTCTCAATAACTTTCTTTCTCTAACTATATCCCAACATTTTGGAGTTATAAACTTCCTTATATATAGGAATTCATAAGGATCCACCTGAATTCTTGAGTGAAATCGATTATTATATGATAATTTTACAAGGGGACAGTGTTGATCCCAACCAACATTGAAATATGGAGAACATGAATATCCTATAGGGTTTGAATGGTTATATCACACATACCATCTATTTGATAATGATAGGTCGTATAGAAACATAACTTTATATTGAGATCTTTCTAAATACTTCTGTCTAAATTTTATATAAACCTCAGATCTAGATTAGCTACAATAAAATGTGGTACTCCATACAACCTTAGCGCTTCCACAATGCATATCCTAGAAATCTAATCAAGAGAGGAATGTTCTCTAATATCAATGAAATGTAATGACTTCATAAGGATATTTTATACAAATGAAATATCATTATAGACTTTATATTTTTTAGGTAGTATTATAATGAAATCCACGGTGATGATTCTCCATTTGCATTCTGGTATGGGTAATAATTGTAACATCCTCTTAGACTTTTGTCTCTTAGACTTAAATTAATGTCATACCAAGCACTGATATACATACTCTGCAATATCTCTCATTATGTTCTCCCACCTAAAATAATCTTTCATATCACTATACATCTTCATACTTCTAGGATGAATAGAGAACGATTAGTTATGAAAATTTTCCAATATTAAATTCTTCAAGTTTAGTATTGATGAAAAAAATACATGGTTTTTTAACCTTATCATTCCATAATAATCAAGGTTTAAATTAGGAACATCTCTCACCTTATTTTATATCTCAACATCTTCTTTCTATACTTATTTAATATTTATATAGATATATGGTTGAACACTCATATGAGGATGATAAGATTTATCACCTTCCTTAAAATTTCAAGGTCCATTCATTAAAAATCCAGAAATATTAGATTTATGTGATCCTCATAATAGATAACCTATCATTATCATTTCAACTAAAACCATTAGACACCTTTTTTTAAAAAGGTTTAGGGCCAACCCCCCTTTATTGAATAAAAAAAATAAAACCCTTTTTGAGAACTTGGTAAAGAGGGAACCCATACATGGATAGAGGCATAAATGCCTATGAGAAACATGATCATAAGGTCCTAAAATGGTCCTGAGTGATCAAAGGGAATCAAATGTCAATACAAGAACTAGAAAAAGTTTCGTCGTCCCCGTTATAAAATACAATAGTGAGATTAGTTGATAGTGATGTGTCACCCCCTTGCCAAGAAGTTTCATCGTGTTAGACCAATACACCGTGGTAGAAAACCCCTCTAATCCAAACTAACATGTGGGTGGAGAACTATGTTATAGGTTCTATCAAACCCATATCTTTTTCCAGACACCCACCCAACAATGTATGCATGGAACTCACTACACTATAAACCTGTTGCAATACAAAAATTAGATTGAAAACACTACACAAAAGGTCAGTGACAAGGTTCCCATATATCCATAAAAACAAGGAAGGAAGGATGAATGATGGGTGTTAGCACACCCATCCCTATTTTGAGGATTCCCACCCAACATAACCTATAAGAAGCTACACTGCCTTCCAAATTCAATGAGACAAAATCCAGTTCTCACAAATACATCTGCATCCCAACAAATAAGAGATCCCAAAATAGGAAAAATTCCAAAAAAACCATGTCTAATAACACAATTATAATTGAACATCACCACTATTGGAAGCTGAAACAAAAAATAATCTACACCCACACTTGAGAATGATGATGCCCAGTGGAAAAATAGAAATTCCTACTATCTATGATCATCTCATTTCTACTACCGATGACTGCCGACCCAAGATAGCTCCAACCCAAGCACCTGCACAATCCCCCATCACTAACCGACCATATCTCATCATTCCAAACTACACCAGGGAAAAAAAAACGCACTGTAGCACATGAGTAATCCCATTTTACCACTGACCATCCAAATAACTTCTCCCTAAGGATTACATCAACATAAAGAGAAAAAATACAGAACAAAACTAGATATGAAGATAAATCAGTTCACTATCCATCATCATGAAACAGATGATAGGGCCACCACTACTATCACTATGAACATGGAGATCACTAATATAGAACACATGGAAGCACCTTAGCTTACAATCGAACCCATGCTACTAGTGGCCACACAAATACCTTCTTCTTGAAGACCACATCAACTGAAAGCCGAAATCTAGAATGATACCATATCTAAGAAGAAGGATTTTATACCATATATGTGTAAGAAGAAATGATTACACCAATATCATCACTTAGATATTAGATGCGACTAGAATAGAATGAATAGTAGAGAAGTGGAGAATAGAAAAGCATGGTGATGAAAAATGATCGACCACAAGTGAAGGAGAGGATAAAGATGAGGTGATAGTGAAGATCTGAAGACTAGAGACACCTCCAACCTCCTCCATAAAATATCAAACCATTATTGATATAAACAAATAGAGGTGAGGGAGGATTCAGGACACTACAAGGGACTCAGTTTAACCCTAGGAGATGTTATTTTCCCACTAGGAGAGTGCAACACCATCCAAAGAATTAAACACCTTGTTTAATTTCCCAAGGTGGTAATGTATTGAGAAGTAATAATATTTAATAAACTCTAATAATCTTCTATAGGTCATATTTAACTCTTTTTGGGTGAATATATAATTTAATTTTTTTAACCAGTATATATGTCACAACTTTCTACTTAAAGATAATGCATCCATATTTTATTGCAAAGATTACCACTTCTAACTCTATGTCATGGGTTATATAATTATTCTCATGAAAAATTAATTGAAGATAAGAATAATATATCACCATTTCATTCTTTATAATAAAACATCCTAGTACCTTATTAAATACATCACTAAAAATCACAAACCCTTATCCGCTGTAGGGTAGTGTGAGAACAGGATCACTATCCAAATTTCTCTTTAGTTCCTTGAAATTTTTATACATTCATCAATCCAAAGTAACTTGAATCCCTTTTGTGTTAACATGGTGAGTGTGTTAGATATCCATGATAAATTATTCACAATGTGTTGATAATATCCAACAAATCTAAGAAAACTATAGATCTTAGTCACAATGGTGGGTCTATGACAATGTTCAATAACTTCCATATTTTATGGATCCACTTATATACCCTCTATTGAGAATATATGTACCAAAAATGAAACTTTATGTAGCCAAAATTCACACTTGGTAAATTCTAAATACAAATTATCTTTCCTTAGGGTCTTCATTACAATCATCAAGTGATCTTAATGCTTTTTATTACTCTTGGAATATATAATAACATACTCTATAAAAAGTACCAAAAACTGATCAAGTTAATATCTAAAGAAACTATTCATTAAATCCACAAAGATATTAGGGTAATTAGTAAGACCAAATGGAATCAATATAAATTCATAGTGTCCATACCTTGTATAAATGATTGTCTTGGGTATGAATTCACTTTTTTACCCTCAATTGATAGTATCTATAATGAAGGTAAATCTTTGAGAAGTATTGGGTTCCTCTAAATTGATCAAAAAAATAATCAATATGTGTTAAATGATACTTATTATTGATTACGATCTTGTTAAGTTTTTGATAATCAATGAAATGATACATTAATTCATCTTTCCTCTTTAAAAAAGAACATGCGCACCCTATGGTGATTCTCTTGTCTAAATTAATCACTTTTAAAGATTCTTATGGAGTTTTATATTTAATTCCTATAAATTAATTAGGTCTATTCAATATGGAGTATTTGAAATAGGTTCAACACATGACATGAGTTCTATTGAAAATTCAACTTCATGATCTGGAGGAAGACTTGGAAACTCTACCAGAAAGACATCAACAAAATCCATTATAAAAGGCATATCTTTGATGTTGAATTTATCCCCAACCATATGAGATAAATACTCTATTTCTATAGGAATAAAAACCCATATAACAAATATAATTTATATTATAAGTTTATATTTATCCTTAAACCAATAAAAAATCATAGGTTGGTTTAGAATATCAAATGTAACTTCCCTTCTTTGGTAATTGATACATGCTGTAATAACCCGGATTTTTCCGTAATTTTTTTTCACAGTTTACTAGAATTATTTTGAGACCAGGTGCTAAGAAGAAACATGGTTATGAGGATTGCGGTGCCTGAAATATAATTTTGAACTTATTTTAAGTTCACTTAAGTGAAAATGAGAGTGGGTTTTTCTATCTTTTGAACCGGTGCTTGGATCAGAAATTCAAGGGCACCATTGGACTCACAGTGTCAAGATTCAACTAGGTGGGGCCTAACATCGACCGGTGTGGGTAAACCAGAAAAGTTAATTTTTTAGACTTAAAGAAGAAAAATAATAAACTTAATATTATTCTTTTTTTCTTTTCTTTTCATTGAGCGATGATTTGACAATGCTGTGATGCAATTATGAGGCAACAATGCATTCATTAATGACACTCATTAATGGAACAACATAGAGACACTACAACACTAAACACGTTTTCTTTATTAGTCAATCAAGGATTCAAGTTTAATAAACAAACCTAAAATTTCTCTAATTAAACACTAAAGGATACCTCCACCATCGATGAATGATGAAGATTAAAAACACGGTGACGACACACCTAGAGAGAGGATTAGATCTAATGACCAACAAACGAAGACGAATGCCAACGATTCATGGATCAATGATGAAAAAACAAATCTCATCCATAATCAGCAGTAGATCTAACAATCTAGGTAGGGGTTTATTCTTTCTTTGTGATTGATGTTTCTTTCCTCGTTCTTGAAGTTAACGATGAATGTGGACCAATCCACAAATGAGTTGATTCGTGATCCGATCATTCTTGAAGGAGGGTTATAACATGGGATTGAAAATGGAAACTTAATATTCCATGTGGTTATTATTATTCCCCCCCATGTTTAAACTCTAATGAGGAGGGCGCAAGCCGACACGAATAAGATCCGAGTCTATCCGTTATGGATGTTTCTTGTGCATTCTATGTGAAAAAATGATCAAGTTGGAGGCAATTAAATTTTAAGGGATTTGTAGTAATGGTGACACCTTACAGAGCCCGTAGGCATAGGTGGTTCGAGGAACGGACCACCAAAGCAACTATGGTGGACCAAAAAAGAAACAGCCGGTGCACCGGTGCTGGCGGCAGTAGCCGTAGGTGGAGGGAGGCAGCGCACCCATTGGTGCACTATGGTGGTAGAAAGTCGCTGCCAGCTGGCCACGATGGCGTGGAGGTGAAGCGCTGACTGACACCGCATGGAGGGGTGATGCCGACCGAAACCACGTGGAGGGGAAGCCCGCATACGGGCCTCTCGGGCGAGATGGTGGCACGCGGTCTTCCAACCAATTACAGGAGGACCGGTCGGCCACTCGGCCGGCTTTGTTGGAAGAAGAAAACATGGAAGAGCTGTGTCCAACTGACCAAACCGGTCCGCTATGTGGACCTGTTATGGGGGGAGGCCGTGCTAGCAGGCACCACTAGGTGAGAAACCAGACAAAGCTAAGACGCATCCAGGGTGGAGAAGTTGGCCTACCTCAGTGGGTCAGGTTGCTGTAGGTGGGCTGCGTCTCACCAGGTAGGCCTAGCTAACTACAGGTCGGGACGGGCCCAGGTCCGACTAGTCCTGAACCCAATCGGCCCCCGTTTCACCGAAACACTTATAACTAATAGACTGGACGTTCGATAGATGCGCTGTCTACGAAACAAGGAACCTTGCAACAAGAAGTTCCTTCTGAGATACTCTATGTGAGTTTTAGCGGAGGTTGTCATATGGATGGGTTGGATTGGACTCGAATCCAACCGGGACCTTTTTACAAAAATGCCCATATCTTACAAACCAGACATCCGTTTGATGCGCCGTCTATTGCGTTGGGGACCTTATGAAGAGATGGTACTTTGGGTTACTATATATGGGAATTAATGGTAGTTGAGGTATGACCAATGTATTGAGGAGAAGATCCTATCAAAATCAAGCGTGCTAAGTGTGGGAATCCAGTGGTTGGCTGTGACGTGAAGAATAAAGAGCAAACTTTTTTAGATCAACAATGGAGTGACCCTTTATGGATTAACAATGGAGAGACCCTTCGTGGATAAACATGAGAGAAAACCTCTGTGTATCAGTATGAGAGAGACACTTTATAGATCAACAATATCATGACCCATCATGGATCAGCCGCAGAGCGACCCGTCATGGATCAGCAGCAGGGTGACCCTTCATATATTAGCAACAGAGCGACCCTTCTTGGATCAGCAGTAGAGTATCTCAACAGAATAAGATGATATAGATTTATGACTATTAATGTTTACTTATATACTTTAGTTATACCTAGTGTGAGCTTTCTTTTACTTTGTGCTATGTATTTGATATCTTGCTTGGTGGTATTTCATTTGTGGTATTTTCCCTTGTGGATTTATTAGAGAACTTCAGGGGTCTTGGGGTCCATACTGAGTTGTTATACTCACCCTTTCATGGGCTTCACCCACACATGTTGTGTCTTGTGAAGACAATCAACGTTATGAAACAGACTTTGGTGGTCTGGGACTTGATGGAGCTCAGTGAGGCAGGAGCAGATGGGGAATACTTTTACGGCTTCAGGCTTTACTGCCACTACCTTATAGGTAGAGACTTCAGGGCCTACTTTGATAGTACTATTAATTTTTTGGGTTCTGGGGCTTGTATTTTGGTCCCCTTTACTTTCATTTTACACATTTTACTCTTAGTGGTGGTACTTTGTGGTGGTTTTACTTTTTTTTCTTTGTGGTTTAATTTGTGTAGTATTCCATGTCTGTGTGTGTACATGTTTAAAGGCAATGCCTTCCCTTTTTGGTATATGCCTCTCCGGTGCTAGTCACCACCCCCTGGCCTATGTAAGGTGGGATTAGGGTAGTCACGACATGGGTCTCGAGGGATGGGATGTGACACATTACCTATATAAAGAAAGAAAATACATGCCTAGAATAACATCACATTTTACTAGAGAGTGACTAATGATATTTTTAGTAAAAACATTCCCATAAACTTCAATTAGAGAAGAATCATTGAATTGACATGTGATTATCATAACATTATAAGTTTTCCCTACTATTTTTACATCTAATTATTGAGTTGGAAATGTGATACCCATGAAAAATTATTTAGATATAAAAGAGTGAGTAGATCCCGAATCAAATAAGACATTAATAGTTATAGAGTGGATGGTAAGTGTACCTTTCACCACTTTTTTGTCATAACCCACATAAATAATAGTGACTGCATGAGATTTACCTTTGTCTCTAGGTTAAGAGGTTTCTAATGTTGATCATCTTCATTAAACCTTAGATTTGAGCACTGGTCAGCATAATGTCCACACTACTTTTATTTGAAACACAGGAGTATGGGTGGTGAATTCTGTAGATATTTCTCTCCATTCACATCATTAGCTAACTTATTCTCATCCCCTAGACTTTTGATTTCTTTATGGCCTTTATTTCCAAATTTAAATCATTTACTATCCCCTTAAGATAATTTCTTCCATGTTTCATTCCAGACTTATAGAATAAAGGAATACTCATATTCTTCCCTATCTATTTTTTATTATTATAATTTCCTTTAAATTATATCTTTATTTTCTTATCAAAACCATGAGATTCATGGGTGACTATAATATCTATTTCTACCTTGAGTGCACATCAAACAATTTATTTATAGCTATTTAAGTATCTTACAGATAACACTATGTAGAGACTTGGTTTTAAGCCATTAAAGAATTGATCTATATTGATATCAGGTTGGATGATAATACAAGAAGAGTACCTTATAAGTCTTTTAAAATTTTTCTCATAATTACTAATGGTTTCATTATACTTATTATTTAGTTCAAGGAATTACTTCTCCATTTTCCTAAAAAAAATACAAGGAAATTAATTTTTGAAAAATAAACATCTAAACACATCCCACTTCATGGAGCCAATTTATTACTATTTCCTCATGTTATTAACAAGGATCCACCATTAATAAAATTTTCCTTCCAAATGATAAAAAAAACCAAAATAAAATTTTAATGCTCCAAGTATGGGAGAATGAAAAATATATTCTCAATGATATTGATCCATTAATAAAAAATTAGTGGATTGTGAGACCCACTAAAAGTAGGTGGATGTTACCTCATGAAGGACGCAATAGAACATTATTCTATCCTATTCTCCTTTGGAATATCCACATGATTCATGGATTGATAAAGTTGTGTAAGCATAAATATGATATTTTAAATTATATATTCCATAACATTCAGTTACTCTAGATGAAAATCATTTCATTTTCTATCACATTCATCATTAACATAGTTCCTTCTAGTTTTAGCCATTGAATAAAACCAAAAATCATAGTTTATTAAAAAATAATCATAGAGAGATACTATATAATAATGAAAATCATTTATAGGATGTCTAAATATTGACACTTTATTTTAAATTTATGATACCTTAGGTTAAACCTAGGTCATCCATGGTCATAATTTATTCAAATCCTTAATAATTATTTATATTGAAAAGTTTAATTAATACAATCATATCCCCCAGGAGTTTCTATCCAAGTGTGTAGTCTTAATCCCACTCATCATGCACCAATGAAAATCAAGTTAATACCAAATCTAGACCTTTTATAGTTTTTAACCCTAGGTGTATCTATTCCATAATTTCATCTAATTTCCAGTATCTAAAGAGTGATGTATTTTATAGGAAAAATACACTCCTTTATTTACTATAACTTACAATGTTCTCCTACACTTAAGATTATCCTAAGATTATCCTAAGATTATCCTAATATTTCTCACTAAATTTTTCTCATCATATTTTCCTAAAATAACAAAACCTTACTTTGATACCAACTGAGGTGACAAAAAAATTACATAAATAAATATTACATCTTATTAAATGAATATTTATTAGATATCATTATAATCCACATCATAACCATAAAGGTTTAGTGTATTTGAAAACTTGTACACATAAACAACTATTACATAAAATATCTACACCATCTCAACCTAAATTATTCACAACTAGAACCCTTATTTGACATATTATATTTAAAAAATTTCTTCATATCCTGGGGAAAATAAATATAAAAAAGGGTGATATCAGATTATTAATAAGGTTAAATATGGGAGATATCAATCAATGATAATTTTTAAGAATAATGTGAGAATATGGGTATGATAACATGATATTAAAATTTGAAAATAATACCAAATAATAAATATATCATAATCACGAGTCATGAAATAAATCTTGGAAGTTTGTAAGAAATTAATCATAAAATAATCAAAGGACATGAACCATGAGAGTATAACATTGGGATAAGATCTTTTCATAAAATAGTGGCATAAAGAGTGTAATAATTGTATCCATAGAAATATTATGTCAAGTCTACCCACCAAGACATTCATCACATGTTATTCTTAACATTACTATTAGTATACCTACTTTGGGATTGGGATAAACTCTGGTGTACCCTTTGATATCATAAAACATTAATCATTACCTAATGAATTGGAGGGATATAACAGACCCACCCATTATGTAATCATAATACATTCATATGTATGATAAAATACCATGAAAACATTTATCATTTCATCATATATTAACTCATGAAAAAGAAAACAAGTTTCATCAATATTTAATCATTATAATCCTAAACAATTCATATAAAGAATAATGATGGAATTATAAGATCATATCCCCATTAAAGCATAAGCAACATCAAAGGATGTTATCAAAGGAGAAAAATACCATTAAAATATTATTGGAATATTTTTTGAGGAAAATACCCATTTCATTTTGAAATCACTAATTTAAAATTTAAAAATTTACATAATATTTTTGAAACATTTTTATTAAAGAGAACCCTGAAAAAATGTAAAGGATGTTTCAAATCAAAGATTAGTCATGATAGTTGAAAAATTAGCTCATTTAGTATACATTATAATAAATATTTTATTCATATATAATTGAATTAATGTTAATTTTAAAATATAATAAATATTTTTTGGTTTTAAATGCTTTTATAGGAATGATAATTCTTAATAAAAACCAGCATTTTTAAATATTCATTGAAAAATTCTTTTCAAAAAATTCTCAAACATTCAACCCAAGATAATTTTAACATTTAGATTTTAAAAAATGAAGTTTATTTTATCCAATACATTTTCTAAAAGTTTAAAAAATCAATTTTAAAAGAAGCAAGCAAAAGGTGATAAAACTTATTTTTAGAAAAATATAGTTTTTAAGCGGGAAATTAGATTTATTATTATCTCTTGTCTAGAAAAAAATTAGATTAATTTTAAACATTTTATTGAACATATAATATATAAATTTAATTAAAATTGTTCTCTAAAATTGATTTGTTTAATTTATTGAGGTAAAACATGTTTATGTGCATAAAAAAAGTTTTTGAATCCAAAAAATCAGCAAAACAATTTCCTTTACACCATGTATGAGAAAATCCAATGATAAATATAATATTAAATAATAATATTTTAATAGTATGTAATATTTTGTTAAAACTTGGTGTTGTGTGAAATGAAATATATTGAAAAAAATTAAATTTATTTGAAAAAATATATATTTCAAAAAATATCAGGGTGTCACAGTTAACCCTTTTGAAACTTACCGCAATATCAAGTTTTTTACACTAAAGAAGTCAAGAAAGTTATTATAAAATTAAAAATAAACCATAAATGGACCATGGTTAATATAATAAACCATATCCCATTTAATTGGATGATGATAATTATTTTTTTTAATTTTAAATCATTTAATAAAATATTATTTATTATTTAATATCATTAATGTAAATTTTGAAGCTATTCATTTTATTTGAATTTGAAAACAACATGATAGAAAAGAAATTAAAATATAATCCATTAACACATCCCTAACATGTTATATATATCTAAATAATTCATGGAACACAATAACTAATTCAAATTATATTATTTTTAATACTTTTAATATCATTTATTTTATTTTTCTATTAATTGAATAAATACTGTATCAGTGTTGCATAATCATTTAAGGAAATTATTTCATAAATAAAAACTCTAAATAAATTATCATGATAAAAAACTATTTATATTTAAAATTACTATTTATAAAACAAAATATGTTTGTTTTATCCATTTTACACAATATTATAGTTATTAAAAGCAAGAAAGTGATATTTCTGACATCATCTTTTACTTCAATATTATAAAGGTTAAAAACCAAGAAATATGAAACCAAGTTAGCATATTTTCGAGACTTGGATAGAAATAGTCAAACTACACTCATCAAATATGATAAAGGAAAGTTTTAGGGTCAATTTTAAGTCCTTATGATATTATTTTTAACCTGAATTACTCAATTTACCCATACCATGGTGATTATTATTTACTATAGTTACAATTCATATTAACTAAAAATAAAATAGCCTAATTTATAAAAATTAAACCTCTGAATTCTAAATATTTAATTAATTTTTTAATATTAAATTCATATAAGTGGTATAATTTAATTTAAAATTAAACCCAAAAAATGTGATAAAAAATAGTTTTTCAAAAAATTCCTTTAAAGTTTAAATTTTTTTTTATAAAAAATTCAAGTATAAAATTAATTACAAGGACTATAATTATATTATTTTAAATCAAAGGGAACTAATTTAATTTTTAAACTAATCTAAAATATAATATTACTTTTTAAATACTTTAAATGAAAATATAGTTTTCAATAAATATCAGTATTTTTTAACGAGTCATTGAAAAATCAATATTTTCAAAAAATTCTAAAAAATTCATCCAAATATAATTTTTAAATGATAAATCCAATAATGAAGTTTATTTTTTCAAATTAAAATCCTATAATATTTAAATTTATCTTTAAAATAAAAATATATAATGCTTGAAAATCCCAATTTGTTTAAAAATAATGATTTTTTTCATTTTGATTAAAAAATAAACTGCTTTTATCTAATGATCATAAATCTAAAAAATATAATAATTTTTTTTAATTATGCATTAAAATGAATTATTCTAACATTACCTAGGCTTTTACACTCTCCAAGGATTCCTAGAATCGATTCCTAACTATTTTATTTCAAAAAAATAAAATAAAACACCACATATGATAATCATTTATATCTCCTTGATAATTTAATAATTATCAGTTTATCCATATAATGTGTTAAAAAATTATTTCTTCAATAAAAATTACAATTTCATAAGTGATGATAATCCATATCTCTAGGATAATCCGAGATAATGAAGAATAATTTTTATTATTATTTTCCATAATTTTGTGTTATTATTATTTTAAGGAATATTTTTCATTTTTAGAAAGCTTTGGAATGATAAATTCATAATATATCTGTGAAATATTTTATGTAAATTTTACCTGGGTTTTATTTTTTGAAAATATAACACCCTGAATAGAGGAGAGAAGTGAGGTTCTACCATGCCTGAAACTAGATGAAGAAATCATATTGTTCATAGAAGGTATCACCAAACATTAATAATGGAATTTAAAAGTTTCTGAAACTCAAAAGGATCACTCAAAAAAAAGTATAGAAAAGTTTTGATATTTTTAAGAAAGAAATCCACATACATATTCGTAGCATTAAAAACCATAAATTAAATTCACAATTAATTTGTCTTTAAAATGGATCTTAAATGTGAAGTGTTTAAATTCTTATATATTACGAGTCCTAAATTTTAAACTAGTAATATAATTGATTTCTATTATTTTAGGTTTTTAAAATCATTAAAAATGAGTTATAGGATCATTCTGGAAGAAGAAGAGGGAAAAATAAGGGTTTTAAAACTTTTTTTCTAAAAAGGGGGTTGTGTAATGGTAACATGGTTAACCCTTATGCAACTCATAACTGTAGAATAAGGGTAATGAATCTTACCCTTACATGGTTCATGAATCCAAACTTACTCTTTTATAGCTCTGGTTACCCTTACAAATCCTTTAGAAACTAGGGGTTACCCTTATGTAGTGTATAGGTTACCCTTACATAACCATTATAAATGAGGGGTTAACCTTACACAAAACATAGGTTACGCTTACATAATCTTTAAAAACTTAATAACCCCATCACATGTCTATTTTTTACCCTTACTTAGAACCTATGTACCCTTATGCAACTCCAAGGTTACCCTTATGCGGTGTATATGAATTTCAACTTAGCCTTACATTGCCCCTAGGCACCATTACACTACATCTGAGGTACCCTTATACAATTCATATTATATTTATGTGGTACCTAGGTTACCCTTACATAACCTTTATAATTTATGATTTACTCTTATGTAACTTGTAATTACATTTACATAGTGCCAAAAGATACCCTTTCATAGTGGTAGGTTACCCTCACATAACCTTTAGAAAATAGGGATTACCCTTATGTAGCCTATTGAAATGTATTTTTACAATTATACAGCCAATGGACACTCCTAACTACCCTTAATAGGTGTCCTTAAAACCCTCCTTACACTTAAAAAAAATAGGTTCTACATAAGGGTAAGAATTTACTTTAAAAATTTAAAATTTTCATCAAAGGATATATAAATTACATACAAAAAAGTGTTTTAAGAATATTTTAAAACTGATAAGATTATAATTATTCCACTATAAGGACTTCTAATCCTCAATAAGTTTCTCTAGTAGTCTTTCCCAAATAACTAAGGCCACTAAGATCGAATGTATGACTCCTAATCCCATGTATCCTCCTGGATCTATCCATACTTCCATAGAATAAATAAAACTTTCACCATATTCCCTAAAAAAACCTTATCATTGCGTTCTATAATCTACACAAAAAACTACACATAATATGCATTTGTATCGAACTCAATGTACTTGTAGTATATAATATATACAAGATTAGGTGTGTACCTTTAAATTTGACAAATGTGGAATGCATCATTCATGCCTCGATAACATGGAGGATAGTATGGACAGTACACCACTATCACAACCTATTTTTTGATCATAAAGAGTCCAAAAAACTATGGTTCCAGTTTCCCCTACCTTCTCAAATGAATATTCCCCAAACATGGTGAAACCTTCAAGAAAACTCAGTTCCCAATAGCGAACTCCAAAGGTTGTCTCCTCTAGTCTTTGTATGATCACTACCTACTCTAAACAGTCACCAACCCCTTCCTAATAAACTATAAACTCTATGAGGTCTCTTGTACCATACTAGAACCAATAAATACTACCTTATCTACCATGTTCCAACACAATAGTGAGAGGAATGTCCATCTATAGATATCCTCAAATGTTTCCATCTGTATAGAATCTTGGAAACTATTTTTGTAAGAAAAATCTACCAAGGATAAATTCTCATCTCATGCTTCACCAAGGTCTAGGACACAGGATCGAATCATATCCTCTAGTATGTGAATCATCTTGTTGTACTATCCATCCATATGAGTATGGTATTCTATTCTCAACATCAAGTGAGTCCCTAGGGACTTCTACAAGACCTTCCAAAACCACAATGTAAAATGTAAATCTCTATTAGATACTATGCTCAAGGGAACTCCATGTAAGTGTATGATATAATGGAAATAAAGTTTTCCAATATCATAAATTAAGTGAGTTTCATAGATTAGTAATAATTGTGAAACTATTCTTATCCAATTGACAATCACCTAGACATTATCACGACCCCTCGAGTTCTTAGGTAACCTTGTCACATGTTCTATCGTGACATCCCACCACTTCCACTTGGGAACTGGAAGTGGCTATATAAATTCACCAGGATTTTGGTGCTCAGACTTTAACCAATGGAAATTAAGGTACTGAGAAATAAAACTAGTGATGTACCTCTTCATATTAGGCTGCCAGAATTTTCATATGAAATCATGGTACATATTTTTTGTAGTAGTATGTACTGCACATCTAGAGGTATAGAAATTTCTCACCGTCTCATCTCTAATTGAAGCATGGACTACCACCATCCCATGCATAAGAAAACCTTATTCACAATGGTCCAACCACTATAAATTTACTCCCTTTTTCATCAATGAAATCATATATGATGATAATCAGGAGAAGTCCTAGATAAAATGTTTGTAATATCCTTTTAAACCCAAAAGAATCTTGATCCTGAACACATTTTTGAGGAAATTTTCAGGACATCATTGCCTCCACTATTTTCTGGTCCACGTATATAGTTTTCCCAAATACCAAATTCCCTAAGAACTTCACCTCCTAAATAGTGAAGTTACACTACAACATCTTTGCATAAATTTGATGTGCTCAAAGTATACCAAGGACTACCACATGATGTTTGGAATGTTTCTCCAGTGTCGGTTGGTAAATGGGGATTCCATCAAAAAAATATATGAAAAACGATTCTAGATAAGGGTGGAAGATATTATTCATGAGGTCCATGAATATTATCATAACATTTTTCAATTGGAATGGAATCACCAAGTACTCATATAACCCATACCTTATCTGAATTCCATTTTGAAATGTCCTCTTCTCTAAACCTATAGCTGGTGGTATCCTGATAGAAGATCAATTTTGGAGAACCACCAGGCTCACTAAAATAATAAAAAAGTCATCTATTTTCCCAAAAGATATCTATTCTTCACCATCATTTGATTCAACTTTCGGTAATTAGTATGGAGTCAAAGGCTACTGTCTTTATTCTTAGAGAACAACATAGGTGTACCCCATAGTAAATTACATGGCCTTATAAATCCCTCCTGCACTAAGTCATCAAGATGCACCATTATACCCTTCAACTCATATGGCACCATATGATTAGGTGGTATAAAATTGGGATGTTATACCATCATGATATCTATATAAAATTCAACTCCTCTATTAGGAGGAATTCTGGTTAAATTATCCAAAAAGATATATTGATTAAGATCGATTACTAGAGGAAAATTTAAGGGGAATTACACTAATCATGATAAAATATCCAAGACCTCCATCCAATCTATGATCATCATGATCTGATTTAATTATAGACCAAGTCTACCTTATCCTAGTTCCCACTCTCTAGTCATTAGATACCTCTCTCCCTTTGGTGAACTAAAAAACACCCATCTTTGATAGTAATCAATGGGATCTCAGAAACTGGTTATCCATTCCATACTAAGAATCACAACAAAGATCATCATATTTAGTTTCATGAAGTCCCATATATTTCCATAGACAGTGATGAATTAGGGACAATTTGGGTATCATTTAAGATGGTCCACTTTCATGACCAATAATATATCAAGGGAAAGTAACTCAGAGGATAAATTGACTGGTAAGTATAGTCCCAAAAATACTTATGAAGATATGAAGGAATGTGAATCACCAATATCAAACAAGGCATTAGATAAATTATACATGATTAGAAACCCTAACTTAAACAATACATAGTCCCTTACCACAATTTTTTAGAGTCTAATACACTATAAAGGAACATCCTACCTCAACTCCATGACATGTACCAGATAAGCATGAATCACTTGAGTCTTTATCATCAATTCATGTTGTTGAGGACCCTAAACATACCCATGGATCAATACATGTGTCTATATCAAACCATTTCAAGACCTTATTCATGGTTTATATTAGAATAAATGTTGTTGGTGCCATGTCTTTCTACACCAATGGAACTTGATATCAGGTTAAGTGAATGAAGTATGATAATTCTCCTACTATCTGCATTTATAACCCTAATGATCATTTTCATAGATAAAGTTGATGAATAGACTCTTATCATATCTAGTTTTTTGCTGCTATACTACTCCTGGTTCACCTTACTCTTCCTACAACCAGAAGAATATCCTATAGTAGTAAGAGAAAGATCAATCATTAGATCTCTATGGGTTGGAAGTAAACTTGTTATCTCATCCTCCTCTTGCCCCTTCTCAAAGGTCAAGGCCTTGAAAATCACATGTGTGTACATAGAATGATCAATTCCTCTAACCTAACACTTAATCTCTGTTCATAGGCCTATCTCAATATTTTGAACCTTTAACACCTCATTCCTATCCAATAAAGGAGAAAATATAAGTAACTCTATAAAACTAGTAGAATATAAAGATACATTTATAGAACCCTTTCATATCTCCACAAACCTTTGGGCATAGTCCAACTTCATTAATTTCGGGAATTACTGCTTGAGAAATAGCTCCTTAAAGGTCACCCATGTAAGATCATATTGTCTCCCAACTTGACTCAAGGTATTCCAACATATCATTTTGGATGCTTATAACATGAAGGTCACTTTAATCACTACCCCCTCCTCAGGAGTCTGAATTAGATTGAAAATTATCTCAATAAATTCTGGCCAATACTCGATATCTTGTGGGCCACCAGTATCCTATAATGTCAGAGGATGATGGATTTTGAAATCCCGAGTATGATCATTCATGGTATACCCAATAATTCTGCTTTAGATGGTACATTCAGAAAGAGTGTCAGACGAATGAGATATTCATCCTGAACCACATGTGATGGTATAAGAGCATGGTGGGTTATATCCTCCTACAACTTGAGTGGTGGCATGGAAATATCTTGGTCTGCCTCATATAGTGGTCCCATAAAACATATCTAAGGTGTAATTTATAAAGCAAATAAAACAATTATAACATTTAAGAAGGATACTAACCAGTATATGGGATCACATAAAGGTTCTCCTAGGATTCCACCCTCAACTAAAGGTATATCCCTTCTAGCACTAACAATGGTCTCCATCCCTATATGTTAGTAATAATCATCATACATACATAATAACACAATATCATGAAAAGTTAAACTATTTAATACCAATAGATATATACCATAACAGTAAGGAAAAATAGACATATCACACAATAAATAATCCACCTTGAATAGATAGAACAAATCAAGGAATTATATTAAAGAAATAATATGCATCATAATAACATGTATATATATGGAATGTGATCCTACTTTCTTAGTAATGATGCAATATTGCACCCAAAAATATCATAAAAATAGTACAATAAATATCATACATTATAAAATAGAGGTCTGCTACACATGTGTCAGTCGGGTACATAGATACTCCCCTACGTGAGTCTCACACATCTATCTCCTTTCTACCAAGTCCTAGGTTAGTCCAAAAAGAAAATAAGAATAAGTCCTTTTATACCATTTTTTAACACCCTAACTTGAACCACCAGGTCTAAAATTGGGTGCCACATGACCTCATGCATGCCTCCCCATACACAAGAGGCTTCTAACTAGCAGTGAGGATCTAAGGCTTTTAATGGAGATATTATAACCTCATTATCATGTCATAGGAAAATAATAAATAACAAAACATTATAATAAATAACTAGAGTAATCATGTGGAAAAAAAAGATGGGATACATGTTATACAATAATAAGAAACTCCCAAAGTGGAAAGAAAAACTAAAAGTATATAATTGAGATTGGAAAATAAATAAATAAAACTATGGTAATTATCGATTTCTATCTCATTCCCACATCTATCTCCATGATTTATAGATCAACCATTTTCCATATGCCCTTTTCCCTTTATATGATCCCAATACATGAAATCTATAAGTGAATTGAGATAACCGTGCAGGGTGTGAGTAATAAAATCTAGTTTGAAACCACCAATGCATCCTTAACATGAGTGAACATTCATAAGAGTGTGTGACATGATTATAAACAAATGTGAAAATAATTAACATATCATATCAAGAATCCATGTGATAACCAAGAGACCAAAACCTCCGGTTCTAATTTAGATCCTTTTTAGAAGATATCATAATGGTCATAGATATTTCACAGATTAAGGAGTCATCCTCAAAGCTTATCAATAACTATAGTATCTCTAGTCCTACAGGTCAGACCATAATAGGCCATAATACCCTATTTTTATCTCTCAGTTTTGGCCACACATACCATCACGACCCACTATTTCCATAAAGGTCAGGTCACATAGACCATTATACCCCACTTTCGTCTCACAGATCCAATCACATATGATCGTTATACCCCTTGGTTAGTTCACACAAGGCCATAATGCCCCATATTATCTCTCAATATCATCATTAAGTCACATGTTGTGTCTGAACATGCTCCCCCTATAGGGATACATGCTATAATGGGTCCACCATCACTTTGGTACCATTCATAGAATAACAAAATTTCATATAACAAAATATAACATAAGGAAATAGTGGTATCATATCAAGGAACACATATCAAATTAAGAGTGAGAAAAAAATAAAAAATATGTACACATGTGAGAAAACTCAACATGGTTTAAATTACATCAACACACATCATCATATCATGCTAGGAATAATAAACATGTCCTAAACATGGTAATAATCCTCCTAACTCATGGTCATTAACATCAATGTTAAGTTTTGTAATGGAACCATGACCTAAAAAACTTCCACATACTCATCGACTAAAAATTCCCAGAAAGGATTCATAGAACCGATTTAAACTATTTTATTTCTAAAAGAAAATAATTTTAAGGTTTTGAGTTTTGGAAGAGTTAGTTTTTCCAAAGTAATTTTAAAATTTCCTTTGGTGGATGGGCCAAATCTTAAACTAAGACTTAGAATGTAAATATAATAGTTAGATCAATTAGATGTAATTTTTTAGATATGATTTAAGGCTTGAGATGTGACTTGAAAATTTGGTTGAGTTTTAGGATCATCAGGCTCCAAAACTTGGATTTTAGGAAGAAAAAGGGAGGCACATGGTTTTTAAATAATTAGTAAAAACCATGCACCCCAACTATGTGTCCCTATAAGGGGTGTTAAATGGTTTTTTAAACCATACACCTAATTATACATGACCTTGCATTTTTTTATATAAAAATATGTAAATGTGATCTGCATGGGCTGTGCATGGTTTGTCAAACAGTGTGCCTAACTACATGGTTAGTTCTACTTAACCAGTGGGTGTACATGGTTTGGAAAACTGTGTGGCTAAATCATGAACCCCTTTAAAAATGGTTGAAATGTCAATTTTCTATCCACCTCCTTAAATTTATTTTACTTATTCTTCTTCTCCCATTTATATTCCAAGCAAATAATCAATCCCTCCTTTGGATTCTTCTCTAGTCTTCTACGGATCTCCCTCATTATTGGTCTAAATCGAATGTTGTCAGGTGCATTGGAAGTGTATTGGTGAGATATTTTATCCTCTCCATTCTTTCCTTTTTTTATCTCACCATATCAGATGCTAAATCTATATGAGTCCCTTTACCCTATTTTTTGGGTGTCTCTCTAATCTTCCGATTTCTCTTGTTCTAGATCAAATAAAATCCCATGGTTAGCTAAGGCTAAGTGAAGTATACTTAGCACAAGTTAGGTGTTATATATTAATTTACCTTTAAGTTGTGTCATTTATATCATATTATCATTTCATGGAACTCTAAACTCCCCACACATTGCTTCTAAACTTTGAAAGTCCCAAAATTAATTTCCCAGACCTTATACTTGGTGTTTTATAGACCCTTATGACACAGTTGGAGGTTGTAAACTCAACTTAGGATACCCCTTTAAATCTTTCATATTATTTTCCTTGATTAGTCTATGGATATAATCAACCAAAATACTACTTAGGTATGTTTGGTTTCAGTCATAAGAAAATTAAACTTGATTAAATGTTAAAAAACATATTATTTTAATTATAATAAGGCATGTCTACTCACATGGACTTTTATCACTTTTGAGAAAGGCTAATAATGAAATGGTTTTATTTTATAAATGCATGGATACTTTATTTACTATGGATAGTGAAATCTGAAATTGAATTAAATGAATTGTTAAATGGATGAATAACACTACCTGGCCTCAGTGTCATTTATAAATGGAATGTTAAATGGATAAATGAATTGAATAGTGAATTGACACAAATGTTTTCCATAGAAAATTATTATTTATTAAATGAAAGGTGCCTTGTGATTTTGGACCATTTTCTTGTTAAATGAGTGGTAGTAATTGATCCTTCCTTAGATTCACAAGGGTATTTCTTGAGAACTCAGAGAATAAAACCCTGATTAATTATTTTAACCGCTAAGTGAGATACCATACTAGGGTTCAGTCAACGTATTATTGATATGTGAATCCATAGTGTGGCACCGATGATTCACTTACATATCTATAAAAATTATAATTCCTTGGTTTATCTCCTTGGATTCAACTTCATTTCCTCAAACACATGATTCTAAGAATTACCTTATTAGGATAAAAATCATTCTTAGACCGAGATTACAGGGACACGACTAATTGAAATCGATTAATATGTTTTACAGTGAAATTCTAAGGATGTACCATGTGAATTACACTCAGATCCCTATATCCAAACTACATGAGTTATTACTATGTGTTGTAATGACACACAGAGGCTATAGAGTCCTTGTCATGATGTTTTTTATTTATATTATGAGACCCTCACATATCTATTCACTATGTGGATTTCTAGGTTATAAACCTCAGGTCCTCACTAGAGAATTTATATATCTATATATATATATATATATATATATATCTATTTAGATGTCTGAATATATATAAACAATGGCATGTTTATAGAAATTCCATCTTAATATGAAGTAAGTATAGTTAGCCAGGTATCTTTTGAGGGACCTGATCATGACATGGGTTTATTATTTATTACATTTATTTACTTTTGATATACCTGCGCACTAATTTATTTTATATTCATGGATTGAATTGAATTAGACTCTATTGGTGGTGGCCTATTGAGTTTATCTCACACCCTCTTCGGGTCTCCATTTGGTACCAAAATAAACCTATTGGTTTCAGGTTTAGGATCATAGCCTATGCCTACTTTTTTTCAGTCATTTCTCTATGGACTAGGAAAAGGAATGGGATTTGGGTGTAGTGGTTGAGCATGCACTCAGGATGACTCTCAAAGTTGGAGTCTTTATTTATTTTTTTATTATCCATTTTCTCTATATCCTTTCTTCTTGTATTAATTTTTTATACCATAACTTCACATGCACATGGATGGTTGTTTATTTGAAATTGGCTAATTTATTAGTTATTTATTTTTTTCAGTTATTATCTTCTGATTATCTTCACTTTATTTTGATTTTATTGTATTTATTTTTGATCCAAAGGGTATATTCTCCACAATATTCCACCATTATACCATTGATACTAGTTAGAAACCTCTCGTGTATGCGAATTCATGCTTGAGGACATGTGACTGACTAGGTTAAGGAACCATTTTAGTGGATCCTGAGATAATATATTACAAAGTGGTATCAAAGAATCTTTTCCTTTTGTATTACTATTTTGGTATGTCATACAAGAGACTAGGAATGTATCAACAATTATTAATTAGCCCATTTATAGGCCCCTCCAACTCACGCATGAGGGAAAGATCAAGTTTCCAAGGATGAGACTGTTGTTTATGATTCTCTATATTATGGTTGATTATTATTTCACCCTGATCAATTAGGGTATTTTCACTTGTTACTAATTTATGGATTTTAACCTTGTCCTAGTATGTCAAGGTAGTTTCATTACATGAATAATTATGGGAACATTGGGATTCATATGTCATGTATAAACCATGAAATCCAGATGCATGATGACTTGTACACCATACTTGTGTGACTTATCGGCATGATTCTCTGTTTAACATTCCTCAAGGATTATTTAGAACAATTACTTGCATACCATGATTTGGTAATTTTTACAATGTTTACTGGTATTACTTATTATTTGATATCATTCCAATTATAGTTATGATATATGATTAGTTATTAAAGTGTCTCCATTAACTAAAATGGTGTTTTCCTATATATCATGATGGTGACACCTTAACTAACCAATCATGATTTGTTTTAGCCATGGTCCATTGGTTGTATGGGATGAAACATTTATGGTTGTGATTAAATGGGTTCTAATAATAATTTATAAAGTGTATGGAACTTTATAAACTGGTAAGGACAAACCATATAATCAAACCATTATATAATAACTCGTTATATTATGAAATTGAACGTAAAATCTGGTTGCAGTTACATGAATTCCAATTATAAATTTATAAAGGCATGTACCTTTATAACTTGGGTATGATGTCCCATATAGATAAACTTATAAATTCACAATTCGACCCAAGTAGGTCACTGAGGGCATTATTTTTATGTGATAAACCCATTATGTGTGTTTTTTATATTTTAATAATTTAACTATTATGGTTTGCACTTAAATGAACCCAGATTATCTTGACAATACCATAGTAGGTCACCTTTATCTTTTATGCTTTAGTTTCTAAACCATGGGGGTATATTCATGATATGTGGTATGGTTATTTAAAGTGTTAGCATCCACTTATATGGTCCAAATATAAATTTTTGGTGGAATATTACTTGATCAACCCCTTAACATGATAAAGACCTATTATTATCTTGAGTTTCATCATTATGAGCCTTCTATTAATTAAAATTTCAATTACAACCTAAAAAGTGTTTTTATATATAGGTTAGAATTTATATTTTCTTTATCTCATAAAATTATGATAATTTCATGGTTAAATAAATAACGATTTTATTTAAAAAAATGAAATTATGGGATAATTTTTCTATTGTGCTGCATGACTTCAGCTAAGTAAAGTGCTTAGTACAGTTCTCTTTATAACTGATACTTGGTATCCTTTATAAATGAGACATTTTTAAAATTTATAATAAATGAGAATCAATGTAATGGATAAAATAAAACCTTAATGTGGTGTTATTAGTTTAAAACCTTGAGCACTTAAAACATTTCTCTATATGGTGACCTTTCTAGCCGCACATTCCAAAAATCTCCTCAATCACTTCAAACGTGTTATAGATGGGCATAATACATGAATTGTCATTTTTTATTTGTATTTTAATTGGTATATTGATTTTATTATCTAAGTATACACCCCTAAACTTGTCTTTATTTGATTCTAAGGGAGAGACATGTTGTAAAAAAAAATTGGATTCATTCCCATAGTCTTTGCAACAACAACAATAGCCTCTAAAACTGATTCTTCTAGGAAATTATTTATTATTCCCTAAAAAATATTCATTTTATTTTGGTATAAAATCATTCATATTTTTATAGGTTCTAAAGAATATTTATTCTTAAGTTTATTCTCTATCATTATAACCAGAGTATACTTCCTATAAAGGTTTATCCCAACCCATGTTTTCTCAAAATTTCATATAAAAGTTGCACTATTAGGCTGTACTATTTTAGTCATTTCAAATTTAATAGGTAAAAAAATTACTTGACTGCCCATAAAAAATTATAAGTATTATAATATGATACTACCTTTATGTTAATAGATTTTTCATAAAAAATATTCAATTTTCCAAGGGTGTTATCCACCTTGATAAAATTTCATTCAGACTGCTTGTGATTTCTTTATTGAGTATCCATCCTCTTCTCATATTCCTTTATTACTCTCTATTTCTCAGTCATATTCACCATGATATATTTAAACTCCTCAATAAAATCATTTTACTTTTTGTGAAACCCATATTCAATTTTCTTCATTTGAAAAACTTATTTCTTAATGTTTTTAACTTCCTTCTTAGGCATTGTGTTCATTTTGAGATAGATTTCATGTTCTATCCTTGACATGTGAATTATATTGGATTCTTCTTCTATATTATTGGAATAGTATTCTTTTCTTTCATTAAGATACATAAATTTAGTGTATTATCTAGCACATTCCTCATCTAAATCACTATTTGTTAAAGATATTCTTTCTTCCTATTTGGAAAGCATGATTCTCTTCTTCTATCTTGATGTATTCTTTTTTGTTTTAACAAAAATTCACATAACTTTTAGCAGTTTTTTATTTTTTGACTTTATTTTTGGTTTTTCATCTTCTTATTCATAACATAACTCCATATTTTTCTTATTCTTAAGAAACTATGTTTTAAAATTTAAAATTATACCACATTTAAAACATTTAAAATTAATCTTTCATTTTTATTTTTTATTTCCTCTCTTGAAACTTTTAGATAAGGGATCTATGAGTTTCCTGTGTTTTTCATCACTCTTATCATAACTATCTAAATCACTTTAGAAATCATCTTCCTATTCCTTTATCTTTTATTTATTAATTTATTTAAAATCCATCTCATATTTATCATTATTCTTGAAAATTAGTGATTTACTCATCTCATAATTCATAAGGGTATTGTGCAACTCATCAATGGATATATCATGAATTTGATCCAAAGTTAGAATATTTGGATAAAATATATCATGAAAATCTATCATTAATATATTAACCATAGTTGAATCATCTATATTCTCCTTGAATCCACTAATATGAATAACTATTTTATTCACCCTAGTGAAATAGTCATCAACATTATCATCTTTATACATTCTAATATCTTCAAAAAATTTCCACCAAATTTTCAATTTTGTTTTTTTTATATTGATGTTTCCCTCATATATGTTCTCAATATTTTACCACATTTCCTTATAATTTTTTCCCCTTTACCTTGTTTTATACTTTTTCATACAATGATGATAACATTGAATTTCTTGTTTTCCCATATATCACAAGATTTCTCTTTTTTGAAAATTTCATTGAACCATCCCCTGCAATTAATGGACATCCCATAGTGAATGAATCACTCAATTCAAGACCCTATGATAGTAGAAATGATAATATATGATTCATATTACCATGGAAGTTATTTCCATAAAAAATGGAAACACACATACTATTAACATAATTCATATTCTCTATGATATACCCTAGATAAGTAGAATATAATGGGAATACAGTTTCCTATGGTACAACTTTTAGAGCCTAAATCATATTAGGGTACCACTGATAGGTGGGTGAATCAATGGTACAAATTTCTTTTACATGTTTTTTTATTTAAAATTTAACACTTGTGATATGTTAATTTTGTGATTCACTCTTTTGATCCTCTTCCTCACTCGTATACTGGAAATATAAAAAGAAGAAACACATCGTAATTTTTATAAGGTTTAGCCTCAGTGTGAGAGTAAAATACTTGATGTGTTTGAATTTTAGATAGTATACATATTTTCTTATCAATATTAAAATACAATGATTAAAAACTCTTTAAATTATCACATGATGTTTAAGAATAAATTATCTATATATCTATGATTAATGATCAATATTTTTTATATAGGAACCACTTATTCTCAACTAATTTTCCTTCACTATGGGATGAATAAAATATTTAATGAGTTTTAGGATGATTTAATATCAAATAATAGATCTTTTTCAAGAAGGAATTAAACTATCATATGAATATAAAAAAATAGTAGATTGATCACCCTCTCAACAATTCAGAATAACCAACTCATGCACGAGAGAATGATTATATGAGATGTTATTTTTTCTTCATAGTATAAAGCATCTAGATATATAGATTTAGAGTTATTTTACCTCAAACACTTAAAAAAATAAAGAATATAGAATAAGATGATGTTCTTGAAGATCCCTCCCTCCACAATTAAACTTTGTGTCATCCACTTCTCAAAATTAGTATACTATTTATCTTCTTTATTTTTTACTTTTATAATCACATTAATTTAAAAAATACCTTTCCATAAATATTTATGGAAACTATAAATATTTTCATCTAAAAATTTATCTTTAATAATATAATCTTTGACCATGTAAAAATATTTCAAATATAAAATTTCAAATCTCAAAAAAATTGGCCACAAAACATCTCATTTAATATCATTCAAATTACCTTAAATCTTGGCTTGAATCATATATTTGATTAATCCATTGATATTATAGAAACACATGATCAACAAAGCATCATCATATTTAGTTTTTCATTTTCTTCAAAAATAGAAATTCTAGAAGAACAACATTTTTCAATTTATCATATGACTTTGGAAGTCATTCAATCAGTTAAGTCTTATACTCAGATCGATGTTGTTAACTGAAGTAGTACACTCTCAAAAAATTTCTTAAATTTTGGCCAAATTGAATATAATATGAATTGTGAATTCATATGATCCAAATTAAAATGATTTCCCCTTCTCAAAATATGATTTTGAAGTGATAGGATTCATCAAATTCAATCTCTTTGTGACTTTTAAAATTTTTATCCTTGGTTAAAATTCATATGATTCTGGAAATCTCATGAAAAAGACATAAAATGGGACTCAAAGTAATATGCCTATTCCTTTGTAAAATTTATAACCAATTTCAATGTCATATGATTTCCTAGATGTCTTAAAATCTTCCCAAAGTCTTACGATTATCAGGAAAAGTTATATGTTGGAAGAATTTAATATTTTTTAGTGAATCTAAAAATTTCTAAATTTCTCCAAATGACTCAAAATCATCTAAGAACAATCCAATACACTTACAACCTCATTAAAAACATTTCCCATGAAACTTGACTTAATTCTCACATAGGGTTCACAATAAAGACCACTTCACAAAAAAATCATAGGGTACTTCAACATTTTTTGAAATTTAATATATTTTATAAGATTACATGGATTGTTACCGAATACTCCATGTTTTGTTTCTTATCAATTTTTTTAAATTCTAAATATTTTACCTGATTATATTTTAGATAATTTTTAACTTTTGGATATTTTATTTTCCATTATTCATGTACAACTTATTGCATGTTTACTTTGTATACTTTGATTGATCAGAATTTATATCTTCCAGTCATCTAACACTTTTAGAGGGATACAATTTTTTATTTGGTTTTTTGACTATAATTCAACCAATTTATTTTAGCCGCCATATTATTTACCTAATATAAAAATAAAATTATTCCTGAGTAATAAAAACTAACCATTATTGAGAGTGATAAGAATAAAATTTTACTAATCATGGTCAAAAATATTTTGAGGGTATTCATTAACTATAGGAAGATAAACCACATGACTTAGAGTAAATATTTACTAAATCCATTTATTAAACAAATTATTGAAATATTTTAAGGGAAACGACATTACTTATTTTTTATGGTTCATTTGGATATTTTCACATGACTATTTCACCTGGAGATTATGATTAAATAACTTTTATATACCATTTTTTTACCCTTTCTTAAATAAGAAGTCCATTTTTATTGAGTAATACCCAATATACCATTCAATTATGCATGGTAAGTATCTTCTATGATTCAATTAAACACTGCTAAAATATTTTTCATGGTGATTTCACAATCTATGGTATCATTTAACTAATTTCTTTATAATTTAAAAAATGTTTTATAAAATTTCATTTAGAAAAACATGGTTTTAAGAATTAAAAATAACACTTTTTGGTTGAGAAAGGAAACATGTTAAGACATAATATTTTATAATAAGTCATTAAGGTAGGAAAAATAAAAGTTTATAATAATTTCCTATATTTCGTACCCAAAATGAATGAAATATTTTAGATTATTCCCTAGCCATACAAGGTTTTATAGGAGATTTATTAAGGATTCTTGTAAGATTACCTTACCATTATCTAGATTAATCTAAAAGGATACTAAATTTGTTTTTAATGATTAATATAGTGTTTTTAATAAGTTAAAGAATATTCTAACCACCCTACCTATAATCAAGAAACCATACTTGGATATCAACATTTAATTAACTTGTGAGGCCTCAATAAGTATTTTTAATGTTTTTTTATCACCAAAGGTAGAAGAGTTTTCACATGTGATTCCTTATGAATTAAGAATAATGGATGATACACAAGTTAATTATACCACCATATAGAAGGTTTACATTTCTATTTAGGTAGTAGAATAAAAAATTAATTTTCAAAAAATAGATAAACAATATTTTTTAACCATGAAATCTTGAGATTACATCTGAAGAAAGTAGATTTCAAGCACATACTTCTTAAATATATTCCCTTACAAAAAGATTTTAATGTGGTGATAAAGAATAAAAAGGTATAATTGAACCTCAAAGATAACCATTTTTATACTTTATTAAAACACCCTAAGATTCCAAAATATATTTTTCTTTAAATAAAAATTGTATCAATAGATTGTTTCACATGCAACACTAAACTAAAATGACCCCTGACATATTACATGAATATTATTTAGAAAATTTAATAATAATAAAACAAATCATTAATAAAAATACTATAATAAATTATAAATTCATACAAAATATGATTAAGAACACTTTGTGTTTTAAAAGGGAATTTTTCAACAAAATCATTTTTCTTCATATATTATATTTTCATTTAATATTTTTTTTATGAATTTTAAAATTTATTTTTTTTCCAAATGAACTTCATTTTTTAATTCATCATTTCAAAATCATATAAGGGTAATTTTTTTATATTTTTCTAAAATAAATGATTTTTAAGTGAATATTGAAAAAATACCAATGATACTAATAGCGTCACTTTTATGACTTTATAATAATATAAGAACGACTTAAATGTTTTGGAAAAAATTATATAAAAAATATATATTTATAAATTATATTAAATAATTTTAAAATACTATATTTAATTTATAAAAACCCATGTTTGACATTTTATAAACTTATGTAATATTTTACTCTAAAAGCTATTTTAATTTTCTTATATTAAAAAATTATTTTTCATCACTTATAGGAATTAAATATAACAAAATGGATTTCATATTTTAGATAAATATTTTAATATTATTTAATAAGTTCAATTTAATTTTTAGGCATAAAATTATGATTACTAATATTAAAGTTAATGACCATGATAATGGTAAAACAATTATTTTTAATAAATTGTTTAATTAATATTGTGTAATTTTTAACTAATAAATTAAACTAATTTATTTTATATAGTGAAATTGATATTATGGTTGCACATATATAAAAATATATAATCTACCATTTAATTGGCATCTAACGTTATATAAGATTAAGAGAACTTAATAGTGAAAACAACATTTTTCTACAAAATGATTTTTCTATATTTTAAATATTTTAATTTAATAGTTATTTTTTTAGAAATTTAATTATGTTATATAGAAATTATATTTATTTTTATATCATCAATATTTTGTATTAGTGTTTACCTTATATTTTTAATATAATATAAATTACTTGGGTAAGAACTAGTCAACACGGTTAAACCAAAATGGTAAAATGTAACAAAGTAATTTTAAAAGACTTGAAACATGTTTAAAAAATGTTTTCAAATGAATGGTATAGGATTTAATTAACATATAAAATCTAAAAATTCACTATTCACCACTTTTTTATCCATGTAATCTTTAATATTGTCTTTCTATCATTGAAAATGTAATGGGTATTTAAAAATATGCCATTTTCTTCACTTATAAATGGAGATCGCTTCAACTACATTTATGAACCCATTATAAAGACCTATATGGACCAAACGTTTTCCCAATTATCTTAAAAAATCCCACATAATATCGTATATGTCTTGTTATTTCCAAAAATTCCAAGCTAATAATCCTTAATGCATTACCTAAGGGAGAATATCCAAAGGGAGAGGTAATGTTCTCAACTGAGTTATCTTAATTCTTTTCTTCTTCTAACCCTCAAAACCTAAAATATAAATGATATTATGATAATATGAGAATTAATAATATACCGAAATTTTATTATACTAATGGAATATTAATTTTCTACATTCCTTGAAAACCATTTGAAAAGTGAAGATGTCCTCATGCGTATGTGTGGACTACCACCTACATGAATGCCATGCTTGATTTTCTATCACCACCTTAAAATGATGGTTATAGAAGACTATTTAATGGATAAATATGATATTTATAGAATTATTAATATTATTAAATTTTATACCATTCCCTATCTTCTTCTAGATGTATGGAAAATGAATGTGTCTCTAGTATGTTCGTGGAGACTACCGTCTTCCTAAAAGTAACATATTTTTTAATCTAGTATTTCTTCCCTTATAAAAGTAAATTAAAATCTAATTTAAAAAATTAAAAACATCTAAATAATATCATTTTTCTTTAATAATAATGATATTATTCCAAAATAGGCATTTTAATAACCATACTCACCCATTGATTATATCTTGTTCTTGTTTGGGTCGATTTAACTAACCATTGGAACAATGCTATAAATTACTTTCATGGATGAATATAGAAACTTAACTATTGGTGTTATTAAAAATTAATGATAAAATAAAATTTTGTTTATGATTATATAAATATTATATTATTATTTAACTTATTATTAATACTACTCTTGATTCATTAAAAAATTATCGAAACAAGTTCGTCACTAACTTCATCGTCATAAATCATAAAAAAATGCTAAAAAAAATAAATTAGAACTTTATAAATCATTATAAAAAATATATTCCATTACCTTTAATGATCTTATAATTATTATATTTTAATCTTATAAAAAATAATCAACACTACCATTATTAATCTGGCACTAAACAAAACAATTAAACCAATAAGATTTGAAGATAACAATAAAATATAACTAACTAATATATTTTTAATAAATAACTATAAATTATGTTTATAAAAGAGTATAAGTATTAATAATGTTCTGAAATATGTGATTAAGGTAGTAATTTTTTTTATATAAGAGGTTATCAATCATTTTTCTAAGTGGTATTTAAATTAAGGGTTTTTGCATCTCAATTTTTCTTCATAGAGATATGATTTTTTATTCAAAAATTATTTCCTTTTTATTGTGCATATATATGGATATGGATTCATTTTTATCATAATTTTCATCTAATCTATGGGATTTAAAAATCTATCACATGTTCTACCTTTCATGGGTTTTTCAATTCGAATGATAACAAAGTTCTATGGGGTTTTTCTTAACCCAAATTATTTTCTTGAGTCATAAATCTCCTTCATTGAATAAGAATCTGAAAAGATGGATTTATCTTATTATATGATGATTTTATATTGTCTTTACTTATTTTTTTGGGTTAATTTCATTGATTAAATTATTTCTCCTTAAAATTTTATGATGTTAAGAATAATTATCATTCTTTCTAAACAAGTTATTTGTTTTACATATCAACATTTTCTATTCCAATGGATGTTCCAAATTTTATTTGGAAACCATATTATATTATATATATTATGATATTTAAATTTAAAATTTTCACTTTTCAAAATGATTTTTATTATCCCATTTTATGATGAGTATTTTTAAAAATATATTTCAAAATATTAAAAAAAATTCATCCTTTCACAATCAAATATTTTAGCTTCCACTCCACATTCACTTTATAAAACATTTAAGTATTTTCAAGTCTCCATTATTAAATATTCTTATTAAAATTAAAATTAAAATTAAAAAAATTATTCAATGTTTTTTAAAATGTATTTTTAATGTGACCTATAACTTCATCTTTTCTCAATATAGTAATAATGTTTTCTAATAACTCCTTTATGGCTTGTTTCACTATTATGATCATTATTATTTATAAAATTTCTTTTCCATGTTTTAAAATGGTTTTCTAAGATATTTTAATTCTTAATAATTTGTAAAATAAAATTAAATGTTGTTATATTTTTCAAATGTAAAATAATGATTTTAAAATTGGATTATTTATTTTAAAAAGGATCCGAATGACTAGTGTTTTTAAGAAATAATTTTTATTATTTTTATGTTTTACTAAATGAAATATTTTTAAATAATTTTTATATTACACAAATTTTTTTCTTAAAAATCATTTTTTGGTATTAAAGGAAATTTTTTAAAAATGTTTTATAAATCTCAAATTATTTCATTTTTATGAAAACATTTTTAATAAGTTTTCAAGACTATAAAAAAACGGTATTTCATCTTATTTTTTAAGAAATTTATGAAATTATCTTAAAAACGTATTTTTTATATATGTTAACATCCTTAAATATCTTTATATTATAGTGGGGATATTTTTAATCCACCAACCAAATTATTTCTCTAGATGAATTATGAAATTTTCTATAAATATTTTCATGAACACCATCACTTTTCCACAGGTTAATTAAGTGATGTTTGAAACATGATTGATTGATTTAAAGTTGAATAAAAATGTATAGATGATTGAAAGGTGGGGTCATACATAGCCTTTCAATGTAATGGTTAAATTTTTATATTATATTTGATAATGATGACGTGTGTGGGTATTTTATTTTTTCCTAACAAGCAATATGTTCATTTTTTTTGTTTACAAATAATAACTTGGTCATATTGTTTTATCACAACATATAACATTGGAATTTTATTTTTTAAAAGCATAAAACATGAGAATTTTGTCTGTTTATAATGTTATAATTTATCTATGCTTATATTTGTTCCAAATTTCTATGTTATTAAATATTTAAAGGGAATGTTACATTTATGTACCATATGCCTATGATTATTCTCCATAGATCATGTTTATTATCTCATTATTTCACACAATTTTACCATGGTATATGTTTTTTTATTTGATATTACATGAACTTCCATTATGAATTATGGATAACCCTTATTGTTAAATGTTCATTTTAATAAGATATTTATCTATTGGTCATGTTTTCTCATATGATTATGATTTAACCCTTGATGATATGTTGATGAGTTTTTACCTTATTGAGAAATTGAGCTCACCCCTTTCTTATGTTTTTATTCCCTAGGTTATGAAGATAAGCATATCCTTTGAGGAGTATAGAAGGGGTCTAGTGTGGTTTTATTATTGAGAAAAGTTCAAAAGTATCATAAAATAAGTTTCTTATGTAGATGATCCTAAAAGACACTAAACCTTTCATTCTTGGGATTGTGTGATTTTTGTGAGATGGAAATTTTTTATCTTAAATAAATGATGTAAAATAAAGATAGGTTCATATCACTTAGTATCAAATCCATTGTTTTAATTTTTTTTTTGAAAAAAGTATTTTTAACACCAAAAAAGGGGGTGTGGGTGTGTAGCACCTCATTTATCATATAGAAAAGGTAAAATATTATGAAAAATTACCCTTGAATGACTCTTTGATTTGTGAAACACTATTTTCAACATCTAAATAATATCCATGGTTTGAAAAATTAATAAATTATTTTTTCACTCTAAAAATTACTTTGCATTTGAATAAATATCATATAAATATAATTATGAACCAAAATAATTCATGTGGGAGGACCCATATCTTTACAAAATATATATTTACTAATTAATAAGTAAGTTTATAATAGAAAGTTAAATACAATTTATTTTAAAATTTGGAAACAATTTATCTAGTATAGGTTACTGTTGATCTCAAGGGATAGTTAAGAAGGTTTTAAAATCAGAATAATAATGGATCATGAGTTTTAAAAAAATAATAAAAGGTACCAATTTATTAGTTACATTCCAAAACAATAGAATATATCTCAATAACTAATGAACTTATATAAAATAATTTATGCGTGGGAAATTGAATCTTTGGTTCCAATTATCTATGTATTTTATTTATTTATTTTTTATACTGAGTTATGTTGCAAAATGAGTATGGATAAATTCAACCTTCCAAGACCCATACAAACTAAAACCCCTTTATGAGACTATAATTAAAAAATGTGACCCATAAACACCACCTTCTATAGGATACATGATTCACACCACCATGCTACTGTTATTGTGTTTGTTAATTTTATAAGGTCCTTTTATTTGTTTAGGGGTTTCTATAAAGTTTTCGGGGTGTTTTTGGGGTCCTAAGGGAGATAAAAATGCATGATGATGTATTTAAATCCATGGAATGGGTATTAATGGTGTGAAAGGTTTGAAGTAGGGGCTCCCCATCCCCTGGAGGAATGATTCATGACATGAACACTTACACCACACCATTAATCATGCTAGGAAAACTTAATTTTTTTATAAATTTATATATTTTCTCACCTATCAATTTCACCCATTTTGGGTTCTTTTTTCCTTTTATTTTGAATGATTCTAACCTAAAAACACATTATCTCGACCCCTTATTCCTCCATGGATATTTATATGAGTTATTTCAAGATTTAGGGTTGGGTTTTCAAGATATGTTTGTATAGACCAATTCCTTCACCCTTTCTCTCATTCTTACTCTTATTTCTCACACTAATAGGATATTTGAGGCATTGGGTTCATGCTTACCTGATTTTTGATTAGGAGTTTCATGGTTCTAATGTTTATATATGTTTATATAGGTTATTGTTACATTGAAATGGTAGATTAAAACCTATTATTGTAAAAGATACTTGGTTTCATTGATTTGAGGTAGGCTACCCATTGCATTAGTCATCAAATATTATAACCTTAAATGCTTGTTCCATTAAATATATTTATTAGAGTATCTACTAGTAGTTGTAAATATTTTTGAGTTTTATTTGGAGTGAAAAACTATTTTTAACTTGAGTTTGTTTTTTGCTAGATTTTTCAAATTAATAAATATGTTTTTATTAACCTCACACACCAAAAGCTTAATGATTTCCATGAATAGATTTATAAATGGATTTTAAAGTAATAATAAGAGTTTTGTCTATAAAAGTGTTTTTTAACAGAGTTTTTAAAATTCAAAGGTGTGCTTGGAGCTTTAAAATGGAATTTTAAAATGTTCAGAATATTTTGAATGTTTCTAAATATTAGATATTAGTTTTGAAATTAGTTTTTGTGATTTTAACTCCAAATAATGATTATATGGACTAGTTGTCACATTGAGAAGTTTATTTTTATAATTAAAATCCACCCATGGACATGACCTTGTCTTGTGTGTTTCATGAGAGTGAAATAGTTCATGTAAGAATAAATGTTTACAATTTGATTATTCTTGTTAAATAAGGGGTATTTCCATACAGAGTGCATAAGGGTTTGGTATTTATTATAGTTATAGATCATGGAAATATATGTATATATGTTTATATATTTATAATTATACTATTTATTACATCCTTTTTAATTAGATCATCTCAATTTTATATTTATCATGGTAACTAAGAGTGTCTAGTGGAATATTAGAGAGTATATACTACACTAGTTTAGGATTATGGTTTTACTAATGGACCTTAGTATGGATCACACCCTACTTTTTTAGTTTTTTTCTCTATTAGACCTCTTAGGGTATAATCAGGTATTAGGGTATTTTGATTTCATCAGGTGTACTAATATGATAGATATTTTTTAGTATTTAATTAGAGGTTCCCCCTAAGACCCTAGGTATTCCCCTTATCTATAAAACTTGATTTATTTATGTTATCCATATTTTCCTTAGTTTCCATAATAGTATATTATACATATATTTCACATTTCCCTCATTATTATCATTATTGTTTATATTATTATTATTTTTTATGTTTATATTATACTACTTTGTTTTCAATAAAACTAGTGGATTAATGTTTTGAAGATAATTTTAAATGGTCTATGATAAAACCATTTAATGAAACAATTCTTCTAAAATATTTTAAACTTAATATTTTTAATTAAATATTTTAATGGGATAAAGTCAAGAAAACTGATATTGGATTTTAAATTAAATATAAAATAATTATATTGTGTAAACTGTATTTCAAACTAACATGAGGTAGATATATTTTTAGAGGTTGTTCATGGGGTTTGGTTTCTTCTAGAATTCCTACCAATTTTCATACTCACACCTATCATATTTCAGTTTTAGATTTAGTTTCTAGTTCATATTGATCACCTTAGAGTGATGTTGGATTTTGAGGTGTGGTGGCGACTCATGGAATCATATGGATACCAAGTTGAGTATTTGTTTTTAGTTATTTTCTTGGTTGTGTCTATATGGATCAATACATATTTTTTTTGTATCTAAGATCCTAGATTAATTTTATTTTTACTTTGATGAGATGTTCTTTATTTTTTATTCTTTTTTGATGTGTTTTTTATAAATCTATTTTTATACTAGAGTATGGACCTTCGATGTGTAGAGTGGTCTTATAAGAATTTATTTTGAAACTACACTTTTGGTTAACTCCAATTTAAGGGAACAAATGTTACCAATATATATAATTTGACACCATGGTACTAATTTTATGCTCGGTGTGATTAGGAACACCCCTAGACATGTCATGAGTAGGATGAGGTTCCTAGATCATGGGTTATCTTGGTTTGGGTCATGTCAAAATGGTACCAAAGCCTAGGTTCTTATGAGGGCCTGGGTTTTAAAGTGTTCGTTCTATTTGGGGAATAATGATAGATCAGAGATAATATTTTTGGAAATAATCATTTTCATATGGTATAATCAAGATATATCTCTTCCACTCAAAGAATCAAGTTACCATGGGACATCAGGTTGTGAGTCTTGGGTTTTGAGCTTTATTTATTTAATTTTAATATGTTTTAAGGATTTTTTATTTGGGGAATGACAAAGGGCGTTAACTGGTGTACCTGAAGAGCTTTTTGGTCCTAAAAATATATTTAGAGCCTGATTAAATGGTTTTAAATGACTCTAGATGGTATTTGTATGGTTCGAACATGTCTTTTCAAGCCCTGAAACTAGGATATACACCAACACCAGTCCTCCTTTGAATTATTTGTTGGAATTAATTTATTTTTAATTCACTCTTTATCATTTCATGTTCATGTTGTTTGGGTAAAATATGAGTTTTAATTTTTAAATCTTGGTTTTAAATGGTGAGGTTATTAGTTTTGAAATTAATAAATGATATTTCTATGATTAATTAAAAAACCTGGTATTTTTATTTTTGATAAAATAGTTTCAATAAATTGGGGTTTTTCAAAAATAGCTTTATATGATGTCCTTCAATTAATAAAATCCCATGTTATTTATTTTGGATTCTATTTCAAAAAATATTTAAGTTTAAAAGGTGGTTTTGATAATAAAAACTAGGTTTTGGAAATGGAATTAAGGTTACTTTAGGATAAAATGAAATAAATTTATATACATATAATTTAAAAAATTGTGGGTGTTAGATCAGTAATTTTTTCAAAGTAGGTCGAGTGGTTTTAATTGTTATTTTGAATTGATTCATTGATTTTATTTTTAAATTGTGACATTTGGTTTTATAAGATTTTGATATTGGGAGCTTTTTTTGATTGTGTTTTTTGGTTATGTTCTTTTAGAGTATACCCTAAAGAAGACCTCATGGATTATCAATGGATATTTTTGGGTGGTTCTCCATAAAAAAATCCTTCGGTCAATCGACCTTAGGATTTTCTTGCAGAGTTTCATAAGTTTAATTGTCCTCTATTTTATGGTCTTCAATGTACTAAAAATACAGAAGAATATTTTAAGAATATCAATATTATATTTCACCTTCATGAGTTACCTAAGTCTCTAAATATAAATTTAACTACCTTAGTTAATTATGGTCTAAGTTGGAAGTGGTTTAACTCCATCATTTAGAAAAATCCACATGGGAAACATTCATAGTATGGTTTTAAAGCCTCTTTCATCCAATAATATTTCTATAAGGATTTGAAAGTGGATAAGGCGATGGAGTTAAACTTCATTCAACATGCTAATTAGACAGTCTTGGGTTATTTTATTCATTTAATTGACCCGGTCCCATATCTTAGGGAGTTACCATGGATTATTCCTCAAAGGATTGGTATTTTTAAGGATTCATTTATCTTTATCATTATTCAAGGGTGTTGGAGTTTATCCTAACCACATATATAGAATTAGTAAGGAGGTAAGTTTAGGATGAAGTAGTTTTGGCTTTATTTTTTGAGGTGGATAATACTTTCTCCATTCACAAGAGTGGTAAAGGGAGATCCATTAAAGGGAAGGGAAGTGTAATGAGATAGATAATGTGAGAGGTGGGGTCAAAAGGAAATCTGGTATCTCATATACTTCTTCTAGTGGTCAAACACTGGTCTATTAGTACGTAAAGTCAGGTAATATGAAGCCTTAATGTGAGAGACCTCCAAATACTTGTCCTGATTATGTTTGTCTAGGATATCAATAAATATTTTTAAAGGAGATTCTTGGAAGATGTGCTAAGATAGATCCACCCCTTAAAAATATTCTCCTAGATCAACATGTTAAAACTATTCTTGATCTAACTTCTGTTTGAGGTATTTTTTGCTCGATTTTACTTTCCCATCTCCATAGTTTTTTTCGGGAAATTTTTATGAAAATTCTTATAAATTTTGGTGATATGTATTTATTTTATAAAATTTAAATCATTAGTATATATTCTTGAGAATAATATTTTCTATTAGAAGTATCCCTTGGTTTTAGAGCCTATGATGAATCTATCTCCCCCTCTCTCTCATTAACCATATGTAAATTGATTAATTTTTTAGAGAATTGGTGACTTAGTGGAGTCCTAAATTAGTTAAGTGACCACCACAACCTATTTTATCTTATTTTCTTAGTGATCCAACTTAAATTATTTTAGATTTGTCTATATTGGTGGGGGTGTGTCTAGTTTTTTGTTGTGGTATTCAATGTTATATTTGAGATGATTTGAGTTTAGTGATAAAATTTATTTTTTTAGTTTATGTGGGTTTAATATCAATGGGGTTGTGGTTTTCCTTGGTTTCAATATTCATGCCACATTTTAGAAAGTTGAGTCTCTTTATTTTCTTTAAGTGACTGAATAGATCAATTGAATATTTCTAAGGGAAAAATTAGTATGGCTGGGATAATTATCACACCCCTATTCAACTATTGTCATGTTTATTAATGTTTTTTCACTCTACTATATATTTTGGGGTTTTATCGAAGTTTTAATGGTTTTTGGGGGTATAATGGAACTAAAAATGTAGGTTGTAGAATTTCAGACCATGAAATGGGTATTTATAGCATGAAAGCTTTGAGATAGGGGAACCCCCACCCCTAGAAGAAGGATTTATATCATGGAAAATTCTATCACATTGGGAATCATACTGTACATGTATGATTTTTTTAAAATTTAAATTTTCACCTATCTTGATTTAATCCACATGGGGTTCTTTTTCCTTCCATTTTCAATGCCTCTTTTACAAAAAAATATCCTCTCTAACCCTTCCTCATCCATAGTGATTTATATGAGTTTGTTCAATATTTGAGGTTGGTTTCAAATGGTATATTACTCCAAACCTCTTCCTCCACTATTTCGATCCTTCATCTCGTACCTCTCCTTGATAGGGTCTTGGTGACCTAGGGTTCATGATCACCTGATTTTTAATTGAGGATTTCATGGTTTTAGGGTTCCTATTAGTTCTTAAATGTTTTTTTATATTATGATGTGGGATTAAAACCTTTATTTTTATAAGTGAATTGGTTCCATAAATTTGAGGTAGGTTTCTCTTTGCATTAGTCTTTAAATATTAGGACCATAATTCTTTTTCATTTAAATTTATGTTTTGAGTTTCAAAGGGTAGTAGAAAATTATTTTTCACATTTTTTAGAATGAAAACCCATTTTCAATTTGATTACATTTATGTGAAGGGTATTTCAACTTAAATTCATATTATAAATCTATTTTTTGTTAAAAATTCACACCATGAATTTAATTATTTTTATAAATACCTTTATAAAGAGATTTAAAAATCATCAATGGAGTTTTTTTTTCATTAAAAATAGTCTTCAAATGAGTTTTTTAACTTAAAAGGTGTTCTTGGTCCTTAAAAATGGATTTTTCAAAATTTTAAGAATATATCGAATGTTTCAAAATATTAGATATTAGTTTTGAAGTTGTTTTTTTTAATTTTGAATCCAAATAATTATTATAAGGCCTGGTAGGAACTCTTCGATAAGGATTTTTATAATAAAAACTGTCATATGGAAGTGTCTTTGTCTTGTGTGTTTCTAAAGAGTGAAATATTCCTTGGTAAAAGACATGTTTACTATTTTATTATTCTTATTGAATAAGGGGTCTTTCCTTGATTGGGTGACCGAGGGTGAGGCGTTACTTGTAGTTCCTGATTGTGTAACTATATTTATATCAATATATGTATTTATAATTACACTATTGATTATTATGTTTTGAACTGGATCACATCTATTTTATGAATATCATAATAACGAAGAGTTTTTAGTGGAATATTTGAGAGAATGTGATTCCCTAATTTTTGATTAAACTATAACTAGCGTTCCTTAGTACGGATCATAGCCTAATATAGAATTTTTCCTTAGTTTAAATTGTTAGGGTATGAAAAAGTGTTAGGATAGTTCAACTGCATTACGTACACTGATATGATGGATCTTTTTTAGATGTTCTGGATATTCCCCTAAGCCCATAGGTATTCCCATAATCAATGAAACTTGATTTCATTTTGTTATATATATTTTCATTTATTTATAACTTAGTAGAGTACTTACTAATTTCTTGTTTCCCTTATAGTTATTGTTTCTATTTATTTTATTATCATTTTTCTTATTTCCATTATACACCTTTATTTTCAAGAAAAACAGTGGATTAATTTTTTGAAAATGATTTAAAATGTCCTATTCTAAAATACATTAATGAACCACTTATTCTAAAATATTTTAAACCTGTTATTTTTAATAGAACTATTTTAAATGGATGAAGGAAAACGGACTAATATTGGATTTTAAATTAAATATGAAAAAACTATATCGTGTAAAAATTATTTCAAACTAGTTGAACTTGGGTATTTTAATTAAAGGTAATATACATGGTGTGGTTTCTTCTAGAATGTTTACTATTTCTTTAACTCACACTTATCACATTTCAGTTGTAGGTTATGGTTATAGTTTCACTTGATTACCTTGTATTGGTGTTGGTTTTTGGGGTTGGGTGGAAACTCATGGAGTTGTGTAGAGATGAGGTTGGTTATTATTTTTTAGTTATCTTTTACTTAAATATGATTATATAGGCTAAGATTTCCACTATTGTACCTAATATCCTTCTTAATTTTTTTTTATTTTTAAGGTGTTCTTTATTTATTATGCTCTATTTGTCTATGATTTTTTATAGAACTGTTTTTATACTGGCACTTGTACCTCCTTTTTCTAGAGTGGTTATGATTTTTTTTGATAAATTTCATTGTGTTTCTACTCTGATTTAAGTGTGAAACCATTCCCACTAGATATACATTTATTCCATAGAACTATTTTTTATCCTAGTTCAATTGGGATTTCACCTTGTTATATCATTGTCTGACTTGAGTACCCGATTCAGGGGTTATCCTAAGTTGGTTCATGAAAATAGGTTAGTGATTAGAACTGAGGGTACAATAATTCACAGAGAAGACATTACTCTAATGAATACCAAGAACAAGAATAAGAAAACACCAATAAAATCCATCACATATGTAAAGACCTGGAAAATTACATTTTTTAATTATTTGGGATAATTAAAAGTCTGTGAAAATTAACGGTGCTTAATTCTGAGGCCTGATGTGCTCGAAATGAATTTCTGAACTTTTTTTGGGTACGTTCAGTAAACACGTGGGCGACATTTTTTATCTTTTGAATTGGTCCTTAGAATTGAAATATGAGAGCACCGTTGAATATGCAGTACTAGGATTTGCTTAAGGGAAGCTTCACTTCGACCGTAGTTGGTCGGGAGAAAAAGATAGTTTTTGTGACTTTTAAAAAAATAATAAAATAACATAAAGTGTTATTTTATTTCTTTTTCTTTTCCTACCACCTTTTGAACAGTGGTGGTGGGGACCAAAAAGGTGGTCATACCATTAATTATGGGGTGTTAATTATACATTCACACTTTAGTTTCGTAACCACCCCTCACATAATTAATGAGGCACATTAATTACGTCAATTAATGAGGCACATTAATTACATCAATTAATGAACCTCATTAATTCCTCAAGATGTTGCTCGAATTTCCACCTCCTATTTATATGAATCCTGGGTTTATTTTTTGGAACAACTTCATCAATTGAGGAACCCCTGAGGAAGTGATTCCACGCCTTCCACTGACAGAGAACGGAGGATTGATGACGCCCATTATAGGATCAATCTGAAGGTCGACGGAAGATGAATGTCAATGACTGCGATATCTCCAACAAATCGAGGTAGGGATTGTCTTTAATTCAAGAATTTCCCTTGATTATATTCCTCTTTATTGTATTTGCGAGAGGTTGTTACAGGGGTTTTGAATGGGGTTTAACATTATCAAAATATGATGAATAATTACCTCCCTCTTGTTATAACACTAACGCGGAGGGCGCGATCCAAACGAACAAGGCCCGGACCCTCCACCGCTTTTAGTTTTCATTGTATTCTTCAGGGATGGTTTTCCCAATTCGACGACAATGCAAGAAAGAGGGTCATGCTGTGATGGTGTCAATCCAGGAGGCCCTTAGGTACAGATGACACCAAGAACAAACCTTCAGAGCACGTCCAATGGCTCGCGGAAACAACCGGCGGCGCGCCATGCCGACGGTGGCTGACGGTGGCTGGAGGAGGCATACGGTAACCAGCTGTGGGTGGTGGGAAGGTGGAATGCCTTCATGCACCGCGATGTCCAGAGGTGGCCGGCCCGAGCTGACCGTGTGAGAGAAGGGCGGTGACCACAGGCACCACCAACGGCAGCAACCGCGGCCAGCAGGCCGCGACAGGAGGGGGCAGTGCAGACCCCACGCTGCGCTGCATCACACCAGACGAAAGGGCCCTGAATCCACGGGGACAGTTGGGAGGAGCGGTCCACCTTTAGGAGAATTGGGATGGACCTGTCTAGTGGGTCGGGCCGGACCTGTGGCCTAGCGGGCCAGCGCGGGTGGACCGAGCCCCACCCAGCGGTCCGGGCCAACTACGGCTCGAGCCCGCAAACCAGTCGGGCCGACCCCGATGGGCTGGACCCAGTGACTAGGTTGACCCTTAACGGGTCAGATCCGGGTGGGGTCTGGTAGACCCCAGGACCCATTGCGTCGGGCCGGCCTGATCAGTCCCAGACCCAACCGGGCCCCGAATAAATAAACGTCACTAAATAACAAACCAGGTGTCTGTTTGACACGCCGTCAGTGGAATTGGGACCCCTTTTGGGAAGCGGTCCATTTGGAATTCTCCGGTGGACCCAACTGAGCCGGGCTAGACCAAGGTGCGATCACCCCCATTTCACAGAAAGGGGTGTAACTAACAGACTGAGCATCCGATTGATGTTCCGTCTATGGCATAAAAACCCTTATGACAAGGCGGTCCTTTGGAGATACTCTAAGTGAGTTTTTATGGAGTTTGACATGTGACCTAGGTTGGATCAGATTTGAATCCAACCGAGCCCTTTTTAGAAAAGTGTCCATACCTCTCAGACCGTGTGTCCGATCGATGCGCCGTTTGTCACATTGGGACCTCTATGATGGGGTGGTCCATTGGGTATGCTTTTTGAGGGGATTTGTACCAGTTGAAATATGACTGATGGATTGAGGAGCAGAGTCTTCCAGAGATTAGGCGTGCTTCTTGTGGGAATCCAGTGGCTAGTTGTGTCATGAAGAAGAAGAGCGACCAATGCAGACCAGGATCATAAACTCCAGAGTGGGATGATATAGCTATATGACTAATCATACCTACCTCTATACCAGTGACCAATATGGGTCAACAGTAGTGACCAATACAGGTTAGCACGAGCGACCAATACAGTTCAGCACCATCGACCAATACAGGTCAGCACCAACGATCAATACGGGTCATCACCAACGACTAATATGGGTCACCATCTAGCAACCAATATAGGTCAGCATGTAGTGACCTATATAGGTCATCAATAGAGTTACTACGGATAGGATGATCTAGCTTTATGACTTTTCATCCCTATCCTAGTAACCATGAAGTTATACCGTTAGAGTGAGCTTTCTGTTTTTCTTTGTGATTCATGATTTAGATCATGCTTGTGATATTACCTTTGTGGTATTTATGGCGATGTTTTCCTTTGTGTATTACTGAGAGATCTTCGGTGGTCTCGGGGTACCTATTGGGTATTGTTATACTCACCCCTACATGGGTTCTACTCACACGTGTGTGTCTGGTGCAGACTACTCACGCTCCAAGGTAGACTTTGGAGATTCGGGACTTGGTGGAGCTTGGTGTGACAGGATCAGTCGAGATCCTCTTCTTCGACTACAGACATACAGCTACTACCCACCAGGTAGAGCTCCAGGGCAGACACGACAACTATTTACATTCTTTTCAGTTTCTAGGGATTGTATTCCGACCCACTATTTTCAGTTTACAGTTGTTCTTGAAGTTTTACTTTACACTTGTGGTTGTACCTTGCTTTTGTTGGTTGTTTACTTTAGTTTCCCTTTTTGAGTGTATACAGATCTCTAAGGAATTGCCTTCCCTGTTCAGGAAAATCCTTCAAGTGCTAGTCACCAACCCCTAGCCTATGGATGGAGGGCTTGGGGTAGTCATTTCTGGGCCCCGTGGGACGGGTCGTGACAACATAATTATAAGATAATAAAATAAAACAATCCATATAATTTAATACATAAATAAGGTCTCCAAAATAAGATACCAATATAAACTCTTATGGTGGTGACTCCACCATAGATCATGAACTCTATGAGCTAGTAATGTACAACCCAACCATAAAATTCATCCTACATATCCTAAAAAAATAGTATATATAATATAGTTTTAAAAATACAAGTATTATAAGTGTGTTCTTACCTGTACTTATTAAAATATAAAGGAAACATAATAAAACCTCAATGAATAAATAGAGAAACTATATTGTTTACTAAAATAGGCCATCTTATACCTAACCTATTAAGGATCAATCCCCAAATCTTTAAACAAATATTATAATGAAGTAATCAAAAGAATAGAGATATAATGGTACATTATGCCTACTTCCTCACTGAAATAGTCTCCCCCATTTCCCCATGGCATGCATCCTTGATTTTATATCCCACCCATGTCCACATAACCTCATACTACATAATGATATCACAACCACATCTACATAATAATAAATACATATCACACATCATAACCACATAACGCATAACACAACCACATACCACACATTATAGAAACATACCATATCTATACCACATATCACATCATCACTACATCACCACCATATCACTACCACATCACTGTATACAATAATATCAAGAAATCATAGCATATACTATGTCTAGAAAAGAGAGTTGGGAAGGGAAGTATATAACCATCAGTGTCACCTCCTTCTTAGATATTGAGGGTATACTTAGAACACAAAGCTGTATATGGGGATCAATAACATTACTCTACTTTGTTGGTGGTGTATCAAGAAAATAAAAGATAAATAAAAATTATATAACACAACATGTAAACCCAACTTATGGGTTACCCCTCTAATGCTACCACCACAAGTAAAACCACAACTATCACCTCAACATTTCCTCCTCACTTCATCAACCTTTTCCACTTTTGATAAAAAAATTCCACATTATAATTCAATTATCATATTCATTTTTAGAAACTAATTTTCCATAATAATCACTTTATTTCCCATATTACCATTCATTTACTACATATATCACTAAACATCACTTTATTCAGCATATTAAGTCTATTCCTATTTCACTATTAAATTCATTACTTTTTAAAATTTCAGCACCATTCTATATCCAATTTAATATTACACACTACCTAATTTGGCCTGTCATCCAACACTTATAAATGGTAACCACATAACCACCACCTCCTCAACCTAATCAAAATAATAATAAAACCAACATTGTTATTTAGAAAATCATTAACATAACAGATAAATCATTAAGAACCATAAATAAATTTTTAGATTAATTATTAATATGTCATTATCTACCAATTGTTATTTATTCTTTAAAAATAAATTTTAATACCAAAAAAATAACATTTACTATAAAATTAATAAAACATATCAAACTTTGTAATATTAAGAAATGATAAGAAACCATGGAAAATCATGCTCTCTAAACATTTTGATTCATTTAATTTTATTATAGTTTATTATATTCTTAGAAAAATTCCATCTATCTAGCCATTAAAAACTAATTCATGATTAATTGACATTAATATAGAAAATATTGGATAATATATGAATCAATTATCTCGATTGAAGCTTTAATGATTGTTGTATAAGAATATAAAGTAAATGATAATAAAATTCCATTGAACATGATATGATTCACCAAAAAAAACCATACACATTGACACACCAGTATAAATTCAATCAAAATCCATACAAAAACTATAAAAAAACCCTATACCATAACCTCTTATAAGATAAAAAATGATAAGAATTATAGAAAAAATTAATATAGAGAACAATGGATTACAAGGGATTGACCATGTGAAGCGAAGGTCTTAAATTCACTAAGAATTATCCAAGAGCACAAAAACCAATACCTAAAGCCTACTTGGGTTTGAGAAAAACCAAAGAAATCAAACCAAGATAATATAGAGTTTAAAATTTATAATAAAAATCATATAGAAACCACCACAACATGGAGAGGGTTTCTCCATGTAAAATTAAATCTCATTCAATAGATATTAAATATTCATAACCTTAAAAATGTATATATTATAGATTTATTTTTTTTATCATTTTACCCTTTTAAAATTATTTTACCTTCACCACACCATATTTTATTTGGTCATAACTATTTTGGTCTCATGCCCAAATTCGAGCTCTAAACCACCACGAAATAAAGTTTTCTAGACTCATAATTTCCACCCTAGCCCCATAAATCCACCACAATGAAGAGTTATCATGAAAATAGAATAAAAAACCACTACCTTTAATTTTTTTCTAGAACTACTCACAGTTTATAGGGATTTCACCTAGCAACCATTCCCACTAAAACATAAACATCTTTGGTATAAACTTCATCATGAAATAACTAATCATTATAATGGTTGTAGATCACATAAATTCACCAAACCTAGTAAAAAATATTACCACCATTCCTACTACTCAACCATGACAATCCAAAATGGAATAGTGCAAACCATAATACCTTTTTTAGCCTTCAAGAAGTAAAAAATAATCCTTTTTCTTAAAGAAACCCTCTAAAATCTGTCTTGATTCCTCAAACATCCTAAAAAAAAGTAAAAAACCAATAAAAATTTAAGCCTTTATATTAGATACCTGTCAAATGATTCTCATATTGAAGAATAAAAAAACCCAAAAAATAAAAAAGGAACAATAAGACATAACTCCTTATGAGATACCTCCCAAATAAGGATCTATACATCACTAAAACATAAACATAATGCAAGGAAGATGAAAACATAAATCATATAAGCATAAATTCAATATCAACATCACAACAAGACAAGGTTCGAAATAAATTGGGATACTTAATATGAATATAAGAATCACACTCCCATGTACACTCATACAAGCTATCATGATTCCATAAAACAAAAACTAAAGGTTTAACTCACCCATGTAGCACTTTCCCCTAAAAATCCTAAATTTCAATAGTTCATTACATGAATGTTCTATCCTCTTAAATATCTAACCACCTAAAAAATGACATTATGGGAATTATTAAGATACTAATGAATCTATAATATATGTAAAACATCATGAATCTAATATATCATTAGAAGAAGACCTATATTATATGCCACTTCACTAGAATACTCTAACACCTCAGAAGATATGTTGAATTAAGGAGATAACTTATGCCCATGACTGAACCTCCACTTCCCATGACGAGGATAAACATTTAGGAAAAAAAAATCACTAACCTCATATTGTATAGGTCTCTCCATCTAATCTGTATATGTATTTAAATGATATTTCATAGATTTCATCCATTCTATGAACCACCTCCACTTTCTCTATCATGATTTTCAACAAATCCAATTAAAAAATTAATGAATATCCAACCTTATCCTATAACAATATATATATATTTAAGGATACCCATTAAATGACTCTAATAAAGAAATATAAATATAAAAGTTATAGTTATTATTATGATTAAGCACAATCAATGTTAAATTATTCATCCATGAACCCTTTAAAAAATGAAAACATGTTAAAAACATGTCCTCTAATGTCTTGGTCATTTTCTCCATCTGACAATCTATATACATATGAGAAGTAACTCAAAGGAATAAATAAGATTTAAAATCATGCTGTAAACTCTTTCAAACCCTCAAGGTAAAATAATGATCTTTATCAAAGACGATCATCCTCATAACCCAATAAATATGCATTTTATACCCTATATAAAACCTCGCTAAGTATCCACAACACTCAACTCCTTGAATTCTAGGAAATTTGATGACTTTTTCTGATTGATCTAAAATAAATTAGGTGGTGTCATATACTCCTTAATCTTAGGTAAAACTGATGATGAAATCCATTTATGTGTCTTATAACTTCCATGTAGGAAAATACAATGGTTGTATAAAACTAAAAACAACATTATGTTCAGCTTTAAACCTTTGTAACACATGACACTAGGATAAAAACATAGTCATAAACTACTTAATACATGGCCTCTAGAATTAACTCTCTAATTCATGATATAACTTTGATGTACTTGGATATTACATAAGAGGTGATATATGAAACTCATGAAGAACCACCTCTTGTACTACCAAAAAACAAAGAGATTCCCTTGTAATAACAATCTACATAGATTATTATCTAACTATCCATTAGGATGATATCCATAGACCATCCTATTTCATAACACCTACACCTTGGGATCCCTCATATAAGACTCTTCTACCCACTATAGTAAAGAAAATTTCACAACAACCTAGTTCATGAAAAATCCATTGCTGACTTTATCTATATTAAGATACAAAGTTGAAATATCTCCTATCATCATCAATGCATCTTTAAAATCTTGGTAAAAATATTTATGTGAATTTATACTCAGTACAACAGTCATAACATTAACTTTCCTCAAAGGATAATAGTTATTGAAGTCATAATCCTAGAATAAATCCATCCAAATTAACTAACATAAATTGAAATACTTCTAAGATAAAACATACCTCAGGATACTGTGATATGTAAAAATTACAATGTGATCATCTATGAGAAAATGTCACCACTGCTTCAAATTAAACACCACTACTATCAACATAAGATCATGGGAATCATATTTACACTCATGAGGAAATAAATATTGATACCCATAAGAGATCATATCCCAATTCTATATTTGAATACAACCCAATATGAGATGGGAATCATTATATAAACTAGACACCTCAATTATTCCTTTAAAAATTAAAGGATAGTAGTACTGGAATATTTTTATTTAAAATACTCAAACATCACTTGATGTTGATTTGTTCATATGAAGTCCTAATAATTCCTTGAAAAATATTTCATTGGGGCCAAAATCTGAGATAAATTAGACAAAAACCTCCTATAATATCCTACATGACCAAAAAAACTAAAAAACAATCGAAATTTTTTGAGAGACAACCATGAATCAACTGCCTCAATATTTAAAGGATTTAACACTACTCCCTAGCTGGGGAACACCATGCTTGAGGAAATACACCTCTTGTATCCAAATCATACATTTGGAAAACTTCTATAGAGTTGATATAATCAAAGTAATTCCATAATAGTCTTAAAATACTCATCATGATCTCCCCCTAACCTCAAATACATAAGGATATAAAAGATTAACACAACAATAAACTAATCTAGGTACTCATAAAACAATTAGTTCATTAGTTCCATGAAAAAATAAAGTATTTAGTGACATAAAAATATATAATCATGAACATGAAATGTATATAGTGAAACCTAAATGTAGTCTTCGTGATACATTATTCCTTTAACATCATCTAATGATACCTAGATTGAAGATTAATCTTTAAAAACTAGCGAGATCCCTTTAACTGGTCGAATATGTAATCATTCCTCAGGAAGTGATAATGGTTAAACACTATCACTTCATTTAATTGATGGTAATTGGTATGTAACTACATGATACAATCCAACTTCATTGTGTACAATTCTAGAGGAACCCATTTTGACCCTAGCCTATATCTATATCACCAAATCAAAATCACATTCAGGGGGTGGAATCATAACATATTTAGGAAGAATATCAAGAAAATAATACAAAATTCTCAAAAAACCCCCCACTAAATCTTATATAAAATACAACATCAACTATACTTCTCTGAGTAAAGTGACACAAAATACATGTAATGCATCTAATGATCCCATTTTTCAAATAACACTACTTTCTCACCCTTCACATCAAATAAAATAATTATCCTCCAAAATAAATCAATGATATAATCTACCGAATACAACTAATATATTAAAATAATGAAATTCTATGGTTTTATTTCCACCAATAAAAAATATATCATCGATTGATGCTTCCCCATCATCAACTAGTAACACCAAGAAACCTAAAAAAAAATCTATACTAGCCTCAAACAAGTGTAATCTAAACCAAGGAAACATGGAGTATCTCAATATTAAGTCCCAAATATTAGACTAAGGAATATTGAAATAATTATCATAAATCTCTTGAATCAATCAAATTTTATTCCAAGTTAGAAGATAAAATGATGATACCTAAATTTTTTTTGTCTTCCTAGTGACAACAACTTCATAGTATTCATATGACTATAAATTTCTTTTATAAATCACTAATTTGATGGAGGTGTCCTCAATGGCCATTATCAATTCTATTCCCTTAAGGATAAAGAATATAACAGGGTTATCCTTCACCAGATCAATGACCTCTATATTACCCTTAAACCCCACAAACCAATTGTTGTTGATAAGACTTTAAAGGAAACTATTATTGAAGATTTATAGGAAACTGATCACCTACTCCATATGGCCTCTAGTAATGGACAAGCACTAATTCTTCCAATATACATGAACTCCACAAGAAAATAACACTAATTCTATATACTTGAAAAAATATCTAGAACTATTGGTGTCTGATATGATATAAGATAAAAGATAGGATCAAATACCTACAAGATGAAACCTTATCTACCCAAATAGATAAGATCATTTACTCACATTTTTCCCTTCAAGTGGTTCTAATAACTTTTCTTATGATAAAAACTGGTCCACATTAGTATATTATCTATCACTTATGACTAAGATATCACCCCAATACGTGTCACTAATGTAAATGGAGTGACTTAGAGATGAATATTTAGACACAAAACCTCCTCAAAATATCATGAATGATCCTCCTTACAAAAACAAAAGATCTATAAAATATAGAATAAAATACATAAACCACACCTAAAGATTCTACATAATCAATCTCCCAAAAGAAGAGAGAGAAACCCTTATTTCCTTATTTACTTTAGTATCAAGGAGAGAAAATCATCCTAGAATTACTTCTAAAAAATCTCCCATGAGACATTTAAATCCATACGATTACTCAAAAAAAAGATCCAATTCTGAAAATAAACTCTTATTATCATGTTTAATTCCAAATTTATCCAATAATTTTTCCACATGAGGATAAAACTAAAATAAATATCAAGACCCTCCAACCACCACTCTATCTCTTCACAGAATACTATCCCTATATAATTTGGAAGTATATGATGATTGAACTCATGTATTTTCTTCCTAAAATAGTTTTCTTCAACATAATAAACCCTTATCTTATTAATATAATCATTTTTATACACTTCCCCAATATGAATCACATGAGTATGATTTCAACAAGCCATCCCTCTAATAAAGAATAAGAACTCCAAAGACTAAAATATAGAAATTATTTAATCTATTTTAATTAAATGTATTATTGCTTCTAACACAACCTAAAATAGCTTGATACTTGTATCTTACCAAGGTTTCTACCCATAATTAAAATCATCTCTCTTAAATATGTTTTGTAGGATACAAGGTCCTGGAATCGGATTGTAAGGGGCCATTTAAATCCTAGCTGGTCTTCCTTGATTACATTTATTGTTAAGGTTGAGTGATCTATTTCCTTACCAAAACCTAACACAAAACTCACCAATTACTAAATCTATGCTCCACCCTAACTCCCATATTGGATTTGATACCACTCTTTCATAAACCACCCCACTATAACTCCTCTTGGGTCAACAGTAAAGATAAATGTGGCCCCTAAATCTCACTTCTAATGGGCCATGCATTAGTGAGTAGCATTGAGGGTAAAAGAATATACATGGAAGTCATTTACATCATAAATACCAAGAATAAGAAGAAAAAACCACCAATCAACTCAATAAATATGAGATAAAAACCAAATCCTACAATGCATAAAATGTCATACATGAACAAGGTCTCTAAAATAATATTTCAAGAGTAAATCCAATGGAAGTGACTCCAACACTAATCACCAATTCCAAGAACTAGTAATTTTTAACCCCATCACCAAATTCATCCTCTAAATATTGAAAAAATAGGATATAATATATAGTGGAAAAAATACAAGTATTGTCAATAATTTATTTCCCATACAATATCATGAAAATATGGAGGAAGGATACTAATGAATCGATGAAGAAACTAATAAATCAACTCCTTTATTAAACCATGTAATTAATAAACCAACCTACCAAGTCTTAATAACCACACCCACATAAGATATAGTAATGTAATAATAAAAATAATATAGATGAAAATTTATTTTTAACCCACTTTCCCACTAAACTAGTACCCATTATACCACAACTATTCCATATCCTAATAAATCTATAACACATAATCACATCACAACAATATCCATATAACTTAAAGTATTTACCACACATTATAGCCAAACAATGCATACCATATCCATATACAAAATATCAAAACCATATATGGCATATTTACTAAACTATATCATCACCAAATCACTATAAAATCATTACATCATCACTATACAAAAATAAACCACAATGTTAATCCATCCATCAAATACTATATCTAGAATAGAGAGCAGGGAATAGGGAGTCTTTATCTATCTATATAATCTCCATCCTAGATGTTGGAGGTATATTTGAAAACCAAAACCACATATGGGCATCAATTAAATTACCTAAATTATATTATGGTGAAAAATAAATCGAAAAAAATAAAAATGATATAACATATTATACAAGACTAACCAAAGGTCCAACTCTCTAATTATACCTCCACAACTACAACCATAACCATTGCCTCACCATCCTCACCTCACATCATCAAGTTTCATAACCAATAACCACAAAAAATATATTATATAATTATAACATTAATTTTTAGAAATTAATATTCCACATTAACCACATTATTTCCCATGTTTTAATTAATTTATCTCAAATATCATTAATCATCATTTTATTTATCTTATTCAACCCATTACAATTTCACTATTATAATCACTACTTTTAATAATTACAGTACTAAATATAATAAAATTTTACAAACATCCTCATAAACCTCTCACCACACTCATATCAACAACTACTATACAACTACTTCCTCCATAACGTCATAAAAATATAACAAATCCACCACTGTTATTCCAATAATAATTAAAATAAAAATTCAATAAAAAACAAAAAATCAATTTAGAGTTTATATCATATTAAGTTATTATATTCCACGAATTATTTCTTCTTTAAACATTATATTTAAAACCACAAAAAATTGATTAAAATAGTAAGAAAATACATCAAATCTAACATCACTATGAAACAGTAAAAAATCACAGAGAATCATTCCCATTTCCCTTTTTTGTTTCATTTCATTTATATATGGTTTATTATATTCAAATTAATATTCCATATCTATAATCATTAAAAAATAAATCATGATTAGTTCACATTGATAAATTAAAAAATTTATAATATTTGAATAAACTACATTAAATTATTCTTCAATGTCCGCAACATGAGAATAAAAAGGGAATAATAATAAATATCACATAACATATGAGGAATCCCTTTAAAACCATTACATATCAATCCACAATTAAGATATTTACTAAAATATACCAAAAATTAGTGAAAAACCCACTATTATATCCTATAATAAGAGGAAGGACTGGAATATAAGAAAAATTATAGAGAGAGAGAGAGTCTTGAATCACAAGGGATCAACCATGTATAGACTGAGGATTAGATTAACCAAGAGATTACCAAGAGCACAAAACCTGATTACCATAGCCTCTTATGACTTGAAAGAGACTAGATACATTGAATAATAAAAATATATAGTGTTTAATTTATAATAAAAATCTAGGTGACACCATCATGGAATGGTGGGGGCTTCACCATGGAAAATGTAGCTTATTCAATAGAGATATGAGATTTATGGACTTCAAAATAACCACATCCCTACATTAATAAATGACGATTTTAACATTTTAAAATTAATTTTTCTTTCACTATGGAATGGTTACTTTCTCCATGACTATTTTAGCCTCATACACATACTTGATCCCTAAATCACCACAATATAGAACTAACCAAAGTCATAATTTCTAATATTCCCCCAAGACTCAAACATAATGATTATTTCTAATAAAGATGGTATAATTCCCCATATGATCTATGAAATCCATATTTTAGAACTCCCCATCAGTTATTGATATTTTACCAAGGAATAACAACACAAAAAATAGATATCACTATGACATAAACATCACTATGGCATAACCTGTAACACCCGAGATTTTTATGAGAAATATTTTATTTTTATGTTATATACATCATAAAAAGAATCTTTCACTACACCCAACACTAGCTTGGCTTGATTTACACGCAATCATGACCTTCCTCAATAGCTTGCATTGTACGCAATACCGAGTTTCACTAAACAACGATATGCTATTAAAATATTATTAAAACTAGCCATTATGAATAGTAATACCCACTTTTTGAAATTTTATAAACTTTATTTTTCAAAATGGACTTTATTTTTGGATTCGAAATATCGAAATTAGCCTAGGGTGATTTTTTGGTTTTTTATGAAAACTTTCAATTTTTGATGAATAGTGAAAACACTAGGTTAATATTTAAAAACTGAATTTTTATTTAAATAATTATTTATTTTATTTAAATTTATTTTAGGTAAAAATTGATACATAATACCTATATAAGTTCAAATTAATTCATTTGAGTCATTTTATAATAATTTTAGACATATAAAAATTTTATTGAACTTTATACCGTCTTTTACCCAACCTCCCAGGAGAGTTTGAAAATTTACATAAAACTTAATTTTACCACTTCTGTGAGTGGAATTTCAAAAATCCAAGAGACACGGTTAATATCAAGGAGTAAAATGTGGTTCAATAAGATAAAAATAATTTTTGGTGAATAGTAACTTTTTATTTTTTATTTACCACGGTTAAAAGTAAATAGGGTAATTAAGGGTAAAAATGATATTATTATTACGCTAACACATGTCTTAATTCTATTGGATAAGTTTAATTCGACCAAAAAAAAAACCTTAGGAATAAAATATGACCATTTAGGTCCACTTGGATTAGATTAGGACATTAAATATTATTTTATTTAAAGAAGAGTTAAAATAGTTAGAATCAAAGTTTAATAACAAAAGCATTTTTAATATAGGGTTATAAATAAGATAAATTTGACTATAAATATTCATTATAAAGATAAAAAGATTTCCTACGTAATTGTATTCTATTTATAATTTTTAGACTTTAAATAATTTAATTTATTTATGACATAATGATGATGTAATAATTACCATATTAAGGAAATATTAACATAATTGATATTATAAATACCCAAATAAATGTAATTCGAGACTTTTTAAGAATTAAAATAATTTTATAGGTTAATATGACATATTAGAATTGATTTAATTAACTTTGTTTTAACTAATAATGCTGTTGTAATTTTCAAAAAAATCAATTACCAAATAGTGTCAAAATTGACATAAAATAGGTTTTAAAACAAATATTATATTATTATAAATTGACATAAAATAGGTTTTAAAACAAATATTATATTATTAAGATTTCGAAAATGTTATGTTCTTATGAATATGATGTGATTGATATTTATTTTGTTTACCCTTACTAAGCATTTGAGCTCACCCTTTTGTATGTTTTCTTTTCCCCAGGTCATGAAGAAGGGTATTAAGTAAGATATTCCAAAAGGGACTCTAGATATGATAAAATAAAAGGGAGACAATGTAGATGATTTATGAACCAGTTGTTTATGTTTCCCAGTTTCTAAAGACACTATACCTATATGGTCCTTTCATGGTTTTGTTACATGTTGTAATAAGTGTGCTTCAATTCTGAAGTAATAACAATGTATGTAAAGTATGGGTCGTTATATATCCCATCATTTAAACAACCACAGATCACTTGAATTCATCAAACCAAACAAAATAAAATGAACATAATTTCTGTTATCATACCATGGTGTCCACCAAAATACAATAGAAACCACCATGCTCTTTTTTCTTTTAATATTCTCAAATTAATCCAATCCCTTCTAGATTCCCTCCAAATTCTCTCTTGAAACCTCCAATAGTCCAAAACACAAAGTAATAGACCATAAGAAATATATCCCTCTACACCACCCATAATACTGATTATATTTTTTTATTATATAATTTTTTATGTTTCAAACCTTCTATAGGTTTTTAATTCCAAAATTAATCATAAATGGCTAGGGGAAACACTTCATTAATTTTAACATGGAAACACTAATGAATAAGTATGTAATTATTTATAAGACATAAACACCCTACCATCTATTAAATAATGAATAATTAGATTTAACCAATAGAGAATTAATGAGGATACAAGAGAAAATGATAAAACAAAATTATAAGTACTATAAATATAGGATGTAATATACTATTTAGAAATATATTATAGCCATAAATACTATATTATGAATGTATCCATATTGATTTTTTTTGGGAAGATATTCCACCTTGGAACATAAGACTTATCGAGTTATCAAGAGGATAAAAATGGTTTTGATAAGTTATATAGACTAAATAATGTTTTATATAAATTAAAAACAATAAATAAGGAGTGAAGATTATGAAAACTATAAACCATAATATAATAGAGAAATATCTTTTCCATGACATGATGATAGAGAAAAAATACTTATAAAGTTAAAGCTAAGTTTTGTTTTAAACAATGAAACTAAAATTTATACCAGATAAAATTATATAAATCTAGGAAGAACCATTTATTACAAGAAATATTTTATCATTTGGTATAATGGAAAATATGGGGAAAACATCAAGGTAAGGTTTCCCAATAAATGGAAATAAACTCAAAAAATTCCTTGGAGACTTTTAAAAATAACCAGTAGGGAATTATACTCTCTTCTATGATAAATAAAAAAAAATTTCTAAGCTATCTTCTTAAATCACCATTATTTTAACTTTTTTTTATCTCATTATATGTCTATAATTTATGTTAATATGATTTTAGTTTCATTGAATACTTCATAAGAATAAAGTGTGAAGAGCAAGTAATAAACAAAAAAAATTTAGTTGTTTTGTTATATTTTTTTATATGTTTTCTTTAATTTTCAATGTATCTTGTTTTATTTTTTTTCAAAATTTTTAAGAATAATTGAATACCTAAAGTCAATTTGTTCCAAAAAATCATTTTTTGGGATTAAGTGATTTTAATACCCAAGAATTATATTATTTTTTATTTATTTTTAATCATTAATTTTAATTTTTAAACATTTAAATTAATTTTAACTAATTGTAGAAACTGACACCCATGAGTAATATCCAATTTTCATCTTATAGTCTAGAGAGGTACATTAAAACTTTTAAAATATTCTTATAATTCCCTCATTTCATAATAAAGTGTAGATTCATGTATAGGATTCTAGAATATACTATGATTCTAGTTTGAAACTCTTAGATTACAGGTTTTATGTCACAATAATCCTAAGGTACAATATACATGATATTGAGAATGAAAAAAAAAACTTTATAAATCATTATCCTTGAGTGAAGGGAAAAACATTTCCAAGAAGGTATTTACAAATTGTTCATGAGAGGAAACAATAATTTAAGATACATTGAGATAGATAAGAGAAGAAAATTATGGAATTAAGTTCAAAGAGAAGTCATGATAAGTCCACGTTTAATAAATATAGAATAATTATTTCACTTATGGGAGTTTAAATTTAACTTGGGTATACTTTTATTTTAATTTCTGGATGATCTTTTCCAAATATTGAAAAATAAAAGTGGGGTTGGATTGATAAGTCTATATTGTTATATACCTCATACTTTTTTATAGATAAATATTCCCTAATTTTTTTTCATTAATGTCCATTAATCACTTTTGGGTCATTTTGTATTTTATTAGAAATTAAGTTTAATTTTAAATTTTCATGGTATATATTATAATTATGAATTTAATTGAATACATATAAGCACTATTTTTTTTATCAAATTTAGTTTTTTATATATTGATTTAAATGAAGAAAAAAAATCATGTGTAACCTCATATTATAAGAAAAAATAGGTATATGTTTAATCGTGTTATTTATTTTGAGTTAAATGTGAAGTTAAAATTATTTAATACATGGTCAACCATGATGAATAGATACAATGATCACATAAAAGATTTTATGTGACCATATTGGATGAGTCCCCCATAAAGGATTTAGATATTATTACAAAGAACAAAATCAAGTTCATGGTAGATTATGAAGTGTATAATCAACTTAAAGTAACAATGAATTATTTATAAGGTATTTTTTAAAGTGTTAAAATGAATATTTTTTATAAACTAATAAAAAAGAAATCTTAAAACCATCCCAAGAGAATATTTTGAGCACAATATTCTAATAATTGATGGGTTGATATTTTGATTATGGGACACATGTAACCATGTGATTTAATTCATAGCGGGGATTTTAAATGAATCAAAATTCAATGTAGAGAATGAAACATGAAAGATAAATATCATGTAAAAAATTGTATAGGATAACTATATATCACTGTTAATGTTAATTGGTTATCATCAGACATAACTTAGTAAATGATATAAATATGATATTGTCTTATAATAAGTTCAATCAATTATAAAATCAATTTTTATATTAAGTAGACAAAAAAATGAATGTTCCATAACCCTCTATTTTTATAACTTTATTTTAAAGATACTTAATCATTCCAGAATAATAAAATTATATCAACCAATGATTCTAAGATATTTATAATAATTTTGTGATGCATGATCAACATGAAATGAGGTGTAAATTTTGTTGATCATTATTTAACCAAATTGTGTAATAACATAACATCCTTGATAGGTGTCCTTTATATAAATAGATTGTGGAAGAGATATTAGTGATGATTAGATGTTGTTAGTGGAATAAAGGAGGTTGAGTTGTAAAGAAGAATATCTATAAGGCCAAATTATACAAGTGTATAAATCAAATATCAAAATAATTTACATGAATTAATCCATGAAGAAGGGTATGTCTAGAGGATGATTCTAGGATAAAAAGAACTAAACACAATAATAAAAGGATAAAATTATGAAATCTATATTATAAAATTTAGATTCTGTTGGTTCTCTTTTTACTGTACATTTTATGAACTTTAAAATTGTAAGAAAAAGTAACCCAATTAGTCAATATAGAAGGGGAGAACCAATTCACTTCCTTATAACCTATACTTAATGTTAGTGCTTTAATCCATTCTTGTCTAAAAATCTTTAATGCGTTGAATGAAAGATAAGATTATTATTATTTTTTTATTTATCATTTTTTCTCTTCTTACATAGATTTAACATTTTAATTCCATCTACATTGCTTTCTTCATATACAGGGAATAAAATAATCTAGGTAGTAAATGATTTTTTATCATGATCATGTGGATGGTGATTCACACTTTAGTAATCACTACTCGAATAAAAATATTCTTATTGTGAGTTTTTAGAATAATGAGATCTGAGGCATTATTAAATAATTTTTAAAATTCTAATTTGTTTAAATATTTAATAAAATAAAGGTAGTTTAATATGATATGATTATATTTCATTGACACCTAACCCTCAATTCAATTCAAGTTGATGAATTTAGGATATTGATGTGTGGAGGAAAAAAGTAGGATACCCTAATATGGGGTAAAACAATGCAATCTAGAACTTTTATAACAAAATAAATGATAATATAATTTCATTTAGTTTATACAAACTTCAAAAAATTGAGTAAAAAAATGATTATGAGGAATAATGAGTAAGAAAAAATATCATATAAATAGAATAAATGTTTACAATTTTTTCTATCTAATTTTTTCAAGTGGATACTTAATTGGTGTTTAGTGGTAGTTATCCTACATTAGGAATTGTTTTACTATTATCAACAATGAATAGATTATGAAAAATTTTATTTTCTTAAAATTGATATAAGTATGAATGAAAAATACAAGGAAGAATTATAAATGACAAGGGTGATAAAATATGAATGATCTTATTTATTCCTCCCCAACTTATTCTCATTAGTGAAATTTATTTTCTCCTTATTTATATTATCAAACATTACAGTTATATATCTAAAATTATCTATATAAGGTTTGGGTGTCTATCACTATGTTTTATCACAATAATCTATGAAAAAATCATAATATTTGTATAGTTTTATTAATAATAGTATAACCTTGTGTATTACATCTTAATCCTTGGTGAAAATGAAATATAAAAATCATGAATCAAACCACTTAAATAAAACCACATAATATTCAAAAAAAATTAAAATTTATATATATCTTAGAATTATTATGTAATGGTTATTTAAAATAAGGTGTTTTTATTTTTTTATTCTAATCATAAAAATAGTAAAAATTTATTACAGTGTCATAGGATGTAACAACAACATGAAACTTTGATATTTAATTTAAATATGTACAAAACATTATATGGAATATAAATTATAGTGTAGTATAATGTACTCTATTGTGACTCTTTATATTTTTGAATGAAATATTCCTAGTAATGTTGAGTTGTGGAAACATTTAAATGCATTAAACTTATTCAAATCACAACATGATATTATGGAAGTGAACCTTCATTGTATTGAAGCTATTATAGAAAAAAATTTAGTTTTCAAGAAATCATGAAATATCCATGCCCTACTAAGTATATATTATGGAATTATTTACACACATATAAAATATTCTTCCTTCAACAGGTCATTGTAGGATAATGAATACCCCATCAAATCATAGTTTTAAAATTTTTGGAAAACCTCATTCATTTTTCTTTTATATAGATTAAATAAAATTCTAATTAATCCCTCAACATACTGATAAAATCATAGAAAAAAATAATTTCATGAACCATTAATCATAAATAGAATAAATAATTCATAGTATAGTCTTAATGATATAGTTATCTAACCACCACATTATCTGATAATTTACTATTTTACAGAGTACCAAAACCCTTAGTGTAAATAAAAATAATATGTTTATTATATCTTGGGATAACTAAGCTAAATAAACAAAATTATTCAATTATTCCACATGAATAATCATTTCATGTCACACATAGTCACATAACCCTGAGAACAAAAGGATTAGTGTCTTTGAAAATTATCTACATAAACAACTTATTTTACAACACTTATGAACATTTCTCTAAAATCGTAATCCTATAGACACCCTTATAGACATATCATAATTTGTACTTATCTTCATAACCTAGGGAGTATAAGAATAAGAAATGGGTGGGGTCAGATGCTCAGTAAGGGTAAAGAATTATCAATATGTTAGCAAGTATTAGATCATAATAATGCGAGAAAACATGAACTTGGTATAAATATATAATTAAAAAATGTATCAATAAGAGTTATTCATAATTAAAAATAAAAGGTCATATAATCTCAATGAAAAAACATGTACCATATCACAATATTGTGAGATAATAAACATTACTAATAAAGTATAATCATTGGCATATTACATAAAAATATGGAATTTCCTAGATACATAAAACAACAAGGAACTTTGGTACAAACATAATCATGGTGAATCATTATATTATGACAATATCTCAGAAGTTTCACCCATTAAGTTGTGAGAATATTTGATATGGTCCACCCTTTAAGTTATGAACAAATACAAGCATGTTCATGCACTAATATATCATGATATATAAAATCTTAAAAAAATTCATTAGAGGGTGATATAGGACCCCACCTATGATAATATATATATATATATATATATATATATTTGTGCCATATGAACTTAATAATTTATCATATTATAACGAAAATATGGAAGGAAAATAGTTTTTCTAACATTTCCAAATGGTATCACATAAAATGACTTCAAGAATTCGATCAATTAATAAAAAAAATCAATAACCCAAAATTAGTATTTAATTATTTAATTTATTTGATGATTCATAAAACATAACTCAATAAGAGTTATTTATTTTCGAATTAAAGAGAAAAATTAAAGCAAAATATAAATGAGTCTTTGTAAAATATTTCCTAACATTATTGTAAAGATTTAACATTATGTATTGATTTAAAAAATATAAATTTGAGAAATTAAAAAGAATAATTTTTCAATAATTATGTGGAAAATTAAATTCAATAATGTAACCATGAAAAAATTTAATGCTTATCCAAATTTAATGTGGAGTAAAATATAAAATGTATGATTGGGAAATGAAAATCCTTTTCATCATTTTAAAAATACATTTATTAAAGTTCACAACATAAAAGGGTTAATAAAAACTCATCATAATAAGTGGTAAAGATAAATTTGTAGATATAAATAAATAATTCATATCTATATTTAAAAATATAAGGTAGTATAACTTTTTGAGAAGAAATATTATGGATATAGAGGTAAAACAATCATTAAAAAGAATGGGAATTATTCTTAACAAATTTATAATTTTATGAGAAATAAATTTAGCAAGGAAGAGGCTTGGAGTTAAAAATTTCATTTTACTCATATATAAATAGAAATTATTATATAATAAAATACAATTTTGTAATAATCCAAACATAAAATAAAGAAGTTCAAGGTGAAGCATTATAACTCAATAAAAGAAAGTTGAAGTTATCAAACTATTTTACAACATTGGTATATATTGAATCAAAAGACCATGAAATATTGAAATTAAGAAATATTTTTAAATACCTTATTTTTTCTTAATTTATGATAAAAAAATTCCATAGGACCATAAATACACCTCATAATATAAACAAGTAGTGAATATGGAATATGTCTCAAATAAAAAAAACATTAGATGAGAAACCCTTACCTTAACACTCTACTTCCACAATAGCACATTAACCTCATGTATAATAAACAAAAATATGTTAATAACCCATTTTATAACCTTATTCATATTTATTAACCTATATAATCTTAAATTAAAATCCTTTTTTAAACATTCATTATGTAGTTATTATTTATTTTTATTATCATCTGTTAATAATTTTGTGTGTTTCGTTTGGGATTTGTAATAGTGATATAGAAAATCATTCTATCTTAAAAGGTTTATCATTAAAAGATTATTCATGGTACTAGAATAAAATTTCCCTTATTATTTATAAATTTCTAATATCATTTCATGAGATTTTTAGTTATAATATGTGAATATGAAATTGGTGGCCAATTTGTTTTGAGTAATTTACAAATATCAATTGATTACTTTATAATGATCATTGATTTTTATGTTATCGTTCAATAAAAAATTTCATGAAATATATTAATTATTTTTATCATATATATTAATCAGATAATTTTTTATAACCATATTTTTAATTTGGTGATGAAAAACAAAAAACATCTTTCACAGAGGTCATAGTCTGCATGTACGCACAAGCGACATTCTCATTTTTTGAATGGTTATAAGGTAGAAAATGGTTTATATTTTAAGAATATTAAACATGTTATAAATATCTTATATATTCATTAAATACCATTTTATAATTATCCATGTAATATTATTATGAAAAACAAAATACATCGCTTCGTAGAGGCGGTAGTCCGCACACACACATGAATGACGTTATCATTTTTATAAGGAAGCGAGAATCATTTATAATGGTTATACCATCAACATAGTTTTTTTAGTTAACTAATATTATTGATTTAATTATATTAAAATGAGTAAAATATATTTTTTGGAGATTGATATAGAGGAAAAAATGTTAATAAGTGATTAATACTTACATTGGGAATTTGAACCTTATATTGGAGGTTCTCTAGAAATGGGGGATTTAGGTATTTTCATTGGACAAATGGGATTCAAAACATGGAATAAGAATTTTTAAGAAGTAAAAATGGATTTTTTTTATAAATAATTCTTATTTTTAGTGTGAAGGTAAAGTGTAGCACCCTGATATTTTATTATATATTTCTATTAATTTAATTTTTTTGATAGCTTATTGTCACTCACCACCAAATTTAAATGATCCACGACAAACTATTGAATTATTATTATTAAAATATAAAAATCAAAACCTAGCTATTAAATATATGTTATGAATAGGAATAACCACATTATTACAAAAAAGGTTTTTATATAATTTAAATTAATTTATTAATAAATATTAAATAAGTACTCAATTTTCAGTAAAGTCATTTTATGCTTCAAATTTTTTTTTCTCTTAAAAATTGGTTTTGATTACATTTTTTGCATATAAAATTTCATTAATTTATATAATAATTATAATTTTTATTTTATTAAATGAATATAATTTTTAAAATCATCATGTCAATATTAACTTAGGCTGAATTTTTAGGATTTTTTTTGAAAAAAGTTATTTTTCGGTGAATAGTTGAAAATACTAATTTCAAATGAAAACTATATTTTCTTTTCAAGTATTTAAAATTTTTCAATTTTTTTCAATTTATTTAAAAATTTAATTAGTTAATTTTCTTAAACATATTCAAATTAATTTCATTGAAATCAACATTATTATAAATTTTGGTATACAAATATTTTTATACTTAGATATGCATTTTTTGAAAAACTATTTTATATCATGTTTTGAGAGTTTACTATAAAATGAATTTATACCACTTATAGAGATTTAATTTTATAAAATATATTCCATATTTTTAATCTGAAAAATTAATATTATATAATAAGTTCAACATAATTTTTGGTCATTATGAGTAATAACCGAGTTAAAAATTCATTACTATAGTTAAAGTTAAAAGTGATTAAAGAGGGGTTAAAATAACCTAAAAACTTGTCTAAATCCAATTTATGGTCATATTTAGACCCTATATCATCTAATATTTTAATATGAGTCATTGTGGATCCATTTTAACTGATTAATTGAATAATACATTTTAATCTTTTTAAAAATTTCACGTGTATTCTCTCCCTCACTTATAAAAGGATAACACCTCTAGTATTTTATACACCCTTAAAAAGCATCTTATATCAGAAAATACCTGAAAAAATAATTTACTAACATCCCTAACCATGTACTATAGTACCTTTTTTATCATAATACCATAATAAGTTTAAGCATAAGGATTTTTTCCAAAGAAGAGGTACAGTTCTTAACCGAGTGTTTTCTTTTTTATTTCTTCTTATAACTCCTTAAATTATTTTTTAACCATGATGATATATTAACATAATTATATCAAATATACTAATATGTTATTATGTTTATGTTTCAACCTTTATTCATCTCCTTTTCGATCAGATGGTAAATTAAAGTAAAGATTTTGCGTACGTCTGGACTTCAACCTCCATGTAACGGTATGATTCATTTTCAACATACATCTATAATGGCTTGATATTATGATGGATTTAATATTTATATATATTATATTAATGAAATAATTATACTTTTTTAATTATAATATCATATATACTGATCATTTCCCCATCCTCTGTGAAATGATAACGTCGCTTGTGCGTATGAGTGGACTGCCACCTTCACGAAGCACACTGATTCATTTTTCATTTCAACTTTATATAGATATAAATAAGGGTAGATTCAATGTATATTTATAAAATTTATGATATAATAAAAATTTTATAAATGTGATTTATTATTTAACTTTCTTTCACTCCATCCATCAAAAAGTGGAAACATCACTCGTTGTACGTAAGAATTATCCTCTCCATGAAGTGATGTAATTAATTTTTCATAAAAAATTTATTTAAATAGTTATAAAAGTGTATATTATTATTACATATTATATTATGAATTTAGTTAAATTTTAGAGATTATGGATCCATGATTATTGTATAAGGACCAGATCCACTGAAATTAAACATGCTTGGAAAACAAACCAATATTCACCTGAATGTTCATTTTAATGAAGAAATTATTAGATAATCTGAGTGACATCAACCTCCTATCCCTATCACCTTATTATTTCCATCATCAGTGATTTGTAGGGGTAGGAGTTTCTGGTGCCTTCCCCCTCCCCTTCCCCCTCTCCCCTTGTCTTCTCACATCTTCCCCCTTTTTCTCATCCTTCCCTGACTTCACTCGAGTTTCTCCTTATTAGTGGTGATCCATTTTGGAATTTTCAATGGGACGATTCGATGTTCAAGGACTAATCAACCTTGTTTTCGGTATCAATTCGGAGTGATTTTTTTCATGTTAATAGCTCCACAGGGGGTGTTGGTCATCTCATTGATAGTTTTTTCTATTTCCTCCCTCGGCTGCCCATACCCTACTTTGACCTCCCGTTCTACTGCGCCACTCAAAGTCGGATCAAAAGCAGTGGTAAATATGAGATTTGGGATTTTTTAGTCGGTGGTTGAAGGTTTTCCAAACATTCTATCTTTTTTTGTTCCTATTATGGAGGATCCGATTCTCATCCTCATCGATGATGATGCCTTCATGAGACCTCATCTATCCAAAATCTGCTCTGACCTCATCTTTCCTCAGCTCCACTCTTTGTAGGATATGGAATGGAAGTAACATTTAATTTTTTGGGAGGTTCTATTAGATGATCATCAGTGCTTCAAGTGTGTCACATTTTTTGAGTGGTCTTCTCTCGTGATAGTGTTTTATTATTTGAAGGGTTTTTTTGGTGTTTATCCCTCACTGTCATCAGAAATGTTGGTTGGTTACTTCTATGTGGTCTAGTTGTATTTGGTGTTCGATATTTTTTTTGGGGTTTGGTGGCTAGTTGCGGTGGTGGCCTTCAGATTGTCTATGACGGTGATGCGATGATGATGGTTAGTGAGATTGAAGGTGAAGGTGAAGGTGTCCTTAGAATTGGTGGGTCTATCTACTTTATGGTTTAATTTTTATGGTTATTAGTTCCGACAATGGTGGGGTGACTAAAACATCAACGGTGGAGATGCGATGATTATGGAGGCCAACGACGTGACTTCGTCTGACACATGATGTTGATTTTTCTTGGATCGAGACGTGGAAATTTCTTGAGATTGGATTACAGATGCAGTTGGTAGTGGGCATGTGGCAGTGTTGGGTTCGAGGGTGCCACTTTGTTTATTTTTATATTTTGAACTTTGGTTGATCGGTGTTTGAACTTTGAAACTTGAATTTTGAAATCTAGTTGTTTTTTGAATGTAAGGTTACCACTAATCCATAAAGTGGCTTTTTAGAAAATAAAAAATTGGTTTAGGTAAGAAAAAGAAGAAATTATTAATAAAATGACATTTGGAAACTATAAAGAAATGA